>CM073575.1:50480153-52880153 GCA_037074715.1 Magnolia kwangsiensis | reverse complement strand
GAGAAGAGTCTGCAGGCACACTTGATTTTCTTAATATACATCATAAAACACATTGATCACAAATGGAGGAAGATGATTACCTTTGACATTGCAGGGATATACATTCGACCCAAAAATACTATGAAAAATTTTGAAAGTGGGTCTAAGATAGTTGATGTAAAGCAGATTTTCATCATTTCATGGAACAATAGTGCCTTGACATAATGCACGAGTTATTTCTCCCCACACACCCAAATCGTTGAGATTCTTGTTAGTTACTGGGATCCGAGTGACATCAAGATCCAGAAGATGAGCCAAGGTGATTGGAGTGATAAGTTTTGAGTAATGTGCTAGTTCAACTCGAATGCTAGGGGGATCATCACTAATGATATGACAGTGATTGAAGAATTCTTGGGTCCCCCCCAGTTGATATGATCCTCCAAGATTGAGGATGTTCTGCCAACCTATTACCTCTAAAAGTAGGTCCACTCCAAAGGGCTCAATGACACTATTGAGCACTAGACGTTTAGCTATGGTGAATGGACATCCTTCTACTAGAATAGGTTGATGCCTACTGGATTCTGATTACAGGTTCTTTAATTGTAAAGAGTGAAGAGACTTACCTTTCCCTTTGATCATGATTTTTTTCAGTGTATGAACCAGGTAAAAGGAAGAAGAAGTAACTAGAGAAGGGAGGGGATATGAGAACTTGAAATCGAATACACCCTCGTTCTTATAACGGCATTATCGATCAAATTGATCCACCATTGATGACATCGATCTCACACTCATAATGACATTAAAGACCTTGCTGATGACCATCGGGAACATGTCAATATCTAGTGGATTCAATCCAGCCGTTGGGAAGGATCGCTGGTTATTACCTTGCATTCCTGAGATTCTTCAATTTCATCGATGTTGAATATTGATATCATCGAACTGTAAATTTCAATGGTATTGACAAGGTTCATATATCATCAAGAATGTTATAATTTGGCATCCCAAAACTAACATGGTTAATCTATGAGGTTTAAACTTGTGGTTGAACTTAATCATGAATGTCCCAGTGTGACGGTTTACCTATGTGGATCAAGGTCACTTGGATATATTCAGTAAGTGCATACTCCAATGGATTTTTAAAGATCACTGAACCTATTTATATTAAGAGGTTTAGTGAGGATATTTGCGAGTTATTTTTCTGTGGCAACATAATCTAATGTAATAATCTTGTCTTCAACGAGTTCTCGGATAAAGTGATGACGGATTTCAATGTGCTTGGTCCGAGAGTATTGAATGGGATTCTTTGAAATGTTGATCGCACTTGTGTTATCACAGAACAGACTCATAATGGGTTGTCAGATTCTGTGGTCTAACAACATCTGTTTCATCCAAAGGAGTTGTGCACAACAACTTCCTGTAGCAATGTATTCAGCCTCAGCAGTGGATAATGATATTGAGTTTTACTTCTTGCTCTGCAAAGAGACCAAACAATTTTTAACATAAAAACATCCTCTACTTGTTGATTTTCGATCATCCAAATTTCCAGCCCAATCTGCGTCAGAGTAGCCTGCAATAATGGTGGATGTTTCTAATGAATATCATAGACCAAAGGTGATAGTGCCTATTACATATTTGACAATCCTTTTAACAGCTGTTAAGTGGGATTCCTTAGGATCTGCCTGCTACCGAGCACACACTCTCACACTAAAGGATATATCTAGACGATTGGTTGTGAGGTATAGTGGGCTTCCAATCATACTCCGATAGAGATGTTGGTTTACACTTTTGCCATTAATATCTTTGAAAAGTTTAAGTGTGGTACTCATAGGCGTGTGATAAGTGCGTCCAGACTCGAGCCCAAATCTTTTCATCAAGTCTTTTGCATACTTAGTCTGATTGTTGAAAATTCCATCATTTAGTTGCTTGACTTGTAATCCTAAAAAGAAGTTTAATTCGCCGACCATGCTCATTTCAAATTCTGATTTCATGAGGTTGGCAAATTTGTGTGAAGCATCTCCACATGACGACCTAAACACTATATCATCCACATAAATTTGTGCAATAAGTAATGAGTTTTTTATTCTCTGAGTAAACAATGTCTTATCTACACTTCCTCTGCAGAATTCATGGTCTAAAAGAAATTTTGTTAATCATTCATACCAAGCACGTGGTGCTTGTTTAAGACCATACAGAGCTTTATCCAGACGATAAACATGAAGGGGGTGCTTAGGATCTAAAAATTCTTTTGGTTGTTCTACATAAACTTCTTCAGTAAGATCCCCATTAAGAAAAGTACTCTTAACATCCATTTGAAACGGTTTAAATTTTAGTGCGCATGCAACGGACATAAGAATTCTAATAGGCTCAAGACGAGCAACAAGGGAAAATGTCTCATCAAAATCAATCCCTTCTATCTGTGAGTATCCTTGAGCAATTAGCCTTAGATTTATTCTTGAAGACCCATTTGGTTCCAATGACATTTGTATTAGTGAGGTCTGGAAACCAATTTCCATACCTCATTTCTCTGGAATTGTTGAAGTTCTTCTTGTATAGCATTTATCCAGTGTTCATTTTGAAGAGCTTCTACAATATTCTTGGGTTCAATCTTTGAGGTAAAGCAGAAATGACTGTAGATAATTTCTATCTGTCATCTAGTTTTCACATTGTCATTAGGATCTCCAATAATTTGCTCTCGAGGGTAATCCTTTATGATGGGTATGTCAGATGATGGTTGAGGTTCAATGGATGATGGAGATTTGTTATTAGATTTTTCTAGTATGCATGAATCTACATCATCTTTTAATTCATTTACTGAGGTATCTTCCTCATGAGGCTGATCATCAATTACCACATTGACAGACTCTTGAATACTGAGAGTTCTTAGGTTGTACACTCTGTAAGCACGACTATTCATGGCATACCCCAGAAAAATACCTTCATCGCTTTTAGGCTCAAATTTTCCAAGGTGATCTCTGTCTCTTAAGATGTAGCATTTACTACCAAACACCCAAAAATATTTCACACTAGGAGTTTCCCATACCATAATTCATATGGAGTTTTGTTCAAGCCTGCTCTAAGATATACTCTATTAATGATGTAGCAAGCGATATTGACGGCTTCTGCTCAGAAACTTTTTGCCATATCTTTCTCATTTAGCATAACTGACCCCATTTCTTGCAATAGTCGATTTTTCCTTTCAATGACTCCATTTTGTTGTGGGATTTTTGGTGTTGAGAATTCATGATGAATTTCTTTCTCATTGCAATATTTTTTAAATTTTCATTTTCAAATTCCCCACCATGATCACTTATGATGCGATTCATGCAATATCCTTTTTCATTTTGAAGTCGCTTTGCCAAAATTACAAATTCTTCAAAGGCATCTGATTTCTCTCGAAGGAATGCGACCCAAGTAAATCTGGTGTAGTCATCTACTACCACTAGGAAGTATCTTTTCTTGTCATGGCTTTTCGCTTTGGTCCGGCCAACCAGGTCCATATGCAGGAAATTCAAAGGTTTTGTTGTTGCTATGGTGGTTGTCTTTTTGTGGACGACTTTTATTTATTTTCCTTTTAGACATTCTCCACAAACAACTTTTTCTTCTTTTCTAATCTTAAGAAGACCTTTAACTAAATTTTTTGAACTCAACTTAGCTAAATTTTTGTAGTGAACATGTTCCAACCTTTGGTGCCATAATTTGAATTCATTCTTTACAGTCATATTACATTTTGTGGATAACACACTCTCATTTGTACTCTCAATAATATAATAGTTATCATTAGTACGTAAACCTTTTATGAGAGATTTTCCTGTATGATCTAAAATCCTACACACATCTTTTAAAAAAGTGATCAGATGTTCTTTATCACATATTTGAGGGATACTAAGGAGATTATGTTTCAGACCTTCTACACAAAGAACATGTTTAATTTTTGGAAGGCCTGGTATAACTATTGTTCCTTGTCCAACAATTTTGGCAGAGCTACTATCTCCAAATGTGACTAATCCTCCATTAAAGTCTGAATATTCACAAAAGTGAGTTTGATCACCAGTCATGTGTCTGGAGCATCCACTATTAAGATACCATTTTAAACTATTACCAACTTTCAGAGCAGTATGGATTACTAGGCAATTGTTTCAATTTGTCACGCCTTCTGAGACACTGTTGACCATGATTCCAACTTTAGTCAAGATCACTCTTTAGGTGGTGAAGCCCTTAAAGAGAGACCCACTCTGATACCAATTAAAATAGTGGTAAAAACTTCTTTAGTTGAAGTAGGAATATGCGAATATGTCCTAGAGGGGGGTGAATATGACTTTTTAAAGTTTTTATGGTTTATTTAAAATCCTATTATACTAATCCTAACAACAAACACATATTAAGATTACTCAAATGTAACTCTACTAGCTTCCATGCCCGGTAGAGGATCTAATCACAAACTATTTAAGAAGTGAACAATATGCAAACTAGTATATGATGGATATGACTATGTACGTGTGTGAGGTGTGATCTCAGATATTCAGATATGAAAGTATTAAAGTAAATCACACGAACAAAAGAATAATAATCTCAAACACAGTCATTTTTATAATGGTTTAATTACTTGTCTACTCCACTCCCGATAACTGCACTTAACCCTTGAGTGTACCGAATTTCACTAAGGAGGTTTCAGTGGTTCACCTCAAACCTAAGGTTTTAAATTAGGTTCACCTTCAGCCTTTATAACCTACACCTAGGCTGACTGTTTATGCTCCCTGAGTAAGGGTCAACACATAACACCCAGTTTTAGGCACACTGGCCAAGGATCCACACAAGGAACCTCACTGTTTATGCTCTCACGAGCAAGGGTCAACACAACGCACCCACTTTTAGGCACACTGGCCAAGGATCTTCCATAAGACCCTAACTATTTATGCTCTCCATAGAGCATGGGTTAACATAATGCACCCACTACGTACACTCCCGCCAGAGGCCTAAGGACTTGTAAGGGTGAGAAACACCTTAGACCCAATCCTACAAATGAATGATCAAAAGGGTCCTATGGACTCTAGATACTTACAGATAAGTGGATGAGTCTCATTCAACACGTTGTTGAAGATCTCCTCCTTTGTTGATGAAGAGTCTTCTGCTTCCTTGATATCCGCAACACAGATGATGTACTAATATACGATGTCGAGTTGGGCCAAGGTTTTGATGGAATCATACTCTCAAATATTTTCCTATAAAGGAGATAGAGTGATTCCAATCATCTACGCATTCAAGGCATCCCAGCTTAATGATTTGTCATTAAGGTAGTAGCTGGAGGATCCTTGAATGCAGAAGTTCATTCCTCAATCCACTCTATTGAATATTAATGATGAGCGTGGATTGGAGGATGAACTCCCATGAGTGAAAGGGCTTTGAGTATATGATCTAAGGTAAAACACTCAAAAGCACTCTCTTCTTTCTCTTCCAGCAATAATAGACAAGTCCTCTTTATATAGGCAAAAGGTTCCAACGGATATAAAACGGTCACATTTATGATAGAGTTCGATATCATTGAGTAGGATCGATATCATCGAGCGTATACTCTCGATAGCATCGATGGTCTGCTTGATGACATAAACTCAAAAGTCATACGTTTTTGAAACCTATTTTCAGCTGGTCGATGGAATTGAAACATGTGTCGATATCATCAGATTTCGAACTCCGATTTCATCGATGTGAAGTTCGATTCCTCGACATTTGAAAATGAGAGAGACTTGCTTTGAAATATTTCAGGTTTACAAGAATGATCGAGGAACCTTCGATATCATTGGAATTTGAATGTCGATGATTTCGATAGCTGTGTCGAGGTATCGATAAATCCAAAGGATTTTCCTTTAAGCTCGGTGGATTGTTTCTGTCCCTGTTCGATGTCATCGAGACCGTACTTATATCATCGATATTTGAATATCGATTCTATCGAGTGACCCTCGATCATAAATAAGCTATCATGAAATATTTTACTTGAAATCTTCACGCCTATGACCGATATCATCGAGAGCTTTCCAATATCATCGAGATTTGAACTTCGATGGTATCAAGGAGGGCTTCGATATATCGATGCACATATGATATTCTTAAGTAAAAATAGAAGCACCGAAGATCTACCTGTCAATATTATCGAGTCACCTTAGATGGACTCGAGATTCAAATATCGATTATATCGATAGGTATATCGATACATCGATAAGTCAGTCCAGAGATATATGTGGTTGCTGGACACTTTTGTCCTCATTTTGATAGAATCGATTTGTCATCAAGGACATCAACAGCACAGGTCAATTATATCGATATGTGTATCGATAAAATCGACAAAGCAAGAAAACTTAGAGATTTTCTGATTTTGAAGAAAAGTTTTTTTTACTTAAAAAACTCTATGATGTTCTAACTTGTTTTAAGGGTTTAAGTACCTGGTATTTTGGTGCATGAGATGTGAGGCTTAGATTTACTTGTGGCGAGCTTGCATATATCCGGTTGAGATAGACGCTTTGAATTGATCTTCATATGAGGGTCTGCAGCCTGAATGACTCAACACTCACGCTAATTGATAAACCTGGGCACTTTCAGCCCAATCCTTTGAAAGCAAACAAACCTTCATACCCCTTCTCACCGCCTTAACATGACCAATTCAGGTACATGTTCCTTGATGGACATTGACAAGGTGTATGAGTTGCAAGCTCTAAGCATGTGGGTAGACAAGTAGTACACCAAGCATAACTTCAGGAAGAGATTCCTACATTAGCTTAGGAAACTCGAAGATCATTCAGACAAAATATGAGAAGTGAACACATTTGCATTTTTCTTTTTCCTTTTCTTATATTTCATTTGGTAATTATGACTGACAGTTAAAGAAACTAATATCTCCAAGTTAAGATCACTCAAATCCACTGACATCAACCTCGCCAACATATTAATTATCAGCATATTGTCTATAAAATTCTGCACTTGCTTTAGAGGGTGTTTCTTGCTCCAAATTTCACTCTACCAAAGAATTATGACTTGCAAATTACAATGCTTTTGGATTTTAGAGTGTGACTGTCCCATTACACTGTTTTTAAGAATAACAAATTTTTAAAAAAATGGGACTTTTCATGTTAGAGTGAACTAATCCCATCACTGGGAGAGGAAGTTCTAAGATTTTTAGGCAATCTTGCAACTCTCTTTGCCTCAGAGCATTAATTGCTTTTTCTTCTTCTTTTTTAATTCATTAGGGTGTTTTTGGAGTTGTAAAAGTTTATAAACATTTTCCTGATATAGTTGAATTGGAATCCATTGCAGGGTTGATTCTGAATTCTCAATCAAATGTGATTTTTTTTCTTTGACAACTAAGAAAAATGCCAAGCAAATGCATTTGTGATTCATTTGAACCAGTGGATATCTAACTCATGTTGTAGAAGAAATTGATTTGTCTCGAAACCCTTATCAGACTTAAGATTCAAAATCAACAAGTAACATGAGTCTGCAGTTGTATGTGAGGGGGGAAAAGGTAGTGAAATTTAAGCAATGCATACCAATATTGACACTAAAACCACAACTGTTCCATGTCGGCTCTGTTCTTTTTTACAGTTCTGAAGTACTCAAACCTCATACCCTAATCCATAGCTCAAGTGGTAGACTGAGTAAAAAATACCTCATTTCAACACTGAGGTCTTGGTATCGATCCCTATTGGGGGTGCAAATAGTGAAGCGTGAACTGACAGTTGGGTGTACTAACAAGCTAACCAAAAAAAAAAGTACTCAAACCTCAAATATACATAACCGAGGAGGTAAAAAAATCAGATGTATTAATTTATCCTTAGAATAACTGTAAAAATCAATTAAAAAAAAAGAAGAATTCCCTGAAATTAGATGAAAACTGGTTTGCTCAAATGTACATGACAATGGATGAGAAATATTACCTTCTGAACAATAGGATCAACATTTTGCTTTTGATTAATACAAGCACGAATTGCTAATAGGTTCACTATCTTGAGAAGTAAAGGCACCATGGGTTGTCAACAGTTTTTGTCTTTCCACAAGCTATTTCATGCCAAAATTCTTCTTCCAAGGTACCTTGCAGGTAGACATCCACAACTAGAGTATCTTCTAGCAAACATATTGTTTTCCATTTTCTCAAAATCAAGGAAGATATCTTCTAGCAAACAACTTTTGGTTCATGTCGTAACATTAGCTAGTGCAATGGATGGGCAGAGTGGGTATAACACTGTTAGACAGGACACATTCCTTATATAGAAGATTGTTAGACAGGACACATTCCTTGTCTAGAAGATTGGAAGATTGTTAGACAGGACACATTCCTTATATAGAAGATTGTTAGACAGGACACATTCCTTGTATAGAAGATTTTTTATTTATCATCTTACCTTGTATAGTCATTGTAAAACTTTATATATTCAACCCTTTAGAGTTGTCGCAAACACAGAAAAGAAAAGGAGAATCATTCTCCCCAAAGTCTTCATTATTTTTGGTTTGTTTACATGGTATCAGAGCAATGTCAGCAGCTTGTAGTGAGATTATCTGGTTACGTGGACTTCTTTCTAACTTGGGCGTTCTAAAAGTGCACCTATTAGTGCCTTGGTTTGTCAATTACGGTGTAAGTTGAGTCAGTCGGACAACAGTGCCTAACAGAAAGATCAACTCAAGTGTCTGCCTCAACTGGATGTGTGGAAGCTCACCATAGGTAAATCATATCCTCACATCCCATGTCCCAAAACACAAGGTGATTAAAGCCCTTAAAAATAAGTAGAACACCTTAGGGTTTTAGTGTAAGAAAACTTTTTACCAAATAGAAAAATCTTCAAGTTTTCTTATCCTGTCGATTGTATCAATTCACATTTTGATATGATCGACCTACTCTGTCGATGTCCTCGACATCTCAATCGATATAATCGAGTGAGGACAAAAAGCGTCCAGCAACCAAACATTCATCTGGACGATTTATCAATATATCAGAATCTCAATCGATATCATCAATATTCGAATATCGATCCTATCGAAAGTGGATCGATAATATCGACAGACAGTTTTCCAGCGCCCTTATTTTTCTAAAGAAAACTACTATAAGCTTCGATATATCGATGACTATTCGATTCAATATGAACTCAAATATCGATCACATCAGTAGTCATTCGATCATATCAATAGTAGACGCATATTTCCTCCAGCATAAATTTCAGGATGTTTTAAAACGTTGATCGGGGGCCATTCGATGAAATAGATATTCTAATGTCGATATCATCGAGTCTTGGTCGATTGGATCAAATCTAGCACAAACTGACCAACGTGCTTATAGGTAAATCTATATGATTTATCGATCCTATCGACAAAGTCTCGATATCATCGACATTCAAATTTTGATGACATCGGCTGTTCTTCGATCATATCTTTAGAACCTAAAGTTCTTTAAGGCTTGTCTCTCTTATTTTCACCTGTCGATAGATCGATCCATCTATCAATGGAATTGGAGTTTGAAATCCGATAACATCGATGTGTGTCACGATCCCATCGACTAGTTGGCAAAAGGTTTCCAAAAGTAAAAATAATATTTGAGTTTGTATCATCGAGCGGATCATCGATACAATCGAGAGTATACGCTTAATCATATCGACTCTTGCTCGATGATATCGAACTCTGTCATAAATGTGACCGTTTTATATTCGTTGAAACCTTTTGCCTATGTATAGAGAGGTTAGTCTTTATTGTTGGTAGAGAAAGAAGAGAGTGCTTCTGAGTGTTTTAAACTTCATATCATTTATCTTAAGCCCTTTCTCTCTGGGAGTTCATCCTCCAATCCACCCTCATCATTGATATTCAATAGAGTGGATTGGGGAATGAACTTCCGCATTCAAGGATCCTCCAGCTATTACCTTAATGACAAATCATTAAGCTGGGATGCCTTGAATGCATAGATGATTGGAATCACTCTATCTTCCTAATAGGAAAATCTTTAGATAGTGGAATCCCATCATAACCTTGACCTGACATTAAGCCTAGCATTGGTATATCTTTTGTGTTGCGGATCAAGGGAGCTGAAGACTCTTCATCAACAAGAAGGAGATCTTCACCACTGCACTAAAAGGGACTCATCAACTTATCTGTAAGTTCTTAGAGTCCAGAGGACACTTGTGATCATTCCTTTCTAGGATTGGGTCGTAGGGGTTGCTCACCCTTTGAAGTCCTCAAAGGATGCCTCTGGCGGGAGTGTACATGTGGGTGCGTTGTGTGCACCCTTGCTCTGTGTGGGCATAAACATCTGGTTAGGAGTGAACCAGTAAAACTCTGAGTTATGAGATGAACCGTGTAAAACCTCTGTTAGGGTCCTAGGGTAAGATCCTTGGCCAGTTTGCCTAAACTGGGTGCTATGTGTTGACCCTTGCTCGTGAGAGCATAAACAGTCAGCCTCCATGTAGGTTGTAAAGGTTGAAGGTAAACCTTATTTAAAACCTTAGGTTTGAGGTGAACCATGGGAAACCTCCTTAGTGAAATCCGGTACACTCAAGGGTTGAGTGTGGCAGCCGGGAGTGGAATAGACAAGTAGTCGAACCACTATAAAAATGACTGTGTCTGTGATTGATTCTTGTACTTGATCATTTGTGTGATTATATTATTTGAATTCATATCCGCTCACACTTCACACACACAGTCACATTCATCATAGACTATAACTGCTTCATGCTCATTAACTTGAATAGTTTTGTGATTGGATCCTCTACTAGGCTTGGAAGCAAGTAGAGTTACATTTGAGTAATCTTGAAAATTGCATACCTGTTAGGATTAGAGTGATAGGATTTTTAATATAATTCATAAATCTTTAAAAAGTTTTATTCACCCCCCTCTAGGACATATTGGCATATTCCTACTTCAACTCAAGTAGTCTTCACCGCTATTTCATTTGGTATCAGAGAGGGTCTCTCTTTAAGGGCTTCACCGCCTAAAGAGTAATCTTGACTGAAGTTAAGAAATATGACCAAAGGAGAGGGCTCATCTGTCACAAGACCTCTAGTATTTGATGGCTCAAATTATGCTTACTATAAGGCTAGAATGCATTACTTCTTAAGATCTTTGGATCATAATATTTGGGATGTAGTTGAAAAGGGATATGTGGTACCATCTGAACAAATTGTACTTGAAAATGAAACCACAATCACTAAACCCAAACCTAATGAAAAGTGGATGACGTTTGATAAAGAACAGAAAAATGTTGAAGCAAAAGCAATGAACGTTATCTACTGTGCCGTGTCCCAAGATATTTTCAATCAGATAACTATGTGTGGGACCTCTAAAGAAGCATGGGACTTATTGGAAACAACCCATGAAGGCACAAGCATTGTGAACAGATCTAAACTACAAATTTTAACTTCACAGTTCGAAAATCTGAGGATGGAAGAGCATGAGACATTTATGGAGTTTTTCATCAAATTGAATATCATTTGTAACTCTATGGGTGGATTGGGAGAGAAGGTTCCGGTAACTAAAATTTGTTGAAAAATCTTAAGATCCCTACCGGAACGGTTCAATCCCAATGTAACAACAATTGAGGAGTGTAAGAATATTGATGAGATGAAAGTAGAAGAACTAGTAGGTTCCCTACAAACTTTTGAACTACACTTCACACAACCCCAAAAATTTAAAAACACTGTCCTAAAAACCTCTAAGAAAATAAAACATGAGGACAGTGAGAGTGAAAAAGAAGATGAAGATGAGGAAGTGGCTCTGCTGGCACAAAGATTCAGAAGATTCTTTCAAAGGAATCGCGACCGCCCCTCTAGAGGTAGAAAGGTGGATGACAAACCTCCTACAGGAAAATTTGGAAAAAGAACCAAACAACCACAATGTTATGTCTGTCATGAGTATGGACACCTATCTACCGAATACCCAAACAGAAAAATCAAGGGCAAGGCGATGGCCGCCACATGGGATGATACGGAAGAGTCAAACTCAGAAAACAGTGACTCAAAGAGTAATGGAGATCAGAAATCATTGAAAATACTTATGATCTCCACTGCTTCAATCATTCGAACAGAATCTAAATAAAAACAGCAAGCCACTGAATCATTTTCATCTGATAATAAGGAAATTGAAGAAGAAGAAGATAAAGAGCAAAATGAATTACAAGACGCTTACAATCAACTTTACATTCATAGCGTTAATATTGTCAAAAAACTTGGAATAGTTGAGAAAAAAAAGAATTACTGCAACTATATCTAGATAAAACTTTCGATATCAATACTCATCTGATTAATGATTTGCAGCAATCTCACTCAAATATTGATGGACTTGAAAGAATGAATTCCTTTCTCAAATCCGAGTCAGTAAAACTAAACAAGCAGTTTGAGCAATTAAGAGACAAGAACATGCTTCTACAAAATGAAAAACATACACTCCTGCTTCATCTAGAAGAATCTAGAAAAATTGTCAAAATAAACTATAAATTTTCCCAGAGTGGTGAGAAATTAGAAAAACTGTTAGGTATGAGAAAATATGGAGAGGACAAAAAGAGATTAGGATATGAAAAGGCTAGAAAAAAAAATGTGATGCACAACCATTTGGAAAATCTGTTGCATCCAGTAGTAACACCAAACCTATCCCAGCTCGTTACAAAAATGTGGAGTCAGTTTATGAGCTAAATAAAAGAAGTATACAATCATCACCACTCGAGCTAGTTGACAGGATGAAGGAGCAGTTAAGTCATGTGGAAAAATCAGATAAGAAGAACAAATCTACCACAAGTAAAACTCTTGTCACAAAGTGGGTGATTAAGGAAAAAATAAATTGCCTTATTACTCATTTAGATCATTTATCAGGCAATGAGGCTAAATGGTACCTGGACAGTGGTTGCTCAAGACATGTCACCAGTGACAAGTCCTTTCTTTCAAACTATAAGGATCTTCATAAAGGGATAGTCACCTACGGAGATGGAACCACTACTGAAGTAATTGGACAAGAAATCATAGAATGAATCAATCTACTTACAAATGAGAATATTTTTTGCATAAAAGGCTTGACACATAATCTACTAAGCATCTCTCAAATCTGTGATAATGGGCATATGGTCAGATTTAACAAAGAAGAATACGAGATCCTAGATCGATCAGGAAAATCAATTATGAAGGGTCTTCGCACAAATAACCACTACTACATTATTATAGGAAAAGAAAGTAGTGAAATTGAGAAACACTGAGAGTGAAGAAACTGGTCCAGGTTATGCATCAGAATCTAGATACTTGCTGAAATGATGCAATTTTGCTGAAAAAACAATCCGAGGTCTCTCACCTCTTTTTTTTTGCACATAAACAATCAAATATTTATACCTTTGATGTACAGAAGCTATACAAAATTTTGCTGATAATTTTTTCTAAGAACTTTAATAGATATACTGTTCTATACATGGATGATCATCAGACTGCAGAAAAACTTGAAAAGATCCACCTTCAATATAAGCATCGATTGGTCACTTGCGAATGTCGATCACATCGACTGAGAATCGATAGAATCGACAACTCTCCGGGTAGTTGAAATGTCGAGACGGTTGTTCCTTCCTTAGAACTTGAAATTAAAAATCAAAATTTGGAATCTGGAAACATGATCAAAGGGATAGATCGTCATTATTTGGTAAGAATCAGAAGACCAAAAAGGAGAGCCGCATCTGGTGCTCTCAGACCTGGATATTTCATCTCTCCAAGATGGCCAAAAATAAAGGATTGGTTCATCCACAACATGCATCAACTGGAAAGAAGAAAGGTAAGCAGGATGCAACTGTCTCTTTTCCTTTATTCAACTTAAACCTTGTGGCGGAACGAATGGTTCACAAAAAGATCATTGAACCCTTTAGGATCATTGATCTCTTGAAACAAATTGGGTGGGAAAATGTTGTGAACCTTGGAGGAACTTTTCAACATAATCTGGTACATCAGTTTTTAAGTTTGGTTTACAATGTTGAAAAAGATTCCCCAGTTATCTCGGTCTCGGTCATAAATCGGGTTGAATACATCACACCAAACCGGGTAAGTATGATGCTTAACATGAAAATGACTGAAATAACTATATCAAATCGAAATATGAATGGTCAAGGTGTGTGGGGGGAAGTTACTTGTGCATTGTGTAATGGTGCTACCATTTCCAGGAATGCGAAAAATTTTCTTCATGTCAAGTATCTTGATCCTACCTATAAAATTCTTCACAGCATTTATAGCTCAAACGTCTATCCTTATGAATTCTCTGGCAACCAGCTCTTGCCATACATCCTTAACATTCTATACGACATTCATCTGAGAATTTCAATATGCCTACCCACTCTGATCGTACAACAGCTGATCCATGTGTTTACAGAAGCATCCATCACTACACTACCATTTCCATGTCTTCTATCCAAGTTTTCACGTCAATTCGGACTGCCATCGACTAATGATCTCCCTCATCCATGTGCATGGTTCAACTTTGAAGACATACATAGACTAAACATCTTTGAAAATGTATTTTGTGGTGGAAGAACTGGTTCAATTCCTGGCAGTAGCAGCCTGATGCAAAATTTTGACTCTGTTGAGGTCATTCCAAACATCTCTGTACGAGACAATATACAATATCTTCTGGACGAACAGACTCACATTATGAAGCTACTAGATGACTGTGAAACCCACCTTTCTAAAGTTCGACAACGACTAATGGTCCTGTAACGCGCAACAAAATGCGTTATGCAACGAATACCTGCCCCATAAGCTTACCCAGGATAAACATCCATCACAGCCCTGAAGCCCTCTTGAAATGCTCCAGGCCTAAATATCTTTTTGGATGCCTGTGGTCATATTTATTAGTGTGATAAATTACAAACGTGGCAAGGTTAGGTTGCCGATGTGAAGAATTTCTTTTTGATTAACCTATTTTCTTTACAAACTGTTGATGTGCATATGATGTTCCTTGTTGACTATTTACTGTGATTATCCTATCTATCTTATTTTTTATGCCTCCATATTATTTGTCAATGATGTATGCTTTCAACTGAACTCATTTATATACATCTATATCTGTTGATCCCTCATCTGACATCCACCTTCAGTCAATATCACTTGCTATATCTTTATCAATGACTGACAAAAAGGGGGAGAAAAATTACAAGAACCCTGTGAAAAATTGGATATTTGTGCTCGTATATGTTGCAGGTGTTAGGGGGAGCAACCGCAACAAGAAAGGGGGAGTTTTGCAGTTAGGGGGAGAACTTACTGGGTGTGTACATGGGTGATTAGAATTTGTAAAATTGTGTTAATGCATGTACACACAATTTAGGATGTATCTGTCTAGATATTTTCATAAGCTGTTTTGAGTATTTTGTCACATAATTGACAAATGGGGAGATTGAAAGTGCACCTACTAGTGCCTTGGTTTGTCAATTATGGTGTAAGTTGAGTCAGTCGGACAACAGCACCTAACAGGAAGATCAACTTAAGTGTCTGCCTCAACTGGATGTGTGGAAGCTCGCCATAGGTAAATCATAGCCTCACATCCCATGTCCCAAAACACCAGGTGATTAAAACCCTTAAAACTAAGTACAACACCTTAGGGTTTTAGTGTAAGAAAACTTTTTACCAAACAGAAAAATCTTCAAGTTTTCTTACCCTGTCGATTGTATCGATACACATTTCGATATGATCGACCAGCTCTGTCGATGTCCTCGGCATCTCAATCGATATAATCGAGTGAGGACAAAAAGTGTCCAACAACCAAACATGCATCTAGACGATTTATCGATATATCGGATTCTCAATCGATATCATCGATATTCGAATATCGATCCTATCGAAAGTGAATCGATAATATCGACATGCAGTTTTTCAGCGCCCCTATTTTTCTAAAGAAAACTACTATAAGCTTCGATATATCGATGACTGTCCGATTCAATCTGAACTCAAATATCGATCACATCGATAGTCATTCGATCATATCGATAGTAGGCGCATATTTCCTCTAGCATAAATTTCAGGATGTTTTAAAATGTTGATCGGGGGTCATTCGATGAAATCGATATTTTAATGTCGATATCATCGAGTCCTGGTCGATTGAATCGAATCTGGCACAAACTGACCAGCGTGCTTATAGGTAAATCTATATGATTTATCTATCCTATCGATAAAGTCTCGATATCATCGACATTCAAATTCCGATGACAACGGCTGTTCCCCGATCATATCTTTAGAACCAGAAGTTCTTCAAGGCTCATCTCTCTTGTTTTCACCTGTCGATAGATCGATCCATCTATCGATGGAATCGGAGTTCGAAATCCGATAACATCGATGTGTGTCTCAATCCCATCGACTAGTTGGTAAAAGGTTTCCAAAGGTAAAAATGACATTTGAGTTTGTATCATCGAGCGGATCATCGATACAATCGAGAGTATACGCTTAATCATATCGACTCTTGCTCAATGAAACTCTGTCATAAATGTGACCATTTTATATCCGTTGGAACCTTTTGTCTATATATAGAGAGGTTAGTTTTTATTGTTGGTAGAGAAAGAAGAGAGTGCTTCTGAGTATTTTAAACTTCATATCATTTATCTTAAGCCCTTTCTCTCTGGGAGTTCATCCTCCAATCCACCCTCATCATTGATATTCAATAGAGTGGATTGGGGAATGAACTTTCGCATTCAAGGATCCTCCATCTACTACCTTAATGACAAATCATTAAGCTAGGATGCCTTAAATGCATAGATGATTGGAATCACTCTATCTTCCTAATAAAAAAAATCTTTAGAGAGTGGAATTCCATCATAACCTTAACCTGACCTTAAGCCTAGCATTGGTATATCTTTTGTGTTGCGGATCAAGGGAGCTGAAGACTCTTCATCAACAAGAAGGAGATCTTCACCACTGCGCTAAAAGGGACTCATCAACTTATCTGTAAGTACTTAAAGTCCAGAGGACACTTGTAATCATTCCTTTCTAGGATTGGGTTGTAGGGATTGCTCACCCTTTGAAGTCCTCAAAGGAGGCCTCCGGCAGGAGTGTACATGTGGGTGCGTTGTGTGTACCCTTGCTCTGTGTAGGCATAAACATCTGGTTAGGAGTGAACCAGTAAAACTCTGGGTTATGAGGTGAACCGTGTAAAACCTCTGTTAGGGTCTTAGGGTAAGATCCTTGGCCAGTGTCCCTAAACCGAGTGCTATGTGTTGACCCTTGCTCGTGAGAGCATAAACAGTCAGCCTCTGTGTAGGTTGTAAAGGTTGAAGGTGAACCTGATTTAAAACCTTAGGTTTGAAGTGAACCATGGAAAACCTCCTTAGTAAAATTCGGTACACTTAAGGGTTGAGTGTGGCAGCCAGGAGTGGAGTAGACAAGTAGTCGAACCACTATAAAAACGACTGTGTCTGTGATTGATTCTTGTGCTTGATCATTTATGTGATTATATTATTTAAATTCATATCTTCTCACACTTCACACACATAGTCACATCCATCATAGACTATAACTACTTCATGCTCATTAAATTGAATAGTTTTGTGATTGGATCCTCTACTGGGCTTGGAAGCAAGTAGAGTTACATTTGAGTAATCCTAAAAATTGCATACATGTTAGGATTAGAGTGATAGGATTTTTAATATAATTCATAAATATTTAAAAAGTCCTATTCACCTCCCTCTAAAACATATTGGCATATTCCCACTTCAACTCAAGCGGTCTTCACCACTATTTCATGTTCATCTACAAGATTCTACTCCACTCCATGTAGATAATCTGAGTGCCATTCAGATTGCCTCAAATCTGATTTTTCATGAACGAATAAATCATATTGAAGTTAACTATCACTTCATCCGCACGAAGTTTCAGTCTCGGATCATTTTGATACCACATGTCGCATCCCAAGATTAGATTGCCGACATTCTCACGAAGTCCCTTATTTTTGCACAACACTCATTTCTAGTTAGCAAACTATTACTTTTTGATGATAAGCATTAGTTTGAGGGGGGATGCTAGACAGGACACATTCCTTGTATAGAAGATTGTTGGACAGGACACATTTCTTGTATAGAAGATTTTGTATTTATCATCTTACCTTGTATTGTCATTGTAAAACTTTATATATTCAATCCTTTAGGGTTGTCTCAAACACAGAAAAGAAAAGGAGAATCATTCTTCCCAAAGTCTTCATTATTTTTGGTTTGTTTACAAAAACATGACCTGTTGAACATCAAATCCGAAGTTTCAGGTTTTTGAACTAGGGACCTACACCATCCTTCTAATAAGCCACCATAAGGATAGACCATAGCAGTCCAAAATCAAATAGCAAGAATCATAAATAAATTACCTGACACGTCTTATTTTCTATATTTATCCTCTTTAACCCTTTCTTGTTGCATTTCTCCAAAGAGATATATAGCTCCACAAGCATGCCCCTCCATGTGCATCAACAAGTGCCGCCTTCCCATGTTAATTAGATATCTGAATCGTGTATCAGGTGGGAACTACTTGGTAGCAAATTTTTTTTTTTTTAAAGCTTATTAGTACACCCCACTATTAGATCACACTTCACTGTTAGCCACCCCCACTAGGGATCGATACCAAGACCTCAGTGTTGTAATGAGGTGTCTTTCACTCAGTCTACCACTTGAGCTATGGATCAGGGTGTACTTGGTAACAGATAATTTGGCCAAAAAATCAGGTTGTTTAATCATAGGACACATGTAAGAAAACAAATGGACAATCTTAAAAAACTTGCAAGCTCTCTCTACACCATTCATTTTTCTTCTTTTTTTTTGTACATGTGGCCTACCTGATAGTCAAACAAACTGATTTTTATTTATTTTTGGTCACAATGCAAAGTAAAGGACAAGTGAAAAATACCAGGAATTTCACGTAGTTCCTTTGCAGTACAAGTTGCCTGTACTTGTCCAACCTGAAAACAACTTGAACTACCAGAAATTATGCTCTAGTGAAAAGATAATCCATTGCCTCTACTTGCTGTTTGGCTTTTTTTCATCATTGAAATTGAACATTTCCTTTTCCCATGTTTGTATGGAGCCAAACAAGTTAGCTAAGTGAATGATGAGAGGGTTATTCACTACTGGGAGTCATCTTCCCCCTTCATAGTCAATTCCATTGATCTAAATAAAATTCACTTAAGGAAAGGAGTTTGTGTAATGTCACTAATTTTATACTCTAGACACAGGCAGAGGTTGCTTCAAATGTGGTGATCTAGATCATATTACTAAGGACTGTGCCGAGAGCTCGATTACAAAGAAGCAAAATCCTAAATACATTTTTTTTCATGGTGTTCGTGGACCATATCCTTGGCTAAACCCTCCCTCCCACTCTTCTTTTTTCCTTAAGAATTTCTACAATCAACCAAGTGTCTCATCTAATCAGAGGTTCGTTGGACAATTAAGGAGAAGAGGGAGATGAGTAATCACCTGATCACATGACAAGTTTAGAAGGGCATATGTATCTTATAAGCTAGTCCCATTGGAAACCTGCAAAAGTAAAAGGGAAAAAGGTGTTAATTAAAGGAGAGTGCACAACAAATAGTATTGAAAATGCTTACTATAGTTAATAGGATCACAAAATCTATTCACAAGATAGGGCCAGTAATGAGCAGACCAATTTTAAATTTCCTCAACTATGCAGCTGTGTGCATTAATAGTAAAAACATTACTGGAATTCCCGGCCCCCAAGCTGTTGTTCAATAATAGAAGTCAATCAAGATTTCTTGGAACACAACAATCATATGGTATAACTTGAAAGAAGGGACATAGGTGAGGAATTGAATAGAATCAAAGCAGAGGGTTACAGAGAGAAAACCTCAAGAAAAATTTGCAACATTTGTTCAACTAAAGTTGATAAGTTAAGATGAAGCATCACTTGTTTCCTCTCAAAAAACAACCACTTTTTTTTCCTGAAAGATAAGAACGAGCCACTTTAATCTGCTCAATGTTAGTTAGGCCTCCTCAGTAGCTATTTGAACATTACCTTAAATTGTTGAAAAGAATGAGATATGAGTAGAAAATCAGTTAATCAAAAAGGAAAAACAAGTCCCGAGGAATAGAAACATTGCTTCCAAAAACCTGAAAACCAACATCACAAAACCCAAATGCAAAACCGCAGCCATAATGTGATGAACACGAGCCCAAATAATATAAAATAGATGCAACAAGGCCTTCTAGTTTAGTGTCCCCATACCGATTATCAATATTTTGATGCATCAGTCCATCAATATTGTTCTGAAGTAGCCACTTCGTACAAGTGGAGCCCATGGTTCATTGATCCAGATCATTGATATTATGAGACCCGATGAAGATGTGACAAGAATCAATACTCTTTTAGATTGTAAGATCCTATCCATCAAATCTTCAGGTCCTATTTGGTAGATGCCTAAAAATGGGTTCATATCATCTTAGTTAAGAGTAACTATGTAGTTATGCATAATGAGTACATGCTAAAAGTAGTTATGTATTAGAGATCAATATCTCTAATACATAATTACTATTAACTAGGATTTAGTAGTTTTTGTGGCCATGTCACAATATGTCTTGCAATGGATTTGCTTTTATGCAAGCTTCTCATTTTGGGGATTTGAATTTTCCCCAAAACTATGGATTTATAGGGGTGTTGGATTTATGAAATCCATGAATTTGAAAAGTCCTAAAAAATATATATAAAATAAATAAATAAACAGGGAATATTTGAAAATCCATGGATGCAAAGAATCCCTGACCCAAATGCTCTCAACCCAAACAGCTCCTGAGGGAATAAGGCAGAAAAAAAAAACCCCACAAAAGGATATGATGTTTTATAAAGAGAATTGAAAAAGAAAAAAGAAAAGAAAAGATATTTTTACCATGCTCTCAAAGTTCATGTATAAGATCTAAAAACATATTCCTCCCTTAGCTTTGCCAATTGATAATATTGGTTGAAGCATTTCTTCAAACATGTAGGGGGCCATGGACAGTGGTGGACATGACTGCCACTGCCATTGTTGTTGCCCAACTTCTGGCCATCAAAAGAGGAAAATAGAGAGAAAGAGAGTACCTTCAAGTGCCTCCTTAAATTTCTTCTATTCTCTTCATCGTTGATGACCACATCAGCAGGTAGCTCTAGATCTGATCTAAGAACCCGAGAATGAGAAGAGAGGAAGAGAAATAAGAGAGAGAATGAGATTTGGAGGTAAGATGGGAGATGGAAAAGGAAGCACACGAGATGGGAGGGAGAGATGAGAAAGGAGAGCTATAAAAGAGGAAAAGAAAGAGGGAAATGAAAAACCAATCGGTGCTTTTTCTTATTTTTTTTAATAACCAATATTAACCAGCGGCCAAATAATAAAAACAGAGGCATTTTTGGATAGCTGCCGGTGATTCTCGTTATCACCGGCAGTTATGGATGACCGCCGGTAAAAATTGCGCCAGTAAAAACGCCTTTTTTTGTATTGAATAATTGATGGTAAAATATATAATTGTAGGAAGGATTCATAATAACACGAAAGCATGTAAAAGATAAGATAAATATAATAACTTAAATTAATGTAAGTTTAAAAGATAAAACCCTCACCCTATGTCGTTACCCTGTTTGTCTATCACCAGTGTTTGATGCTAGGAACACGCAGTCCATCCTTATCCTAATTCAGATATTTTGCACATTATTTAGACTAGGCTATGCTTTGGCTATGTTAATGATTGGCTTACTTAATTCAAATTGAATTGCTGGTTGTAGTATGGCTTATTCTGTACCTGAATCAGACCTGTCTGTTATGGTGGAAAAATTTCCACTACTATTGTTAAAGAAAAGAAAGTAAAAATCTTAAAATTTGAAGGGAAGATCGGCTTGAACCTGTCATGAGCCTGATCTCTTTCTTTTCTTTCTTTCTTCCTCTTTCTCTTTCCCTTTCTTTCTCTTTCCTTTCCTTTCCTTCTTTCTCCTTTCTTTCGCTTTCCTTTCTCTCATTTCTTTTTCTTTCCTTTCTCGCTGCAGCTGTCCGGCTGGAGTGCTCTCTCTCGTTCTCACGTTTCTTCTCCTTTTTCTCTTTCACAGTCGGACGGGCGGTGGTTTTATAGGCATGAGATCTCGAGATTCTCTGCTAAGTTTCTTGCGCAGCTAGGCTTACGCAAGAAGGAAGTTGGAGACGTTCCTTGCGAAGCCTCTGTTTACGCAGCAGAGGACCGATCGGTAGATGTTTGCTGATCTTCTTGCAGTCTATCTTCCACTCCCCTCTATCTGAGATGGTCTCTCTGAATGATCAGTTTTTTATGATCCCTGGACCACAGGGATCTTGGTTTGATCACGTCGCTCCTCTGCGAACGGGATTCTCGGGCATTTGCGGACGGAACCTTCGGAGACGCGGTTTCCATGTGGAAAGAAGGTGGGGCTCCAAATTCCCATCTTCCTTGCATCCTATTTGGACATAATATATAGGGTAGGAACTCTGTTCCCAGGCGTTTGAACGGTTTGGATCAGCCAGATTATTAGAATGGATGGAATGGAAGGCCCGCGATCTCAGGTTGCTAGCTTTGTGTGGTATTTTGTCCCGACAGCTGATGTGCAATTGCTCGTGTGCATGTTACCTCTACGGTTTTATATTCATGACTTTAATGGTTTTCTTGGTTTGATGAATGGTTCGGATAGCCCGAAAGGGTTGAAGTGGTGGTCCAATCTGGGTCGACTGTAGGGAGTTTGTTCATAGCCAGACATTTTGAGCTCAAAGCCATGCACTCGCGACAGTTTGGAATCGTGTAAGAGAATCCATCGTCTGTTCGGCCTTTTTCTAGAGCCAATATGGATGGTTCGGATGGTCCAGTCGGCCGATCATGGTGGCCCACAACCGTTGTAAACGGACGGGTCCGTTTAATTCGTCCGCTGGCGGGAGGAATTCCTCTCTCTTTCGAAATTCGTGGGTCTTTGACCCGACTTTTAGTTCGGTGCACAGCCGGTATACGCACACCTGTGAATATACACCCTAAGGTGAGGTCCACAAAGATGTTTTGTTTTCAAATCCACACCGTCCATTCGTTTTTCCATATAAGTTAAGGGTCGATCCCAGAATTGGAACATATCCAAAGATCAGGTGGACCCCAAAATCAATGGTTAATGGTTGATCTATCCACTGGTTATTTTTTCAATGATCTAAGGGCTGAAATTCAATGTGTACGGTTAATTTAGAATTTATAAGCATGGTATAAAATTTCACGTTAATCAGATAGTTACATGATATATGGTCTTGTCTTTAAAATCAACGGTCGGATGATTTGATCTATGAATGGGGATCATTTCCAACGTTTACGTTTGTTTCGGGACAAAGATGTAAGGTTAGGATAGTTTGATTGGTATCGTAAACATGTATATATTACACTGAATCTTATGGTAATGCTTGAGAACCTTTGATCGTAGAGTATTGAAAAGTTTGGGACGTTACACCAACGGATCCCAAAACCAGGGATTTGCAAGTCCAAGGGATTCCAAAACTAAGAAATCCTAAGTCCAAGAAGTTTCTACCCCACATTTTCCTATGGTGCGGCCCACCTGAGATCTGGCTCAGCCTGAGTTTTGGGCTCATGGCCTAACATGATACGATAAGACGAATGAACGAAGTGGATATGATACATACATCATGTAGGGTCCCACGTGTGGGCCCACTTCCACGCCTAGCATGAGCGTTCACCCGCCCACCGGGGTGTTGGCATTTTATTTTACTTTTGTTGATTCTTTTATTTTTTTAATACATTATCAGTGCGTGTCCGGCGTGAATCTTTTACTCCATTCACCGCATAGTCTATCTCGAGTGGGTCTAATGGGATCTGATTTGGGTTGATTTGGACGCACAGGAACTCCACGGTGGGCCTTAGAAGATTTCAATAGTAATGGTTTGTTTCCCTCATTCCGACCTACTTAAGACTCGAATTTATCTCATATTTCGGCCTATGGCCTAAAATGATCTAGAGAAGTTGGTGGACAGTGCAGATTCAATATAAACATCAGATTGGTCCCACTTGTGATACTCAAAAATTGGCCAAGAATGGGTTACCGCCCCCACGTGCATGGTATTTATAAATTTATTACAATAAGGTGGACCATCTTGTTAAACAGTCGGCCCACCAATGTTGTTGGGTTTGTTTGGCGTCGAAACATATGGACGACTTGGATAAAACACATATTCATGGTGTACCCCACCTGGAGACGATCCACCAGGAGTGGGACCTATCCCAGGTGGGCCCTAAAATGCATGGGCGGAGTGGATAAAATATAGACATTAAGGTAGGCCCAATAGTTGCTAGAAACTAGTCCAGTTGAGGGTGGATCTACCTGAGTTTTGGGCCAGCTCCACAGGCAGTGTGCGTGAAAACCATGCGTCACGGTGGGTCCTACTTGGGCGTGGGTCACCTAGGAGGTGGGTTGACCCCAAGTGCCCACTCAACCGGATAGACAGGGTAGATAAAACACAAGCATCGTAGTGTTGTCTGCAGCTGGGCAAACCCTTGCCCATTGGATCTGTCTCATTTTTGGACTCATGTCCTAAATGATCTTACAACATGGGTGGTGTGGATACAATACACATACATCTATGTGGGGTCCACGTGAGTGGCCCACCAAGCTTGGAGATCAACCGATATTTGCATTTTTCCTTCAATCGGGCTTGTGTGATGGGCCGGTCACACAAGCCTCAAAATGGGCAGCGAGGTGGGTCCACTTGGTGGATAGCATGGATAAACTACATACATTATGGTGGCCATTAAGTAGGGGAGAGAGAGACGTGAGATGGGAGGGCTCCGAGTCCCCCCCCCTTTGAGACGACATGTAAATACAACACATACATCGAGTTGGGTCCCATCCTCATGTGGGCCCTCAAATCATAATCAAGGGTGGGAATCTCATCCCCACCAAAATAAAGGTCTATGTAACCTTCTACAAATTGGATATCAGATAAACATCGTGGTGGGGTCCATGGTTAATGGCCCCTCATGGATGAAGCACACATCATGGTGGACCATCGGCCACACCTTGGGTCCCAAGTAGGATCCGTACCATCAACCAGTGGGCCCCACTTGAGCCCTTGCTTAATTCTAACAAGTAATTCATATGGGACATGTGCACCCACCTTTCCTTCTCTTCTTTGGCTCCTTGGACTTCTTGCCTCCTAAGCTAGCTCTTTAAGGGAGGAGGATGAGGTTTGGATGGTTAGATGGAGAGTTTTGGTGGTGGGAAGATGGTTCCTCTCCTTAGTTTTTTTTCTCTCCTCTCTCTCTCTCTCTTATTGCTTGAAAGATGGAGGGAACGAGAGATGGATGGAAGTTTTAAGGATGGAAGGCATGGGGTTTATGGGTAAGGAATGTGGCTTGTTGATTTTATGGGCATGAGGTGATATGGGGCATAGGTAGCATTACATTGTTGGCATGAAAGGTATGAGAAAGGTATGAGCTTTGTTGACTAGGTGGAAAGAGAGATATGGGTTAAAGGCATGGTAGAGATTCCATTCTCTCAACCGAAAATCTTGCTGGAATCGGTGCATACGTTGCACCGATGTTTCCTCGATCCAGTCTTGGGCCCACAACTCCTATTCTAAGTATAGCATTGGGGTGCAAGCAATGATGTTGGAACTGCGGCGACGGTGCGATCATGAGGGTATAACTTTTAGGTTGAGTTCACTCGAGTTTTCGGGCTATGCACTAAGGTCACGCACATTCACTTTCTTCAGTTCATGGGTCACTGGAATTCGATGGAAGGAGTCACCAGAATTCGATAGAAGGATACTCTACAAGAATATGGGTTTTACAATTTGGGATTGTATAAGTCCTGTACGGGTGCTACATTTGGATTTTTGTAGTGATCGAAATGTTTTTATACAATGCATGGTTTACTCCGCCAGCATTTTCTGCTAACTCTGATTAATTATAAGAATGTTTAAATTTGGACTGAATTTTAAAAGGCAAATACTCAGGATTTTAAAAAACAAGTAGTATACTTGAGTTTCAAAAATTGGGGCGTTATATGAATGCTGTGCATGTAGTGTTATATATGTGAGGTTGTGTATGAGATGCGATGTGTGTGCGATGTCGTGTTAAAATGTAATGCATATGATAAGTTGTAGCCTAGGTCAGATAAATCCACATTGACTCTCCCACTTGTCAAAGCGATAACCCATCAATTCAAACTTTTGATGGGCAGGATCCGATTAGCTTGACAAGCCACGGAGCATACATTTGAACTAATTGGGTGCACAATGCTATGAATTGGGTAAGCAGAGGGTGAAGAATGGGATATGTGTTACACGATGCTTATGCAAAGATAGACAAAAATGACTGTAAGTTGGATGGTGGGAGGGACGTCAATGTTGTAAGGATCGGGTTGAATAGCTTTGATAAGGTGTTTGGGTTGTTTAGGTAGATGGGGATTTTGCAGGACTAGGCTAGCCTAGGTTGGACTCCTTCCTTCTGCCCTTACTTCTCCTTGGCGGAGGAATATGATAGGCTAAGGGTGGCTTGGGAAGAAGCTCAAGGGGTTTGTCTATATTTATAGGCTTGTTGAAATGAGAAGGGATGGGGCTATTTATAGCCCCCAAACCTGGTTTTGCTGTAATCCTTGGAAAGTTCAAGAGTTGAAAGGGTTTGAATGGCCTAGATTTTAAGTTGTCCACATGACAAAACTTTCACAGTTGGCTTAGGTGACATGGATGTTAAATTTGGTTCATGAGAGGGGTATCGGAATATTTTCAGTTCTCTACCCGATTATCCCTTGGAAAAGAGACACTCTACATGTACTGCACTTCTCATTGACAAGGCAGGGGAGCTATCATGTGGTAGGTGACACCCAGGATGCCGTCCAAGCCACATGGAGCTCCCTATTTTGGCAGGTGAGCACCTACATGCGTGTGCTGCCTATGTTTCCCCTTAAGTGCGGGGCTTATGGGGTTTCGGGTACTAATGGGCTTGTTCTTAGGTTAGTTTTAGTTTTGATTTGATTAGGTAAGTTGATCGGGTGAGTTGACTTGGTGGGTCAATTAGGTGAGTCAACTCGATAGGTTGACTATATTTTGTCTAGGTTTGATTGGGTGAATTTAGCCTAGTTTTAATTGGGTTTTGACTATGTTTTCTTTGATGAGTTTAGCTGGGTTTTGAATAGGTTTGATTGGGTGAATTTAGCTGGGTTTTGACTGGATAAGTTTAGTTGGATTTCAACTAAGTTAGTATAGGTCCAACTCGATAAGCTTAATAACCAGGAGCAGGGTGTCTACGGATGGGCCCAATTCTCTACAAGGTTTTCGCTTGAGTAGATACTAGGCTGATTTCTGATGATGTATCACTCACCAATCAAATCTGGCTGTGGCTATTTCACCGCTAATGGTGGTGAGAGCACCCTCCTCTAATTGGTAACGGTTAAGCCATGTAGGTTGGCTAGAGCAATCAAATCTCACTACAGGGGGCTGACTGATCTCAGTGTGTTATAGCCGTACGTGGTTTGGCTAGTGACGCTCCCAGCCAGGTGGCTAGTAGTGGGTGCTATGTGGACCCCACCATGACGTATGTGTTTTATCCACGCTGCCCATACATTTTGAAAGATAATTTTAGGGCTTAATGCCAAAAATGAGATAGATCTAGATCTAAGGTGGACTACACTATGGGAAAATAGTAGTGATTGAATATCTACCATTAAAAACATCTTAGGGCCCACTGTAATGGTTATTTGGCATCTAATATGTTGATTAGGTCATACAGACTTATATGAAACTTATATGAAGGGAAAAAATATATATCCGCTTGATCTAAAACTTTTGTGGCCCCAAAAAGTTTTTAATAGTTGTTCATTTAACACTATGCGGATCACTTAAGATTTGGATCAGCGTCATTATTATTTTTGGGCTCATTTCATAAAATGATCGGAAGAATGAGCGGATAGCATGTATGAAACATATATATCATGGTGGGGCCCATAGAGCACCGACCATCAACCATTGGCCAGTTAAGGGAATAGTCAATTAGGTACTTGCTCTTGGCCCGTTGGTAGACTCTAGGAGTTTCAACACTCGGTCAAGGGTTTAAGTACCCGTAGGTGGTAAAATTCTACTAGGGTGAGTGTGTGTGGAGATGTGTGTGCGGGTGTACAAAAGAAAAAATAAAGAAAAGAAAGAAGAAAGAGGGAGGGTTTCAAACCCTTTCCATTCGCATTCAGCGCACGAACAAAATATTAAATTGGAATCAAACCTCATGTATACCGCAGAGTAACAAACATGGCAATCGTTTGTCACTGTTAAAATTGTAAGAGAAAATGACCACTGTAGACAAAACCTTTTACCCAGCGGTTTTTATCGCGGAATACAAACTTAAGTTACCAACTTAGACTAGCACGTGCGGACAGCAACTTTAAGGACGAAACTACCCCTCCTTTTTACTGCCGTTGCTTTTCCTCTCCCTCACTTCTCTCGCTCCATTTTTTTTAAAAAAAAGGACGAAAACTCCACCGCTACATCTGTTGCTTGGATCGCACTACGCTCTAGCTGGATCCCACCCTCTCTATTCATCAACATTAGGGGTGTACACGAACCGAGCTAGGTCGGTTAGCTCGCTCGACTCGAGTTGAAAAAGCTTGATTCAACTCGGTTCGAAGCTAAGTTTGAGCTGAGTTGATTTTTTGAGCTCAAAAATGAGTTCAAGCAAGCCTCAGCTCGACTCAACTTGGACAGAATCCAGCTCAAATCGGACCAGTTCAATGAATTGGTTACTCTGCCATTAATGTTGCTCACCAACTATCTGATAAAATGACTCAACGAAATGTGGCCGGTGGCAAGAAAAGTATGTACATGAAGCAAATACTTTTTTTCTCTTTGTTTTTCTTGGTTTTTATGTTGCTTAGAAGGTATTTGATAAAATACCTATAAAACAATTGCATTTGTTTGTAAAATAGTGAGATTTTGAAGTTGCAACTCAGGTGTTTGTGAAAATGCCTCAATGGCGAACTCGGCTCGAGCTGCTGACTAAACCAAGCTGAGATGGCCAGTCAGGCTCAAGGACCGAGCCTAGCCGAGTTCGAGCTGAGGTCAGCCAGTGACCGAGCCAAGTCGACATGAGGCCAGCTTTACTCGGTTTGACTCGATGTACACCCCTAATCAATATTATCTCGTTTTTCCTGAAAATGTTCCCTCCACGGAAGACAGTACGCATGACAGGTACGATATTCATTTACCTAAACGGCATAAATTTTTTGTGGGCCATTGAAATGCCAAATGAAGCTCCCATCTTGGTTTTCGGTTCATCCATGCGAAAATCATCCTATGAACATGATGGATTACAAGTAAAACATCATTGTAGGGGCATAACAAGGTTTCCACGGTGGAAACACTATTTCCTGTGATGTGATCCACTTGATATTTCAATATGCCACTATTTTGGGCTGAAACCCTTGCTTTAGATGGAAAAATGGATGAACGTCATGGATAGTCCACATACATTCAAGGTGGGCCCAACTCAATATTTTTAATTTTTTAATTTTTTAAATATTTTACTATTAATTTTTTAAAACAAGTTTTTAAGGTTAGCTTGTTAGTACACACCCATGTCAATACACACACTCCATGTTAGCCACCCCCGCTAGGAATCGATACCAGGACCTCAAGTGTTGACATGAGGTATCTCTACTCAGTCTGCCAATTGAGCTATGGATCTGGGTGTGCCCAACTTAGTTAACTTAGCACTATAAGTGCGTACTGAAAATTTTATGAACCGCTCGGTCAATTTCATTAATTGCTCGATCAAATTCACCGAAGAGAATTTCATGTAAATCTCGGTCAATTTCATTAACTGATCGGTTAAATTCAACAAAGTAAATTGTTAGGCTAGGTCAATTATATTTAAAGTTCATTCCAATTCATGTTAGCTGTTCACTCCCCAAGTGCAGGGTTGTGATGTAGTAATAACTCGGTAAGACCGAGGTCGAATCCCAAGGGACTGAAACTTGTACGTTATCTAAAACTAACCAGAACTAGAACTAGATTAAGATGAAATCTAAACTAAATGTAATTTGAGAAATAATGGTGAAATAATTATATAAACTTGAGAGAAATCAGGAGAAAAGGAAACTAGGGATTCAGAGGATCCACTTGTAGAGATCAGGGAGAATTTATGCTTGCATCAAAAATCATGGAAATTACTGAACTGCCGTTGATCTAGTTTTCAAAGAGATGAAAGGTGTATGAATTAGAATGGATTCCATCACCAAACCATGCCCACAGACTATGGCAAACAACAGAATTAAACTAATTACCAACCAATCATATGTATGAAGGTTAAGAAGGGTACCGTCATCTAACCATGCCCAGGAGACTATGGTGAACAACAGGGCTTCCTAACGTCATAAACATTAAAGAGAATGAGAATATTAAAAGTCATTGCAGACCCATTGTAATTTCAGTCACAATAGACCATTAAAAACCTAAAATATTTCCATTAAAATCAAACTAAAACCAACTTCAATTCAAAAATTAAAATTAAATTAAAAGCATATAATCTCTCATCTCACTACAAGCTTCACCTCCTAGCCCTAGCTAGGAGGATTTAGCCTGCCATGGATGGGCTCAATCCAAATAAATAAAGAGAAAAAGAAAAGGAAAAGAAAAGGGAAAGAAAAAAACCAAGCTCCTCTCTCTCTCCTCTGCCCACGTTGAAACCCAAGCTCGAGCCCTCTGTTCTTCCTCCCAAGACCTTGAATGAATGCTCCCCACGTCCAAAACCTCTTTATATAGCTGCTGGAGTGGTGAAAATCAGATTTGAATCGGATTTGGAAAGCTATGCATGCCCATTGAAAGCTTTTTCGCAGCCAAGTTCGATGCCTCGAAACACGCCACTTTTCTTGCTCAAATTCCAAAGAAACATCGTTCCTTAGGATTTCATTGGGTCCTCTACATGATAGACGGTTCAGATCTGCCATATGATCAAAGATGGTGGGCCAAAACCGTCCGAAAAAGTCAGTTTTCGCGGATGTGCGAAACCTTTCGCACCATTTCGCTGTTGTGGTCGGTGGGCCCCACAGAGGCATTTTCTGGAAAATCCACTCCGTCCATTGGATTCAGAACGAAATTTCAGTCAAGAATGGATGGTTTTGAACGTCCATTGACGTGGCCCAGAGAAGAAATCACAAAAGAATCAGTTTTGAACGTTACCAAGCAGCCCTTTTGTGGCCTCTGTATCTCACACGTGTGCACGCATGGGTACAAAAATTCAGCATGTTTTTGTAGTATTCGAAGCCCTCTACACGGTGAACGGATCAGATTGCCCATACGAGCAATGGGTGGGGCCCACTACTGTTCGCAAAAACGGCCGAGGCCGTGCGTCCGCTGCAAGTTTTAGAGTTGTAGACGGAAACGTCGGTCAGCGCAGCTGACCGACTTTTGGAAATTTTGGTGCACGGCGAGTGCACATGTGTACTGTACACACTCATTTCATATGGGGTCCATTGCAATGTTTTAGAGAAATCTGCACCGTCCATCTGTTTTGACTCCTTATTTAAGGCGTCAATAATAATTTTGAGACAGTTCCAGATATCAGGTGGGCCCAGAATCAACGGTTTATGGGCTGATCTGTCAGTTGGGGCACTTCTCGAGATCTTCAATGGCTGAAATTTTATATGTACGGTTAATTTATGGTCCTCAGGCGACGTATGAAGTTTCGAGCCGAACGGATGGTGGGAACCTCGTGATCTTGCATCCTGGACATCCTTCAGGCCACTTGAGCTTCAATTTCTAACTTTTCTCGGATTTCTGACCGTATATATTTGTCAATCTTGGTCCCTTGGAGTGTGTCCCTTGCCTTTGGCGTCATCAGATCATTAAATCTTAACTTTTAACGTCTTTTTTTCCATCCATGCTCATAAAATCACTTTGCCACATAAGAATGAGAAAACGAGCCATTAGACAGCATTATATTCGTAAATCCAGACAATATCTGGGGTCTAATATGCAATATTTGACCCTCAACACAACCCCCAACCAGCATTTTGCTAGTCCCGAGCAAAGTATGCGAAAAATAAGTTGAGAATTATAGGAGAACTTTCTATGAAATCAAGTGAGATTTTGAACAAAATACGAGAAATTTAATATTCATGAATGTTAGAAATTGTATTCTCCTGAGCTCAAGCGCACCGTAGACTTCATAATCAAGTGTAAAGCATTAATCCTTCAATTAGAAAAATTTTAAACATTGAGATCCATGGATGTATAGTGTAATCTCAGCTAATCATATTAAGATTGAATTTGTTATTTCAGGATCTCATTGGTAACCAGCAAGAGAATTCATGATAACCAAACTTGCCTCATAAATTTCATCTTTTGATCTTTTCAACTTTTTATTTTTTCATTAATAGTCATGCCAAAAAGAGGAATCAAATCCTTACCAATAGGGAGCAAACCTATGGCAAAAGACCAATTACCTAAAAAATATATATATATATATATTTTTTTTTGAATGTTTAACCTTGGGGAATCAAACCTTCACCTGTAGGGAGCAAACCCATGGTGAAGATTAATTGCCCAACCTGTTCAATTTTTATACCCTGATGGCAAGATATTTCAGACTGGTTCCCTTCGTGCTTAGTGATTACCAAGTTAATCCTTCGATATGGAACTGAAATCTTAATGTGTAAGCAAGACGTGTCCTGAAATCATGATTCAATCAATGTTTACAACTTCTAATCATGGATTAATAATTCACTTAACTATGAAATCTAACAGATACGGAATCCAAGAGTCATAAATTCACCATTATGTACCTTGAAAATTTAAATTAGGGATATCTGTCAAAATCACTTCGAATTCATAAAAATTTTCAGAAAAATTCAAAATTTTTTTCACAATTGTTGCTCAAGACCAAGAAAATACTGATTAGGTTACCTAATTTCCCACCCCCAACCTAAAATCTACATTGTCCTCAATGTAAAAGATATGAGCATGCAATGCACATGGGACAACGAAAGTAAATGAGAAGTGATGGGAAGATAGTACCTGAATAACGAATCAAGAGAGTTTCCAATAGATCACGGCATGGAAGCTTGTCAGCATGAGAGAGAAAGCAGAACAAAAATAACAAAAATAAAATCCTACCTATACCACTTTCGCAGGTACTCTCGATTGCATTTAGCGTATGCAACAAGCCTTTAAACCCCTAGGTTACCCCTAGTGGACGAGTTATAGTCTCGTGAGGGTTTGCAGTAATGTTACCCACAAACATTGAATCGATCACGCCTCAAGGTTCTCCTTCCGGCCAATATCTTGATAAGTCTCTCAGTAAGCTCCTCAACAGGATCATCCAAAAGCCCTTTTTGCAATAGGCTTGGGCGCCCTGGAGCATGACTTTCCAAAGAGACTTATGTACCTCATAAGAAATCTTCCATTGAATTGCTGGAGGTATCCGTAATATATACGATTCACCTAAGACAGAAGAAGTTTCAACGTTAGTATTACATGGTGAATCAAAGACTACAAGTAAATAAAGTTTAGAAAACTTCTTAAAAAGTAATGTAGTCTCAACATATTCCGAAGTTCCAAACTTCGGTTTTAGATTCAGCTCCTCTTCCTTTACTAGTAGACGTTTAGGATCAGGGGAAGAGAGGGTTTCAGAATAAGCGTTCGTTTGGTCAGTGATGACTACCGAGATGTTGTCTCGTAAGGTATCCACTTTGTCTTTTAACATGAAATCGTTTGAAACTGCAAAGTGTGCCAAGCAATCCCACGAGTTGGGAAATTCAGATGAGTGTGACTCGTTTTTGTGGCTTGTGATGATCTGCGCAAAGAATCCCTCATCTTTGAAAGTGGATGGAGGTGCGCTCTCTTGCTCCAGTCCTGCACAGATAGATTGAAAATCAGTAAGTGAAGCATTGATGTGATCACTCTGTTCATTGAAATTACTCAATTGAGGCGTTGAATTCTCAATTGTTTGCAGTTCAGATGGTGGCCTCAACTGAGTGGTTTCAAATTCCAGAGTCGTAGCAGGCAACTCCTCCTCCCGAATCATATCATCATTCAATTCAAGAGAGTGGTCTAAACATGCCTCACAAGAGTTAGAAGAGTCGATTGTAAGAGGTTCATTCTCCACATTTAAATCAGGCATGTCAGATGAGTAGAGTAGATCTTCCTGACCGATCACTTCGTGCACGTCTTGATCGTTGACCTGGACCAGATTTGAGATTGATTCAGGGAGAATTTGGGCTGCACATTCATGACCATCATCCCAATACGCATCATTGTCTAGTCCAGTGCAGTGCACATTCGGGATGAGATCACTTTCCTCACATTCTACACCTAACATGGGTTGAGGTTTGCATAAACTAACTTCTTCCTCATCATTGAAATCTTGTGTGTCATGTAAGGAAATTGTGTCATCATCAATGTATTTAAAAGACACCCATGTATCTTCACCATTCTTTCGGACAGCCATCGAGATTGACTCATCGGAAAATTGAACCACATGCTCATTAACGGAATCCAACTCCTCATTCCAAATTCCAGATTCTTTTAAAAGTGAGTGCGGATCACTTTCTTCACATTGTATTTTTAGATTAGGTCGTGGCTGAGATGACCGAGCCTCCTCTATCCTATCAAGACGCGCATCGAGTCCTTTCATTGTTTCCATTACTTTTCTCATTTCCACAAGACAGGCTGAAAGATTACGCTGATATGAATCCTCTTGGATCATTTCTGGATGGATTTCAAAGGTAGGGGATCCAAGAGAATAATCATTATAACATGTTATTGGTTCATCTTCACAGCTTTGATGTTTCCACTGGTTATAGTCATACTGATCATACATGGGAGAATATGATGGCTGATAATAATCCTCATTCCCATAATTACGATCGTATACAGCCCTATTAACCGATGGAAGATAACGTTCTAGTCGGTTCTCAATGTCTGTTTGTGATGGAGAAAAATCTTGAGGTATACGTTGAATTCCACAACCCTCGGGCATTCCCCAATATCTCCTATCCATCTCAGCGTATGCATGCACCCACGATTCCATGGTAGAACCCTGACTCTAAGTCTAATCCTAGAACAAAAGAAAAGTCCTATAGAAATATGGAAAGAAAGAGAAGAAGTTAGAAGGGTGTTACCACGTAAGAAGTTCCTATGTTAAGATCCTGCAGAAAAAAAAAACAAAACAAGTTAGTTTCTAAAACAGTTAGTCTAAGATTATAAAATTTCTAAAAACCCTAATAGAAAAAAATAAAAAATAAAAAATAAAGAAATTAGAAAAGATATCACCAAATTAGAAGTTTCTATCTCAGAATCCTACAAAACAGGAAAGACAAGTTAGTTCAAAAAAAATCAGAAAAATCTAAACCTAAAACTGAAGTTAGTAAAAATCCTAATCTTAAACTAATCCTAAAACTAATTAATTTCAGAAAAACGTAGCCGACAGTCCCCGGCAACAGCGCCAAAAACTTGTTCACTCCCCAAGTGCAGGGTTGTGATGTAGTAATAACTCGGTAAGACCGAGGTCGAATCCCAAGGGACTGAAACTTGTACGTTATCTAAAACTAACCAGAACTAGAACTAGATTAAGATGAAATCTAAACTAAATGTAATTTGAGAAATAATGGTGAAATAATTATATAAACTTGAGAGAAATCAGGAGAAAAGGAAACTAGGGATTCAGAGGATCCACTTGTAGAGATCAGGGAGAATTTATGCTTGCATCAAAAATCATGGAAATTACTGAACTGCCGTTGATCTAGTTTTCAAAGAGATGAAAGGTGTATGAATTAGAATGGATTCCATCACCAAACCATGCCCACAGACTATGGCAAACAACAGAATTAAACTAATTACCAACCAATCATATGTATGAAGGTTAAGAAGGGTACCGTCATCTAACCATGCCCAGGAGACTATGGTGAACAACAGGGCTTCCAACGTCATAAACATTAAAGAGAATGAGAATATTAAAAGTCATTGCAGACCCATTGTAATTTCAGTCACAATAGACCATTAAAAACCTAAAATATTTCCATTAAAATCAAACTAAAACCAACTTCAATTCAAAAATTAAAATTAAATTAAAAGCATATAATCTCTCATCTCACTACAAGCTTCACCTCCTAGCCCTAGCTAGGAGGATTTAGCCTGCCATGGATGGGCTCAATCCAAATAAATAAAGAGAAAAAGAAAAGGAAAAGAAAAGGGAAAGAAAAAAACCAAGCTCCTCTCTCTCTCCTCTGCCCACGTTGAAACCCAAGCTCGAGCCCTCTGTTCTTCCTCCCAAGACCTTGAATGAATGCTCCCCACGTCCAAAACCTCTTTATATAGCTGCTGGAGTGGTGAAAATCAGATTTGAATCGGATTTGGAAAGCTATGCATGCCCATTGAAAGCTTTTTCGCAGCCAAGTTCGATGCCTCGAAACACGCCACTTTTCTTGCTCAAATTCCAAAGAAACATCGTTCCTTAGGATTTCATTGGGTCCTCTACATGATAGACGGTTCAGATCTGCCATATGATCAAAGATGGTGGGCCAAAACCGTCCGAAAAAGTCAGTTTTCGCGGATGTGCGAAACCTTTCGCACCATTTCGCTGTTGTGGTCGGTGGGCCCCACAGAGGCATTTTCTGGAAAATCCACCCCGTCCATTGGATTCAGAACGAAATTTCAGTCAAGAATGGGTGGTTTTGAACGTCCATTGACGTGGCCCAGAGAAGAAATCACAAAAGAATCAGTTTTGAACGTTACCGAGCAGCCCTTTTGTGGCCTCTGTATCTCACACGTGTGCACGCATGGGTACAAAAATTCAGCATGTTTTTGTAGTATTCGAAGCCCTCTACACGGTGAACGGATCAGATTGCCCATACGAGCAATGGGTGGGGCCCACTACTGTTCGCAAAAACGGCCGAGGCCGTGCGTCCGCTGCAAGTTTTAGAGTTGTAGACGGAAACGTCGGTCAGCGCAGCTGACCGACTTTTGGAAATTTTGGTGCACGGCGAGTGCACATGTGTACTGTACACACTCATTTCATATGGGGTCCATTGCAATGTTTTAGAGAAATCTGCACCGTCCATCTGTTTTGACTCCTTATTTAAGGCGTCAATAATAATTTTGAGACAGTTCCAGACATCAGGTGGGCCCAGAATCAACGGTTTATGGGCTGATCTGTCAGTTGGGGCACTTCCCGAGATCTTCAATGGCTGAAATTTTATATGTACGGTTAATTTATGGTCCTCAGGCGACGTATGAAGTTTCGAGCCGAACGGATGGTGGGAAACTCGTGATCTTGCATCCTGGACGTCCTTCAGGCCACTTGAGCTTCAATTTCTAACTTTTCTCGGATTTCTGACCGTATATATTTGTCAATCTTGGTCCCTTGGAGTGTGTCCCTTGCCTTTGGCGTCATCAGATCGTTAAATCTTAACTTTTAACGTCTTTTTTTCCATCCATGCTCATAAAATCACTTTGCCACATAAGAATGAGAAAACGAGCCATTAGACAGCATTATATTCGTAAATCCAGATAATATCTGGGGTCTAATATGCAATATTTGACCCTCAACATTAGCCTCACCCAATTTCAAGCTTGCCTCGCTCAAATTAATGTTTCCCTTGCTCAATTTCTCGGTTGCTTCGTTGAATTTTTTTCGTTGCCTTACTTAACTCCTAGGTTGCCTCGCTCAATTTCTAGGTTCCCTTGCTCAATCCTCGCTCCAATTTCTACATTGCCTCGCTCGCCTCGCTCAATTTCTAGCTTCCCTCGCTCAATTCCTAAGTTGCCTCGCTCCATTTTCGATGTTCCCTCGCTCAAATCCTAGGTTGCCTCGCTTAATTTCTAGCTTCTTCGCTCAATTCGTAGGTTGCCTCTCTCAATTTCTAGGTTCCCTCACACAATTTGTAGCTTCCCTCGCCTCGCTCAAATCCTAGGTTGCCTTTTACAGTGTGGTCCACTTGATAGTTAAATCTATCTTATTTTTCATCCCAAGCCTTAATATGATCTCGTAAAATATATGGACAGTTTGGATATAACACATACATCATGATGGGACCCACAAAAGTAGCATAGCAAAAAAAAAATAAAAAAAATCAGTTTGCCCCATTCAATTTCCAGTTTGTCCCGCTCAATTTCCAGTTTGCCCCGCTCAATTTTCAGTTTACCCCGCTCAATTGAGCGTTTACCCCACTCAATTTTCAGTTTACCCCGCTAAATTTTCAGTTTGCCCCGCTTAATTTCTAGTTTGCCCCGCTCAATTTCCAGTTTACCCCGCTCAATTTCCAGTTTGCCCAGCTCAATTTTCCCCGCTCAGTTTGCCCCGCTGAATTTCCAGTTTGCCCCGCTCAATTTTCAGTTTGCCACGCTCAATTTCCAGTTTGCCCCGCTCAATTTCCAGTTTGCCCCACTCAATTTCCAGTTTACCCCGCTCAGTTTTCCCCACTCAATTTCCAGTTTGCCCCGCTCAATTTCCAGTTTACGCCGCTCAATTTCTAGTTTGCCCCGCTCAATTTCCAGTTTACCCCGCTCAATTTTCAGTTTGCCCCACTCAATTTTCAGTTTGCCCCGCTCAATTTCGAGTTTACCCCACTCAAACTGATTTTTTTTTTCTTTTATGCGTCCCATCATGATGTATGTGTTATATCCAAACCGTCCATATATGAGCGGGGCAAACTGAAAATTTAGCGGGGCAAACTGAAAATTAAGCGGGGCAAACTATAAATTGAGCGGGGCAAACTGAAAATTGAGAAGGGCAAATTGAAAATTTGGTTATATGTTTTGGTTTAGGTTTAAGTTAAGGTTTAGGTTTAGGTTGAGGTTATAGGTTCTAGGTTATAGGTTAAATCTTTAGGGAATTGAGAATAGGTTAAGGTTTAGGTTTAGGGAATTGGGTTCATGTTTGAGATCGGGTTTAGTTTGGGTTTTCAAGTTTAGGTTTAGGTTAAGGAGTTGAGATTAGGATTAGGTGTAGGTTTAGGTTTAAGGATTTGAGAATACATTTAGGTTTTAGGTTTAGGTTTAGGTTTTAGGTTTAGGTTAAGGTTAAGTTTAGGTGTAGGTTATAGGTAATAGCTTTAGGGAATTGAGAATAGGTTAAAGTTTAGGTTTAGGAAATCAGGTTCGGGTTCGGGATAATCCCTAAAAATAAAAATAAAAAAAGAAAAAAGAAAAAAAGTGCATTGCATTGACCCGGTCGACCCCAACTCGCTGGTTTCTTTTTCATTTTTTTTTTCCTTTTCGTTGTTGTAATCCCCGCTGGGATTTGAGTTTAGGTTATAGGTTTAGGTTTAGGTTATAGGTTATAGGTTTAGGATAAGGTTTAGGTTTAGGTTTAGGTTATAGGTTTTGGGATTTGAGAATAGGTTCGGGTTAGGTTATAGGTTTTGGGATTTGAGAATGGGTTCGGGTTTATGTTATAGGTTTGGTTTTGGTTTAGGTTATAAGTTTTGGGATTTGAGAATGGGTTCGGGTTTAGGTTATAGGTTTTGGTTTAGGTTATAGGTTCTGGGATTTGAGAATGGATTTGGGTTTAGGTTATAGGTTTTGGTTTTGGTTTTGGTTTTGGTTTAGGTTATAAGTTTAGGTTTAGGTTTGGATTTGAGTTTTGGGATTTGACAATGGGTTCGGGTTTAGGTTACAGGTTTTGAAATTTAAGAATGGGTTTGAGTTTAGGTTATAAGTTTTAGTTTTGGTTTAGGTTATAGGTTTTGGGATTTGAGAATGGGTTCGGGTTTATGTTATAGGTTTGGTTTTGGTTTAGGTTATAGGTTTTGGGATTTGAGAATGGGTTCGGGTTTAGGTTATAGGTTCTGGGATTTGAGAATGGATTTGGGTTTAGGTTATCGGTTTTGGTTTTGGTTTTGGTTTTGGTTTAGGTTATAGGTTTAGGTTTAGGTTTGGGTTTGAGTTTTGGGATTTGAGAATGGGTTCGGGTTTAGGTTACAGGTTTTGGAATTTAAGAATGGGTTCGGGTTTAGGTTATAGGTTTTAGTTTTGGTTTAGGTCATAGGTTTTGGGATTTGAGAATGGGTTCGGGTTTATGTTATAGGTTTGGTTTTAGTTTAAGTTATAGGTTTTGGGATTTGAGAATGGGTTCGGGTTTATGTTATAGGTTTGGGGATTTGAGAATGGGCTTGGGTTTAGGTTATAGGTTTTGGTTTTGGTTTAGGTTATAGGTTTTGGTCTAGGTTATAGGTTATAGGTTTAGGATAAGGTTTAGGTTTAGGTTTAGGTTATAGGTTATAGGTTTAGGATAAGGTTTAGGTTTAGGTTATAGATTTTGGGATTTGAGAATGGGTTCGGGTTAGGTTATAGGTTTTGGTTTTGGTTTAGGTTATTAGTTTTGGGATTTGAGAATGGGTTCTTGGGCTTTATGCACTCATTTATAGCCTGATTCATTAACTCATTTGTGTAACTGATTGACTTTTCCTTATTGCAACAGATCCTAGACTTTTGTAACTAATGCACATGCTTGTGAAGTGATGCAGATCGATGGATGGTTGTGAAGTGATTCATTGACTTGTTCTGTGATTGCAGTGATGGATTGTAGGTTTTTGTTAAGTGATGCACATTAATGGTTTTTTTTCCAAATCAATGGTTACTTTTCTTTCTTACACTCATTTGTAAACTGATTCATGCACTCATGTGAACTGGATTGTATCATGTGATTGCAGTAGATCCTAATCTAATTTGTCAACTGATTCATAGACTAAACTCCAGACAAATCTGTGAACTGTAACTCATTTGTGAACTGAACTTGAACTGGAATGCGGACTGTAGCTTGAACTGAACATTTTGTTGAAGTCCATACCATTGGAATTTCAGGTGGATGTTGCATGTGGGAGGATTGGAGCTGCATATTTCAGATTCAAGCATCTGGTACGTCTCTTGTCAAGAATGCACATGTGTAGTTATCATTGTGGTTATAGTTATTCATTATGTGACAGGTTTTTAGGTGAGATGAACGAGTTTCAAAAGAAAACAGTCTGCGGTTTTGAGAAGTGATTCCCAATGCCATTTTATGTTTAAATGCATATTTCAGATTTAAGCATCTGGTACGTCTCTTGACTCAAGAATGCACATGATTGGAGTGGTCTAGCCATTTGGACAGACCGTGTTTATTATTTGTTCGAAATTGATGGAGCAGACCCGGATGTGCGTCGAAGCTATCCGGAAGGGCGGGGGTCCCTGGAAGGTGGGAGCCGCTGTTATGACCATGATGAAGCTGGCCATTTCCTATGAACAGCATTGGAAGGGCCTGACCATTTGGACAAGCCATGCTTATGTATTTGCTCAAAATTAATGGAGCAGACCCGGATGTGAGTCGGAGCTATCTGGAAGAGCGGGGGTCCCTGGAAGGTGGGAACCGCTGTTATGACCATAATGAAGCTGTTCATTTCCTATGGACAGCATTGGAAGGGCCCGACCATTTAGACAGGCCGTGTTTATGTATTTGCTCGAAATTAATGGAGTAGACCCGAATGTGCGTCGGAGCTATCCGGAAGAGCGGGGGTCCCTCGAAGGTGGGAACCGCTGTTATGACCATGATGAAGCTGTCCATTTACTATGGACGGCATTGGAAGGGCCTGGCCATTTGGACATGCCATGTTTATATTTGTATTTGCAGGTACCATACCCTTAACCTAAACCTGAACCGATTCTCAAACGCAAAAACCTATAACCAAAACCAAAACCTATAACCTAAACCCAAACCCATTCTCAAATCCCAAAACCTATAAACTTAAACCAAAACCAAAACCTATGACCTAAACCCGAATCCATTCTCAAATCCCAAAACCTATCACCTAAATTAAAACCATAACCAAAACCTATAACCTAAACCCGAACCCATTCTCAAATCCTAAAACCTAAAACCTAAACCTAAACCTTATCCTAAACCTATAACCTATAACCTAAACCCGAACCCATTCTCAAATCCAAAAACCTATAACATAAACCTAAACCTTATCCTAAACCTATAACTTATAACCTAAACCAAAACCAAAACCTAAGACCTAAACCCGACCCATTCTCCAATCCCAAAACCTATAACCTAAACCGAAACCAAAACCTATGACCTAAACCCAAACCCATTCTCAAATCCCAAAACCTATGACCTAAACCCAAACCCATTCTCAAATCCTAAAACCTAAAACCTAAACCAAAACCAAAATCTATGACCTAAACCCGAACCCATTCTCAAATCCCAAAACCTATAACCTAAACCTAAACCTAAACCTATAACTTAAACCCGAACCCATTCTAAAATCCAAAACCTATAACCAAAACCAAAATCAAAACCAAAACCTATCACCTAAACCTGAACCGATTCTCAAATCCTGAAACCTATAACCTAAACCATAACCAAAACCTATAACCTAAACTCGAACTCATTCTCAAATCCAAAAACATATAACCTAAACCTAAACCTTATCCTAAACCTATAACCTATAACCTAAACCAAAACCAAAACCAAAACTAAAACCTAAGACCTAAACCCGAACCCATTCTCAAATCATAAAACCTATAACCTAAACCAAAACCATAAAACCATAACGAAAACCTATAACCTAAACCCGAACCCATTCTCAAATATTCTAAAAACCTATAACCTAAACCTAAAACCTTATCCTAAACCTCTAACCTATAACCTAAACCAAAACCTATAACCTAAACCAAAACCTATAACCAAAACCAAAACCAAAACCAAAACCTAAGACCTAAACCCGAACCCATTCTCAAATCCTAAAACCTATAACCTAAACCAAAACCATAACCAAAACCTATAACCTAAACCCGAACCCATTATCAAATCCCAAAACCTATAACCTTATCCTAAACCTATACTTATAACCTAAAACTATTCCTAAATACCAAAACCTATAACCTTATCCTAAACCTATAACCTAAACCTAAACCTATAACCTATAACCTATAACCTAAACCCAAACCAAAACTTATAACTAAAACCCGAACTCATTCTCAAATCCCAAAACCTATAACCTAAACCAAAACCAAAACCTATAACCTAACCCGAACCCATTCTCAAATCCCAAAACCTATAACTTAAACCAAAACCTAAAACATATAACCTAAACCCGAACCCATTCTCAAATTCTAAAACCTGTAACCTAAACCCGAACCCATTCACAAATCCCAAAACCCAAACTCAAACCTAAACCTAAACCTAAAACCTAAACCTAAACCTAAACCTATAGCCTAAACTCAAATCCCTAAACCAAAACCAAAACCAAAACCTATAACCTAAACCCGAATCCATTCTCAAATCCCAGAACCTATAACCTAAACCCGAACCCATTCTCAAATCCCAAAACCTATAACCTAACCTAAACCTATACTACCTAAAACTATTCTCAAATCCCAAAACGTATAACCTTATCCTAAACCTATAACTTATAACCTTAACCAAAACCTATAACCTAAACCAAAACCTATAACCTAAATCTGAACCCATTCTCAAATCCCAAAACCTATTACCAAAACCATAACCAAAACCTATAACCTAAACCCGAACCCATTTTTAAATCCCAAAATCCAAACCCAAACCCAAACCTAAACCAAAACTTATAACCTAAACCAAAACTTATAACCTAAACCAAAACTAAAACCTATAACCTAAACCCGAACCCATTCTCAAATTCCAAAACCTATAACCTAAACCAAAACTAAAACCTATAACCTAAACCCGAACCCATTCATAAATCCCAAAACCTTTAACCTAAACCCGAACCCATTCTCAAATCCCAAAACTCAAAAATCAGTGGGGATTACAACAGGAAAAAGGAAAAAAAAAATGAAAAAGAAGCCAGCAAGTTGGGGTCGACCGAGGTCAGGCCAGTCGACCGGCCTATGGCTACGGATTATAACCGTAGCCATAGCTATAATTCTCTGCACTTTTATTTTTATTTTTATTTTTTACATGGAGAACTTTATTGTACCTACATTTTTCTTTAGTACATGTTTATATAAATATGTGTGTGTGTGTGTGTGTGTGTATATAAATATAAATTTTTCTCCTTTTTTTTTTATTTCTTTCTTTATTCATTTAACAAGAATATCTTCTAAACTAAAATTAGTTACTTGACGTACCACATATGATTTTGGGGTAGGAGAAGCTATTTTAGCCAACCAACCTAGTTATTTTCTAAGATTCCATCTGGTTGATGGTCGAAAATACATTTCATTCACTTCACGGTCAATTTCAAACACTTCATGGTCAAACTAGAAATTGAGCGAGACAAATATGAAATTGAGTGAGTAAATTGAAAATTGAGTAGGACAAGGTATGAATTGAGTGAGGGAAGGTAGAAATTGAGCGAGGTTTAGGCTACGTTGAGTGAGGCAAACTGAAAATTGAGCGGGGCAAACTGAAAATTGAGCGGGACAAACTGAAAATTTGGTGATATATTTTGGTTTAGGTTTAGGTTAAGGTTTAGGTTTAGGTTTAGGTTTAGGATAAGGTTTAGGTTATAGGTTATAGGTTCTAGGTTATAGGTTAAAGCTTTAGAGAATTGAGAATAGGTTAAGGTTTAGGTTTAGGGAATCGGGTTCAGGTTTGAGATCGGGTTTAGTTTGGGTTTTCAAGTTTAGGTTTAGGTTAAGGATTTGAGATTAGGATTAGGTGTAGGTTTAGGTTTAAGGATTTGATAATACATTTAGGTTTTAGGTTTAGGTTTAGGTTTTAGGTTTAGGTTAAGGTTATAGGTTTAAGTTAGGTTTAGGTGTAAGTTATAGGTAATAACTTTAGGTAATATCATAGATATTATCGACATAAGTTGTAGATATTATCTACAAATCATCGATATATCGACGTAAGTTGTAGATATTATCTACATATCATCGATATATCGACGTTAGTTATAGATAACAATTTTTGATACACTTTAGCTACGGATTATAACCGTAGCTATAATTGCGTCAATATAATTTTGGGATTTGAGAATGGGTAGGTTATAGGTTTTGATTTTGATTTTGATTTAGGTTATAGGTTTAGGTTAAGGTTATAGGTTTTTGGATTTGAGAATGGGTTCAGGTTTAGGTTATAGGTTTCAATTTAGGTTATAGGTTTTTTAATTTGAGAATGGGTTCGGGTTTAGGTTATAGGTTTTGGGATTTAAGAATGGGTTCGGGTTTTGGTTATAGGTTTTGGTTTTGGTTTTGGTTTTGGTTTAGGTTATAGGTTTTTGGATTTGAGAATGGGTTATGGTTTAGGTTTAGGAAATCAGGTTCAGGTTCGAGATTGGGTTTAAGTTTGAGTTTTTAAGTTTAGGTTTACATTTATGTTAAGGAGTTGAGATTAGGATTAGGTGTAGGTTTCACTTTAGGAAATTGAGTTTAGGTTATAGGTTTAGGAAAAGGTTAGGTTTAGGTTATAAGTTTTGGGATTTGGGAATAGTTTTAAGTTATAAGTATAGGTTTAGGTTAGGTTATAGGTTAAGGTTTAGGGATAGGTTATAGGTTTTGGTATTCGAGAATGGGTTCGGGTTTAGGTTATAGGTTTTGGTTTTGGTTTAGGTTATAGGTTATAGGTTTAGGATAAGGTTTAGGTTTAGGTTTAGGTTATAGGTTTTAGGATTTGAGAATGGGTTCGGGTTTATGTCATAGGTTTTGGTTTTAGTTTAGGTTATAGGTTTAGGTCAATTTCCAGTTTACCCCGCTCAATTTCTAATTTGCCCCGCTCAATTTCTAGTTTGCCCCACTCAATTTCGAGTTTGCCCCGCTCAATTTCTAGTTTGCCCCACTTATTTTGAGTTTACCCCGCTCAATTTCGAATTTGCCCCGCTCAATTTCGAGTTTGCCCTGCTCAATTTCTAGTTTGCCCCGCTCAATTTCCAGTTTACCTCGCTCAATTTCCAGTTTGCCCCGCTCAATTTCCAGTTTGCCCCGGGGCAAACTAGAAATTGAGCGGGGCAAACTGAAAATTGAGCGGGGCAAACTGAAAATTGAGCGGGGCAAACTAGAAATTGAGCAGGGCAAACTGGAAATTGAGTGGGGTAAACTAGAAATTGAGTGGGGTAAACTAGAAATTGAGTGGGGTAAACTGAAAATTGAGCGAGGAAAACTAGAAATTGAGGGGGGTAAACGAGGCAAACTGGAAATTGAGCGGGACAAACTGAAAATTAAGAGGGGCAAACTAGAAATTGAGCGGGACAAACTGAAAATTGAGCGGGACAAACTTGAAATTGACCTAAACCTATAACCTAAACTAAAACTAAAACCTATGACCTAAACCCGAACCTATTCTCAAATCTCAAAACCTATAACCTAAACCTAAACCTAAACCTTATCCTAAACCTATAACTTATAACCTAAACCAAAACCAGAACCTATAACCTAAACCCGAACCCATTATTAAATTCCAAAACCTATAACCTAAACCAAAACCAAAACCTATAACTTAAACCCTAACCCATTCTCAAATCCAAAAACCTATAACATAAACCTCGCTCAAATCCTAAGTTGCCTCGCTCAATTTCTAGTAAACATAAAAACTCAAAAGACATTAAGAAAAGATGTTTTTGAGCATTGGGAGTTTGCAAAATCAGAAAAACTTTTTCCTTCTATTCTTTCCATGAAGGACCGGGTTCAAAGGCTTGATTTAAACTCTTTTACTGTTCTCAGGAAATTGAACAACCTACATTGATTCCATGTATAGCTGAAGCTAGCTCTCTGAAGTACCCTTATGAAGTTCTCTTTAGGAGCTTGCATAAACTTCTGATGGATACTGCTACTTCAGAGTACTCAATAGTTTTCTTTATCTTCAACTATTTTTTTATATGCCAAATGCCATTAGTTATTTCCTTCGTTTGACTGCAGATAATGATCTCTCCTTCTGGATTGGATTAATAATAATAATAAATCACTTCTAGATTGGATTGTTAATTGATATAGTAAGACCTTTTTTTTTTTGTTTCCAATCAACTACTTTTTACACTATGATTTTTCCAAATCAAGCAATTAACTCGTGATTTTTTTCTTCAGTTAATTAGCTGGTTATTTTCTCCTTTCTTGACTATGTACCTTCATCCAATTATCTGATTCAGAGCCATGCCCCATCAAAATTTGACAATAATGCAGGCATCTTGGATTGAGGTACATGTGTGCCCTTGGTTGTGTGCATGAGTACATTGTCTGCATTAGAAACTACTTCATATTGTTTTTTATGGGTGAAACAAAAAATGACAGTAAATTCATCATTGCAGTCAATGCATATAGGACAGCATGAAGTGATTTCTTTAGCTAAAAATGGAAAAGAATTTAAAAAAAAAAAAAAGATAAATGAAGAATGTTAACACATAAAATACTTGGTGGTATTCTGAACTTGCTATTTCTTACCTCTTCCTGTGCCTTGGTTTCTCTGTCTTAGTTCTTATCACAGTTATCCATTTGTACTTAGGGACTGGATTTAATTCTCTTTCACCTTAATCAGTGGAACTAATCTATCTTAAGGAACATCTGAACTAATGAGCTATACATGTTAGTAGGTCAATATTGCGCTGTGGCCTCGTTTCAAAATGGTCTTTGACATGCACCTCAACAGCTTGCGTAATGCCAATGTAAAGACATTATGGGAGGACGATGTTCATCCACATTACGTCATGAGACATATGCCGAGTTCACAGCCTCACTTATTCAACTCAATGTTGAATATGGAGATGGTCAGGTAAGCCAGATTCTATTATTCAAATCAGACCAAGTCCCTGTTACCTCTTGAGATTGGCTTAGTCATTACAATTTACATACCTTGGGATGGTAATTTTAATTTTCAAACAGCTGTTGAATTTATTTTCTCAATTATAGCTGGTATTCCATCCCTTGATATCTTTAGCATCTGAAATCAGTTAGTTTTGCTTGACTGATATTTGTAGCTTGAATTGAATCTGGATCGACTTCGAATGGCCGTTGATGAGTTGCTTATTAAGCTTGCCAAAACATTCACCAAGCCAAAGCTGCAAACAGTGTTCCTCATAAACAATTATGATATGACTATTGCTGTGTTAAAGGTGAGAATCAGATGTTTTGTGAGTGCTTATTGTTTTCTCTCATGAATTCATTTAAATTTTGGTCATGTATGTTGCTAGCATTTGTGCACTTCTATAATTGTTTTAGTGAAATTTTGTTTCCCAGGAAGTAGGTACAGAAGCTGGGAAGGCGCAGAAACGAAACCTTACAGCTAATGCACAAAGATGTCATTACTTCTTTCAGTAACTTCTTGTGCAGCATAGAGATTTTAAGAGCCGCACTGATGCAACTACTTCTTTATTACTTCCTGGTTGAAGGGAAATTTTGAAAAAAAATAATATTTTATTAATTTTTAATTAAAAATGATTTTTATTTTTTGAAAATTGACAAGGACTTGACAAATCAGTAGATCATCCCTCATGCATGCTTGATTTCATGTTCGGAGTGCAACAATGCAAGCAATTTGGGAGAATGGGGAAAATTTGAATTTTTTCCAAATTGGACTGCCTACACTCAAAATTCCAAATTAGAGAGTATGTGAGAATCATTTCCTCAGATACTCTAAATACTGCAGAATTAGTCTCAATTGATAGCTAGCTGAAGGAAAATTTTGAAAAAAACATGAAGAACTTGAAGAACTAATTCAAAATCAAAGCTCCAACTCCATGATTTTTCATGCAAAACATGAAAGAACCAATGGATTTAAAACCATTTGACACTGATTTAACATAATTTCAATGAAAAAAAAAAGGAATTGGAAATTGAAAATGATCACCGGATCGAACATGTGGGATATATCGGCACTACTTATGCGTTTCGTATCGCACATGTGGGTTACAACATATATCGTGGGATATATCGGTTGATATCGTCAATATTTAAAACATTACCTGCAGAAGCTCTTAAGCTGTACTTTTGTAGGTGTTCTCTTGTAAAGGAGATCTTTTGTGGGTTGAGCCTAGTGGAGTGGCCTATTAGAGCTCTTATCCTGATGAAGTGAAATCAAAGGCCTTCCTGGAAACCGCAGGATCCTCAGATAATTGAAGTGCTCTACAACTGATTCATTCAATGTTGAAGGTTACTAACTGCTATTTGGTGTGGACCTGTAACTGTGTGACTTTATTGACATTGATACATATTGAGGTTTTTTGCTCTTCGTGAGCCATTATACATTTCTGTCCATCATGTATGTTCTTCAGGAGGCTGTTGAGATTGCAGACTCGGCAAAAGAAGATGTGATGCAAGCTGCTTATAATGTGATCTTAGGATCTTTATCTTTTGCCTTTTTGTTTGTGTATGACTGTATTCTGACTAACTAGCCACTTCAGCTGGCATTAACACTATTCAGATGGAACCTTGTTGTCTATTGTACTGTTTCAGTTACATTTGGGGCTGTTTAGATTTGTGGAATCCTGTTTTCAACCATGGACAAGAAATCGATTTCCTCCAATGTGATGTTTCTCTTGTTTCTTAAAACAGTGTGATTGTAGAAATCGATTTTCATTTCCATTGTTTTCCTTGAAAAGGGTGATTTTCATGTCCTCAAAATAATCTGTTACATGGCAATTTCCACTGTTATGAGAGGCGGCTTTTGCTTTTTGACCATGGACTTTTTAACATTTCTTTGAAAATCACGTGCTAGAAAAACAAGTTAACGTAGATTCTTTTCCACACATTTCCTTTTCCTCTTATGTGACGTTTGGTTTTCCATATCCACATTTTGGTTTCCACCAATCCAAACTGACCCAATAGGTCCAGAACTTGCCCTTTTGAAGTAGAACACTACTTAGATTGTTATTTGTTTCATGATTTCAATTCATGTTGTGCACAGATTCAATTCCTTTGGAACCTGGAAATACCAATCCATGGATGTTACTTTCTCCCCATGTTTGTCATGTAAAAAAGTTTGTATCATCATAGCACTTAATTGGAAAGGAGTGTTACACTTCACCAAGTAATGGCAGTGCACTTTCTCCTGTTTTTTTATTCTCTTTTTCTAGTTTTAGCATCGGCATTAAGATCTAATATCTGGTGTGCTCATCTGTATGCATTTTATACCATTTTATGCTGGTCAGAGATTCAATTATAGAACTTGTTGCTCCCCAAAAAATTATCTATAGAATTTAATCATTCGTTTGCCTTGGACAACCTCATACTTTTCCACAAATGCGAGCTGAGTTTGCATCCATGTGGAATGCTAGCAATAGGACAAGAAATCTTAAGAGAGTATCTGCAAAAGCATGCTTGCTTGTACCTTTACATGAGAATAATGTTATTCCCAACCATGAAGATTCTTTAACAACTGATGACGATAAAATAACCATAAAGGTGAGGACTTCACCAAACTAATTCCTTTATGTCTGCTGGTGCTTCTTAAGTCTACCGAGAGTGAGTCATCTTAATGATTAAAACATTTTGTATATTGTATACTTAGAAACTAAAACAAATAAATCATGCTCTTCCAAAATGATACTAATGAAAGACATTATCATTTATTTATACAACTCATTGCTTCTTTACTATTTGTTTTGGAACGTAAACATTTTTTAAACTTCTTAGTGAACATTGGTCTTTTACTATTTGTAGTTTTGTTCATTTTGGAATCTAGACATTTTTGAACTCTGCAACAAATGCAACACTTAATTAGTTATTTATTTAATGTTATTTAAATAGATACATTGTAGCTTTGGTTGTTTTAGAATCTAGATAGTTTTGGAACTCCATAATAAACAGTCATTAAATAAGTTATTTTCAGCCACAGCAAATAAGATTCCGACTCTGGAAAATCTGTAGAAAAGTCAATTTTATTTCCCCAACATTTTGTACATGCATTGGGAGGATGAGGAGTCCATCAACCATTACATTGTCCTTTGATGAAGGTGTGGTACCATTTTTTATATGTTTGGGATTGAGAGGGTTTTTAGCAGATCATTAAAGGACATTATTTGTGAATGGGCTTTCATGTGGTTTGTGTCGAAAGAAATGGGAGGATCTTTAGAAGAAGGATTTTGACTGCGATTATGGATTGGGTGATGGTGAGAATGGAATTTCCTGGTGCTTCAAGAGAGGAGTTTCTGTGATTGGAGAAGAGCGAGCAATGGGGATATGAAAGCGGATAATCCTTTTGGGCTCTCTCTTGGGTGTTAACTTGTATTTGTGCTCAGCTTGTCTTTGTTTTGAGCTCTCAAGATATTGCTATTGTTCTTTTTGGTTTTTGTTACAGAATTGCTATTGAGGTATATTACTATGGAGTGATGAGAATATTACTCATTGTGCAGGCTCTTTAACATTTTTGTCCCTTTGCCTAGTGTTTTTTTTAGCTCTCTATTGTTCTTATCTTTTAATAAATTCATGGTTATCATTCAAAAAATAATGTTTGTGATATATATCTGCTAAGGAATCTACACATTTATATGTTGTTTTCTTAATATATATGCAAACTTCCTAGGCTATCCTGGTTTCTTTCTATTTTGGGAATGATCACTTCTTTGATCCTTTGTTGATGTCCCCATTGTTCCCACTTCATGTGATTCTAATTCAGCCAGTAATAAGTTATCCTCTGAATTTGAACTTGTACAAGTGGGCCCTTGTGATTCAATTGCATGCAATCCTTGATGTGATTGGGCCCTTGTGACTCACTTGTATGCAATCATTGATGTGATTGGGCCCTTCTGATTCCATTGTATTCCAAAGATATGGTTGTTAAATAAATAGATAGAGAAATGAATTAAAAGATATCAAAATATTTTGGTTTACTTATATATAGATATTTACATAATTATGTATTATAGAAAAATGTAATTGGGAAAAATTTCTCCAAGTAAAAAATAAAAAATAATAAGAGAGAAAAGTTCATTCCATTACAGTTATGGCTACGGTTCTAATCCGTAGTGAATGAACTACTCGGACCCGGTCGACCCCAACTCGCTGTCCAAACTTTTTCTTTAGGATTGAGAATTTACTGTTTCTATAGCTACGGATAATAACTGTAGCCATAGGTGCCACTAATCCGTAGCCATAGGTGCCTTGGTCCGGCCATCTCTCTCTGTCATGGCTTAGCCACTCTTTGCAATTTTCTCACTTCCCTTCACCTTGCAACAGGCCCGAAGCCCGGTCGATACCCACGTTAAATCATCCTAGACCCATTGCCTAAAACCCACTTCCTCTTCTTTCACATGCCTTCTCTCCAATAAAACACTTCCCCTTCTTCTACAATCCTAAACCCATCATCATTTTCACTCCATTCTCTACAAATCCAAAAACAAATCATTATTTTCATTTCATTTCACACTTGCTCTCCGTCCACAAACCACAAACCCTCCTATTTTCTAAAATCTCTCTTTACAGATCCTTCATAAATTCAAAAATCGGCCGCGCATGTGTTTTTTGGTTAAAGGGAGTCGAAAAGCAACGGCTGTAAAAAATAAAAAAGGAGGGGTAGTTTCGTCCTCAAAGTCGCTGTCCGCACGTGCTAGTCTAACTTGGTAACTTAAGTTTGTATTCTGCGATAAAAACCGCTGGGTAAAAGGTTCTGTCCACAGTAGTCATTTTCTCAAATTGTAATGGATGTCACAAAAGTTTCGGTGCGAGGTTGTGTGTTTTCCCTCCATTCAAGCCCACGTGACCTTATTAACGGTCATATGACGAATAAATATCATTGCGGGCCCTGTCATTATTCCCTTATTTTCCGTGGTGTGGTCCATTTGGGCTTTGGATCTGCGTCGCTTTTTCAGATAATGAACTGAAAAAACGGATGGACGGCGTGGATAAAACACGTAAATCAGGGTAGGCCCGACGGCGGGTCAACCGGGATCCGGCTTCCGGCCCACGTGTCAGGAATGAGGAGAGGAAATTCACACACTAACAAAATACGCGGGCCGCTCATCCTTGTTTGCTGGTGTAAAAATCGTTACTTTCGCGCTCTCCATGCTCTCCCCCTCTACTAGTCGGTAGCTCTGCTTCTCTCCGTTCCAGTATTAGGGCTAAACCCCATCCTTCTTCCTGAAACCCTGAAATCCCCAAACACAGAAGAAGAATAAAATTAAAAAACCTAGAAAACTAGAGTTAGGGTTTCCTCTGAAAATGGAATCAAATTCTAACTCTCTCAATCACGCCCCAAAACGAAAGCGGCCCTCCTCTCCTCCCCACTCCCCCACCTCACCACCATCCAATGGTTACGATCTCTCTCTTCTCGAAGCTGTCGAGCGATCTAATCCCTCCGCCCTAGACGTCCTCGACATCCGGACGCTCAAGAAGCTCGTTCTCTCCTTCGAGCGGCGCCTCCGCGACAACCTTGAGGCCCGCATGAAGTACCCTGACAACCCCGATAAATTCGCCGATTCTGAAATCGAGCTCCACGAAGAGCTTCAGAAGCTCCGGGTCCTTGCCGGCGGGCCCGATCTCTACCCTGATCTCGTCGCCCTCAACACCGTCCCTTCAATCCTCGGCCTCCTCTCCCATGACAATTCTGACATCGCCAATGACGTCGTCGCACTCCTCCAAGACCTCACCGATGAGGACATCCTTGAGGACAACGACGAACCAGCCCGTGTCCTTGTAGACTCACTGATTGAGAACAACGCCCTCGAGCTCCTTGTACAGAACCTGGCCCGCCTGTCCGACACTGACCCTGACGAGTCCACAGCTATCTATAACACACTCTCCACGATCGAGAACATGATCGAGGTCAAGCCTGCTGTGGCGGAGCTTGTGTGCGAGCGGACGAAGCTGCTGCGGTGGCTGCTGGGAAAGATCAAGGTCCGGGAGTTTGACTCTAACAAGCAGTATGCCTCGGAGATACTGGCAATCCTGCTGCAGAACAGCGCAGCAAATCAGAGGCGGATGGGGCAGATGAATGGCGTGGATGTCGTGCTTCAGGCAGTTGCAATGTACAAGTCAAGGGACCCACGGAGTGCAGATGAGGAGGAGATGGTGGAGAATTTGTTTGATTGCTTGTGCTGTTTGTTGATGCCAGTGGAGAATAAGGAGCGGTTTGTGAAGGCAGAAGGCGTGGAACTGATGATCATTATTATGAAGCAGAAGAAGTTGGCATATGGATCGGCAATAAGGGCACTGGATTTTGCGATGACGAAGTATCCGCCGGCATGCGAGCGGTTTGTGGATGTTTTGGGGTTGAAGACTGCATTCTCAGCTTTCATGGGTAAGGCAAGTTCCTGAACTTGGGTCCCACTCTTCAATGATTGGGTGTCAATTGCATTTACAACTTTGCTTATGATTATGCTTATTTCCAAGCAAAATTGGCTGTTCACAGTCATTGGAACTGTTCATCTGGTGGGATCCACTGTGGATGGAAGATGGCCTAAAAGTTGCACTAATCGGATAACCCTGATCATCCAAAACTTTTCTTGATGAGCATGCGTTGTTGGCTAATTTCATTACAGCCATCCAATTTCAGTCCACCGGTTAGATGCTTAGCTTAGGGCCCATTTGGATACTATCAAATAAGTTACCTTTTAACTTATGTTAAGTAATGAAGTTACTCTTTTCACTTAAGTTAGTTTGGTAAGCATTATTATAAAAGTAACTTATTAGCTAAAATCTACTTATCTTAATAAGCTTCTGAAAAAGAAAAAAAGCTTTTCAACTTATGACTTTTCTTCTTCTCTCTCTCTCACGATCCATATATAAGGATTTATGCAACCAAATGGCGACATAAACCGATTGATCAAGATTTGAAGAAAAAGCCCACATCTTACGCGTGCACGCTCTGGACGTGTGCACAAGAAAAAAAAAGTCCACTTTCCATTTTTAGGCAAATCTATAACTTAGGAAATACTGTCACTTTCTATTTCTTTTAAATCTCTACGTTCGGTGATTTCCTTTGATATCTTTATATTATGCAAGAAGTAATCTTAGATTCTTCTTATTTAAGTGATTTCTTATTTAGGTAATTTCTTATTTTTATTTTCAGATCTTTGCTAGCTAGGAGTTCTATTTTCAGATTCCGTAGTTTTATTGTAGATTGTAAGGACTGATTATAAATAAGGCCTAAGGCCTATGGAATAAGATAAATTGGATGACATTTTCTTTATGATTTTTTTTCTTTTCTCTACAGTAGCTGTTGAAGGGGGGGAGGTGATCTCTAGTTCAAGACTAGAGGACTGTTGAGCTTGCTCATAATCTTGCATTTGCAGTCTCTAACATTTGGCTAGAGGATTGTTGGGTTCTTTCCTATAATCTTTTTCTTCTTTTCTTTGATCAATTTGCTTCTCCTTTCGGGGTTTGCATTATTAATTGGTATCGGAGCAAGTTTTGCTTTTGGTAAACTGAAAAGAAGAAGAGGAAGATGTCATAAATAGGAAGATGTTCTCATGTGTCGTACAATTATCCTTATTCAGACTCCCATCCCTTTCCATATCCATCGTGCTATTCTTATCCGAATTACTTCAATGATCAAGATCTCTATTCATATCACCTTGAGTCATATCCATTTTCATATGTGCCCAGTGATCGAAATATCGGTATCGCGCTATGTATTACAACCTTGGGATATAGATACGTATCGGTTATTGCACGGGATATATCATCTGTATCACATAATTTATCACGTTTTTTGGGAAACATGGGGAAACATTGGGAAAATTGTTGAATTTTTTAATGAAACTTCAGGAATTGTTAAAAAGACCTTAATACACACTTTTAAATCATAACATCTCAAAAAAAGGTGCACATAATAAGTTTGCTTTGTATGGGGTCCTAAGCTATGCGATATTTAACTCAACTAATGCAAGTATATTTAAATTGAATGCATGATATTTATAAATGTATCAAAGACATGTATGAAAACACAACCAATTCATTGAAGAGCAAAAGAAGTAAAAATTGAAAAATAAACATATCAATGATGTGAATTGGTTGTGGCCTACACCCACATAGAATTGCGTGGTGGCTCTTAAACATCGTCTCCACCTCAACGAGGCTGGAAATAATACTGCTCACCCACAAATCCATAATATTGTGCCCATAAGAACTAAATAATGAGGTGGATCCAAAGTTCAAGTGGACCCATCATGATATGGACACAACCCTAGCGTGGACTGCCTACTGATAGTGAGATGGCTACTAACAGTGCTCTGTGAGCGCAATCATGATGTATGTGTCCTATCTAGGCCATCCATCCTTTTTTTCATACTATTTTATGGCATGAGATAAAAAATGAGATAGAACCAAATCTCATATGACCCACATAGTCCATACGTGTTGAAAGCTCATTTCAGGGAATGATAGAAAAAATGAAGCAGATCCAATCTCAATGGACCATAATACAGGAAACAGTGTAATTGATCATTAAAAACTTCTCGTGGGCTACAAAAGTTTTCGATCAATCTGATATTTGTGTGGTCTCTTCATCCAAATCTTTTTGACCTTATCAGCACTTTCAATGCAAATAAACATTGTAGTATGGCCCATGTAAGATTTGGATAACTACTGTTTCTTGTAGTACAACCCATGTAAGATTTGGATATGCTTCATTTTTGGGATCATATCCTGAAATGAACTTTCAAAACTGTTGGACGGTGTGGATTTAAGACACATACATCACCTGAGTCCCATAATCAGCATCCCACCCCCCTCTGTGGATCCGAGTCTCACCGACATGGATTTCGTGAAACAGCCTTTGGTAGAAGTTCCTGCGTTGGGAACCTAGGTAGGCTCACTGTGATGTTCGTGAGAAATCCACTCTGTCCATATGTTTTATGAGCTCATTTTAAGACATCAGACCAAAAATGAGTTGGATCCAATACTCAAGTGGGCTGAAAACTTGAGGATTGAACGTCCACAATTGAAATATTCGTGGGGCCATAGAAGTTTCGAATCAGGTTAATATTTGTGTTTTCAGTTCATCCCAGTATGAATGATATTATGAACGGTATGGATGGCATGTAAACATCACTGTCGACCCTAGGGAGGTTTCAATAGTAGAAATTTCCCTACCCACCTTTTCCTTTAGTGCGGCCCACTTGAGTCTTGGATCCTGCTCACTTTTTGTCTGAAGTCATAAAATGAGCTCATAAAAGGGATGGACGGAGTGGATTTCTCACAAACATCATGGTGGGCTCCACATAGGTTTCCTGCTAAAGGCTTTGGCAGTAAATGCGTGTTGGAGTCTCCCTTAATCCCTCCCCATGCGGACAGAAATAGATTGGCTGGTGTGTTGATGTCACCAAGTTTTGTGGGTCCCGTCATGAGGTATGTGTTATATCTAAACAGTCTGTCCATTTGGCGAGCTAGTTGTAAGGCTTGAGCCTAAAAATAAGGTAGATCCAATTATCAAGTGGATCACATTGCAAAACGTAGTAGCGGATTGAGCGTCTACCATTTAAACCATTTTTGGGGTCACAGAAGTTTTGGATCAATATGATATTTGTTTTCCTCTTCATCCAGGTATGTGTGACCTTATGAACATATTGGATGGAAATAAACATTATGGTGGGCCTTACAAACGTTTTAATGGTGAGAATCATTGCCCCACTGCTATTTGTGGTGTGGTCCACTTGAGCTTTGGATATGACTCATTTTTTGGGTTTGTGATCTAAAATGATCTCGCTAAATAGATGAATAGGGTTGATATAATAAATACATCATTGTGTGACCCATGTAACATTGATCTCCTTTGAACCGTTGGTACAAGTGTCAGCGCTCATCTTTGCACCACACGTAACCATACATTGAGTAAACTCTGTGGGGTCCACCATGATTTATATATTTTATCCACTCCTTCCATCCATTTTATTAGATAATTTTAGGGCTTGAGCCAAAAATTGAAGCATATCCAAATCTCAAAAGGACCACACCATGGAAAACAGTGTGAATTGAATATATACCATTGAAAATTTCTTGAGGGCCATAGAAGTTTTGGATCAAGCTTATATTTATGTTTTACCATAATCCATGTTTTTGTGATCTTACGAACAGGTTGGATGACAAATAAACATCACTGTGGGGCCTAGCAGGGTTTCAACGGTGAAAATCATTATTCCCATTGTTTCCTAGGGTATGGTCCACTTGATCTTTGGATATGCTTCAATTTTGGGATCAACCCCTTAAATGAGCTGTAAAAATGATTGGAGTGCGTGGATAAACCACATATTCATGGTGGCCCCACGAAGTTTTCTCAGTACAATAAGGGCGAATTCCGATTTCATAGGCAGCCATTTTCGAAATGGAGGAAGCCATTTTCAGGAGGATTTCGACGAAAAGGGAGGGTTTTGGAAGGTCCGGAACCCTACAATTCCCAAAATTTCCTCAATCAAATCCAAATCTCAAATTTTTTTACAAAATTCTCGCTGAAAACTCCGACGTAATCTTCGTTTACAGGTATGAAATCCCTTTTTTCCTTTAAAAAAATAAAAAAAAATCTTGATGATATTAAAGCAAATCCTGCGATATAGTACGATGTATCGCGCGATACAACTATTTTTGCTTTTTTTAAAACTTCCGACCGGTTTCCCGTGGGTTTCGTGTTGCTGGCAAGCGATACCGATAATATCGGCCGATAGTATCGATATTGCGAACACTGTATGTGCCTTATGGTGATTCTTTTCAACACCCCTCTTCACATGTCGGTTATCCAAAAGCATCTTATCGTACAAAAATGTCAGTGATGCCTAAGAATATTCAAAAGATGCGGAAGGAGAACTAGTTGGAGGTTAAGAAGGAGAGTAAAGCATTCAAGGAAGATATTGCAAATGAATTCAAAGAACTTAAGGACTTCGTGAGAGCTTTCTTTGAGCCCTTGATTGAATAGGAAAAGCTTCGTGGGCTTCAATTTGTTTTATCTAACATTCCAAGGAATGATGTAGTTATAGATAGTGTGGCAACCGAAAAGGAATCCTCCTTTGGATTGGTTGATGAATCCATGGTTAGATCAGAGGAAATTCAAGTAAAGCCAAAAGATCAGCTGGCGGATGATCCAATTGAATAGACTGAGGGTTTAATATATATGGACGATTTGATGGTCAAAGAGATGGATAATGCTACAATATGTAATGAAATATCCTAGCAAGCAACATCTTCTAAGCTTATCAAAATGCGCTTGCGTGCATACGTTTTAAGCTGGATAACAAGTCCAAGATCAGTGAAACCCGAATGTACGGGATAATCATTCGAGGATTTAGGCCAGAGTTCAGTGGCTTCATGGTAATAGTTCGTGGGTGGCCGACATAACCCACGTTGCTAGAATTAGAGAACCTCCTAATAAATCAAGAGTCTTTGGCTATGCAGATGGGTGGATTCTCGATTAAGGAGAGTGAGGAGGCTCTTTTCTTTGGAAAAGGGAAAAAGTCATTCCAACAGACTCCATAGAGGTCACCACAATAATACCATCTCAACATCAACCAAGGCATGCAAATTAGAAGCCAACTATGACCAAGGGGCCACAATCAATCTCTAGAACGTGGAGGACCAACAAGAAGCAAAAGAAAAGATGGTTTGTGTTTCAACATTGTATTATGCACAAGCTACCCGTTAAGCGTTTGAGTCTCCACCATCAGATGCTGCTAGCAAAATTGAGGAAGACGTGCTACAAACGAGGATCTCTGCAGGAGATTATGACTACCAATTTAAAGTTGAGGATGAGATTTTCCTGAAGTTGGGTGGAATTGATGCAACTAAATGGCCACACAAGCTGATTGTTCAAGATTTTGATGAAAAGGCCCACATCTCACTCATGCACGTGTGCACAAGAAAAAAATGTCCACGTTCCATTTTTAGGCAAATCTCTACCTTAGGAAATATCGTCACTTTCTACTTTTGTTAAATCTTTACATTAGGTAATTTCCTTTGAAATCTTTATATTAGGCAAGAAGTAACCTAAGATTCTTCTTATTTAAGTGATTTCTTATTTAGGTAATTTTCTATTATTTCAGATCTTTACTAGCTGGGAGTTCTATTTTTAGATTCCATAGTTTTATTATAGATTGTAAGGACTGATTATAAATAAGGCCTATGGCCTATGGAATAAGATAAGTTGGATGGCATTCTCTTTATGAATTCCTTTTTTTCTTCTCCACAATAGTTGTTGAAGTGGGGGAGGTGATCTCTGGTTCAAGACTAGAGGACTATTGAGCTTGCTCACAGTCTTGCATCCATGGTCTCTATCATTCGGCTAGAGGATTGTTGGGTTCTTTCCTACAATCTATTTCTTCTTTTCTTTGATATATTTGCTTCTCCTTTTGGGGTTTGCATTAAGGAGGCTCTCTCTCACGGTCCATATCAAATGAGGCCCCACATGGTGGACTGTCTAAATTATATGTGGGGCTCACACTGTGGACAATCCACATAAAAGGAGTGCCCCACATGGTGGATGACCCCATATTAATGTAGGCCCATATATGGATGGCCAACATCCAAAGCGGGCTGATATGATGGACGGGCCAACATGATGGATGATCAACATTAAAGGTGGGCTCCACATGATGGGCAGTGGACATTGAAGCTGGGCCCCACATGATGGATGACCCATATTGAGGTGGCACATTATGGATGATCCACATCAAAGGTTGGCCCCTAATGATGAAAGACCCACATCCAAGGTGAGCCCCACATGATGGGCCACCCACATTGAAGGTGGGGCACACATGATGGATAGTCCACATCAAATTTGGGCTCCACATGATGGGCAATTAATAACGGTGGGCCTCACATGATGGATGATCCACATCAACGTGGGCTCCACATGATGGACGGTCCACATCAGAGGTTGGCACGAATGATGAGTGGCCCATATCTAAGGCGGGCTCCGCATGATGGACATCCCACATCAGAGGTGGGGCCCACATGATGGATGGTCCACATCAAAGGTGGGCTCCACATGATGGTCGTGGATATTGAAGGTGGACCCCATATGATGGACTAACATTGATGGTGGGCCCCACATGAAGGATGACCAACATTAAAGATGAGCCCTGCATAATGAACAACACATAAAAGGTCTGAAAAGGCGAGCTTAAGGAGTCCCAAGGGGGGGGGGGGGGGGGGATAAAAAATTAAAGTGCTGAAATAGTAAATAAATCAAAAAATTCAATTGCACTAGTATTGAAAAATTGTTTCAAACTAGTTCGTAGGACAACCTACACCCAAACCAAGTTTAGGTAGGACAACCTTATTTTACGAATGTTTGTAAGAATTAAGATCTCAAATCAAGCAAGAGAAAATAAAACTATCTATTACAAACACTTACCACTTTTGCATAAATGAAATTACAAACATTTTTCACAAATGCAAAAAGTAAACATTCACCACAACACCAAGAGTTATAGTGGCTCGGTGTGTACACCAGCTGTTCTCAAACAGTCACCTACTCCACTCTCAATAATTACTATCCATATGATATTAGCTTTCACAATAAATAAGGTTTTCATAGGGTCACCTTAAAACCTAATACAGTTGTGATTTTAAAGGGCTATTACAAACAAAAATCCCTCACTGAGATTTTCTGGCTATCTCAGGAAAACCAATAAATGAGATTTTTTGGCTATCTCAGGAAAACCAACAAATGAGATTTTCTGGCTATCTAAATAAAACCAAAATAGAAAGGCAAAATATACTTATCTTCTCCTTTGAAAATATATCAGTTGATGTAGCCGTAGAACCGTTTCTCTTGTCGTAGATTGTTCAACATTCAGTCACATAGACAAGGGTTTAAGGTTTTAGATTGATTTTAAACAAATTCACACCTAAGGCTACTTGTTTGAATTTCTTAAGATCTCAAAGAAGAGTATTTACTCTCTTTATAAAATAAAATTCAAAGCATAAGAGATCAATGAATTAAAACAAATAAGCTATTAAAAAATTTATAAATACCGTGCAATAGCTTGAGTATAATAGGGGCTTCTATCTCTCATGATAATGGTTTTGATGTACTTGAATTGTATTTACGGATTGAGAGAAAGCCTATATTTATAGGCAGAAAAGTTGTTGCTTCGACTCGTTTAAGACATTCTTTGACTTGTCTAAAGAACTGGATTCCGTTCTAACAAATTTTCAAATTTGAGCACGATAAGATAAAACATAACTTTGACTGGTTGAGGGCTTTGTTTGACTGGTCGAGCATGATTTTCGACTGGTCGAGGGTACCAAAAATCCAAACTGATTCAGTCGCTGGACTCGAGTTGAGCAACCCTCGATTAGTCGAAGGCCTCTCTTCAACTAGTCGAAGAAGTAACGGAAAAATCCGTTTTTCTACAATTTAAACTTGGACTGGTCGAAGATTCCTTAGACTGGTCGAGTCACAACTTAGACTAGTCGAACATAAGCCTAGAGTAGTCGAACTTTAGCCTAACATAAGTATAAAAATCTATTTAAGTTATGTTTTGAAATAACATAAGCCTAAGGTCTTTTTAGGGTCTGATATACCTAAAAAGACTGAACTTTGAAGTAGATTGGATGCTTGAACTTTATGGAACTTATTCTTCTACTCGATTTTTCAATAAAGCTTGTAGTTGAAGATGGAGCTTGATCTTCTACTAGAACTTTAGTAGAACTTGAACTCAATCATCTTGAACTCAGTAGAACTTGAACTGTCCATCTTGATCCACTTCTTGACTTAAACTTTAGTGGAGTCTTGAAGCTTAGTAGTGTCTTGAACTTTCTTGACTTGAAGTAATGATGCAGGGCATGAAATTCAAATATGATGTGCGAGATTTCAAGCTTAAGATCATGATAGTTCAGAAATAATTACGTAAATTCCATATCCCACATGAAAGTCCAAATATTCAATTAAGGAGAATCTATGCAGGTCCAGGCCTACACATGTTAGGGTTGGATCAATAAAAATTACGACCCAAAAGATACTCAAAGATAAGAAATAATCATTCACGCATGCACAGTAATCAATCCCTAATCCAAGGGATTCACTAATTTCAACTCAAGGAACCCTAGGGTGAAAAAAATGGCAAATAAATTAAGGGTAATGCAATCTAGGGTTAGGGTTTATGAAAATAGGTATGACAAGGGGAAAATAAGAGAAAACCTGAACCGGGAGACAATTCTTGCAAGCGGACAGCGGGCCAGGGCTTGGCGCACGTGCACACTAGCCTGACCGCACGTGTGAGCGGGTCTTACACCCGGAAACCGATTCATTGGCCCTGGTCAGCCATGGGTGGGCTCCAAACCTCCGAAGTTTCAGGGTGATCTGAACTATGAGCTGTGTGCGATGATCCGCCGAAGTTTTAGCTCTTCTGCAGGGCCAGATTCTGGAAACTGGCTGTAAGGAGAAGATCCGCTGCAAAACTGATGGCTTTGAGGCGAGAATGACTGTAAAAGGTGAGATATATGGATGGAAGAGGATAGGGGCGGATGGGGATAGATGTGACTTTGCACTATGGTAGTTAGCCCTTCGAAAAGGGAGGGCTTCGCACCCACTTGAATTTTTTCACAACTTAGAAACTTAGAGAGTAGAAAAAACTTGCAAGAATTTTTATTAAACTTCAGTAAATCAAAAGAACTATAAGGGGCGCCTATTTATAGGAAAAACTCTATACTCCAAAACTCGCGCCATGTGTGCAACCTATTACTTGGCAATGAAGTAAACCAAAACAAAAATTAACCAAGGAAATCTAAAGCGTTCATGATATTCTAAATAACATAAATAATCAAAACTTAAAATATGAACTTAATTCGAGTAGTGGGCCCCGATCATGAGATCCCATGATGGGCTTTACTTGATTATCGAGCCCACTCCAAGGAACCAAACTCCGTCTTCTAGCTAGGGGGCCCTTTCTGGATGTCGTCATTGATTTAGATCGACGGTGGGGCCCTCATTCTTCATGCGTACGTGCGTAGGGGAGGTGGCGTGAGTGATGCCCCCATTAAGTAAAGTCTTGAACTTTCCATCGTGGTGTCTTGAACTTTCTTGACTTGAAGTAAAGTCTTGAACTTTCCATCGTAGTGTCTTGACCTTTCCTTCTTGATCTAAATTAGACAAGCCACTTCATAAGCTGTTTTGTCTAAACGAAATTTGACAGATAAAGGTGTGCTTTATATAACATAACACATACAAGGTCTATCTCTAATGATGAATGAATGGCCCACATCCAAGGTGGGCCGTGCATGATAGATGACCCACTTCAAAGGTGGTGCCCACAATAATGAATGGTCCGCATCAAAGGTTGCCCACAAATGATGTATGGTGGATGTGAGGGGGACCAAATAGACTTGAGGGATGATTACTTATGATGTTGGAAGCCAAACATGCTTTTCTACTTTTTGGTTGATAAGTATGTTGTTTACCAAACATACTTATCTATTTAATAAGTAGAAACCAAGATAAGCTACTTATGGCATAAGTAGCATATGATCAAAATGCTCCCTTAGGATCATCCATTAGACATGCTTTTTCATAAGATTATCCAAAGTGGGTCTCATCAAATGGACATTGTGATTGCTATCCATGTGCTTCATTCGTGAAGATGGGGACCTATGTCTTGCTACCAGGCTGATTTAATGCTCCAAATGCTCCAAATGTTTGCATACACCACCTTTCAAACCTAGAGTCTAGACATTTTCTGAACTAATGAAAAGCTTAATTAGGAAATATTTACAAATGATTTACAAGGTACTATGTGATGAAAGGTAGTGATTCTCCAATGAACTTGATACCCTTTGGCAAGAGATCCATTGATGTTGTTAACCTCACTTAAAACATGATATTAATATTCTATATTTTCCTTGTTATGGATTTCTTGCACAGTGAATGGTATTTTATACATCATGATATCTATTGGATGTAGTGTCCAACAAAGCAACATGTATTAGTCTGTATCATAACAGTAACAGTGGTGGCCATTATGGCCACTGTTAACATTACAGGAACCCTTGGTGCCAGCCTGAGAAGGTCCTCCATGGGTGGATGACAACTGCTTACGTTGATGTTGCCAAGGGTTGAAGCTGGTGAAGATAAGTAGGACCCATCTTGCTTACGTGGAAGGGGGTGGGGGTGCAATGGTGGGGTCGAAACAGGATCTGGCATGTTCAATGGTGCAGTTGGACAAGTGGTGGGGCCTACTTATGGTTGAGGTCATGGGGCAGACTAACTAAGGTGGTAATTGGATTCTAGCCCCTTTCAATTATGGGAGTCACTAGGACTGGTTCATTTGTGATATGTCAAATTCGGAGTAGGTGGGTGGCAAATGGCAACTTTTGGTGGTGATTTTTCTGTGCGTGCTTCGTAGGATAGTTTTCTACCTAGTGACGGATGTTGTTCGTTTTCCCGCCTAACCCACCATCGGGTAAGAGGTAGGAAATCAGCAAACATCAATTCTAGTCCATTCCTTATGGAATGTTCCGCCTGAGCTGAGGGTTGGGTTGACGACTGATGGGCTTTGTTGAGGAGATTGGGTAGGAATTGGTGGGGCTGAGGGAGGTGGATGAATGGGCTCTTGTCTAGTTGGTTGGGTAGCCTGGAACCTAAAAGATGGAAAGGTGATGCAGAGTTTGACGGCATTGGACAGGTGTCACGGGGCAACTATTACTCTGGGACAGATGGAGCCGCATTGTCTCCTGTTTGGTTGGTGGAGGGCAGCAGATGTCTAATGTCGATTATAGCTTGTCTTGGACTGATTGGGAATCCTATATGGGCCGCGTCAGGGAAATCATTTACCTATAGTAGTTTTGGGTTTCTGGGTGCAAATATCACTATTGTTTCCCTTGATCCAATGGTAGGTTGGTTTTGGCCTCCTTTCTTTGCTTTCTTGCTCATCTCGAGCCAAAAATGCTATCTGGCGTTGACCAATTGTTGTCAGGTGCCATTGAGGTCAGATGTGGTGACATGAACACCTTTGCTAATAGTGTTGGGGCAATGTTGCCCACCTCCCCCGATTGCAACCCCATTGGCCATGGTGGATGCTCTGCTAGAAGGCTTTCGTGATGATGGGATGTGGCATTGTAGTGCCATGGTGGTTTCATAATTGTTGATTGGAATATATCCAATGAGGTATGACTCCTCTAGTGGTTCAGTTGTCCCTTGTATGCTGTCTCAAAGTGTATTAACTTTGGGGCTGGGATGAAGAGGTTGCTGATTTGACATTGGGCTTCTTTGAAGGACTGTTGTCTAGTTCCAAGGGTTAAGTAACTGGAGACTGAGGCTGCGGCTGCGGCTGTGGCTGGTGAACCAATTACTTCAATCTCTAATGGGAGATTATAAAAGAATCTCCCTGGGTCAAAAAGAGCCTCGAAAAGCTTGCTAAGATGGTCAGAGTGGACATTGATGGCAAGAAGGACTATTTAGGTATCCTTCGATTGGAGGAGAGAAGAAAGGTTTTAATCCTGCTACTATGACATTGTCAAGGAAGAAGACAAGGGTGGTTAAGGGAGCTTTAAATTTGAAGGCAAAAGTATCAACTATGACCACAGATGGGAATACAAGGATTTTTGGTGGAGGGAATCACCTCAAAGCAGTGGTTAAATGATTATTATTTTTGGAATACTAGGGTTTGGGAAATGTCTGCAATAAGCTTGGCTTATTCATTCTAATGATGTTGATGTGTTACTGCTGCAAGAAACGAAAGAAGCCACTGTGAGCTCTGATATCAGTAAGTTATGGTCTGGCTCTGACTTTGATTGGGAAGGTATAGATGCAGTTGGCAGATTGGGGACAGTGACAGTCTGGATTTCATAGTCATTGAGGAGAATTTCTTCAGTGGCCGTGATTGGGGACTGACAGACTGGATTTCATAGTCATTGAGGAGAATTTCTTCAGTGGCCATTATGTTTGTTGTCGATTTTGTTTCAGTTGGCAAGTGGTGGTAGTCCATGGTCTTTATGTTGTGTACAGATTAAATGATATGGGACTGAGGCTGGATTTTTGGAACTTGGCCACATCTTGAAGTTATTTAAGGTGTTGCTGCAAGAGGAGCTTATGTCTCTTGAAAGAGGACAACATGGGTACTTTGTGTCCAGATGATGCATCTAGAAAGGAAAAGGTGAGAAGCTTAATGGTGTCACCCTTCGAAGAGAAGCTCACTGGAGGCAGCTTTCTCATGACAAATGGATTAAAGAAAGCAACAACAACATGACGTACTTTCACAGGATTTTAAGTGACTGCAGAAGAGAAAATTATGTATCTGCAATTATAGTAAGTGATGATACTCTATCTCTAGTAAAGAGGAGATTTGTAAATTTTCCTAAGTTTCTTTCATTTGCTTCCTCGGAGGAGTTCCTTTCCAGACCTATACTTGGGAGAGTTCATTTCAATGTTATCTCGAATAAGCATTTGCCAGTGTTGGAAGCTGAGTATGTGGAGGCAGAAGTTGAGGCTACTATCCTCGACGTTAAAGGGGACTGCCCCTTGGCCTGATGGTTTTCCTTTGGTCTTTTACAAAGCTGTTGGAGGTGGTTAAAGTTGATTTATGGTGGTCTTTAGAGAGTTCCATGATGGTGCAGGCATTTGTATGTCAGTGGGTGCCTCTTTTTGCACTCACTCTAATGCCAAAGAAGCCTATCTTTGATCCACTTTTTCATGTATACCTTTGTGGTTGTTTTCGCACTTTAAAGGGGTTGGAACTCTCAAATGCAAAATTTGACATCATGGGTGTCATCATCACCAACTTCAATCAAACCATCAACCTTTGTGATGGGGACATCTCGCGCACATGCACGCCCCTTCTACGCATGTATGCAAGGGGGGCCCCACCATCGATCCGGATCGATGACGACATCCATGGAGGGCATCCTAGTTAGAGGACTTTTGGTTTCTTGGAGTGGACCTGATCATCATGTGGATCCCACCATTGGATCTCATGATCGTGGCCCACTACCCTAGATGATGTAGGACTTTTGAGTTTTGCTTATTGTTGTTATCAGGAACATCATGAACGATTTAGATTGCTTTGATTAGTTGTTATTTTTGTTACTTCGTCTTTAAGTAATAGTGTACCCTCGTAGGTTTTTTCTCATTGAAGATTATGAATAAAATTCTGCATTTTCTTACTTCCCTAATTCTTTGAGTTGTGGAAGTCTAATTGAGTGCGAAATGCTCCCTTCTTTGAAGGGCTAACTACTGTGGTGCGAAGCCACACCCATCCCAAATTGCTCCCACATCCTACTCTCAATACTCATCATCTCCCACAACCATCCAATCATCAAATCCACCCCCTTTTGTAGCCAATCTTTCCTCTATAGCAGATTTGCAGAATCAGGTCCTGCAGGAGGGCAGAAACTTCGGTGGAGCACTGTGCACAGACTAGACGTCCGATTGGCCCCAGATTTGGTGTGTGGGTGGCCCACCAGACCCAAGCTTTCCCTGTTTGGGTTCGTGGGCCCCACACATGTGAGGGCAGGATCCCACGCACGTGCGTTTGGACCCAGCTGCTGTCCGCACGTGTGGAACATCTCGGGTTCGTCTCTCCTCCATTTCACTCCTCTTTCGCCTTATTTCCCTAACCCTAACCTTAGATAATCCTAAATCTCAAGTTCTATTCTACTTTTGCAACCTTAGGTTTTTCCGAATTGAAACATGTGAATCCCTTGGATTGAGGAATAATCCTTTGCATGTGTGGATGAATCTACTCTCCTTTGAGTATTGTTTGGTCTATAATTTTTAATTGATCCAACCCTAACATGTGTAGGCTTGGACCCTCGTAGATTCTCCTTGTTGAATGCTTGACTTTATATGGGATGTGGAATTTTTGTGATTGTTTCTAAATTAGTATAATCTAAAGCCTGAAATCTTGCATATCATATTCATTTTCATGTCCTGCATCAAATTTGGTATCAGAGTAGGTTTTTTCATATGGGATTGCATTGCATGTTTAGGGTTTAGTCTACTCACATTTAATTTGCATTAAATCTCATCATATAGGGCTGTTTAGGACCCATCATTCACAACATGGACTGCTGAATTTTCTGTTGTCAGAAAATTCCTAATTTTCATGGTTGAATTTTCTGTTAACAAGCAATTTAGGCAGTTATGTTGTTGGAATTTTAGTAGTGTTGTGTAGTTTCCCTCATATAGTCATATAGGATCATTTAGTCTCATTTAGACGCATATAGTTGCATTGGAGGATCTTTGAGTGAGTGGTTGTATGCCCACATGTATTGGTCGTGGTTTTGGTTTGCACGCTGCACTAAATATGGAGCAATTACAAGAGTCAATGAACAATATAACCCGATAGTTTGAGTCTTTGGGTAGGCGCTTGGAATAACGTATGGACCAACGCTTTGAATAGCTTAATGTGCACGTTACCCAATTAGAGACCTCCGCCCGGGCAAACCCCACCATTGGGGAGGATGTCCAATCTCAAGCAGGTGGTCAGGAGGATAGACCAAGGAATGAAGGTGTCCAGGGAATTTGGTCATGGGCACATACACATGCACCCACACCGTGAGGGGCATCATGATCATTATGACCCAGATGCGCAACTCCTCAAGAGCGTTAGAGTAGAAGCCTCTACGTTTGATGGCCACTTAGACCTTAAGGCTTTTCTAGATTGGTTGGCGGATATGGACCACTATTTTTGAGTGGTACGATATGTCGGATGCTCGTCGAATCCGATTCGCCAAGATGAAGCTTGTGGGCCAAGTAAAGAGATTTTGGGCTACTGTAGAGCGAAAGAAAAAAAGGTCGAGGGAGACCCCAATAGTCCATTGGGGAGAAATAAAAGAAACTCTTAAGGAAAAGTACCTCCATTTCTCTTATCACTTGAGGTTGGTTGAAGAATGGCAGTCTCTTCGACAAGGTTCCATGAGCGTGACTGAATACATTGAGAAGTTCGAAGAGTACTTGTTCCGATGTGAAATTGACGAGGATCCCGTACTTACTCTTGCTCGATTTAAGACGGGCTCTGTTCTAACATTAGGAGAGAATTGCTCGCCAAGGACAGACACTCTTGAACGGATGTATCAAGTAGTGTTGAAGATCGACCAATACCTCAAAGCATTTGTGGGAAGGCGGTTTGAGTCTCGTGATTCTGGCGCTAAGGCCAACTCTTTCGAGTATAAACCTGGCATTGGATATCAGTACAAGCCTTCTAGTAGTTCTCAGTCTAGGCCCAAGGATGATAAGGGTAAAGAAGTTGTTGGATTTAGCTCGCGTATAAGCTATGCAACTAGGTGTTTTAGATGTAAGGGGTTTGGTCACTTTGTCCACCAGTGTGACACAAAAGAGGGCACCAAGGTGTTCCTTATTGAGGGGCAAGTGAAAGTAGTGCCCCCAGAAAGTGACGGTGAGGAGGAAAAATATGAACCAATAGAAACCCCTGGTGATGAGGAAGAGGGAGCGCAAGAGTCCGCGACCCTTGCAGTTGTGCGTTGTGCCTTTGCACAAGCAAAGAATACCGACGATTGATGCCGCAACACGATCTCCGATACTTACACAAAATGTGGTGATAAGAGCTGCAAGATGATTGTAGATAGTGATAGTTGTGCCAACGTGGCATCAACTAGTACTGTGAGCCGTCTGGGCATGAAGCTTAAAGCCCATCCCCAACCCTATAGAGTGTCTTAGGTTGATGAAACTTCCATTCCATTTTTACACCGTTGTCTTGTTCCTATTCAGTTTGGATCATATAAATACACATTTTGGTGTGATGTTGTTTCTATTCATTTTGGGACAAACCTAGGAAGCTTATTGATCTTGTCCCTATGTCCGTCCCATAGGCCATTAGAGTCTGCAGAGTCCTTTGCACATCACAATCATTCATTGCATCAAGAAATCAGGCAAAAGATCAATGCTAGTAATGGACATTACAAAATTTCTGCGGATCAACGTAAATGATTCAAGGAGTTCAATGTAGGGGACTTTGTGATGGTCTGCATCAGGCTAGAGCGGTACCCTTAGGGAACTGTTTGTAAATTACACGCGCGTAGCGCTGGACCATTTAAAATTATAAAACGAAACGGTTTCAATGCGTATGTGGTAGATCTTCCACCTTCCATGGGAATTAGTTCCGCATTCAATGTGGATGATCTAGTTGCATTTCAGGGGACCTTTAATACATTGTCCAGCCTCTCACCTAATTATCTTGATTTTTCAGACATTTTACTTGATCCATGGCCTCTTCCCAACCTTTTTTCTTAGCCTCTACATCCCATACCTACCCTTCCCACACCCAGAGAGGAGATAGAGAATATCCTGGACCATAAGATGGTATCAACGTTGGATGGCGGGTTTTAAAAGTATCTGGTTAAATGGAAGTCACGCCCAGCTTCAGATAGTATGTGGCTCACTGAGGAAGAGCTTCAATGAGTTGATCTTAACATTTTGAAGCGGTTCAGGAGTTTTATTTCGCCAGTGGCAAAATCTTCGTAGCCGGGGAGAGTTGATGGGGACATCTCGTGCACACGCACGCCCCCCTACGCACGTACGCAAGGAGGAGGAGGACCCCACTATCAATCTGGATTGATGACGACATCCATGGAGGGCCTCCTAGTTATAAGACTGTTTTGGTTCCTTGGAGTGGACTCGATCATCATGCGGATCCCACCATTGGATCTCATGATCATGACCCACTACACTAGATGATCTCGGACTTTGGGTTTTGTTTATTGTTGTTATTAGGAACGGTTTATATTCCTTTAATAGTGTGGATCTCATAAACGGTTTAGATTGCTTTGATTAGTTGTTATTTTTTTTCCTTCGTCTCTAAGTAATAGTGTACGCACATGGCATGACTTTTGGGGTATAGGGTGTTCTTATAAATAGGCAACTCCTTGTAGGTTTTTTCTCATTGAAGATTATGAATAAAATTTTGCGTTTTCCTGCTTTTCTAATTCTCTGAGTTGTGAAAATCTAATTGGGTGCGAAACTCTCCATTCTTCGAAGGGCTAACTACTGTGGTGCGAAGCCACACCCATTTTAAATCGCCCCCTACCTCCTACCCTCAATACTCATTATCTCTCACTGCCATCCAATCATCAAATCTACCCCCTTTTGCAACCAATGCTTCATCTACAACAGATTTGTAGAATTAGGCCTTGCAAGAGGGCTGAAACTTCAGCGGAGCACTGTGCACAGACCGGATGTCTGATTAGCCTAAGATTTGGTGTGTGGGTGGCCCACCCCTGGCTGATCAGACCCAAGCTTTTCCTTTCTGGGTTCGTGGGCCCCACACATGTGAGGGAAAGATCCCACGCACGTGTGTCTGGACCCAGCCGCTGTCCACACGCGTGGAACATCTCGGGTTCTTCTCTCCTCTATTTAACTCCCCTCTCGCCTTATTTCCCTAACCCTAATTCTAAATAATCCTAAATCCCAAGTTCTATTCCACTTTTGCAACCCTAGGTTTTCCCGAATTGAAACATGTGAATCCCTTGGATTGAGGAATAATCCTTTGCATGTGTGGATGAATCTACTCTCCTTTGAGTATTGTTTGGTCTATAATTTTTAATTGATCAAGACCTAACATGTGTAGGCTCAGATTCTCCTTGTTGAATGCTTGACTTTATGTGGGATTTGGAATTTTTGTGATTGTTTCTAAATTAGTATGATTTAAAGCCTAAAATCTTGCATATCATATTTAATTTTCATGTCTTGCATCACTTTGTGGATCTTGAATAGGTTCTCCAATCCTTTGTCAGTCATCTCCATGAGTAATCTACCTGGAGGCCTTCTCATTTCTACTATTAACCTTCTCTTACTCCTATCTTAAATCGCTTCTCATGTTATCCTCTGCAATAACTTGGTCCTCTTTCGAGCATCCCTAGCCTGCTATTGCTTTGTTGCCAAATAGATGCGGGAGGATCTCCTTATGGGGTTTATGTTGAAATTCTCCAAAAAGTAAATGTTCATTATAATGATTAGAAGTCAACAATTATACAAAGCTTAGTATGTAATGTTCCCTAGCCCTAGCAAGACTAAGAAACAGAACCTTATTGTGAATTGGTTAAAATTGTAAACATATCCATAATAAGGAAACTGCCAACTAAGAAACTACCTTTAGATACATTCACCTCAAGAACGGCGTGGAGCTATTGGATTCCAATGAGAAGCAAACATTTAAAGAAAGGATTAGTGACCGTGAAGCACAAAGGAATAACCCTCTTTGTTGAAAACTTCTTGGAACATTGGAACGTCTCAAGTTCCCATGAATATTTGATAGCTTTGGGAATATGCCGGAGGTTGTCATTCTTGTTAACCAAAAATCTAGTTACCAGCTTGGTTTTGCATTTGTCAGGTTCGAGGAGAAATTAGAAGTTGAAGCTGCTATTGCCGGTTTGAATGGGGCTGTCCCCATGGCAAGTAGATCAGGGTAAGTTTGGCACAATGTGGGCTTAGGGTCATTTAAATTAGACTGCAGGGATCAAATCCACCATCTTTTGTTTATGGGAAAAGAGCAAAAGCAGAGAAAAGGAGAAGGTATGGATATGGGGGAAGGAAGGAAAGGAAGAAGCGGTTATAGAGAAAACTGAGTTTGGAAGGAAGGAAGGCTCTTCGAGTAAAGCCATCCCTGCCTTAGCTTCATCGGCTAGGAAAGTTTGGTTAGCGCAGATGGATTCCCATAACGGGAAGGCTATCTTCAAAATTAAACCGTCCATTCTAGTTGATTGACATAAAAATTAGAGCAAACATTCGTGCATATAGCTAAATTAGAGTATTTTTAGACAAAATTTTTTGGGAATGGACATATAATGCTAAAAGAATCCTTAATGGGAGGAGGATCATTACAGAGCGCTTGGTCAAAAAGGAGGGGGAATGGTGGTCGCAACGCTCCTAGTTTAGTGAAGCTTCTTTGTGGATCAGGGTTTTGCTTCCCCCTTGGATATTTAAATGATGAGGTCCTAGTAATTGGTTTGTTTTTAGGATCAATGGTAGAAATTAATGAAAAGTTCAAGAAATGGGAAGTAATGCAATACACAAGAATCAAGATGAGGAAGATGAAAGTTGAGCGCTCCTAGACAAGCTTGATCTCCATGTGGAAGAGAGATGTTTTTGGTCAACATCATGTGCAAGGAGGATATGTAGTGATTTGGGATAGATTCAATAGCATCTAGATCTTGTAGTGATACTTTTGGTTCTCTTAGTAAGAATAAAGACAATGGAGTCGGGTATCCAGTGCTCCGTGTTGCACTAGATGGTCATAGTGAGAGAGATTTGTTTGGCTGGAAGGAATTTGCAGCCAATTTCATCATATCCTTCTCTCGTGGATGAAGTGGACAATTCCTTTAAAAAAGGTGGATTGAGTGACAGTTCCTTTCAAAAAAGTGGATGAAGTGGACAGGGACCATCTTGCTTTAAATTCAAATTTCAACTCGGGATTCATTTAATTTGGTTGACAGATGTGGGAAGCTAGCTTTCTTTGAGAGTTCTAACAGGTTACATGATAGGTTCTCTTTTACGATTTTCATAACATGTATGGGCTTTTGATGGAGCTCTATAACTCAAGCTAATTCAACAACTTGTTCATACCCTGGTCACATGCAACAAATGATTTCTCACAAGCAATGGTTTAAATATCAACGATATTGGCCGATATATCCTACCCAACGAGATTTGGGCGAGCGGCCATCACCGTGGGTTTGCTCCCTACATGTGCGGGTTCGACTCTCCTCCTCGGCATTACCCAATACACGTGGTTGTGGGTGATTGCGTGTATCCACAAGGAATAGTCTCGCCTCAAAAGGGATGGGGACACCCCGTGCTATAAAAAAAATAAAAATAAATAAAAATCGGCCAATATATCCCACAATATACCTTGTATCCCACCTGTGCGATATTGTGCGATACAAAATACACAAGTAGTGCAGATATATCCTGCATGTTCGATTCATTGAACATTTTAAATTTTCGATCCCCTTTTTTTGATGAAATTATGTGAAATCAGTGTCAAATGGTTATAAAATCCATTGGTCCTTCAGGTTTTGCATGAAAAATCACAGAGTTGGAGCTTTGATTTCGATAACCATTAGTTCTTCATGTTCTCTATGTTTGTTTTTTTTTTTTTTTTTTTGAAATTTTCCTTAAACCAATTGTCAATTGAAACTAATTTTGAAATATTTAGGAGTATTTGACGAAATGATAATCACATACACTTTAATTTCGAAATTTGAGTGTCGGTGGTCTGATTTGGAAAAATTGGGGAAAATTCAAAATTTCCTCAATTTCTCCCAAATTGCTTGCAATATTGCACTTTAAACATGAAATCAAGGGCTGATCTAGTTATTCATCAAGTCCTTGTCAATTTTCGAAAAAATAAAAATAATTTTCAATTAAAAATTAATAAAAAAATTATTAAAAAATTTTTTTTTTTTTCAAAATTTCCCTTCAACCAGCTGTCAATTAAGACTAATTTTGTAGTATTTAGGAGTGTTTGTTGAAATGATCATCACATACACTCCAAATGTTATGCATTCAATTTGAATATAGTTGCATTAGTTCAGCCAAACAACACATAATGCACTTCTATTTTGAGAGGTTATGATTTAAAAGTATGTATTAAGGTTTTTTTTTTTTAACAATCCTTGAAATTTCGTTAAAAAATTCAACCATTTTCCCCAGTGTTTCCCCATGTTTTCCAGAAAGTGTGATAAATTACCCAATACAAACGATATATCCCGTGCAATAACTGATATGTATCTGTATCCCAAGGTTGTGATACGTAACGTGATACCGATATTTCGAAAACTGCTCACAAGTGCATACTCGTGGGCTCTCTTGTCCAAGCTATTCAATAACAACCACCGCTGTTACGACTCCCATAATGGTCATTACAGCCTTAAAAAAAAACTATATTAGCTTTGTAACGCGTAACGGTTCCCATCGTTATTGTTTTGAATACCATGCTCTTGTCTCTCATGAAGACTCCTCAAACATGTCGTATTGCCCTTGTCAAGAGAAGCGAAAAAGTGTTATTTCGTTTCGAAAGTCTGCTCTTCGTTTGTGATAGACATTGTGCTGAATTTGTCTCTCCCGCAGGCCGCAGTGACACCAACCTCTCTTCATTTTCCTTTCAAGCATGGCCAATCTTTCTTGGTTAAACATCTTATTGCTTCTCTAATGGGATGATGCTATGATTTGGGTGATGATAATGCCTGTTGTGTCCACTTTGGATGTGGGCAAGCTCGTAGATACTAGTGTTATCTGGACTGGAGTCCATGACGGTTTGCCACTTGAATACACTCCCTTTGATACTCTGGTGAATAATGTGATGCATCTAGCAAATGTTGTCCTTCTAGTAGGGCCCCATCAAATGGCTAGTGATGGGATGACCGAAGGTAGTATTCCCTTTGGGGAACACCGTGGTAGACCCTAATGTGTGGCTGTAGAGATGAGCCATTCTTCCCATATCCTCAATCAACAAGAAGAGGCTCCCTCAACTAATCGTAGCCACCTCAATCGGGTAGAAAGCTGAATAGGAGGTGCCCTAAACAGGCTATTAATGGCAGAGAAAGTTAGAACACAGTCAAGTCCATATAAGACTTAAATGGACTTTGAGTTAATGATCCGGGTGGGCAAGACCATAGGCGATCTGTTTGTCGAGGAAGAAGACGACTACCGTGCTCTCATTGAGAGGAAAAAAGTTAAAATGGAACAATAGGCATCATGCCTGTAATAAAAAAGATTAAGAATCTAATGTGAACTTTCTTGGTAAGCTCTTCAGTTAATTGCAAAAAGAGATGGGTTGGAGCAAAATTTTCTACAGATTTAGCAATCATCAGAGAGGCCTTCATGGGGAGGACCTAAGAAGTTTCAAAATGAGGATTTTATCTTGAAATGTGCAGGGTTAGATGTTGGGATAACAAGGACCAGGTCATGAACTTATGTTGTATTTCAGAAAAAAAGTTCCCAAAGCAAAATATTTCTCTTCTTTGCTCTTTTTTTTTTTTTTTTTTTTTTTTTTTTTTAAATTTTAGTGTGCGCGCATGGTGCAGACCTGATTTGGTTTTTCTAGATTCCATTGGTATAGATGACAACATTTTGGTTGGGTGGTATTGCATTTTTTTTTAGAAGTTGGATGTCGTTTTTGGTTTGTTGCGGTCATGGTTTTGATTGTTGGTATCGGTCAGCGTATATGCCCAACAAAAAAATGATATGATACAACGTCGTGTATCGGTATCGGGGCCATATCGGCCCATATCAATCATAATTTTTTAAGCAAAAAAATTAAGGAAAATATTAGGAAAAAAAGGAGAATAATAAGATATTCAAGAATCAATCAATCATTCTTTTTTAAAAAAATTTTTTTTTTTTAAAAACAAATTGGACATGCATATGATAGCTTATCGAACTGTTCTTTGATGAGAATGTTATATGTCGGTCTAACCTGTTGAAGTCAACTAAATGAGCCCTAATTGAACACAAATCAAACATGATTTGGTGAACAAGGGATTATGTTTAACTAACAACAAAAACAAGATGAAAATATCAAAAAGAAAGTGAAGGTTTACCAATCTTTTTGATTTTTCCCATGATGGTCCACTTCACTTTGATTTATTGATTCCCATTCAAATCATTTGTTTTGATCCCAAAATAGGCATAGATCTAACCTCAAATGAGTTTTTAAGCTTCTTCCATGGTTTAAATGAAAAAAATGAAGAGGAGACATGAGTGGTGAAATTATGAAAAAAAAATCAAAATTAGGTTTTTATGGGCAGTACATTAGCCCTGTATCGATGCCACGGTGCCGATACACCCCATATCGACCGATATGGATCAATTTTTCTTTCCCCACATCAAACTGATACGACCCCGTATCGCATATCGTCTCATGTTGACATGGATACGATACAACCATATTGGTCGATATGATACCGTTATCCATATCTATAGTCGCGGTCTCTAAAGGTAAAAGGGCCTTTAATTGGATCCTTGTGGTTGTATATGTTTTTGTCACATCACTGTTGTGCTAAATTTTGGAAAGCATTGAATATAATTAAACCGAAATTGAATGCATGTAATTAAATTGAAATAAAATGCTGTGGTGTGTGTGCGGTGATTTTATTATCATTAGATTTTCTTATGAAAGAAGAGAAGAAAGTATCATTTCTCCTTTAATGTGGTAATTTTCTGATTGGGTGGACAAAAATGAATTGTTGGATCTTCCTATGGGGGGTTGGTAGATTAGATTTACCTGGACTAATAATAACCAGGTAGACTCGGCTAAAGGCTACTAGGCCAATTTATGGTTTCAAATTGGTAAGATCATAAAACGACAGTGTCCCAATTTTGTTTACCTTGCCCTACTTTGGACCACTGTCTAGGTGTTTTGGATTCTAATTGTCAATCCTGGTGTCATTTTCTATCCTGTTCGAACTAATGTTGAGGCATGACTTCATCAACAAAGTTGAAAGTTGGTGCAACTCTATTCCTGTGGAAGGTTGGGCTGGCTTTAGTCTTATGAAAAATCTGAAAAAAATTGAAAGGCTTCATTAAGGAATGTAAGAAACACCATTTTGGTTCAATTGTGAATGCTAAAGATTCAATTCTTCATGAAATTCTCGATATGGACTATAAGGAAGAGATCTTACTGTTGTCTAATGAGGAAAAAAGTAGAGAAGATGTATTAAAGCTAGCATATAAAACAAAAGTGAAGGAAGAGGATTATGTGGCCCCGACAGTTGCAATTTGGCTCAAGGTAGGTGGTTAGATAACGAAGTTTCTCCATAGCATTGCCAATGCCGGGAAAAGGCAAAACTACATTTAGAGTTTAATGCATATTGCACGAAGCATGAAGCAAAGCAACAATTGATTCTAGTGTCGCAGTGGGGAGGCTTCTGTTTCTAAATTTTATCAGGTATAAATGGTTAGAAAGCAGGAGCAAGAACAATGAGTTTGAAGTTCTAATGGAAGCGGGAGTGACACCTTGTTAGAAGGGTTGTGCAACTTTAATGGTGAATGTTAGAACGTTGTATGGAAGCAAAAAAGGATTCTTACAAGGCAGTTGTTGTTGTTACGGGTATTATATATATATATATATTCCTATCTTCTATTTGATGATGGATGGAAATCGCCCAATCGACAATCTCCAATTTGACCGAATTAGTGTTGAAGATGTTAGTTAGTTGGAGCACCTGATTGGGGAGGAAGAGGTTAAGTAGGCTATTTTTGAACTTGATAGGGACAAGGCCTTAGGATTAGACAAATATCCTATTGCTTTCTTCCAAGCGTTTTGGAAGCAAGTGATGGTTAGGGCCGTACATTGAGCCGAGTCGTGTTGAGGTGGGCCAAGCTTGGCTTGACTCGTCTGTGCTCCCGTCGAGCTTACCATTCAAGCTTTCAGCCCCAACCTACCCCTACCTTTTAATTTGCAAATCAAAGATTTGTAAGCTAAAATCTCAATTTTGGAATTTGGAGTTTTTCTATTTTCAAAACATGAAAAAAAATCAAAGATTAGATTTAGAGGTAACCTGCTGTTGAGAGAGAGAGAGAGAGAGAGCTCGGGCATGCACGACAGGTTGGGTTTGTAAAGGGAATGTAAAGAAAGTGACGGGTAGGGCCTTTAGTGTTTTTTTTTTTTTTTTTTTTTTAAATTATTTTATTTTATTATATATATATATATATATATATATATAATATTATATATATTATATTATATTATATTCAAGCTAAGCTGAGCTCGAGCTAACTAGGCTTGGAATCAAGCAGTGTTAAGCTCCACTTTGCTCGACCTCAGCTCGTTTTCAAACGAGCTGGGTCATACGAAGCTTGGCTCACCCCGAGTCGTCGTTCAAGTTGAGTTAAGCTAAGCGAGCTTTTCGAGCTAGCTTGGCTCGTGTACAACTCTAGTGATGGTATGCCTTTTGGATTTCATTTCAGAGTTCTAATCTGAAGGAAAGTTAGCCAAAAAACTTGGTGTTGCTTTTATTGTGTGCTCATGCCCAAAAAGGAAAGGGTGGAATGTATGAAAGACTAGAGACTACAGACCTATTAGCCATATCGATAGTTTGTATAAAATTTTTCCAAGATTTTGGTGAGTAGGTGGCAGAAGGTTCTCGGTGGGGTGAAATCGAGCTCGTTTTTGTTCGAAAACGAGCCGAGGTTGAGCAGAGTGGAGCTTGACTCGGCTTGGCTTGGGCGAGCTGCCGTTCAAGCCGAGTCAAACCGAGCTAGATCAAGCTAAGCCGAGCGAGCTTTTCGAGCTAGCTTGGCTCGTGTACAACTCTAGTGATGGTAGGCCTTTTGGATTTCATTTCAGAGTTCTAATCCGAAGGAGAGTTAGCCAAAGAACTTGGTGTTGCTTTTATTATGTGCTCATGCTAAAAAAGGAAGGGGTGGAATGTCTGAAAGACTAGAGCCTATAGACCTATTAGCCATATCGGTAGTTTGTATAAAATTTTGCCAAGATTTTGGTGAGTAGGTGCTAGAAGGTTCTTGGTGCGTGAAATCGAGCTCCTTTTTTTTTCAAAAACGAGCCAAGGTTAAGCAGAGTGGAGCTTGACTCGGCTCGAAGCTCGATTCCAAGTTTGGTTAGCTCGAGCTTGGCTCGACTCTAATATATTATTATTATTATATTATATTTAAAGACAGAAAAACCCTAAAGGCTCTACCCTGCCCTATCCGTCCATTTCTTTACCTTTCCCTTTACAAACCCAACCTATCGTGCCCCCCCCCCCCTCTCTCTCTCTCTCTGTCTCCCTCTCCTCCCTACTCACTCGACCTCAACTCAGCCTCTCAGCTGCACAACCCGCACCCACTAGGCTCTCTCTCTCTCTCTCTCAACAAGTTACCTTTAAACCTGATCTTTGATTTATTATTATTATTATTTTTTTAATGTAATTGTTTGAAAATAGGAAAACTTCAAATTTCAATCTTTGATTTGTAAATTGAAATTGATGAGAATATCACGTCACGTACACCCTTATGTATGTATCAGAGGAAGAAGCGGGCGACACCAATTTCCATGTGGCTAGGCGAGTACACGTGCTCGTGTTGAAGACCCCATGTGCATGTGTGAGCATCTGGAAGACCCCACACTGGGAAGAGGCACACGGGTTGCTTTATGGAGTGATCCAGATTGTTGGATCGGAGGGACGCGACGATCAGGCCATTGGATCGCATGGATCACATGATCGGGCCATCGATTGTTGATCGTTTACGTCAGTTTTAGACTTTATCATATTTTAGGATTTAGTTTTTGATTATTTTATATTTGGACACATTATGAGTGTTTTAGTTGATTTTATTTAGATTAGGGCTATTTTTGTTAAAGTTCACAAGATGAGGATTTTTGTAATTTTTTAAACTTCTTGGATCTATAAAAAGAGGAGGGGCATGTGACCTCTCTCTCCAATTGAATTTTGTGATAAAAAAAAGAGAAAAGCTCTTGCTTTCTTTTCCCATCTTCATGCGATTTGAAAATACTTCCATTCAATTTGGAAGGAAGATTGGTGCGAGGCTAATCTTCATCAACGGAGGTGCGAGGTTTCGATTTATCCTCACACCGTCTTCTCTTTTCTTCCTCATCCAGGTATTTTTTTCAGATTCTTAATTTTTCCATCCCAAATATTCGTCTTCTCTAAAACCAAGCTTTTCCATAACCATCCACAATCTAAACCCTAATCGACCTAAACCCATCTTCCCAAGCCACGTGTGACTGTACGGCCACAGGTGTGAAACCCACTTGTCCCTTTTGATTTTCCACTATCATTATATCAAAACCCCTTTCTTCAATCCCCGAAACCCTAACCCTAAACCTAAATTTTCTACTTTCCCAAATTTTCAAAACCCTAAATTTCACCCTAGGTTGTATTAGGTTTCTTATTTTGAAATAGACTATATCCTATGCTAATTGACTGTCCCTACATCTGTTAGATCCTAGTTTCTTTTTATTTAATGATATTGAGTTACGATGTTGGTAGCTTAGGCTATGATTATGCATAGTTTTCTTTTGATTTTCATGATATTTGTGATGATTATAGCGATGTTTGTGTTTTTTATTTTTTTTAAAATTAAATATCTTAATTCGGCTATTTGATCTCACATGTTACTTAGTTCATGCATCGGTCCTGCATCAGAAATGTTTGGGGGTCAGGTTGGAGCTGAGAGCTCGAATGGTAAGCTCGAGGGCGAGCTCGAGCTCTAGGGGAGCACTGATGAGTCAAGCAAAGCTCCAATGGTAAGCTCGAGGGCAAGCTCGAGCTTGAGGAGAGCACGGACGAGTCAAGCCAAGCTTGGCCACCTTGACTCGACTCAGCTTGATGTACAACCTTACCTATTCGGAAAGCAAATCATTGATGGGACTGATTGCCCACAAAAGCATCAACTCCAAGCACAGAGTAAATGGGGATTAATTTGTAAGATAGATTTGGAGAAAGCTTGTGATGTGGTGGATTGGAATTTCCTGCAAAATTTGCTTCAGAGAATGGGTTTTGGGTTTAGATGTTGGCAATGGAGTTTTGAGTGTGTATCCTCTGTGCACTACTCTGTTCTCATTAACAAAACTCTCAAAGGCCGCTTGACCCATGCAATCCCACAATTTTGTTTTCTTGGGAGACCTCTTCTCTCCATTTTTGTTTGTGATGGTGGAGGAAGCTTCTTGGCAAAATGTTTCTGAGGTCCACATACAAGGAATTATGTAACCTTGGAGGGTGATCAATTCCCCTGAAGTTGGCACATGGAAATGGATCTCCGCTGTCGAGGTTAAGTTTTTAAAGGAATTCAGTAAGAATTTACTTTGACTTACAGACCTCTAGTATTCACTTCCATATCATTTCCCATATGTATTCAGTCATTTGCTTGTCCAGTTTGGTACTTATAAGGATTTTATTGAATTATTTTACATACAAAATTTGTATTGTTTGGCTGTTTATGTTTAGTTGTATGTCTACGTATTTCTGCACAAGTTCATATTGTTGTTTTAAATGCATCAATGACGTGCAGATTTCTCTGAGCAAGAAGAATAAGAAAGAAAGCTACCAAGAGGAGTTAGAAGAGCGGATAATTTCACTAATCGCTTCTTTATTTGGTAAGAAGGCAAGTGAATTTCAAACTCTTGAATTTCTCAATATTGGGTGTGCATGTCACATAAAGTTAAAGACATTTTCGATTCTCAATTGATTTTCAATTGGTACATTTCTGTTGACAACTTGTTCAATCCCATCACTGCATTCTAGCGAAACCTTCTTTTTAAATCGTGGAATTTGTTAGCTGATGACTCGCCCATATCTTGCCCGAGCATTTACTCTCGTGTTTAACTATGATATGATCTTATTAATCTTGTGTGGGCACATGACATTTGGTAAGGTGGCCTTCTGAGGGGTTTGAGAAGGGATCGATTGTTAAGCAAGTTCGTGGAAAATGAATGTGAAAAGATAGATCGACTTATGGAGCTCTATATGAGGTGAAGTAATAAACTGGGTCTCCTGTTTTATATGTTCACCGCCAAAGTCAGCATGCTTGAGTGCGCATTTTATCAATCATTGGTGTATTTTGACTGATGTATATTCTTCCTTAATTGGAAGTGCTACTATTGACATCTGATCAATTTCAATCTTTTGCAGATATTCTGATAGAGTTAAAGCAGAGACTGAGCGGCTGAATCAACTAGAACTAGATGACTTAGAGGTCATTAACTCACTGTTGTCATGTAGTCAATTTCTTCTAGCTTACAGTGTTGTTAAAATATTGTCTTTTTAATGGCATTCTTATCCATTTGAATCCAAAATCAGTTGACTTTTTATTTTTTGTCATTATTTTATAAACAGATGGAAGAGGAGGAGCGTTACAATCGAAAACTAGAATCTGGACTCTACACTCTTCAGGTAAGAAGCCTCCTGAAGTGTTTTTCTTTGGAGTTCTCCTTTTCCATTGTTGTATTTTGCATGGATGAGTATCATTTTTATTTCCATTACCAACCAAAGCTTCTCTTGTCACGGCCTTGCAGTTGATTGCAGTTATTCTTGGCCATCTTTGGTCTTCTGAGTAAGTTTTAACAATGGTTTTAGGTTACTATATTTGAACTATTTCTGCATCTCTTCCCCAGGAGCCTTTGCAGATGCCAGTTAAAAAAAAAACTGGTACTGGTTCCTAATTTGAGCTGTTACTGTATGCAGGCACCGTCGAATGAGAGAGAGAATTGAACTACTACTGAGGCAGCAGAAACTGACAAAGGAGGATGTTAAGGATATACTTCAGGTAGATCAACTTTGCTGCCTGTAACCCGCATTTTCTTTCTCAGATTAGCAAGATCCCGTGAAGATATATTGACAGTTTTTCATGATTTTTAATCACACGATGCTTGTTACACCCCGCAATTCTTCAGTGTTATCATGAGATCATCTGATTTTCTTTTTCTTTTCCTTTTTTTTTTTTTTTTTTCCAGATATGTGGATTCAACTTTAGTTTGTTCCATTAGGGCCTGTTTGGATTCACGTATAAGGGTGTATTGTATTGTATCCAACTACTGTTCATGTATACGTTCGATCAATTTCAGAATACATCCAAATCAACATGCCATAACTCAATGTTTGGATAAGAGGTATTGTTCGGGCAAGTATACAGATTCTTCCTTCAATCAATGTTTGGATACGACGTATTAGGGCTATGTATTGTATATATGTATAATATTGATAGCACTTGTATGACGGTGACTATTTTTAAGTTCTCAAAATGGGAACCCAGGTGGGGCCCACTGTCATCCTTTTGAATAATCCTACCTGTCCATCCGTTTTGTGATCTCATTTTAGTACATGTGGCTAAAATTGAACCTTATCAAAAGCAGGTGTGAGTGTAATCCGTGGATCGATTGATCGGAGGAAGAATCCGCTAGAGCAGATTGATCTCCTCCCGGCAGGAGTTGGATCCCAAATCTCAATCCCTTTCCGAAGCAGCACCTCCAATATCTAATTCACACCCTGAGGACGCCAACCAAAACTCATTAGTACCTCCAACTAATTGCTAACAACAACCCCATTGTCGATTTGATGTTCCCCAGATTTTGACTGGTCCAGCACCACAAACATCGTCCCATACCAAATCCAGCACTCCGGCATCACCTCCATTGCCGGAAAACCAAGCCTCTATTCTGTCAGTAAGACCGTTGACCAATCTCGACATAATCCAACAGGCATCCATCATCTGTGATCTTCATTACAGCTATGTTTAGATCTGTGTGAACATTTGTTCGTTAGATCCACACCTCCATCAATTCCAGCAACAGCCGATCTCAAATTCTTATTGGATTTTTCAACATCAGAACATCCAGCTTCGCTTTCTCCAGCCAGAACCACAACCTCAACAACTGCTGATCTCTTGCCATTCCATTCTCTGCTAGAAGCGTATTTTCCGACTGTATTGTGAAATTAGACATTCGGAAGTGAACCTTCTCAGCTGAATGGCCACATGTAGAAGTTCGGAGATGATCTAAGGTGCTGCTGGAGTAGAAATATTAGGTCCTCAGCTAGAAAAGCCTCTGCAATAGACTCTACCTCTATCGCACGCGAATACAACGTCTTGTATAGGCTGTACTGAAGGAAACAGAGTCATCTAACAATACCCTACTGTCGTTTGAATTTTTTGAAGAAAAGATGTATTCGCGCACATGGTGTTCTGCGGATCTCAACTCCAAATCAAACACTGTATAATGTATTTTATCCCCTTTAATACAATACAATACACCCTTATATGCGAATCCAAACAGGCCCTTGTGTGATTGAAGTCTTAGGGTTTTGCATGTGGGTTTTGTGGATCGAATCAGATAAGATTAGGCCTATCCTTTTCATTTCCAGTGGTAAGGAAATTGACTGGGAAAAGTGGCCTTTGAATGTTTTTCTTTTTTCTTTTGTCCTTTCATCTTTTTCCTTCAGCCCCAGGACGTTTTGGAGAAATCAAATGTCTGAGCCTTTTAGATTCAAATCATATTGGATGAAAAATCCAAAAAAGGTCAGGATTCTTCACCATTTCAAACAGTCCCTTTGTTCCATTTGCACAGATGTTAGAATGGTTGGAACTTGGAAATCATTTTCTTGGATCATTTGTTTTCATTATGCTTTTGGATGGTTCTAAACATTTTCTTGAATTCAAAGGTATGCATGTGTTTCCATGTCGGGCTGCCAGACTGGTTATGCAACTCCAATGTTGTATTCAAATGCTTCAGTTTTTCCAGCAGTAAGGACTATAAGAGACCAGGGGCATTTTCTGTCTTATTTTTTTACCTATAACTTATTTTTTTCCTAAGAGAGAACTAAAACTTTATTGAAGCAAATAAACAAGGGAACATAGAGGAGCGGTGACGAGGAATTAATGGCCCTGATACAGCCATGAATCCTCTGTGAAGTCAGGAAAACCCACATACTGGCAGTAATTGTTGAAACTCACTTCTCCTTACATTAAAATCACCCTAATTCAAAAGAAGCATTCCAACAAATCTGGATGGTGTCAAACTCTGCCCACAAAGCAAGTCTCTCACTGAGATGATTAGCACCATTCACCACCGGAGACGCCAGTAGGCTCCAACAGCTCCCACCATTAGCACCTTTGAACTGGAGTGATAGAGAATACGTGGCCCACACCTTTGAAACTTTCCCTATTAGGCAATTATCATAATTCATTGTTGGCACTAAATTTTGCAGTTCTCTGGATCCCTTCTGCTTCTTAGCCAAGGCTGTATTGGACTTTGCTAGAATTTTCTTCCCCTTCCCTTTCCTCTATCCTTTCAAGGATAGCTCTGAAACTCTCTCCTTCCCCTGTAAACCGCCCCATTGATTTAGCTGGATTTTACCATTTTTTTTTCCTGAACCCACCCCAAATTGAGTTTTTGATCACCTGCTTCTACACCAACCAACTCATTGGACATCTCTATCTTGATCACCACCACCTGCATCCAGAGTCAGATCTAATGATGCGTGGATAAGCACCACCACCTGCCAAGGGTAACACGTCGCTCAATACGTGATGCTTATTGCTATTGTCTGTCTCATACAACTGCAATGTGACTGTTACAGACCTGATGGGATGTCAGCACAGAGCCAGCTGTCATCCAAGAGACCAATCCCACTGGAATTGAATCCATTGAAGCCCAACAATCGAAAGCCCATTCAACCCTACCTTCTCCATTCAATATCGAACAGCAAGCTAGAACCCTCTGCCTAGGCTTCTACACTTCACGCAAGCACTCAGACTTTCCATTTAAGTTGTCTTCTCCATGACACTGGAGCCACAGGGCATGAGTTTGAATGGGTACCTGACTTTGACAGCACCAAAAACTTGCTCCTAAGATCACCAGTAATGCATATTCCCACCAGACAATCCTGCTCAGGGAAGGATCTCTGGACTCTCCACTTGCACAAAAATCTAGGAAAGGCCATCAGCTTCCAGTTCCAACATCCCCCCAAATTTGCCAATCCGTCCGAAAACATCTTGATTCTCAGGAGGAGGAAATCACATCATCAATCTCCCAGGCGTGCTAAATCTGGACCTGAGTTCCATTAGGACTGAATTGGTCCAAGTATGAGCAGGGATCTCCAACCAGTTGAATTTTGTAGCATGAAAAAGCTAAGAGCATGGTATTACAAATGGTTACATTACGTCCGTATCAGCTGTTACGTAAAGAAAATGGTCATCTCCATTACATGATACAGGGGTGAATCGGTTCCATTATTTTAAAAAGTGGTCAGATCCAGCTCATAACAATGTATACGATGTTATAGGCTGATATGGCCATAAAGGACCCATTTTGAAAAAAATTATTTTAAAAATTTCCCTCATTTTCCCACTCCTTTATTCATTTCAACCATGAAGGTATCTTAGAAACTAGTTTGAAACTAGATCTGTGCCCATTTTGAGGATTAAAACACAAAATTTAAGAAGGTATCTTAGAAACTAGTTTGAAACTAGATCTGGGCCCATTTTGGGGATTAAAACACAAAACTTAATGAGGGATTTGATGGATCGAAGCAGAGTGGACCATTTTGGGAGATATCAAAAGAAAAGAAAAGAAAAGGGGGGGGGGGGAGTAGTAAATCATCACATTTTTATTTTTGTTTTTTGTTTTTTCATTTTTCATCTTGGTTTTGTTGTATTTATATGTAACAGGCCCTAATCTATCAAATCATGGTTGATTTGTCTTCAATTAAGGCCTATTTGGTCAACTTTCAACATGCCAAGCTGGAACTACCCAACAGGTAGCATTCTTTCGAAAGAATGGCCTGTTACACCATCCAATACACGACCAAAAACAAAAGAGAATGCATATTTGGGATCCTCACAGTAGAATTTTATCAATAATCTTTAAATATTATTATTATTATTTTCAAGGAAACAATTCTGGCCATTACAGGGCCATATCAGCCGTTACTTATTATTATTATTTCCAAGGAAACAATTCCGGCCATTGCAGGGCCAGATCAGCCATTACCTAGGCGTAATGGCTATTACATCTCCTAATCCTATGGTATTGGCCAGAAAGCTGGCCGATATGCCGGCAATACCATTACGTAATACTTTTGGGACAGATGATATTTGGGTTCTAAAAGAAGGCCTCAGCATCCACCCTATAAGCAAAACCAATAAAAAGCAGCTTTGGGGGATGTGCTTACTACTATGATGGATTTGGAGAAAAAAGACCACTCCTTTCGAAATTTCCAACACTTGCTAACGCGGGGTTCTTGCCTTCTACCACCAAACCCAACAATGGTCTTATGAACTTTGACGACTCTCTCTACCTTCTGAGCATCACTAATCGTGAGATATTGCTGATTTCTCCTCCGAGCAGTGTATCATTGTGATTTTGAAAACCCAAGGTAAGATGTACACAATTATTCCAGATCCCGGAAGCTGTCTTCAACTCACTTGAATTGCTTTTCCATCAATCTTTTGATCATCCAACATCCAAATCGTGTTCTGAGCCTCATCATAGCGGCAAAATCTGAGGAAGGCAAAACCCCTACTCACTGACTTTTTATTTTGAGGTATGAAGGCATGAGTCAGCAAACTTACCAAAGATCTCTAACAGCTCCTCCCTCGGTAGCTGAAATGAAATGTTTGAAACGAAAAGACTGAAAGGACCTTTCATCTTGCATGATTTCCTGAGTTTTCTGCCATTATGAGTTGGAGATGAACTTTGATGTTTCCTGCTTTTACACCGCAATTGAGTTTTCCATCATCATGTACAGCCAATGGACAATTTGAACAAATGATCGCGGGTGTCCTCTCCCACCACACCCAAATCTGAACTAATTTGATTTTCCAGTCAATGTTAGGCATCTATGTTACTTCCGCATCACTGATTCCAAACATTTGATAACGATGTAGACTTCTCTTAACCATCTCCACACTTTCTGATTTTTTGGCTACAGGAATATCACGATAACATTGGAGATTTGGATGGACCAGATGAGAAGGAGCGAGCACAGGCAAAAATCCAGAAGTTTATTGCAGCATTATGAGTTTCAGATGCTTCTTCATGCCTGCAGAGTATGGCAATTTTGCAATCGGACTATATGGTCTGTGGTAGAAGAAAGCATCCCTTGTTGCCTTGTCAGCCTTTGAAGGGGGGGGGATTGAAAAGGGCTTCCTTTCTAATAGTTAATTTCTCTTCCTCTGCATGTTTTATTCGCAGAAAGCATGCTCAAAACGATTGTATTGATTTTGCAAATTTTCAGCTTCTTGCATGGTTCTAATTTTTACCCATAACAATGTAATACTCAGAATCAGAAATGTATTTTCAAGTGTTTTTATGATCCTTATTCATTGTTCTTATGCTTCTTCCGCCCTTTGCATTGTTTCTTCTCCTACCTGTTTGGAGTGGATCGGCTGCTCAGTGAGAAGCTTATGGATTTTGTTGAATGTGGTCCTCTTAGATCCGAAGGAAATATTTTTTCGATGCTCCATGCCTCCATCCAATGGCAGAGTTTGTTGGGAATTCAAAGTGGTTAATATCTTGATGTGAACATGTTGGCCATTAACTAATTGGACATCCTGGCTCGTGCAGCACCTAATCAAGCCCCCGTCTAGCACAAAGGTCATGTGTTGGGAATTTTTGTGATCTTGGGTTTGGATAGCATTTTTGTAATTGTCTTTTTATTTTTATTTTAATTTTTTAATGTTGGTTTGGTTGTTGGTTGCTAGTTAAGAAGCCACAAGGGTAGTTAAGATTAGCTTTGGGTTTTGATTAGCAACTAATTAACAATGATTAGTGAGTCATTATTTAGGGGATTACAAGAGGAGTTAGGATTAGTTGCACAAGGTTTACAAAATGTGATTTCGAAAATTTCATATAGTTTTGAAATTTATAAGAGAAATTAAGAAATTCAGAGGACCACTAGTGTGGAATTGGGGGGGTATGCTTGTGGATGATCAGGCCTCTGTAATTATCGCCTTACTCAGGCACACAGCTAGAGCAGAGTCGCTTTTAAAGGGTGGTTGCCTTAGCTTTCAGGGAAGCAATTCGCATTATCCATAACCAGTTTCAGCACCTTTCTAGTCTTTGGTGGAGGTACTTTCCTGGGCCAAAGGAGGGATAAGATCTTGGCATTGGGCTTTTGTTTTGTTTTTTAAAATTTTTTTAGAGAGATTAGATCCTTGATTGAATGGCTAAACATCTGTCTCTGTTCTCTCAAGTGGGGATTCTAATCCTTTGGTACTTGATCTTTTGATTGCAAGGTGGCAATCCCATCCCTTTGGCTCGGGAATTCCCTTCCCCTCCTTTGATTTAGCTTTGAATAAAATCTGAGTATACCTTTTTTTTGTTCTTTTACACGCACACACACACACCACCACACACTCACGCTTTAGTGGAATTTCACCACCAGGTGTTGAAACTCCTGAGAGTCTACCACCGGAGTAAAGAGTAAGGACCTGAGTTTACCTTTTTTTCAAAAAAAAAAAAAAAAAAAAGGGAAAGAAAGAAAGAAAGAAAGAAAAAGAAGAAAAAACTGTTATGATCCTTCTGCTTAAAATGGTTTTTAGCCCCTTTCGTGTTTCCCACCATCTAATTTTTATGAGGCCCCATCCGGCTGGCGCTGAGCTCTCAGTGTACAACCGGTTTTGGAATCTTGCTTAAGACCGACCAGAAGACTTCCATATATGCTCCGAACTGTAAAGAATAAGAAGAGGTTTGCTAAATTCTACACACGTGTGGATACTTCTACTGTAAGATCCAAGGTGCCGTCTGGTGTGGCCCCATTGTTTATAGGTTTATACCAAGAATCACTTCCGTCCACTCACTAAGTGAGCCAGTTTGTGCAATCAAAATGGAGGGTTGGAAAGGAATGACCAATGGTCCGCATTTGTCGTGGATGTTTATCGCACCTGTCTAGTCTGGCCCACCTGATGAATGGCTTGGATCTACTATACGCGATCCATGTTGGGTCGCGTAACATTCTGTAGAGGTGTTGGGATCTGCATTGTTGAACCTTCACGAAATAAATGAGTTGCTTGTTGCAGTCGATGGTCAGGTGCTTCAGGTGAATCGGTCAAGGTCATTGATCCATCAAAACAGGGGGGGGGGGGTGGGGGGGGGGGGGGGGGATGTGCCCATGAACAACCCCTTCTCAGCCTTATTCTACGAATCTTGCTGATCCTGATCGGCCCATTGACATACCTTTTTAAATCTTTGCCTACATTTACATTATGGAGGGACTCTTATCTGGGATGGAAATCCATAAAATAACATTTTTTTTTTCATGGAAATGATGAGAAATAAAAAGTAATTTCTATTGTTTTGTGAACAAGTTGCATTTCGATAGAACATTTTTGTTATTCTAAATCAAACAGATTTCATTAGCATTCACTTGGGCTAATGGTTTGAATCAAATAAAGATGAGGCCCACTTGTACAAGAATAAAATGTCCAACCATCAATGCAAACCGTCTATCATATGACTCCCACATCTTACTCCTAATGCACCTAAACCTCTCACTTTGATTGGAGATCCTACCCATCTGATCAATGACTAAAGTAGGATGGTGTTGGCTCATTACATGTCTAAAGGTCTAATCAATGATATGGACATTCCATCATGTGCGCCTCAATTTTGATTGCCAAGGACGAATCTAATCGTCTCATCATCATTAGCCTGAAAAATTGGACAGTTCCCAGACAAGGTCCAATCATTCATCTGAACCGTCCATTAGGTGTGGCTTACTTTGATTGGTCGCATCTTACTTATGAATAATTCAAATTGGACAATCATAATCATGTGAACAATGACAAAAAAAAAAAAAAAGCTGGTCCAGATTTGATTATATAAGAATTATGATTTTTATTTATTTATTTATTTTAATCTAATGATATTTAAAATTTTAAAAGATGAACAGTCTTAATTCAACCAACAGTCATCCACGATTCCTTCCTTGCAGCCTCCGGGGATGGCAATGTCACCTGAGGGCTGTTGTCGAGCACTGGACATGACGACAATTGCTGCTAGGGATCAAATAAAGAAGGTTAGGATCTTCTTATTCTTCTTCTTCCTTGTTCCTGAACAGATAGTACTCATTTCTTTCCATACATGACAAACAATTGTAATGAATTGGGTTTTTCTTTTAATAAATTTCGGACAAATTTAATATGTTTGTCTTGAAATTTTGCATGTTTTCATTAATGGCTGACAATCTGTGCAGGAGGATATTCTTATCCCATCTCGATTCACCTTTGGGCATTTACACACATATCTTGTTTAGGTGGTCCACACACCAAATTCATCAATAATTCCTTCTCTAGTGGCTAGTGTTTGATAATTTAATCAGTTTGATATCCAACGCTGCATCTAAGGCTGCGTTTGGGTGCACTATTGAACTGATTTGCAATAAGGAAGAAGGTTACACTCTGTTATGGGAAATCCGAGCTCACGATACAACACTGTCCGAGCGTCAATCCGAGCCGAGGCGTGATTCTTCCGACCTGTTTCAAGATGCGATCGGTCCGAGCAGCTAACACAGTTAAGGTACAACTCGGGACAGTTCTTATACTCCGATCGGATGGTCCGCCATACTGTAACTGTGTTCCGCTCGACACGACCAGCCAGGCTGAATAATCCTTTACTCCGTGTTCGGCGGATGAGCCGAGCCGAGTAAAGGTTCCGTGGTCGGATGAGCCGAGCCGATTAGAGGTTCCGTGGTCGGATGAGCCGAGCCGAGTAGGCGTGTAGTGGAATACGCCAAATGCGGAAGTTGCCATTACTGATCGTGGCCGATAACTTCGCTCGCAGATACGCATAATCCGCCTGATACGGTACACGATCGATAGATTGCAGACGGTATCTCCACGATCCTGGAATCCCCTTGATCGTGCCGAGGTTATCGGATCCAGAGCGCCCCACAAGCAAGTATAAATAGCACACAACGCCATGTCTACAGGTAGGCGAAATCAAGCTCTCATCTACTCCATAATTAGACCCCGATTCCCTTGACCTGACTTAGGCATCGGAGGGTCCCCTGGCTTAGCTAGGGTCACCTTTGTCCGTTTTCTTGGTGCAGACTTCAGGGACGACACTTAGTGGGCAACGTGGAGGGAGGGCCGACCAGATTCTTACATCAACATTTTTTGGCGCCGTCTGTGGGAACTAGGACTAAAAGTCTTCAGGTTCTCATCTTCCTGAGCAATGGCGAGAAAGAAGAAAGCTATGGTCGTACAACCGGAATCGAATGAGTAGACTCGGTCATCATCAACACTTCATGTCGAGTTCGCACCAGGACCTTCTCAACGTTCGCGCAATCGGTCGAGCAAATACCGGGCCATGCAGAACGAAATCCAGGCCCTGCGTGACGAAATAAATAAAATGAAGCAGCAGAGGGAGCCGGAGCCACGTCCGGACCGGGAACAACCTGTTCTCGAGCCGGTGGGATTGTTCGTGGAGACTCGCTTTGCACCGAGGAGTGTGAGACCTGAAGCCCCCCAGCACTCGGGGGTGCCGCGTTCGGGTCAGAATCCTCCTGCGGTGCAAGTCGAAAGGTCCGCTCGGAACGACACTGCCCGGGCTCCCACGACTGTCCATTCAGCCACGTCTGCTCTGCCGCCCTCAGACCTCCGTTATCAGTTAGAACGGAGGAGAGAAAGGAGAATGCCGGAGGTTGAGGATGCCTTAGAGGTCGTTGCTGAAAATAAGGATCCCTGGGAAGCACGCTTTGCAGAGTTGAAGGACCAGTTCTTGATGCTGAAAAAGAAGTAACAACAGTCGACGGTTTCAGCCACGATCCAAGCGATGATGGAAGAGACCGAACCTCCCTTCATTCCGGCCATCATGGCTGAAGTTATGCCTCAGAGGTTTCGGATGCCTCCCGTCATCCAGTATTCAGGATCTGGAGACCCGTCTGAACATTTGGAGTCCTACTGATCGTGGATGCAGATCCAGACTGCAATGGATGCAATGATGTGTAGGGGGTTCTTTATCACCATCACAGGGTCCGCTCGGATATGGTATCGCCAGCTTAAGCCAAACTCCGTGGGCTCCTTCGCAGAATTAAGCCGACTATTCCTTACACAGTTTATAAGTGGAAAGAGAAGTCGGAAACCTAACACCCACCTGCTTACCATCAAGCAGGCTCCGAAGGAGTCATTAAAAGACTACATTACCCATTTCAATGAAGAGGCGTTGCATGTCGAAGACTATGATGACAAGATGGCTCTTGTTGCCATTCTGAGCGGACTGAAGGAAGGAAAGTTTGCCTTCTCCATTGGAAAAAATCCTCCAAAAACGCTGGCGGACTTCATGGCGAAGGCTCAAAAGTACACCAACGCCGAGGAATTCACTAACGCCCGTAAGGGAGTACAAGTCGCTGACTCGGTAAATAAGAGGAAGAGGCCAAGGAACGAAGACTCCCAGCCGAGCGGTAAAGGGATGGACGATCGCACTCCCAGCGATCGTCGACCGAGCCGTATGCCGGAAGGAAAATTTCGTTCTTATACTCCTTTTAACACATCTGCCGAGCAAATTCTGCTAGATATCCGAGGAGACAGGCTACTTAATTAGGCAGTCTGCATGAGAGCTGACCTAAAGCAACGGGACAAGCGAAAATTCTGCCGCTTCCGCCGACACCATGGGCACAACATGGACGACTGCGTGGACTTGAAAGACGAGATCGAGTCCCTCATCCGTAAGGGACATCTGTGTCGTTACACTAAGAAAGAGAAGTCCGCTCGGAGAGAAGAGAGACTGCGAAAATAGCAGAACAACCCCCCAGAAGAACCTCCCGAAATTCGCACCATCTTCGGGGGCTCGGCCGGAGGGGGAGATTCAAACAGGGCCCGAAAAGTCCATTTCTGGAGATCCGAGCCGGAACACCACGTCCACCGGCAGAACGTCCCAACAAGGAACTCCGAGTCATTCCGTGCAGCCTGACTTTCACGGAAGATGACGCGCTCGGGATCCAGCACCCGCAAGATGACGCGCTAGTGGTCTCCATGACCATAGCAAACCACAAAGTATATCGCATCCTGGTTGACACTGAGAGTTCAGCCGATGTCATGTACTCCGAAGCATTCGAAAAGATGGAAATTCCACGGTCCCGACTTCGACCCGTGAAGACTCCCTTGCATGGCTTTGCTGGAGAGAGAGTCATCTCCGAAGGAGCCATCTCCCTCCCGGTAACAGCAGGAGAAGGGCAACATCAAGTCACACTTTTGGTGGACTTTTTAGTTGTCAATGTTTTATCTGTCCACAACGTGATCTTGGGTCGACCCTCACTCAACGCAATGAGAGCGGTCGTCTCGACTTATCATCTGATGATGAAGTTTCCAGCTGAAGGTGGGATAGGTTATCTCCGAGGCGATCAACGCGAGGCCCGGAAGTGTTATGCGATAGCAGTAAGAAAATGAGCCACCAAACAAGCCCTCGTTGTGAACGCCTTGGACCCCCGAGGACCGACAGAAACCTCATCGGTCGAAGATTTGGAAATAGTCCCCCTTGATGAATCAGATCCAAGAAAAACTATCCAGCTCGGATCATCATTGAATTCCGAGCGGAAGAATGAGTTATTGGCCTTCTTGAGGCAGCACCTTGACGTCTTCGCATGGTCTCAGGCAGATATGCCGGGGATCTCACCTGATGTGCTGGTCCACAGGTTGAACGTGGACCCAGATCACTGACCAGTTAAGCAAAAAAGAATACCGTTCGATGCCGAATGATATAAAACCATTGCCGAGGAGGTCTCAGTCCTGCTCGATGCGGGTTTCATAGAAGAGGTGTACTATCCCGACTGGATAGAAAATATTATGCTCGTCAGGAAATCCAACAGGAAGTGGCGGGTTTGTGTAGACTATTCTGATCTAAACAAGGCATATCCCAAAGACAGCTTCCCATTACCTCGGATCGATCAACTAGTGGACAGTACGGCCGGACATGAATTGCTCTCATTTCTGGACGCTTATTCCGGATACAACCAGATCGTTATGTATCCCTCAGACAGGCAGAAGACGACCTTTGTCACGGATAGAGGACTCTACTGTTACCGGGTCATGTCATTCGGCCTGAAAAATGCTGGGGCAACATACCAAAGGCTAGTGAATCAAATGTTCGCCAAACAGATCGGGCGCACCATGGAGGTGTACGTGGACGACATGTTAGTGAAAAGTGCCCAAGCCTCCAACCACCTTGCCTACCTCGGAGAGACATTCAGCGTCCTCCGAGAATATCAGATGAAATTGAATCCAGCTAAGTGTGCGTTCGGGGTTAAGTCAGGGAAGTTTCTTGGCTTTCAAGTCAGTCAGAGAGGTATCGAGGCCAACCCAGATAAGATCAAGGCCCTACTCGACATGAACTCGCCTCAGACTCTCAAGGAGATACAGTGTCTCACGAGAAGAGTAGCCGCCCTTGGACGTTTCATATCTAGAGCTACAGATAAATGTCTTCCCTTCTTCCAACAGCTGAAGGACCATAAGAAGGCAGAGTGGACGCCGGAGTGTGAGCATGCCTTCTAGCAATTAAAACAGTATTTGGGTTCACTGCTCCTATTGTCCAAGCCTGAAGAAGGGGAGCCTCTGCTCCTCTACCTCACAGTCTCGGCTTCAGCTGTCAGTTCGGCTCTGATCAGAGAGGTCGGAAGTAAGCAGTATCCCGTGTACTATGTAAGCAAAGCCATGGTACTAGCAGAGACGAGGTACTAGTCCTTGAAAAGTACTTCCAAGCCCATTCCATCATTATGTTAACTGATTCCCCGCTGAGGCAAGTCCTCCAGAGACCCGAAGCGTCCGGTCGGATCACCAAGTGGGCCATGGAGCTCGGAGAGTTTGACATTCAGTTCCACCCGAGGGTGGCAGTCTAGGGTCAGGCAGTAGCCAATTTCATCGCCGAGTTCACAGCTCCGAGTGGAGAACAGATCAGTAAGGAAATCGAGATGACACCACCCGTCCCGTTGAGCGACCAAGGGTCAGCGTCGGATCCGGGATGGGTCCTTTATGTTGATGGGTCTTCCAACATTAAAGGGACAGGAGCCGGTATTGTTCTGGTTGCACCTGATTTAATGACAATCCAATACGCAATCCGACTCGGATTCAGAGCTTCAAACAATGAGGCCGAGTATGAAGCGCTGTTAGCTGGACTAAGGCTGACAGCGAGCTTGGGCGTTCAGACCCTGCGAGTCCACTGCGACTCGCAGCTGGTCGTTAACAAAATCTCCTCGGAGTACGAAGCTAAAGAGGACAAAATGATCGCTTACCTCGAAGAAGCGAGGAAATTAATCAAAAAATTTTGGAGTTACACAATCCGGTAGATCTCCAGAGCCGATAACTCCTGGGCCGATGCCCTAGCAAGACTCGCCTCGGCCTCCGAGGGGAAGATCCCGCGTTTCATTCTCGTCGAGTTTGTTGAGCACCCGAGTATCGGACAGGCGGAGAAGGTCAACCCCGTCCAGTTTATTCCTAGTTGGATGGACCTGATCTTCAATTACCTCTCATCCGGTGAAATCCTATCAGACAAGCTAGAGGCAAGACGACTCAGAGTTAGGGCAGCTCGGTACGTCATATTGGACGGAGTGCTGTACAAGAAGGGGCATTCTCAGCCTTACCTCAGATGCCTCCGATCGGACGAGGCCGACTACGTGATCCGAGAGATTCACGAGAAAATTTGCGGGAACCATTCTGACAGTCACGCCTTGGCCATGAAAATACTTCGTCAAGGGTACTTCTAGCCGACGCTTAAGCAAGACTCCAAAGACTTTGTTTAGAAATGTGACAAGTGTCAACATTTTGCTGCCTTGCCGAGGCAACCGGCAGAAGAAATGACCCCCATGAGTGGGCCGTGACCGTTCGCCCAATGGGGGATCGACATCGTTGGTCCCTTGCCCACTGGGAAGGGACAAGTCAAGTTCATTATAGTTGCAGTCGACTACTTCACTAAGTGGGCCGAGGCCGAACTAGTCGCGAAAATCACTGAGAAAAAAGTAATCGACTTTATGTGAAAAAATATCATCTGTCGGTTCGGAATCACACGAACCATCATTTCTGATAACGACCGCCAGTTCGATAATGACAATTTTCGTAACATGTGTCAAGGGCTTGACATCGTGAATGCTTACTCATCGCCTCGGCACCCACAATCGAATGGATAGGTAGAGGCGGTCAACAAGATCATCAAGCACCATCTCAAGACAAAGCTGGAAAAAGTGAAGGAAAAGTGGGCCGAGGAACTCCTCTTCGTCCTCTGGGCTTATAGGACCACAACGCAAACTTCAACGGGTGAGACCCCATTTTCGTTATCCTATGGCTCGGAGGCAATGGTGCCAGTGGAAATCGTGCTCTCAACGGCGTGGGTAAGGAGCTTTGAAGAAAATTAAAATTCTGAGCAGATCGTGGCTAATCTTGATCTGCTTGAAGAACTCAGAGATGTTTCCAAGCTCCAAGCAGTGGCTCGGCATCAGTAGGTATCACGCTTCTATAGTTCAAAAGTCAAAGTCAAGCGCTTCCGCCCAGGGGACTTAGTCCTCTGACGAGTCTTCCAGAATACGGCCGAGCCAAGAGCAGGGGTACTCTGACCCAACTGGGAAGGACCATATGCGTGGTCAAGTCTTCCAAACAGGGCTCGCACCACCTGGAAGACCTCGAAGGCCGCCAGCTCCTTCATCCCTGAAATGCTGAACATTTGAAGATCTACTACCCATGAGGAACCAGCCTTCAAGGCTCAAAATAAAGTGTATGTCTCCGAGCGACTAGCCTTTAAGGCTCTTAATAAAAGCTCTGATTCGGCTTCGGATGTTTACTCAACTGTCTTGTTAGTACGAGTATGACCTAATGGTTCGATGACCTAATGGTCCGACCCCCAAGGGGCCGGAACCTAATCCAACAGAGATCGACAGGGCATCCCTTTTGAGGAAAAAAACCTAATCATAATCCGACTCTCCAGTGGAGTATTCGGCTCGACATACGACAATGAAAAATTCTCGCCAGATAAGCGACGAACCGAGCACCCCAAAAGATTGGACCCAACTAATACTTGGGCCGAGGATGCTCGAAAAATCAGCTAAGCAATAATGAAAGGGCTAGACCCGTAAAGAGGTCAGCCCAGCTATAAAACGACATCACATGCAAAGAGTGGACAAGAAACATTTTTCATTAAGTCCCCACGGAGGGGCAAAAAATACATTGATAGTCTCAAAAAAAAAAATGATGATAAATTCTTCAGGCTGGAGGAGCCTGGGCGTTAGGGGCTTTGTCCGAGCGGACAACTTCAGCATGGTCATCCTTGGAGTCCTTAGGCAGAAGAGCGTCCAGATCGAGGTCTGGGTATAAATTCAGGATTGCCTCGAGACAACCATCGAAGCCGCGGTTATAGAATGTCGCAGCTTTAGCGTCCCTCTCCTTGGTGGTCTTGAAATCTTCAACCGCGACGGCAACCGCTACAGTCAGAGAGGCCTCGTCCTTGGCCCGCTGAGCCTCCACGGTCTGATTCATGGCTCGGGTCCGCTCTTCAGTCGCTTTGGCCTTGGCGCGCTTCAGGTCTTCGCCTAGTCGAGTAGTCTCCATGGATAAAGAGTCGGCGTGAGCCCTAGCACGGGTCAGCTTGGCGGTCGCTGCATCACCACTCGCCTTAAAGTTATCCGCCCTCTCCTGCAGGTGCAGCTCCCTGGCCTCCAGGTCGATGATGACTCCCTGCAGTCTGTTCAACTTGGCCCTCTCTCCTGAAAGCTCCTGGCGCAGCTCGATCTATTCGGACTTCAAGGCCGCCATCTCAGCCTGGAGAGCCTCAAACTCTGCCTCCCTATTCCGATGCTCCCGTACTCTCTGCCGAATTGAGAGCAACACCGGGACGGCCTGAACAGGAAACAAAGGTTAGAACCTAATATATATATATATATAACGATATGAAAGAAAGGAAAAATTCACTCGGAGATATACCATGTAGCACACGGAAGCGAAGTCGTTCAGAAAGCCGCCCTCCGACAGGTCAAGGTTCCGAGAAATATCCTCCTCCTTAGCATGCTTGGCAGCCCACGGAGCCAAGCACGCCATATGATAGTCCGGCTCGAACCTCTCACCGCTCGTGCCTGCTTGGGCCAAGGTCGTAGTCCCCTCGGCTCTTACCCTCCTGCCGGCCGAGTTTTGACCCTCAACGCGGATATCTCCCCTGACCTCGGGGGGGGGGGGGGGGGGGGGTCGGCCATTCTGATGGCCTCCTCCCGCTCGGAGGAAGAAAGGATAACGATGGGGGGCTTGGGGACTGCGGAAGGATCCTCCGCGGTGGGGAGAACGGTGATAGCGAAAGTACGGGCGACAGAGCTCGGAACGACTGGGGTGTCGGCCACAGTCGTTCGGACGAGTCCCGGTGGAGGAGACACCACCAGGTGCAAGACTGCCGAAGGTGCCGCGGCAGTGCTGGGGTAGGCACCGCAGGGGAGGAGCCGACTGGTTTTGGGGCTTGGGCTGCTGAGGTCGGCGCAGCGAAAGATTTCCCCACGCGAGGGGGAACTAGCTTCTTCCGAGTGATCTTTACTCGTGGGGCTTCCTTAAGCAACTCCGCCGCTGTCGGAGCCGCTTTCCTTTTTCGAGACTTCGGACGCCTCGGCCATGCCTGCAAAAGAAAAGATTGTGCCAGCTTCTAAATCGAAAAAAAAAGTCTATCGAAGAGATCAGGGCAGCTTACTGAGGGACATGGGCAAAGGCTGAGATTTACAGAGCCCAGACCAGTGAATATTGGCCGCAGTGATCAGATCAGCTCAGGAACGAAGCGTCTTCGATCGCGCTCTGGCCTTCGCAATACGATTCTTCTAGTCTGAGTCGAGGAGCGGCAACCCTTTTGCGAAAGCTGCAAAAGGAAAATGAGAAATTTCACTTCGATTGAAATAAGAGAACCAAGGCAGTAACCCGGATGTAAAATGGAGTCCGACCTGATTTCGTAAAATGGGTCGGAATACGAGCCGTTGAGGTCCTAAGCTCAGCCGCTGGAGCCTCGCAGTCACCTGCCGCCCAGAACCACTTATTTTTTCAGTCCTTGTTGGAGGACGACAGGTGCATCACCAATCCTGACCCCTTACTCCCTTGAGTCGTAAAATAGTACCATGGATCGTTGCTGTCATGCTTGACCAAGTACAGACTCAGTAGTTCCTTTGGGGTCAGCTCGGAGTTGCTGACTTGTTTCCAAATAATGAAGGCGGAAATCATCACTCTTCAGGCATTCAGAGTAAACTGCCCGGGAGCCAATCCAAGGTGAGCTGCAACCTTCCTGATAAAGGGGTGGAGTGGGAGCCGGACTCCGCACTGCAGCGCATTAAGGAAGATGGCTACCTCCCCCTTGGCTGGAGCGCCAGCACGTCCAAAGGCCCAAGGGCCCTTATCTGAACGAAGTCAGGGATCTAGAATTCCAAACGGATCCACTCCATCTGAGACTCCGACATGACAAAGCCTCCTGGGACTACCTCTGCGGTGCGCAAACTCGCAGGCATTTCAGTGGTGGCAGTGGTCTCGACTCGGCGGGCTTGGGTGGCCATTTTCTTGCTGGGCTGCTTGGTTTTAGAGCCCAACGTCTTTTACTTCCGAGGCATGGGTATAGGGGCGTGGTCTCGAAAGGGCCTTCGAAACACTCACTCCCGCTTTCAGTACTCCCCGGCTCGGAGTCATTGCCGTATTCACGAACCATCTCGAGGTCAGAAGACATGACAAAAATAAGGATGAAGATCAACGAGACTCACCGGGTGACTGCCGAAAATCGCAAAACTTCAAAATCGGCCGGAATCGCCTCGTCGAAAATTGCCTCCTCCGGTATGCTCTTCTGATTCAGAATGCAAAGTGACGAACGAAAGCTCTGGGCGCCTTATATAGGCAACGAAGGAATTCTTCATTGATGGCGATCCTTAATGGCAGCAGCCGAATCGGCATGAGCCGATCTCCGAGCACACATGGCCGCACCGCATTGGAGGAGTACCGAACCGTTTGTACAGCTCTGACATCGGGCAGTGTACCTCGATATGCGAAGCGACTCCCCAGCAGTCGGAGCCATCATGCGCACGCCCCCTCATGTTTGCGTGGCAACCTCTCATAGGCTGGGAGGAGATTCGGGATCGTAATCGTCCGCACACGTTAACTAAAGAGACCAGCACGCGCGCAATTCAAGATCCGTCATCATTGTATTAAGGGCGGGAGATTTCCTACCTAAGTACTCTTCGAGCTTGCAAGCAAACTCGAAGAGTAGGGGGCTTCTGTTATGGGAAATTCGAGCTCACGATACAACACTGCTCCGAGCGTCAATTCGAGCCAAGGCGTGATTCTTCTGACCTGTTTCGAGATGCGACCGGTCCGAGCAGCTAACACATTTAAGGTATAACTTGGGCTAGTTCTTATACTCCGATCGGATGGTCCGCCATATTGTAACTATGTTCCGCTCGACACGACCAGCCAGGCCGAATAATCCTTTACTCCGTGTTCGGCGGATGAGCCGAGCCGAGTAGAGGTTCCGTGGTCGGATGAGCCGAGCCGAGTAGAGGTTCCGTGGTCGGATGAGCCGAGCCGAGTAGGTGTGTAGTGGAATACGCCAAATGCGGAAGTTGCCATTACTGATCGTGGCCGATAACTTCGCTCGCAGATACGCATAATCCGCCGGATACGCTACACGATCGATAGATTGCAGACGGTATCTCCACGATCCGGGAATCCCCCTGATTGTGCCAAGGTTATCGGATCCAGAGCGCCCCACAGGCAAGATTAAATAGCACACAACGCCATGTCTACAAGTAGGCGAAATCAAACTCTCCTCTACTCTTTAATTAGACCCCGATTCCCTTAACCTGACTTAGGCATTGTAGGGTCCCTCGGCTTAGCCAGGGTTACCTTTGCCCGTTTTCTGGTGCAGACTTCAGGGACGACACTTAGTGGGCAACGTGGAGGGAGGCCCGACCAGATTCTTGCATCAACACACTCTACAGTATTCACATTGACAGGCTTGGTTCCCAATTACAATTACATTTCTTTCTAGTTTGTCTTAGAAATGTAAACCTAGTTTCAATGACATGGTTGCTAAGTGGTAGTGTCACTTAGAAAGGTGAGAGGAGCTCCCCTGATAGGTTTTTCAAGTTTAATTTACAAGGAAATAGAGCAATTTGGGTCATCTACGATTAGAATGGTGAAGAGATTCGTGCATGTGATCGGACTGGTCCACTCTTCAGGTGGCCATATGTGTCGGAGAAAAATGGACAGTTAGAAAAAAGACTATATGCGTTGGAGAAAAATGGGCAGTTAGAAAAAAAGATTAAGGGTCTATATGTAATAATTCACTTCTGGCCCTGCTGATGGTTGCACAAGCCTTGTTTTATTTTTATTTTTATTTTTTGGTTGAGGACTTGTCCACGGCGGGCACACTTGATGATGTCCTGGATCTCATGTGGCATGGTGTGTCACTGCTAGAGCATGTTGGAGTCTGTTCTTGCTCATCGTCGGATTCGCTGAATGGTGAAGGCGATCCATACAACGTAATTCATGGGTCAGTAGTGATTGTACAATCCCATATAGACTTTCATTATCTAAGGCTGGGCGGCATCTCCTATTTTCTATGCTCACATAGAGGCAAGTGACATTACCATTCGAAACTAAAATCAACATCATTAGGCCCTTCATTTCCGCTTGTATGATGCTATTCTGCAGTTTTTTTGCAAACATTGCAATCTGGTTTCCTTCTTCACTTTAGTAAAGTGTTGGTAATCATAAGTAAGTATATGTATGATGTTGATCTTTGAAATTGTAGCATCTGTAAGATGTTATTTTGGTTGCACTATCAATATTTAATGGAGTGTTTGGATGTGCAACTGAAATGAATTGTTAGAATCCAGTTCAATCAAGATAAATGGCCCAATTGGACTAACCTTTCCTGGTGTCTTTGAGAGTGGCTTGACTGAATTGAATTGCAAGCATTTAGTTCAAAAAGGAGGAAAGAACCCAAATTGTAGTGGCATTTCCTAGCATTCACAACTAGGAAGTGGCCCTCGAATTTCAGCTTCATTCATTTCAGTTCCAGCTTGAGAGAAAGGTAATTGCAATTTGGAAGGAGTCCCATAGCATGAATGCTATGGGAGCTTATTACAAATTGGTAAGTTCCACTTTATCATACTAATTTTTGCAATTCAGATCAATAGTGCATCCAAACTCACCTTTAATAGTTTGATGCGGACATCAGTGGTGCACCATTTAGAGTGTATCGGAGGAAGATGCGTCACCGATAGAATCTCAGAGCAGAAGAGTTGATGTGGATGAATGCTGGGTCCATCGGACCCACTTTCCGATGTGCTACGAGTGCAAGAGTGGTATGACCGCACCTTGACCATCGATCCATGAGTCGGATTTCACACCCTACCACACGGGTGTTCACCTCGACCATAGATCCATGGGTTGGATTTCACATCCTACCACATGAGTGTTTTATTTTTAGACTTTTTGTTCTTTTTTCTTGTTTCAGGGGCTTTACTGCAGCTTTCTTTATTTTTCATCTTTTTGTTATTTTTCTTGTTTCTAGGTGCTTTAGTGCACTTTTACTTTTTTCATAGCTTATATATATGTTGTGAGAAACTCTATTTTCGTTATTATTGAATAAATACAAATTCGTCTCATTTCTTCCTCTTTACTCAAGAAATTAGGGTTTTAAGATTGACCCTTAGGTGTTGAGGATTTCACACTAATTTCAGGTTTCCTTCTTTCTAGAACTTCGAGGTGTAAGAAGTGGTAAGAGTCATCCTTATTTTTGTTTGATGACAAAAAGACCTGTACTTTCTTCATCTCGAACCATTCACTCTTCACTCATTTCGTTCATCTCTAGATACCCCCTTTCTAGTTTGAACGAAAAAGATGGATGGTTAGTCAGTATGATTAGATCCAAACTTGACTGTGAACTGACCTATGCTAAATCTGAGATATCCTCATATCCCTAGGTCATTTTTTACTATTTACGCGATTTTATGCCAAGGGGCATGATCTTGATGGAATGACCTCATCTTTGTTTTGAAATTTACCTAATCCCTTTGATTGGAAACATTTAGTTAATTGGTGTACTTATTTGAACATTTTTTTAACCTGATTATACATGTATATAGGATTAGGTCATCACATGTCCTGCATCACAATTCATATGAGCTCATACGTTTTCTTAAAGTTTTTTTTTTTTTTTTTAATAATATTATTATTATCATCAACACAAAAGTTTAAAAATTAAGAGGAAATAACAAATTGTTAGGTGGGCCCATATCATACAAATGCCCATTTAATCCCTAAATCACAGGTCATTTCTTTTTCCACTTCAAGTGGACTATTTTGTGTTCTAGCAAAGATTTGGAGCTAACCTTGATCCCTCTTCATGGTGTCCATTTATCTTCGGTGTTCTTGGATGCACAAATGACAAATCGGGCTACGAGTTTCAGGTAAGGTGCAACATTTGGAATTGCGACCAAGCAGAGTCCCCATTAGGCAACGAGGGTGCTATCCCCACTTAGATCATTTACATTTATTAAATTGAAATATCTTGCAATTCAATTCAATGCAGCTTCTAAACAAGGCGATCAACGCATCCAGCTTGTTGGTCTATGTAAACATGAAAATATGAAGGTTAAAGTGGCAATTGGATATATATATATATATATATATATATATATATATATATATATATATATATATATATATATATATATAGGAATTATCAATTTAACATATATTGGTTAACTTGTAAGTGTACAATAAATACACACGTTCTGTGCTCCAAATTGCAATGGACTTCTTTTGTGCAAATGTCGGTAGTGCAGAGATATCACATTCTGCATTTGCAACCCAACCACCATGGAATATGTCCTTCTTGCACAACCTACTACATGCGTATTAATACAGGGACATTTTCACATCGGACTCGAGTGGGGTGGCCCGTGGGATGCAGGGGCACACTCGGGGTGGGTGGCTCATGTGAGGCAGGTGGCTCGTGTGAGGTGGGCCCCATTCATGTGAAGCGGAACTCATGCGAAGTGGGGCCCATGAGGGGGGTTCGACCGAGGTCATAACTAAGGAGATGTGGGGCCTGCGCTATGAGATAAATGGATTGATTCGCCATGCTTTGTTACTTCGTTCTTTTAAAGAAAGTAGTTAATTGTCCTGCATCAAAGTGATATTAGAGCAGGATGTCTTGTGTTCGAGACTCTTCACCACGGGTGATTAATGCAAAGGCATTTTCACACGGGGCTCAAATGAAATGGTTTGTAGGATGTAGGGGCATACTCAGGGTAGGTGGCCTGTGTGAAGTAGAACCCACTATAAAAGAGTGTTATGGAATGGTGTGCTGCAGTGGTTTGAGACGTGAGAATCAAGTGGGCATTTATATTTGATAGGGACCATGTTTATCTCGACACATTGTTGAAGACATATTTGAAATGTTCGTGCCTTCCATGTTCTACCCAAAGAAGGGAGTACCCTCACTTGCTGTTGCATTTACTGGATTGCATACTCCATTCATCAAGAAATTTTCCCTAACATTTTTGTAAACTATTAGGAGACCGGATCCAATATTAGTGTTCAAAGCATCAGCATCGTTACATGTATTGATGACTGGGGATGCACAAAAATGTATCGGTATCGCTGATACTTGGAAAAATATCAGTCCGAGAGAAACACTGGAGAAGTGTTGGTAAAAAAAGAGAAATTTTTCAATGAAACTTTAGAAGACGTTAAATACATAGGTTTACACATGTAGGAATCAAAATACTGTAAAAAAGAAGAAGACATACATAATAATTTTCCATTTTATTGGGTACTAACCATGTGTTTTTGAAAAAATCAGTAAAAAAATAAATATATAAATTTTTTAGCCAATCAATAAATTGGCTGACACTCATTTATGTAAAATTGTCACTCATTAATTAATAGTAAAGAACATGTACACCCCGATTTGGCTCGCGTTTGTGTGCATGAAGGTGTGTGGATTGTGTGGTCCCGGTTGGACTTGCCATCCGATTATGATGAACCGCTCGGATCGGTTCTCCGATCATAGGTGGTGGGCCACACCTCGGTGTAGCGAGCGATTCTCTCTTGATTTCCGCTCAGGCGAGAAAATTTTCGAAAAGGCAGGAGGAATGCTCCCTCTTTCGTCTAGTTACTTGAGCCGGTGCTCAGCGGATGTACACAACCCTCATGAACATGCAATTCGAGATGGGGGCCCACAATGATTTTTGGATGAGATCCATTCGCTTTGGAGGTCTGAAGCAGGGCCTTTGACTGAAGATCAGGCAGATCCAAAGCTCAGGTTGGCAACGCTTTATAAACACAGGGTTATTTTATGATATATAAAGATTTGATGGTCAGATCAATTCAAAATATGATAATTGATGATTCCTAAGGTTCTCGGCCTAGCTTAGGTAAAAATCATCGGTAATTTTAGTGATCAAGTAGCCTAATCATAATAATTAAGAGATGTATTGTCTATGGGAGTGCCGAAAGCTAGATGAACCAAGTATCTGTTGATCCGGGTCATAGAATTCAAGGAGGACAGTCTGATTTCTTTATGAAAGTCATTGAAATCTTAAAACAAGTTTCTTTAATGATGGAATGGTCCATCTTAGATAATAACGGATAGATCTCTTGATCTATAGGTTGTGATTTCTTTCAACGGCCGATTTGATTTCAAGTTTACTTATTGCTGACAAAAAGGTTCTTAGGGCATGTTAAGTGAAATTCCAGGATAGATCTAGTGTTCAGATGATTGAGTGGTGCGTCCCAAGTGTTGTAGACCCTGATACACAGTGGATTTTGTGACCCATGGTTCAAAATTGACAAAAGGGTAGTTCATTCCACCCAATAGGGTGTCGCACTTAGTGAGTTTCAATTGCTTTAATTAGTGGAAAAGAACACATTTTAATTACAACGGTTTGCTGCTATTATATTAGGTGCATTTGGATGCACTATCTGGTTGAATTCCAATTGATAGGTTAATGTAAGTGAAATTGATTTATTTGTCATTGATATTAAGGACATTGCTATTCTTTGTTATGAATACTTGGTAATTTCATTACAACTTGTTCATTGCATCAAATACAGCCTAAGTGTTTCTCCTATCCTTAGGCATATGAAAGTGAATCATAGTTTTTCTAGACATCCATTTTTCATATTCAAGTGTGATGACTTTGGCCATTTTAACTTGGACAGTGATTATTTTCTTTCTATGACCCATTTAAAAAACTTGGAACTCCCAATTTAATATCTAGTATTTATGAATTCTTTAAAGGTGTACTGGAAAGAAACTTCCTAGCACTTAATAAAATCATGGAGAGAAACCAAAACAAATATATGATTATGACAAAGACAAATTAATATTTGATGCATTACCCCACCTATTTTCAATTTTGATAAGTTGAGACCATGGTAAATCCAGACCATTGGTCGTTTTAGTCCCACCATCAATGGAGGAAGCCCAACATCCCCGACATTAGTGACTGTGTATTAGTACCTTTCACAGTTGAATGTGGACGGTCATTGTATTTCTTTTTCTTAATTGTCTACGGTCATTGTATTTCTTTTTCTTAATTGTCTACTTGTGGGCTACTAATAGAATGATGAATATTGTCCTATCGGATATATGTTGTTATGTACTTTTACTCATTGCAGCAGGTGTATTTATAGGTTTTTGGGGGCAGTCGTATATGGCAATGCATCTTTATGATATCTGAAGTCGAGCTTTATTGATATTTGATGTCGACCTCCAAGGTTGGTAACCGATGTCAGTATCCGAGTTGACCTCTAATGTTGGTAATTGAGACCGAGGTCGAAGTAATCCATAATCTATAGTCATTGAATCAGGATGCTCGACTCATCTATCTCATACATCTGGTTAGTCCATTTTTACCCATAACAAAAGATAATCCATTCTTGGTGGGGCCCGATATAACCCCCCCATCCTATTGATTTCTCTACCATAATCATGCTTGTTAAAATGAAAAAATGTGTACACGGTCTATACATTATATAAATCCTCGGTAGAAAATGCATTAACTTCAGCTAAGAAGTATTGGTCGGCATGATCAAAGACGGGAAAAATAAAAATAAAAAATGTTAGATTTCATCACTTCCCAAAATCAATCTATCCACTTTACCATCAATTGGGACAGACTCATTAAGCAGGCATTCATCTTTAAAGTGAGCCTTGCTGGCTGGTGGTACTTGTGTAGCAGCTCACATGTGCCAGATTTTCTCACATGTGTGAGATTTAAAATTCTCATCATGTAAACCTCACAGTGTTGGATTCACTGAACTAAAATTCAGGCCACTCTTCTCATCAGAAAGCCTTCAAATGTTGGAAAGAAAATGGACAGTAGTATTGATCGACTGATCGCATTCAATATCCATTTGTGGCCCAGTAAATGAGTGGACCGGACTGATATGTTGGATCGGACATCATAAATTCTGGGTGCGCAACTTAGATCTCAAGTTAAGCCATAAGAATAGCAGTTTATGTGAGCAACCCACGTGTGACTCAGGGAAATCATCATTTATTATTATTTTTTTCTTTTTATCATGATTCCTATGAGCTGCGGACCTAAACACAATCAGGCTGCTAACGTAAACTGAAATGAATTGAGACCACTGGATCTTAAGAAAAACATGATCTCCTAATGAGGCTAACTTAGAAAAAGACTTACATAATCCAACTTAAAAATAAATTCGTCTCTAGTACCCTCCTTAAACTCAAGGTGTTATGAAGAGAAGAATTCGAGTTCGGAGAGGCACATAAAAGATTTTATAAAAGTAGAAAATAAAAAAGTAGCATGGTTGTGGAAATGAGCAGTGCTAGCTGTGATGAGTGGCGATCTATCAATGAGAAGCGGGGGTGATGAGAACAACAATACCTTCAACCGAGCATGCACTTTTGTTGCTTCAGTAATGTGAGCTACTGGAACAACCATTTAGCACAAATAACTCTAGATCAATTATTTAGCTCAACCAATGCTAGGCTGACTGCCCAACGCAATCATAAGTCCTAACAATTATTTAGAACATATAAAAAGGGACTAACTGTCTAATATAAACAATGAGTTTTAATCAACTATTTAACTCATTCAAGGCTACGCCAACTGTCTAAAACAATTATAACTCTGAACAATTATTATGAATAAATAAGAATGAATCAACTATCTAATATATACAATGACTCTGAGCTAACTGCTCAGAGTAAACAAACTCAATATAATGATAGTCTGATCTAAGGTTGGGACAATTATCTGGTCCTAACAAGCCCCAATCAACTGTATGATACATAAACGGGTCCAATTCCATTGTCCGGTATAAATACTGATCACATTACACATCTTGACAATGAGAGCCTAAAATGAAGAAGTTGCTAAGTGTGGATGCTGGAGGGAGTGGATTCTCAGAGTGTACAAGAGATCTATTCTCTTCTTTCCACTTGGTTGCCTTACTCGAGAGCTTTTGTTATGGGTTTTAAAAGTGTTGTATTTGACCAGAGTCATCACTAATCAATTACTACGATTCTACAATCAGTTAGAGCCCGTAGAAACGCTTAAGATTGAAAACCCAAATATTCTTAACCCTAAGATGACTTGTAAGTTTACGTACCAGAGATTCTAAGTAAGGAACCATAGTTACAGAGATGAAAGGTGTTAGGTACCTACTCTGCTCGTAAAGATGTACGATTTTTTACTTTACAAGATTTAACTAATTTATGAAGAGTAAGGGTAGTTCTTGTGTGTTGAAAATGTAATGCGATGCAATAGTAGAGGTGTTTTATCTATCTGAATTTTTAACGAGCATGATTTGACTATATTGGTAAGCCGCAGAGCATACATTCGAAATGATCAAGTGTAAGGTACCAAAAATTCTTGATGTCATATAAATGCTTATGATAAAACGACGGCCAACCAGCTAAGATTTTTAGTGGACCTACTGCAATTATGTAACGCCCGTGAAAAATCCGTACTTGGGCTCGAGTACCAACTCGACCCGAAATTGCGTAGAATTCATTCCTTTAGAAAATATGACTAGGTTAGCTAGTGCAACGTTAGAATAGCTGGAAAATGGTCCCTGATCACTTTAAATACGTTCTACAAGGCCCAAAGCAAGTGGAACCAATGGTGCTATAATGCTCTAAAGCCTCGGATCAAACTCTAAGCTGGTTTATTCTCGGGACCTCCTTGAAACTTTGTATTGGATCTAGACCGCGCGTCGAAAGTCCGATACCTACCATCTTAGACCGTTATGACCACTTAGCTGGGCTTGGCAATCGTTTCGAAAATCAAGTCCAACTGACATTCAGAGACTATTTCATTGAGCCTGGAGTGAAGAGAGTGAGAATAGGGTTAGAATTGGAATTTGAAATTCAAATCTGACATACGATTTGACGCATCAGTATTGAGCATTCTGACCGTCAGAATACAGCCAAATTACACCCTTGAATCAGGAAAAATATCTATTACATATCACGAGACTTATAGGCCTGATCTTGGTGCGGTGACCGTTAAACTGAAACTGGACCGCCACGTGCGATCTGGGAACCCTACCGGTCTGAAAACTGGATGTGTGCTAGATCCAGTACGCATGAGTTTAAGTCCGACCGCGTTTGGCCAGGGGACCTTCAGAAATGCTCATTTGGACCGAAACGGCCCATTTTTAGTTAGGCACCAAGTAAACATTGTTTCCAAGCCTATTTTGGGCATGTTTTAGGCTATAAAAGGGGTTGAAACCCTCACTCCTCTCTCCCATCCGAATTTGAGAGAAACCCTAACTTGGGAGAGAGAAAAAGGTGAGAGATTGTGAGAGAGAGTGGGAGAGTTCTTCTTGCCACTTGTGCTACGTGTTGCACGTGCTTAAGTAACACAGCTCTACCGCTTTTCCGGCGATTACACCACGATTCTAGGTAAGAAAATACCCTAAATAGTTGATGATTTGAGTTTCCTTTGTTTCCATAGCGATGTAGCTTATGGATCTCGTGTATTAGGTTTCCTATTCGCCGTAGGCGAAGCGTATACGCTCCGTTTCAATTCACGAGTCTACAAGACATAAGGTGAGGATTTTAGACGCTTTGATTGACGGTTTTCAACGCTTTTAATGTCGTTTAATAGTAGATTCTTGACGGTATCGCCGTTTGACATGTACAAAGTGCTCTTCGTTTCCCGTTTCGTAAATTAACGAAGAATATGAGATTTAGGGCATTTTAGTCATTTGTAGGAAGTACTGTTTACATTCATATTTTGCTGATGTGATTGACATGGTTTGTTGTCACATTAGGAAGTTAGGAATACGTGCATAATTAGTTTGGCGAAGAGATTCGCCTAATTGCGCACTTCGGGTCGACATACTATATGTAGACTTAAGTGTGTAGTGTATGTGTTTGTATAAATGCTTGTATTAGTATGTATTGAATTAAATGATGTTATGAATTAGTTTGAGATGGTCTTCTCAATTAATATGCTGACCTAAATGATTTCCTATATGTTAACTTTATGCATGATTTCATTACATGCATGAAATATATGGGTTTGAAGATTTACTTAAGTTGAATGTTATAACATGTGTTAACATGCTCACATGATTGTATTTCAATTCCAATACTCTTACATAATTTGTTGATGTGATTCCATAAGTGTTTGGGACTAGACTTAGTCTAGGCAGTCGGTAACCGAGCAAATTCGTGGCTGACTGGTCTTAGCCACGAGCGACGCGTCGATGAACGCGAGTCATGTTTGAAGTTGGCGGCAGTGGTTAGGCCACGCGAAGTGTTTTACGCACTTCATGTCGTTCGACTTGAGATGCGATCGCGCTAGTCAAGCCCGTCAAGTAACCCGACTGGCCGATGTATGTTCACCTTGTATGAGTCATAACTGCTTGAACCTAGGGTACTGAACTTACCATTGTAAACCCTGGTAACCATGGTACCTTGATCCACGAAGACTCATGAGCCGGGCATGGTGGTATGAGACACCGTGGTCGAGCTGTCGGCCTACGCTGGGGCCACAAACCTCCCCGTAGTGACCAGTGAGCACCTAGACTCGTGAGCAGATTATGGTGGTATGGGACACTATATTCTAGCTGTCGGCCTACACTGATCAGGCGACGAGTCCTTTGTAGTGACCGCGAGCGTATTCTGAGTCCACGGGAGGCAACGACCCTTCCATTGCAGTAGAGTACGGTAGGCCTGTATTGATAAGGTGATGGGAGAGCGGTGCAACGAGTACGAGCAACAGCCCTGGCAGCCCTTGCAGTGACCTACGAAATATACATCGTATGAGATTACTAGGAGTGACGACCCTAGACAGGATTTGTGTTGGGATTGATACAAGGGAAGTACCTTAGTTTCCTAATCCTGCTGTTTGAATGGACTAATAACAACTTGGAAACCATATCACCATAGCATTGCATGTTCCTGGAAGATGTGGAGCACTCTAGGGAGTGTGGCATGCCGCGGTCGTAAGATGTTGCCATATGAGGGAGATCGTCGGTGAGGGCATACATCACGTCATGTCATCTTGCATTAACAACAGTATTAGGATTGTCTGATTTACTGCTTTACTATTATCGCATGATTGAATTGTGAACATGCTAATCATTGCTCTATGATTCCACTGAGTTGATCACTCACTCCCACGTTACGGGATGGTGTTTGCAACACCCACCAGACCCTGTTGTAGATGCAGGTGAGGCTGAGATCCAGGAGGTGGAGCCAGACTTTGACGAGGACCAGGACGAGTTCTCGTACATGCAGTATCACGATGGCTTCGCGTAGGCGACCTGGATCGATGAGACTTCAGTAGGACTGTTTTGGACATTTAATTTTGTTCATGTATATGTATATGAGACTCAGTGATGTATTCATACTTAGAGACAGATGAGATTTACTTTGTTTTCCATACAGTGATATATATATATTGTTCAGTCTTCCGCTTGCTTTTATCATTGGATCTGAGGTATGAATTACAGTTTTGGTATACTTTTACTCATGTGAATGCTTTAAATCAGACAACATTGAATCATAATCATTTTTGTTGCATAAGTGACGGTCTGGAACTCGGGAGTTGAGTTTATACACGACTCCCGATTTTCAGGGCGTTACAAATTATATCGGCAAGTCTTAGAGCATTTGCCCGCCAGTCAGATATGATGGAAAACGATAAAATGCAATGTATATGTTAAAATGACGGCTGACTGGTTAAGGTTTTCGATAGATAATATCTGATTATATCGATAAGTCATAGATCATACATCCATCAGTTAGATGCATGAAAACAATGAAAAATGCACAATTATGCTGATGTGTATGAGGAGCAGGAGGGTTGAGAAGGGAATAAATGTTGCATGATGCTCATATGTCGATTCAATGAAACAACTAGCTAGATACTCGAACGGTTGAATGAATGGTAGTGTCGAAAGGCTAGATTGAGTGGCTCAGATTTGAACTTAGGTAGCTCAGGATACTTGAACTTTGGCTAAGCTAGGCTAGGCTAGACTAGAGCTGGGCTCTCACTCTCACTCTCCTTGGTGGAACGATGGCTAAGGCTAAGGGATGCTAGGTTTGTGTTCTTTGATGAGAAGGGATGAGTGAGTGCTTAAAATGAGAATGGGAGGGGAATATTTATAGTCTCCAACTTTGGTTTTCTGGTAATTTTTGGTTATCCTAGGGGTAAAATGTGTTTGAATTAGTAAGATTAGAGATTGTCGTACGACATCATCTCATGGGTTGGATGAGATGGTAAAAGTGTGATTATGGGTAGGGAGAAGGGCATCGGAGTACATGCATCTCAACCACATAGTTAAGGTTTTAAAAAAGAGAAACCCATGTGTGTGTGGCTGTTCCCGAGAATGGAATTTCTTCCGCATTTTTTCCTGCCATGCTGGAGGTCCGCGTGCGCCCTCCCCTCTCAATCTCAACCTTTCGTGGAGCTGTCATCTTAGCCCTCCGTTCGGCTGCATGAAGGGGATGTCTTTCCATAGCTTGCGAAAGGAGGAAAGATGCTTTCCTCTTTTAGTAGCTCGTGCTGGCGAGATCCGAACCCTCGACCGAGCTTGTCCGACAATCCCAGGCGCTCGTTCTAGGGCAACAGTAATCCAAGCTATTAGGACAGCAATGTTTCTGAAAAAGGCTTCCCATCGCGCGAGAAAATAATCGTGGCGAAAAATCTCACGAGATTGGAGGGCCCCCACAGAGGTCAGTGGTCCCATCTGGTCCATCCAGACAACTCGAATCGTCAGAATAAACCATCGATGGGAATCTGACATGAGTGACGATCTCATCTTCCCCATCCAACCAGGAAACCTACCAAGATGGCGTGGGCCCTATTTTGTGATCTAAAACACCCATTTGGTGGGCCATGGTGGTGGGAGTCCACCCCCACATATCTGATTGGCACATGTAAAAGGGGATCTATGGTGCATCCACCCTATCCGAGTCGTTGGGGCATGAATTAACGACCATTGGATGCGATCCGAAAACCTACCCCAGGCCTATAAAATGGACCCTGTTATATCGGGATTCACACCAAGAAATTCGGAGAGGGAAAGAGAGAGAGAGTAAGAGAGAGAGAGAGAGAGAGAGAGAGAGAGAGAGAGAGAGCGAGAAAAGGGGAACGGATTGGCTACTCCCCCTGACACCAGCCCCGTGGCTGGTGGTCATTGCTCTATGAGCCCCACCATGATGTGTGTGTTTCATCCATTTTTACAGATCATTTTAGGTCTTGATACTAAAAATGAGAGGGATATAGATCTCATGAGGACCACACCAAATGAAAACAATAGTGATTGGATATCCACCATTAAAATCCTCCTAAGGCTCACTGTATAGTTTATTTGACATCCAATATGTTGATTAGGTCATACTGGCCCATTTGAATAGAAAAAATAAAAATCAGCTTGATCCAAAACTTCCATGCCCCCAAAATGTTTTTAATGGTCGACGCTCATTCAACATTGTTTCCTTTAATATGGTCCACTTGATATTGGGATATACATCATTTTTGGTTTCATACCATAAAATGGTCTATAAAAATAAATGGATGGTATGGATGAAACACACACATCATGGTGGGGTCCATAGAGCACCGACCACCAACTAGGTTGGGTTGGGTCGGGTCGGGTCGGGTTAGTGCTAAACCCTAGCCCAACACAAGGTCGGTTTGGTCAAGTGGATATTTTTGTGATTACATTAGTCTATCATATTTCAATACATGCACACGTGATTTTATTAATTATATATGTAATTATTTATCATAAAGAACTTCATTTTTTCTAAATAAACAAGCTAAAATATAAGACAACTTCTCCTTAAAACTCATGGTGTAGGATGCAATCTATTTGGGAGAAAAATTTGGCATATCTTGCTAGCATGAGTCATCGAAAATGATGTGGACTAATGTGACCCGATGACACCAAAAATTCCTGTGCCTTGAACATAGATGACCCACACTCAATTATAATTTATATTTATATATTGATCCGGTTTAGGTTAGGTCAACCTGAGCCTGACCCAAGTTTTATTGGGTTGATGTTTGTATGGCCCAAACTTAAGACCGGACCCAATACATCTTGCCCGAGCCCAACCCAACGGGTCCGTCTGGTTGAACCCGTGATGCACTCGTTGCCGCGCGGCACCAAGTCCGCACCAACCCGACTGAGTCACGGGTTTGGTTTCCGGAGTGTTCGAATCCAGACTCAGTCGGTTGAGAGAGAGAGAGAGAGAGAGTCAACTCAGTTGAAGACTTTGGCGGGCCACACGGTTTAGGGTGATGTTGAGGAAGGAGCGGAGGGTGTTGCTGGAGGTGGTGGCTGCAGCAGGGTGGAGGGTTAAGATTGCTACTGCTGACATCATATTCGTATGTGTTTGGGGAGGCGGGTCGGCAAAATTGCTTCTGTATTGGAATTGGGAAACGGATTGGCTACTCCCCCTGCCACTAGCCTGGTGGCTGATGGTCGGTGCTGTGGGCCCCGTCATGATGTATGTGTTTCATCCATTCCGTTCATGCATTTTTATAGATAATTTTAAGGCTTGATCCAAAAAATGAGATGGATATAAATCTCAGGTGGACCACACCACAAGAAAATAATAGTGATTGGATATCCACCGTTAAAGTCCTCCTCAGGCTCACTGTACTTTTTATTTAATATCCAACATGTTGATTGGGTCGTACACGTAAAAACAAATATCAACTTTCCAGAACTTTCATGGCTCCCAAAAAGTTGTTAATGCTCTACTACGCTCGTTCAAACTGTGTCTTGTAACGTGGTTCAATTGATACCGCGATATATCTCAATTTTGCTCTTAAACCATAAAATGACCTATAAAAATAGGCAGATCACGTTTTGGGCTATTATAACTCATTATAGGCATCTTTCTTTTCATTTTTTCATAGAATAATGCTAATTTGTTTTAATATGGATAAAATAAAGGGTCTTTTGTAAGTCATATTCCAAGTTGTTGTCATTTGATTTTGATGATAATGTGTTTGTTGAGGAAATATTGGCCCCATCACATCAGGATGCATATGGTGATTCCCGAACTTCCAGTCCATGCAAGTGGGGCCATTTTTTATCATTTTTTTAATTATTCAGACTGTTGATATGCTAGGTCCCCTGCACCTTAGATGTTGGAGGCCTCAAAATTCTTGCAGATTGGAAGATTAAAAAAGAAAACTTCAATCGGTGGCTTGAAAATGGTTTGTTGAGAAGAGAATGCAGCTACGATCTTCCCGTATGGAAGATTTTTGGTAAATTCTACATCCATCCTGGGGTTGTTGAACCAGGGTTTGATTTGTATCGATTGGTGCAGTGAAACACTATACATTTGTAGCAATACATCACAATCCAATCATTTTTGTTTGTGATATTATGGTTGATTTGAATGTGACCGCTCAAAAGATTAAATAAATAAAAATAAAAATTAAGAAAAAGCATATCTTGAAATCTTGGGGAGCTTGTTTACTTTGATGCATAGTTGGCAAAACTTTGCATATTTGAGAAAAACTTGTATAATGCTTCAATGCCTAATATCCTTTGAAAAAAAAATAAAATTACTTCAATGTCTAAAACTCCCTATATTTTAGAAGATAGAGAATTTTTATTTATTTATTTATTTTAATTTGTGGCAAACCAAATTATTTTATCATCTTGGAATCTAAACATGCTTTTTTATTTTTTAGTTTATAAGTATATTGAGGGATAATTACTTCCAATGTTGAAAGACAAACATACTTTTTTACTTTTTAGCATATATTGTTTATGAAACATACCGTGGCGGTCTAATTCAGTGTACGTGTGGCTAACCTACGGAGTGGACTGATTCAAGACGTGGTCCTCAATGGTGGAGCCAACGTTAATTTGCAGAGGTTAGATCGATGTCCTTCGCATATCCTAAGTTGAGTAGAAGGGTTGCATGCTAGGTCAGCTTACAACCAACCATAGTCAATCAGTTCTTATACTATAGTTTCTCTTTGCTTTGGTTTTCAGATTACCCATGTGGGACTCAAGAATCAGTGGGGGAGTCATCTATTACATTGTTTCAAAACTCAACTCAATGGAGTCAACTTGAGTCAAACAGATTTTTGGCCATGGTTGAACTTGCACTCATGATTTTGAATCCGGATCCTTGTTTGCTACAAGCATGGATATGATTGTGCCACGTCATCAGTGCCTGCTTTTAATACAATAGTCAAACTGATGACTCAACGTGACTTGCAGTGATTGAGCCCAAGTTAGCTATTATGCTAAAGTCAAACTGATAATTAATTATAAAAGTTACCAAGACAAAAGATGTGATTTGAAAACCCATGAGCCATGATTGACAACATTAAATGTTCTAATTCGGTGGCATAAAAATATGTTCTGAGTAAGAGAAATCATAATGATTTACATTCAACTGAACAAGTGTCCAATATTTGTTTGGGGGTGTGTCATGGTTAAATCCAACAAACCAATAATTTTGGATCACTCCAAAGTTGATTACTTGGGCATGCACCTTGTGATCTCTTTTGGAAAAGTAGGTAAACTTCGAGTGGGCCACATCAAATGGACAATCAGAAAATTGATTTTACCAATTATTGTATTCTATTCATTATGGCCCACCTGAGCTGAAAATTGGCTACTTAGAAATATAAATGCTTTCAATGAAATGGAAAGTTGAGATTTACCACAAATGTTTGGAACCAGAGGAAAAATAAGAAAAGACACAGAGTCAATTATCGAGAAAAGCTAAATAGGGCTTTATTATTATTATTATTATTATTATTATTAATTTATGACGTTTTTTTGCAAGGCCTACGAGTGCACCAAAAATCAAATTTGTTGGTGAATTAGTACTAGTGCGCCAAAAATCAAAACCATTAAATAGTGCACCAAAAAGTACACCGATTTGCACTTCCTCACCGTTGGCAAAAGGGTCCCAGTCATTGCCACAACAACACGTTAACTCATCACTGTCAATAACATGTTTACCCTTGATACATCAATGTCAATGACATGTTAACCCATGATTTGGGGACCACTGCTTGAGATAGTGAGATATATCTCGACTCGGTTTTCACAATTGTAAGTTTTTGTTCTGAGCAACTGTGGGTGAGAGTCTTAAAGCCAACGTTCCAGATGCATTCTCAGAGGTTTCTAGAGATATAAGGGTGGCTGGGATTGTGCCAGTCGATTAGATGGAAAGGAAAAGATTCTCGTAACGCCCTTGCCTGCTGCAAAAATCCTAAAACAGCTCCAACTCTGAATCCACGGCTGAGATTACTCCAAATGAAGGGTGTAGATGATGCTTTCCTATTGCTAGGTAAGAGGGAAAATGAAGTTTCCGCTTTAGGATCCCAACCAACTGAGCGCACTCTCCTCTTGCGTCCGCTATTGTGCACATACCTGTGTGCGTGAATTCACGTGGACCATGTGGTCTTCGTCAGATTTGCCTCCTGAACACGATGGACGGTTCAGATCGTGTGTATTGTTGAAGATAGTGAGCCACACATCACATTCGTTGGCTAAAATCAGAAAGAAAGAAGAGAGAAATCTCTCTCGTTTTCTTTTCTTTTGTGTGTGTGTGTGTGGGGCGTTTGTCGGGTTACCGTCTGGTTGACCGGATACTTGGTTTGATGTGCAGCGGGTGCATTATCCTTGGTATACACACCACTCTTGTGTGGGGTCCATTGTGATGTAATTTCCAATCCACTCCATTGTTTCACTTTGGAGGTCCCAATTAAGACATTTGACCAAGGATTAGGCAAATCTAAAGTTTAAGTGGGCCATACAACTTGATTTTGTGAATGTAACTAATTGTTACCAACTATTTAATGGTTGGATCATTTTCTGATCTGATCGTCAATGTTTTTAAATGTCCCCAAGCTAATATGGATGAACTCTAACGGTTGCTTTTACAATTCGGTGGCTAGTTGTCCTACATTGAGCCGTGGACCCGATGAATGGTGGATTTGTTGATTTGGGTCCCGAAACTGTCAAGGTACAGTTTAATTGTTCTAATAGATCATTATGTGAAATTTTTTCACAATTGGATTACCATAATTAGGTCTTTTGAGGATTGACATCGATTTCACTAAGGTGTAATGGTCCATCTTTAAAATTAACGGATGGATTGCTTTATTTAAGGATGAAGATTTCTTTCAACAGTCCTAAGGATCCACTTGGATGAAAAATCAATGGTTGGATTGGTGGTATGATCGTCTAAATGTGGTAATCAAGTGGCAGACCCTTAAATTGGATATTTACGGTCCCGATGAAAGGCAGATTGATTTCATCCCTTGAGGATACGATTTGGATTGTCCTAGCCCAAATTCAGATGGTTGAGAGGTCATTAGGGATCTAGGGTAGACTGAACTCAACTCTTAATGGTTCATTGTGGGTCGTCATAGTCCAAATCAAATAGTTAAGCTGGACAAATTGAAAATTTACTAGAAGATGATGTATAATGTAAGCTACGTGTGTTCCCACGTACATTCGTACTAAATTGTAACCATTATTTGGGCAACGCCACACTCACACTTATGTATAGACATTTAATTGCCATATAGCTTATCGATGGGAGTTGTGTTATATATTTTATATAGCAACCGAGAGAGACAAATAACCCTAAACCAAGATTCTACTGCACCAACACAATCTCAACGTGTTAATGAACACGTGATCGATATTGATACTACAGGGCCCATTATAAGCCCTGGCACGTGCCCCAGCACAGACCCCATCATGAGTACTAATGGGATTAATGTCAATGATTCAGTCCCATCTGTTGCCATATGTGAGGAGTAGTTTTGAGCTTTTCTTGATTGATTTTGTTGGGTGACCCATCATTTGGAGCCAACATCAACCTTTGATGTGGACTGTTCATTGTGGCCCCACCTACCTTTTTCGGTGTAGCATACTGATGGTTTTAGGCTTTTCTTGATTGATTTTGCATAATCCCTCATCATTTGGTGTCAACCTTTGATGTTCGCTATTCACTGTGGCCCCACCTTTGATGTGAGTAATTTAGAATTAGGTATCGACCTTTGACGTAGGGTCTGTCTATGATGTCAGTCATCCATCATGTGGGGCCATATTACACCATCTATATGGATTGCTGGATGATGTGATGTCTTTCGGTCTTCCACCTATACCACACCTATGCCTTCTTACATTCTTTGATGGGAAGATGAATGGGTGCATAATTGTGTGTAGATTAGGGGATTGAATATGTAACGCCTCAGTTTTTGAAACCTGAGTACATTACTCGTTTTCCAAAACGTCAGGTGTTAGCATTTAAAATTTAGTCTAAATTTAAACTATTTTATCATTAATCAGAGTTAGCAGTAAATATTGGCGGAGTAAACCATGAATTGTATAAAAACATTTCAATCACCATAAAAATCTAGAACGTAGTGCCCACGCTAGACTTATACAACCCAAATAACAAGAGTTCATTAAACAAAAATATAAATCTGTCATCTAATGATGGATCTAAATGTGGGCCACAGAGACCCTGTTTAGCTCCTCAGTTGCCACTCTGCTCCAACAACTAGGTGAACAGTATGGACTTGCTCTATACCTGCATCAACTAATATGGTTTGATAGCGTCAATGGCTATCGCAATGAGGAGTATCCTCTAACATAGAAATATTTACTTATAGGCATATTTGAGGACCTCCACATTGCAAGGTCTTCATTCGAGTCTCTCTCCAATATGGTATTTACAACTTTATGCACACAGAATATTCTATCCATGTTTAATACTACTACTTCTAATAGAAATGCATTGATATTCTTGCAATATTATCAAGAATAGATAACTTATTGTGATTTTATTTATTTATTTATTTTTGTAACAAAGTAAATGATAACATTGAGATCTAAAGTTATCTGACAAAACATTCATAAATTGAAATTATTATGAGTGATTATTACTAAGAGTAAAATCAGCCCCAGTTTTCCTAGGTGTGAGGCATATGACTGGAACTCCCAAGATAACCCTTAACAATTTTCAAATATCTTCTTTTGGAGTAATATTCACATGACACCATAGTATCCTAAAGCTTATTTCCAGCTAACATTACATCTGAAGAACATCCAAGACATGCCAATTGCCAAAGGTGGGAATCATCAAGAATATCACCTTGTGAGAAAATCAAGCTAGCTATATTTGCTAAGATCATTAATGGCCTGGCATACCATGGATGTTTGTGATAGTTTCTTTTTTATTTCTATTTATGTTTTAAAAAATTCCTTTTGAGTTAATACTACCATACTTGGTTTGATAGCTGGAACTCGGTTCCATGGCCACCTTATGTGTGTTATGTTTCGAGATTTGGATTGTGTAGTCCTTTACTGGTCTAAATTGCATTGAATGCCTTTATTAAAACTGAAAATAAAATATCTCAATTGGTTCACTCATATATTGAACTTAGTTTCATGAGTAAAATATGAGAGCTTTAAAGTCACAAATCATTGGGTAATAACTAGACCATAATGTAAGAACTTGAAAACTTGACTCACCTAGAATGTGGGTTGAGTCAAGCTGAATCTAGTGACTCTGATGAGTTCCAGATGCATTGATGGATTAGATGGCTTGGATTGTTCATCCACATGGTGTCACCCATCCATAGGATTGCCAACTAGATGATGTTGAAATTTGTGGTTTTTGAAAAAATAATTAAAATTTTCAAACTTTCGAGAATTTGCAACCAAAACGATTTTTGGGAATTTCAAATAGGAAAAGTGCGGTGTGTGCTTTTTGTCCCACATCGAAAATGATAGAAAGAATTTCGGGATTTATATGTGGATGTGTGTGTAGTATTCTTACTTGGAGCTTTTGAGATTGAGATGTTTGGGTTGCGTGGGCAGTGTGGCTATAGTGGCACTAGTCGCAAGACAATGCTATCGCGGTATGACTGGTCTGATAGAAGCGTAGGTGCGATGGGTCTGAAATGAGCCAGGGGTTTATAGGCGTTTGAGAACGGTCGGATCTTTAATACGAAATGGTCAGCTGTTTCTAAAAATGACTAGCTGCCTTGAAAACCACAACGGTCTGAAAATGGATGAGCCATGATGATCCAATGGTTAGATCTTCCGATTTGACGACCAGAAACGGCTGGAATTAATGATCAATGGTTAAGTCCAGGTACTATCTAAGATAAGCAATTTAAAAACAATGCTCTTTAGATAATTGTCAATCAGTCCAGCTACTATCTAAGATCCACTTGAGAGTCATCTCCCATAAGGCTTGCAAATGCGCCTCTAGCCGTTAAACAGAGACATCCAAAGGAGTGCAAACGTGGAATGTGTGTGAGATCCAGGACATTCATTAGGTGTGGAATTAATGTGTGTGAGATCTAGGACATTCATTAGGTATGGACCCTACTGTTCATGTTCCGGGCTAGCATGTTCATCAAGTGTAGTTCCACATCAGGTTTAGGAAATAAATTTCAATATCTTTCCATAGGATGGACCACTTGCAAGCCTGATTGTCGCCATAAATCCTTGTGAATGAAAACTGGCCATCAAAAAATTGGATTGGATGATGCAGTGGATCATCTGGTCAATAATATTCAACACTTCAACTGAAGATTTGGAGATATAAGCAAGGATGATCCTAGCATTTGAGCATGCATGTATGTTAGAAGATCCCTGTGGCCAATCTTTGGGCTTTTTTTTTTTTTTTTTTTTTTAAATATATATTTAAATTTAGCTTATTGTGGACCATTGTTGTATTTTTCTTCTTAACAACCCATAGGCCACAAAGTTAAAAGGTTAAGATTACCCTATTGAGGAGTTTTTTGAGATAGTCCATCCACGACACAAAATTAACCAACAACATGGATTATTGAACCATGTGCTGACACATCATAACTGAAATCTTTGATACATGATGCACATCATATAATTCCTCACAAAGGAAACCCAAATAACCATGTGCTTCCGCAGTCCTTCCGGGTGAATTCCGGTGATCCGCGATTTGTTATCGACATTTGCGCGCGACCCTAAGATGTATCCCGTATTTCAGAGTCGGATCGACCCAAGACTTGTACCCTAACGACATCGCCGTCACCGCTGTTCCGATGTCACGTCTCACGCACCGAGGCGATACCTATACTAAGAGATGTGGGCCCGTGTTCAGTTCGAAAAAACACCGCGCATTTACAATTCCAAGAAAATCTCTACAACATATCCCATCAATCAAGTACACATTAATCACATCTCATGTCAAGTACACATCACCTCACACTCCATCCCCAAGCAACCCCAAAGTTAAACTCTCTCTCTTACAACCCATATATGTCAAGTACACCCATCACCCATCACTCACTCCCCCCCCCCCCCCCCCCCCCCCCCCCCCCTCTCTCTCTCTCTCTACATCCCATCCTCTTTCTCTTTCATTTCTGCATTTTTTTCAAGCAAGCAACCCAATATCCAAGCTCCTCCAATCTCCATGAGAGAGCTTGGTGTGGCCCACTTTCCTACCCCCCAATCCCACCATCCAAAGTCCATCTCAACCATTAAAAGTGTTTCCTTGGAGCTCTAGAGGCTATATACGAAAGAAGGAAGAGGAGATCAAAGGTGGGTGATTTTTATTTTACCTTTTTTGTGATTTAAGGGCCCACATATGATGGGACCCATCTTGATATATGCTTTATATTTAGGGAGGGCCCATAGTAGCGGGGTCCCTCCCCTTCTTACTGATCTCTCTCTTTCTCTTGTGATGGGTGTGGTGCACTAGATCCACGCGTGTGGACCCCCACCATGATGTATGTCTATATTACGTGGCAGCAGGGAGTGGGGACCACTCCACACGTGCTGCACGTGTGGAGATGGGCCCACATCAGTGCAGCCACCTCCCAACGGCCCCCTACCCAGCGTCCAGACTCTCTGGACGCTAGATGCCTTAATATTAAAATATAATATTATAATATATCAGGTGTAGTATATATTATATTATATTATATATTATATTTAATATAAAGATCCTATGGTGCACCACTCCCACGTGGGACCCATGTATATGTTATATCCGTACCGTCCAAGTAGGACGGTGGGATCCACCGTCACGTATGTGTTTTAGCTGCACCTGGGACGGTGCTGACCACCTGAGGTTGGGTTTCATCCACACTGTCCAGATCACGGACGTGGGGCCCTCCATGATGTTTTATCCACACAGTCCAATGGGAGGACGTGGGACCCACTTGGATGCACATATTGTACAGCCGCACGTCCGCTGGACGTTTTTTTTTAAAAGATATATATTTATATGTATATATTATAATAATGTATTACATTACATGCGGTGGGCCACACGTGGGGCTCACCTGATATGGATGTGGATTGGCTGGAATATCTTCCACCAGCCACCGTGATGTATGTGAAGTATATCCACACTGTCCACCAGCATCCACACTGTCCACCAGCAAAGGACGGTGGGACTCCACCTGACGTATGTGTTTTATTCATGCCGTCCATCTATTTAATGGAGTGGGCCCACCCCACACATGTGACACGTGCGGGTTGGTGGGACCCACCTTGATTATGTAAGGTATTTCACACTGTCCGTCTGCAGTGGAGCACACCTTGATATTATTTATTTCCAGCCATGTTGTCCATTCCGTTTGTTGGACAGGTGTGGCCCACCATGATGCATGCGTTGTAATCTCACCGTCCATTCAACGGTGGGACCCACTTTGATTTACTTCACAGCCATGCCGTCCATCCATTTTGGCTGCCACATGAGGCCCAGAGATGTGTATGGAGCCCATTTGGAATGTACAGGGCCCACCCCGATACGATGTATATAAGGCCCTTGTGTATGGCCCGTCGTGATGTATTTATGGGCTTTGAATCAAGCCCATGTGATGTATTTATATCCCATTGATGCGACCTACTTGATGTATATTTGAGGCTCATATGTGAGGGTCATATGCGGTGTATATTACACCCAAGTGGTGAGGCACAATGTGATGTATTTGAGGCCCATGGGCGAGGCCCAATGTGATGTTTTCGGGGCCCATGAGTGAGGCCCATTGTGATGTATTTGAGGCCCATGGGAGAGGCCCAATGTGATGTATTCGAAGCCATGAGCGAGGCCCAATGTGATGTATTCGAGGCCCATGAGTGAGGTTCATTGTGATATATTCGAGATCCGTGTGATGCAGCCCATAGTGATGTGTATGTAGCCATTGTATGAGGCTCATTGTGATGTATTCGAGATCCATGTGATGTGGCCCATAGTGATGTGTATGTAGCCCTTGTATGAGGCCCATTGCGATGTGTATTAGGCCTTTGTGTGAGTTTACGGGCCCACTATATGTTTAACCCTATGTGGGCCACTCATTGGGAGTAATGTTGATTGAATGTCCACATTGATGGGCAATGATGGTTAGATGTCCACATTATAACCTTCTCTTAGGCCTTGTTAGGCCCATTCTCATCGATTATCGATTTCGATTGTCGAGGTTGAGTCCGATTGATGAGGCCGATTCCGATTGTCGAGGCCGATTCTGATTGTCGAGGCCGATTTCGATTGTTGAGGCTGATTTCGATTGACAAGGCTGATTCCGTTGGTCCAGGCTGATTCTGATTGTTGATTTTGAGTATCGAGGCCGATTCCGATTGTCGAGGCCGATTCCAATTGTCAAGGTAGAGTCTGATTGACGAGACCGGTTCCATTGGTCAAGGATGATTGTCAAGGCCGATTTTGATTATCAATTCTGATCGTTGATTCCAATTGTCGAGGTCGAGTTCAATTGACGAAGCCGATTCCGTATGTCGAGAACGAATGTCGAGGTCAATTTCGATTGTCGATTCCGACTATCGAGGCGGATTCCGATTGACGAGGCCGATTCCATATGTCGAGGTTAATTGTCGAGGCCGATTCCGATTGTCAAGCCAAATTCTGATTGTCGAGGCCAATTAATGAGGCCGATTCCGTTGGTTAAGGCTGATTGTCAAAGTCGATTCTGATTGTAGATTCTAATCATCGATTTCGATTGTTGAGGCCGAGTCCGATTGACGAAGCCGATTCCGAGGCCGATTTCGATTGTCAATTCCGATGTCGATGCCGATTATTGAGGCCGAGTTCGATTGACGAGGCCAATTCCAATTATTGAGGCCGATTCTGATTGTCAAGACCGAGTCCAATTGACGATGTTGATTCCATTAGTCGAGGCTGATTCCGATTGTCGATTCCGATTATTAAGGCTGAGTTCGATTGACGATGCCGATTGTCGATGCCGATTCTGATTGTCAAGGCCGAGTCCGATTGATGAGGCCGATTTCGATTGTCGATGTCGATTCTGATTGACGAGGCAGATTCCGTTGGTCAAGGCTGATTCTAATTGTCGATTCTGATTTTCAAGGCCGAGTCCGATTGATGAAGCCGATTCCGTGTGTCGAGGCCGATTTCGATTGTCGATTCCAAGTATTGAGGTAGATTCCAAGTATTGAGGCCGATTCTAATTGTCGAGGCCAATTCCGAGTATCGAGGCCAATTTCTGAGTATGTGACAACATAGCATCATGATACATGCCCATACACATCATCTGCATATTTGATTATGAGATATGGTTGGCCATTGTATATGGTAGTTTGTTCACGAGACTCCTTAATAGGCGGAGTTGCTCCACATGAGCGCATGGTATGCGCAGGATTGGACTGTGTGACTCATGCATCTTGTATTGTGTGTTGTGATTATTATACGCCTTAGAGACATAGGGCCGTAGCCTCCACAGGTATATTGTGGATGGCCAAATGAGACACCGAAAATTTATTCTACATGGGGTGTTATAGATATCCCTAGATGAAAGTCCCTAAACCCTCTTGGTTCCAGAGGTTGCTCCAATGTCTAGACCGAGTGGACGCATGAGTGCATGAGGGCTGTATACCGTTAGGCCGCGTCTCCCACTATGTCATGATCGGTTGGAAGGGGTGCGACCTTACCTTCCTGAGAGGAGGGTGCAAAGCAAGGCTGAGTTTGACCAGCTCGAGCAATGGGTCTGCTATCGACGAGCCGGGCCCGATATTGGCAGCCAAATAGTGAGATCTCTTCCACTCACCTTGTTGCGTGTGATGGAGCGACAATATTTTTTGGAGTGTAATAGACCCTAGTGATTTCACAGAGAGGAACCGTACTAATATGTGGACTTATTGAGAAGGCGTTGCATACTCATTCATTCATTCATTCACTATCCACTCGGGCTGGTGGTGTGCAACTATTTGTTACGTGTACCTTCGTAATGGCTAGGATTTCGGTTAGGGTGCGCGACTAACTTGAGATCAGGAGTTTACCACATTGAGTTTGACTATTCAAATTTACGTATGAGACTGGTTTAGATAGAAGTCCCTTGTGATGAACCCCATAGCCTGCGATACTATGTATTATCATCTCGATTTCCTACTCCAACATGATCATTCCATTCGCACTGTATATCGCATTACATCCGCAACATATGACATTTTGGGTTACTATGTTTATGCATTTATACGGCCTAGATATGATTGATGGTATTCGTGGACTCATCAGGATTTGTATATTACATTGTATCATCAACATCTGATATTTGACTTGTTGTCTCTGCATTACATAGCTGATTTATATTGCTTCATCAGTATATGATTTGTTTTTATTATATTTTTGCATCGCATAGCCTGGATAAGGCAGATAGTATTTATGGGTCTATCAGTATGTTTTCGCATTACTCTGATATCGTGTGATTTATGAACTTGTCAGTATTTCTGATATCGTATGATTTATGAACTTGCCAGTATTTTTGATATTGTATGATTTATGAACTTGTCAGTATTTTCGCTTACTCTGATTTCTCTGATATTGCTTACTTAGCACTTACCTTGTACACATACTTTCACCATCCACTAAGTTTTCTATAAGCTTATGTACGATAGATGCATGTAGGTGGCGTTAGGTTGCAGCAGCGTTGAGCATGGAGCATGCAGCGGTCTTCTGGAGCTTTGATTTTGACATATGTATTTTCCTTTCAGCATTGTATTTAAACGTTTATATTAGTGGATATGTGATGATGATGTTACCTTTGTGATTTGAGTAAACTTATGATTATGCTTCTTATGAGATAAATGTACGTTGAAAATTCTCATTTTAGGATTCTAGGATCGGAATCTAGCATATGAGTGTTGGGAGTCGAGAATAGGGTATTACGGAGGCTGTCGGCATCAGATTCGGCGATCAGAATTTTTGTGAGTCTGATCTCTAAATTTGGAGCGTGACACATTCAATGCCAGTGATGAGGGTTTGTTTCTATTTTTTGGATTTAATTTATTTTTTTTTTCAGCAAAAAACCCAAACAAAATGTGTCTAAGCCTGCATATCAACAAAATACAAGCCTACACCCTAAATCAGGAAGGAAACAACCAATGGCTACCTGTGTCATTTAAAATAGTATGAAATGCCATTAAAGGCCATTGCATCTGTACTCAATTTTCATAAATCAGTCAAGTTTCACATCCAGGTGCATCCTAAAAGTGCATTTGGATACTCAATCAAAGCGAATTGGATGCATTCAATTTAATATAGAGGAAATGACCAGAGTGGTGATGGCACCATCCAAATTAATAATCACATCAAAACCCATAATTTCACTTCTGCGTTTAATTCTTGAGATCCCATTCAAATCGAACATCCATACAGTGCAGTTGAGAGCCTTATTAATTCAGACAGCAATGATTTGTCTGATAAATTGGAAACGGCCAGTTTGTCCTTAGCAACTTATGTTCCTTTCAAATTGGAATAATGATGGATCATGGATGTAACTACAATATGTACTTACAATATGGTCATTACTCTATATTAATCCAAATGTTTCATAATTCAATTCAGACTATAATGGCATTGATCGAACTGTTGTATTTGTTTTAAAATAATATTAAAAAATTTGAATTTTCAAATTTCGGTGTTTCCTCTCCACATTTAAATTTTAGTGTTTTTGAGGTGTTGGTTTTGTCCCACATCGGATTTGACAAGAGAAATTCTCTTGTTTATATGATAGACTTTTTGCCTAGGGCTTGAGCCCCTTTCAGGGGGCATGTGAATTTGGTCCTGTGGGGGGGCTATGCCAATAGCTCTAATCTATGCCATTAACCACACACGCGCGCGCGCCGAGCCGAGCCGTGCCGTGCCGAGCCGAGCCGAGCCGAGTCCGAGTCCGTGTCCGCGTCTGCGTGCGCGACGCGACGGGACGGGACGGGCTGGGCTGGGCGCGGGTGCGGGTGCGGTGTAAGTGTACTCGCGTGGGTGTGTGTGTATGGGTACTCGCAGGACTATGTGCGAGAGTGTACTCGCACTTGCGCCTTTTCGTTTTTAAACCAGAGAGATGCTTCCCTTCCGGTTGGTCGCCCCTGTTGGGTTTAAACCCAACGGACCTAACCTTTTGTAAAGGGTGCTTATGCACCATTTCGGAGTCTATATAAAGACTTCCGATTCCAGTTTCAACATACGAAAATTCCCTGCCTTATAAAACTCTCTCTGATACGGTTTTACCATTGTTACTGAGTTCATTGCTGAGTCAACTCAGCAATTTCGGATTAAACTGCAAGTGGTTCGAGCCCGTGTACAGTGAGTGCACCGCTGGGACCGGGTCATAGTCGTTGTATCCTGGAGGTCGATTGCTCTGGAAACCTGTTGCACTTGGGACGCTGTCCAAGGGGAGCAAATTCGATTTTATGCCGAGTGACTCAGTCACGCCTCGACTCATTCAATAAGTTTTTCTTTCTCTAAATTTATTTTCCTTTTTTGGTTCTCGATTTTTATAGTCTATTTAATTCAACATTTTATCCAACAATCTTGAAATCGAATTTTGTGTTGAATTACATAGACTATGGCTACAGTAACAGTAAATGCTTCTACTGAGTTAGCCAAAATCGAACCGTTCGCTGGACAATCCTTTAAACGGTGGAAACAGAAATTGATGTTCGCTCTTACCACCCTGAAAGTTTCATACATTTTATCTGAATCATTTACTATAGATCTAGCAAATCAAAATGAAGTAACAGATGAAAATAATTGCAAAAATTATATTTTAAACTCTTTATCCAACGAATTATATGATGTGTATGCTTCTTACGCCTCTGCTAAAGATATATGGATTGCTTTAGAAAAGAAATACATATTAGAAGATGCAGGCGCTAAGAAACATGCAATTGCTAATTTCCTTCACTATGAAATGACAGACGATAAATCTGTCACAAATCAGATTCACGACTTTCAAAGTCTAATTCACGAACTATCGACAGAAGGAATTAAGTTGGATGAGGTGTTTCTGTCAGGAGCGTTAATAGAAAAGTTACCGCCCTCCTGGAAAGAATATAAAAATAGAATGAAACATAAGAAGAACGATGTTTCTTTGAAAACCACTATCGTACACATACGAATAGAGGAGGCCAATAGAATCAGGGACCAAAAAGGAAATAAAAATGAGATAGATTCAAAAGCGAATCTTGTGGAATCAAGTTGGACAAATAATAAGAAAAATGGCAACTGTCATAACTGTGGCAAACCTGGACATTATGCAAATGAATGTAGGCTCAAAAAGAAGAATGCAAACAATCAATTCAAGAAAAAGGGAAACTGCTACAACTGTGGAAAGCCTGGGCATCATGTTAAAACCTGCAGGCTTAAGAAAAATAAAGATAAGCCGCAAGCTAATCTTACAGAAACAGGCAATGAGTCTGACATAGTAGTGGCTGTGGTGTCAGAAGTCTTCCTTGTAAACAACTTGGAGTGGGTGCTAGATACTGGTGTAACTAGACACGTGTGCAAGGATCGTAGCATGTTTACCTCCTACCAAGTATCAGGAGATGATGAATAGGTGTTCATGGGAAATGCTAGAACGTCTCCAGTTGTAGGGAAAGGGAAAGTACTTCTGAAACTCACTTCTGGAAAGACTCTAATGTTAAATGATGTCCTACATGTGCTTGACATTAGAAGAAACTTGGTCTCTGGTTCACTCCTCAATAAGGCTGGTGTCAAATTAGTATTTGATTCAGATAAGCTTGTAATGACTAAAAATGGAACCTTTGTTGGTAAGGGGTACTGTAGCGATGGTTTATTCATTGTAAATGTATCCAATGATAATAAGAAAACATCTAGTTCTGTTTATATCGTTGAACCTTTTTATCTATGGCATAATAGATTAGGTCATGTGAATGTGGCATCTTTAAAGAAAATGAAAAGATTAGGTTTATTACCTAATATATCTAATAAAGAGTTTGAAAAATGTGAAACATGTGTAGAATCAAAATTTATTAGAAAACCCTTTAAATAAATAGAAAGATCATCTGTTCTATTAGAGTTGATACATAGTGATTTAGGTGATTTTAGAAATCACATGTCTAGAGGAGGAAAAAGATATTATATAACTTTTGTAGATGACTACTCTAGGTTCACTAGAGTATATCTATTAAGGAACAAAGATGAAACTTTAGATGCTTTTTCTAAATACAAAATTGAAGTTAAAAATTAATTAAATATAAAAATTAAAAGACTTAGAACAGATAGAGGAGGTGAATATGAATCTTCTCAATTTAGAGAATTATGTGAAAAGAATGGAATAATTCACGAAACTATAGCTCCTTATACACCAGAACAAAATGGAATAGCAGAACGTAAGAACAGAACTCTAAAAGAAATGATGAATGCCATGTTAAATAGTTCAGGCTTACCCTCAAATATGTAGGGAGAAGCAATTCTGTCTGCTTGTTATATCCTAAACAGGATTCCATCTAAATCTTCTGAACAAACACCATATGAACTTTGGAAGAATCATATTCCTAGTTATAAATATATTAAAGTGTGGGGGTGTCTTGCTAAAGTAGGATTGTCTGAAACTAAGAAAAGAAAATTAGGTCTTAAAACGACCGATTGTGTATTTATAGGGTATGCACAAAACAGTGCGGCCTATAGGTTTCTACTTTTAAAAACTAAGGATAATATTCTAGATCCTAATACAATTATAGAAGCTAGGGATGCAGAGTTCTTTGAGAACGTATTCCCTATGAAATTTAAATCTATAGGAATAGAAAAAGTTAATGAATCAGATATTGCGTCTACTAGTAAAAATGCTTACGAGAAAGTAGTAGAAGAGATACGACCAAGAAAAAGTATTAGAGTTAGAAAAGAAACTAACCTAGGAGATGGTTTTTTCACATTCTTAGTAGAAGATGATCCTACAACTTATATAGAAGCTATTAACTCTTCAGATGCAACCTTTTGGAAGGAAGCAATAAATGATGAGTTAGAATCTATTATATCTAATAATACTTGGGAACTTGTAGACCTACCACCTGGTAACAAACCAATAGGCTGCAAATGGGTGTTTAGAAAGAAACTAAAACCAGATGGAACTATCGATAAGTTTAAGGCTAGGTTGGTAGCGAAAGGCTTTAAAATACATATTCCCCTGTAACTGGGATTACAACTATTAGAGTCTTAATAGCGATAGCCTCCATATATAAACTAGTGGTACACCAGATGGATGTTAAGACTGCTTTCCTAAATGGAGACTTAGAAGAAGAAATATATATGGAGCAACCTGAGGGTTATAAGATATTAGGTAAAGAAAATAAAGTATGTAGACTAATTAAATCACTATATGGTTTAAAACAGGCTCCTAAACAATGACATGAAAAATTTGATGGTGTTTTAAAATCAAATGGTTATCATATAAATGATGTAGATAGATGTGTATATAGTAAAATTTTTGAAAATGATTATGTTATCATATGTCTTTATGTTGATGACATGCTTATTTTTGGAACTAATATTAAATTAGTTAATGCAACTAAGAAATTCTTGTCATCTAAGTTTGACATGAAAGACTTAGGAGAGGCAAGTATAATATTGGGTATTGAAGTAACGAGAAAAAATGGTGTTATTATATTATCACAATCTCATTATATTGAGAAGATATTGAGAAAGTTTAACCATTTTGACTGTTTACCTGTCAGTACTCCTTATGATTATAGTGTGACTCTCATGAAGAATATAGAAAATAGTGTGTCTCAATTGGAATATTCCAGAATAATTGGTAGCCTCATGTATCTAACAAACTGCACTAGACCTGACATAGCTTTTGCAGTAGGAAGGCTAAGTAGATATACACATAACCCTGGAAAAGAACATTGGAATGCATTGTCTAGAATTTTGCGATACCTAAAAGGTAATATGACATATGGTTTACATTATAATGGTTATCCTACTGTATTAGAAGGATATAGTGATGCTAACTGGATCAGTGATTCAGATGAGACAAAATCCACTAGTGGATATGTCTTCACTTTGGGTGGAGGAGCAGTCTCTTGGAAGTCCACCAAGCAGACATGTATTGCTCGGTCGACTATGGAATCCGAGTTTATTGCCTTAGAAAAGGCTGGATCAGAAGCTGAATGGCTTAGAAATCTCTTAGCTGATATACCATTGTGGCCAAAGCCTGTATCGGCCGTATCTATTCATTGTGACTGTCAAGCAGCTATAGCGAAAGTAAAAAGTAAAATATATAATGGAAAAAGCAGGCATATTAGACTCAGACATAACATAGTGAAACATATGTTGCGTGATGGAGTCATATCTATTGACTTTGTGAGGTCAGAAAAGAATCTAGCAGATCTTCTGACTAAAGGACTATCCAAAAAGTTAGTCAATGATACATCGAAGGGAATGGGGCTGAGCCTAATATATGAGCTGCCAGTGTCGGTAACCCAACCTATACAAGTGGAGATCCCATGAGATAGGTTCAATGGGTAAACAACAAGACACGAGGTAGACGATTGCATTGAGTTATATGAGCCCCTTCTATGGTGTACAGTGCGAGCAGCAACGCAGAAGGATGAGTTTTTAGAACTCTTAATGGATCCATAGCCATATATTTGGTGGTGTATACAGTTGCTGCATACACTTGATGGAATTCACCTATATGGGTGTGGAGGTAGAGGCCGCTTCCTATGAGAATCTAGGCAAATTCTCTAGAGCACTCATGAAATTCAGGTAATGGTGTATGGCCGAAACGCACCGAACCACAGAATCACTTGCAGAGGAAGAGTTGTGTGAGTGGCATGTACTTGCAATCTACATTAAAAGGATTCAGGTTCAATACTATGGTGTCACCTGCTTCCTGTAGACCTGTCTTGCTTACTCTAATGTCGGTTCAAGTCTATGGTGACACCGGCACCATTGCACAACTATTTCGCTTTAATCCGAAAGCATTTTATTTTAAAACATGTGGGGGATTGTTGTATTTGTTTTAAAATAATATTAAAAAATTTAAATTTTTAAATTTCGGTGTTTTCCCTCCACATTTAAATTTTGGTATTTTTGAGGTGTTGGTTTTGTCCCACATCGAATTTGACAAGAGAAATTCTCTTGTTTATATGATAGACTTTTTGCCTAGGGCTTGAGCTCCTTTCAGGGGGCATGTGAATTTGGTCCTGTGGGGGGGCTATGCCAATAGCTCTAATCTATGCCATTAACCACACACGCGCGCGCGCGCGCCGAGCCGAGCCGAGTCCGAGTCCGTGTCCTCGTCCGCGTGCGCGACGCGACGCGACGGGACGGGCTGGGCTGGGCGCGGGTGCGGGTGCGGTGTAAGTGTACTCGCGTGGGTGTGTGTGTATGGGTACTCGCAGGACTATATGTGCGAGAGTATACTCGCACTTGTGCCTTTTCGTTTTTAAACCAGAGAGATGCTTCCCTTTCGGTTGGTCGCCCCTGTTGGGTTTAAACCCAACGGACCTAACCTTTTGTAAAGGGTGCTTATGCACCATTTCGGAGTCCATATAAAGACTTCCGATTCCAGTTTCAACATACGAAAATTTCCTGCCTTATAAAACTCTCTCTGATACGGTTTTACCATTGTTACTGAGTTCATTGTTGAGTCAACTCAGCACTTTCGGATTAAACTGCAAGTGGTTCGAGCCCGTGTACAGTGAGTGCACCGCTGGGACCGGGTCATAGTCGTTGTATCCTAGAGGTCGATTGCTCTGGAAACCTATTGCACTTGGGACGCTGTCCAAGGGGAGCAAATTCGATTTCAAGCCGAGTGACTCAGTCACGCCTCGACTCAATTCAATAAGTTTTTCTTTCTTTAAATTTATTTTCCTTTTTCGGTTCTCGATTTTTATAGTCTATTTAATTCAACATTTTATCCAACATGAACTGTGCGACAGACAGCCACACCCTTTCTCTCAATCTCCCTTCGCCTTCTCTCTTAATTTTTTTCTTGTTATCTCTCTAAAGAACTGACTAGGAAGAAAGTGGGCGGGGGGAAGGGAGGGAGTGGGGAATAAGCAAGAAGTAGGTTCCCACTCATGGTAAAAAATGAAAAAAAAGTAGAAAGCAGATATCTACCATGAAATGTTTTTGTTAAATAGTGCCTTGGTAAGATGAAAATTGATATTTAAGCACTATTTCCTAAAATGGATATTTTTTATAATTTCATTGTAAATATGGCATGTTTGGTCTTTATGGGAATGTTTTGCAAAATTGCAAATTCAATCATAAGGACTGAAAACATCTTATCCTACTAAATACATCATGAGGACTAACCATTGAAAAGGATGAAAGGGTATTTCGAGCATGCATAAACGTCAGGCCATAAATACCAGCAAAACGAGTGCCCTTATAAATTCAATGCACCAAATCATAGTATTCCACACTGCTCCATCTCTAGTACAATACTTGATCTTTCCAGGTGTGTATATCCACAACACCTCTTCTTCTCTTTCTTGAAGAATACGATGCAATACCATAAAAATGAAACAAATGAGTATGTCCCATGTGTACTAATGCCACCAGACCACTGAGAGTTGTCACTCCATCTCCCAGATACCGAATTCATTTGTCAATTTGGTCATGTTACTACAATATGTAATTATAAATGCCCATTTGACTTCCCAAAGTATCTGCATATCTGACTTGATCCTGTTGGTTTTGGAGGCAGCTCCTTTGTCCAAAGGGATTCTCTTTCCATCTGGAAGGAGAGAGATACTTTATGTCAACATCTTGGTGCAGCACACCCAATGCCTTGATCACCCACAATAGCATACTCTCAGCTTTTATTATACTGAATACTGTGGATTGTAACTTCTGATCTTAAAAACAAACTACATAAATTTTGCACCCGTACATTGTAAACATCAAGTTAAGACTACTTAACTTCCTCGTTCTCGTCTGTGCATTTTATGCATGTTCAATTTGATGCGTGTGACAACAATCTTGAAAGTCAATAATATTCTTAAATATCATTGCGGTCCGTGGTGACTTCGCTCGACTGGTTTATGCTAATCTAATCTGGCCTTCTCATCCACGTTACTCTATAATTGAGACAGACATTTTTCTTTATAGAGAGACAATCTACTCTCTACTACGTCAATTCTTCAACAATGCTCAGGATGCGAAATTCACACAGCAGTTGTGGAAGATGTACCATCCATATTATAATCTGAAAATCAATATTCTACCTTACTTGAGTTGGGCTTAGACAATAGCAGGGAGATGGGATCTACAACTGACAATTCTCATCCTATATGTGATATGTAACACATCCAACTACCTAACCTGTATGGTGAAATAATCTGGCTGCATGAAATCGAAATGTTGAAATGTGTATGACTGTGTTAAGAACAGAAATTTTAAAGTGTTCCGTATGGGTGTCACTATTGAAAGTGTATTGTACTACTCTTTTTTGTGTGTGTATGTATAGTCTATATAGTATGTATACTCCGTTGTGTACTATATCTTTATTTCAATGTATATTAGAGGGGTGTTGTACAAAGAAATACAACACAAAATACCTGACCCTTTTCTTCCCCTTTCCTTGTATCTGTATACCCTATTCTTCCAATCATCTCATTCTCCTACAACCGTCATCTATTTGGTATCAGAGCATCCCCTTTTGATTGAGGGTTTGATCGGAGCCATCAGAGACTACTGATGTCAACGTCCGTACAGCTAGTGTCAGAAACTGTACTATCTATATAGATTTGTGATCCAAGAAGGGTATGGGTTGATAGATCTTGATTTTGGAAGATTTATGATAATTTTTGTGGATTTTTCTGAAATCATTTAAGGTGTGTTTTGAGAACCACAAGGTGTGTTTTGAGAACCACAAGGTATGTTTCAGGCATGGCCCCTTTTCGAGTTTTTTGTGTCTTTTCTCCCAATTGAATGGATTTTTTTTTTTTGAAATTTATCCACATGGTTGGTCGAAGTCACTGTTATCGACCATCCATACGTAACTTTTACTCAATCATTTGAGTTTTAACAAGTTTTTTGAGTTTTTCATGTGCAGTTCCACCATTTTAGGCCATTGTTTGAAGGAAAATGTTGGTTCTATTGTTTTGTGGGATTCCATGTGCCTAGCATATACATCAGGCCTTGTTTTGCCCCTATATTTGTTGAGATTCATGTCCGTTATATGAGGATTTTAGATTTCTGAGTATTCGGGCCATCAACTATACCAATGGTTTAAATATTGACGATATCAGTCAATATGATACGAAACACACATGTAGTGTCAATATATCCCACATGTTCGATCCAGTGAGCATTTTCAATTTTCAATACCTTTTTTTTTATATACTGAAATTATGTTAAATCAGTATCAAATGGTTAAATATAATTGGTTCTTCATGTTTTGCATGAAAAATCATGGAGTTGGAGCTTTGATTTCAATATCTGTTGGTTCTTCATGTTCTCCATGTTCTTTTCAAAATTTTCCTTCAAATAGTTGTCAATTGAGACTAATTTTGAAGTATTTATGAGTATTTGATGAAATGATCATTAACACACTCTAATTTCAAAATTTGAGTGTAGGTGATTTGATTTGGAAAAAAAATGAGAAAAATTCAAAATTTTCTAAATTTCTCCCAAATTGCTTGCAATGTTGCACTCTAAATGAGGGACGAAATGTTGATTTGTTAAGTCCTTGTCAATTTTGGAAAAGAAAATTTATTTTTAACTTTTTTTGAAACTTCTCTTCAACCAACTATCAATTGAGACTAATTTCAATTTAGGAGGGTTTGATGAAATGATTGTTACATACAATCTAAATGTTATGCATTCAATTTGAATATAGTTGCATTAGTTCAGTCAAACAAAGGAAACCTATTATGTGCACTTCTTTTTTGATATGTTATGATTTAAAAGTGTATTAAGGTGTTTCTTAACAATCCCTAAAGTTTTATTAAAAAATTCAACCATTTTCCCAATGAGTCCCCATGTTTTCCAAAAAGTGCTATAAATTATCCGATACAAACGACATATCCCGTGCGATAACTGATATATATTTGTATCCCAGGGGTGCGATACCTAACGCGATACCGATATTTCAAACATTGGACTATACGAAGAAAGTTGGGTGTATATGTTATCCTGGTGTGGCTTGCTTGATTGGTTTTCGTTTTATATATCTGTCCATCATCGTCCTTCTCTATTACGCTAGTATGGAGGATAAGCTCCCTTCTAGAGCTATTATGGGGCCCTCTGAGTCTCACACCCCATTGATTGCCACTATCAAGTTAAATGGAAACAATTATCTATAGTGGGCCTAATCGGTCAAGCTATTTCTAGAGACCTTCGTATATCTCGGATCACCCTCCCAACTCTATAGATGAGAGTGTCAAAACCTGGACCAAAGAAAATTACCAGGTCATGGCCTAGCTTTTAAACAGTATGGAGGTTATAATTAACAACTCTATTATGTTTTTAACATCAACTAAAAAGATAAGGGATACTATCCGTGACATGTATTCAAAAGATTGCAATATATCTAGAGTGTATAAGCTGATTTCGGATGTATGTAAGCTTCAATAAGATGCCAGAAGCCTGAAGGAGTATTTCACTATTTTACGTGGTATTTGGGATGAGCTAGATGTGTACCATCCTCTTCCTCCTCACTATACTCAAGACCATGAACTCATTCAGCAACAACATGAAGACAAAAGAGACTCGAATTATGCAATTCGTCTCTGCATAGCAAAGTGTACACCGTCGGATCTTAGCTATGGTGCCCCTTCTTTAACTTTTGGTGGTCTATGCTCTTGTTCGGAGAGTTGATGTCCCGTCTCTTGCTATTCCTATGGACACCGACAGATCCGCATACATGGCTATAAATCGCCCTTCTCCTGGTTCGAGTTCTAGGCTCCTAGCTGGAGCTCCCCGAGTAGTAGTGCTTCTCCTGGTTATGGTGGTTGAGCTCATGATAGAGGTGGTTGTGGTAACTGTATTTTTGGTGGATGTGGTCGTATAAGTGGTTCAGTATCATCCGATTCAGAGAAGACTCGTTCGGTGCCTTCAACATTATCTTGCAATGGGTTTGCTTCAGGTGATTTTGTCATTATATCTTTGATGCAACGTCATAATCGAGACATGAGTTCTACTTCTAACACTAGCTTGTCCCATTCAGGTACTGCCTTCCATGTGTCCTCTTCGTCTCCCTCCTGGGTCATTGATTCTGAGGCTATCTCTCACATTACTGATAAGCTCCACCTTTGTTACTCTTATTAAACTTCTAGACAGCCTAGGTTTGTTACAGTTGCATATGATAATCGATCTTGCATCTCTAGGACTAGGTCCAATACCTTATCTCCCTCCTTGCAATTATCTTCTATTCTACATGTTCTTTCTTTTCCATTGAACCTTATCGTTGTTAGTTATCTTACCAAGTCATTAAAATGCACTGAAACATTTTTCCCTTCTCATTGTATCTTTCAGGACCTCCAGACGAAGCAGATGATTGGTGGGAGCAGTGAATGTGTTAGGGTTTACTTTCTTGTTGATACCCATGGGAGTCCTATGAGCCTATTGTACTTAGATAAAGAATTTGTATCTAGATGGCATTGTCGTTTAGGACATGCATCTTTATCAAGACTAAAACTTATCTTTCCTTCTATTAATGTTCTTAAACCACTACATTATGATACATGTGAATTTTCTACGCATCCTAGAACTGCATTTCCTCCTAGATCAATTGGACAGAAACTCAGACCTTTTGAACTAATTCATTTTTATATTTGGGGTAGGACACTTATTGATTCTATCTTTGCCTACAAATATTTTGTGTCTTTCATTGATGACCATTCTCGAATCACCCCATTCCTCTTCCGATTCCCTCTCTTGATGAAGATTCCCATCCTCTTGAAACTCTCAAACTATTTCATGTGTATCAACGACAGAAGAAATCCCCTACCACTCAGACTCCCATCATACCATCTGCTTCTCATGAAGATCTAGGTACAATTCTTCCATATTCTGATGATCTCCCTATTATATTACCTATGTCTACTCATGCATGTACTCGTCACCCTATCATTAATTATGTCTCTTTTTGGTGTTTGTCTCTTATCTTTGTGTCTCTTTTCAGTGGAAGAGAGACACTGCTTCCATTTGGTTAGGTGACCTGTTCAATAACATGCCTACAATCCCTACCAATGATTTTTTTTTTTAGAAATTAGGAAACAAACTTAAGTTCACACATTGAATACCCATCAACAATGTCTTTCAAGGAGTGGGATAATAAGGGGGTGGCTATTGCAATCACAACCATCACAACTTCAACTTGCATACTACCATCAGAATACTACCATCATTATCGTATGAAGACCCGTCCAGGACAAGGTCATCTCAAAAGAAATTGAGTCATAAATGGTCTAATTGAGAAGAGTGATCGAGATTCTCTACAATTACAGATGACAATGGAGGCTTTTTTTCACCATCGTGCGTTGTTGAGGGATCGAAATCTTCCAAATGATACAAAGAGATGTAGCTTGGAAAATGATGCAAGACATGAAAATTAAATATGATATGCAAGATTTCAGTCTTTAAATCATACTAATTTAGAAACAATCACAAAAATTTCACATCCCACATAAAGTCAAGGATTCAACAAGGGGGATCTACAAGGGTCTAAGTCTGTACATGCTAGGGCTAGATCAATTAAAATTATAGACCAAACAATGATAAAAAGAGAATAGATTCATCCACACATGCAAAGGATTACTTCCCAATCTAAGGGATTCACATGTTTCAAATTGGAAAAACCTAGGGTTTGCAAAAGTAGAATAGGACTTAGGAATTAGGATTATCTAGGGTTAGGATTAGGGAAATAAGGTGAGAGAAGAGTGAAAGAGAGGAGAGAGAGAACCTGTAATAAGTCCACAGGTGTGGACAGCAGGCTGGCCTGATGCATGTACGTGGATTGCTTCCCTCACTTGTGTGGGGCCCACGAACCCAAAAAGGGCCAACTAGGGGTTGGTCGGCCATGGATGGACCACCCACACACCAAGTTTCAGGGCAATCGGATGACTGGTTGGAGTACGGTGCTCCGTCGAAGTTTCAGCCCTCTCGTAGGGCCTGATTCTGAAAATCTGTTGTAGAGAAGGATTGACTGCAAAATAAAGGTGGATTTAAATACTGGATGGTTATGGGAGATGATGAATATAGAGGGTAGGAGATGAGAGCGATTTGGGATAGATGTTGCTTCGCGTCATAGTAGTTAGTCCTTCGAAAAAGGAAAAGTTTTGCACCCAATTGAATTTTTACAACTCAGAGAATTAGAGAAGCAGGAAAACGTAAAATTTTATTAATAATCTTCAATGAAAAAACCTACAAGGGGTTGCTTATTTATACGAAAACCCTATACCTCAAAAGCCTATTACTTAGAGACAAAGTAACAAAAAATAACAACTAATCAAAGTAATTTAAACCATTCATGATGTTCCTAATAATGATAATAAGCAAAACTCAATGTCGTAGATCATCTATGATAGTGGGTCAAGATCATGAGTTCTAATGGTGGGATCCACATGATGATTGAGTTCACCCCAAGGAACCAAAATACAATCCTCTAACTAGGAGGCCCTCCATGGACGTTGTTATCGATCCAGATCGAAGGCGAAGCCCTCCTCTTCCTTGCGTACGTGCGTAGGGGGGGCGTGCGTGTGTGCGAGATATCTCCATTAGAAATGCATGTCATTTTATTTCTTCATACTGTGAGCCATGATGTCCATAATAGTGTAATTGGACATTGCTTCATAAGGTCTGGAGAGACTATAATCCGCCATCTCAATAGAGTGCTAGATGCGTTTATCTAATTTTATCCAGATTATGTAAAGTTTGAATATGCCACGAGAAATATTTGATACTCCCAAAGCGGAGCACGTATTTTCAGCTTACTATTCTTGGTTTTATTTCTTACATAAATTTACTTGAATGCCTTTACTTGTAACGCCCTGAAAATCGGGGGTCGAGTAGAAGCTCAGCTCCCGAGTTCCAACGCATCACTTATACAATATAGATAATGATGATTGAATGTTGTTCATATTAGTGCAGTAAACATGAGTGAGATTAGACCAAAATAACATATCATACTCTAGAGACAATTAAATGTCACAAGTGGAAGATTATGATAGATATATAAAATATATAAACTGTTGTAGGTCTCGGGAGTGTGAACATGTTACCAGGTTAAATATATACATGTATACTCTAAAATGAAAAAAATGAATATACATGGGTATTTCCAACAGTGCAAAATAACAAGTGTAATGGCGTCTAATTAACATCCCTGTGACCCCATCGGTCAGAACATGGTCTACATAGACCCGCCTGATAGCTGCGTATAGGAGAAACCCTCCTCATCATCATAAAAGTTCGGCTCCACTTCGCAAGCATCGCCATCATCTGAAACTAAAATAGGGACTGGTTAGTGTTGCAAACACCGTCCCGTAACGTGGGAGTGAGTGATCAACTCAGTGGAACTATACAGTAGAGGTTAACATGTTATCAATTCAATCAAGTAGTAATGATAAAGCAGTATAATCAAACATATCCTAGATACTCTTGTTAATGTAAGGATGAAATGTTTTCAAGATACATGCCCTCGCCTACACTCCCTCGTACGACACCATCTTACATTTGAAGCATGCTTTCTTCCCTCTGTGCTCTTCAACCCGGGGCACATGCAGTGCAATGTTATGAGTATGATTATCGAGTTATTATTAGTCCTTTTTATACAGTAGGATTGAGAAGCTAAGGTACCTTCCTCATATCAATTCCCAAACAATGATCCATTCTACGGTCGTCAATCCTAGACAATCTCATACGATGTTATCGTTTTAGGTCGCTGCAAAGGGCTCGTCACCAATCAATGCATGCCTAGTTATACCCTAGTTACTACAATAAGGCTCGTCACCTCAATGCAGTATCACGGTATACTCGAGGTCACTAGAAAGGGTTCGTCACCAATCAATGTAAGCCGACAACACGAAATAGTGTCCCATACCACCATAATTGGCTCACGAGTCTAGGTTGATCACTGGTCACTATGGGGAGGCTCGTCGCCCCGGCGTAGGCCGACAGCTCGAGCACGGTGTCCCATACCACCATGTCCGGCTCATGAGTAGCGGATCGAGGTACCAAGGTTGACGGGAGTTCACTGGTAAGTTTGGTACCCTAGATTCAAGCAATAGCATCCAAACATGGTGAACATACATCGATCAATCGGGTTAGTTGATAAGCTTAACTAGGCCAAGTGCACATTGAGTTGATCGACATGGAATACATAAGCACTCCGTGTGGCCTAACCACTGTCGAACATCCCAAGTATGACTCAGATTCGTCAAACACATCCTATGTGGTGAAAATAACTGCAACCACCAGTTCGAGAACAATTACCGATTACCTGGACTGTAATATAGTCTCAACTACGTACAATCTCAATAATGAACATTTAAATCAAATCCTACATTCATATGAACATGTTATAACATATAACTTAAACATGGATACAATACATGGAGGGAATCATACACATAGTTAAATAGATCATGGAGGAAATCATACACATAGTTAAACAGATCTTGGAGAAAATCATACACACAAGAAAGGTAATTGAGATTCATATCTCAACACCCTTATAAATCACACTTTAATAAATACTAACTCATTCAGGTATTTATACAAGCACTTAGGCTACACGATTCAACATACATCACGTATGTTGACCATATTACATATTAGGGCAAATCCTTTTGCCAAGGAATTGTCGCATATATAACAATCATGTACGAATGACAATTAATCATGGCAATCACAACATCAGATTCCTCACGCATACAAACATTTCAACAAACACATGAAATACTCTATTTACAACATAGGTTATACATGTATGTAAAACAAAACAGATAACACATTTGACATGTGTAATAGCGTCTACATCAATAATAAATCATTATCTAACATTGAAAGTCTTGAAAACTATAACCTAAATGTATATAGTCCGCACCTTAAACTGAAAAATGTGAAACGGATATGATTTAGACGATAAGTCTTCGTCAACAGCGGATCGATAACCTAAAGTATGAAATAGGTTAATTACATCAACACTTAGACTCTTCTAAGCTCCAAAACAGGTTAGGGTTAGGATTTTTTACCAAAGAATGGAGTCAGAAATGCCGTAATAGCGATATAGATAGATGGATTTGGTGCGTAGAGAAATTGAAAAGAATCCCAAGATGAAACACCAACTTCTCACTCACTTTCTCTCTCTTTTTTCTCTCTTATCTTAGCTAAGGTTTGGAAATTCATATGGGATATGTGAGAGAGGGTTTAAGGCCCTTATATAGGCTCAGAATTGACGGGAATGGCCCCAGCGCCAAGGTATACTTAGGTTATGTCCAAATCAGGTCTTTTTCGATCCAACGGAGCATTTCTGGAGGTCCCTTTACTGAATGTGGTCGAACTTAAGCTCACAGATACTGGATCTTGATCAAGTTAAGTTTTCAGTCCTATCGGGTTTCCAGATCGACCGTGGCAGCCCAGTTTCAGTTCAATGGTCATCGAAACTCGATCAGGGCCACAAGTAGATTGACATGTGTGGGCCATCGTCCCTGATCCGAGGGTGAATTTGGGTGGGTTTTAAAATGGGTAGAGCGAGGGTGCACGAAAATGGAAGAAGGAAGCCCTTGGAGGGTGATTTTTGGGAAGATTTGAGAGATTTTTGAAGAAAGGAGAGCTTGGATGGGTGTTTGTGAAGGGAAGATGCTGTAGGAGGGTTTTTATTCAACCAACCATGGACCAGTGAGCCACACAGGACCCTAAAAGCATCGGCTCACACCGGCCCGCCCGATCTCGCCCAACCGGCGGTGAGGCCTCACCGGTCTCTGGACAGTCTGGCAAGGACTCGCCCCACCAGCGAGGTCCTCCCCTCCCCTTGGGTCTAAAAACATTCGGGTCCCCCCTTGGGTCCCCCTAGAAGTGCCCCGATTGGACCCCCTACTCTATTTCGACTCGTTTTTGGTCGTTTCGAAGCAAATCTGATACATATCCACATTTACCGATTTTTAACGGCTGGAATGGGATGAAACATGGCCTAAACTCATCGATTGACGGTCTAGAAGTGGACTGAGATCATTTTGCTTGATCACGGGTGTGTAAGGACTCGATCTCGGTGACCGTTTATAATAAGTTTTAGTTTAAGTATAGTCCTTCACCATATAAACTGGAGGATTTGAGTCCAATATGAAAGTACTTGGAGAAATTTGAAGAATGAGGTGGTGAAAGGTGAGATTTTGAAGGAAATGGGTTGAAAAGTGATTTCATTGGCTTTGAAATTGAGCTCTGAGAGTGTTATGGTTGACCCATTACCTAAGGACGTCTAACTCCAGGTTGACAAAAATTTGGGGTGTTACACTACTACATGAAAAAGTTGATGCCAAAACATCCTTTTATTTCTAGGATTGCATTTGTGCCCTTGACAATACCCATATCTTGGCACATTTGGGTAGAGATACAAACTCCAACTTCCAAAATAGGAAAGGATTTCTATCGTAAAATGTGCATACAACATGCACTTTCAATATGAAATTCATACATGTGCTTGTTGGTTAGGACAAATCTGCATCTGATGCGCGAGTTCTTCAAAATGCACGCACTCAAAGACTAGACTCTTTCCTAATACCTCATGGTAACCTTTAACCTTCTTATCTTCCTACGCACTAAAAAATTATACTGCAAATATCATTTTATACTACTCATATACTATCTTTGTGGGCTAATATTATATTAGCAATGCCGGATATGCACATACTCCTGGGTTCAAGGCTCCATACAAAGGTGATCGATACCATTGTAAATGAGTTTAGAATTGTAAGAAATTCTGTTAAAAATGAGCATTTCAATTATCATCACAATGTCATAATGTAATTAAACGATGCTTCGACGTGTTGAAGGCATGATTCCTGATACTTAGAACTGTGCCGTAGTTCAAGTTTATAACTCAAGTGAAGTCTGTGTTAGCATGTTTTGTTCTACACAACTTCATCCATATTAGTGGAGAAGTCAACCTAGCCAAAACAATTGAGAACATTGGAGATAGAGTGGAGCATGTGATTCCATCACAAGTTGAGGTTATATCTGTCGATGAAAGTTAGGCGCTTTTAAACATTACTCAGTGGTATAGAGAAGAATGGGTGAGGAAGAAGGATGGCATTGCGAAGAATATGTGGCATGATAGCCATCCTTCTATTCAACAAGTGTTATAAAAAAGTTGATCTATGGCATGTAATAATTTGACTTAACAACATAGTAACAAAGTTTGATGTTTGGTGGGTGTTTTAGATTGGTTCTTTGTTTATTCTGGCCTTTCAGACCTGATAATTTTATGTTGCTGATTTAGGCATGCTCCACTTCATAAATTCATGATGTCATAACATCTCCAATGTGATATGATTTTGAATATATATGTTTTTGTATCCATATGACCTACTTGTAATCAACTACAGTCTGAAGAGAACAGCTTCGTCGGTGAAATGATTACTTCACATCGCATAATATCATTAATACCACCTAAGCCTTTAGACCCATCTCCATCGAAGTCAATGCGCAAATCGCCTAAGAAAATCGAGGGAGGGGATTTTAGTCAGGGGTCAGGATTTGAAGTGGTCAGGTAGAATAGTTCGGGTTGAGCCTATGAATAATGCACTCATTGACTCACTAGTTGAACAAGTTAGCCTTGGAAGAAAAGGTGACATTGGATTTAAACCTGAGGCCTACAAGGAAACTATCGCTGACATACATGAAAAAATGTGGTATGCTGATGAACAATGACAATATTTCAAATCGTCTTCACACATTGAAGAAATTGTATTACATCGCCAAGAATATGTTGAATGTGAGGTGGCTTTAGGTGGGACCCTGCGTCCAAAATGATAGTTGCTCCCAACAATGTTTGGACCAATCACATTAGGATTAAGTTTTTAACAGTCCACTTATATTTGAAGACAACAACGTTTGTCTTCCAAACATTTCAGTTCAACTATCACTACTACAAGCTGACAGTTAGTATTTCATGTTGTAGTCTCAACCATATGTGGAACATGTTTGGGGAAAGTCTATTTCAAGGTATGATGATCCCGCATATGTTCTTGGCAATGATCAGGCTCATGGAATTTTTTTCTCCTACTGCTTATGCAACACCCATGGCCAGGATATGTTGGATCAGAGATGAAGATGACTCCTCTCATGAATCTGGATAGAATGTTATGGAGACGATCTTAAACAAGATTGAGGAAAGTAGACTGGGATTTCACTATTCTTGGAGAGCTTGGATGAGCATCTGTATTTCATAAATATTTGGTCCTTATTAATGGCTCCCCTATAAGACCCGTATCTTAAACCGTACTGTTTTGTAGGCTTTCGCGGTCTTCCTGGTCGAATTTTGGCAACCTTCGACCTTTATCCGACATTTGTGCGCGATCATAAGCAGAGTCCTGTCAACCTGAGTCGACTCAACCCGAGACTTGTACCCTAGCGACCGGGTCATCGCCGCGGTTCCGATGCCATGTCTCGTGCGCTCAGGCGATACCCAGGCCAGGAGATGTGGGCCTACATTCAATTCGAAAAAAATATCGTGCGTTGCAAAACCTAAGAGAATCTCTACCGAATGTCATATCCATCAATTAATCAATCCCATCAAGGGCCAAGTACACATCACCTCACACCCATCCCCAAGTAACCCCAAAAGTTAAAAAGTTCTTACACACCATATACCTTCCTTACACCATCTACTCCTAAAGTCAAAAAGCTCTTACACAGCCATCACTCACCACATCCATCACTCCATCACCTCTCTCTCTCTCTCTCTCTCTCTCTCTCTCTCTCTCTCTCTCTCTCTCTCTCTCTCTCTTTATAACCCTCTCTCTGTCATTTCTCAAGCTCATTTCCAAGCAACCAAGGAGATCACACATCCAAGCTCTTTCAACCTCCAAGAGAGCTTTGTGTGTGGCCTACTTCCTACCCTCTTATCTCCCATCTCAACCATCAAAACTCCATCTCTTCCGTTAGGATCGAAGCTAAGGAGCAAAGGAAGCCAAAGGAGAAAGAAGAAGTGGACGGTGGGTGATCTTGGACCCACATTTTTCCTTTTGTTATTTATTTGTTTTGTGATTTAAGGGCCACATATGGTGGGACCCACCTTGATGTATGTTTGTATACAAGAGGGGCCCATAGTAGCGAGGCCCCTCTGCCATCACCGATCTCTCTCCTCTCTTCCCTCTTTCTCTATGATGAGTGGCCCACCTATGATGTGTGTATTTTATCCATGCCACCCGACGAATGGGCCACCTTGATCCCAATTTGGGGCATGCATGACTGGACGGTCGCACATGCCCGAATGAAAGGGGAAAATACACATCAGCTTCATCCAAATCTGGTGGCTCACTACGTGGGACCACCATGATGTTTGAGTGCCATCCAGCACCATCCAGCTTGTTGGATAGTGGGCTGGACCCACTGGACGGTGGGACCCATAGCTCTAGTGGTAGGCTGAGTGAAAGGTACCTCGTTTCAACGCTGAGGTCTTGGCATTGATGGCCTAGGGAGTGATGGTGGGGTCCATGAGACCCACTCACGTCGTCCATCCATTTTGATGGGCCACACGACAAAGTATTTGTTTTATCCAAACCATCCACCGTCCCCAAGGTATCCCAAATAAGATACGTATGGTGTAACGGCCGATACGTATCGGTAACGGTGGTACCCGTTACGCGATACGGGGCTGTATTGACCATTTCCATTTTTTATACCCATATCGGCCGATACGGGCCTGTTACCGGCGTAACAGCTGTTACTGACCCATAACGGCTAGCTCGTAACGGTTAGATAACAGTAACATTTTTTTTTTTTTACCTTTTTAAGCTCCGTTTTTCATTTTTTTTTAAAACCATCTACTTCCAAACTCTCACTTAATCCTTCTAATACTATTTTCGACCAATCTTGGCTTGGTATTTGAGATAAAAATATATTTTATTACGGATTTTCTTGAATCGAAGCTCAGTGGGCCATTTTTCAGAAATTCATCAAAAAGCGTATTTATATTTTTTAATATATTTTTCTATTTTAATCATGTCATGTAATGTGTTAATCATAGTAGAACATGTTAATGTGCATTTCACATATTTGGGGGTGCCATTTTATATATTTATATATTTTTTTCTATTTACACATTAATTATGACCCTTTTTTTAAAAATTTGAAAAATTATTTTTTAATATTTTTTTTGTTGTTTTAATTATTCCATGTGATGTGTTAATCATAGTAGAACATTTTAATGTGCATTTTACAGATTTGGGGTGCATTTTATATTTTTTTTCTATTTACGCATTAATTATGACCATTTTTAAAAAAAATTGAAAAATCATTTTTTAATGATTTTTTTGCTATTTTAATCATGCCATGTGATGTGTTAATCATAGTAGAACATGATAATGTGCATTTTACAGATTTGGGGTGCCATTTATAATTTTTTTAATATTTTTTTCTATTTACGCATTAATTATGGCCCTTTAAAAAAATGAAAAATTATTTTTTAATGATTTTTTTATTATTTTAATCATGCCATGTGATGTTTTAATCATAGTAGAACATGTTAATATATATTTTATAGATTTGGGGTACCATTTTATATATTTTTTTATTTTTTTATTTACGCATTAATTATGGCCCTTTTTAAAAAAATTTGAAAAATCATTTTTTAATGATTGTTTTGCTATTTTAATCATGTCATGTGATGTGTTAATGATATTAAAATATTTTAATGTATATTTTACATATTTGGGGTGCCATTTTATAATTTGTTTTATATTTTTTTCTATTTACGCATTAATTACGGCCCTTTTAAAAAAATAATTTGAAAATCATTTTTTAATGATTTTTTTCTATTTTAATCATGCCATGTGATGTGTTAATGATAGTAAAATATGTTAATGTACATTTTGCAGATTTGGGGTGTCATTTTATATATATTTTTTATTTTTTTCTATTTACGCATTAATTATGGTCCTTTAAAAAAAAAATTTGAAAATTTATTTTTTAATGATTTTTTTTCTGTTTTAATCATGTCATGTGATGTGTTAATCATAATAGAACATGTTAATGTATATTTTATAGATTTGGGATGCTATTTTATAATTGTTTTTATATTTTTTTATTTACGCATTAATTATGGTCTTTTATAAAAAAAATTGAACTATAATTTTTCAATGATTGTTTTGCTATTTTCATCATGCCATGTGATGTGTTAATTATAGTAGAACATGTTAATATACATTTTACAGATTTGATGTGCTATTTTATATTTTTTTCTATTCACGCTTTAATTTTGGCCATTTTTTTAAATTCAAAAAATCATTTTTTAATGAATAGTTTACTGATTTAATCATTGAATTTGATGTGTTAATTATAGTAGAACATATTAATATGCATTTTACAGAATTGTGGTGTCAGTTTATAATTTTTTTCTATTTTTGAATTAGTGACTTTATATTTTTATTTGTTTATATTTGACATGTTTTGCTTTGGAGCTTCTTAGGGTTTAGTTAAAACATAAAATCATCTTTATTAACATACGTCATACACTCATACTCATATCTAATTATCTAGTATCTACCTAAACCTAAAGAAATATCTGGGTCTAGCCAACAACAAGTAAGTGAGGACATTGGATGGCAACATTGTGAGAGGTTGGTGGTATTAGGCACGAAATGAAGTGTAAGTATTGTGATAGACTAGTGACTGGTGGAATTACCCATCTCAAACAACATTTGACACATCGAAAGAGTCAAGTTGCGCGATGTAATAGAGTACTAAAAGAGATAATGCTTTTAATGCAAGCTAGTCTGGATGAGTCGAAGGGTAAACGTGTTACTGTACAAAAAAAGAAAGATGATATTTTGCATGCAACTCGACAGGATGTGTTCGGTCTTGAATATATGAGCGTTTGTGATAAAGATATTATTGATTCTGATGAAGATTCAGATCGAGAATTAACTATAGCTAGGAGAGAGAGCTTGCGTCTAGCTCGTGAAGAGGAAGAATGTCGCCGCATGTTTAGCATGCATGGGTTAGTGCGTGATACAGGGGGAGTAGTGAGAGTGGGAGTGCAACTGCTTCTGCAGGGGGGAGGGGGGTAGGTTTGGTGAGTTACGTCGTGTGTTTGGGAGCCGACGATAGACATCTTCACGTGATGCCCCTATACATTTGGATGAAGAAGTAAATGATCCTAAGAGACCCTTTATTGATCCAATCCTGTTTAGGAAAGAATTAGCTAAATAAAAGAAGATAAAATAAATGTGGAGTAGAACTTCTGTTAAGTAATTGGGTAGAGCAGCAGTAAAGTTATTTATACATGCCAACATACCTTCTAACGCAGCCAATTCTCCATATTGGCAGGTGGTAATTGATGCAACAATAGAAGAAGATGAAGGAATAAAAGCTCCCACGGCTAAGGAGATTAGGAAAAAATGGACAGATGCAGAGTATGCAGATGTGAAAGCATACGTGACTACCTTTAAACCTGCATGGCAAGCTAGAGGATGTACGATCATATGCGATGGTTGGACTGGCCCAACCAGACGCAAAATAATCAACTTCATGGTATATTTTCACTTAAGAATTATATACCATAAGTCAATTGATGCCTCAGAGGCAACAAAAAATTCTACTTATATTAATAGACTAATGGATAAAGTTGTGGATGAGATTAGAGAGGAGAATATAGTGCAAATTGTGATAGATAATAAAGCAACATATAAGCTTACAGGACATATGTTGATGGATAAGAGAAAACATTTTTTTTTGGTCACCATGTGCTGCCCATTGTATTGATCTTATATAGGAAGATATTGGAAAGAAGAAGAATATTAAGGAAATGGTCGAAAGGGCAAGAGAAGTGACGATGTTTATTTACAACCATTATCAAGCAGTCGCAATAATGAGAAAGTTTATGAAAGGACGAGAGTTGTTGAGGCCTGTAGCGACTAGATTCGCAACAAATATTATAGCATTAAAGAGTTTATTTTAGCCTAGGGGAGAGTTAAGGGAGATGTTCGCTTCTTGAGAATGGCTCAATACAAAATATGGGAAGACGACATTAGAGACACCAGTTGAAGTTGCGAATACTATACGGGACAATAAATATTGGAAGAACGTTAAGTCAATCTTAAAGGAGATGGAGCCACTAATGAAGGTACTCCGTCTTGTTGAAATAAATGAAGTACCTACCATGGGCTTCCTATACGATGCCATGGATAAGGTAAAGTTAAAAATTCAATGTGATTGTATAAGCTGAGAGTCTTATTCGAGGATGATCGACAGTAGATGGACAAGATAACTCCATCATGATTTTCATGCAGTAGGTTACTATCTAAATCCTAGGTATAGATATGCCCAATCATTTGTTGAGGATGATGAAGTTCGTGTCGGGCTAAAAATGTGATAAAGAGATTAGAGCCTGACTTAGATATGCAAATAAAGGCGTTAAATGAATTAGATACATTTAGAAATCACCTTGTTAGCTTTGGAGACACTCTTGCACAGCATGCAGTATCTAGGTTGCAACCAGCCGAATGGTGGACTAATTTCAGAGAGAATACGAAGGCTTTTCAAAAAATTACAGTAAAAGTTATAAGCCAGACAACATCTTTGTCTAGCTGCGAAAGGAATTGGAGTTATTTTGCGCTTATCCATTCAAAGAATAAGAATAGATTACAGACTAGAACATTAAATAGACTTGTCTTCATGCACTGCAATATAAAACTAAGAATGTGACGACATCATAAGAGCATTACAGCTGTCAATGACGGAGACTACTGTCCAATAAACTTGGATAATATTTATGATGAGGATGACCCACTTCTACCTTGTTTGGAAACAAGACAAAAGTAAATTGAAGAGGATAGTGAAGAATTAGAAATTGATGACCCAGAAATATGTAGAGCACAACAAGAGAGTCATGCAGATGTGTTGGACCTAGTAAGAGGGGCAATGTTTATACCAAGTACGGGTATGACTCAAGATCAACAAAAGAGTATGAGCAGTGGTAATGTGACAGTGTCGGATGATGGTGACGATGTCCCCCCTGCCCCTAGTGTTGGCACTTCTGGTGTTACTCAGTGCCCTATATAGTCGTCTAGAGATAGCGATGCTGATGAACATCAACGAGGTGGACACGAGGTCAGACTTATAAGTGTACCGAGTTACGATATAGCCAGCAGGAGGAGGGTACATCTAGTGGTGCACTGGGTCCGGGAGGTCCGGAACATCAACAGACTCATGGTCTTGGTTATTATGATGGATATTCTTATGGTCAATTGGATTGTGATTATGATGATTATACTAAGCCTGTTCCATCATATTCATATTGGAGTAGCCCTCCCGATCAATATTCATATAATTATAGATATCCAGATCCAAATCTAAGTTACTCATCACAACAAACACACTCTCAATCTCAAGATTCTCAACAGCATAAGTATGGGCACTAGTATGGCTATTCGACGGGCACTAGTGGATATCCTTACTCGGGGTCAGAGTCATTGCCTAGTCAGGATCAGTCATCCTCTGGTTTTGTTGATCTAGTATTTTCTTCTGGCACTGGATATTATGGATATGCAGCACCTACACCTATTGGATAGCCTCAGCCTGATGGTGACGATGATGATGATGTGGAGGTCGAGCAACCACAAAAAAAGAAAATTTTTATTTTGGTAGTGACTTGTGATTGTGAGTATATATTTGTATTAAGGTAAGTATTTGCAGCAGACAGCTCACATCAGTATTATTGCAAGAAGCCATGCAGTCATGCTCACACTTGACATTGCCAAACTTGTATTTAAAGTAGCTCCCCTGACAACCAATCAAGTAATCCTTAATCAAGTTACAGGGGAGTATATCAAACACTACTATTTTTTTTATTAATATTCTTGACTTGAGGATGACAGGTTATAGACAGGAATCACAGTCACGTGCACAGGTATGTTCAAGAAATTCCTCAAAAATAATTGCAAACACCTAATGTAAGATATTTTCATATTACATTCATTCTAATATATCTATCAGTGATAGTAGATAGTTAGAAAATTAAATATATGAATTTTGTAGTCAAATTCAGGGTATCTAGTTCATAAATTCATCAGACAGTCTGATGCAACTTCTCACTAAAAAGTGAACCGTTACACCACCAAAAATATGTTCCAATTTAAAAATGAATGCATATTTAGAATGCTTAGAATATTCTGAATTTAATCCATATTTTTTCATATTTTTTTGGCAAAATTTTTTTTTACGCCGTTACGAGCCGTTACGCCCCTATATCCGTATCGATTTTAGAGGTCACCGTTACGCCAATCGATACCAATACGGGACACCTTGACCGTCCCTAGACGGTGGGACCCACCCCACGTGTGGGCTACCATGATGTATGTGTATGTCCAGGCCGTCCAGGGCCTGGACGTTGGTTCTCTATTAAATATAATATTAATATATTATATTATAATATATATGTATATTATATATATATATATATATATATATATATATATATATATATATATATATATATATATATATATATATATATATATATATATATATATATATATATATATAATACATGAGGGTGGGCCCTTGTGGGATCCACCTCTGGCCCCTGTTAATATATAAAGCTGCACAACAACAACTATTTTATATATATATATATATATATATATATATATATATATATATATATATATATATATATATATATATATATTATATTTTATATATAATACATGAGGGTGGGCTCTACATGGGACCCACCTCTGCTTTTTTTTAAAAAAATGGGCAGCAAGCTGCACGTGGAGCAGCTATATGGCTGCTCTCTTGACGCCAGTAGGTTGTAGGTCCCACATGCTGTATGTGTTTTACATAAGTCATCATCCATTCTGATGGTGGGCCCATGCTTGATGTATGTGTTACATCTAAACCATCCATCCAAAGGGCGAGTCAGTTTAAGGCTTGAGACTAAAATGAGATAGATCTAATATCAAGTGGACCACACTATAGAAAGCAGTGTTGAGTGAACGTCCACCATTGAAACCCTTCTTGGGGTAACGGCAGTTTTAGATCAATTTGAAATTTATTTTTCATCTTAATTCAGGTCTGTGTGACCTCATGCATAGATTGGATGGAAAATAAATGTTATGGTGGGCCTTGAGAATTCTAATGGTGGGAATCATTATCACCACTGTTAATTGGAGTGCAGTCCATGTGATTTAAATATTTTTTTAAAATACTTTAAAATGATCCCTAAGAATAGATGAATGGTGTAGATGGTGTGACCCACTTGATGAAAGTTAGGCCCATGCCATGCATCCCTTGTGACATGTATTGGGCCCATTAGTGTGGCCCATATAATGCGGTCCATGTAATGCAGCCCACTTGATATATGAGGCCCATGGGTGAGGCCCATTGTGATGTATTCAAGGCCCGTGGGTGTGGCCCATTGTGGTACAGTGAAGGCCCTTGTAGGAAGCCCGATGCGATGTATGTGAGGCCCATGAGCGAGGCCCAATGTAATGTATGTGTGTGACCGTTACATTATTTATGAATTCCTTATGTAGTCCACTCCTTGGGAGCAATATTGGTAAGATGTGCACATTAAGGGGCAATGATGGTTAGATGTCATCATTGGGACCTTCCCTTAGGCTTTGTTAGGCCAATTCTCTTCATGAGTTAACCCAAATAAGTGGGCTCCATTCGTCATAGATGGATGACTCCATGTTATCGAATTTGATATAACCACAGCCAAGTGTCAATCTTTATACTATGGTTGATCGGCTGATCATCTATGGGCGCTGCCTTACTTATATATGCTGATTATCGGTGCTGATTATCGAGGCCGATGCCGATTATTGATGCTGATTATCGGTGCCGATTATCGAGGCCAATGCCAGTTATCGACACCGATTATGAGTATGTGACCACATAACATAATGATACATGCCCATGTACATCATCTGTATGCCTGTGATGAGATGAGTGACTGATCATAGCACATGTCATTGGACAGATTGTTATGGGACTCTCTGGTGAAGGGAGATGCCCACATAGGCGTGCAGTACGCGCATAATTACTGTATAATTGGATTGCGTGATTCATGCATCTCGCATTATGTGACATGTATACTATACGCCCTAGCGACATCAGGGTCATAGCCTGCACAGGCATATCGTGGTTGGTAGGATTGGATACCGAAAATCTTGTTCTACATGAGGTGCTATAGATATCTTTAGGTGAAAATTTCTAAACCCTTATAGTACCAGGAGGTTACTCCAACATCTAGATCGAGTGGGTGCATGAGTGCTGAGTGTCGATCACTAAAAGGTAGCACTTTCCACTGTGTCATGGTCGGTTGGATGGGGGTGCAGCCTTACTCGCCTGAGAGAAGGGGGCAAAGCTAAGCTGAGTTTGACCAGCTCGAGGAATGAGTCCGCTATTGACGAGCCGAGCTCAATATTGGTAGGTGAATAGTGAGATCTCTTCCACTCACCTTATTGCGTGCAATGGGGCGGTACTCTGGTTTGGAGTGCACTAGACCCCGATTATATTCCAGAGTTGAGCTATACTGATATGTGGACTTAGATGAGGATTTGTATGCTTGAGCTGCATCTTGCATCGCATGGCCTTGGTATGGCCGACATCATTCATGCCTTACATCGCATGGCCTTGGTACGAACAATATTATTCATGGATTCATCAACATATTTCGCATTACTCTGATATTACATAATTGTATTACTACATTGCGCACACACCTTCACCACCCTCTAAGCTTTCCAAAAGCTTATGCATGATCGTTGCGTGCAGGCGTTGGATCACAGCAACATTGAGGCTAGAGCGTGTGGCAGATCATCTTGGAGCTTTTACTATCATCATTGTATTTCTCTTTTTACGCTTTGTACTTATAAATTTTGATTATAGTGAAAATGTGATGAAGTTTTTGGTTGTTGTTTGTGAGTTATGCATTTGGTTATGCTTATTATGAATCAAACTGATATTGAAAATCCTCCTCGTAGCATCCTAGGATAAGAACCTAGCGAATGGGTGTTAAGAGCGGAGAATTGGGTACTACGGAGGCCGTCGGTGCCGAATTCGGCAATCGAAAATTTTGTGAGCTTAGTTTTCGAGTTTGGGGCATGACATCCCCCTTCGATTACTTTAGAACTACCAGAGGGCTTCACCAAGGGATCCTTTATCCCCTTTTCTCTATGCTTGTTACTGAGGCCCTTAATGGTATGCTGACTAAGGGTCAGGAAGTGAGGTTGTACAGGGGATTTTCCATTAGAAACTTTCCTCTCCGCATCAATCACTTGCAGGTTGCTGATGATACCTTGCTTTTCTGCAATGTAAACGAGAGTGTGGTGACCCTCCTCAGTATGTCTATTTCTTGGTTTCGGGTGGTCTCAGGTTTGAAGGTCAACCTATTAAAATCAAAACTCTTTGGTATTAATCTTTCTACTAGGGCTTGCATTTCTTTTGGTGATTCTCTTGGGTGTAAGATTGGCTCCCTCCCTACTCTCTATTTGGGCCTCCCCCTGTGTATAGGTAAGGCCCCATCTTTTCTTATGGAATAACATATTGGAAAGAGTGAGGAGGAAGCTCTCTTCCTAGATGTTAAACTTTCTATCTCTAGGGGGCAAGATTAACTTGATCAAGGCTTCTCTCTCCAATATGCCAATCTATTTTTTCTTTGTTTCTATGTCCTAAATATGTTATTTCAAAAACTAATAGTATTTGCAAGAGATTCATATGGCAAGGTAGCAGTGAATCTTTCAAGTTTTCCTTAAATGGAAGGAAGTTTGTACTCCTTAACAAATGGGGGGCAAATATTAAAAACCCTGAGATTATCAATAAAGCCCTCTTGGTAAAATGGATATGGAGGTTCGGGAATCGGCCCAATAGCCTATGGTGGCAAATTATTGCAGCAAAATATGACACCTCCCCCTTTGGTTAGTGGATAAATGATTCTTCCATGCACAAGACTTCATCTCTTTGGAAAAATATTGCTAAATTGACTCCTATTGTTCGCAAGAATGCCAGTTTCTCTATTGGTGATGGCAATAGAATCAGGTTCTAGTTGGACCACTGGTGCGGCCCATCCACATTGGTTGTCTCTTTTCTAGCCATTTTTTCCATCTGCCCTAATCAGAATATCTTTGTGAAAGGTTGGTTCTTTCATAATGGATCCGAAGGAGTTTGGATTCCTCCTTTCAGAAGAAATTTCTCTGAAGATGAGATCCGGGAATTTACTTTGCTCCTCTCTCTCTCTCTTGCAAGAATGTGTTGTTAATCCTTTACTTCAAGATTCTCTCGTTTGGAAGCTCTCTAGCTCAAGGAACTTTCTTGGTCAAGTATCTTTACAATCATCTATCATCCTCTACCAATCCTCATTCTTATTATCATACAAGTGCGATTTGGATGTACAATGTTCCTCCTAAGGTGGCAAACTTCGGTTGGCTTGCAGCGAGGAAGAGAATCCTCACAATTGATAATCCGAAAAAGTGAGGGATGGTCTTGCTGAACGTTTGTCCTCTGGACCATCTCCTTATCCACTGCCTCTTTACTTATGATATTTGGTGGAGTGTTCTTTGGCTAGCAGGTGTGTCTTGGGCCATGCCTTCCTCTCTTGACCAACTCCTCTATTTGTGGCATGCGAAGGATGGTGGTGCAATTGGAAAAAGAAAATGGCGGTCCATCTTGTTGGTTGTTCTTTTGGTAGTTTGGGTAGAGAGAAACAATCACGTTTTCAAGAATCAAAGCCTCTCCTCTACTGATGTGTTCTCTAAGGTTCTTATCTTGTTCAAGGATTGGGCACCGTGATCCTTTTGGTCGGCTTTAAGGTGTGGCTGGGGGTGTTGCCTTTGTATTTGCTCTCTTCTTTCTTCGTATGTTCTCATCTTTTCTTTCTTTTTTCCTTCATTTTTTTAATTTTCTTTTTATTTCTGCTTTCTCTTCCCTGTTTGTAGTGTTTTGTTTGTCTTTTTAGCTGGCTTTTGCCTCCCTTTTGAATAAAGTTCTTATCCTTCCAAAAAAAAAAATGCAAAGAGAGAAGCGAAAATGAGGAAATTTGAGGTATCTCTATACTAAACTAGGCCATCTTTCCGATGTTGGTTATATATATGGCTCTTTTTTTTTAATGAAACTGCAACTCTTCCTCAGAAGGTAGCCATCTACGGTTCATTAATTGCAGTTCAATTCCCTCTTGATAGTTCGCCAAATGCTTTGGTCTTGAGAATCCTTAACAAAGACCAAATGACTTCTAAGCCCAGTTTGGATGGTGGGAAAAGAGAAGACAAGAAAAGACAATGGATGAATTTCCCATGATGATGAGACATTTCATAATGTGTGGATAGTAAAGGAAACATTGGCTTTCGAAATGCAATCATTACCCAAATACCATATGGTCAAATTCACACTCACGAAATACGAGGTGACTTTTGCGACAACTTTATTTGGGTTTCCACTTGTTATCCAAACAATTGGAATCCAATGGAACCCATGCTCATGAGAAATTTTGGTATATCATAATCATTACAGCTTTCTTCTTTTTATTCTCTATTTCCACCATCCAAACAGGCACCTAAATACTTTTTACTATTACAGTATCTACTACACTCTTTTCTTGGATGTTTTTAGAGTTTAAGGCACCTTCGAATCAAGAGCTGCTCTCAAGTATATGTACTTCTGCCCGGCGCTTAGAGTTTCACAAATTTGATGATGTTCTATGTATTTTTCATGAAATTTTTCTTAGCCCAGCCAACCTCATGATCAAAAGACTTCAAAATAAATTTGTGTTCATTCAAATCCATTTTTGATCAATTTCAAGTGTCGAAATAAAATGAAGTTGATTCATCGCCATATGTAAATTTAGTTGTACTCTGGTCCTACTAGATGTAAACCCTTTGAACACCATTTTGGTCTTCTCTAAGTTCTACACGTGGGTTCCTCATGTGAACTTCTATTCTCTTGTGGTTGATAAGTGTAATCAGATGAGCATTACCCAGCTTTGGAGTGGAACCATGATGCTATTCAACAATATATTTAATAAGCTCAAAGAAGCTGAATGAAAGTTACGACAACAGTCCACATTCAGTGGGCCTACTGTGATGCTTGTAAATAACATGGCTTCAGTCCGATGCATGGAACGCATAGGTGGGCCCCATCTGAATCATGGACCAGGGCCACTAAAATGAGGAGACCGTGACTCATATAAGCGTGGTCCGGTGTGTTAGTTGGTGCAAGTTGGCCCCACTGCAATGTTTATATGAAATAGACTCTGTACATCAAATGTGTCAGCTCATGTTAGGCCTAGGCCCAAATATCAGCCCTATTTATGATTCAGGTGAGCCACATGGGTGAAAGTAGTCTTAATTATTAAGCTCGATGCCTAAATCTTATGTTGGTATGTAATGGTTGGAGGAGATTTTATATAATCATACTGGGTTTTGGAAAAAAAGAAATAATCATGGGTGGATGTCTTTGCTCCCACTGTTGCTTTTGAAATGGTCTATCTTAATCACATTTCAGCTTGATTTTTTTTCTTTGTTTCCCTACACGTAATTTGGGATGATGCATCTAATAGTCAATGTGGATTTCTCTTAAACATCATAGTAGGCCATGTACAAATTAAGGGTGAGCATCCATTTCCTAACTATTTCCCTTCATAAGACTTACCTGAGTCACAAACTATGCTAATTTTTTAGCCCTGCAACTAAAATGAAGTGACACACTTCGTGATCACGATAGATCTTATTCAAACATCATAGTGGAGCGTGCTTCATCCCACCATACCTTAAGACCATAGATAAGGTCTCTAGTGTGCAGGAGACTTGGACTACACACATACATACATTTTGTACACACACACACACACACACACACACACACACACACACACGTATATATACATACACACATATATACATGTAAAGTCTTGAGCTCGTGCAATGTGCAAGAGACCTTATCTACGATCTTAAGGTGTGCCCAACTACCATAATGCTTAAGTTAGAACCACCACGATCATTGATAGTTATAATAATTTAGTTGTAGGCCCAAAAATCATCCCAACCCATGATTTAGATGGGCCATATGAAAGGAAGTAGTTAGGAAAGGGATTCCTGCTCTTGATTTTTACATGGTCCATTCCAACCATTAAATGCATCATCCCAAACTAGGTCTAGGGCCAAAAAATAAGGATAAAATGTGATTCAAGTGGTCCACACCAAAGGATGTTGTGGGAGGAGAGACATCCGGCCTTGTTTTCCTCTAGATCCCACTGTGATGATGATATCAAATCCATCCCAACCATTACATGCCAAACTAAACTTTACGCCCAGTGGCCAACAATCAACCCTACCATGATTCAGATGGGCCACACAAAAGGAAATAATTTGGAGGGTGGCATCCCCTTTTAACACCATTTTCACTAGTGTAGCTCACTTGAATCATGGATGAGGCTGATTTTGGGGCGCCAGGCCTAATGTGGGCTGATGCATCTTATGTATGGAGTGGATTTCACATAAACATAATTATAGGGCACACTCTCTGTAGGAGACCTTATCTATGGTCTTAAGGTGTGGCTGATTGAAGTGGGCCCCACCATCATATTTACCACCCCCACCCATCAGTGTGTCAGCCCATTTTAGCCTTATGGCCCAAAAATTTACCAAATTAGTGATTAAGTGGGCCACACAAAGGGAAACAATTGTGAGAGGGCCATCCAACCTTGATTTTTACTTGTTCCACTAATATGTTTAAGAGAAATCCATTGTAACCATTGGATGTGTCATCCCCAATCAGGTCTACAACCAAAAAAACTTGGGCTAAAATGTAATTTAGGTATGCCACACCAAAGTAAACAGTTGGAGGAAAGATGTCCGGCCTTAAATTTTTTTTCGAAGGGCCCATAGTGATGATTATATCAAATCCACTTCAACCATTACATGCTAAACTACCCAGGGCCCAACAATCCGCCCTATCCATTATTCAAGTGGACTGCACGAAGGGAAAGAGGATGGGTGTCCCCCTTCAACATTGATTTCACTATATGGCCCACCTGAACCATGAATAGGGCATTTTGGGCCCTAGGCCTAGTGTGGGACAATGAATCTAATATATGGACTAGCTTTCACATGAATATTACGGCTGGGGAAACCTGCATCAGACAATGCATTTGACCCTAAATTGCTTGTTTAGGGTTTATGGTCTCATTTGCAGGAGAATAATGCATATGTTTACATTCTTAAGGTGTGGGTGGCTGAAGTGAGCTCCATCAAATGTTCAAACGAAATTCACCCTTAGTTAGCAAGTGTGTTACCCCTTTTTTGCAATAGGGCCCAAAAATTGGTTTGATCAGGCCACATAAAAGAAACAATTGGGAGAGGGACGTCTATTAACCCTTGATTTTTACATGGCCCATTGAGATGTTTAAGAGAAATCAACTCTAACCATTCAATGCTCATCCTAAATTAGGTATAAGGCAAAAAGATCAGGCTAAAATGTGATTGAGGTGAACCAAACCAAAAGAAACAGTCGGAGAAGAGACCGCCACCCTTGATTTAAAATTTTTTTTTTTTTTTTAGGGCACATCATGATTATTATATCAAATCTACTCCAAGCATTACATGCAAAACTAAAATTTAGGCCAATGACCCAATAATCAGCCTTTTCCGTGATTCATGTGGACCATATGAAGGGAAAAAGGTTTAGAGGGTGGGCGCCGCCCTATAACACTGTTTTCACTCGTGTGCCCCATCTAAATCACACCCAATATCACTATTTTCACTCATGTGCCCCCACCTGAATCACAGATAGGGCTGATTTTTGGGCCCTAGGCTTAACATGTGTAAGGGTTGAGGTGGAAAGATACAAAATTAATCGCTTAAAGATAGGCTTATGGTGCGTTACGATATCACTATCTTTAAGGCGATATTTGCACCTTACTGGTGATTAAACCACTTTACAATAAGGTTACAGTAAATCCGTCTCTAGGATATAATAAGTCTCTTCTCCAAGACCGGAGATATATGGGTTTCAGCCTGCAAAACTGAAAAACCACACTCCAAACACACTTTTACATTGTACACCCCTGACTTCTATGCTATTATAACTTATCCCTTGAAAATTGTTTTGCAGTTTATGGCCTCAAAAACTACAACTTTTCAAAAACCATCCAAAAATGAAAATGAAGAAGAAGAAGGAGATGAAATTGTTGGAATTGTTGTTTTTGTATTGACCCAAAGATGGGTATGTATAGAGTCATAAGAGTCGCTTTAAGATCCTTTTCATGGAAAGACATCTTCTTCCATGGTTTCGTTTCAATAATGGCATCAATTCACCACTAACGACATCTTTTCACCACTATTTCGAATTCAAATGATGCTCTATATACCAAGTGGCACTAATATTCATAAATGAATAGTCACCAATAATCACCAAAAGTCACAACCATTTTCCTAAATTTTCTTTTATAAGTTTTTTTTAAAAATATTTTTTTCTTATTTTGATAAAACCCAACAATCCTCCAATATTTTTCAAAATAAAGAGCTTATGGTATGTAAGGAAGATATGTGCATAGAATAATGTATTTTATGAACTTGAACATTTACTTAGGGTAGACAAATCAAAGTTATATCAGAATCCTTAATTGCTATGGTCTTGAACTAAGTATCCTATATAACATAACCGGATATGTCACACACAAATATATAAATTGTCATGTGTTCTAAAATTATAGCACATTAATGACCTTGTGCTTTATCTTGGATTCATGAGTTCATAAGAGCAGCCAAAAGTTTTGAATATGAGGAAGCGGTCCCACTTTCAATACTCATATAGAGAGTTCTTATGAATGCTCCTGTAACAATAACACCCTAAAAATAAATCATTAATAGCAGACTCATCCTCTTTTTAACCATTATAGTACCCAACACTATACATACATCCAAGAATGAGATGAATAGAAAACATACAGTGCTGCTTCAGACACTCTTGCGAGGTTCTTTGCCTATTGAACCAATTAATTTAGGTTGGGTTTCTCTCATCTAGTGTATGTGAAATTAGCGTAAGTATCATTCCTCTTGATGTTCCACTGATAACATCTCTTACAAATCCCTTGGTGAACAGGTCCATTAGATTTTGGATAGATTACACATATTGTATTGTTATAATGCCATCACCAAGTAGTTGCCACATAAAACTATGCCTTATATTGATGTCTAGATTTTTCATTATAAGTCTTATTATATGCCTTTGACAATGTTATTTAACTATCACAGTAGATAGAGATTGGTGGCAAAGGCCTTAACAATAATTGTATTTCTAATAATAAGTTTTGCAACCATTCTACCTCCAAAGCTATAAATTCAGATTCCATATTAGAGTGAGATATGCAAGTTTGCTTATTGGATCTTCAATAAATGAAAACTCCTTTAAGTCTAAAAATACATCCATTAGTAGACTTAGATTCATCAAAATCAGTGATCCAACTTGCATTACTATCTCCTTCAAGCACACTGGGGTAACTAGAAAAATATAAACCATAGTTAATTATTTTCCTTAAGTATCCGCGTACTCTTGAAATAGTATTCCAATGATCTAAACTTGGATTACTTGTAAACCTACTCAATTTACCTACTATAAAAGCAACGTCAGGTCAATTAGAAATCATAGCATACATAAGACTATCAATTATCTTAGAATACTGTAACTGAGATACATTACGGCCTTCATTTTTAATTAGCTTAATATTATAACTAAAAGGAGTAAAAATTAGATTCTTATTATAGCGATCAAACTTTTTAAGTATCTTTTCAATATGATGTGATTGAGGTAAAGTGATACCATAATTGTTTCTCAATAGTTTGATACCTAGAATCATATTAGCTTCACCCATATCCTTTGTGTCAAAGGTAGATAAGAATCTTTTACTGTTTTTATAAATTTTAAACATGTACCAAAGATTAACATATCATCTATATATATATATATAATTACTCATTTATTATAAGAGAATTTCAAATATACACATTTATCAGATTTATTAATCTTAAAGTCATATGAGGTGACTATTTTATCGAACTTTTCATGTCATTGCTTAGGTGCATGTTTAAGTCCATATAATGACTTGATCAATTTACACACTTTATTTTCATATCCTGGAATTATAAAACCTTCTGGTTGCTCCATAAAAACATCTTCATCAAGGTCACCATTTAGAAAAATCGTCTTTACATCCATCTAATCGATTTCTAACTTATAGATGGATGCTAGAGCAACTAAAACTCGGATAGTTGATATCCTTGCTACTAGAGCATAAGTATTAAAAAAGTTAGCACATTCTTTTTGCGTTAATCCTCTAGCCACTAATTTGGCCTTAAACCTTTTTGTGGTTTATCTGAACATAGTTTTCTTCTAAAAATTCATTTACAGCTTATTGGTTTTGATCCTAGGGGAAAATCCATAAGTTTCCATGTTCCATTTTGTAATATGGAATCCATCTCATTATTTATAACTTCCTTTAAAAAAAGAAGTATCTTAAGATCTAACGACATCATCTATTGTTTCGAATCATTTTCTATGTTACATACCAACATGGTTTTCTCCATTATGTTTTCTTTATCCCCTTCTATTAGTAGAAGGTAGAAGTCGGGTCCGAAGGATGTACCTGTTCTGATCTCCTTGATCCTTTTAGGTTCTATGTTATCTTAATCGAGTCTACTGATATCTTGAGGTATCTTAAGAACTACTGCTTGTACTAGGAACTTGAGATCTTATCTCTTTTTTAGTTTTAGAAGAGAATGATTTTTTGTAAAACTCAACATCTCTATATTCTATTATGACGTTTACCAAGATCGCATGATTAGATTTTATAACTAGAGACCTATAAACCTTGCTATTTTGTTCATATCTTATGAAAATACATTCAAGATATCTCAATCCTATCTTGGAATTTTTAGGCTCAGTAAGCCTAACTAAGGCTCCATAACCCCATATATTTAAGTATGAGATGTTAGGAATCATATTCTTCCATAGTTCATATGGAGTCTTATGAGTCTTACAGTGAGGTATCCTATTAAAGATATAACAGATAGTCAATAGGGCTTCTCCTCAAAATCCTGAACTTAAATTTGCATTATTGAGCATAGAATTTACCATGTCTATAAGATATTTATTTTTTCGATATGTTATCCCATTTTGTTGGGGTGAATAGAGAGCCATAATTTGGTGAATTACAGTATGAGTTTTGCAAAACTCTAAGAATTCTAAAGATAGATATTCTCCGCCCCTTTCTGACCTTAGGATTTTAATCTTTCGGTTTAACTGGCACTCCACTTCTGCCATATATATCTTGAATTTTTGTAATGCCTCATCTTTATTCTTTAATAGGTATACTAGGGTATAATGAGAGAAATTGATTATAAAGGTTATGAAATACCTTTTTCCCCATCTTGTTATTAGACTGCTCATTTCACATATGTCACTATAAAAAGTTTATAAGTTGTGATTCTCTTTCTACCCTAGGAAACCATTTTCTAATTATTTTAGATTGTATACAAATATCGTTAGGGAACCGCGGAAGTACACAAAGATGAATCTAGGATAGCAATCCAATAACACCAAGAAATAATGAAAAGAACACAACAATTTTAACGTGGAAAACCCTTTCGGGAAAAAACCATGGCATAAAGCGACAGATGATCACTATAAAAGTAAAAATTACAAAGAGAGATATTATCTGATTCGAACAATCTCAAATGCCACCTTTGCTACACTCTTTGAAACTTTAGGATGATTTAGAAACATGTAGAATACATCCCAATCTCATTTACACCCATATATCTAGCCTTGGAAAGAATCCCAAACAAAATCAGAAATAAATCCCACAAATTCGCAGCTTTGTGAAAAATTTGCGCAGAATCTATCGATGTCATCGAACACTCATAGATGGCATCGAAACTAATCCTTCGATGACATTGAACTAACACCTCAACTGTCCGAGGCAAAACATGATTTTTCAGAAATTCTTGATGGCATTGAACTAATCATGTCGATGACTCGAACATTCATTGATGACATTGAAAAAGTGGCCAGTTAGTCCAATGACCAACTGAAGAAAATTTGAAAAATATTGATGGGATTGTGCACTGTTTAATGCTATCGACGGTGACATCGAATAGACTATTAATGACATCGACATGCCTTATATCTAACTTGATTTAACACATCAAATACAACAATCTCCACCATGTCTTCAATCATTAAACGTGTAGCTTCTTGTCCTCTTCTCTTATCTCTATCTTAAATCATAGCTCCATCAATGCTCTTCACGCACACTCCATCCTCTTTTTACACCATCGCCAGGCCCAGAGAAGTCACACAAAACTTGAACTTCTCTGTAGGAACCACCTTGGTGAGCATATCCGTCAGATTCACTCTTGTGTAAATCTTCTCCAAAGTCACATCTCCTTATTCAAGCACCTGTCGGATAAAGTGGTGATGAACATCAATGCGTTTAATAGGTGAATGATGAATAAATTTTTTAGCCAAATTGATAGTGCTCTCGCTATCACAGTTAATTGGCATGGCCTCCTGCTGAAGCCCCAACTGATTTATCATGCCTCTTAATCAAACACCCTTAAACTCTTCCATCACTGCCATATATTCTGCTTCAGCCGTTAAAAGAGCCACCACAAACTGAAGCTTCGACATCCAACTATTTGCTCCACCTACTAGTACAAACAAGTAACCTAAAGTAAACTTTTTAGAATCCGCACTGCCTGCGTATTCAGAATCCACATTCCCAACTAACTTGGCCCTTGTCTTCTTAAAAGTTAAGATGCAGTCTTTTGTACCTCGAATGTATTGAAGTAGCCATTTCACCACTTCCTAATGTTGTTTACTGAGGTTTGACATGTATCTGCCCACAACACTGAATACCTATGAAATATCCGGTCTCATAGAGACCATGACATATATTAAACTGCCAAACGCATTCGAATAAGGCACATGAGACATCCTCTTTTTAAAGAAATCTTGAAGTAAACCATATAGGGAATGCTCACCGGCTTTGCTTGGTCCATCCCATCTTAATCAACACTTTTTCAAGGTATTCTTCCTATGATAACTAAAGCATGCTCCTCTTCATGTTTCTATGAATATCTATGCCAAGAACTCTCTTTGTAGCCCCCAGATCTTTCATCTCAAATGTCCCTAATAACTGAGTCTTTTGTATATCGATTTCAGACTTCTCATGATTAGTGATCAACATATCATCAACATACAGTACGAGGATGATGAACTTGTTGTCACTCAGTATCTTGTAATAAACACATTGATCGTATTCATTCCTAGTAAATTTCTAACTCAACATGAAAGAATCAAATTTTTTATACCATTACCTAGGCAACTGTTTCAGGCCGTACAACAACCTCATTAACCTGTAAAATTTATTATCTGCCCCTTTAACTTCATAGCCCTCTAATTACTTCATGTAGATTTGCTCTTTCAATTCTACGTGCAGGAATGCAGTCTTCATGTCCATCTATTCCAACTTGAGATCGTATTGGGCAACCAACACCAACACAAACCTGATAGACACTTGCTTAACCACTGGCACGAATATCTCTGTGAAGTCGATTCTTTCTCTTTAAGCATAACCGTTCAACGTCAGCCTCGCTTTGTATATATCATGTTTTCTTTTGAATAACCACTTGCATCCAATTACTTTTCGCCCCACTGGAAGCTCGACTAGCTCTTAGTGTGGTTCTTGTACAAAGAGTCATCGTCCATAGCCGCCTTCTACTTTTTTGCATCAAGCTCATCAAGAGCCTCATAAATAGTTGACGGGTCCCCCTCATCTATAATGAGGGCATATACGATATTAGAGTTGTCCCTGCATCTTGTCGGTAACTTACGATCTCGCAGTGAGTTTTTTCTCAGAGGTGATTGCTCCACCTACTCTTGTACCTTTGTCTGTGCATCTTTCTCTATCTGAGTATTATTTGTGTTAATTTGAATGTTTACAATCAACCTTTCTGGTTCCTCTTGCTCCTCTTGATCATTCTTGCGGAATAGGGACTTTCATCGAATCTGAGGTCACTGCTAATGATGACCATGCATGTGACCTTGTTGAATAACCTGTAACCTTTCACACTAACACCATAGCCAATGAAGATTTACTTTTTAGCTTTATGGTCTAAGTTATCTCTTTCAACTGACAGTATATGAGAGTAAGCCTCACAATCAAATATGACCACTTCATACTTCCTTTGGGATCTTATAATCAATTGCTGTAGAAGAGAACCAGTTCACCAAATAGCAAGTCGTGTTAACGACCTCAGTCCATAGGTCCTTGCTTAGCCCAACATTACTTAACATACATCGAGTCTTATCTAAGAGAGTTTGATTCATCCGTTCAATCACACCATTTTGTTCAAGCTGTGGCGCACTGTGTTGTGCCTGATGATCTCTTCATATTTACAATATTCATTGAATTCAGTGGAAGTAAACTCACCTCCACTAGCAGCCCTTAAAACTTTTATTTTTTTTCCTGACTATTTTTCCACCATTGCCTTCTATTGTCTAAATGTGGTGAAAACTTCATATTTACGTTTCATAACGTAAACCAAACTTTTCGGGAGTAATCATAATGAATGAGACAAAGCATGATGACCCTCTAATGGAAACCTCTGGCGATGAACTCCATACATTAGAGTGCACATAATGAAGCACTCCCTTACATACATGTTTTCTATATTTAAAAGATAACATAGATTTTTTACCATATATATAATAATCACATATATCTAAATTAGAATTCTTAAAAGTTAGAATGAAACAACAATCAAAAAGTACCTTCAAGCCTCGCTCGCTTATGTGGCCCAGACGAGAATGTTACATACGTGCAGACATGGAATCCGCAACAATCACTGCCTCTCCACTTAATGAAGTGCTCCTGATCAACTTGTAAAGGTTTCTATGCTTCCGCGCTCTCATAACTATGAGTTTCCTTTTTGAAAATTTAAAGACACCATTAAGACCAATGAACTTGCACCTTATATCCTCGAGTGCACTGAGAGAAATCAAGCTCTTCTTTATATTAAGAACATGCTTGACATCAGTTAAGGTATGCTCCATCCCATCAAACATCTTGATGCGCACTGTATCAATAGCCACAACATTACAGGCATTGTCATTACCCATAAAGACCCGTTCATCATCGCACTCTTTGTAACTGGCAAACCAACTTCTATGAGGAGTCATGTGATATGACTCTCCTGTGTCAAGAATTCACTCGTCTCTACAATCGTCATACAAGTGTCCGATCATAGACACAGACAACACCTTATATGTGCTTATCTCTTCATTAGATATGACAATATTGGTCTCCCTAGAAGAAGCCTTTGAGTTTTCTTTCTTCGACTTATGATTTGTATAATCTTTTTTTATGTGTTCAGTCATCCTATAATTCTAGCACTTTAACTTGCCTTTACTCCTACCCTTAGATTTGGATATAGGCCTTGAAGATCTTGTATCTCGTTCAATATTCCTACCTCTTGTAAGCAGTGTATCAGAAGAGGTCCCTACACTACTATTTATCTTTCTTATAGCCTTCCCCATAAGGGATGAGATAATGGTGTCCACACTCATAGACGATTTACAGGTGCACAATGAGTCCTTGAATGACTCATGACATGATGCTGGAAAAGAATTCAATAAAATAAATGCCTAATCTTCATCTTTAACCACTTCCTCCATGTTTAGTAATTTACAAATCAACTTATTAAAACTATTGATGTGGGCCTCCACATCTCCACCCTCTGCCATCATGAAGTTGAACAACTGCAGCTTCAAGTGTAAGCGATTCTCAAGCAACTTTTTCACATAAACGTCCTCTAACTTCACCCATAAACTCGCGATGGTTTTCTCCCTTAAAACATTGTAAAGAACCTCATTCAGGAGACACAATCGGATAGAGGATAAGGCCTTCTTATCAAGAGTATTCCAGTCTTCATCACCCATAGACGGTTGTTGTTCCTAAAGAGCCCCATCTTCACCTTGCTTAGTTAATAGGCTAATTATCTTAACCTTCCATAACTCAAAATTATTTTTGCCTGAGTACTTCTCAATATCATACTTAGTATTTTCCATTGATACTGATTCTTTAGATTTAAGCCTGCGCCCCAAGGTTAGCTTTGATACCACTCGTTGGGGGACCACGAAAGAACACAGAGATGAATCTAGGATAGAAATCCAATAGTATTAAGCAATTATGAAAAGAACACAGTGATTTTAATGTGGAAAACCCTCTCGGGAAAAAACTATGGCACAAAGCGACGGATAATCACTATAAAAGAAGAAAATATAAAGAGAAAGAGATTATCCGACTCGAACAACCTCGAATCTCACCCTTGCTTCACCCTTTAAAACCCTTGGATGATTTAGAAACACTTAGAATACCTCCCAATCCCATTTACACCCATATATATAGCCATGGAAAGAATCCCAAATGAAATCGAAAAAAAAATCATGCAAATTCACAACTTTGTGAAAAATATGCGCATAATCTGTCGATGCCATCACACACTCCTAGATGGCATGGAAACTAATCCTTCGATGGCATCGAACACTCATCGATGACATCAAACTAACACCTCGACTGTCCAGAGGTAAAATATTATTTTTCAGAAATTCTCGATGGTATCAAACACTCATCGATGGCATCGAACATTCATCGATGACATCAAAAAAGTGGTCAGTTAGTCCAACGACCAAGTAAAGAGAATCTGAAAAATATCAATGTGATCATGCACTGTTCGATGCCACCGTAGGTGACATTGAACAAACTGTTGATGGCATTGACAGGCCCTGTATCTGACTCGATTTAAAACATCAAATACAACAAATACTGCATTTGTCATTAGGTTTTGTATACTTAGGAATTGGATTAAGAATAGACATATAATCCATACTACAGTAAATAATATGTTATAATCTAGCATGCCAAATATCATGTGAAACAAACATATAAACAGAAGAAGAATTTTCATTCATAAGGTTAAACTTGAACATTCTATTAGATACATAATCCTTCCATATATATGCCCTATTTTTTAACACAATCAATTTATCTAATTTAAATAGGAATCTGAATTCAAACTTAGTCTGTAGACTAGTTAATATAAGATTACTCATAATATTCGGTATTTGCAGCACATCGTTCAGAGTAAGAACTTGAAAAGGAGAGCTTAGGAAGTCCTAGGGGGGTGAATACAACTATGCCAAATAATTGAATAAAGTGCTGAATAATAAACAAATTAGACATCTCAATTACCTAAGTATTGAGACGTTGATTACAAATGATTCGTAGGATAACCTTACTTAAAGTTTAGGCAGGACAACCTTATTTCACGAATTTTTTTAAAATCAAAATCTCAAACTTTGCAAGAGTAAATAAAAATAGATATTACAATCATTCAGCACTTTAACATAAAATAAATTACAACCATTCACCATATAAAAATAAAATCATTCACCACATAGTACAGAGAATTATAGTGTTTCGATGTGTCAACAACTGTTCTAAAACAGCCACACCTACTGCACACCCAAAATTACTCTCCACGTAATCTTTACTTTCACTATGAAAAGGGTTTTCTTAAGGTCACCTTAAAACTTGATACAGTTCTTATGATTTTACTGAGATATCACAATCAAACCTCTCACTGAGATTTTCAGGCTATCTCAAACAAAATCTACACTGAAATTTTTTGGTTATCTTAGAAAATCCAAATAAAGAATTGGAGGTATACTTATCTTCACCATAGAAGAAGTATCGAAAGTTGTAGCCGAAGAACTATTTTCTTGAATGTCGATTGTTCAATGTTCAATCAAATAGAAAAGGGTCCAGGGTTTTATTGATTTTAATTAAGTTCAAACCAATGTCTACTTGATTTAATTCTCTCAAATCTCAAAAGAAGAGTAAAGTTTATTCTCTTTGGAATCAAAATGGAAAGATATAAGATTAAGGGAATTAAATAAAAAGTATAAATAAAATTTATAAATACCATTCAAATAACTTGTTAATAACTGGAGCTTCTCTCTCTCTCTCTCTCTCTCTCTCTCTTACAGAAGAATTTTGATAATAATAATTGATATTTCGAATTGAGAGAGGAACTTAATTTATAAGCAAAGAAATTGAATCTTCAACTATCCTAAGTAAACCAAATTCTGTTCAATGGATTTTGAATCGCACGAGATAAGATCTATCCAAACTTCGACTAGCCCGAGGACTAGTTCGACTAGTTGAAGAGCTCTGTTCAGCTAGTCAAATTTGGTCTTCGACTGGTCGAAGTTCCCAAAATTCGAAATGTTTTAGTTGCTGGACTTGGAGCTGAATTTTCTCAGGCTAGTCAAAGGTCAAGCTTCGACTAGTCGAACCAAAAATTCAACTAGTCGAATTTGCAACTAAAAATTAGTTTTTCTTCGACTTGAACTTAGACTGGCTGAGAAAACTCAGACTAATCGAACCAAACCTTAGGTTGGTTGAATTCTAAGAAAACACAAGTATAAAAACCCAATTTAAATAATTTTTTAAAGTACCTAATCATAAGGCCTTTCTAGGGTTTTATACTACCTGAGATATGTGAAATATCTAAACTTCTTTGTCATGAACTTGATTACAGACTTCATCTTGACTTTTGAGCTTGATCTATTCTTAAATATCAGTTGATCTTTAGCTTCATCAACTTTGGAAAATGTACCAGTTTTAAGCTTGATCTTCTCTTATTCTTTTCTTGATCTTGGACCGATCTTAAAGATCTCTTGTCAAGTTGTTTTGACTATACAAAATTTGACAACTAAAGTGTGCTTTAATCATTTTAGCACTTATAATCTCTCCCTTTGTCAATTTTGTGACAATACATATATCATTACAAATAAGAAAATAATGAAGTCTTGTAATCTTGTCATAGGAGCTTTTTGAAGTTCATGAAAACTCAAATAGTACTACTCCCCCTCAAATAACACTTCCCTGTACTGTCAAACATAGCATTGCATTCCATACATAGTATTCCATAGCAATTTTCTTCATAACATACTACATGACATGCATTTTCCATTTTCCAATCATGCATTCTCCAATCAACTCTCACCATTTTTGTCACAAGTTGACAAAGGAAGAATGATAATAACAACAAGTAAGCTTGATAGACAATGAATATTCGGATGAAACATAAGATATAGCTATGAAATAAGTGAAGTAGGAGTTTAAGCATATAAAATAAGCATATGAAATTGCAAATGTCAGGAAAGAAAATTTTAGTGTTTAGGGAGTTTAAAGAAAAATTATCCAAGCACCATCACAAAAGTAAAGTTTAAAGTTTTACATATCCATAAAAATAAGGTCCACCAAAAGATAACTAATTTCAATCCGACCTAGACGAGGAAGGAGTAAGCATTGACGAGTCAAGTTGATTCAAACTCCGGTTGATGCGATGGAAGTACTTCTTCATGTACTTCATTGGAGACTTGTGGGTTTGAACTAAATTTTCTTTGATACATGCAATGCTTCAACCTTCTTCTCCAGAGATTTGAGAAGCTCATCAACCTGGGAGGGCTGGTAATCGGGATCTTCTGGAACATCGAATTCCTCCAATTCATCAAAAATATCATCCATAGATGTGTCTTCAGGTTGATGTGCTTCCTCCTCTTCTTCACTTTGACCAGGAAGAGGTTTCAAGTTCATCTTATTCAGATTAGCATTATTAAATGGGAGTTCTGATTTTGGTGCCTCAGATGATGGGATATGAACATTACAGTGCAAAGCGAGGCAAGTCATAAGGCATGCAAAAGGAATCGAACCATGCTTGGGATGCAAGAAAAATTGAATAATGATGTAACAGATTAACAAAGGAAGACAAACATGTAAACCCGACACAACAGAATAAAGAACTCGAACCATTAAGGGAGTAAGCTCTGACTTATTCCCTGATTGAGGATAGATATTGGAAGTAAAAATTCTATGCAGAACTCTATACTTATGGAGCATTTGGTTTGTAGAGAAGGCATTACCCAACTTCCATTCAGCATTAAAATGACAAAATTTACGTGTTATTGATAGCCTCTCAGTATTAGACATTTTGTCAATTAAAGTGACAATAGGAATGCCATCGTCCACAACTGCAATTTCTATCAATGTCGAAATAATGTATCGAGTAACTGTGAATGTGTAAAACCTATATCCTAGCCTGTACTGTTCCATCGACTCTCGCGATCCTTCCCGTCGAATTTCAACAACCTATGATGTATAATCAACGTTTGCACGTGACACTAAGTCATATCCCATAGATTTGAGTCAGCTTAATCCGAGACTTGTGTTCACTCCCCAAGTGCAGGGTTGTGATGTAGTAATAACTCGGTAAGACCGAGGTCGAATCCCAAGGGACTGAAACTGTACGTTATCTAAAACTAACTAGAACTAGAACTAGAATGAGATGAAATCTAAATCAAATAAAATTTAATGAAGAATTGTGAGATTATTATCTAAAACTTAAGAAAAATCAGGAATAAGAAACTAGGGATTCAGATGATCGACTTGTAGAGATCAGGCAGAACTTATGCTTGCATCAAAAATCATGGAAATTACTGAACTGCCGTTGATCTAGTTTTCAAAGAGATGAAAGGTGTATGAATTAGAATGGATTCCATCACCAAACTATGCCCAGGGGACTATGGAAAACAACAGAATTAAACTAATTACCAACCCATCACATGTATGAAGGTTAGGAAGGGTACCGTCATCCGACCATGCCCAGGAGACTATGGTGAACAACAGGGCTCTCTAACGTCATAAACATAAAAGAGAAGAGACATGCTCAAAGCCATTGCAGACCCATTGTAATTTCAGTCACAACAGACCATTAAAGACTAAAAACATTCCTATAATAATCAACTAAAATCAAGTAAATTCATGAATTAAAATTAAATTGAAAACATACATTAAAATCTCCCATCTCACTACAAGCTTCACCCCTTAGCCCTAGCTAAGAGGTTTAGCCTAACATAAATGGGCTGAATCCTTTAAATAAAATAAAATAAAAGAAAAAGAAAAGAAGAAAAAAAACACAACTCCCTGTCTCTCTCTCACTCACGTTAAAACCCAAGCCAAGATGCTCCTTCTCTTTAGGTCTTTTCTTTTTATAGGCTAGGAGGTCGGTTTGCCAGCTTCCTTTGTGCAGCTGGAGTCGGTGTAGACGTTTTCGCAGCCAGAAACACCATAGACGTAAACGCAATCTTTGCTTACACAGCCCCAAAACATTGCTAAAACATCACCATTTTCCTTAATATCCTTCCAAAACGTAATGTCCCTGGGGGATTTTTTTATGAGCTACACATTGAACGGTTTGGATTATTGGGATCACAAAATCGGCCACAGCGGCCTGTTTTCTCGGTTCTACGAAACAGGGCCTGCTGATTCTCTTCCGCTGTTCTGATGGTGGGGCCCATTTTACTACTTTTTCACAAAATCCATGCCATCCACTGCTTTCGTGGTGAAATTTCGGTTAAAAATGACTAGTTTTTGTCGATTTTGGTGCGACCCACTATCTCAACTCAATCTACCGTTCATCCTGCGTTTGACAGTGGAAATCGTGTGATCACATGAATTACCAAAAAACAAAAGCTTGGCCAGGGTTTTGGCCACCTTACAGAGCATATGGATGGCTCTGATTGTCAAAATATATGATAGGTGGGGCCCACTAGCAAAAAAAATGGACGGCCGCGTGAAGCGCTGTTCGCCGTTTCTATTCTGGAAGATGGGAGTCGGTCAGCGTGCTTGCTGATTGAGCTCCTTGGCGCGGTGCACGGCGCGTGCACATGTACCCTATGTACATGCGACATACCTGTGGGGTCTATCGTGATGTATATTTGGAATCTGCTCCATCCATCCATTTTGTCACATCATTTTAAGGGTTGAGACCAAACATGAAGCATATCTAGATATCAGGTGGGCCCTAATTCACCGATCTATGGGCTGATTTGTCTGTTAGGCTACTTCCACCGGGATCCAATGGCCGAAATTCAACGTGTACGGTTAATTTATGGCCCCCATCATATGTATGAAGTTTCTACTCAATCGGATGGAGAGAACCCTGTGATCTTGCATTTTTAGACCATTTTTGGGCCTTTTAAATGTGAACAGCTTGATTTCCTCGGGTCCCTGGCGTGTAAATTCTTCGATCTTGGTCCCATGGAGTCTGTCCCTTGATCTGGTGCCTTTGGAGCATCAAATCAGCACTTTTAATACTCTTTTTCAGTCAACTCTCCTAATCACACCCTGCAACAAAACACGATTAAAACTGGGCGTTAAATGGTATTATGCTCGTAAATCCAAGTAATAAATGGGGTCTAATATGTAATATTTGACCCTCAACAACTTGTACCATTATGACCGCACCGTCGCCGCGGTTCCAACGTCACGTCTTGCATACCGATCCGATACCCTGGCAAGGAGATGTGGGCCGACGTTTATTTTGAAGAAAACGCCGCATATTTACAATCCCAAGAGAATCTCTACAACATGTCCCATCAATCAATCACTCAATCCATCAATCAATCACCTCATGTCAAGTACACACACCCATGCTTTCTTTCTCCACAAGTTAATCAACCACTAAGTCAACCCATCTCTCACCTCACCCATCACTCACCTTACCCATCACTCACATCCATCACTTTCTCTCATTACATCCCATCTCTCTCTCTCTCTCTCTCTCTCTCTCTCTCTCTCTCTCTCTCTCTCTCTTCTCTACACCATTTTTCAAGCAATAAAGGAGAGAAAAAGTGTGGACGTCCATGGTTTTTCAAGTGAGAGAAAAGTGATTTTGGTGGCCCACTTTCCCATCCCAAATTCTTCATCTTAGCCATTCATTCCTCATCTTCCACCATCAAAGTGAAGCACAAGGAGATTGGCTTTCCAATGGACCGAGAAGATCAAACGGTGGGTGCTTCTATATACTAGATTTTTATATTTTTATGATGGGCCAAGTGAGGCCTACCGATCAATGGTATGGATGTAACACCCTGAAAATCGGGAGTCATGTATAAACCCGACTCCCGAGTTTCAGACCGTCACTTATGCAACAAATATGATTATGATTCCCTGTTGTCTGAGTTAAAGCATTCGCATGAGTAAAAGTATACCAAAACTCCAATCCATACTCCAGATTCAGTGATAAAAGCAAGCGAAAGACTGAAGAATATATATATCACTGTATGGAAAACAAAATAAATCTAGGCTGTCTCCAAAGTATGAATACATCTCTGAGTCTCATATACATGTAATAAAATAAAATTAAAATATCGGAAGTCCAACTAGTATGTCCCGCCAATCCAGACCACCTATGCAAAGCCGTCGTGAAACTGCATATATGAGAACTCGTCCTGGTCCTCATCATAATCCGGCTCTACCTCCTGAATCGCCGCATCACCTGCATCTAAGACAGGGTCTGGTGGGTGTTGCAAACACTATCCCGTAACGTGGGAGTGAGTGATCAACTCAGTGGAGTAATAGAGCAGAAATTAGCATGTTCTCAAATCAATCATACGATAATAGTAAAGCAATTAATCGAACATTCCTAAATACTATTGTTAATGCAACATGACATGACATGATGGATGCCCTCACCGATGATCTCCCTCATACTGCACCATCTTACGCCCGCGGCATGCTTTCTTCCCACAGTGCTCCACATCTTTCATGCACATGCAATGTGATGGTGATATGATTACCGAGTTATTATTAGTCCATTCATACAGCAGTATTGGGAAACTAAGGTACCTTACTTATATCAATCCCAACACAGATCCTGTCTAGGGTCATCACTCCTAGTAATATCATACGATGTATATTTTGTAGGTCGCTGCAAGGGCTGCTAGGGCTGTTGTTCGCACTCGTTGCACTGCTCCCCCATCACCTTATCAATACAGGCCTACTGTACTCTCGTCGCTACGAAAGGGTCATCGCCTCCCGTATACTCGGAATACACTCGCGGTCACTACAAAGGGCACGTTACCTGATCAGTGTAGGCCGACAACAAGAATATAGTGTCCCATACCACCATAATCTGCTTACGAGTCATAGGTGCTCACTGGTCACTACGGGGAGATTTGTGGCCCTAGCGTAGGCCGACAGCTCGACCACGGTATCCCATACCACCATGCCCGGCTCATGAGTCTTTATGGATCAAAGTACCATGGTTAACAGGGTTGCCAATGGTAAGTTCAGTACCCTAGGTTCAAGTAGTTATGATTCATACAGGGTGAACATACAATGGCCAGTCGGGTTACTTGACGGGCTCGACCAGTACGAGCGCATCGCAAGTCGAACGACATGAAGTGCGTGAAACACTTCGCGTGGCCTAACCACTTCTGCCAACTCAAAACACGACTCGCGTTCATCGACGCGTCCTTCTTGGCCAATAGAAGCCAACCACGAATTTACTCTGTTACCGACTGCCTGGACTAAGCATAGTCCCAAACATTTATAAATCAGCATCAATAATTATGTGAGAGTAATCGAAATGCAATACAACAATACAAGCATGTTATCACATGTTATAACATACAACTTAAGCAATTCATTCAACACATGCATTTCATACATACAATGTAATCCCTACATATTGCCAACATGATGGAAATCATTTACATCAGCATATTACTTGAGAATTCAATCTCAAAACTATTTCATAACACCATATACTCAATACATACTAATACAAACATTCATACAAACACTTAGTCTACACACTTAAGTCTACATAGTGTATGTCGACTCAAAGTGCGCCTTTGGACAAATCTCTTCGCCAAACCAATTATGCACGCATTCCTAATATCCTAATGCGACAAAAAGCCATGTCAACCATTTCAACAAAATATGGATGCAAACAGTATTTCCTACAAATGACTAAAATGCCATAAATCTCATATTTTTCGTCTACTTACGAAACAGGAAACGGACAGCATGTTGTACATGTCAAACGGCGTTGCCGTCGATAATCTACTATTAAATAACATTGAAAGCGTTGAAAACAGTCTAATAATGTCGAAGGACTCCCTTCATAGGAAAAACTCGCAAAAATACATGATCCCCAACCATGAACTCTAGCGTCCGTCGTCTCGTATCGGCATAACTCTTCTGTCTGCTCTGCGCTGTGAGAAGCCGACGTATAATAATATCAATCTTCTCCGACGTCGCCTGCACTAACTCTGTGCCAATCAATCTACGCTCACCGACCTCTGCTCATCAATGCGGTGCTCGACAAGGTCGCCCATACAATGCCTCGTAAGGTGCCATACCGATACTCACCTGGTAACTGTTGTTGTATGCGAACTCCGCATATGCAAGACAATCATCCCAACTGTCCTTGAAGTCCAATGCGCAAGCTCGCAACATGTCCTCTAAGATCTGGTTCACCCGCTCTGTCTGTCCGTCTATCTGTGTGTGAAAGGCAGTACTGAACTTCAACTTCACACCCACAGCCTCCTGAATGCGAGTCCAGAAAATAGAAGTGAACCGCGTGTCTCTGTCTGACACGATCTCCAACGGAACTCCATGCAGACGCACGATCTCTCTGATATATAGTCTAGCCAGCTCGTCTGCAGAGTTCGTAACTCTGATCGGTAGGAAGTGCGCCGACTTCGTCAGACGGTTGACGATCACCCATATGGAATCATGTCCCTTCCTCATCTTCGGCAGCCCTGAAATGAAATCCATGGAAATGAAGTCCCACTTCCACTCTGCAATCGGCATAGGCTGAAGAAGTCCAGGTGGTCGGTGATATTTTTCCTTCACCTGCTGGCAAGTAAGATAACGGGAAACGAACTCTGCTATGTGGGTCTTTATACCTTCCCACCAATAGGTCCTCCTCATGCCGCGATACATCTTCGTACTGCCCAGATGCATCGCAAGTCTGGTACAGTGCGCAGCCTCGAGAATCTCTCGTCTCAAGTTGGGAATGTCTGGGATGCATAGGTGGCCACGATAACGTAAGCCCCCATCCGTGCCCACTCGCCACTCGGCGTCTACATCATCATTGGCCTGCTCTCGAAGCTCAGTAAGACGCGCATCATCCCGCTGCGCCTCGATGACCCGGTTATCGATCTGAGATCGCACCTGCACACGTGTGATGAACTCAAAAGGCTCCTCTACTGTGAGTTTCTGATCAAAGTCTCGCAAAAACTCAACCATATCCCACTCAGCAACCATCAGTGGAGCCGCAAACTCTATCGCCTTCTTGCGGCTCAACGCGTCAGCCACAAGGTTTGCCTTCCCAGGATGGTAAGAGACTTCGAACTTGAAGTCCTTCAAGGTCTCCATCCATCGCCGCTGCCTCATATTCAAGTCTCGCTACGTGAATATGTAGTTGAGGCTCTTGTGGTCGCAAAAGAGCTCGAACTCCTCTCCATAGAGGTAATGTCTCCAGAGTCTCAGTGCGAATATGACGGCTGCCAACTCCAGGTCGTGTGTAGGGTATTTCTTCTCGTTCTTCCTTAATTGTCTCGAGGCATACGAAATTACCCTGTCCTTCTGCATAAGGACACAATCCAGACCAACGCTAGACGTGTCAGTGTATATAGTGTATCTAACCCCTTGCTCTGGCAATACTAGCACATGGGCGGACGTAAGTCTATCCTTTAGCTCCTGAAAAGCTGACTCCGCCTTGTCATTCCAGGCGAACTTCACATCCTTCCGTGTCAACTGAGATAAAGGTCTCGCAATCTTCGAGAAATCCCGAATGAAGCGTCGATAATAGCCAGCGAGACCCAAGAAACTCCTCACCTCATTGACAGAACCAGGCTGCTCCCAGTCCTGAACTGCAGCTACCTTCGCCAGGTCAACTGCCATCCCATCCTTAGACACCACGTGTCCCAGGAACTTCACTTCCTGCTTCCAGAAGTCACACTTCTTGTACTGTGCGAACAACTGATGCTGTCTGAGTGTATCTAAGACTAAGCGTAAGTGCTCCTCATGCTCCTCTCGACTCCTGGAGTATACCAAAATGTCGTCAATGAACACAACAACGAATCGATAGAGGAAAGGCCGAAATACCCGGTTTATCAGATCCATGAACACGGCTGGCGACATCATAAGGAACTCATAGTGGTCAAAGCTGGTCCTGAATGCTGTCTTCTGCACGTCCTCATCCTTGACGCGCAACTGATGATATCCTGACTGAAGATCAATCTTCGAGAAGTAGTGCACTCCTCTCAACTGATCAAACAAGTCATCGATCTTGGGTAAAGGGTACTTGTTCTTCACCGTGATCTGGTTCAGCATGTGATAATCAATACACAATCGCATCAAATCATCCTTCTTCCTTACAAACAGGACTGATGCTCCCCAAGGAGACACATTAGGTCGAATAAGACCAAGCTCCAACAGACCATCAATCTGCGTCCTCAACTCCTTCATCTCACACGGTGCCATGCGATATGTCGGCAGTGAGACGGGCGCGGAACCAGGCACCAGATCGATAGTGAAATCAATCTCCCGTCGAGGCGGCAAACCAGGGATCTTCCTGAACAGATCCTCAAAATCACAAACGATTGGCGTATGCTCAAACGTCGGGGCATCAGCGTCCCGAAGTAAAGAAGCATAGCTAAGTATGCGGAAGGAGAGATTTATCCGAACTAAAAATGTAAAAGGCGTGCCCTCTGGCTCGTATACCGTCACCATACGAGTCTCACAGTCAATCTCAGCCCTCCCCGCAGTCAACCAATCCATGCCAAGAATGACGTCGAGATAAACAAGAGAGGGGTCAACGACAAGATCAAGAGCCATCGTCCTGCCTCCTAGATCCACCAAGCAACCCTCACACATCAGGGTGGCATCAGAAAAATTCCCATGAGCTGAAAGGACTCGTACTCCATCTATACAAATAGTCGGTAGTCCAAGACGCCTGACTATGGAATGCGATATCAAAGAAAGTGTGGACTACAATTAGCATCAATAATCATGTGAGAGTAATCGAAATGCAATACAACAATACAAGCATGTTATCACATGTTATAACATACAACTTAAGCAATTCATTCAACACATGCATTTCATACATACAATGTAATCCCTACATATTGCCAACATGATGGAAATCATTTACATCAGCATATTACTTGAGAATTCAATCTCAAAACTATTTCATAACACCATATACTCAATACATACTAATACAAACATTCATACAAACACTTAGTCTACACACTTAAGTCTACATAGTGTATGTCGACTCAAAGTGCGCCGTTGGACGAATCTCTTCGCCAAACCAATTATGCACGCATTCCTAATATCCTAATGCGACAAAAAGCCATGTCAACCATTTCAGCAAAATATGGATGCAAACAGTATTTCCTACAAATGACTAAAATGCCCTAAATCTCATATTTTTCGTCTGCTTACGAAACAGGAAACGGACAGCATGTTGTACATGTCAAATGGTGTTGCCGTCGATAATCTACTATTAAACGACATTGAAAGCGTTGAAAACAGTCAATTAAAGCGTCTAAAATTCGCACCTTTTTCCCTAGAGGTGTATCGACTCGAACGGAGCGTATACGCTTCGTCTACGGCGAACAGGCGACCTATTTCACAAGATGTATAAGCTACTTTGCTAAGGAATCGACGAAACGTTAAATCAGCAAGTAGTTAGGGTCTTTTCTTATCTAGAAATGCGGCAAAATCACTAGGAAAGTGATTGAGATGCGTTGCTTAAACACATGTAGCAGGTAGTACAGGTGGCAGGAAAATCACTCCCACTCTCTCTCACAAACTCTCACTTTTTCTCACACTCTTGCTAGGGTTTCTAGCAAATTCGGATGGATGAGAGAAGTGAGGGTTTAAATCCCTTTTATAAGCTAATTTTTTTCCAAATTAGGCTTGGGAACAAAATTTACTTAAGGTATAACCAAATCGGGGCTGTTCTGGTCCAAAAAGGCATTTCGGGAGGTCCCCTGGCCGAACGCGATTGGACTTAAGCTCATAGTCTCTGGATGTTGCTCATACCCAGTTTTCAGTCTGGTGGAGTTCGTAGATCGTACGTAGCGGTCCAGTTTCAGTTCAGCGGTCATCGCACCTAGATCAGGTCTACAAGTCTTGTGATAGGAAAGAGAAATTTTTCCTGATCCAAGGGTGAAATTTGGCTGAATTCTAACGGTCAGAACGCTTAATAATAACGCTCCAAGTCACGTGCCAGATTTAAATTTCAAATTTCCAAATCTAACCCTATTCTCACTCTCTTCAGTCCAGGCTCAATGAAATAGCCTCTGCACATCGGTTGGACTTAATTTTTGAAATGATTGTCAAGTCCAGCTAAGCGATCATAACAGTCAAAGATTGTAGGTATCGGACTTTCGATGCGCGATCTAGATCCAATACAAAGTTTCAAAGGGTTCCTGAGAACAAACCGGTTTAGAGTTTAATCCCAGGTTTCAGGATATTATAGCATCATGGATTCTACAAGTTTTGGGTCTTTTTGAACATATTTAAAGCGATCAGGGAAGATTTCACAGCTACTCTAGCATTGTGCTAGCTAACTTACGCTTATTTTCTAAAGGAATTAATCCTACGTGATTTTTGGTCGAGTCAGTACTCGAGTTTCAGTACGGATTTTTCTAGGGCGTTACAATGGATCTCTCTTTAGACCCTAAGATGTGGCCGATGGACCATCTTGATCCTCATGATCATCCCATGATGAGACCATTTTCCATAGATCCCATCATGATGTTTATCTTCTTTGCATAAATAGGGTCATCTAGACCGTACATTTTGGTGGAGAAAGGATCTCCACCTTTGATTTCGAATCGGTGGGCCTATATGTATTGGGACCTACCTTGATTTATGTTGTAAACATGGAAGGGAGGGCCCATAGTGTCGGGGTCCCTCCATCACTCGATCTCTCTCTCCTCTCTCTCTCTTTTTCTCTCTTTCTTTTATTCTTGTTGAGTGATGATGTAATGTGTGACCCACTTGGATGGACCCCATCTTAATGTACATTTTATCCATACCACGCATCCATTCAGTGGCCCATCCGAGCAAGGCCCACCTTATGCATGTGTATGTCAAGACCGTCCTCCACGGACGCTGGACGTGGAAAGAAAACACAAATATTAGCTTGGTTATACAAGCTTTTGTGTGGACCGCTTGTGCAGGCCCCAACTTGATGAATGAATTCAATCCACGCCGTCCATCCCTTTCCTCAGACCATTTTAGGCGTTGAGCCAAAAAATGGGGCTGATCCTACTGTCTGGCGGGCAATACCTTAACAAAAAATGATTTTCACCATCCAAATTCACCTTAATTTTTCTACAGACTGAAAGAGGCCCAATATTGGTCTTGATAGATTTTTTATGGGCTATGGAAACTAGTGGCTGGGGTAGATCCTTCCAACGCGGGCCCCACACATGAAAAATCACAAAAAAATTAGATTTCAAAAAAAAATTATGTAAAAGACATGCAGCAGGCCTGCTGCTACCAGAGGCACAGGCAACGCCTGCGCTGCAGACGGGCGTCCCAGCAGGGACCCATGGCCCCAGCTGTGGGCCCCACCATGATGTATGTTTGATTTTCACACCATCCATTAGGTAGGCCACCCCCTGAGGTGAGTCCCCTCCAAAAATGGGTCCCATCTGATGCTCAGGTGGCTCACATCATAGGGAACAACTGTGATTGGACGGCTACCATTGGAGCCCTTTTGGGCACCACAGAAGTTTTGGAATCAATATGAAATTTATTTTTACTCTTCATCCAGGTCTATGGACCTTATCAACGGGTTGGATGGAAAGTAAACGTTATGGTGGGCCCCCACGTGGGACCCACTGATGTTTGTTTTATGTTCCACACCGTCCACAATGATGCATGTGTTTCACCCATGTTATGGGCCAACCGTGATGTCTCTTTTGATCCACACCGTCCACCCTTAGAAATGAGGCAGATTCAAGTATCATGTGGGACCCAGTTGATGCACGTGTCTTATATCCATGACGTCCATCTGTGTGGGACTCACATGATGTATGTTTTCCATTCCGTCCACCTGCTTTCCATGTCCACCATGATGTGTCTAGTCCACGCTGCCAGTAGCTGTGGAGCATACCTGATGTATATGTCCTAGCTCACCATCCATTCACCTGGATGGTGAGATCCACCCTATTGTATGTGTCTTATCTGTACCGTTCAAAGCTTGGACAGTACTGATTTGTTGGACCATGTTTGGGCGGTGCTATGGACTGCACCATGTTGTATATAATTCATCCACACCATCCCCCATATTTAGACGATACATGACAATATTTAGACAGTGTGGATAAGCTAGATAGCGTCAAGATGGTGTCAATTTACTCGGTCAATGTTTGGGCAATGTTGGTTTACATAGGCAATGTTTGGGCGGTGCTAATCATCATTAGAGCACCATGTGCCCCATAAAATGATAAGTGTACTATGATACATATGTTACACCTATAACTATTGAAATGATTTATGGTGTGGTCTGAGCCCACTTAAGGTCCATTATGATGTATTAGGGCCCGTAGGTTGAGGCCCATTGTGATGTAATAGGGCCCATGGGTTGAAGCCCATTGTGATGTATTCAAGGCTCATTATTGAGGCCCACCGTCATGTGTATGAGGCTCGTTGTTAAGGCCACCTTGACATATATGAGGACCACGTGATTAGGCCCATTTTGATGTATTCTAGGGCCCATGGGTTGAGGCCCATCGTGATGTATTAGGGCTCATGGGTTGAGACCCATTGTGATGTATAAAGGCCCGTGGGTTAAGACCCACTGTGATGTGTATAGGGCCCATGGGTTAAGGCCTATTGTGATGTATTTGGAGCCCATGGGTTGAGGCCCATTGTAATGTGATTCCACCATAGTTTATGTGTTGACCTTTATGGCGGCCCATGCCTTGGGAGAAATGTTGGTTTGATGTCTACATTGTAAGGATAATGTTGGTTAAATGTCCGCATTGTACTTCTCCCTAGGGCCCATCGATAGGCCTGTACTTGTTATGCGTAGGTTGTCTAGGCCCATCTTCGTTGTGAAGATAGTTCATAAAATGCTTAGTATAACTCTATGATTCATGCCCATACGCATCATATGTATGTCTGATATGAGGAGTGTTTGATCATAACATACGCCATTGACAGACTATTTACAGGACTCCTTATGAGACGGAGTGCCCATATTATCGCGCTGTACACGCAGGATTGCTGCATGACTGGATAGTTTGACTGATGCATCTCACATATATGTGACTTGATCATTGTATGTCCTAGTGACATCAAGGCTGTGGCCTCCACAGATACACCATGGATGGCTAGATGAGACACCGAAAATGCTTGGTTCTAGCACTGTGGGCATATAGGATGTCCTTGGGTGAAAATCCTAGAACCTCCTTAGTACCAGGAGATGCTCCAACGTGTAGACCGAGTGGAATATGAGTGTCGGTGCCTATACCATGAGGTCGTGTCTCCCACTGTGTCATGGTCGGTTGGAAGGGGGTGTGGCCTTATTCGCCCGAGTGAGGGGGCTATAAGCTAGGTTGAGTATGACCATCTTGTAAATGGGTCCGTTATTGACGAGCCGAGCAGGTATTGGCAGACTACTGGTCAGGTAGATAGTGAAGTCTATTCCACTCGCTAGGCTATGCAGCTAGGGAGGAGGCAGTCAGTGTCGAGTGTAACAGACCTCGATGATTTCTCAGAGAGGAACCATACTGATATGTGGACCTACTGAGCAGGAGTTGCATACTCATTCATTCATCCATTCACTATCCACTTAGGCTGGTGGTGTGTAACTATTTATTACGTGTACCTTCGTATGACTTGAATTTCGGTTGGGAGCGCGACTAACCTGAGATCAGGAGTTTACTACATTGTGTATGACTATCCAAATTTAGGTATGGGACTGGTTTGGATAGAATTCCCTTGTGATGGACCCCATAGCCTGTGATACTTCGTACTATCATCCTGACTTCACATTCCAGCATGGTCATTTCATTCGCACCACATATTACATTGCATCCGCAGTACTTAGCATTTTGAGTTACTATATTTTTGCACTTATATGGCCTAGATGGACTTAGTTAGATTTATATATAACGTTGCATCATCGGCATTTGATATTTAGCTTCTGCATTTGTATAGACGACCCACATTGCGTATTCTATTATTGAATGATTCATGGACTTACTAGTATATTTTCGCTTACTCTGATATCGTATGATATTGTCATTTTTCTGCTTATCTCGATGATGTATGATTTATGGGCTTTATTGTATACTTGGTACTTACCTTACACATACTTTCATCACCCTCTAAGCTTTCTATAAGCTTATGCACGATAGATGCGTGCAGGTGGCGTTAGGTTGCGGCAGCGTTGAACTTGGAGCGTGTAGTTGTCTTCTGGAGCTTTTATTTCGATATATGTATTTCCTTTTCAGCATTGTATTCAAATAATTATATTAGTGGATATGTGATGATGATGTTGCCTTTATGATTTGGGTAAACTTGTCATTATACTTTTTATGAGACAAATATACGTTGAAAAATCCTCCTTGTAGGATCCCAGGATCAGAACCTAGTGTATGTACGCTAGGGGCCGAGAATGGGGTACTATGGAGGCTGTCGGCACCGGGTTCGGCGATCTGGATTCCTGTGAATCCGATTTCTGAGTTTGGGATGTGACAAAATGTCTCTTCAACGAATTTAATCATGAATGTTAGATCATCAAGGGATACATCACATATCAATGCATACATTCCTTGTGCAATGGAGCCGTAAGTTGTTCCACCCCAACCAAAAATGCATTCTCAACTGACTTCAGTGAGAATGGGAACAAGATCAAAGGAAGAAATATGATCAAAATTAACTGATCTCTCAATGATAATATCACTTGTGCAGAAATCTCTAATGTGTTCTGAATCTTCTTCAGGGGCCCGTAGGGTTCTCACACCAAGTGGAGTCGACCTAAATGATGAGCTAGCACAATTTTTGCATTCCATTTTCTTTGATTGATACTCCATTTTCGTTTGCACAAGATAAAAATCAAAGAAAGTGAAAGGAATGAAGCTAGATCAGTTTTTAAAGAAAACTCACCTCAAAGAGGGTTTTAAATCAAGAATACAACACCCAAAAGATATTTACTAGCAATGATTTATCAAATACTTGAGGAAAATTAAAAGAAAAATACTTATAAGTAAGAATAGGTGATGGGTTAGTCGAGTGAGGCATCGGCTAGTTGAGGAAGAAGAAGAGAACTGAAATAGAAAAGGTGATTTTTCTCCTTTTTAGGAGATCATACTGTCTTCTACTGGTCGAGTATGTGCTTCGACTGGGTAAAAATCATAATATTTTGATTTTGTGACTTATTTATTTTAAATTTTATCATTATTAACATTTTATGCATTTAATAAAAATAAACATAAACAAACAATGTACAAAAGGAAACAAGATAATTATTTAATAATGTACAAACCAATATCATGCTTTAAGTTGGAAAATCTGATTCTATCAAGTGGCTTGGTCAGTATGTCTGCAAGCTGCTTCTTAATTTGAATGTATTCAAGTATGATAGACTTGTATTCAACCAATTTTTAAACATAATGGTATTGAATATCGGTATGTTTCGTATGAGAATGTTGAATTAGATTTTTTGAAATATTTATTACGATTAAATTATTGCAATACAAAGTCATTGTATCTGGCGATTCCATAATCAGCTAGCATTCTTTTCATCTAAATTAGTTGAGTGCAAGCATTTCCTGCTGCAATGTATTCAACTTTAGTTATAGAGAGAGATATTGAATTTTGTTTCTTGCTGAGCCAAGATACTAAGCAGTTCCCTACGTAGAAACATCCATCACTAATAGATTTTTTATCATCAATATTTTCTACCCATTCCGCATCAGTATATTCGGCAATTTGTACAGATGTATCATGTGGATACCATAGTCCTATGTTCGTAGAACTTGCGACATATCTGATTATCCATTTAATAATAATTAAATGTGATTCCTTAGGATTAGATTGATATCTAGCACATATTCCAACATTAAAAGCAATATTAGGTCCACTAGCAGTTAAGTATAGAAGACTACTAATCATACTTCGATATAGACGGGAGTTTACACTTTTACTTGATTCATCCTTTGAGAGTTTAAAAGTCATACTCATTGGAGTCTCGAAATTTTTTCATTCTTAAAACCAAACCCTTTTACAAGGTTCAAGGCATATTTGGTCTGTGAGATGAATATACCATCTTCAAGTTGTTTAACTTGTAATCCAAGAAAATATTTTAGTTCGCCAACCATATTCATTTCAAACTTGGATTTCATTAGACGTGCAAACTCAATAAATAAGTTAGTGTATGTAGATCCATAAATGATATCGTCAACGTACATCTAAACTATCAATATATGATTGTTACATTTTTTTGACGAATAAGGTTTTATCAACACAGCTCATAATAAAATTATGACTAAGTAAAAATTTAGTTAGTTTTTCGTGCCATGCCTTGGGGGCTTGTTTTAAACCATAAAGAGCCTTTTTAAGACAATACACATGATTTGGAAGTTTGGAGTCTTCAAAACCCTTTGATTATTCAACATGTACTTCCTCATACAAATCACCATTTAAAAATACATTTTTAACATCCACTTGATAAATTTTGAATTTTTTATGGCATGCAATCGAGATAAATAATCTTATAGATTCAAGACGCGCAACTAGTAAAAAGGTCTCATCATAATCAATACCTTTTATTTGAGTGTACCCTTATACAACTAGTCGAGCCTTATTTCTGATAATATTATCCATTTCATCAGTTTTATTCTTAAAAAACCATTTGGTTCCAATTACATGTTTATCAGTAGGTCTAAAAACCAAGTACCATACATCATTTCTAATAAATTGATCTAATTCTTCTTGCATGACAATTATCCAACTTTTATCAACAAGTGCTTCATTTACATTGGCTGATTCAATTTAGGAAGTGAAACAGACATAATTGGATATATTTTCTAGTTGTAATCTTGTTTGCACACCAGTACGAGGGTTACCAAGTATTTGATTAGTCAAATGGTCTTTAACTAATCTTGTTTCAGTAATGACTGATTTAGGTGAAGAGTCAGGTATATTAATCACATTGACTTCATCATCATCTAAATCAGAATTGGGTGTGATTTGTTGATCATCTATCACAACATTTATAGATTCTTGAATCACCCCGGTTCTTTTGTTAAGAACTTTGCATGCCCGGTTATTTAGAGCATAACCTAAAAATATTCCCTCATCGCTTTTAGCTTCAAATTTTCTCAGTCATGTAATATAAAACATTTGCTTTCAAAAGTTTGAAAATATTTAATTATGAATTTTTTATTAAATCATAATTCATAAGTTATTTTTTTTTAGCTTTTCTAATATAAATACGATTTATAATATAACATGCAGTACTGACAGCTTCAGCCCATAAATTTTCTGGTATATTCATGCTATTTAGCATTACACTATCCATTTCTTATAGAATTCTATTTTTTCTTTCAACAATTTTATTTTGTTAAGGTATTTTAGGAGCAGAGAATTCATGCGATATACCGTGATCAGTGCAGTAGTTCTCAAAATTGGTATTCTCAAATTCAGTGTCATGATCACTTCTAATTTCGACCATAGATAACTCTTTTCAGTCTAGATAAGTTTTAAAAATTTTCTGACTTCATCAAGACTATCTGATTTTTCTCTTAAGAAGGGTACCCACGTATATCTGGTGTAGTCATCAACTATGACCAGAAAATCTTCTTTCTGCCTTCACTCTTCATTCTAGTTGGTCCAAAAAATTTTCATGAGGTCAGTGCCTATCTTTAACAATATAAATGGGAAAGAAAATCCACCTCGCCTTCATCGGTGTAGGTGGGCCCCATCATAATATGTGTGTATAATCCACTCCGTTCATTAGACATATCAGTTCTTATTGTCGGGTTTTTTCAAAATAAGAAAGATTTTTTTTTAAATTATAAAAAAAAATTAGGAAAAGGGTTGTGACTTTTGGTGATTGTTGGTGACTATTCATTTGTGAATAGTGGTGCCTCTTAGTATATGAAGCATCATTTGAATTCAAAATGGTGGTCAAGATGCCATTAATGGTGGAGGGATGTCATTATTGAAAAGACGCCATGAAAGAAGATGTCTTTCCATGAAAAAGATCTTAAAGGAACTTTTATGATTCTATATAAACTCATCTTTGGGTCAATTTAAAAACAACAATTCCAACAATCTCCTCTCCTCCTTTTTCTTCTCCATTTCATTTTTGGATGGTTTTTGAAAAGTTATAGTTTTCAAGTGTAAAATTACAAACAATTTTTCAAGCAGTAAACTACAAATAGTTTTCAGGGGGTATGTTGTAACAACATAGAAGTCAAATGTATACGGTCTAAAAGTATGTTCACAGTGCAGTTTTTTGGTTTTGCAAACCGAAATCCACATTTCTTCGATCTTGGAGAAGATGCTTATTATATCCTAGAGGCGGATTTTTTGTAACGCTCTTGCAAAGCGGTTTAATTACCAATATGGTGCGAATATTGCCTTAAAGATAGCAACATCTTAACACACCTTATGATTATCTTTAAGTGATTAATTTTCAATATTTCTACCTCAGCCATTACAATTTTAAGGTGATATTATGGTATCTTCTATGGGTCATCCTGACTTTATTCCAATTACACCATTCGATGGTTCAAATTTTCTTCGATGTTAATTGAGGGTGCATCTCTTCCTCACATCACTCAAGTTGGATCACGTACTCACTTAAGATCCTCCTTCACTAACATCTAACAATGATACGATGGAACAAATTCAAAAGCGACAAGATTGAGATTGTAACAACCACCTATGCAAATGTCATATTTTCAATACTCTTTCTGAATTGTTATATGTTATTTACCGTCAAAAGAAGACTGCTAAATATTTGTGGCATGCGTTTCTCATCAAATACACATCAGAGGATGAAGGCAACTAAAAATTTCTTATAAGTCATTTTTAGAATTCAAAATGTTGGATGAAAAAACTCTCCTTGATCAAGTACATAAGTTACAGGTAATCATCAATAGATTATTGCCGATGACACTAAGCTTGACGTTTCCTTCTAGGTATCTACCATTAAGCTAAACTTCCACCTAAATTGAAGGACACTAAAAAAAATGCAACAAAAGAGAGAGAGAGAGAGAGAGAGAGAGAGAGAGAGAGAGAGAAAACGTCCTTAGAGGACCTTTTAATATTTCATCGAATAGAAGAAGAATCTAGAATCCATGAGTATCTTATTTTAGCCTAATTCCATCTGATTTAGTAATTATGATGATTCTTGCATATAATGGAAGATGATGTGAAAATACAGAAAAGATGTGGAAGAATGTACCTCTCCTATATTTATGGTCCAGATGAGTTGTGAAGTTGTCCAACCCTCAGAAAATCATCCAAGGTAGGTCATGGAATTTTATTAGGTGAAGAAAATGAATAGATACATTAGATTGCAATTATTTGGAAATCTAGGGGACTACATGTATGTTGAATATGAAATCTTGGGACAAGACTATGGTTGTATAGTTAAAATAGTATCACAAGTATGCCAGATGATCCAGATTTGTTAGTAAGAATGTGTGTGGACCAGAGTACAATAGGAGTTTACACCCAGATCCATAGCTCAATTGGCAGACTGAGTGGAGATTCCTCATTTCAACACTTGAGGTCTTGGTATCGATCCCTAGCGGAGGTGGCTAACATGGAGTGTGTGTACTGACATGGGTGTGTACTAACAAGCTAACCCTAAAAAAAAAGTACAGTGGGAGAACATTAACGCTCTGTACACTGACGTTAAAATATCAACTTTTTCTTGGAGCAGAATCTTGAGTTGAATTTTTTTTACCAGTGTGAAGAGTGTGTCAAAAAATGCTAAGGTGTTAAGTTTCACTCCAATCTAATGACCATGAAAGAAGTGAAATTACGGTAAAACTGCTATTGTAGAAGTATGGAATTAGTCCAAGTGTCCTAGAGGGGGGTGAATAGGACTTTTTAAAAATTATTTTCCTATAACAACAAACAATGCCCAACTTTAATCAAGATGAGTAAGGAAAAGTAACTCTATGGCTTTCAAGCCAATAGAGGGTCCAAACACATATGCTACACAAGATTTACATGTAAAGAAACTAACCTATGAAGATAGTGTATGTGATAGTGTGTGAGATGTGATTCCTATCAATACTTAGACATTTACTAAATCATGTATCATAATAATCATTTGACAGACATAAGCATAATTAGATCAATGCACAAAGAGAAATCTCAAACACAATCATATATAGTGGTTTAACTACTTGCCTACTCCACTCCCAGTTGACGCACTCTCTCTTAGAGTGTACTGGATTTCACTATTCAATAGTTTTAAATCAGGTTAATCATGAACCTACACAAGGCAACCGTAGATGCTTACACAAGGCGATAAGTCCTACACAAGGATGCAACTAAGAGCCTACACAAGGCAACCTATGCCTACATAAGGCAACACATCCTAAACAAGGACAACGTATTCTCTCGTCGGAGGCCTACGAAAGGTCTTGGTGAGTTTGTTAACTTAAACTCTGAATCTAAGTCCTACACAAGGAAAGAGCTTTAGACTCAAAGAACTCTCTATACTTACAAGTAATTGAGTACCTTTCTTGCATAATCTGAAGATGATCTTCCTTTTGATGAAGAGTGTTCAGCTCCCTTTGAACCCCAACCACTTCTGATGCTTTGATCAATGCTTCGAGGTTGTAAGGTTTAGGGTTTGATTTGTTCTTCTCTAATAAATGATATGATTTAAATACATAGAGAAGATTCATATAAGCTAAGCATTCAATAGTTTCAACACAATGATCTGCCTATGAAGGATGCTACTAAAAACTCAATAGATGCTAGAGTTCATGATTCAACCCAAGCAATAAAGTTATAAGTAAATGCTTATGCAAAGGATTGAATGATGAACTCTAATGGGAAAGAGGGAATGAAGATGTGGGTAATAACTCTTGCAACAACTCTCTCAAAATCTCTTAAATTCTAGCTAATTTTACAAGAGACAAGTCATGTGTATTTATAAAGTTGAAATCTCAATGGTTAAAAAATGGGCAGAAATTCAACATTGTAGATTTCATCGAAAGGTATTCGATGCCATCCAAATTTAAATTTTGATGTCATCGAACCTTCTCCGATTGCATTGACCTCCTACACAAGATATTTAGTTGGGTGTAGGTCTAATTCTATCTGATCTCATCGAGCACCCTTCGATGTCATCGACGTGCACTTCGATATCATCGAGGGATGTTTTGATGCCATCAGGATTCTTTCTGAAAAATACACAATGGTTGCTCAACAATTTTGTCCCTTGTTCGAGGTAATCAATCAGTCCTTCGATGCAATCAAATTTTGAATTTCGATGCAATCGAATAGCCATCAATGTGATTGAACATATTGGTTTTTCCTAGAAAGATTGCTGGACAAACTGCTCCTCATTTCGATGTCATCGATCAGTCTTTGATGCCATCGATAACTTACTCTTGATGTTATCAAAGTAGCTTCAATTACATCGAGGGGCACTTAGAGTATTTTTTTTATTCTAGAGGAAATAATCCCAAGGTCGATTCAATCGAAGTGAGTTCGTTTCCATCAAAACTTAAGTTTCGATATCATCGTACTTCATTCGATGCAATTGATAATTCTCAACATTTGTTCAGTTTGTTGTTGGACTATATGGGCTTGGTTTCGATGTAATCAAACAAAGTTCAATTCTATCAAAGATGTCCTCGATTGCATCCGGATGCAATCATCTTGGTCTTTGTTTTACCTGTTCATTTCATACTTCCTCCAATACTCAAAGTGTTAGCAACTCAAACTTACCAAAAGATTTTTAGAAGTAGTTAAGGATAAGTTAGGTTCTTTGGGGGGAAAATACCTGTTAAGGTTTGTTTTGGGTAGATAAAGCTTAGTTTACCTTTTTAACTACGATCGTATGCCTTCATCTTCGATGAGTCTTAAGCTTGATGTCTTCAACTTGGGGCTCACTTGTTTGATAGACTCAACACTCACGTATATTGACAAACAAGGGCACTTTCAAGAAGCTACATGCGAAAAACAAAAACAAGAAAATTTTTAAAGGAAAGAATAAGAAAGTCATGTACGTTGACATATGATTATGTGATTATCATCCCTTAAAATTTTGGATCGTAATTAGGGATCTAATGTGTGCCATCTGATCCGTCCACCTTGAAGAGCACATGAAGCTGGGGCTTGGGTCCAAATTTGGTTAGAATATGAGATATCAATACATCATACAATCAAAATCTAATCGACGGACGTTTGAGTGATTTTTTTAGAGTTATGGTCATCAATTGCTCACCCCAACAGTCCATTTAGGAAAATAAGATGCTTGGGATATGGCAGAAGGTCCATATTTTGAATCATCCTAATGTATTTTAAAAGAATATATATATATATATATATATATATATATATATATATAGAGAGAGAGAGAGAGAGAGAGAGAGAGAGAGAGAGAGAGAGGAAATAAAAAAGAATATAAACCACATCACACTGGCACTGACCGTTAGAAAGAAAAAGAAAGAGAGAGGAAGCTACCTATGTTTGGTCCGATGTAAAAAAACAAAAAAAGGAGATAGAAGTTGTCGTTGTTTGAGTTTCAACAGGAGAGGAAAGAGAAAGGAGTTTCCATTTTCCACTAGAAGGACGAGAGAGGAAGTGGCGGCTTGAGGGTTTTGGATGACTGAAATAGCTAAAAAGCCATGGAAAATCATCTCCTCTCCAGAACAGATTGCTCCAAAAGAGATTTCTTTTGTTAGTGTTGGGGTTGACAGATTCATCACAAAGATTGAAAGATATCAGAGGTTTGAAGTTAGAAGATAAGAGGGTTGTGTAAGGGATGAGTTTTCTATCGATTGTATTCTTCTTCTTTTCCTTTGAATCTATGTTACATCCCATGAATTTCGAATTTCTCAGCTAGGGCTGAGATGAAGCCCCTAATTTGAATGATTCTTGTTGATTGTTAATTTCATCCAAAATTGATTTATTTATTTCTTTTTCTAGTATGTTTAAATGAAAACTCCATACTTTTCCAATTTATGAGCTTACCCAAAGTCTAGAGGTGGATGTTGTTTAGAATCTTATACTAGGTGTGTTTGTGTCTGACCATGAACAAGCTTTCCTACAGAAAAAGAAATAGGAATTTACAGCTATTAATGCCTAAACATGGATGAAAATATGTGATCCTTAAGATTTTTTTCTATGTCATTATCTGTGATTCATAATCAAGATAGTAGTAATAGATGTAGATTTAAGTGGTTTGATTGATTCTTAATGTTTGTATATACATGATCATTGATGTGCACGCATTAGGGACAATTAGTGTTAAGGGAAAACTCGATTGTGTTTTCAAGGAATTATACATAATGTATGCCTAAACAAGGACATAGGTTATGCTTTATTTATTAAATTTATATAAATATGAATTAGGGTGAATCAACAAGTAAAACAAGGGTCAGGATAATTAGGGTTGAATTCAAAAGTCCTAGTGTTCTTCTAGAGTAAATTTTCCTTCTTTTTTTTAGTTATTTTCATTGATTTTTGTTAATTTACTTAATAATTAGTTAAAGTATTTGTTGGATTAGTTAAGAAGAATCCTAAAATTCAAATTGTGATAACCAGTCCTCGCAGGAATGATCTCGTAATACGTACCATGTCTACACCCGATTCATATATTTATGAGTTTAAAATTAATTTATATCGAGTTGGTTTAAATAGAACATTAATTTTTTGGCGGCGTTGTTGAGGACTGTTTGGATCCAATTGGATTTAGGATTCTCACTTATCATAATTTGTAGCTTTAGGATTTTTTTGTATCATTTCACAATTTTAAGGAAACTTACTTGATTTTGTCATTGTTTTCTGTAGGAATTAAGGAAGAAAGCTGGAAGGAAAAAAAAAAGTCTTTAAAGTGAAGGAGGAGCTCCCAAGTCTTCGGAAATCAATCATCTCTTTTTCCGGGTTCTGTCCTCTAATTTTTGTTTACATAGTTTCATCTTGTATTTAGGAATTCATGATTTTTAGTTCTAATTGTATTTATCTTAAGTTGCATCTTAGTTTAGCTTTATTTCCTACATTGCGTAACTCAGTTTATGCTAGGACGTAGATCTCTGAACATATAACTAACACCTTTTGTTTCTGAAATAGGAAGAATATTTTATAGAAGATTTAGAAACATTTTATTTAAAATGAGGGACGAGAATGGAATAAAAGCTCCGAGGGACTATTCAGCTCTTGTCCAATTTAATGTACCTTCATGCATAGTGTTTTCAGCCACCACAGCAGCACACTTTGAACTTAAACCTGGGGTCATACAATTGTTGCCCTCATTTTACGGTTTAGATAAGGAGGATCCATATCATCTTGTGAAAAAATTCCTAAACATTTGCTCTACCTTTAGGTTCCAAAACTTTTCAGATGATTCAATCTGTTTACGCCTTTTTACTTTTTTCTTTAAAAGATAAGGCAAAAGCATGGTTGAATTCTCTAGAAGTTGGGTCTATCACTACATGGGACCAACTATCTAAGAAGTTCTTAAACAAGTTCTTCCCCGTTCACAAAACTAATGCTCTCCGCAGAGAAATTACTAATTTCACACAAAAAGAAAGTGAGCACTTTCATGAATGTTGGAAAAGATAGAAGGACTTATCTCTTAAATGTCCTTACCATGGTTTTGAGAAGTGACAATAGGTTTAATACTTCTATGATGGTTTGACACCCCAAAACCGTCGCATGGTTGATGTCACCAGTGGAGGGTCATTCATGACCAAAAGTGATATCGAAGCTTGGAATTTCTTTGAAACCTTGTGTGAAAATTCCTATTAATGGGACTATTCAAATAGAGGTGAAAGAAGTCCCCAACCACATAAGAAAGGTGGTACATATGAGATAGGAGTCGCGCCATATCTTTATGCCAAGATTGATAGTCGAGCTGGCCAGTCAGGCTAGAGGACCGAGCCGAGCCAAGTTTGAGTTGGGGTTAGCAAGTGGTCGAGCCGAGTCGAGCCGTGCCCAGCTCGACTCATGTACACCTCTACCTGGGACGTCCTTTTTTGGCATATCCAATGCTATCATAAATTACAGGAATGGGGTTATGAAGTTGTATTTTGGCAACATGAAGATTAAGCTTAATGCCTTTAATGTTGGACAACAACCGTCGGACTCAAATGATATATTCGAAGTAAACATGATTGAGAGTCTGGTGCATGACTCTTTCCTGTAATGTTCCAAATACGCTCTTAAGACTTTTTTTAGCACATTTTGGCATAGATTTTGACATAGGAAGTTCCATTCAAGAAGTCAATGCATTGCTTGACTCTACTCCTATAATGGATAATACTAAATGGAAAGCCAAAGTGGAACTTTTTCCATCATCTAAGTCTAAATTGGTCTCATTTATTACGAAACCACCTGTCATGCCCTAAATTCAGATATCGGATTCACAGGATTTTCGATCACCGAATCTAGTGTCGACAGCCTCCGTATTACCCTATTCTCGGCTCCCAGCGTTCATATGCCAAGTTCCAATCATGGGATCCTACAATGAGGATTTTCAACATCAATTTGTTTCATAAAAAGCATAACCACAAGTTTACCCAAATCACAAAAGCAACATCATCATCATATATCCACTAATATAAATATTTAAATACAATGTTGAAAGGAAAATACAAATGTCAAAATCAAAAGCCCCAGAAGTCAGCTACATGCTCCAAGCTCCACGCTGCTGCGACCTAACGTCACTTGCATGCATTTATCATGCATAAGCTATAGAAAGCTTACAGGGTGATGTAAGTGTGTACATAAGGTAAGTGTGAAGTATTCAACACAATGTCATAATCATACAAATATACGAAATACTAGTAAGATCATGATCAAAGAATATCAGGGTACACAATACAGATCAGTTATGTAAATAAGAAGTCATAAAGAGCCAAATATCAAATGTCGAGGATGCAATGTAATATACAATTCCTTATGAGTTCATGAATAGCGTCAGTCATTTCTAAACCATATAAATGCAGAAACACAGTAACCCAAAATGTCATATGCTGCGGATGTAATACAATATGTGGTGCGAATGGAATGACCACGCTAGAGTGTGAAGTCGGGATAATATTACGTGGTATCGCAGGCTATGGGGTCTATCACAAAGGACTTCTATCCAAACCAGTCTCATACCTAAATTTAGATAGTTAGAATTAATGTGGTAAACTCCTAATCTCAGGTTAGTCGCGTGCCCCAACCAAAATCCTGGCCATTGCAAAGGTACACGTAACAAATAGTTACGCACCACCAACCCGAGTAGATAATGAATGAATGAATGAATGAGTATGCAACTCCTGCTCAATAAGTCCACATATCAGTACAGTTCCTCTCTAAGATCATTACTGGGATCTAGTACAATCTACATACAAATCACCACCCACTGACACGTGACCATGCAAGTGGAAGAGACCTCACCATCCGCCAGACCAAGAGTCAGCCAATATCTACCCGGCACGTCAATAGCGGACCCATTCACAAGCTGGTCAAACTCAGTCTAGCAATGCCCCCTACCCTCAGGCGAGTAGGGCCACACCTCCTCCCAACCGAACACGACACAGTGGGAGACTTGGCCTCCTAGTGTTCGGCCCTCATGCGCTCATATATATCCACTCGGTCTCGACGTTAGGGTGTCTCCTGGCCAAGGAGGTTTAGGAATTTTCACCCAGGGACATCTATGGTGCCCGTATGCTAGAACCAAACATTTTCGGTGTCCCATCTGGCCATCCACGATATGCCTATGGAGGCTATGGATCTTGTGTATACCGTGCACTCATGTGAGATAACCCCCACCTATCAAGGGGTCTCATAACACCCCGCCCAATGACATATGCAATGGTTAACCACATCTCATAACAAACATGCAGATGATGCGTATGGGCATGCATCATGATGTTATGTTGTCACATACTCATAATCGGTATCAATAATCTTCATCAACAATTGACCTTGACAATGTAGACATTTAACCAACATTGTCCCAATGAATGGTCCACATAGAGCCTAACATATAGTGGACCCATGGCTTCACATAAGAGCCTTTTTTTTTTACACACGCACACACACCCTCACATAAGAGCCTAATATACAACACCATGGGCCTCACTCAAGAGTTCAATACACATTACGATGGGCCTCTCACATGGGCCTAAGATACATCACAATGGGCTCCATCGCTTAGCCCTTAAATGCACCATAGTGGGCCTCATCACATAGGTCAATACATCACATTGGGCCTCAAACACAAGCTGAATATACATCACATTAGGCTTCGAAAATCGGAATTGGAATCGATAATCGGCTTATATAATCGGAATCGACAATCGACATCGATAATCAGCCTCAATAATCGAAATCGGCCTCGACAATCAGCCTCAATAATCGAAATCGGCCTCGACAATCAACCTCAATAATCAGAATCGGCCTCTACAATTGGCCTCAAAATCGAAATCGGCCTCGACGCAAGGCAGGGTCCATAGATGGAAGGCCGACGATGATCCAAGCAATATCAATGGGGCTTATTCGTTTGGGTTAACCTACTAGAGAATGATGAGAATGGGCCTAACCAGGCTTAAGGGAAGGTCTCAATATGAACATTTAATCATCACTGCCCGTCAATGTGGATATTTAACTAACATTGCTCCCAAGGAGTGGCCCACATAGGGCCGAACATACAGTGAGACCATGGCCTCACACAAGGGCCTCATGAATCATCCCATGGCCCTCACAATAGTTAGAACGTAATTTGGGCAGTATTTACAATATTCCACACATCATGTTAGGCCTCAAACAACGGCCCAAAGCCTAAATACATCAAGATGGGCTATAAGAGGGGCAACCCATGGCCCAAAAACATCATAGCCAAAGAAAACATCCCATTCATACATTGTGTTGGGCCTCATGGGCAACACATATGCCCCAATTAAATAGCCAAGGAATATCCAAAATCCACTAATGTGGGCCTTATAAATCAGCCCAAAGACTAGGCAAGTTGGATGGATAGCAAAGATTCAATCACATATATCATATTGAGCCCCTCATGGGGCAACCCAGGGTCCAAAAAAAGGGGGGCAGCATTTATATAGCACATACGACAAGGTGGGCCTCGTCAAGCAGCCGCCCCACCCAACTGTTTCCCTGGTGGGCGTCCACCTAAAATTAGGATCTGATTCATTTGGCCTGGGCCACCTCATAGAGTGGACCCCAAAATCTGGAGAAAGGCGTGGGGACCCATACATCACCAATGGGCCCCACACAAATATATAGCATGAATATGCAACAAATACAGCAAGGTGGGCCACCTTTAGACGGTCAGCCCACCTGCCGCTGGCCCAGTTTAGTCATCCAAACAGATGGACAACTAGGGTGAAACACAGGGATAAGATGGGCCTCATTTGTGGGCCTCATAGCCCCTAGATGGGCGTCAAACAAACATTACAATGGGCTAAAAAAAAAAGCTAAATGGTAGACGTCAGTCCCAACTATTTCTTACGGTGTGGATCAACTGAGACTTGGATCTACCTCACTTCCAGGCCCACGATGATATGGGATTGGATGGACGGTGTGGATTTCAACACACATCACGACGGGACCCTGCAGTGGGCCCCACAGCGTTAGAGAACACGCTGGACAGCACGGTGTACTCCACCTGAGATCTGAATCTGCCTCATTCCCAGGCCCATGGCCTGGGAAGTCTAGATGGATGGTGTGGATACAATACGTCAAGGTGGGTCCCACAGCCCTTAGATTGGGTGGCATATAAAATTATAGTGGGCCTGGGAGCTTCAAGAATACAAACAACACCCCTGCCACTGCTATGGTGCAGCCCCCAAGGACGCTGGATCTGGACCGTTTGCAGATGGACGGTCTAGATGAAACACTGCATATGAGATGGGCCCCACCTGGTCACGACTCATACACATCAAAGAAGTCTGTGGTGGGCCTCACAGCCACCAGGTTGGGTAGCCAATAAAAGTACTGTGGGCCTGGGTTCAACAGCACCAGGAACGTCACTACTATTGCTGTGGTGCGGCCCACAAGAACCCTGGATCTGGGCGATGTTCATATGGACGGCTGGGGGTATAGGACACATACATCAAGGTGGGGTCCACGTTAGTGTGGCCCACCCAGTCCGAAACAAGTTGATATTTGTAATTTTCCTTCACCAAGGTCTGTCCCAGGACAGTCCAGGCAGCAATGCTGCTGGACGTCAACAAGGTGGGTCCCACAATGGGACAACATAACGTTTATTTTCCATCCATCTGCTTATAAGGTCACAAAGACCTAAATAAAGGGGAAAAACAAATTTCATATCAAAACTTATGTGATCCAAAAAGGGTTTCAAGGGTAGACATTCAATCCCTGCTGTTTAGTGGTGTGGACCACTTGAGAGCCGTGAATGGTTGATTTTTGGCGTACCCCAATTTCTCAAGGGAACCCATCAAATGCACGGTACAGATTTTGTACATACATCATGGTGGGGCCTACTGCTGGGTCCCACGGACCCAGTCATTCTAAGCAGCTTGCTGTAGATCTGGACGCTGCCAGCAGCAGCGTCTGGCACCCTTTGTTTTTTAAAAAGGTTTCTCCATAGTTTTTCGTAGGTGAGGCCCACATCTTTATGATCTACTCCGTCTACTGGGTTTCTGGACTCGTGATAGATATAATGAGCCCAATATTAGTTATATTGGGTGCATAGAAACATCACATTGGGCCATAATAGTTTAAATCTCCAAAATTACTGTTTTCTACAATATAGCCCGCCAGAGACTCTGTTTAGTTTCATTTTTCGGTTCAACGTCTCAAATGAGCTGGGAAATTGGATGAACGATAGAGATATAACATACATCAAAGTGGGGCCTCACATCCAGTGAAGCAGACGGAGAGTGAATACATGCTTACATCACGGTGGGTTCCCACCGTCCAGGGATGGACGGTGGACGGTGTGAACATAAAACTCATACATCATGTGGGCTCCACCGTCCCACGTGTGGACGGTGGCAGCATGGATGGACGCACGCTTCAGGTGGGGTCCATGTACACGTGGCCACCTCATGCGTGAAATACATGCCTTGGTGGTGGGGTCCACATGGACGGTTTGGATCATCAGGCCCCCACCTGCTAACGTTAGTACAACAGCTGTTTAGCTGCTGTAAACGTACTCCAGCCAATCCGATTCCAAATTAGGTGGGTCCCACGTGGGGCCCACCACAATATAAAGTCATATTTTATATATATATATATATATATATATATATATATATATATATATATATATATATATATATATATATCTTACCCGTTCCTCCTGAGCTTTGAATCTGCTCGATTTCCACCACCGTCCAGATACAAGGTGGGATGAAATACATACCATGGTGGGTCTCACCGTCCAGTCTGCTGGATGGTGCAGATAAAATGCGTAAATAGTGGTGGTCCCACGTCCGGTGGGCCACTCCATTGGATCAAGCTGCTGTTGTGTTTTTCCTTACAACAGGATCTGCCAAAATGGCAGCAATGGTGGACATAGAAGGGAAGCCCCGGTTGGACAGCGGCTGCATCCCACTTGGTAGAAGGTATGGTTAAAATGCATACATCATAGGCAGGCCACAAGATGGGAAAGAGAGAGAGAGAGAGAGAGAGAGAGAGAGAGAGGTGAGATGGAGGTCGGAGTAGCGGAGGGACCCTGCCATTATGGGTCCCTCTTTGATACAAATGTACATCAAGATGGGTCCCACCATATGTGGGCCCTCAAACCAAAAAATCAAGTGCTTATGAAAACCCACCGTAGGATGTTCTTCCCTCTTCCACCAACACATTCTAGAGCTTCAAAGAAATAAGATTCAACAGTTGAGATCGATTTTTGAGGGTGGGTTTAGGTGGTAGGAAGGCGGGCCACACATGGCTTCCCTCCCATGGACGTCCACCCCTCCATGGTTGCTTGGGAGATGGATTTTGAAAATGAGAGAGAGAGAGAGAGAGAGAGAGAGAGAGAGAGAGGAATGATGGAGAAGAAGGATGGGTGGAATGGTTATTGTAAGGCATGGGTTGGGTTGAAAATTATGTAAAGGATGTATGGGTGGCGAGAGAGAGAGTTGACTTGTAAGGGGGGTGAGGTGGCATGGGGTATGGGTGATGTACTTGAGATATGGTGTACACTTGATTAATTGGTTGATGGGACATATTGTAGAGATTCGCTCGAAATTTATAACACGTGATATTTTTTTCGAACTGAACGCGGGCCCACATCTCCTGACCTAGGTATCGCCTCGGCGTGCGAGATGTGGCGTCAGAACCACAGTGATGATGCGGTCGTAAAGATACAAGTTTCAATTCAAGCCGACTCTGATATATGGGACAAGACTTAGGATTGCTCGTAAACTCTGATAACAGATCGCGAATCACCGAAATTCGACCGGGAGGACCACGGAAGACTATGGAACAGTACGGGCTAGGATACGGGTCTTACACCACCCAAGCTTGACCTTAAACAATTACCTGAAACTCTCAAGTATGCATTTTTTAGGTCCTTCTGAGACCTTGTATGTCATCATAGCTCCTGACCTTGATAAAGAACAGGAGTGTAAGTTACTTAATGTTCTTAGAGAATATAAAGCAGTTATTGGGTAAACAATAGCGGACATAAAGGGAATAAGCCCCATTGTATGTATGCATCGTATTCATCTTGAAGAAAATGCAAAGGAGGCTTAACCCTAACATGAAAGAGGTCATCCGAGTGGAGGTGCTTAAGTTGTTGGATGTTAGTATCATTTATCCCTTTTCGGATAGCATGTGGTCAGCCCAATTCAAGTTGTTCCCAAAAAGTCCAGGATTACGGTGAGAAAAAATGACAATAATGAGTTAATACCAACCCGCATGACCACGGGCTGGCGAGTATGTATTGATTACCATAAACTGAACCTGGTCACAAGGAAGGATCACTTTCCTCTTCTTTTCATATATCAAATGCTTGAAAGATTAGCAGGGCATAGCTACTATTGTTTCCTAGATGGCTATTCCAAGTACAACTAGATTCCCATTGCTCCCGAGGATCAAAAGAAAACCACGTTTACATATCTTTTTTGAACATATGCCTATCGATGTATGCCATTTGGGTCATGTAATGCACCTGCTACTTTTCAGCGATGCACGATGAGTATTTTTTTTGACATTGTTAAGTGTTTCTTCGAGGTTTTCATAGATGATTTTTCAATTTTTGGCTCTTCATTTGATAAATGTCTATACCATCTATCTCTTATCTTAGAAAGATGTAAAGAAATGAACCTGGTACTGAATTGGGAAAAGTATCATTTTATGGTTCAAAAAGGGATTGTACTCGGGCATGTTATTTCAAGTAAAGGTATCGAAGTTGATAAACCCAAGATTGATTTAATTTCTAATCTTCCTCCACCCAGAATGGTGAAGGATATTATATCTTTCTTAGGGCATGCGGGATTCTATAGGAGATTCATTAAGAATTTTAGCAAAATTTCTCGACCCTTATGTAATTTACTAGCTAAAGATGTACATTTGTCCTTAATGATAATTGTTTGAAAGCTTTTAAAAAGCTAAAGCATTTATTAACTTCTGTTCCAATCATCCAACAACCTAATTGGAGTTTACCTTTTGAGCTCATGTGTAATGCTTCTGATTATGTTGTTGGAGCTGTTTTAGGACAAAGATTGAAAAAATGCCCATGTTATTTATTATCCTAGTAGGTCTCTAAATGATGCTCAACTTAATTACTCTACCACTGAAAAATAATTGTTGGCAGTGGTATTTGCTCTAGACAAATTTAAGTTGTATCTCATAGGATCAAAGGTTATAGTATTCTCAGATCATGCGGCATTGAAATATCTTATTTCTAAAAAAGTTGTTAAACCTTGATTGATTTGTTGGGTTCACTTGCTACAAGAATTTGACATTGAAATTCAGAATAAAAAAGGTTTCAAAAATATGATAGCCGACCACTTGCCTAGACTTGTCTTAGAGTCTACAGTGGATCCTTTGCCAATGAACGAGTTTTTCCCTAATAAACAACTTTTAGTTATTTTCCAATTACCTTGGCATGCAGATATTGTAAATTATCTTGTTACATGTCAATTTTCTTCTCATTGGACTAAACAGGATAAATCCAAATTTCTTATTGATGTTAAACATTTCTTTTGGGATGATCCATACCTATTCAAACTTTGTCCCAACTAGGTTATTAAGAGATGTGTGTCTGAGAGTGAGTTTCATAGAATAATCTCCTTTTGTTATAACCATGCATGTGGTTTTCATTTTACTTCAAAGAAAATGGCTGCAAAAGTTTTACAAACTGAATTTTATTTGCCTACACTTTTTTGAGACACCCATGCCTTTTTATTCTACATGTGATAGATGCCAACGTATGGGTAATATTTCTCGTATGAACATGATGCCACTTACCAATATTCTCATTGTTGAGATATTTGATGTTTGAGGTATTGACTTCATGAGTCCATTTCCCTCGTCGTTCGGTTATATGTATATCCTTGTGGCCATCGACTATGTCTCTAAGTGGATTGAAACAGTGCCATGTAAAATAAATGATCACAAAGTTGTGGTCCATTTCTTGAAAGAAAATATCTTTTCCCACTTTCGTACTCCTCGAGCAATTATAGGTGATGGGGATACTCATTTTTGCAATAAACCATTTGAATCTTTAATGAAGAAATATTCCATCACTCATAAAGTTGCAAAGCCATATCATTCACAAACAAGTGGTCAGGTAAAGGTTTCAAATCAGGAGATTAAACAAATTTTAGAGAAAATGGTTCGCCCCAATCGTAAGGATTGGTTGCAATGTTTAAATATACATACAATATACCCATGCTCTTTGGGTATATTGTACGACTTTCAAAACCCCAATTGGAATGTCTCCCTATAGGCTTGTCTTTGGAAAGCCTATCACTTGCCTGTGGAATTGGAACATCGTGCTTATTGGGCCATTAAAACCTGTAATTTTGACTTAAACAAGGCTAGGTCGCACTGTAAACTTCAACTTAATAAGTTAGAAGAAATTCAAAAGAATGCAAAAATTTATAAAGAACGGACAAAAATTTTTCATTACAAATCAATTTTTCATAAGACATTTAAACCGGACCAGAAATTATTATTGTATAATTATAGGTTACGCCTCTTTCCTGGAAAATTATGTTCGCGATGGTATGGTCCTTATTGGGTAGTAAAAGTCTTTCATCATGGAGCAATTGAGATTCAAAATCTAAAGGACAAGAATGTTTTCAAAATAAATGGTCAACAGTTGAAACCATATTTGAAAGATTTTGGTTAATAAAGATGTTGAGGAAATTTATTTGGAGGACCCAGGATACCACGATTGGTTGATCCATGGTCAATGGATAGTTGCATTGCTTGTTTGGATGAAGACGTTAAACTTAGCTCTCCTGGGAGGCAACCCAACTTTTCATTTAATTTCTTTTTCTTAGTTAGATAGTTCAATCATTGTGTTTAAATTATATAATAATCCAAGTTTGGGGGTGCTTTGCGTGTCCTATATTTTATCCTTGTACTTGATTATTGCATGTTTATACAATGCTTTACCACTTACTTCTCTTTTCGTGGAATCTTTGCAGGAGCAATTCATCGAGGTAATAATTTTTCCAATCTTTCGCGTGCCATCCTTTATTTTTATAAACATTGCTTGTGCCTATTGATTTTTCACTTGAAACATTAAGGACAATGTTTGTTTTAAGTTTGGGGGTAAGGTTTTCAAAATTTTAGTGACTTTGAAATAAATTTTTAATAATTAAAAATGAAATTTGCTAGAATGATGCATGATGTGCAAATGAGCTAATATTTAATGTATGGTGTGAAGGAAGTGCATGAAACGAAATTCAGACTTTTAGCTTATCTATTGAAAAGGTCAACATAAATGGTATGTACTATCCTTTTTCTAGATTGATTTTATGAATTTTTATGCTTGGAAAAAAAAATCACATGGCCATATGAATGTGATTTAGAATGGATGAAAATACTTAAATCAATGAACCAGAAGAACACTAGTGGAGACTAATAACCTTAGTGAGTGTTAAGCCATTCTATCTTTTCTGAGAGTTATAAGTAATTCAATGTTTTCTTGAATCCGGCATTAATTTCGTTGCGATCTCATTATTCTTTGTTTTGGTCAAAATTCTAAGAATCACCAAAGTTTTTTTCTAGATCTATTCAAGACATGAGAATAACCATGTGAAATCTAGGAAATGAGAGGCAATTTTTCAAAAGTTTGAGCCTTTTTACGATGTCCTCTTACTAAATGATATCTTTGTAGCAACCTTTATAGACTTTCTTTGTTAACTACATTAACTATAACCTTGTATGACAAATTTTACCATGCTTTTCATAGTAAGATGCAAAGAATGATTATGTTGAGAGGCAAAGAAAATATGTTGAAAAGGTGAATTGAAAATTTTTTATTTTTTATTTTTTAAAAAAAGGAAAAGAAAAAGACTGATATTGGAAAAAAAAAAAAAAAAGAGTTAAAGGAAAAAAAAATAAAAATCAGATTTGTTAAGAAAAGAGTTTTTTTTTAAAAAGAAAAAAAAAAAAGAATATTGGTAGTTGGGAATGGTAATCATATCATTTTTTGTATTAAGGCATGGGTTTATAAATATTTTGATTCTTAACTTACCTTTCTTAAACCTTGTTACAACCAATATAGAAGTCTTGCTTGATCTTAAGATGTAGTGTGGTTATAATGTGGAGAATAGTGAAGAAGGGACTATGGTGTATGGTTCAACATTCTTAAGTATTTGATATTCCTTTCATGAGATCAGAATTTTAATTTGTTTTATACTATCGTCTTTCAAATGTCGTATGTGAGATATTTGATTTGTTTATTCCACTCACATATAAACAAGAGACAATTTAGCCAACATCTGAATGAGTTTAATGTGAGGGAATATACTTAGTGAGATTTGAAGTCAAAGTGCATTTTTGGATGGGGAACTGAATATGTATATTTCAAACATTATGAGTTATGTTGATATTGGCTATATACACACAACACTTCGAGCATGAACATGAGTAGGATGTTTCTACCAATTGTATAATGTATAAGATTTCTTTTTTGTGTTGACAATTTTTCTGAGATAGCTGAAAAAGAAAAGAGTGGTTGAATGTAATTTCCATAACACTATGCACATTGTTGGTAATGAAGTCTCATGGCCTTTAAAGATGGGAATTTGTGATTCAATTATCATTTTCAATTTTTGGTTCAATGTTTGTGGGTAACATTGCTGCAAACCCTCACAAGACTACGACTCGTCCACTAGGGGCAACCTAGGAGTTTAAAGGCTTGTTGCATGTGCCAAAAGTGGTGTAGATAGGGTTTTATTTTCGTTATTTTAGTTTTGCTCGAGGACTTGCAAAAAGTAAGTTTAGGGGTATTTGATATACATGAAATATTGACCGTTATACTCCTGAAATTATGCCTGTCAATATCTTATTTTAGCCTAATTCCATTTGATTTAGTGATTGCGATGATTCTTGGAGATAATGGAAAATGATGTGAAAATACGGAAAAGATGCGGAAGAATGTACCTCTCCCAGATTTATGGTCCAGATGAGCTGTGAAGCCGTCCAACCCTCAAAAAATCATCCAAGCCAGGTCGTGGAATTTTATTAGGTGAAGAAAATGAATGGATACATCAAATTACAATTATTTGGAAATCTAGGGGAACACATGTATGTTAAATATAAAATCTTGGGACAAGACTGTGGTTGTACGATTAAAATAGTATCACGAGTATGCCAGATGGTCCAAATTGGTTTGTGACAATGTGTGTGACTAGAGTACAATGGGAGAGCATTAACACTCTGTACACCGGTGTTAAAATATCGACTTTTTCCTAGAGCAGAATCTTGAGCTGATTTTTTTTACCAGTGTGAAAAGTGCGTCAAAAAATGTCAAGGTATCAAGTTTCAATCCAATCTAATGATTGTGAAAGAAGTTACGGGTGAAAAACGAAAACGAGCAATTCTTTAAACGAAATAATAAGAAACTCATTCACATTCGCATTTATATATGCTTATGTCATCATCATCCCTTAAATTTTTGTATCTAAATTAGGGATCTAATGTGAGCCATCTGATCTGTCCAACTTAAAGAGCACATGACGTTAGGGCTTAGGTCCAAATTTGGTTGGAATACGAGATGTCAATACATCATACGAACAGAATCTAATTGACTGACGTTTAAGTGATTTTTTTAGATTTATGGTCATCCATTGTTCACACCAATGGTCCATTTAGGCAAATAATATGCCAGGAATATGGGAGACGGTCCAAATTTTGAATCATCCTAATGTATTTTAAAAGGAAAGAAGAAAAATATAGAAGATTAGAGAGAGAGAGACAATACGAACCAACACACTAGCACTGGCCACTGGAAAGAAAAAGATAGAGAGAGGCAGCCGCCTCTGTTCGGTCCCATGTAAATTTTTTTTTATTTTAAAAAAGGAGACAGAAGTTGCTGCTTTTGGGGTTTCAACAGGAGAGGAAAGAGAAGGGTGTTTCCATTTTCCTCTGGAAGGATGAGAGAGGAAGTGGCGGCCGGAGAGTTTTAGACGACTGAAACAACTATAAAGCCATGGAAAAACATCTCCTCTCCAGAACAGATTGCTCCAAAAAGAGATTACTTTTGCTAATGTTGGGGTTAGCAGATTCATCACAAAAATTGAAAGAAATCAAAGGTTTGAAGTTAGAAGATCAAAGGGTTGTGTAAAGGATGGGTTTCCTATCGATTGTGTTCTTTTTCTTTTCATTTGAATCTATATTACATCCCACGAATTCCTAATTTCTTAGCTAGGGCTGAGATGAAGCCCTTAATTTGAATGATTCTTGTTGACTGTTAATTTCATCCAAAATTGATTTATTTATTTCTTTTCTAGTAGGTTTAAATGGAAACTCCATACTTTTCCAATTTATAAGCTTGCCCAAAGTCTAGAAGTGGATGTTGTTTGAAATCTTATACTAGGTGTGTTTGTGTCTGACCATGAACAGATTTTCCTACAGAGAAAGAAATAGGAATTTACATCTATTCATGCCTAAACATGGATGATAATATGTGATCCTTAAGATTTTTTCCAATTTCATTGTCTATGATTCATAATCAAGATAGAAGATAATGGATGTGGATTTAAGTGGTTTGATTGATTCTTATTGTGTGTATATACATGACCATTGATGTGCATGCATTAAAGACAATTAATGTTGAGGGAAAGCTCAATTGTTCTTCCAAGAAATTATACATCATGTGTGCTTAAACAAGGACACGAGTTGTGCTTTATTTATTAAATTTATATCAATCTGAATTAGGGTGAATCAACAAGTAAAACAAAGGTTAGGATAATTAGGGGTGGATTCAAAAGTCCTAGTGTTCTTCTAGATGAATTTTGCTTCTCATTTTAGTTATTTTTTATTGATTTTTGTTATTTTACTTAACAAGTAGCTAAAGTATTTGTTGGTGTAACGCCCTGAAAATCGAGGGCCGAGTAGAAACCCAACTCCCGAGTTTCAATGCATCACTTATGCAACACATGTAATGATGATTGTATGTTGTCTGTATTAGTGCATAAAACATGAATGAGATTAAGCTAAAACAGTAAAACATAATCTAGGGACAGTTGTAACACGCAAGCGGAAGTTTGAAACGAAGATATATAACTTTATAACCAGTATAAGTCCACAACATATGTATGCGTTACTAGGTCGATATTACAATACAAAATGGCAAAATGGAAAAATAAATGTGATAGTCCACTATAAGTAAATTCCTGAAGCCTCATCAATCCGAACGGTCTACATAAACCCCCCGAATACTGCATATATGAGAAGGCATCCTCATCGTCTACGAAGTCCAGCTCCGCCTCATCAGTCACGCCACCATATGCATCTAAGACAAAGTCTGGTTGGTGTTATGAACACCGTTCTAGAACGTGAGAGTGAGTGATCAACTCAGTGGAATCATAAGGCAAAGGTTAACATGTTATCAATTCAATCAAGCAGTAATGATAAAGCAATAGAACACTCGGGTCCTAAGTACTCTTATTAATACACGAATGACATGGATGTAATGATGCATACTCTCGCCTACGCTCCCTCAGTGACTTCATCTTACGATCGTGGCATGCAACACTCCCTCAGTGCTTGACTTGCTACACCAAACGCACACGTAATGCGGTGTATGCTCATGATTAGCCATGTTCGTATTTATGTTTATTCATACAGCAGGATTTGGAAGCTAATGTACCTCCATCATATCAATTTTCCAACAATGATCTAGTCTAGGGTCGTCAGTCCTAGTAACTCTCATACGATGTTGCGGTTCTAGGTCACTACAAAAGGGCTCGTCACCAAATCAGTGTTGCTCCTGTGGGAAACACATCAAACGCACAGGACGCGATATCTGATCAGTGTAGGCCTAGTTATACTCTAATTATATAGAAAGACTCGTCGCCTCAATGCAGACTTAGAGTATGCTCGAGGTCACTACCAATGGCTCGTCACCAAGTCGTAGGCCGACAGCTCGAATACAGTGTCTCATACCACCGTATCCGGCTCACGAGTTTAGGTTACTCATTGGTCACTACAGGGAGGCTCATCACCCTAGCGTAGGCCGACAGCTCGACCACGGTGTCCCATACCACCATGTCCAGCCCATGAGTCTTAGCGGATCGAGGTACCAAGGTTGACGAGATTGCACTGGTAAGTTCGGTACTCTAGATTCAAACAGTAGCGTCCAAACATGGTGAACATACATCGGGTCAATCGGGTTACTTGACGAGCTCGACTAGCACGAGCGCACGTTGAGTTGATCGACATGAAGTACGTAAGCACTCCGTGTGGCCTAACCACTGTCGACAACCGTAGTATGACTTGGATTCATCGACACATCCTGTGTGGCGAAAACAACCGCAGCTACCTGTTCATGGCCTGATACCGATTGCCTGGACTATGTAATAGCCACAAACACATTCAATTATAACAGGTAATCAAATGAAATAATGAAAGTAATAGTGAATAAACTGCTCAATTCCTATAATCATGTAAGCAGTTTAGGAACTACAACTTAAACATGAGTCCATACATATGCATCCATAAACACCTAGATACTACCATAAGACATACATGGAAGAAATCATACACATAATTAAGGTAGTTGAGATTCCTATCTCAACACCCATATAAAAATACTTAACTTACTCATTTAGACATTTTCACAAACACGTAACTTACACATTTAGACATACATAACATATATTGGCTATAATACTTATTAGGACAAATTCTTTCACCAAGGACTTGTTACACATACACGAAGCATATATACACGGCAACAAATCATGGAAAATAAGTTTCAAATTCTATACGTATATGATTATTACTACAAATACATGGAATACCCTAAATACAACATAGCATATACGTATACATAAAGTGAAACAAACAACCCATTTGGCAGTGTAATGGCACCCACATCAATAATAAATCATTATCTGACATTGAAAGCCTTGAAAACCATAACCTAGACACATATAGTCTGCACCTTACGCCGATAAACGCGTATCGAACTCAGTTTGTATGTCAAGTCATTGTCCACAACACGAGGGCCACCTATAGCACTCAATATGTTAGATATTTCATTACTTAGACTATTTGAAACCCTAAAATGGATTAGAGTTAGGTTTTCTTACCCAATCTTGGGATTAGAATCGCCGGAATAATGATTTGGTAGTAGTGGATAAGCACGTGGAGTAGCGGGAATTGAATCCCAGGAATAACTCCAACTCTTCTCTCTCTTTCCTTCTCTTTCTCCTCTTCTATTCCTTAGGGTATTTAGGAAATTCGTATGGAGTGTATGAGAGAGGATTTAAGGCCCTTATATAGGCCCAGAACTGATGAAAACAGCCTCAGGGCCAAGGTATACTTAGGTTATAACCAAATCAGGTCTATTCCGATCCAATGGAGCATTTTTGGAGGTCCCTTTTACTGAATGCGGTCGGACTTAAGATCGCTAATATTGGATCTTGATCAAGTTAAGTTTTCAGTCCGATCGGGTTTCCAGATCGACTGTGGCGGACCAGTTTCAGTTCAGCGGTCACGGAAACTCGATCAGGGCCACAAGTATATTGACATGTGTGGGCCATCTTCCCTGATCCAAGGGTGAATTTGAGTTAGAATCCAATGGTCAGAATACTTATAATCGGTGTGCAAGTGACACGACTCAGATTACTTAAATTTATATTTAATTTCTAAACAGATTCACTCTTCTCACACTCTTCGCTTCGGACTCAAGCAAATCGTCTCAGGACATCATCTGAACTTGATTTTTGATGTGATAGTCAAGTCCAACTAGGCGGTCATAATTATCTAAGTTTATTACTATCAGACTTTCGGTGTGCGGTCTAGGTCCAATACGGAGTTTCTGAATGCTCCTGAGAGCAACTAGGTTTAGAGTTGGATCCTAGATTTCAGAGTAATATAGCGTTAACATTTCTACAAGTTTTGGGTCTTGTAGATCGTATTTAAAGTGATTGGTGCTAATTTCACAGATAATCGGGTTTAGTGCTAGTTAATTCTCGTTTAATTTCTAAAGGATTTACTCCTAAGTGATTTCTATTTGAGGTGGTACTCTGGTCTTTGTACGAAAATTTCCAGGACGTTACAATTGGATTAGTTAAGAAAAATCCTAAAATTCGAATTGTGACAGCCGGTCCTCGTGGGAATGATCTTGTAATATGTGTCGTGTCTAAACCCGATTCGTATACTTGCGAGTTTAAAATTAATTTAAATTAAGAAGTTGGTTTAAATAGAACATCACCTAATAATCCAACTAATCTTCAATTGTCAACATTAGCATTCCCTTACATCTTGGCATGGAAACCTCAAGTTCAGGCCAGACTAAGGGTTCATTTAGCATCTTTACTCTAATCTAACAAGCGCTATTCTAATAAGCTCTATTTGTTCTAGCACTTATTTTAAATAAGCTCGTCAATGTCAATGGTCCATGTGGAAAATCTAAGTTAGGTTTGAGTAATGTAACAATAATGATATTATACTTTTGAAGTAGCTCGGTGAACTGAAGCACTTCCTTGGCTTACAGTTGGAAAAGTGTGAAAATGGATCTTCGTGTATTAGTTAAGATATGCTTTGGACTTCTTAAGCAAGTTTGGAATGACGAACTGTAAACCAATTGCTTCGCCGATTGAAGCAAATTTGTAGGTGAGAGCATATGTGGACTTTGCATCACGTATTGCTCAATTTGAAGCCTTTCATATATGCGGTTAAGTGCTTATTGATTTTTTTACTATCTAGTTGAAGATGTTGTTAAAAACTCTTATTCTATTCCTTTTTTGAAAAATTTTTATCAGGAATTTGTTGTTTATTACTGATTGGTTGGAGGTGTTGTTGGACATTCAAGTTGGAGGTATTTGATTAGATTGTCTCTTATTGTGTGATGCGTACTCGCCTCTTCTCTACCACCTCCCTCAATGACTTAGTGTAGACACCCCACCTCAAGCTGAGAAGCTGATAGAGTTTGAACGGATGGATGAAAAACCACACCCCGATCCCAAACCATAACCCTAGAAGCCTAAGCGCTAAGAACCCTAATCCTAACTGAACCCCAATCCTAAACCCTAACCCTAGAAGCCTAAACCCTAGGAAACACAGTCCTAAACCCCGAAATTAGCCCATCCAACCCGGTCAGCCCGGTCAGCCTAACCCTAAATCCTAAGAACCTAAAACCCTAGAGCCCAACTTGGTGAGTCAACTGACCCAGTCAAATCATGTGGTCAGCCTACCCAACCCAACAACCCAGTCAACTCACCTAGTTAAGCCCAAAACCAAGCTTGAACCTAAGCCAAAAACCAAGCCCAATCGGAGAAATGGTCAAAACCTCAAGGAAGCAACCCTCATAGTAAAGCCTCCATACACTTGGAGGATGCTTCCTGCCAAAACAGTGATTCCAAGTGGGGACCAGTGGCAGCCAAGTTGTTGGATTGCAGTAATTTTTAGCCTAGTTCCCCAATACAAAAGCTACAAACATTAATACATAAGTAATTTTCAACTTATGTTCTAATTATTGCAATTCAACTTAATTATGCATCCAAACATACCCTCGACAATTTATTTGACTTCCCATTTTACTTTGGGGCATTTATCGTGACACTCTTCAAGAAGCTTTATTTGTGTTTCTCTTATAGAATGATTAGAGACATGTTGATGCCAATGGGTTAACACCATTGCAAGAGCCAAAATGGATTTGTTTTTCTATTTATCTGTGTTTTGTAATATGCACATGAACAAAATTCTTGGCCCATCACCATACACAGTTCGGCTGACCAAATGAACAATCTCGATGATTGAAATATAGGGCCGACACCCCAATCAACGTTATGATCATTTGAACCAAGCAATGCATAATACCCTTTTTCTCAACAACATTAGCTTGGTAATCACTACTCAACAACATCTAAGTGCCTTTTAAGAGTGTGTTTGAATGCTCAATTAAACTAAATTGCATTTCATGCAATTCAATATTAGGGCTTGTTTGGATGGGTGATGGAGGCAAGGAAACTAATTTTCTCTGGTGTGACAATTCCCCTCATTTTCAAAAGTCAAGAGTGGTGAGGTAATCAGTTTTCATTTCCTTAAATCTCCTTCAAAAAAGGCTAGTTCCTTTTTCCTCTCTAAAAATCTAAGAAATGGAGATTTCCACCTTTTATGAGAGAGACTTGCACTTTTTGACCATTGATCATTCACATTTACATTGAATTTTGAAATCATGTGTGGTAAAAAAAAAAAGTATTTTCATACTTTTCCTCATATGTGACATTATCTTTTCATCATCTATCTTTTGGTTTCCACCAATCCAAACATGCCCTTAGATGAAATGACAAAGTGGGGTTAGAACAATTTCGATTCATAATGTAATACCCCGGATTTTGGCCAATCTGGGATTTGACGTCCTTAGGCAATGGGTCAACTAAAACACCTGGAAAATTGCTCAGAACCCAATTTCATAACCAAAGAAACCACTTAGGATTAATTCCTTTAGAAACTAAGCATAAGTTAGCTAGCGCAACGCTGGAGTAGCTGGGAAATAGTCCCTGATCACTTTAAATACGTTCTACAAGACCCAAATCGAGTAGAACGTATGACTCCATAATACTCTATAACCTTGGATCAAACTCTAAACAGGTTTGTTCTCTGGACCACTTTGAAATTTTGTATTGGATCTAGACCGCGCGTCGAAAGTCCGATACCTCTTATCTTAGACCGTTAGAACCGCCTAGCTGGACTTGACAATCATTTCGAAAATCAAGTCAAACCGATAATCACAGACTATTTCATTGAGCCCGGACCGAAGAGAGTGCGAATAGGGACAGAATTGGAATTTCAAATTCAAATCTGGCATACGACTTGACGCGTCAGTATTAGGCGTTCTGACCGTCAGAATTCATCCAGATTACACCCTCGGATCAGGAAAAATTTCTATTTATTATTATGAGACTTCCAGTCCTGATCTACGTGCGGTGACCGCTGAACTGAAACTGGTCCGCCACGTGCGATCTGTGAATCCTGCCAGACTGAAAACTTAATGCGCGCTAGATCTGGTACGCATGAGCTTAAGTCCGATCGCATTCGACCAGGGGACCACCAGAAAGCATGTTTTGGACCGAAACAGCCCCAAATTGGATAGGCACTAAGTGAACTTTGTTCCTGAGCCTATTTTGGGCATTTTTGGGCTTATAAAAGGGGTTGAAACCCTCTCATATCTCTCCCATCCGAATTTGGGAAAAGCCTTAGATTGAGGGAGAGAAAAGGTGAGAGATTGTGAGAGAGGTGGGAGAGAATTTCCTGCTGCTGGTGCTACCTGCTACACGTGTTTAAGCCACGCGATCCAAGCACTTTCCCGGCGATTCCTCCGCGTTTTCAGGTAAGGAAACACCCTAATAAGTTGCTGATTTAAGGTTTTCTTGCTTTCAAAGCATGTTAGTTGATAGATCTTGCAAAACAGGTTCACTTATCGCTGTAGACGAAGCGTATACGCTCCGTTCGAATTTCAACATCCATAAGAGACAAGGTGCGGATATTAGACGCTTTGATTGACTGTTTTCAAAGCTTTCAATGTCGTTTAATAGTAGATTCTTGACGGCAACGCCGTTTGACATGTACAACATGCTCTCCGTTTCCTGTTTCGTAAATCAACGAAGAATATGAGATTTAGGGCATTTTAGTCATTTGTAGGAAGTACCATTTTCATTCATAGTTTGCTGATGTGATTGACATGAATTGTTGTCGCATTAGAATGTTTGGAATGCGTGCATAATTAGTTTGGCGAAGAGATTCGCCTAAATACGCATTTCGGGTCGACATACTATATGTAGACTCAAGTGTGTAGTGTAAGTGTTTGTATAAATGCTTGTATTAGTATGTATTGAATTAAATGGTGTTATGAATTAATTTGAGATTGATTTCTCAATTAATATGCTGATGTAAATGATTTCCTACATGTTAGCCGTATGTACGATTTCATTATATGTATGAAATGCATATGTTTGATGTCGCACTTAAGTGGTATGCTATAACATGTACTTGATGATTTCATTATGGTTTAGTTGAGATTGAATTCTCAATTAATAGGCTAATGGAGAGGATTTTCTATATGTTGGCGATATGCATAATTTCATTATATGTGTGAAAGACATGTGTAGGATGATTTACTTAAGTTGTACGTTATAACAGGTGTTAACATGCTCACATGGTTGTATTTCATTTCCATTACTCTTACATGAATGCTGACATGATTCCATGATTGTTTGGGACTATACTTAGTCCAGGCAGTCGGTAACCGAGCGAATTCGTGGTTAGTTTATCTTCGCCACGAACGACGCGTAGATGAACGCGAGCCGTGTTCTGGAGTTGGCGGCAGTGGTTAGGCCACACGAAGTGTTTTACGCACTTCATGTCGTCAACTTGAGATGCGATCGCGCTAGTCGAGCCCGTCAAGTAACCCGACTGGCCATTGTATGTTCACCCTGCATGAGTCATAACTGCTTGAACCTAGGGTACTGAACTTACCATTGTAAACCCTGTTAACCATGGTACCTTGATCCATAAAGACTCATGAGCCGGGCATGGTGGTATGGGACACCGTGGTCGAGCTGTCGGCCTACGCTGGGGCCACAAACCTCCCCGTAGTGACCAGTGAGCACCTAGACTCGTGAGCAGATTATGGTGGTATGGGACACTATATTCTAGCTGTCGGCCTACACTGATCAGGCGACGAGTCCTTTGTAGTGACCGCGAGCGTATTCTGAGTCTACGGGAGGCGACGACCCTTCAGTAGCAGTAGAGTACAGTAGGCCTGTATTGATAAGGTGATGGGGGAGCGGAGCAACGAGTGCGTGCAACAGCCCTGGCAGCCCTTGCAGCGACCTACAAAATATACATCGTATGAGATTACTAGGAGTGACGACCCTAGACAGGATCTGTGTTGGGATTGATACAAGGGAAGTACCTTAGTTTCCCAATCCTGCTGTTTGAATGGACTAATAATAACTCGAAAATCATATCATCATAGCATTGCATGTGCCTGGAAGATGTGGAGCACTCTAGGGAGTGTGGCATGCCGCGGTCGTAAGATGTTGCCGCATGAGGGTGATCGTCGGTGAGGGCATACATCACGTCATGTCATAATTGCATTAACAACAGTATTAGGATTGTTTGATTTATTGCTTTACTATTATCGCGTGATTGATTTGAGAACATGATAATCCTTGCTCTATTATTCCACTGAGTTAGCTACTCACTCCCACGTTACGGGACGGTGTTCCTGGACACCCACCAGACCTTTTTGTGATTGCAGATGATGGCGCGGCCTGCGAGGCAGAGCTGGACTTGATGATGATGAGGAGGATCCCTCCTTTATGCGTGTTCTGATTGACGGGATTACAGGGAGGTTGATTAGATACTTTGACACTTGTCATTTTATATTTTTAGCGCACTCATGTATATTCGTTTTGTCTACTTTTGGAGTATACATGTATGTATATAACCTGGTAACATATCCACACTCTGGAGGCATACAACAGTTTATATATGTTATACATACTATTACAGACTTCCGCTGGTTAATTTAACTGTCTCTGGAGTATGATATGCTGTTCTGGCTTAATTTCACTCATGTTTAATACATTATCACAGACAACATTCAATCATACATATCTATGTTGCATAAATAACATTTTGGAACTCGGGAGTTGGGTTTTTGCTCGACCTCCCGATTTTCGGGATGTTACAGATGGTATCAGAGCATGATTTGGATTAAACTGGGCCTGGGTTATGGTCACGCGACGTACGCTGTCGCTTCCTTTGATTTAGGTGGGTGCGAGAAGGGTCTAGAAACACTTTTAGGATCTCAGATTCGCCGATAGGCGAAGACTATTCATTTCGATCGTGCGATCGAGTCTGTAACGCATCTCGGGTCGCGTAAAGCAACCCGAATAGCTTCTAAGCCATAGGAAGTCGGGTTGAGACGTCCTATGAACGATTTTAAACCCGCAAAGGTAAATTCTTGGGCCGTGGGATGACCACGACTCCTGTATTCAATCGCGAGGGCTTAAAAACCCCGTTTTACCGAAAATCTTCGAAATTCTTCCTCTCACCACCCCAATCTTCAACTATTTCTTATCCATTTCATGTTAGACATCAATCCTAATGTGAAAATAACATAAAATCTTAATTTCATAAAATTTTACAGTAAATAGTAAAATTTCATAAAAAATGGCCATAAGGCCATTCTAACTTCACTTTCTTTAGCAACTAATGGTCTAGATGGATGTAATAGATCCTTCTACCCCAAAATCATATGCTGCATGATAGGGTTTTGTATTCGGGATTGAATATTGGACCCGAAAAGCCTCGAATGGATGTTAAAAATGTATTGGCCTCCCTAGGGCAATCTACAATGAACCAGAGTGTGCACCATACCTTTTTGGAATCCCTAGGGCAAGGGGAATCCATCTCATATGGTCTAAATGGCCAGTTTGAAACTTCATCGGCGATGCCATCGCCGGTTCGGCGATGCATCGCCGTTCAAACTTGTCGGATGGGTTTGAACTTTGGGCTGGAGGAGTTTGGGGGCTAGGGTAGCCCCCTGGTATGCGGTCCGTACCTTGAAACCCCCTAAAAGATGTACTTCCTTCACAAATGGCCCCCATTTCAAGCTCCATTTTCATTTTTTGTTGCCCTATTCCAAAAATCGTGACTTTAAATCACCCCCAAATCCATTCCTGGCCTAAAACGACCACATTCCATCATCCCATAGAATTTTTCAGCCCTTCCTCTTGAAGGTTTCATCGTTTGGAGCTCTTACAACGCCCAAATCGAGCTGAAATCGTGAGGTGCTCCATTCCCCTTTTTCATTCTCTTTTCTTTCTGAAAATACATCGTAGGGGAGCTTGAAGCATCCCTCTACAACGCCTAGATCTCCCTTTTCTAGTTTGGTTAGCCATTTCCTTGCATTTCCCCCATTTTCCATGGCTATTGTTAAGCCGTTTTAGCCTTTTTCTCTCTTTTCACCATCCTCCCTCTCAATCCTATTTCTCCATTTTCTTTGCTTAAGGGATACTGAAAAATATATGGCTGAGAGAGCTCTAGTGAGCAACAGACAGTATTAGACTCGACAGGGATAAAGAAGGTAAGTCGGGACTGTGGTAAAGTCCTTTGGTAGAGTTAGGCATCTATGCCTTCGCCCTGTAGATTGTTTGATTTTTATTTTAAGGATTTCTGTGTTTTGTTGTTGTTAGGTTTAGTGAAGTTACAGGTAGAAACTGTGTTTGTGTTGTGGTTTGGCCTTATCATAGCCGAATTTTGTTGAATGAAGTGCATGCCGATTCATTTTGTTGTGAGGTATTGTCCCTAGATTGGGAGTATTATAACTTCCGGGATTCAGCCTACAAATTAGATTTTTATCCCACCCCACCCTCCAACCAAGCATGCCACTCCCTATCCCGCTATGGGACTAGGAATGCGGTTCCATTTAATACAACTAAGCGCTACCGGCTACATAGGCCCTAGGCATTTTTGGATCTAGTGTTAGCACTCCTAGATTTGAAGGATCTGAGGACATAAGAAATCCAATTCCAGTTAGACAAATCTTGACCCTAAGCAATAGAAGAATTTTCTGTAGTAGAAATGGAATGGAAAGCCATTTACCGTATAATCTTAGGCTTTGGATTATAGCTACAGAGTTACAGACTAGGCTACTAGTTGTCTTAGGCAGTGTAAGGCCTATATATGCTAAGGGATAGTAGGTTAGATTTGGTTGGAATGGGACTCCCTTCCTTCGGTAGATCCCTTTATGGCTTATAGACTTCTATTGTTGCCCATAGGAAGGAACCATATACTCTAAGGGAACATTTATAACTCCCTCAGATTGAACTTAGAATGTACTAGCACTCCCCTTAGAATTGCCTTCCCCAAGGGCTTATTGCATTCGGGAATGCGGAATAAAGGGACTACATGTAAGGGATGTATTCGCGGTTTGAATCGACTTCTTAATCCTAGTAGTTACCAATAAATCCAATGCTCTGATCAAGCAGAAGATCGGCATCGACTCGGATTAAGAATTGATACAATAAATCTTCTGTTCTAGCTAGACAGAAAATCTATGTATCCGGCTCAGACCCACTACACAACTTTTCTTCCGTGTTGGCTCGACCACCTACAACCACAAGTTATTGCTTTGCCCTTGATAAATGTTAAAGACTTAAAGCCAGTAGAGAATTCGACATCTTGTCACCAACTCATACCTGCCCCTGAACTTAACCACAATAGAGATTAGGCTCATCTCTATGATAATAAGTACCAATGCCATAGAACGCATCATTAGCAAGAAAAACCATGTAGAGAAAGGTTGTTTCCATTTTAGGTCAAGGATAGCTCCTAAGTTGCGCCTCGTTCTGATATACGGATCGATACTAAGATTCTTCAACCTTAAGTAAAACTAAGTTTTAAGGGGGGTAGAACGTATTGAGTCCAATCCAGTTAGGTTAGTCAACGCTACCGTTTGATCAGAGTGGCGCAGCGGAAGAGTGGTTAGCCTCTTTCCCACTGGCCCAAGATCGAAACCTTTGAGTTCGGATATACATACGATTAGGTTATTAAATAGGATTTGAACCATCCTTAGAGAAAGTACTCCTTGCTCTTTGCCAATGTCGGGGACGACATTGTGTTTTAAGGGGGGTAGATTGTAACACCCCGGATTTTGGCCAATATGGGATTTGACGTCCTTAGGCAATGGGTCAACTAAAACACCTGGAAAATTGCTCAGAACCCAATTTCATAACCAAAGAAACCACTTAGGATTAATTCCTTTAGAAACTAAGCATAAGTTAGCTAGCGCAACGCTGGAGTAGCTGGGAAATAGTCCCTGATCACTTTAAATACGTTCTACAAGACCCAAATCGAGTAGAACGTATGACTCCATAATACTCTATAACCTTGGATCAAACTCTAAACAGGTTTGTTCTCTGGACCACTTTGAAATTTTGTATTGGATCTAGACCGCGCGTCGAAAGTCCGATACCTCTTATCTTAGACCGTTAGAACCGCCTAGCTGGACTTGACAATCATTTCGAAAATCAAGTCAAACCGATAATCACAGACTATTTCATTGAGCCCGGACCAAAGAGAGTGCGAATAGGGACAGAATTGAAATTTCAAATTCAAATCTGGCATACGACTTGACGCGTCAGTATTAGGCGTTCTGACCGTCAGAATTCATCCAGATTACACCCTCGGATCAGGAAAAATTTCTATTTATTATTATGAGACTTCCAGCCCTGATCTACGTGCGGTGACCGCTGAACTGAAACTGGTCCGCCACGTGCGATCTGTGAATCCTGCCAGACTGAAAACTTAATGCGCGCTAGATCTGGTACGCATGAGCTTAAGTCCGATCGCATTCGACCAGGGGACCACCAGAAAGCATGTTTTGGACCGAAACAGCCCCAAATTGGATAGGCACTAAGTGAACTTTGTTCCTGAGCCTATTTTGGGCATTTTTGGGCTTATAAAAGGGGTTGAAACCCTCTCATATCTCTCCCATCCGAATTTGGAAAAAGCCTTAGATTGAGGGAGAGAAAAGGTGAGAGATTGTGAGAGAGGTGGGAGAGAATTTCCTGCTGCTGGTGCTACCTGCTACACGTGTTTAAGCCACGCGATCCAAGCACTTTCCCGGCGATTCCTCCGCGTTTTCAGGTAAGGAAACACCCTAATAAGTTGCTGATTTAAGGTTTTCTTGCTTTCAAAGCATGTTAGTTGATAGATCTTGCAAAACAGGTTCACTTATCGCTGTAGACGAAGCGTATACGCTCCGTTCGAATTTCAACATCCATAAGAGACAAGGTGCGGATATTAGACGCTTTGATTGACTGTTTTCAAAGCTTTCAATGTCGTTTAATAGTAGATTCTTGACGGCAACGCCGTTTGACATGTACAACATGCTCTCCGTTTCCTGTTTCGTAAATCAACGAAGAATATGAGATTTAGGGCATTTTAGTCATTTGTAGGAAGTACCATTTTCATTCATAGTTTGCTGATGTGATTGACATGAATTGTTGTCGCATTAGAATGTTTGGAATGCGTGCATAATTAGTTTGGCGAAGAGATTCGCCTAAATACGCATTTCGGGTCGACATACTATATGTAGACTCAAGTGTGTAGTGTAAGTGTTTGTATAAATGCTTGTATTAGTATGTATTGAATTAAATGGTGTTATGAATTAATTTGAGATTGATTTCTCAATTAATATGCTGATGTAAATGATTTCCTACATGTTAGCCGTATGTACGATTTCATTATATGTATGAAATGCATATGTTTGATGTCGCACTTAAGTGGTATGCTATAACATGTACTTGATGATTTCATTATGGTTTAGTTGAGATTGAATTCTCAATTAATAGGCTAATGGAGAGGATTTTCTATATGTTGGCGATATGCATAATTTCATTATATGTGTGAAAGACATGTGTAGGATGATTTACTTAAGTTGTACGTTATAACAGGTGTTAACATGCTCACATGGTTGTATTTCATTTCCATTACTCTTACATGAATGCTGACATGATTCCATGATTGTTTGGGACTATACTTAGTCCAGGCAGTCGGTAACCGAGCGAATTCGTGGTTAGTTTATCTTCGCCACGAACGACGCGTAGATGAACGCGAGCCGTGTTCTGGAGTTGGCGGCAGTGGTTAGGCCACACGAAGTGTTTTACGCACTTCATGTCGTCAACTTGAGATGCGATCGCGCTAGTCGAGCCCGTCAAGTAACCCGACTGGCCATTGTATGTTCACCCTGCATGAGTCATAACTGCTTGAACCTAGGGTACTGAACTTACCATTGTAAACCCTGTTAACCATGGTACCTTGATCCATAAAGACTCATGAGCCGGGCATGGTGGTATGGGACACCGTGGTCGAGCTGTCGGCCTACGCTGGGGCCACAAACCTCCCCGTAGTGACCAGTGAGCACCTAGACTCGTGAGCAGATTATGGTGGTATGGGACACTATATTCTAGCTGTCGGCCTACACTGATCAGGCGACGAGTCCTTTGTAGTGACCGCGAGCGTATTCTGAGTCTACGGGAGGCGACGACCCTTCAGTAGCAGTAGAGTACAGTAGGCCTGTATTGATAAGGTGATGGGGGAGCGGAGCAACGAGTGCGTGCAACAGCCCTGGCAGCCCTTGCAGCGACCTACAAAATATACATCGTATGAGATTACTAGGAGTGACGACCCTAGACAGGATCTGTGTTGGGATTGATACAAGGGAAGTACCTTAGTTTCCCAATCCTGCTGTTTGAATGGACTAATAATAACTCGAAAATCATATCATCATAGCATTGCATGTGCCTGGAAGATGTGGAGCACTCTAGGGAGTGTGGCATGCCGCGGTCGTAAGATGTTGCCGCATGAGGGTGATCGTCGGTGAGGGCATACATCACGTCATGTCATAATTGCATTAACAACAGTATTAGGATTGTTTGATTTATTGCTTTACTATTATCGCGTGATTGATTTGAGAACATGATAATCCTTGCTCTATTATTCCACTGAGTTAGCTACTCACTCCCACGTTACGGGACGGTGTTCCTGGACACCCACCAGACCTTTTTGTGATTGCAGATGATGGCGCGGCCTGCGAGGCAGAGCTGGACTTGATGATGATGAGGAGGATCCCTCCTTTATGCGTGTTCTGATTGACGGGATTACAGGGAGGTTGATTAGATACTTTGACACTTGTCATTTTATATTTTTAGCGCACTCATGTATATTCGTTTTGTCTACTTTTGGAGTATACATGTATGTATATAACCTGGTAACATATCCACACTCTGGAGGCATACAACAGTTTATATATGTTATACATACTATTACAGACTTCCGCTGGTTAATTTAACTGTCTCTGGAGTATGATATGCTGTTCTGGCTTAATTTCACTCATGTTTAATACATTATCACAGACAACATTCAATCATACATATCTATGTTGCATAAATAACATTTTGGAACTCGGGAGTTGGGTTTTTGCTCGACCTCCCGATTTTCGGGATGTTACAGATGGTATCAGAGCATGATTTGGATTAAACTGGGCATGGGTTATGGTCACGCGACGTACGCTGTCGCTTCCTTTGATTTAGGTGGGTGCGAGAAGGGTCTAGAAACACTTTTAGGATCTCAGATTCGCCGATAGGCGAAGACTATTCATTTCGATCGTGCGATCGAGTCTGTAACACATCTCGGGTCGCGTAAAGCAACCCGAATAGCTTCTAAGCCATAGGAAGTCGGGTTGAGACGTCCTATGAACGATTTTAAACCCGCAAAGGTAAATTCTTGGGCCGTGGGATGACCACGACTCCTGTATTCAATCGCGAGGGCTTAAAAACCCCGTTTTACCGAAAATCTTCGAAATTCTTCCTCTCACCACCCCAATCTTCAACTATTTCTTATCCATTTCATGTTAGACATCAATCCTAATGTGAAAATAACATAAAATTTTAATTTCATAAAATTTTACAGTAAATAGTAAAATTTCATAAAAAATGGCCATAAGGCCATCCTAACTTCACTTTCTTTAGTAACTAATGGTCTAGATGGATGTAATAGATCCTTCTACCCCAAAATCATATGCTGCATGATAGGGTTTTGTATTCGGGATTGAATATTGGACCCGAAAAGCCTCGAATGGATGTTAAAAATGTATTGGCCTCCCTAGGGCAATCTACAATGAACCAGAGTGTGCACCATACCTTTTTGGAATCCCTAGGGAAAGGGGAATCCATCTCATATGGTCTAAATGGCCAGTTTGAAACTTCATCGGCGATGCCATCGCCGGTTCGGCGATGCATCGCCGTTCAAACTTGTCGGATGGGTTTGAACTTTGGGCTGGAGGAGTTTGGGGGCTAGGGTAGCCCCCTGGTATGCGGTTCGTACCTTGAAACCCCCTAAAAGATGTACTTCCTTCACAAATGGCCCCCATTTCAAGCTCCATTTTCATTTTTTGTTGCCCTATTCCAAAAATCGTGACTTTAAATCACCCCCAAATCCATTCCTGGCCTAAAACGACCACATTCCATCATCCCATAGAATTTTTCAGCCCTTCCTCTTGAAGGTTTCATCGTTTGGAGCTCTTACAACGCCCAAATCGAGCTGAAATCGTGAGGTGCTCCATTCCCCTTTTTCATTCTCTTTTCTTTCTGAAAATACATCCTAGGGGAGCTTGAAGCATCCCTCTACAACGCCTAGATCTCCCTTTTCTAGTTTGGTTAGCCATTTCCTTGCATTTCCCCCATTTTCCATGGCTATTGTTAAGCCGTTTTAGCCTTTTTCTCTCTTTTCACCATCCTCCCTCTCAATCCTATTTCTCCATTTTCTTTGCTTAAGGGATACTGAAAAATATATGGCTGAGAGAGCTCTAGTGAGCAACAGACAGTATTAGACTCGACAGGGATAAAGAAGGTAAGTCGGGACTGTGGTAAAGTCCTTTGGTAGAGTTAGGCATCTATGCCTTCGCCCTGTAGATTGTTTGATTTTTATTTTAAGGATTTCTGTGTTTTGTTGTTGTTAGGTTTAGTGAAGTTACAGGTAGAAACTGTGTTTGTGTTGTGGTTTGGCCTTATCATAGCCGAATTTTGTTGAATGAAGTGCATGCCGATTCATTTTGTTGTGAGGTATTGTCCCTAGATTGGGAGTATTATAACTTCCGGGATTCAGCCTACAAATTAGATTTTTATCCCACCCCACCCTCCAACCAAGCATGCCACTCCCTATCCCGCTATGGGACTAGGAATGCGGTTCCATTTAATACAACTAAGCGCTACCGGCTACATAGGCCCTAGGCATTTTTGGATCTAGTTTTAGCACTCCTAGATTTGAAGGATCTGACGACATAAGAAATCCAATTCCAGTTAGACAAATCTTGACCCTAAGCAATAGAAGAATTTCCTGTAGTAGAAATGGAATGGAAAGCCATTTACCGTATAATCTTAGGCTTTGGATTATAGCTACAGAGTTACAGACTAGGCTACTAGTTGTCTTAGGCAGTGTAAGGCCTATATATGCTAAGGGATAGTAGGTTAGATTTGGTTGGAATGGGACTCCCTTCCTTCGGTAGATCCCTTTATGGCTTATAGACTTCTATTGTTGCCCATAGGAAGGAACCATATACTCTTAGGGAACATTTATAACTCCCTCAGATTGAACTTAGAATGTACTAGCACTCCCCTTAGAATTGCCTTCCCCAAGGGCTTATTGCATTCGGGAATGCGGAATAAAGGGACTACATGTAAGCGATGTATTCGCGGTTTGAATCGACTTCTTAATCCTAGTAGTTACCAATAAATCCAATGCTCTGATCAAGCAGAAGATCGGCATCGACTCGGATTAAGAATTGATACAATAAATCTTCTGTTCTAGCTAGACAGAAAATCTATGTATCCGGCTCAGACCCACTACACAACTTTTCTTCCGTGTTGGCTCGACCACCTACAACCACAAGTTATTGCTTTGCCCTTGATAAATGTTAAAGACTTAAAGCCAGTAGAGAATTCGACATCTTGCCACCAACTCATACCTGCCCCTGAACTTAACCACAATAGAGATTAGGCTCATCTCTATGATAATAAGTACCAATGCCATAGAACGCATCATTAGCAAGAAAAACCATGTAGAGAAAGGTTGTTTCCATTTTAGGTCAAGGATAGCTCCTAAGTTGCGCCTCGTTCTGATATACGGATCGATACTAAGATTCTTCAACCTTAAGTAAAACTAAGTTTTAAGGGGGGTAGAACGTATTGAGTCCAATCCAGTTAGGTTAGTCAACGCTACCGTTTGATCAGAGTGGCGCAGCGGAAGAGTGGTTAGCCTCTTTCCCACTGGCCCAAGATCGAAACCTTTGAGTTCGGATATACATACGATTAGGTTATTAAATAGGATTTGAACCATCCTTAGAGAAAGTACTCCTTGCTCTTTGCCAATGTCGGGGACGACATTGTGTTTTAAGGGGGGTAGATTGTAACACCCCGGATTTTGGCCAATATGGGATTTGACGTCCTTAGGCAATGGGTCAACTAAAACACCTGAAAAATTGCTCAGAACCCAATTTCATAACCAAAGAAACCACTTAGGATTAATTCCTTTAGAAACTAAGCATAAGTTAGCTAGCGCAACGCTGGAGTAGCTGGGAAATAGTCCCTGATCACTTTAAATACGTTCTACAAGACCCAAATCGAGTAGAACGTATGACTCCATAATACTCTATAACCTTGGATCAAACTCTAAACAGGTTTGTTCTCTGGACCACTTTGAAATTTTGTATTGGATCTAGACCGCGCGTCGAAAGTCCGATACCTCTTATCTTAGACCGTTAGAACCGCTTAGCTGGACCTGACAATCATTTCGAAAATCAAGTCAAACCGATAATCACAGACTATTTCATTGAGCCCGGACCAAAGAGAGTGCGAATAGGGACAGAATTGAAATTTCAAATTCAAATCTGGCATACGACTTGACGCGTCAGTATTAGGCGTTCTGACCGTCAGAATTCATCCAGATTACACCCTCGGATCAGGAAAAATTTCTATTTATTATTATGAGACTTCCAGCCCTGATCTACGTGCGGTGACCGCTGAACTGAAACTGGTCCGCCACGTGCGATCTGTGAATCCTGCCAGACTGAAAACTTAATGCGCGCTAGATCTGGTACGCATGAGCTTAAGTCCGATCGCATTCGACCAGGGGACCACCAGAAAGCATGTTTTGGACCGAAACAGCCCCAAATTGGATAGGCACTAAGTGAACTTTGTTCCTGAGCCTATTTTGGGCATTTTTGGGCTTATAAAAGGGGTTGAAACCCTCTCATATCTCTCCCATCCGAATTTGGGAAAAGCCTTAGATTGAGGGAGAGAAAAGGTGAGAGATTGTGAGAGAGGTGGGAGAGAATTTCCTGCTGCTGGTGCTACCTGCTACACGTGTTTAAGCCACGCGATCCAAGCACTTTCCCGGCGATTCCTCCGCGTTTTCAGGTAAGGAAACACCCTAATAAGTTGCTGATTTAAGGTTTTCTTGCTTTCAAAGCATGTTAGTTGATAGATCTTGCAAAACAGGTTCACTTATCGCTGTAGACGAAGCGTATACGCTCCGTTCGAATTTCAACATCCATAAGAGACAAGGTGCGGATATTAGACGCTTTGATTGACTGTTTTCAAAGCTTTCAATGTCGTTTAATAGTATATTCTTGACGGCAACGCCGTTTGACATGTACAACATGCTCTCCGTTTCCTGTTTCGTAAATCAACGAAGAATATGAGATTTAGGGCATTTTAGTCATTTGTAGGAAGTACCGTTTTCATTCATAGTTTGCTGATGTGATTGACATGAATTGTTGTCGCATTAGAATGTTTGGAATGCGTGCATAATTAGTTTGGCGAAGAGATTCGCTTAAATGCGCATTTCGGGTCGACATACTATATGTAGACTCAAGTGTGTAGTGTAAGTGTTTGTATAAATGCTTGTATTAGTATGTATTGAATTAAATGGTGTTATGAATTAATTTGAGATTGATTTCTCAATTAATATGCTGATGTAAATGATTTCCTACATGTTAGCCGTATGTACGATTTCATTATATGTATGAAATGCATATGTTTGATGTCGCACTTAAGTGGTATGCTATAACATGTACTTGATGATTTCATTATGGTTTAGTTGAGATTGAATTCTCAATTAATAGGCTAATGGAGAGGATTTCCTATATGTTGGCGATATGCATAATTTCATTATATGTGTGAAAGACATGTGTAGGATGATTTACTTAAGTTGTACGTTATAACAGGTGTTAACATGCTCACATGGTTGTATTTCATTTCCATTACTCTTACATGAATGCTGACATGATTCCATGATTGTTTGGGACTATACTTAGTCCAGGCAGTCGGTAACCGAGCGAATTCGTGGTTAGTTTATCTTCGCCACGAACGACGCGTAGATGAACGCGAGCCGTGTTCTGGAGTTGGCGGCAGTGGTTAGGCCACACGAAGTGTTTTACGCACTTCATGTCGTCAACTTGAGATGCGATCGCGCTAGTCGAGCCCGTCAAGTAACCCGACTGGCCATTGTATGTTCACCCTGCATGAGTCATAACTGCTTGAACCTAGGGTACTGAACTTACCATTGTAAACCCTGTTAACCATGGTACCTTGATCCATAAAGACTCATGAGCCGGGCATGGTGGTATGGGACACCGTGGTCGAGCTGTCGGCCTACGCTGGGGCCACAAACCTCCCCGTAGTGACCAGTGAGCACCTAGACTCGTGAGCAGATTATGGTGGTATGGGACACTATATTCTAGCTGTCGGCCTACACTGATCAGGCGACGAGTCCTTTGTAGTGACCGCGAGCGTATTCTGAGTCTACGGGAGGCGACGACCCTTCAGTAGCAGTAGAGTACAGTAGGCCTGTATTGATAAGGTGATGGGGGAGCGGAGCAACGAGTGCGTGCAACAGCCCTGGCAGCCCTTGCAGCGACCTACAAAATATACATCGTATGAGATTACTAGGAGTGACGACCCTAGACAGGATCTGTGTTGGGATTGATACAAGGGAAGTACCTTAGTTTCCCAATCCTGCTGTTTGAATGGACTAATAATAACTCGAAAATCATATCATCATAGCATTGCATGTGCCTGGAAGATGTGGAGCACTCTAGGGAGTGTGGCATGCCGCGGTCGTAAGATGTTGCCGCATGAGGGTGATCGTCGGTGAGGGCATACATCACGTCATGTCATAATTGCATTAACAACAGTATTAGGATTGTTTGATTTATTGCTTTACTATTATCGCGTGATTGATTTGAGAACATGATAATCCTTGCTCTATTATTCCACTGAGTTAGCTACTCACTCCCACGTTACGGGACGGTGTTCCTGGACACCCACCAGACCTTTTTGTGATTGCAGATGATGGCGCGGCCTGCGAGGCAGAGCTGGACTTGATGATGATGAGGAGGATCCCTCCTTTATGCGTGTTCTGATTGACGGGATTACAGGGAGGTTGATTAGATACTTTGACACTTGTCATTTTATATTTTTAGCGCACTCATGTATATTCGTTTTGTCTACTTTTGGAGTATACATGTATGTATATAACCTGGTAACATATCCACACTCTGGAGGCATACAACAGTTTATATATGTTATACATACTATTACAGACTTCCGCTGGTTAATTTAACTGTCTCTGGAGTATGATATGCTGTTCTGGCTTAATTTCACTCATGTTTAATACATTATCACAGACAACATTCAATCATACATATCTATGTTGCATAAATAACATTTTGGAACTCGGGAGTTGGGTTTTTGCTCGACCCCCCGATTTTCGGGATGTTACACATAATGACATGAGACCTAATCATGGTTTTCAAGTTGGATGTGAAACAATGGAAATTGCAACTTGGTGGCTGGTCCCCCGAAACTCAGTTCAATTGAAAATCCAAACTTAGCTTAAGGCCCAGTTTTGTAGATGTATAAAATTTGTTGATCTCATTTTAGTTAACAGTAATCATGCATTGAAGATCTTGATTTCTAATATATAATCACTATTAGCATGAGCTTATTATAGAGATCAAGATCTCTAATAAATAATTATTGTTAAATAAAATTAGATTTGGGCTGTTGGACATAGGCCAGTGGGGCCCACTTGTGGGCAATCACTAATGAGTGGGTCCCATGAGGTTTAGCCTCTTTTTTATAATCATTTTTTTCTTTTGTTTGTTTGAATATTTAAATGAAGATTTAGATTAGGAGATAATGATAAGACCAAATAATTTTTGGTCTCATCGAAACTCCCCATCCTTCCTTATAAATGGGAAGAGTTTCTCTCGTAAATGACACATCAAGCAACAACAAGAGTAAAAAGAGAAAAAATGAGAGATTGATCTTTGTCCATCTAGCTTCTCCTTTGAATGATCTAAGCTATAAATCATAATCCGAGGCTATCTATCCCGTAGAATTAAATGGGTGATTACACCCATTTGCACTAGTAGTGGTTAGGTGGATCGTTCATCCTCAACTTTGTGGAGGTCCCATATCGTGTAGACCGTCAGATTTTGAGGGCTCACTCTTCTGCACAAACTTTCAGTGGTATCAAAGCAACCCAATGGCGGATCTCCGATTTATTATTTTAATTACGAAAGATCAGTGGCCCTTTTTATTATATTATGTATTTTATTTTAATTATACATCGATCAATTATATATTCGCTTATTAATTATTATTATTTATTTTTTTTCTTGAGATATGGGGATTAAATAATGATAATAATAATAAGAGTAATATTAAATGTACGATATCTCGATTTACATCCTATTGGCCCGAGAGATTTTTTTAAAAAAATAAAAAAATTTTGATCAATCCTAAGGATTAGTAAAATCCAAACAATTGAGATTTAATTAAGCCCAAATATAATGATGTACCATAGATTGATTTGAGATAGAAATCAATGATAATGGAGAAATTGAGGGTCGAACAAAAAGAAGCCTTTTTAACAGGCACCACATATCTCTTATAAGATGGTAATCATAAGGGACTAATGATGGTATTCATTTAACATGTTTCTCTAATGAACATGTAGCTGGAATGTGCATCAATCTGCTCTGTTATGATTGTGATGTCTTTTTTTTTAATGCATGATAGCTCAGAAAAACACTAATCAAACTATTTTAGCTTGTCCAATTGATAGGTATGAAATGGATGGCTAAAAGGTAAATAATCAGTAATTCAAATCCAATTATTTTTTTCCAGTGACATTTTTAGGACCCGTGTTTTGAATGGTAAGGATTGGGGTATATATTTGCTATTGTAGATGAGTTACCACCGATTAATTCATAACTACTAAAGGCTTGAAGTCCCATATAGTGAAATCAATTGATAACGATTTTGTCCAAGTAATTGTTATGTATAGCCTCCTTAGTCAAGTGGGCTCAAATATGGACTTGGGCCCATTATTCTTGTTGTAACAATTTTTATTTTTTTTTTGTGAAACTATCTGAATCTGCCCTTTGTAACAAAAATAAAGGGACCATCATTAGCAATCCATGAGTAGTTGGAAAACTCATATGGACCCCATATGAATGTACAAATTCAAATGGGCCAGAACCAAAGCCCAATTCACTTTCTTTCAAGATTAAGTATATCTTATTGAAGTTTTTAATCAACCACTTGTGGGTTGATTTCAACCAAGTTTTATAAAGTAACTTGGAGTTTTTTAGCAAGATCTAACTGATAGTGTGGTCCATTTTTATGATTAACAGTTAAGATCTCTTGAAATGATAATGATCGATGTATGTATTAAACTAAAAGAACTCAGAATGATAAAAAAATTTGATTGCTTATGATATTGATTATGATATATTAGTATCGTGATTGTAATCATTTAAGGTGGGCTGCACATTTTTGGAGTTCGACAATCAAAATGTATATTTCACGTGTTTCTTGATTATTATATGTACGTATTCATGCATGAGAATGTAATTTCCTTAATATATCCTTCAATTCACTATTGATCAATGAAACATTAGTGATCGGAACCATCATCGATCGTGATGATCAATGTTGATGAGAGGATCCATCACGAATGGACATGATCACTTCCATTGGTGATGATAGGACTCTCTTAATATCAAAGAACTTTTTTAAAATTATGATGATAACATTTATATGTGTGATATAATTATGATTGATGTGATTAGATCTAAGCCCTTTTTATAAAAAAAATAAAAAATAAAAATAAAAAACTTAGTGCTCGAATGAAGATTATGAATAACCGGAGTGGGAGTTAAGTCTCCTCCACCAAATGATGCATGTAACCTGTAATGGAAGGTTGCCGTTATACAAATATATTCTTATAAAAGAAACATTTCATCTTAAATAAGAGAATTTGATTGATCTACCCCACCCTTTTAGGTATATGGACTTTCAGATCTCGTTAAGATGGGTTGACTACTTTTTACTTTGAAAATTCGAATAACACGTAGAAATGGTCATGATTAGTGCGAATAGCTTAAATCATACTTAAGTAGTGATACTTAATGCAATGTAGAGATGGTTAGCAAAGCATTAATTATCGAATAGCTCAAAGGTCAACAATTCGATGATAACGATTATGAAGACTAGTCCCGCGCGGTGCGAAGCCTTCTAGACGAGGATGAAATATCGCATACACTAGATGAGGTTTCTTAAGGAACCTATATTAGCTAAGAATGGAAATTTATGAGAATATAGGGCTGCAATGAACCACTACAATAAGTTGTGTAAACAAAATCGTTCTGACTGTAATGTCCTAATTAACACAATGTACAAAGAACTCATATCAACGTATGAAGTGCATGACACCGTTAAAGGGATCCAGGAAGCATTGGCAAATGCTTATGCGCAGAAGTCAAATACAAAAGTTCGAGCAATGGAACTAGAATTTCAGGAATATAGGATGCTAGTCGGCTGCCCTATCAAAAATCATATCCTTAAGATGGAGTAGATGATAGGCACCCTTAGGAATGTAGGGTGAAATTTTACTGAAAATCAAAAGATAAATAGCAATGCACTGTTCCTTTCCTGAATCTTAGGCCCGAATTAACAGTATTTTGAACCATACTTATTCTATCACTATGTTCAGAGACTTTTTTAACTATTTGGCATGAGAGGTTGAAATGAATGCAATTCAGGCGGGTTCAACCAAGGCCTTTACAGCAGAAACCCAAATGCGAAAAGCTAACAGGAGACTGTGCAAAGCTCGTAAGAAAGCAAAAAAGAATGACCAAGAGCAGAAGTCTGCAACACCTCCTCTAAATCTCAAGAAGGGAATGGAAAGAAGAAGCAGAAAAAGAAAAACATAACCTACTTCATTTGCAGAAACCCCGGCCATTATGTCCGGCAGTGTGCCCATAAAAAGACGGTATTTCCTAAGTCACTAGATACTTTATATGTAGGCGTTTGTTCTGAAATACTTTCTATTGATACTCTATGTCACGCCCCAAACTCGGTAACTGAACTCAGAAGGAACCTGATGGCCGGTTCTGGCCTCAACAACCTCCGTAGTAACCCATTCTCAGCTCTTGAGGCAGGTTCCGGTCTTGGAATCCTATAAGGAGGATTTTTATAACAATATAATCATTTCCAATACGAGCATACCCAAGATCACTACAAGTTTATCTGATAATAACAAGGTACACATCACAAAATTCACTAAGAATTTGAACTTTTACAAATATCCAAAAGATCCAAAAAGACATACATAAGATAATAGAAGAAAAGAGAAAAGTCAGCAACATTAGAGTCTTCAAGCTCAACTCTACTCCAAGCTCTGTCGCTACGACACCCGCCTAGGATCACTTGCACGCATCAATCATGCATAAGCTTATAGGAGCTTAGAGGGTGGTGAAAGTGCATGACAAAGGTGCACAAAAGAATAGCAGGAGATACAAGGAGAGAAACATGCTTTATGACAATATCACAAGCCTTACCAAGGCTTATCATGAATACGATGTAATGAGTACTGGGCGTCATACCAATGCGATGCATGAAGGGGCTTATGCAACCAATGCTAATGTGAAGCAAGTAATGTCAGTGCTCATATCTAAATCACATGCCAAGTATATTTTCAATCATAAGGAAATCACCGGTGTCCATTAAACTACCGAATGACTACCGCTCTATAGACCCAGCACAGTCAAATGAGCGTAAAAGACCTTATTCCCGCCTGTGTTTCACACCCCAAACTCAAAAAATGAGCTCACAAAATCCTTGATCACTAAATCCGGTGCCTACAGCCTCTGTAGTGTCCCATTCTCAGATCCCGGCACTCACATGCCAAATTCTGATCCTGGGATCCTACAAGAAAAATTTTCAGTATGATTTTATTTGTAATGAAGCATAACCACAAGCATAACCAAGTCACAAAACAACATCACCACATATCCACTATATTAAAAACTTTAAGTATAATGTGGAAAGAAAAATACAAGGTGATCAAAAACTCCAAAATAATCCGACACGCGCCCCTGCCTCAGCGCTGCTGTGATCCAATGACACCTACACACAATGGTCGTGCATAAGCTTACAAAAGCTTAGAAGGTGGTGTAAGTGTGTGCACAAGGCAAGTGTCAAGTGTACAATATCAAAGTAATACAAAAATATGTGGTAAGTCCATGAATGCTATCAGTTGTACCAAAGCTATATGATGCAAGGCATAAATGCTATCGGCCATACCAAGGCCATGCGATGCAAGGCCTATGTAGCCAAATGTCATATGCAAGATGTAAAGCAAGCATGCTAGTCTTCAGCAAGTACACATATCAGTATAGTTCCTCTCTGGATATTACCGAGGTCTAATACACGTCACACTGACTGCCTCCTCCCTAGCTACACAGCCAAGCAAGTAGAAGAGACCACACAATCCGCCTGACCAATAGTCTGCCAATACCTACCCGACTCGTCGATAACGAACTCATTTGTGAGCTAGTCAAACTCAGCCTAGCTTATAGCCCCCTCACTAGGACGGATAAGGCCACACCCCCTTTCAACCGACCACGACACAGTGGGAGACGCAGCCTATAGGTATTCGATACTTGGGCACTTGTGTATCCACTCTGTTTAGACCTCGAAGCATCCCCTGGTACCGAAAAGGTTCTGAGATTTTCACTTAAGGACATCCTAAGTGCCCATAATGCTAGAACCAATATTTTCGATATCCGATACTACCATCCACAATGTGCTTGTGGAGGCCATGGCCCTGATGTCACTAGGGTGTGCAGTGATCACAACATATAATGTAAAATGCATGAGTCACACCGTCAGTCATGCAACAATCCTGTGCGTACCACGCGATCATGTGGGGCACTCCGTCTTATAAGGAGTCATGTAAATGTCTCAGCCCGACGGCTTATGCTATGATTAAACATTCCTCATATCAAGCATACATATGATGCATATGGGCATGAATCATGGAGTTACACTAAGCATGTTATAAAGTGATGAATTATCCTTACAGCGAAGATGGGCCTAGACGGCCTATACATAACAAGTATAGGCCTATCAATGAGCCTTAGGGAGAGTCGTAATGCAGACACTTAACCAACATTATCCTTACAATGTGGACGTCAAACCATCATTGTTCCCAAGGCACGGCCCACCGTAAATATCATTACATAAACCATGGTGGAATTACACATTGCAGTGGGCCATAACCCATGGGCCTTAGAATACATCAAAATGGGTATAATCACATGAGCCTCATGGATATACCAAACGGGTCTCAATGGATGGCCATAAGTACATCCATATGTATATATATAATATATATAAATGAATCATGTCAAAAGATCAACTACACTACACTCCAAATAACAGTGGTGGTAATGAATTCCACCATTAAATTCTCAAGGCCCACCATAACATGCATTTTCTATCCAAATTTGATCATAAGGTCACACAGCCCTGAATTAAGAGGAAAAAAAAAATTCCTAATGATCCAAAAGTTCTGTAACAATAAGGTTTCAATGGCTGAACTCAATCTCCACTGCTTTTGTTGTGTGGTCCACTTGATATAGGATCTGTCTCATTTTTTAACTCAAGCTCTAAAATGATCTTTCAAATGGTTAGACGACTTGGATACAACACACGCATCATGGTGGGTCCCACAGATCCTACTGATGTCAACAGCAGTGGGACCCACTGTCTCTATAGAATGGGTGGACAGCATGTATAAAACACATACCCCATGGTGGGTTCCACCGTCCGTGGATCGTGGGAATAAAATATATCCATCATTGTAGGTCCCACGTGGGGCCCATGTAAGACCCATATCCTAGACCATACCATTCCGTAGGCTTTCGCGGTCCATCCGGTTGAATTCCGGCAACCTTCGACCCATATCCGACATCTGCACGTAATCCTAAGCCGAGTCCCGGATACCTGACTCAACTCAACCCGAAACCTGTATCTTAACAACCACACCATCGTCGTGGTTCCAACGCCGTGACTCGTGCATCGATCTGATAACCTGGCCAGGAGATGTTGACCAGTGTTTATTTCGAAGAAACACCGCGCGTTTGTAATCCCAAAAGAATCTCTACAACATTTCCCATCAATCAAATCAATCAATCACTTCATGTCAAGTACAAAGCAACCTATGCTTTCTTTCTCTACAAGTCAAGCAACATCACAAGTCAACTCTTTCTCACCCTCTCTCTTACACACCCATACATGTTAAGTACACTTCACATCCATCACCCATCACTTCTCTTAACCATTACACCTCTCTCTTTCTCAAATTCAAAAAAATTCCCAAGCAACCAACAAGCTTCACACATCCACAATTTTCCAAGGAGAGATAAAGAGAAAGTGAGTTGTGTGGCCCACTTTCCATCTCAAAAACCTATCATCCAAGCCATTCATCTCTCATCTCCCTCCATCAAAGTGAAGCGCAAGGAAGTCGGCTTTCCAACGGACCAAGAAAATGGAATAGTGGGTGCTTCTATAGGTGTAGATTTCTTATTTTGATGATGGGCCAAGTGAGGCCTACCGATCAATGGTATGGATCCCATTTTGGACCCTAAAAGTGGCCAATGGCCCACTTTAATTTCAAGATCAATCCATGATGGGGCCATTCTCCATGGACCCCATCATGATGTTTACTTTCTTTGCATAACATGGTCAATTAGACCATTCATCTCAGTGGGAAAAGGATTTTCACCGTTGATTTTGATCGGTGGGCCCATATGAAATGGGAGCCACTTAATGTATATTGTAAATCATGCAACAGAGGGCCCATAGTAGCGGTGTCCCTCCACCACATGTTTATCTTTCTCTCTCTCTCCCTCTCTCTCTCTTTGTGTGTGTATGAGATGATATGGTCTTGTGGCCCACCCGGATGGACCCCACCATGAATCATGTATTTTTTCCAAGCTATTCGTAGGTGGGACCCACTTTATTTATGCGTTGTGCCCATACCACCCACCATGGATGGCCCATCTTAGCAAGGGCCCACCTCAAATGTATGTGTTATGCAAACCGTCTAGGGACGTTGGACTCCTTGGACGTGTTTTGGAAAAACACAAATATTTGCTTGATTTACAAGCTTGGTGCAGGGGCTACTCCTGTAGGCCCCACCTCGATATATGAGTCTAATCCATGCCATTCATTCCATTCTCCAGATCATTTTAGGCGTTGAGTCAAAAATTGAAGTGAATCCAAGTATCTGGTGGGCCGTATCTTAGAAAAATGGTGGTCTTTACCGTTAAAATTCCACCTGATGATCCTAAAACACCAGAATACCTTGGATATTAGACTCGTTTGGCTTGACTTGAGCCGTAGGAGCGAGTGGACGGAGTGGATCTTTCTGACGCGAGCCCCACCTATGAAATACAGTAAGAAAACGTATTTAAACAAATAATAAAACATGAGCCAGCAGGCTGCTACCTCTGACATGAGGATGCTGGCGTGCTTGGGCAAGCAGGGATCCACGGCCCCAGCTGTGGGCCCTAATGTGACGTGTGTTGAACATTAACACAGTGCATTTGGAGGGCCACCTCAGGGCAGCGGGCCACCCCAAAAATCACCCCTATGCGCAGGTCATGTGGCCCACATCATAGGAAACAGTGGGATGGACGCCTACCATTGAAACCCTTTATGGGTCATGGAAGTTTTAGATCAATATGAAATTTATTTTTCCTCCTCAATCGAAGTCCACGTGACCCTATGGACAGTTTGGATGGCAGATAGATATCACGGTGGGCCCAGGTCTGTATGATCCTATCAACGGGTTTGGCAGGAAATAAACATTACAGTGGGCCCCAGGTTGGGTGCAAATAAATATTACAGTGGGCCTTGGTCCGTCTGACCTCACCAATAGGCTGGGGAGCAAATAAACATTATGGTGGACCCCTGGTCCATGTGACCTTATCAGTGGGTCGGATGGAAAATTAATGTTACGGGCCCTATGTGGGACCCATTGCTAGTGAAAATACCCCATCCAACGTCTAGAGGTCTAGACGCTAGCCTTTTTGCACTCCACACACACACACATGTATGTATATAATATATATATTATTATATAATATAATACATTATATTAATGAATATTGATGGTGGGCCACGCATGTAGGACCCACCACTGGTGGATGCAGTACATCTAGCCGTCCATTTATTTAGCCAGCCATCCATCCTTTTGGCCATCCCGCCTCAAGGCTTGAGACAAAAAAATAAGACAGATCTATTTATCAAGTGGACCACACCTCTTAATTCAGATCTGTGTGACCAATCAGATTGGATGGAAGATAAATTTTATAGTGGGCCTTGGGATTTTAATGATGGAAATCCTTATTACCACTTATATTTGGGTCTGGCCCACCTTGATTTGTATAAGGCCCATTGTTGAGGCCGATTTTGATGCATTCATAGCTCGTTGTTGAGGCCCACCTTAATATATATAAAAACACATATATGAGGCCCATGTTGTGAGGCTCATTGTGATGCATGCAAGGCCCATGGATTATGGCCCATTGCAATGTACATATGGCCCATGTGATACAGCCCATTTGATGTACTTAAGGCCCAATGGGATGTATTTAGGTCCATTGCAATGTGTGATTCTTCCATGGTGTATATAAGGAGGTTTGCAATAGGCTGTGCCTTGGGAACAATGATGGTTTGACGTCCACGTTGTATAGATGATGCTGGTTGAATGTCCGCATGGTCACTCTCCCTAAGGCCCATCGAAAGGCCCATACTTATACTGTGTAGGTCGTCTAGGCCCATCTTCGTTCTAATCAGAGCCCATCACCACATAACATGCTTAGTATAAATCCATGATTCATGACCATACGCATCATATGTATGCCTGATATGAGAAGTGACTGATCGTAGCATATGCTTTCAGGTAGATCGTTTATGGGCTCCCTGATTGGCTGAGTTGCCCTACATGAGCGCACAGAACATGCAGGATTGTTGCATGTCTGATAGTATGATTCATGCACTTGCACTTATGTGATTTTGATTACTATATGCCCTAGCGACATCAGGGCCATAGCCTCCACAGACACATCATGGGTGGCTGGATAGGATACCGAAAATAATATTACTAAGCATCAGGGTGCCATAGATATCCCTGTGTGAAAATCTCTAAACCCGATAGTACTAGAGAATGACTCCAACATCGAGACCGAGTGGATATATGAGCGTATGAGGGCCAAATACCAGGAGGCCGCGTCTCCCACTGTGTCATGGTCGGTTGGAAAGGGGTGTGGCCTTACTCGCCCAAGGGTAAGGGACAATAGTAGGCTGAGTTTGACCAGCTTGTGAATGGATTCACTATTGACGTACCGGATAGGTATTGGCAGACTATTAGCCAGGTGGATAGTGAGGTTTCTTACGCTTACTTGGACTATGCGGCTAGGAGAGCGACAATGCCATTTGGAGTGTACTAAACCCCGGTGATTATCCAAAATGAGAACTGTATTGATATATGATAAGAATTGGCATGTTTGAGTTGCATCTCGCATCGTATGACCGTGTTATAGCCGATAGCATTCATATCTTGCACCGCATAGCCTTAGTACGGCTAATTGCACTCATGTACTCATCAGCATGTCTCCGCATTACTTTGACCTTACATTCTGAGCACGCTTATATTACGCACACACTTACATCACCCTCTAATCTTTCTATAAGCTTATGCACGATGGATGCGTGCAAGTGATGCCAAGACGTAGCCATAGTCTTGCCGCAGTTGGAGTGTGCAGCTGAGCTTCTGGAGTTTTTGTTACTTTCAGTATATTGTATTTTCCTTTCATACGCCTTGTACCCAAAGTTTTTGATCATAGTAGATTTTGTGCTGGTGTTCTTGCGGTTATTGCTCGTGGGTTATGCTTATGTTTATACTCATTACGATTCGAATTGATGATTAGAAATCCTCCTTTTAGCATCCCAGGATTGAAACCTGGCGTATGGGTGCCAGGAGTCGAGAATGGGGTACTACGGAGGCTGTCGACGCCGGATTCGGAATCGGAAATTTTATGAGTCCGGTTTCCGAGTTCGGGGCGTGACAACCCACCATAGCATTTTTTTTCCATCCAATATGTTGATAAGGTCTCACGAACCTGGAGTCAGGGGAAAAACAAATTTCATATTGACCCAAAGCTTCTGTAATACCCAAAAAAGGGTTCAAAGGGCAACCGTTCAATCACCACTGTTTCCTATGATGTGGGCCACCTGAGCCATGTACATGGCTGATTTTTGGAGGGGGCCCACTGAATGCATGGAATGGATGTTGAACATACATCATGGTGGGGCCCACGGCTGGTCCGTGGGTCATGTTGTCCGTCCGCCCAAATGCCGCAGGCACTGCCTGCACACCTCTGGCAGCAGCAGCATCTGCTACATATATTGTTTTTTTTTAATCACGTATTTTCGTGATTTTTCATGCGTGGGGCCTGCATCGGAAGAATCCACCCCGCCCACTGGTTCCCATAGCTCAAGACAAGCTAAACAAGCCCAATATTCGATATATTTTGGTGTATAGAAACGACAGGGGGTATTTCAACGGTAAACACGCTGTTTGTTATGCTATGGCCGGCCCAAAAGTCAAATTGGCCCCATTTTTCGGCTCAATGCCTAAAATGGTCTGGGGAAAGGAATGGACGGTGTGGATTGGGTTTAAACATCAAGGTGGGGCCTACCCAAGCGGTCTAAATAAAAATCCTTGAACCCAAAGCAAATATTTATGTTTTCTATTAACGTCCAGCGTCCAGGGATGCTGGACGGTTTGGCCATTTCAAGCCTAGAAGGTGGGCCTACTCAGGTGGGCCCCCAAATGATGGATGGTGTAGATACAACACTTATAAAGTGGGCCCCACGTATAAATGGCTTGGATCAAATACATGCTTCATGGTAGGGTCCATCCAGGTGGGCCACATAACCACATCATCATACATAAAACTAATGAGAAAGAGAGGGAGAGAGAGAAAGAAAGAGGGACACGTGTGATGGAGGGACCCTGACACTATGGGCCCTCCTTTGCAATCAATCATACATCAAGTGGGTCACATTACACGTGGGCCCATCAAATCAAAAATCAATGGTGGAGATTCTTTCTCCACCAAGCTGTAAGGTCTAGATGACCCTATTCATGAAAGAAAAATAAACATCATGATGGGGTCCATAGAGAATGGCCCCATCGTGAAATGATCATGAGGATCAAGGTGGACCATCAGCCACACTTAGGGTCCAAAGTGAGATCCATACCATCAATCGGTAGGCCTCACTTAGCCCATCATCAAAATATGAAATATAGCCTAATAAGCACCCACTATTTGATCTTCTTGGTCCGTTGAAAAGTCGATCTCATTGTGCTTCACATTGATGGAAGGTGATGAAAGGTGAATGGCTAGGATGAAGGATTTTGGAGTGAAAAGTGGGCCACACAACACTCTTTCTCTTTTTCTCTCCTTAGAAAAACTTGGACGTGTGCACCTCTTGGTTGCTTGGAATTTATGTTGAGAGAGAGAGAGAGAGAGAGGTGTGGTGGTTGTAAGAAAGATGTGAGTGATGAATGTGAGGTGAGTGATGGGTGAGGTGAGAGATTGGTTGACTTTTGGGATTTACTTGACTTATGGAGAAAGAAAGCATGAGTTGTGTACTTGACAAGAGGTGATTAATTGATGGGACATGTTGTAGAGATTCTCTTGGGATTGTAAATGTACGATTTTTCTTCAAAATAAATGTCGGCCCACATCTCCCTGCCAGGGTACCGGATCGGTATGCAAGACACGACGTTAGAACCGCGGTAAAGGTGCGGTCGCAATGGTACAAGCCTCGGATTAAGCCGACTCAGATGTATGAGATATGACTTAGAGTTGTGCGCAAACGTCGATTATAGGTCGCAGGTTTCAGGAATTCATCGAAAAGGATCGCAGGAGTCAATGGAATAGTATGGACTAGGATACGGGCCTTTCTGCTCTCCCCACCTAATAAAAATTTCATCCTCAAAATTTATATTACCATCACAGCTAATCATAACTCATAAAGAAATATGAAACATAACATCATATATAATCAATACATAATACATCATATAATCAAACATCGAAAAGATGGGGATAACGCTCTTAAATCTCCACCTCGCGCTCCAAAGACGCCTCATCCATACTATGATAGCCCCACTACACCTTCATCAAGGAATGACCTTGGTTCGCAGGACCTGCTCCTTCCGATCGAGGATAGAAACTGACTGTTCAATGTAAGAATCGTCCTCACGAACCTCCAACGGCTGCCAATCAATGATAGGCACGATGCCTGACCCACACTTTCTCAACATACAGATATGGAAATTGTTGTAGACATCAGATAACTGAGATGGTAAGGCAAGCCGATAGGCCACAGCACCAACGTGCCTGGTAATCTCGAAAGGTCTTATGAATCTCGAGGCAAGCTTGCCCTTCACTCCAAAATGAACCACACCCTTCATGGGTGAGACCTTGAGATAACATAGTCCCCAATAGCAAACTCCAAGGTACGACGCCGAAGATCAGCAAAACTCTTTTACCGGCTCTGAGCTATACACATCCTCTGCTGATGATGTCAATAGCCTCTGACGTCTGCTACACAAGTTCAGGATATAGGAGACGCCACTCTCCAACCTCAGTCCAACAACTTAGAGATCTGCACGGTCTGTCATATAATGCCGCAAAAGGAGCCACGCCAACGGTTTCCTGATAGCTGTTGTTGTACGTGAACTCAGCCAATTGCAGGTGCTCATCCCAGCTACCCGAGAAATCAATCGCGTAGGCCCAAAGCATATCCTCAAGGATCTAATTGACCCTTTCAGTCTGGCCATCAGTCTGTGAATGATACCCAGTGTTGAGCTGCAAATCAGACCCCATTACCGTCTGGAAGCTCCTCTAAAACTGAGACGTGAATCTCAGGTCTCGGTCAGAAACGATCGAGACTAGAATGCCGTGCAATCTCACAATCTCATTGATGAATAACCTCGCAAGCCGGTCCAAAGTCCAGGTCGTACGAATCACAAGAAAATGTGTCGACTTTGTCAGATGATCGATGACAACTCAAACGTCATCATGACTGCACTGAGTCCTCGGTCAACCCACGACAAAATTGGTAGATATGCTCTCCCACTTCCACATCGGGACACTCAACGACTGCAATAGACTAGAGGGTCTCTGATGATCCGCCTTGACACGCTGGCACGTGTCACACTCGGTCATAAAACTGGCTGTCTAGCGCTTCATCCCAGCCCAAAACTACGGGCACCTCATATCACAATACATCTTCATTGGGCCAGGGTGGATAGAGAACCGCGATTAATGTGCCTCGTTCATAAGATTTCTGCATAACTTAGGAATATCTGGGACACATAATCGGCCTTTGAAACGAAGTCCACCATCAGAACCAATCTGCCAGTCTGAATGACTCTCAGATATTGTCACTGCTTGGTAATCCTGCAATGACTTATCTGCCTACTGAGCCTCGATCACCCTTGCGACAAGAGAGGGTTGAATCGACATGCTCGATAACTGCACAATAGAAGATTATAAGCCGATCTCGAAGTCAAATGTAGATACATCTTCAAGCATCCTCCACTCTTGAATCATCATGTGCACCATCAGGCCTTGTGGCTTACGGCTGAGAGTATCCACCACCACGTTCGCCTTACCCGGGTAGTACTAGAGATCAAAATCATAGTCCTTCAGGAGCTTCATCCAACGCCTCTATCTCATGTTCAGCTCGGACTGAGAGAATAAATACTTTAAGCTCTTATGGTCAGAGAAGAGCTCGAACCTCACCCTATAAAGAGAGTGCCTCCACACCTTCAGTGCAAGACAACTACTGCCAGCTCCAAGTCATGCGTGGGGTAGTTCAGCTCATGAACCTTGAGCTGGCGAGATGCATAAGCCATCGGCTTCCCGTGCTGCATCAGGAAAGCACTCAAGCTAACTCATAAGGCATCGGTAAATACACCAAATTCATCACTCTCAAAAGGAAGAGTGAGGACAGGAGCGGACATGAGGCGGTCCTTCAACTCCATAAATGCCTACTTACAAGCATCGCTCCACACAAACTCGATACCCTTCTAGGTCAACCTGATCAACGGGGCTGCAATGCGAGAGAATCCCTTAATAAAACGTCGGTAGTAGCCCACCAAACCAAGAAAATTACGGATCTCAGATGCGTTCCGGGATGGCCCCACTGACGCACGGTATCAATCTTCGAGGGGTCCCTATGACACCCTGCCTCGTCACCACATGACCGAGGAACTTCACCTCCTCTTACCAGAACTCGCACTTCTCCAGCTTCGCATAAAGCTGGTGTGCATGGAGGGTCTACAAGAAAATCTCCAAATGCCGCTCATGCTCCTCACGGATCCTTAAATATATCAGAATATCGTCGATGATCAGCACAACAAACTGGTTGAGATATGGACAAAGATCTCGTCCATCAACTGCATGAATACTGCGGGCGCATTGGTCAGTCCGAAGGACATGACCTGAAACTCAAAATGACAGTAGCACGTCTTAAAGGCTGTCTTCGGGATATCCTCATCTTGGACCCAAAACTAATGATAACCAGCTGCAAGTCTATCTTCGAAAAGAACTGTGCCTCCTACAGTGGATCAAATAAATCATCGATCCTCAGATTGGGTGCTTGTTCTTAATCGTGACCTTGTTGAGCTCACGGTAATCTACGCAAAGCTTCAACAAGCCATCTTTATTCTTCACAAAGAGTACCGGTGCTCCCCACAATGACTTGCTCGGACGTATAAAGCCTAGATCGCGTAACTCATCCAACTGTGTCACGCCCCAAACTCGAAAACTGGGCTTACAAAATTCTCGATCTCTGAATCCGGCACCGACAGCCTTCATAGAACTCCATTCTCGGCTCCCAGCTCCCATTCGCCAGGTTCCGATCCTGGGATGCTACGAGGAGGATTTTCAACGTCAGTTTGATTCGTAATAAGCATAACCAAAGGCATAACCCACAAACAACAACCAAGAACTCCATTACATTTTCACTATGATCAAAAACTTTACAAGTACAATGAGCATAAAGGGAAATATAATGGTAAAGAACAAAAACTTTAAAATGATCTGCAAGTGCTCCTGCCTCAGCGTTGTTGCGCTCCAACGTCACCTGCACGCAACGGTCATGCATAAGCTTATAGAAAGCTTAGAGGGTGGTGAAAGTGTGTGCGCAAGGTAGTAATATGATCATACAATATCAGAGTAATGCGGAATATGCAGATGGATCCATAATATCATGAGCCGTACCAAGACTATGCGATGCAAGATACAAGTCAAGCATACAATCCTCATCTAAGCCCACATGTCAATACAACTTAACTCTGGGATATCACCGGGGTCTAGTATACTCTAAACCAGATCGTTGCCTCATCGCTCGCAATAAGGTAAGTGGAAGAGACCTCACTATCTGTCTGCCAATATCGGGCTCGACTCGTCAATAGCTGACCCATTCCTCGAGCTGGTCAGACTCAGCTTAGCATTACCCCCTACACTCGGGCGGATAAGGCCACACCCCCTTCCAACCGACCACGACACAGTGGAGAGCGTAGCCATCTGGTAATCGGCACTCAACGCTCATCTACCCACTTGGTCTAGACGTTGGAGCAACCTCTTAGTATCATAAGAGTTTAGGGACTTTCACCCAGGGATATCTATAGCACCCCATGTAGAATAAGATTTTGGTATCCAATCCTGCCAACCACGATCTGTCTGTGGAGGCTACGGCCCCGATGTCGCTAGGGTGTACAGTAACCATATCACACAATGTGATATGCATGAATTATACTATCCAATCATGCAGCAAATCCTTGCACGTAATGTGCGCTCATGTAGGGCAACACCGCCTAATCGGGAGCCCATAAACAACCTGCCCGAAGGCATATGCTATGATCAGTCACCTCTCATATCAAGCATACATATGGTGCGTATGATCATGAATCATGGAACTATACTAAACATGTTATAATGAGATGAACTATCATCACAATGCAGATGGGCCTGGCCGGCCTATACACAATAAATACGGGCCTAATAATGGGCCCTAAGGAGAGTCGTAATGTGGACATCCAACCAGCATTACACTCGCAATGTGGACGTTAAACCAACATTGCTCCCAAGCCATAACTCGTAATAAACATTATTACACAACCCATGTTGGGTTCACACAATGTAATGAACCTTTGGCACATCCAATTGGGCCCTCATTACATCAATTGGGGTACATTAGTGGGCCTTATGTTCATCAAATGGGCCGCATTACTGGGCTTCACCAATGGCCTTAGGTACATTGCAATGGGTCATAACCCATGGGCCTCAAGTGTCTTAAATGGGCCTAATCCCATGGACTTAATACATATCAAATGGGTCTAATCATATAGGCCTTATATAAATCAAATAGGCCTAAACCCATAGGCCTCATACAAATCAAATGGGCCTAAACCCGTAGGCCTTATATAATTCAAATGGGTTTAGTCCCATGGGCCTTAAAATACATCAAATGGGCCTAGTCCCATGGGCCTAGTCCCATGGGCCTTGGAACATATCAAGTGGGCCCAATCCCATGGGCTTAGAGGCCCACTGTATTGTTTATTTGCCACCCAAATTGGCGAGGGGCCCACTGTGCTATTTATTTGCCAAAATTTGGAGGGGACCCACCTGAGGAGGGGACCCACCTCATGAACCGGTCGGATGACAAATGAACATCATGGTGGGACCCACGGCTGGAGACGTGGGTCCCCTGCTGGGACGCCGCCCGTCTGCTGCTGCTAGCGTCAGAGACAGAGGCTCTGCCTCTTTGTAATTTAAAAAAAAAAATAGAAAACCCTTTTGTTTGGGGTTTTTCGCATTTGGGGCCCACATCTAGCAGATCCACCCCGTCCATTAGCTTCAGTGGCTCAAGACCGTCCCAATGAGTCTACTATAAGATTTTTTTTATGTTTAGAAAATAAAATAAAATAGAAAAATGATCTTTGGATGGTGATGATGTAATCTCCAACGCTATGGCCCACCAGATCTTCCAATCAACCCCATCTCTTGGCTCAACGCCTAAAATGATCCAAGGAATAAGATGGATGGTATGGATTGGATACAAACATCAAGGTGGGGCCTACACAAACGGTCCACCCAAAAAGGGCTCTTTTTCCTTTCTTTCTTCTTTTCTTCTTTCCCTTTTTTTTTCTTTCAGCGTCCAGGGAACGTTCCCTGGACCATAACATGTACATGGAGGTGGGCCTTGTTGAGGTGGGCCACCACTGATGGATGATGTGGGTATGACATATAAGGTGGGCCCCACTTGAAGATGTCTTGGATAGAGTACATGCCTCATGGTGGGGTCCACTCGGATAGGCCACACAACCTTATCATAATCTCATAAAAAAATGAAATAAACAGGGAGAGAGAGAGAGAGAGAGAGTGGGACACGCGTGTGATGGAGGGCTCCGCCACTATGAGCCCTCCCTTGAAGAAATCATACAATCAAATGGGTCCTTTTACACATGGACCACCTAAATCAAAAATCAACGGTGGGGATCCTTTCCCCACCAATATGGATGGTCTAGATGACCTTTCTAAAGAAATAAACATCATGATGGGGTCCATGGAGAATGGCCCCATTACGGAATGATCATGATGATCAAAGTGGGCCATCAGCCACACCTTAGGGTCCCAAGTGAGATTCAAACCATTGATCGGTTGGCCTCACTTGGCCCACTCAAAAATATGAAAAACTAGTATTAACTAGCACCCACCGTCCAATCTTCTTGCTCCTATGGGTTCCTTAGCACCTTAGCTTCAACTTCAATGGAGGAGATGAAAAATGGATGGCTAGGATGAGAGATCTTAGGATGGAGAAGTGGGCCACACTTGGAGCTTTTTGGAGGAGAGGGAGAGGCTTGGAGAGTTCATACGTATGGAGGGTTCTTGCTTAGATTTTTTTTGAAAATGAGAAAGAGAGGAGTTGTAAAGAGAGAGATGGGTGATGGATGGATGGATGAATGATGGGTGTGTAAGAAAACCTTGACTTTGGTGGCCTTTTGTGTAAGAAAGGCATGGGAGGTGTAAGAGATTCTTGACTTTTAAGGCATTTTGTGTAAGAGAGGTATGAGCTTTCTAAGGAAATCTTGACTTTTGTGGTTGCTTGGGAATAGGTGAAAGGTGATGTGTACTTAACATGTGATGGATTGATTGATAGGATTGATGTGACATCTCGTAGAGATTCTCTTGGGTTTCGCAACGCGTGGCGTTTTCCTCGCACCAAACGCTGGCCTACATCTCCTGACCAGGGTATCGCCTCGGCGCGCGAGTCGCGGCATCGGAACCGCAGCGAGGGCGCGGTCGCTATGGTAATGGTCTTGGCTTGAGTTGACTCGGGTTGACGGCATACGAATCAGGGTCACGCGTTAATATCGATTAAGGGTTGAAGGTTGTCGAAATTCGATCGGTAAGACCGCGAAAGTCTACGAATCGGTGCGGACTAAGATACGGGTCTTACAACCTGCTTCTGCAGTTTTTGCAACACCAATGATGTTATATGATATGGGGCCTTCGAAATAGGCGCGGTACCGGACACGAGATCAATCTAGAACTTAGTGTGCCGATGAGGCGGTAATCCCAGAATCTCCTAGAACACATCGAAAAAACTACAAAACGACTGGCAGTTAGTCAATACTCAAAGTAGCTGACTCCTCAATGGCACATGACAACAAGTAGGAAAGTAACGACTTAGAAAAATCCATACTTAGACCCGAGTACCACCTTTAGTAGAAATCATTTAGAACCAAATCCCTTAGAAATTTAATGTGTTTTAGCTAGCGCTAAACTAGATTACATGTGAGATTAGCACTAATAACTTTCAATACGATCTGTAAGACCCAAAACCTATAGAATCATTGACGCTATATTACCCTGAAATCTAGGATCCAACTCTAAACCCAGTTGCTCCTGAGAATACTTTGTAACTTCATATTAGACCTAGACCGTACGTCGAAAGTCTGATAACTATGAACTTAGACCATTATGATCGCTTAGTTGGACTTGACAATCACCTGGAAAATCAAGCCCAAATGATGTCCTAAGACCATTTCCTTGAGTCCGGAGTGAAGAGAGTGAGAAAACGAAGATTTTTAGAAAATTAAATATAATTTTTAAGTAATCTGGATCGTTTCACTTGCGCGATATTTCTAAGCGTTCTGACCGTTAGATTTCGACCCAAATTCACCCTTGGATCAGGAATGGTGGCCCTTTCATGTCAAAGTACTTGTAGCCCTGATCGAATTTTAGTAACCGTTGAATTGAAGCTAGTCCACCATGGACGATCTGGAAACCCGATCGGACTGAAAACTTAACTTACTAAAGATCCAATACTAGTGATCTTAAGTCCGACCGCATTTGATAAGAGAACCTCCATAAGTGCTCCGTTGAATCAGAAAGAGGCTGATTTGGTTATAACCTAAGTATACCTTGGCCTTAAGACTATTTTCCTCGACTTTAGGCTTATAAAAAGGCTTTAAACCCTCATTCCCAAATCCCATACGAATTTTCTAAACCCTAGCTACTTAAGAGAGAGAAAAGAGAGAGAAAGTGTGAGAGAACCTGTTGATTCTCCATGGGATTCTTCCCAGTTCATCTATACATCAAATCTGCGTATCTGAATTGTTATTCCGGTGATTCTGATTCCGTTCTTGGGTAAGTTAAGCCAACCCTAACTTGTTTTGAAGCTTAAAATAGTTGTAGTGAAGTTATAGCTAACCTGTTTCATGTCATAGGTAGCATATCCACCATTGACGAAGACTTATCATCTGAATCACATCTAATACGCATTTTCTGGTTTAAGGTGCGGACTATATACGTTTAGGTTATGGTTTTCAAGGCTTTCAATGCTAGATAATGATTTATTCATGACGTGAATGCTATTACACATGCCAAATGCGCTATCTGTTTCGATGTATGTATATGTATAAGTTATGTTAGAAATAGAGTGTTTCATGCATATGTTAGAATACTTGTATACATATGGAATATGTTGTTTTGATTGTCATGAATATTTGTCGTAGACATATGCATGATATGTATGCAGCAACTCCTTGGCGAAAGGACTTACCCTAATATGTAATGGAATCGACATATGTGATGTATGTTGAATAGGGCAGTCTAAGTATTTGGATAAATGCTTGAATGAGTTAGTAGTTAGTAAAGAGTAACTTTTTAGGTTGTTGAGATATGAATCTCAATCACCTTAACTGTGTGTATGATTTCCTCCATGAATTGTGTAACTTAGATTATTCATGTTAACTAAGTGTATAATTTCCTTCATGTACTGTATTTAAGTTCAAGTTATATTTCACGAATGTTCATATGAATGTAGGACATGACCCATATGTCTGTTATTGAGCTTGTACGTGATTGGGGCTGTACACAGTCCAGGTAATCAGTAACCGTTCTGTAAATAAGTGGTTGAGGTCATTTTCGCCACACAGGATGAGTTTAACGAATCTGAGTCGTACTTGGGATGTTCGATAGTGGTTAGGCCACACGGAGTACTTGTGCATTTCATGTCGTTCAACTCAATGTGCACTTAGCCTAGTTGAGTTCATTAACTAACCCGATTGACCGATGTTTGTTCACCATGTTTGGTCACTACTTTTTGAATTTAAGGCACTAAACTTACCAATGAAACTCCCTTTAACCTTAGTATCGTGATCTCCTAAGACTCATGAGCCGGACATGGTGGTATGGGACACCGTGGCTGAGCTGTCAGCCTACGCTGGGGCAACGAGCCTCCCTGTAGTGACCAGTGAGCAACCTTATCTCGTGAGCCGATTGTGGTGGTATGGGACATTACATTCGAGCTGTCGGCCTACACTGATTAGGTGACGAACCCTTTGTAGTGACCTCGAGCGTACGCTGAGTCTACGTGAGGGCGACGACCCTTCCATAGTAACAAGAGTACAAGCTAGGCCTGTATTGATTTGGTGATGGGGGAGTGGTGTAACGATTCCATGCAACAGCCCTTGCAGCGACCTAGAACCGTAACATCGTATGAAATTTTCTAAGACTGACGACCCTAGAATGGATCAACGTTTGGGAATTGATATAAGAGAGGTGTCTTAGCTTTCCAATCCTATTGTATGAAAAGGACTAATAAGAACTTGGTAAGCATGTTCATATCATCGTATTGCATGTGCTATCGGTGTTGGTGTAAGAGTACTGAGGAAGTGATTCATGCCACGATCATTAGATGATGTCGCATGAGGGAGTTTGTGGTGAGGGCACGCATCATTCCCTCATATCATTCTTACATTAACAAGAGTATCTAGGACAAGTTTGATTGTACTTCTTTATCATTACTGCTCGATTGAATTGATAACATGTTAACCTTCGCTATATAGTACCACTGAGTTGATCACTCACTCCCACGTTCTAGGATGGTACTTAAACACCAACCAGACCCTGACCAAGCTACAGGTGACGGCGATGCTTGCAAGGCGGAGCCGAATTTTGACGAGGATGAGGCATTCTCATTTATGCAGTTCTCAGGCGGGTTCATGTGAGTCTTGTCCTGACAGCGGGGATTCTGGGATATGCATATGATGATTTTGCATAGTTTGATACATGTATTTTCAGACACAGTTGTATATATTGCCCTGGGCAGAGCACACATACATTGGGGATTATTTTGGTTTATATATACATATATATATATTTATGTCTTCCGCTTGCATTTTCTCAATATCCCGGATTTATGTCTATTAATCTAACTTGATCTACTTCACACTTTATGCACTAATACAGACAACATACATCCATCATTGTTTATGTTGCATAAATGATGTTTTGGAACTCAGGAGCTGAGTTATGCTCAACCCCCGAATTTCAGGGCGTTACACCCATACTTTTCTTACACCAAGCAACCCCAAACTTTAAAAAAAACCTCTTACACCACTACAAAAAATATGGCTTTTACCTACGAAATTAATTTTCGTAGGTAAAGATGACTTTTACCGACGAAAATGATTTTCGTAGGTAAAAGTCATCTTTACCTACGAAACTTTTCGTAGATAAAGGGTCTTTTAAAGTTTTCCTCATACAGGCAAATGAAAAGTTTACTTTGGCCTACGAAATCGAATTCCATAAGTAAAAGACATATTTACCTACACAAATTTTCGTAGGTAAAAGGTGTTTTGAATTTTTTAAAAATTTAAAAATCGAAATGTTTATTTTTATCAACGAAATTTAATTTCATAGGTAAAAGCTATCTTCACCTACAAAATGTTTTGTAGGTGGAAACGAAAAGATTACTTTTACCTATGAAATTTTATTTCGTAGGTAAAAGCCATCTTTACCTATGAAAATGTTCGTAGGTAAAATCGAACAGTTTACTTAAAAGTCATCTTTACCTATGAAAATTTCGTAGGTAAAGGTGTTTTGAATTTTTGAAAAAACTAAAAATCAAAAAGTTTACTTTTACCTACCAACGGTTTCATAGGTAATAAAACATGTATGAGGCTTTTACCTATGACTGTTTTCGTAGGTAAAAACGTATATGAGACTTTTGCCTACAAAATATTTCGTACATAAAAATATAATATTTAACTTAAATTTCAAATGTAGATGAGACTTTTACCTACGAAATATTTCGTAGCTACAAAATATATATGAGACTTTTGCCTACGCAATGGTTCATAGGTAAAATTATAATCTCTAGTTTCCGTTTCAACTGTAGTTGAGACCTTTACCTACGAAAATGTTTGTAAGTAAAAAACGTGTATCAGACATTTACCTACGAAATGGTTCGTATGTAAAAATATAATATTTAATTTAAATTTGAAACGTTAAAGCTTTTTCCTACGAAAATTGTCGTAGGTAAAAACGTTTCTGTGAATTTTACCTACGAAATATTTTGTAGGTAAAAGTCTTTTTTTAAATAAAAAAATTTCCAGCTCAAAATTCCTAGTATACACCTGTTACAATATAGTTCATATTCTTCCTACCATCAACTATCTTACAAAGTTAAACACTAACAAAGAGTGTAGACAAACAATAAAAATAAAATAAAAGAAAGCTATAGATAACACTAAGAAAGAGTGTGGACAAACAATAAAGACATGAAATGAATGAAGTTGCAATAAAACTCAAGCACTCTTATCCTACCATTAACTATCTTACAAAGTTAAACATTTTCCTATCAACCTTGAGTTGGTGGAAGTGCGGTATCAACCTAAGGGATTGACAAGTTCTCTGCAAGTGTTGTTTGGTTTATTGCCAATTTCATCAGACTCCCCTCATTCACATGTTTTTGGGATTCCTTTTCATAGTACTGGCTGTACCTCTCTCGTACAAATGGAAAGGACCAAGGACATTTCAAGACCAAATTTCATTTTAAAACATCTATTTAGTTTAATCTGGAGATGCTAACTAGTCCAAAACTTTAAGCATTTCTAAATGGGCTAAACAAATTCTGAATCAGCAAAACTCAAGCAAGAGTTTGGAGGATCATCATAACCAAAAACCTCATGTCATAGATCTCTGCAAAGTTGACGTTGGAGCTGAATAATATTTTATTTGGGTCTGAGCAATCAGGAAATAATTAATCAAGCCAACCTTTTTGTAGAACTTTGCATAAGCTTCCCAACGTTTTATCTGGAAAAAAAGATCTTTTGTCAACTATTGCTTCAGAAGCTCCAAGTCCAAAGCTCACAGCCACGAGTAGCTCTCTTCCCCCCTTATCCATACTGCAAAATCAGAATCTCAAGCTTAAGTTAGTGAAAATAACTAGTATTCTTTGTAAAATAACTTTGGGCACGAGGACGGTTTAACCTGACAATGACAGCTGCAAGTGACTCCCCTCCACTCTAAGGACCGGATGTCCTACTTTCAGGGAACTATATTTCTGAAATTCATCATCTTGAATAGGAGTTTCGTCCACCAACCCTTTGGATTGGTATTGGGATGTATTTATCCTGGAATTATGTGTAATGCTTGGGAATGTAATGTTGTTCTCAGTTTCCTTATAAAGCCAATGTGCAGCAAGTCCAAATTCTGCATGCTGATGCATCCTCTACACAGTTGAAGAGTCACTTGTAACTATTTGCTAAACTACAAGATTGTATCACCAAGAAAATTACTATTGATATTTCGTACTAGTAAAGGTTGTACTACCTGAGTTCTTATTTGCACCTCCAAGGGTGAGCTATCAGGACCTCGAACAACAGCATGAAGAGACTGCAAGAAGAAGAGAAAATTAAGGCATGTTAGCAAGAAATGTGAAAAAGAGAATGCAAACACCCATTTGAATTGTTTCTGCTACTTGTACCAAGCCAAAAAAATCATAAACACAATTCAAACAGTCTGTTCTGAACCATTAAGAACTCCCAATTTTGAGGAGCAGGATAAGTAGAGCTAGGACCGAACATAAATATTCAGAGCTCAAGGACGTATGTTGGATCCCAACAAAACTTGCCAGTGAAAAAAACAAATACATGTAGCCAGTTGGTAAATTATTGAAAATATCAAAAGTAATTTATGAATAGTTATGATGGTTATTCTAAATAAAGAACTTCGGGTGTTTACTGCAACATAAAATATTTTTCCACTAGTGTAATGACTTAGGGTGTGATGCATTAGGCTTGTGTGGAGCAAGCCCAAGACATTATCCTTTCTTTTGTGATTATCCATGACTCTAGATCTGACACATAAAACTTCAGGTTCCAGCGATTACCTATACCTAGACCTTAAACTTAACCTAAACTTAAACTTTAACATATAACCTAAACCTAGACCTTAACCTTAACCTTAACCTATAACCTAAACCTATACCTATAACCTAAACCTAGACTTATAACCTTAACATAATCCTATTCTCAAATTCCAAAACCTTAACCTATAACCTAAACCTAGACCATAACTTTAACCTATAACCTATACTTATAACCTATAACCTAAACCTAAACCTTAACCTATAACCTAAACATAGACTTATAACCTTAACCTAAAACTATTCTCAAATCCCAAAACCTATACGTATACCCACTGATGCTCTACCTCCTCTGCTTTAATCTTTATGATTTTTTATATTTTATTTATGATATTAAACTTATATGTATTTATGTGTGAATGAATGTTATGTTGATAGATGTAGTTTATATTTGGATGGATCTACGTACTTTGAGATTAAATGGATGTGAATGTGAATATGATGAAATATTTATATATAACAGGTGTATATCAGGAATATTAATAGGTGTATATCAGGAATATTGTAACAGGTGTATATCAGGAATATTTAGCAGGCACATGAAAAAAAAAAAAAAAAAAGAGGACACTTTTACCGACGAAAATTTTCGTAGGTAAAAGTATCATTGGGTTTTTATCTACGAAACTTTTCGTAGGTAAAAGTCTCATATACGTTTTTACCTACGAAAAGTTTCGTAGGGAAAAGTTCAGTAAATTTTTTGGCTATGATAATATTTGTAGGTAAATGTTTTGAAAATATTTTTACCTACAAAAATATTCGTTGGTATATGTTTTCAAAATGGCTTTACCTACCAAACAATTTGTAGGTAAAAGTTTTTAGCTACAAGAATCTTCGTAGGAAAAAGTTCTGTAAATATTTTTACCTATGAAACTATTCATAGGTAAAGGTTTTAATAAATATTTTTAGCTACAACAATATTCGTAGGTACAATTTTTGTAACAATTTTTACCTCCCAGCTAATTCGTAGGGAAAAGTTTTGAAAATTTTTTTAACTACGAAAATATTCATAGGTAAATGTTTTGAAATTATTTTTACCTACGAAAGTATTAGTAGGTGAAACTTTTGTAACAATTTTTATCTACGAACAAATTCGTAGCTAAAAGTTTTTCCATAATTTTGACGTACGAAAAAAATTTGTAGGCAAAACTTATGTAATATTTTTAGCTACGAAATTATTTGTAGGTAAAAGTTTTGTCATAATTATTACCTACGAAAAACATTCGTTGGTAAAACTTTTGTAAATATTTTTACCTACGAAATTATTTGTAAGTGAAGGTAAATGTTTTGTAAATATTTTTAGCTACGAAAATATTCGTAGTTAAAAAGTTTTGTAAATCTTTTTTAGCTACGAATATAAGGCAAAATTATTTTCAATATTTTTTACTACGAAAAATTATGTTGGTAAAATATGTTACCTACGAACTAAAATCGTCAGCAAAAGTCTTACTTTTGCCAATGAAATACTTTTTTTCATTGGTAAAAGTTTTCTCCCTCAGTCTTTTGGCAACGAAATTGTCAACGAAAATTTTTGTCGGAAAAGTTTTTGCCTACGAAAAATAGGCTTTTACCTACGAAAATGTTTGTAGGTAAAAGTGACTTTTCTTGTGGTGTGCACACATCACTCACCACATCCATCACTCCATCACCCATCTCTCTCTCTCTCTCATTTCTCGAGCTCAATTCCAAACAACCAAAAAACACACACATCCAACATTTCTACCCTCCAAGAGAACTTTATGTGTGGCCCACTTCCTACCCTCTCATCTCTCATCTCAACCATGCAAACTCCATCTCCTTCGTTAGAAGCGAAGCTAAAGAGCAAAGGAAACTAAGGGAGCAAGAAGATCAAACGGTGGGTGCTTTTATTTGTTGTTTTTATGATTTGAGGGCCACAAATGTGGGACCCATGTTGATGTATTCATATATAGGGAGGGCCTATAGTGGCAGGGTCCCTCCCATCTCCACAATTTTTCCTTCTCTCTCTCCCTCCATTTTTATTTTATTTTATTTTATTTATTATGTGGCCCACTTGATTTATGTGGAACCCACCATGGCAGCGTGTGGGGCCACCTTGTATCGGCATTTGAATCCTCACCGTCCAGGGATTTGACGGTGGGAAGTGGGTTGGCTGGACTGCCGCACACCAGCTATACACCTGCTATATTGACGTCAGCACTCTATATGCCCCGCTGATGTATCTGCTTCATCCAAACGTCTATCTATTTTACCTGATCACGGGCCCACCCTGATATTTGGGTCATCCAGATCGTCCAACCATCTAGACGTGGTTGTGGACCCCACCTTTGATGAAAGTGTTTTATCCATCCATCCACCTGGCGTTGGAAGCCACCATGATGCATCCGTTAATACGAGCTGTCCATCTACCTAACTTCATGGCAAATGCGCTGACGTCAGCAATTCTGGGTCCCACATGAGGTCTGTACCACATTCAGACCGTTCATCCACTTGCATTAGCATCAACAAGTTCTTGGGTCTGATCCAGACCGTCCAACAATTTGAACGGGTGGGATCCACAGTGCTGTAAGTGTTTTATCCTCACTGTCCAACGACAGTGGACCCACCATGATGATTATGTTTCATCAACACCGTCCAGCAGATCTGGACGGTGGGCCACAACCATGGTGCATGTGCTTCATCAGCACCGTCCATCTGGACAGTGCCATGGTCGGCCCCACCATGATGTATGTTTTAGATCCCAACCACCTGTCCATTGGCTTGTGTGGGGCTCATCTCACACATGCAATACATGTGGGGTGGGGCCACCTTAATGTTTGTGTTTTATCACTATAGGCTGGTGCAAATACCGGGTTTATTTAAAGCGGGTGGGCCACACATGTGGACCCACCTGATGTCTGTGTTTCATCCATGTCTATCCACCGTCCAGTGTTTCTGGACGGTGCGATTCCCATGATGTATGTGTATTATCCACTGTCCATCTGAGGGACCCACCTGACGTATGTGATTAATCCACACCGTCTAGCATTTTCAGACGGGAGACCCACCTTGATGAATCTACTATATATCCAACACCGTCCAGCACACGGACGGTGCTGGAAGCACCTTAATACATGTGTTTTCCATCCAGGCCATTCGTCCAGGCCTGGATGCTAGTCACTGGTTTCAAATAAAATAAAAATATAAAATATGATATATATTATTATATTATATATATAAATCATATATATATATATATGGATGGCAGGTCCCACGTGGGACCCACCTTGATGCATGTATTTCTTTCTATCCCATCCGTCCATCTCTTCCTGGACGCTGGAGACTATATATATTATAATATAATATATTATATATTTGGTGGGCCACGTGTGTGGACCCCACCATGATGATAGGTTATATCTACACCGTCCATTCATTAATGGGACGGGTAGGAGCTTTGAGGAGCCATTCTGATGTTTGGTTTACATCTGCACCGTCCAGAGGTTTAGACGGTGGGGCCCACCTTAATATTCATGTTTTACCTTGCTGTCCACCTCCAGCGGATGGGACCCACCTCAGAGGTAAGTGTTCTATCCAAGCCAACCACTCGCTTTGCCAGTGTGGGCACCACCATGATATATTTATTTCATCCACACCGTCCAGATTGAGCTGAATGGTGCTAGACAATGTCTGGATGGTGCTAATTTTCCTGGGTAATGCTTGGACAGTGCCGATCATCATTAGTGGGCCATGTGCCCCATGGAATGACAGTGTATAGTGATACACATGTTACACCTACAATTAGCGAAATGTTTTTTTTGGTGTGGGCCAAGCCCATTTGAGGCCCACGTGTGATGTGCATTTAAGGCCCACCTGTAATGTATATTTGAGGCCCAGGTGATAGGGCCCACCTACCTTGTATTTAAGGCCCATATGATGGGGCCCAACGACTTGAATATGAGGCCCATGAGCAAGTCCCATTGTGATGTATTCTTAGCCTATGGGCAAGGCCCATTGTGATATGTAATAGGCCCATGTGTAGGGCCCACCTATTGTGTGTTTGAAGCCCATGGGCGAGGCCTTTGTGATGTATTTAAAGCCCATGAGCGAGGCCGTTGTGATGTATTCGAGGCCAATGGGCAAGGCCTGATGTGATGAACTTATGGCCCATGTGTCAAGGCCCATTATGATGTATTTTTGGCCTATGGATGCGGCCCATTGTGGTATATTTCTGGCCCATTTGGTAAGGCCCATTACGGTATACTTCCGGCCCATTTGGTAAGGCCCATTGTGATATATTCCCGACCTATATGATGAGGCCCATTGTGATGTATTTCTGACCCATTTGGCAATGCTTATGGTTGAGGCCCAGTGCAATATATGTATGGCTTGTTAAGTCGTGTATGAATCCCTTGTATAGGTCACTCCTTGGGAGCAATGTTGGTTAAATGGCCACTTTGTTGGGCAATGATGGTTTAATGTCCACATTGTGACCTTCCCTTAGGCCTTGTTCTGCCAATTCCGATTATCGGGGTCGAGGCTGATTCTGATTGTCGATTACCGATTTTGATTATCGAGGTCGAGGCCGATTGTTGAGGCCGATTTTGATTGTTGAAGCACATTGTGATGTATTCGAGGCCCATGAGACATGGTCCATTGTGATATATTTCTGTCCCATATGATGAGGCCCGACTTGATGTATATTAGGCCATGTGAGCAGCCTATTGTGATGTATTCGAGGCCCATGAGACTTGGCCCATTGTGATATATTTCTGGCCCATATGATGAGGCCCGACTTGATGTATATTAGGCCGTGTGAGCGGCCCATTATGATGTATATTAGACCCGTGAGATGTGACCCACTTGATGTATATGTGGCCCATGAGTGAGGCCCATCGTGATATGTATTAAGCTCTTGAGTGAGGCCTATGTTGTTGTATATTTGGCCCTTGTGTGAGGCCATGAGTCCACTATATGTTAAGCTCTATACGGGTCATTCCTTGGGGGCAATGTTGGTTAAATGTGTACATTGTCAAAGTTGATGGTCAATACCGATTATGAATATGTAATTGCATAGCATTATGATACATACCCATACGCATCATCTAGAAGTTTGTTATAAGATGTGGTTGACCATTACATATGTTATTGGGCAGGTTGTTATGAGACTCCCTGATAGGCGGAGGCTATCTCACATGAGCGCACGGTATGCGCAGGATTGATGCATGACTGGATTGTACGACTCATGCATCTTGCATTGTGTGTTGTTATTACTATATGCCCTATCAACATCAGGGTTGTAGCCTCCACAGGCATATCATGGATGGCCAGATGGGACACCGAAAATATTTGGTTTGAGCATCGGGTTGCCATAGATGGCCCTGGGTGAAAATTTCTAAAATCCTCTTGGTACCAGAAGACGCCCCAACGTCGAGACCGAGTGGATATACATGAGCGTCGAAGTGTCAAATACTATGAGGCCGCGTCTCCCACTGTGTCATGGTCAGTTGAGAGGGGGTGTGGCCTTACCCACCCGAGGGAGTAGGCATAGCTAGGCTGAGTTTGACCAGCTTGAGAAATGGGTCCGCTATCGACGAGCCGGGTAGGTATTGGCAGACTATTAGTCAGGTGGATAGTGAGGTCTCTTCCACTTACCCAGTTATGTATTTAATGGGGCGACAGGTTGTGTGCAGTGTACTAGACCCCGGTGATGATCTTAGAGAGAAACCGTACTGATATGTGGACTTATTAAGCAGAAATTGTATACTCATTCATTCATTCACTATCCATTCGGGCTGGTGGTGCGTAACTATTTGTTACGTGTACCTTCGCATGGCCAGAATTTTGGTTGGGCGTGCGACTAACCTGAGACTGTTTACCACATTCAGTCTAACTATCCAAATTTAGGTATGGGACTGGTTTGGATAGAAGTCCCTTATGATGGACCCCGTAGCCTGTGATACTACATACTATCATCCCGACCTCACACTTCAGCTTGGTCATCTCATTCTCATCGCATATTGCATCCGCATTCATATGACATTTTGGGTCATTATGTTTTCTATACTTAAATGGCCTAGACGGACTTAGAAGGGTTTACGTATTGCATTGTACCATCTGTATCTGATATATGGCTCTCTATGACTCCTCATTTGCATTGTTGATCAGTATTGCCTATTTTGATATTATACGACTCATGAACTTACTAGTATATTTCCGCTTACTCTGATTACTCTGACATCGTATGATTCATGATCTTATAAGTATTTTCACTTATTCTGATGATGTATGATTTATGGGCTTTATAGTATACTTAGCACTTATCTTGCGCACACACTTTCACCACCCTCTAAGCTTTCTATAATCTTATGCACGATATATGCGTGCAGGTGGCGTTAGGTTGAAGCAGCATTGAACTTGGAGCATGTAGCTGACTTCTGGAGTTTTGATTTTAACATATGTATTTCCCTTTCAGCATTGTATTCAAATGTTTATATTAGTGGATATGTGATGATGATGTTACCTTTATGATTTAGGTAATCTTGTGGTTATGCTTATTATGAGACAAATGTACGTTAGAAAAATCCTCCTTGTAGGATCTCAGGATCGAAATCTGGTATATGGACGCTGGAAGCATAGAATGGGGTACTACGGATGCTGTTGGCATCGAATTCTGCGATTGGGATTCCTGTGAATCCAATTTTTGGGTATAGAGTGTGACACAAAATTTTCGATCGCCGAATTTAGCCCCGACAGCCTTTGTAGTGCCCCATTATCAAATCCCGGCACTTACATGCCAGATTCCAATCCTAGGATCATACAAGGAGGAGTTTCAGTATGATTTTTTTTGTAATGGAGCATAACCACAAGCATAACCAAGTCACAAAACAACATCACTACATATCCACTATATCAAAAACTTTAAGTATAAAACGAAAAGGGAAATAGAAAGTGATCAAAAACTCTAAAATAATTCGACACATGCTCCTAACTCAGTGCTGCTGTGATCCAAAGACATCTACACCCAACGGTCGTGCATAAGCTTACAAAAGCTTAGAAGGTGGTGTAAGTGTGTGCACAAGGTAAGCACCAAGTGTACAATATCAGAGTAATGCGAAAATATGCGGTAAGTCCATGAATGCTATCAGCTATACCAACGCTCTATGATGCAAGGCATGAATGCTATCGGCCATACCAAGGCCATGCGATGCGAGGCCTATGTAGCCAAATGTCAAATACAAGATGCAAAGCAAGCATGTCAGTCATCATCAAGTACACATATCAGTACAGTTTCTCTCTAGATATCACCGGGGTCTAATACACATTACACTGATTGTCTCCTCCCTAGCTACACTGCCAAGCAAGTGGAAGAGACCACATTATCCGCCTGACCATTAGTTTGTCAATACCTACCTGGCTCATCGATAGCGAACTCATTTACGAGCTGGTCAAACTTAGCCTAGCTTATAGCCTCCTCACTCGGGACAATAAGGTCACACCCCCTTCCAACCGACCACGACACAGTGGAAGACGCGGCCTACTGGTATTTGGCACTTGGGCACTCGTGTATCCACTCGGTCTAGACATTGGAGTATCCCCTAGTACCAAAAAGATTCTAAAATTTTTTCCCAAGGATATCCTAAGTGCCCACAATACTAGAGCCAATATTTTCGGTATCCAATACAACCATCCACGATATGCCTATGGAGGCCACGGCCCTGATGTCGCTAGGGCGTGTAGTGATCACGACACACAATGCGAAATGCATGAGTCACACTGTCAGTCATGCAGCAATCCTGCGCGTAATGTGCGATCATGTGGGGTACTCCGTCTTATAAGGAGTCCCGTAAATGTCTCAGCCCAACGGCTTATGCTATGATTAAACATTCCTCATATCACGCATACATATGATGCGTATGGGCATGAATCATAGAGTTATACTAAGCATGTTTTAAAGTGATGAACTATCTTTACAATGAAGATGGGCCTAGACGGCCTACACGTAATAAGTATGGGCCTATCAATGGGCCTAGGGAGAGTCGTAATGCAGACATTTAACCAACATTATCCTTACAATGTGGACGTCAAACCATCATTGTTCCCAAGCCACGGCCCGTCATAAATATCATTACATAAACCATGGTGGAATCACACATTGCAATGGGTCATAACCCATGAGCCTTAGAATACACCAAAATGGGCCTAATCACATGGGCCTCATGCATATACCAAATGGGTCTCAACGGACGGCCACAAGTACATCCATATGTATATATATAATATATATAAATGAATCAAGTCAAAAGCTCAACTGCACCGCACTCCAAATAACAGTGGTGGTAATGAATTCTACCATTAAATTCTCAAGGCCTACCATAACATGCATTTTCTATCCAAATCTGATCATAAGGTCACATAGCCTGAATTAAGAGGAAAAAACAATTTTTCTAATGATCCAAAACTTCTATGACAACAAGGTTTCAATGGCAGACACTCAATCCCCACTGCTTTTACTGTGTGATCTACTTAATATAAGATCTGTCTTATTTTTTAACTCAAGCTTTAAAATGATCTTTCAAATGGTTGGACAGCTTGGATGCAACACATGCATCATGGTGGGTCCCACAGACCCTACTAATGTCAACAGCAGTGGGACGCACTGTCCCTATCGAATGGGTGGATGGCATGTATAAAACACATACCCCATGGTGGGTTCCACTGTCCGTGGACGATGCGAATAAAACACATACATCATTGTGGGTCCCACGTGGGGCCCACCATAGCGTTTTTTTTCCATCCAATCTGTTGATAAGGTCGCACGGACCTGGAGGCAGGAGAAAAATAAATTTCATATTGACCCAAAGCATCTGTAATACCTAAAAAGGGTTCAAATGGCAGCCGTTAAATCACCACTGTTTCCTATGATGTGGGCCACATGAGCCATGTACATGGCTGATTTTTGGAAGGGGCCCACTTCAGGAAGGGGCCCACCGAATGCATGGAGTGGATGTTAAACACACATCATGGTGGGGCCCACGGCTGGACTGTGGGTCCTGCTGTCCATCTGCCCAAACTCCCTAGGCGCTGCTTGCACGCTTCTAGCAACAACAGCGTCTGCTGCATACATTTTTTTTTTTTTTTGAAATCATGTATTTTCACAATTTTTCATGCATGGGGCTCGCATCAGAAGAATCTACCCCGCCCACTGGTTCCCATAGCTCAAGACAAGCTAAACAAGCCCAATATCCGATATATTTTGGTGTATAAAAATGACATGGGGTATTTCAATGGTAAACACGCTGTTTGCTATGCTTTAGCCGGCCCAAAAGTTGGATTGGCCCCATTTTTCGGCTTAACACCTAAAATGGTCTGGGGAAAGGAATGGACGGTGTGGATTTGGTTTAAACATCAAGGTGGGGCCTACCCAAGCGGTCTACCTAAATAGCGTTGAACCCAAGGCAAATATTTGTGTTTTCCATTAACGTCCAGCGTCCAGGGAGGCTGGACGGTTTGGCCATTTCAAGCCTAGAAGGTGGGCCTACTCAGGTAGGCCACCAAATGATGGATGGTGTAGATACAACACTTATAAAGTGGGCCCCACCTACAAATGGCTTGGATCAAATACATGCTTCATGGTAGGGTCCATCCAAGTGGGGCATACAACCACATCATCATACACAAAACCAATGAAAAAGAGAGGGAGAGAGATAAAAAGAAAGAGGGACACGTGTGATGGAGGGACCTCGACACTATGGGTCCTCTTTTGCAATCAATCATACATTAAGTGGGTCTCATTACACGTGAGCCCATCAAATCAAAAATCAATGGTGGAGATCCTTTCTCCACCAAGATGTAAGGTCTAGATGACCCTATTCATGAAAGTAGAATAAACATCATGATGGGGTCCATGGAGAATGGCCCCATCATGGAATGATCATGAGGATTAAGGTAGGCCATCGGCCACACCTATGGTCCAAAGTGAGATCTGTACCATCATTTGGTAGGCCTCACTTGGCCCATCATCAAAACATGAAAAATCTAGCCTAATCAGCACCCAATGTTCGATCTTCTTGGTCCGTTGGAAAGCCGATCTCCTTGTGCTTCACTTTGATGGAAGGTGATGAAAGGTGAATGGCTAGGATGAAGGATTTTGAGGTGGGAAGTGGGCCACACAACACTCTTTCTCTTTTTCTCTCCTTAGAAAAACTTGGACGTGTGCACCTCTTGGTGCTTGGAATTTGTGTTGAGAGAGAGAGAGAGAGAGAGAGAGAGGTGTGGTGGTTGTAAGAGAGATGTGAGTGATGGGTGAGGTGAGAGATTGGTTGGCTTTTGAGGTTTGCTTGACTTATGGAGAAAGAAAGCATGGGTTGTGTACTTGACATGAGGTGATTGATTGATTGATTAAGTGATTGATTGATGAGACATGTTGTAGAGATTCTCTTGGGATTGCAAATGCACGGTGTTTTCTTCGAAATAAATGTCGGCCCACATCTCCTTGTTAGGGTATCGGATCGGTATGCAAGATGCGGTATTGAAATCGCGGCAACGGTGCAGTCACAATGGTATAAGCCTCAGATTAAGCCAACTCAGATGTATGGGATACGACTTAGGGTCATGCGTAAACATCGATTATAGGTTGTAGGTTTAAGAAATTCGTTGGAAAGGATCGCCGGAGTCAACAGAACAATACGAACTAGGATACGGGCCTTACACTTTGGATAGTCAATCACCGACAAGGCCTGATGGTGGTCAGACTCAGCCTAGCAATGCCTTCTTACATTAGGCGAGTAAGGCCACACTCCTATCCAACTGACTACATGACAGTGGGAGTCGCGGCCTATTGGTATAAGGCCCTTGTGCGCTCATATATTCTACCTGGTCATGGCGCTGGAGCAGATCCTTGGTACCATGGAAGTTTTAAAATTTTCATCCATGGACATCTCATGCACCTAGTATGCTTAAGTAATATTTTCGGTGTCCACACATATGGCCATCCACGAATATCCCTATGAAAATAAGGCCCTGATGAAGCAAGGGCAATATCAATATGAAATGCGATGCTAATGCATGAGTCACACATACAGATCATGCACCAGCCTCAGGCACTCAATGTGCACAAGGGAAGAAACTCCGTCCCTCTATACAATGTAATCAATTCACACAAATGATGCGTATGGGTCACAATGGTGCAAGTGCGCTACCCGTAGAATATGTATTCCTCCTTCCTAATGAGGAACAATGACAAAATATATATAGACAAGTACTCTAAGAAGAAATGAAGTTCTCTTAGTGGGGGGCAACAGTTTGGAATAACCCACAATCTAGGGGAGTCGTAACGCCTTAAAAAGGAAACGGGCCTAACAAGGTCCAAGGTGAGCCTTCAACCACTTAGAAGGGCCTCATGGGCCTACCTTAGGGCCACCAAAGAGGACATTTAACCTCAACTGGGTCCCAAAAGGTAGCCTGCTATATATGTAAAGAAAATTCTAAGGCTCAATCAATCCATGGCCTAGTGGGCCATAGACTAAGCCCAATACATAGGCAACCTGGTGGGCCCTTAAGCAAGGTTAGGGCCTAATCATAAAGGTCATGGGTTCACTCATTGTGGTGAGCCTAGTGGGCAACCCATTATCCCAACATATGAAAAATCCTTATATTTAACACAAGTAAGTTGGGCCTCACATCTTGGCCCAAGTATAGATTTATTATAGGGGGCAAGCAAGGGCCCAACTACTTGAGCATTTGGCTCATAAGACCCATCACAATAACATGATAAATATATGACCCAAAGGTCTAACGGGCCTATCAAAAGTTCCAGCCCAACCAAGGCTATAAGGCCCATCAATTAACTAGAAGACTAGCCCAATAAGACTCCAATTAGAATGAGCCTTTAATCATGCACTAATTAGCCCAAAAATAAAATTAAAATGGTAAGATAATTGACTTAAATCCTCCTCAAATATAGTGGGCCATATTGCTCCAAAACAAACATTTATAGGCAACAATTATTGGGCTCATTGTCAAATTCCAGCCCAACCATTTTCTGGGTTGTTGGAGTTCGGCAATTTAATTAATATATTTATTTTCTGATGGCTCACATACATCACTATAGGTCCCACCAGATGAGAATGGAAAATATACAACTCATATATCAAGTGGGTCGTGCCATTGGAGTGCAGGCCTAACAGCAGCCCAAGACAGGGATGCCTCATGTGTAGGAAGCCCTATGGGCCTAAGTATTTAGCCCAGAATCTCATCTAAATGGGCTCCAATTGGAAACCAGCGAAGGAAAAGATGATAAAATCCCTTAAAAACCCCACATGGATGGATGATGAGATATACAACACATCTAGGTGGGCCCACAAAGTAGGTTGGACGCCCAACCAAGGCTGAAAGCTCTAGCCTGAGCGTCCCTACCTGGTGGACCACTCCAGGCCGCACCGTGGGCAGTCTAAGGGCTCAATGTCTCTAAAGTTTTGCAGGGTGATACTTCCATGGGTGGTCCACATCCCCAAAAAATTTCAAGATTTTTATATATCTAAAAATACTTTAATTAATTTAAATAAAATAGTCTATTCAGAAAATCAGACTGACCTGGACATCCCAACGTGGTGGGCCGGTCCAGCCCTTTCCACGGAGTACACAGGGGTCCGTTGGTCCCAAAAATTGGTAGGTGAGTCTTACCATGAGTAGATCACTCCTCTATAAAATTTTAAGATTTTTGGATAACTACAAATATTTTAATTAATTTAAAGAAATTAATGTCCCGAAATTCTGCCTAATATAGACACCACATTATAGTGAGTCAGTCCAGCTACCACCATGGTGTGTAAAAGTATCCATTGGCCCCAAAATTTTGTAGGTAGGTGCTATCATGGGTGAAAATCCTCTCTAAAAAATTTTAAAATTTTTGAGGTAGTATAAGTATTTTATTTAATTCATACAAATTATGGACAGCAAGGCGTTTCTGAAAAAATCTGATGCTGAAATTGTTGTTGTCCCCATCTTTGGTACCTTATGGGGTGGGCTTAAGCCTATCAAACTAAGGGAAAAATAGGTGGATTTGATGTTCCCATGTATGTACAGCAAGTGGAGTCCACTGGAGTGGCCCACTTTTCCAAAAATTAAGGTGTAATAGGTCCATTTCTAACATACAACCTTGCTGGGCTATCCAGAAATTTCTTGATGTCCAGCCCTCTTTAGCCCATCCCAAAGGTCTCAATCAGGGGATAGAGGATGTGGGCTCCATTCTACATCAAGGTGGGATCCACACCTTAGAAAATCTCTAAATAAATCAAGGAGAAAAGCTCCACAAGCTGGCCTAAAATAATGTCTAAAAACTATGCAACAAATGGGCCTAAAATATGGACAGCAACATATGTTGTCCATTTTCAGCCCATAGAAAAATATCTAGTGGGGTCCACCTAGATGGACCATAAAAATTTCAGACCCATCACCTTGCAAAGATCTTCAAAATTTTCAAGGTTTAAGGGCCATCCAACCCATACATGTCAGGGTGAGCCGGGACGTCCATCAGGTGGGCCTGGATGTCCCCAAAATTCTAATGGATCTAGGATTTTCTGATCACCACCAACATCAGTAGTAAAAGAGGAAGAAATAAAGAGAAAAATAGGGAGAGAAAGCGAGAGAGAGAGATCACGGCCAAAGAGGAGAGTTCTAATACTATGAACCCTCCACCAATACATCCGCACCACACATCTACATAGATCATGCATGCATGTAATCTATACAAATCTAAAAAATTCTGAGGTGGGGATGTCATCCCCACCATCCATCTCAGGTCTAAATGACCCAAATAACTTAAATTCGAAGAGAAAATCTATTATGGTGGGTCCATGGAGAATGGCCCACCATAGAAACATGCATGAAAGTAATGGGCTTTGTCCTCACTTCATGGAGCCATGTAGGACTTCTACCATTGATTGGTGAGTCCTACATACTCCCAAGTATGATAGAAAAGATATGTAAAAGGAAAGAAGAGAGAAGCTTCAATAGGTAACACCCACCTTCAAGATCCACCCTCTCCTTCAAGGTACTAGCTCCAAAGCTCCAAATGTGGTGTTCTAATAGAGGAGATTGTGTGAAGATGGTAGGATTGAGAGAGAGATGGAGAAGTTGCTGGAAAAATGGAGTGGTGGACGTTTCCACCATGCAAGAAAGGGAAAAGGAGAGAAAATGAGAGAAGAGAGAGAGGAACGGAAGGGTTCTAGCAAAGTGATGATTAGTTTGGGAGAATGGGTAGCTTAGAAAAGATGGATCTGCTTGGGATAAAGAGGAAATCCCATGATTGCTCTCTAGAAAAGAGAAAAAGAAGCCCATTATGAGTTTTGAAAAGAGGAGTAATGATGGCTAGGCTAGGAGTAGCTATCATAGAAAAGAGAGTACTAGGTGGGGCCCTCACATGGAGAAACGTGCTTATGGGTCTACGTGGGTCCCACATGTATGATGAATAGTCAAGAATGGTGCGTTTAATATCTTAAGATGTACACTCGGATTCATGCACAGGATGCAGTGTTGGAACTGTGGCGACAATACGGACAAGATGGCATGGGTCTCAGGTCAATCCGAGTCGGGTCAACATGACCAAACTCAAGAATGACCACAAACACTACCCGAAGGTCGCAGGTTACGACTGGTAGGACCGCGGGACCAAAATGAACGAGATGTATACTCACACACACACATGCACACATGCGAACTCGGGTCGGATCTCACACTCTATATAATGAGTAGATTTTGGATTCAGGTAAATAACACGAATTTGTCGAGGACTCGAGAAATTTTGACATGTAGTCAGAGCGAGTTACAAAGTGTATGTGAAAAATAATGTTGCTGAAGACGTACTAAGGATTGGCGTTTACTCTCACTTTACGTGCATAAGGAGACCAATAATCCTCCATGATACTTTTTATCCACTAAGCATGCGTCGAAATTTAATTTTTGTTTCTAGGTTGTTAATTGATAGTTTTGATATTCATTTTTCAATGACACGAGTTTCTTTAAGACTCAATAACCTTATATTTATATGGAAAAATTTAATTTCTGATTCATTTATTCTTAGCATAGATAGTGATAATGCACCTCTTGTTTTATCTGCTATGTTGAATGAAATTGTAGTATCTGAATCTCTACAATGGCAGCGAAATTAGGTCACATCAGAAATGATCGTATTATAAGACTAGCATGTTTTGGTCTGTGGGATTCATTATCCAAAGTTGATTTTCCATTGAACATTGTGTGTTTGGAAAGAACTTGAAAAAACATTCTTAAAGCAATTAGGTCTAAGGGTCTACTAGAGATAATCCTTTCAGATATCTGTGGACCCTTGAATGTACATGCTAGAAATGAATGTCAATACTTTGTCACTTTCATTGATAATTACTCGCGCTATGGATATGTGTATCTCATATCACACAAATCTGAGGCTTTTATTTTTTATTTTTCTTAAATATAAAGCTAAGGTAGAAAATCAGCTTGAGAAAAAGATTAAAATCATTCAATCCGATAGAAATGGCTACTATACATCTAAAACATTCAAATCATATTATGAAAATGTTGGCATTATCTGGCAATACAAAATGACTTACACTCCATATCAGAATGGAGCTGCATAGAGAATGAATAGGACACTATTGGACATGGTTAGATTGATGATGGCACAAGTCAATCTCTCTACCACATTCTTAGGAGACGTGCTGCTAGCAACCATATACATCCTTAATAAAGTCTCATCTAAATCCATTCCTAATACCCCATATGAGATATGGTCTGGGTGGATTTCTTCTATAGCCAACCTACACCCTTGAAGATCTTTAAGATAAGTTTTGATGCCTGCCCCGTATAAAAGTAAACTTGATAGTAAAATCATTGATTGTATATTCATAAAGTACCACATGTATTCAAAGGGATACGTTCTAGTTTATGAGGACAACGGAGGATGGATTGATATAGAATCTAGGAAAGTGACTTTTGTCGAAGACAGATACCCCAGTCGAATGAAAAAAATGTTACAATAGAACTTTTTAAAATTTTTAATATATCTGAGGAGAGTGAGAGTTCTGCTTCTCAAAATGAAGATGCTCATATAGTTCGTCAGGACAGTGGGAGAACATCTTAGCATGCTCTTGAGTTATGTCGAAGTGAAAGAGGATTGATTTCCCACAGATACTTTGATATTGAGGAGCAGTCATTCTCTTACATTGCGGTTGATGATGATGAACCTGATTTTTATCAAGATGCATTATTATTAACCGCAAAGTAAGAAAATGACTACCCGTCAATATCGAAGTATCTGTGGAAAATCAATCCTCTTTCGCTTCAACGTAACTTGGGAACTTGCTGAGATGTTGTCCCACTATTCTTACGAACTATACGAGCATCTTCATTTTGAGAAGCAGAACTCCCACTCTCCTGAGATACATTGAAAATTTTAAAAGTTCTAATACAACCTTTTGCTTCATTCAGTTAGGGTATTTATCTTTGACGAAGGTCACTTTTCAAGATTTTATCTCAATCCATCCTCCATGGTCTTCATAAACTTAAACGTATCCTTTTGAATGCATGAGGTACTTTATAAACACGCGTTCAATGGTTTTACTATTAAGTTTACTTCTACGTGGGATAGCAGCAAAGGTTGCAATGGAACTTTTTAAAATTCCTGATGTATCTCGAGAGAGTAGGATTTTGCTTCTCAAAATGAAGATGCTCATATAGTTCATCAAATTTTTCTAGACCTGGGTGTGGTATCGAGCATTCGTCAACCCATATCGTTAAAGATATACAATACTTCTACCATTAACTTAGAAAAGAACCTCAAACACCACCAGAAGGTCAAGCACATTAAGATTAAGTATCATTACGTCCGTGATCAAATGAGAGATAAGAAGGTCGCCCTCATCTACATTTTTATTAAGGAAATGATAGCTAATCTCATGATGAAATCTATAGCTAGAGATATATTTCAGGTTCACATCAGTCAGATAGGATTAATCAAAGCTTGAGTGATATGCTTGTATCAAGTACCCTTGATCTTTCATTAATGAATAATATATTCCATTTATTCAGTATTGAGCACTTATATAGACTAGGTGTGTAGATCATCAGCATTTACCATAAGATCATCTAGGATTTCTATTTTTTTCGACAGGCTGGTCACCCACTTGCATGGATTGACCAACCTTAAATGTACAAGAGAAATACATTTGGGGTGATGTTCATACGTTGAGGTGTAGATTTCTCTTTATTGTGAATAATAGAGGATGAGGATATGAGTGAGTCGTATCCGCCTACAGTCCTAAAATATTGAAGATAAGACTGATCAAGTCGAATAACATAATCGCGTCATTGCTCTTCATGCGATCAATATTATGACCTGAATTAATAGCCTTGTCGTGAGGATATGAGATGAGTCGTACCTCATGTGAAATGACCTGCGTATTATAGACCTGACATATTCCTAGTATTTTCTACTTTATGACGTGTATTATAACCACATGCTAGAACCTTTTACCCATAGATTTCTTTGATTCGAGTTGATCATTACAACGTGCAAGTAACTAGTCTCGTAGATGACTCCTTGTGTTCTTAGCTACTCTCCTCTCATGTATAGGAGGATGAGATGGAGTGTTACTACTTTAATGTACTATGATGGAATATCATTAATTGGCTAGACTCGGTTACGCTAAGAAAATAGTTATATCGATTCCAAATTACACATTTGCAAAAAGAAGATATCGTGACAGCTACAACAAGTTTCTAGAACTATAAATACGAACTTAAAGACTTATCCACCAATAATATCAAGTTTTTGATAGACTTTTGCAAACAATATTCTTTTTTCTTAAAAGTATATATATTAGTATTACTTTAAATTGATTTAAGTCAAAGTTTGTGAAAATTGAGTTTTCAAAATAATTAGATAAGTTGGATAAGTGCGTATGTTGGCCGAGTACTCCAAACCGAAAGTTAACTTCATCCAGTGTAGTCATGCGGACTAGGACATGCATTGTAAAGCTCAAGTTATTGAGTATTGGTCAGGTGGTCATTTAATTCTCAAACAATTGTGAGAAGATAGCAGTGTTACAACTGGTCCCGACTTGAATTCTTTTGATCTGGCGAATTACCACATAGGTGTGGAACAAATTAAACCATTATATCATTTTTCATTCAACTGTTCATTAGATGTCACCCATGCATATAGCTGGGATCCATTGTCTATTATTTTCTTACTATAATAAATCATCCAATTAGATCAACGGTCTTGATCATCTTATATATCATCCACATGTTTGGAGGAGAAGCTAGAAATAGGCATCCAGATCATACTCATTGAGCTTCTTAACAATCATCTAGATATACTAGAAATGAGTATCTGAAAGTGTTGGATTGGTGAGCTTAAATTTTCTAAGCATTGAGCCAGTTAATTTGTTCTGCATCATGAAAAATATGGTAAAAAAATGGGAACGCCAAGAATTCAGAGAATGAGAAGTACAGATTTAATACAGTTTGGACTCTAAAAAAAAAAAAAAGCGGAGCAATCCACTTAATGTAGAGGGCCCAGTGAATATATCCTACGTACATGTGAGCTCATTTGGGTCCTTGGGAAACTCGAGAAATGAGTTTCCACTTAAAAGTTTTTAAATCCTGAAAATGGATTTCCATTTATTGGGTTTGGGTACGTGGATAAGGTTACCCATGGAAATCACTACTACATTCTAATGACGCATCTTGGACAACCTTTTACTTTAGTGAACCGCAGATAACCAAAATCCAACAATAGACGGGTTCTAAAAGATGAACATGCTCTCTGTTAAAATCCAGCTCAAATAATATTTAGTTGCAGTCCGAAAATCCTACTAAGAAAGCTACATCTCACCCTTCCCCTGGACTAACTTGCATTCGATTCTTTTGGAAAAGCTTAGTCTAGCTTTTCTAAGAATAATCACAGCCCAAACGCATTTATCTCACTTGAAAATGGAAATCCATATCTCATGTGGCTGTTCCAAGGATCATAAAAACCAAGGAAAGTTTACTCATGGTACGCATGGGTATTAGCTCACAGCAAACACTAACATACACCAGGAAACATGGAAACAAGAGATTGAATTCCTTGGCAACCAAACGCGCCCAGAAAGTCTACTCATTGTACACATGGACAACATCCAGGCAGTTGTCATCTCATTGCACCAAGGCCCCACCACCCACCAAAGTAAAAATAACAAAACATGCAACAGCCTCACATTTTACGGGTAAAATCCCCCAATCTTTATATGGGGACCATCCAATCAATGCAAAGCTTCGGGCCACCGGCAACATGACCATTGGATAGCCAGTAGTTAACATTGTATCTAAAGCGAACTGCTGAGTTTAGAATCATTAATCATTTTGAATTATGATACGAACACCATTGGCATGAGACTTGCACATCAATACAATTCCCGTGTAAGACTTGCACACCACTCTATGCTTCAAAAAATCAGCCAACACGTTGTGGCAACTTGCTCTTCGTAGTGCTTTCACTCATCAGTCGCTTCTGACATTCATTCAGCATACATTGCTGATCAGGAACAAAATGGATAAACATTCGCACCAGTGCAGCAAACCACATTGGTTTTGGGGCCACCAGAAGCATCTTGAGTGGTGAACCTTGTGCTAGCTGCATACTACAAAAGTTTGTTACAAGTTGATAGTCTTACCTTATCTGGAAATAGAGAAGGATGCTTGCAATACAAAAACATTTCAATCCCATCCATCCCTTCTTTGCTCCCCAAAGTCCATTGAAAAGCATTTGACTTCAAAGAAAACAAAATTCAAGAACAAAACTTCAACAAGCACAGAAGTCCAGAAAAAGGCTCAGTTTCTGTACAAGGATCTCCCGAGTCCCATACAATGGTTTGCTCCTGATAATCCAATCCTTCTCCAAATTCGCTGCCTTAACATTCCCCTGCAACTCGTCATGGAAAACTGATATGATCCCATAAACCGATGTCCTAAGAACATCAGCCATGGTGTAGGCCTTACCATGCAAGGCACCACCTCTCTTTTTACCCACGACAGCTGTTGCACCATCTTTCCTTCCCATGTTCACCGGTGCAAACCGGATATTCACAGGAACCATCAAGTGGGAGGGTTGTGGGTTGGTTTTCTTCCCCAAACACGCTTCTACAGCGAGCAGGCAGGACAGTAACGTTGAGACCACGGCAGCGTTGCCGCCAGTGAGTTGAGCAACTCCAAACCTATCTTCGCTGTGGGAGCACACAGTCAGAGCCGTTACTGTCCTCGCACACCATGCACACAGCTGCATTTTATTCACAAAACAGTAAGTTACTGAATTTAAGGTTTTGGCAAATATAAGGAAAAAGGGAAGACGAGCCGGTAAAGAGTTATGGCAGCAAAAATGGTCTCATCAATACTTTGATCCTACAATAGTCACAAGATCTCTGGCCTCTCAGAAGACAGTTCATTGAGCAACTATATGAATCCCATCTTACAGGGAAATAATACTTGGAGACAACAATAATGCAACTAATAAAAAGCAATAGTAACACGCATAGTACATGTGATTTAAAAAAATAAAATGACAAGAGCAGGGATCCGCTTCCATGGCTCAGTGGTAGAAAGTCTCTGGTTCAACATTGAGACCAGGGATTGAGTGCCCATGTGGTGTGGGTGAGTGTGTTAAAAAAAAAAAAAAAAAAGACAAGATCAGAGTTTTAGTTGAAAGTAATTGTCCTGTATATAATCAGCTTCAAACTCACAGATTAAAAAATTTTAAAAAAAAAAGGTGCCAACTTGTAATTGCTTATTTTTGTTTGTAGACAATCAAGCATCAGGCATAAACTGCTGGAATGCAAAGGTGAATCATAGACATTAAACAAAATGGGATCAATAAAAATGACATGTAAAACAATACGCACGCGAATAAAAATACAGAAGGAACATAGAACCGAATTAGCGAAATTCCTTTGAACCATAACGAGATTTCTCAGACGGATCTGACCATGGTGTCATTTACATATTTGAGCAAAGGGGCATGATTGCATGATAGATTCTAGCTGTGGACAGGCATGTTTTCCAATATCACTTTTCAAATCTCCTTTACCATACAAATATTCCTCCCCCAATAGAAACTAATAGGAGTATGAAATGTCATTTTGGACCATTAGTTGGAAAATCTTTAGACGTTCTCCAACAACAATCATCATCATCATCATCGTCATCTGAGCCTTCTCCCAACTAATTGGGGTTGGCTACACGAATCCTCTTCCGCCATTCCACTCTATCAAATGGCCAATTCTCCAACAACAATGGAGATCAATTACGCATTGATCACAAAAATGCTGCCCAAAAGCTCTAACATTTTATAGGGAGCAAAACAATACTTGGAGCCAGTTTGGATGCACCTTCAAAAGGGGCGGCGCTTAATGCCTAAACACCTTTTTTTACCCAAAACCATTTTGTGTTGTGCGCTTGGATGCACTTTTGCAAATCCCTTTTGATCTCCCACTCGTTGAAATAGGAGCTAAAAGCCCACCTGCCAAAAACTGATTGGATTGGTTTTTGGAAAATAAACCAACAAATTTCTTATGTGCTTGCTTTTGCAGGAAACCCTTTTGCAGAAGTTGCATCAAAACAGGCCCTTCAACAAGTTGACAACCAACAAGCAGCATGTAATAGATTCCAGGGAAATAGATTTGTTCATGAACTGGATTGACGTAGACAATTCAAGCTTCAGCACCCAAGAGAAAGAAAAAGAAATTCTGTGATTCTAGAGTCAACATACCATCACAGATGACATAGTCCAATGCAAGCCATTTAAGAGATCAGAGTAACTTCGAGTTAACTATGCATTCAAACACACATGCATTTTCTAGCTAGTCATGACGGCAAGTTTTCAGGAATTCCAATTCAGCCCACCAGAAAAACTTATGCAATAATGGCAATCTGAACAGGGAAAAAAAAAATTCTTCCTCATTACAGCAAGCAATCACAAACCATTTAACTAAAAGTTGCACAGGCCACAGTTTATTACTTTATTGATAAGAAATGAAGCACAAACAATAAACAGATCTAGCACAAACCAAACAGATGTTCCACACGCCCCTTTAGTAAGAGTCTCAGATAGCTCAGGAGACTTGTACTAGACTATCACTAAAGTATATGCCACTAAACCCCTCAAAATTTGTAATATCTCATTGATGATAATGATACTTGCTCTGGATACACAGGATGCTAATGCTATTGTCATCTCTCTTGCAAAAATGGGTTTGATATTCCTATATCTTATTAGGAAGTTCCTCCAGCTTGATGTAATCCCCATCCCTTTGCCTTACTGCAATAAAAGTTCCATTGTTACCCGTCAAAGGAATGAAAGAGATTATAACATCCTGTTGCATCAGGAGTCGGGACATGTCCCCAACCTGTACAAGGCAGGCCCATGGTTTGGTTAGGACGCAGTTTGACTGGTGACCCTAACATCAGCCAGCTAGCTGTTGTCAAAGCTCTGTGGGCCCCACCATGATGTATGTGTTTTATCCACGATGTCCATCCATTTTGCCAGCTCTTTTTAGGGCATGAGCCCAAAAATGAGGTAGATCCAAAGCTCAAGTGGACCACACCACAGGAAACAGTGGGGGATTGAGTGCTTACCATTGAAAACTTCTTGGCACCCACAAAAGTTTTGGATCAAGCTGATATTTGTGTTTTCCATTCATCCACATCCATGTGACCTTATGAACAGGTTGGATGACGAATAAACATCACTGTGGGCCCTAGGACAGTTTCAACAGTGGACATCATTCTCCCTGCTGTTTCCTGTGGTGTGGTCAACTGGAGCTTTAGATCTGCCTCATTTTTGGGATCATGCCCTAAATGAGCCGGTAAAATGGATGGACAGCACTGATAAAACACACATCATGGTGAGGCCCACAGAGCTTTGACACCAGCTAGCTGGCTGGTGTTGGGTCACCAGCCAAGTCGCATCCGGTTGGTTAGCCCAATAGATCTTTTGATGGGCCCCACTGTAGATGGGAGGCGCTCCAAAAATCTCCCAGACATCCAAATATTCCATCAGTAGTCTGCAAATAGACAGTTACAAAGACAAAAAACAAAAGGGACAGACCGGAAAAGGGGCAAAGATTTGATCAAGATTACCAGAATCGCAGGTTGATGTGGTACACTGTACATTGTAATGAAAGGGTAAGCAACATGCTATTTTCTACAATACATGGTACATTTGAAGGGGGACTGGGTCGATTGATACATACTACCAACTACTAAGTATACAAAATATAGGTATCCAAAATTGGAATGCCAAGCCGATGTTTTAAATATTAACAATATTGGCCAACATATCCCACCATATATCTTATATCCCACCTATGCGATACGAAACGCATAGGTAGTCCTGATATATCCCACATGTTCGATCCGGTGAGCATTTTCAATTTTCGATCTTTTTTTTTTTGTTGAAATCTTGTTAAATCAGTGTCAAATGGTTACAAATCCATTGGTTCTTCATGTTTTGCATGAAAAATCATGGAGTTGGAGCTTTGATTTCGATATCATTGGTTCTTCATGTTCTCCATTTTTTTTTCAAAATTTTCCTTCAACCAGTTGTCAATTGAGACTAATTTCGAAGTATCCCCAATTTCTCCTTGCAATGTTGAACTCCAAACTTAAATCAAGCATGTATGAGGCCCGATCTACCGATTTGCTAAGTCTTTGTCAATTTTTGAAAAATAAAAATCATTTTTAATTAAAATTAATAAAATATTATTAAATTTATTTTTTCGAAATTTCCCTTCAACCAAAGGTCAATTGAGACTAATTTCAAAGTATTTAGAAGTGTTTAATAAAATGATCATCACATATACTCTAAATGTTATGCATTCAATTTGAATATAGTTGCATTAGTTTAGTCAAACAACGCATAGCTTAGGACCCTATAGAAAGGAAACATATTATGTGCACTTCTTTTTTAAGATGTTATGATTTAAAAGTATGTATTAAGGTCTTTTTTAACAATCCGTGAAGTTTCATTGAAAAATTCAACCATTTTCCAAAAGTTTCCCAAAGTTTCCCTATGTTTCCCAAAAAGTGCAATAAATTACCTGATACAAACAATATATCACGTGCGATAACCGATACGTATCTATATCCCAAGGATGCGATATGTAACACAATACCGATATTTCGAACATTGTGCCGGTCCAATATGCCTAATATTATATTGTACATGCCTGCGAAGTATAAACATATATTCTAGGTATAAATTTAAGTTTTATTTTAAAGACTTTCATTGAAAAAACACTGAGATAGCGCTAAGAGACAAAGCAACCAAAAACAAAGGGAAAACAACAAAAGGAGAAAAAGATAGACCAAATTACAAGTTTCCCATCCAACCCTTTCGCACAACCCATTCAACAATAACATTCCAAGACAAGGTAGCTGTCCACTCAGCATTCCGGAAAACATTGCGGAAGCATCCACCATTCCTCTCACCCTAGATCACCCAAAAAACAGCAGGAGACTCTCCAAACTGTGCGACTAGTCTTACAAAGAGCAATGAGCCTAACCAAAGTGAATAGAAAAAACTATTCTCACCAGGCTGGCTCCTAGTTCCCCGTGCATATAAGATCAATTTTCAATGCACAAACAATATGGCTGACCCCATGCCAAGCTAAGAGAAGGTCGCCAATATCGTAGGGGATAGACCAAGCTATGTTGAATCTAGCGAGAATGGAAAATCAGACTAGGCTAGTAAACAAACAGTGAATGAGGAGATGGTTAACCGATTCCACATTGGACATACATCCGAAGGTTATCGATCGTCAAAATCCTTTGTCTTTCCGCCAGCCAAGCCAAGGCCCCAATCTTTGGAGGGCACCATAATGCCACACTGGAAGTCTTCCCAAATACATCTCCTTTTTTGTGAATCAAGAGATAAAGATTTGACCGTGAAACAACCAGACTTGCCTCCGAGCCACATTAAACCATCACTTTCCTCCATTGACGGTTTACATGGATGTGATCACTCCAATAAGGCTACATACTCATAAATCTCGCTATCTCAAAGGAGTTGGCAACAAGGTGGACGCCACACAACTGCCTCTCTGCAAATCTGAAAGCGGCTATCTATCGTGATACTCCGGCCTAGCGCAAGGCTAGCAATGGCCAGGAATCTGTCTTGGAGAGGCAAATCACCCCTCCACACATCTTTTAAAAAACGAATCGACGCCCCGTCACCCAATGAGAAGGTCGATCCTTCCAAGAACTTAGCTTGTGTACTTAAGATGCCCTTCCAACATGCCAAAGCCTTGTAATTCGAGCTCTCCTTGGTCCACCAACCACCAAGCGAGCACCCATATTTATTAGCAACCAACTCTCTCCAAAGAGCTCCCTTCTTTATTCTGAACTGCCGCCACCGCTTGCCTAGAAGAGCAAGATTCATCACACCTTGAGAGAGCAGATATTGGCATCACCTTCACTGTAAGGTTTGCACACTTCACCCCAATCCAAGAGATGGAATTTTTTTCTTGTTGGTCGAATCTCCCCAAAGAAAATCCTTCCTAAGCTTGTCAAGGTGAGAAAGGACTGCTCTCGAACATTTGAAAAGAGACATGAATAAATGGAATGCCGCTTTGATGAGGGTGATTCGTCTACCTAGAGACAAGAAACACCCTTTCCACCCCCAACAATCTCCTTTGAAATCTTTCAACCACTTTGTCCCAGAGATGCATGGGTGACTTTTCGACGCAAAGAGGAAGACAAAGGAAATGAGCCTGCCTTGCACCCAAACAACTCAGCTAGGGCCTCAATATCATCCCTATCCATATGAATTCCAAGGATTTCACATTTTTCCCCGAGGTTGCTTCAAAACACCAGACGATCATATCAGGATTGTCGATCTTTACTACATTCACCTTGCAAAACAACATCATATCGTCCGCGAACTAAATATGGGAAATCAGAGGGATTAGTGGACTCACACGAAAGCCGTGAAACAATCCCACTTCTTGCCCCCGGGAGAGAATCCTACTTAGCACTTCTGCTATAACAAGAAAGAGGAACGAGGACAATGGGTCACCTTGTCTAATGCCTCTCGAGCTCTTGAAGAACCTTTTAAGGTATCCATTCAACAAAACCGGGAATTTAGCCAAGCCAATACATTCCAAGATCCATTTTCTCCAACAAAATGGAGAATTTAGCTGAGCCAATACATTCCAAGATCCATTTTCTATAATACATTCCAAGATCCATTTTCTATAAACAGCCCCACACCCAATTCTTCCTAGTATGTAATCCAAAAAGTCCCAATCAACACGGTTGTAGGCTTTCTCATTGTCAAGCTTCCAAACCACCCTTTTACATCTTCCTTGAATCTTGAATCAATGCACTCATGAGCAATGAGGGCACTATCTAAAATTTGCCTCTGTTCAATGAAAGCACCTTGATGCATAGAGATGACATTACGGATAACACGGTGAAATCTGCTAGTGAAGACTTTGGCATGAATTTTGTAGGGCCCACGGATGAGACTAATCGGCCTAAAGTCCTTAAGCCCATCCGCCCCCAAGATCTTTGGAATAATCGCTATAAAAAAAGCATCCAAATACGAAGAGAGATGGCCTCTAGAATAGGTCTCGTGCATGTGATTCATCAAATCACTTTTTATCGTGTCCCAAAAAACTTAGGGCCTGTTTGGATTCGCGTATAGTATTGTATTGTATTATATTTGGGTACTGTTCATGTATACATTGGATGATTTTCAGAATACATCCAAATCAATCAGATACTAATCAATGTTTGGATAGGAGGTATTGTTTGGCATAGTATACACTACGTTAGACAGATTAATGTTTGGATAGGACGTATTATGTCAACATATTGTACAATCTTAATTGGGTCGGGTGGACTGTTTGACGTATGGAACTTTGTGATTTCTAGCCCAGATGATTTTCACGTTGAAATGTACCAAATGAACAGTCCCGATCTTACACTGCATAGGTACCAGAAATCTTGTAATTGTACAAATTTCAAACTTTCATCCGCTACCGAATACAGCGCAATGAATACGAAGTATTGACGACAACAGAACCCACTGACAATACTCTACCGTCAGTTCGAAAATTTGGCTAGAGTTTGTATTGGCACACATGGGATTCAACTCCTGTTCACTCCAATCCAAACATGGTAAACGTCAAATCAAAACTTCTAATACGATACAATACATCCCAAAACGCGTATCCAAACAGGCCCTTAGAAAAAAGCGAGGGGAAAGCCATTTTGGCCAGGGGTTTTTTCTCTGCCCAAAGAGAAAACAGCTTCCTTGGCTTCCTCCAAAAATGGCCGCTCGAGAAAGGACGAATCCTCATTGGATAGTTTGCAAAATTCGAGGCATCCAAAGAAGGCCTTTTCCAATCTTCCCTTCTTAGAAGAGCTTGATAAAATTTAACTACTTCTGTGCCAACCGTATCTTTGTCATCTATTCTTTCCCCATCTATCACAATGTTACTAACCTTATTGTTTCTAACTCGCACACTCGCAACATTGTGAACGAATCTAGTACTTTTTGTCCCCTTCTTTGCGTCAAGTAGCACGTGATTTTTGTCTCCATTTAATCTCCTTCTCTTTAAGCCAATTAGTGTCATCTAAAGCTAACTTGGAACGCATAGCCTGCTCCTCCTCTAATAGTTGTTCCCCCTTCACCTTTCAAATCTAGATCTAGAATTTTACTTAGCATAGAGTTCGTTTCTGCTTGATGCTGCCCCAACACTTCTTTTTTCCAAACAAGAATCTTTTTTTTTTTAAAGTTTCGGCTTGTGACATAGAACAAAACCTGCGAAACCATGAACTTCGAAGGAAGGGTCTGAACCAAGGAAGGGAAGTCTCTTCTTTTTTCTTTTTTTCTTTTTTGTTTGAACAGTAAGGGACGTCTTTCAACTCAAGCCAAAACAATTCAAACCTACAAGGTTTGGGGTTCCAACTCTCCTCCTCAACTTCAAGCAAAGTAGGGATGTGGTCTGACACTGGCCTAGGAAGATCACATTGAGCAATTTCCGCCCAATCAAGAGACAAAAGGAATCCATCCAATTTCCACCCAATCAGGAGATGGAAAGAATCCATCCAATCTACAAAGGGTTGCACTACTTCGACCATGTGATCTGGTGACATTGAAGTCATTGCCAACACACCACATGCCCCCAAAATTTTTCCGCACCTTCAAGAGCTCTTCCCAAAAGGCTGGATGATTGGCCGACACATTTGGGCCATAAACTGCCAACATCATCCACCTAAAGCCATCTGAAATGCTAAGCAGAACCACAGAAACGCCGAAAGTCCCTACGTGCCGTGCTCCGCTTCCTTAGACCAAAGCGCAGACACCCCCCGCCCCGCGGCTGCCATAAGCATTTAAGCAAACTCCGCCCCTTAGACTTCAATCCCCAAACAGAATCCATAATCCTTGTGTTGACAGATTGAAGCTTGGTTAGGTATAAATTGAAGTTACAACTTAACCAATAATAAGGTGTAAATAATAATTACGTTTTTAAAAAAAAAAAGGTGTAAACCATCATTTCAAGTTGTTAAAAATAGCAATCTGGGATTCTGGATTGTAAATGACCCATAATCCCAATCACACAATTTGGAACGCATAACACAAGTGCGCCGGCAATTTAGGTTAACATTGGATTGAATAGCATGATCTTCCAATCTATAAAATTTTCAAGCATGGTACATGCATGGTGATGGCATCAGATGAACATCTCCTACCAGAACACATCTCCTACAGTCATCTTCATGTCTCTTGCAGTCATAGCTCAAAACTTCTTTGACTTTATGTTGACATATTTCAAACATTTTACATGCATTAGGGTGTTTTTGGGTAACATGAAAATTGCAATTTAACCAGTATTTTCTATAATTTGATTTTAAACATGACGTGTTTGGTCTTCATAGGAAAATTTTGTAAAATCACAAATTCCCTCCCAATAGAAAGAAGAGAATTTCAAAAGTAAAACTGTTCATAAATCCATTTATTGGCCATTTGATTGATTGCTAGGATCATCCAATCAAAGTAATAAGTTGGGAGGAATGTGCAATTAAATATGGGTCCCACATGATGGATGGTCCAAATCAATTATTGGACTTTCCTTTGTCCTACCCACTAATAGGATGGCTAGGATCATTTGATCAAAGCGACTTTTAAGAGGAATGAGAAATCAAAGGTGGGCCCATAACAAATGATACAAATCAATGAATGGGACTTCTCCTACAATCAATATGGACCATCCATTTTCATAGCCATTGATCAAGTGTCTATGATCATCCTATCAAAGTTAATTTTAAGAGGGACAGGCGAGTCCAAGGTGGCCCCCACAGGATGGTCAGTCAAGATCAGTGACTGGACCTCTATTATGATCAATATGGATTGTCCATTTTAATATCTATTGATTAGATAATTAGGTTCATGGATCATCCAATCAAGGCAATATTTTGAGAGGGATAGTTAATCAAAGGTAGGCCCTACATTATGGATGGTCCAAATCAATTATCGAACTTTCTTTATTATAATCAATATACATAACATCATTTCCCATGTACATTGATTGATGGCAAGGATCATCCAATCAAAGTGACTTTTAAGAGGAATTACCAATCAAAGTTGGCCCCACATGACGGACAGTCCAAATCAACTAATGGATTCTCTATTATGATCAATATGCAACATCCATTTTCTTAACCAACGACTGGATTTGACCCATGATCATCCCTAATATATGCCTTCTGTGCATGTTTTTGTTGAATCTATTGATCATCTTTTTATGCATAGACCTTTCCCGAGAGGAGTGTGGTCAGCCCTCCCTACAAGTTTCAATTTCGTGTGGACCATGCCTCTCGACATCGGGACCTTCTAATGGCTTGGCACGGCATCGCTTTCCGGAAGGAAGTTAAAGTGCTATGGAGACTAGTGTTACTCGCTGGGTTGTGAACGATTTGGGGAGAGAAACAGGTGTTTCCGAAATGAAAGCAGTCAGCAGGAGCAGGTAGTTAGTAGAACTTTAACTCTTGTAAATGAGTGGGGCGTAAGCCTAAGATGCTTGGTGAAGTTGTAATTTGCTTCTTTTTTTTTTCTTTTTTTTTTGGCACTACCTCAGCTTCTTTCCTTTTAATGAAAATTTCCATTACTTTTCCAAAAAAAAAAAAGGGTTAAAACTATTAGACCAAACAGATATAGGATGAACATGCAGTCAAAGGTGGGGCCTACATGATGGACAGTCCAAATCAATGATCAAACTTTCTCAATATATACAACATCTACCGTCCTTTTTTGTAGCCATTGATCAAACAGTTTGGATAATCGATTGAAGTCATTTTGTGAGTTGACAACAATGAAAGGTGGGTCCCGCATGATCGACTATTCAAATTAATGATCGGATCTCTATTATAATCAATACAAACCAGGGTAGAATCATATGGTCAAAGTGACATTTAGAAGGAACAATCAATGAAAGGCCGACATGATGGACAATAAATAATTGGACCTTCTCTATTATAATCAACGCGTGCCCTCCATTTTCCTAGCCTTTGATCGGATAGTTGGATCATCCAATCAAAATGATTTTTTTGGGATGAACATGAATCGAAGGTGTGCCCAACATGACAGACGGCCTGGGTTGCTAGAATTGGACATGAATCGAAGGTGTGCCCAACATTCTTTTTTTTAAAAAAAAAAAAAAACTGATTTTTTTTTGTTAAATTGAGAATCTGTTCTTTTTCAATTACACAAAATTGTAATTGTGAAAGTTTCGCATGCCAAATGGACCCTTAATCGATGTGCTATCTGATCTTACCTATGGCTCTTCTATATTGAAATTAATGAGCTGTTGCATGAGGATAAACCCAAAATAATAATAATAATAATAATAATAAATTGCCAGGCATCTCCAAAAACTACCTAAATTTCCATAATATATATATAAAGATAGACAAGATGAAACAACTACTCGGGATGTCTTGGACCTTCATATAATAATTTGGAATTCCATATCAAAGAAGCATGATAGTACCTGGATGTCATTGAATGCTTCGTGGAGCCTTGAGTCCACAAGAGTATCTGTTGGTGGCAATAATTGCTGAGACAATAAAACTGATTTGCCTGCTGAACTTCCTTCTAAACCTTCACTTAGCCTTGATGTAAGCTGTTCTAGAGGCCTCAAGGATAGAGATATAACTCTTCTGAAAGTCTCACCAGTTTCTTCAAAGAAGGCAGCTCGACGCCAGGCATCAACATTACTCTCAGAAACCATACACAGATCAAGATAGGCAAGATACTGATAAAGAGACCTCGGACTGCTCTGTTCCAGAGCTTCAAGGAGAGGTTCACTTGGATTTGTTTCTGCAGCAGCTGATCCTTGAGGTGGTGCAAAAATGCACCTCCTCGTATGCAGTACCTATAAATGCAGATGGAATGAAATTATCAATTAGAAAGGAAGCTGCAGTTTTTTCATCAGCAGTAAGAATGCAATAATAAGAAAAGAAATCATTTCCTTAACAATTAGAAGAAAACAATACTCCGACATGGGCCAGTAGCACCTGAATAAAAAACAGGGTGGAAGTATGTCCCAACATAACATGGAAGACAAAATCTTTATCACATGAACAGCAAGGATTCTGTACTGGACCACTGGTAATAAAAAAAAATACAATACAGTGTAACCACATATGTGGTCCTAGACCATTGGACCATGGTTCTGAATATAAGTATTGGGATGCGTATTGGCCCAACCAAAAAAGATATGATATGGGCATTGTGTATTGGTGTCGGTCCCTACTGGACCATATCAGCCCATATTGATCTTTTTTTTTTAAGCCAAAGAATTAATGAAAATATCAGTAAAATAAAAAAAAGAAAGAAAAATGAGATATTCAAGAATCCATCTTTTTCTTTTATTTATTTATTTTGCACATGCATATAATAGTGTATTAGACCATTCTTTGAAAAGAACGTTGTCTATCAGTTTGACTTGTTGAAAGTCAATTAAATGGACCCTAATTGAAATCAAATCAAGCAAGATTTGGTGAATTATAACCCATTATATTGAAATACAACAAAAAAGAAGATTAAAACACAAAAAAAAAGAAAGTGATAGTTAAGTTTACCCTTCTTTCCATTTTTTCCCATGATGGTCCTCTTCACTTCAATTTGTTGAATCCCACTCAAATAATTTATTTTGATCCCAAAATAGGTCTAGATCAGTGTTTTCGGTAGCGCTCATAGCGTGGCATATAGCTAAAACACTATGTAGCACATGTGGGTAGCGTAGCTACTTGGCAGCATAAACTACGGGGTGTGTAGCGTAAGCTATGGAGCATGTAGCGTAGCATACAATGTAACGCAGGTAGCGTATGCTACCTGAATTCTCCTCTCTTTTTTTAGTTTTTCTTCTATGCTAGTTCAACACCTATTTTAAAATGGTGGTGACTCATCGCCATCATATGTGACACTACATTAGATCAATTTGAACCATCTAAATTGTGGTCCATATTGTGGATAGAGCACTTGCATCAATCCGGACCATCCAAATTGTGGTCCATATTGTGAATTTATGATGTTTAAATAAATAAAAAAGAGAAGTCATACTTAAAGATGTCTAAAGGCAAAGAGAGAGATTTTGCATGGAAATATGTGGTTGACGATACAGATTTGCAACAAAAAACTCAAAGGAATTATGCATTTTGTAAAATTTATCGTATTTTCTATTATTTTAATTAAAAAATATTAAGTATCGTGTAGCTTATGCTACGCACTATTTAAAACACTGGTCTAAATCTAACCTAAAATTATTTTAAGCTTCCACTATAGTTTTTATGGAAAAGAAAAGAAAACATGAGTGAAATTTTGAAAAAAAAAAAAGAGGAGCGGGGGGCCTTTATGGGTGTATTGGCCTGTATCGGTCCCCGTATCGGCTGATATTGCTGGGTTAAACCTGGGAAACCAATGTTGATGTGAAGACCAACTACGGTTGAGCTATGGACTTGAACCCCAAAAATAAAGAGTTGCTTTGTGTTTCATGCTATAAAGGCCTTGGAAAACAAACACTAACACTTTCTTTTTAAATAGGAAGATGCATTTAAGGATACAAGAACCTTAATGGCTCATGGCAGAGAAGACTCCGACCCAAGTGTGGGATGCCATGGATTTGCTCTGGAGGGCCAGACAGCTGTACAATACTCCAGTTCGTAGATTGACAAGAAGAAGAAAATTTCCAATTTATTCAGAAACTTTGTTGAAAGAGCAAACCTGAAGTAAATGCCGACTTAGTTCCCAGCAGAAAGAAATAACACAAGTCCCAAGGTAAAAGTTAATCTGTTGAGTGATGAATTGCAGAATTGTACTCTTGCTTTTTAACTGAACTGGCAGAAGTACAATTAACACAGTTGATAATAGAAAAGCAGAACTTGATAGCTTCAAAGATTGTCTGAGAGATGAAGGAAGCCCCATCTTAAAGCTGAAGAAAAGGGGACGCTGCAAATATAGCCAGTTAAAAAGCATCATATATATGCAGTACAGGATTTACAAAGAGAATGCATTACAATTTACAACAAGAAGACTGTTCTAGATGATTCCATAATTTCACAATAAATAATAGAAGGTAGCATGCAAGAGACAGCAAGAATCTAGACAAGAAGAAAGGATAAACAATCACTCTTGCTGCAACCAAATGTCAAAACATCCAGCCACAGTAGGATACAGTATTCCGCCACCTATGAGCAGTAAAAGATATAACTAACCATGTGAGTTTAGACAAAAACAATTCAAGTGATTGCAGGAAGCTCAATTCTCAGTTTAGATATAAAAAACCTGAGCCGTTTCAGTTATATTATCCCAAACCCACGCAAAAATATATATTGCATCGTATCCCTCCACCTGTTGCAAATGGAATGCATGCTGGTATGCAATACCAGCTTAGCTGAAAATCATCTTGCATTGGAAATAAGATTGATAAAGTTCAATATGCCTTATTTATTTCTTTTGATGGATATGTGATTAGAATTCACATGATTATTATGTCAGGTTCTTGATGGGGTTTGAGCCAGAATCTATTCTCCTCAATCAATTCCAGGCCTGGAGTCTTGGAATCTTTGTGATGGATAGTTGTAAATTCAGTTAGTTCAGCATTTTACTTTGCATTTACATGTACTGCAAGTCCATACATGTTAATTTACTGCATTTTCATCAACATAAACTTGCAAATTCTCCAATTTTTTAAAGAGGTGGTCTGATTACTGCAGATTTCTCAAATATATATTGAATAATTTCAACTTATTCAGTAGTTTCAAACCAAAAAAGGGGAGCAAATGCATTATTTCTCTTAGCTCCTTTTTGTAAGTCATGAGCGGTTTAGGAATTTATTCATCCCCATTATCCAACCAGAACCTATACATAGGGAAGAAATAAAGGACGAGAAATGCCCTCAATTTTCCAGAAAGTTCCGAATCTTGAATAATTGCGTCGCTGAATTTTTTTTCCCCCAAATTCAAACTCTTTGGCTTTGGTCAACACCAGAATCATCTTCTTGTACTACTCATGCTCTCTACGCTTTTAACAGTATATTGTTATTGTCCATTTTCTTCACCACTACAGCAATCAATAAACCTTCAATTCTATCTTTTCCACCCCTTCAATGTGCTTACAAAGCATAAATCATCCAGACATCCTTGTTTTATTTAACTATCACAGGCATCCATTTTGGAGCATATGATAGTTAGCCCTTTCAGTCCCAGTATGACAAATATCATCAAGATTTTGAAAATCTGGCAATAATTTCACAAAAAAATACATTAAAAAATATTATCGTGAAAATTTCAAAATATCACGATCTTTACCTGGAAAATAGTAAAGAACTTAAATAACTCATTATATAAATATATATTTCGAAATTTTAAATTTCTTATTAACTGATAATGAATATATATATATATATATATATATATATATATATATATATATATATATATATATATATATAATCGTTGGCAAGATTTTTGGATAATATCCAGAGAAAACCTCAAAATCTGAAGTCTCCCGAGAAATTTACTGGCTGAGAACAAGATTTTTCAATATGTTCAGTCCCACTGAAATACTTGTCCATGGGTCATTTTGTGCTCAATAATAACATCCACTACAAACTTACGATCTTCCCCCAAATGAATAAGATTATTTCCACCAAATGAATAAAGAATAAGGATAAAAAGAGTGATAAAAGCGCCTAAAAAATAATAAAGAATAGAAATATCTTCAAATAAAAACAAGAAATATTGACGATGAGGGAACGATTTTGTTAAAAAACAAGAAACAGATTACAAGGATCAGGAGGGGCCAATTCTGAACATACCAAACATATCGATCACACATTCAAATACTATGGTGTAGAGGTGCACATTCTTTCTTTTTTCTTTTTTCTTTTTTGGAGAGAGAACAAAATTTTATTAAAGAGCTTGCAAAAAAGTGAGAAAAGAAGACAACCTGACAAACCAAAAGAAGAAAAGGCTCAAGGGAATAGAGCATCTGAAGCTGCCTTAACATAGACCACCCAATCCAAAACAAGACCTTTAACCTTGAGAACAACCTCGTTCACCCCCTCTATCTCATTTCGGAAACAACGACCATTCCTAATTCCCAAAATAACCCAAAACACCGCCATGATCAACACCTGCCATATTGCTTTCCAGGACTTGCCAACTCCGCCTTCATGCTAGGCCCACAACAAATCTTCCATTATCTTCAGCATAACCCAATCGTGTGAAACAAATGGAGAAAATGATCCCAGACTCTCACAGCAAAGGAGCAGTAGATGAAAAGATAATCAATCGATTCCATATTGTTCATACACGTCAAGCATATCTAGGAAAGGAGGATCACACTTCTTTGTAAATGATCAACAACGAGGATTATCTTTCACCCCACCAACCACACGAAGGTCATAACCCGAGGGAGAGCTCCGTAAAACCAAAGGAGGAAAGGAAGGTTAGGACTTGTGGTGTGAGATCTATTGGAGATAGAAGTTGTAAGGTGATCTAACTGAAAACTTTTCGAAATGATGCCCAGACCATCTAATCTGGTCTTTTGCAAATCAGGCTTAATAGACTTTAGAGGATTTAGTAGGTCCATTAACTCGGCTAATTCTTCATCCAACAAATTCTAGTGGCAAGGGGGGGAGGGGGACTACATGACCTGCTCACCATCCAATGAGAAGCACTCCACTACCTGAACGAAACAATCAAGAGCTAGCCGAGCAATTAATGGGAACATGTCCTAGGGTGCCCGATCCCCGCACCATACATCCACCCAGAAGTGAGTCTGCAAGCCTTTTCCAATCCTGAAAGAGATGCCCTTGCTCACAGTGTGTTGAGTAGCTACAATCGCTTTCTAGGTGGTAAATGCTCTATAAAGCGAAGAATATTTCACAAACCAACCGCCCTCCTGCGTGCCATACCTAGTGGCTACCAACTTCCTCAAGAGCCTACCCTCTTCCACACTGAATCTCCATATCCACTTCCCTAGAAGAGTCGTATTCATCACATCCAGGGGTTTGATGCCAACCCCCCTCCTGACATTGGCTTACACACCTCATCCCACCTAAGTAAATGGAACTTTCTCCCTTTAAAAGAACCTTTCCATAGAAAATCTCTCCTGAGTTGTTCTAGCTTGTCCAAAACCAACTTCGGGGCATTCAAAAAAGGACATGAAATACACCAGCATATTGGAGAACACCGTCTTGATCAAAGTTAGGTGATTGCCCGACGAAAGATATATGCACTTCCAGGATATATGTTTAATCTCAATCCTTTTAGTCACCTTATCCCACAGGTGTTAAGCTAGGTTCCCAATACAAAGAGGCAACCCAAGATACGACGATGAGAATAAGCCGACCCAACATCCAAATATGCTAGCATACAGGATGAGATCATCATCTCCAACATGAACACCCAACATCTCGGATTTCACAACATTAATGTTCAAGCCCCAAAGGGGCTTCGAAACACACCATAATCTTCTACAAGTTTCAATCTAATTCCGCATTCGCCTCACAAAAGAGAAGCGTATTTCCACATACTGGAGGTGACTCACATTGTCTTCGAGTCCCACAATCTTAAACCCTCTGAAGAGCCCATTCTCCTCTCCTTTTCGAAGCATCCAACCTAAGGCCTCTGCTATAACCAGAAACCAGTACGGCAAAAGAAAATTTGCCTACTTGAGACCTCAGGAAGCTCTGAATAAACCTTTGGACAATCCGTTTACTAAGATGGAGAACGAAGCAAACTGTATGTAGGATCTAATCTACCTTCTCCACTTTATGTCGCACCCTAACCTGTTGACCATGTAATGCAAGAAATCCCCGTCTATGTAATCATAGGCCTTCTCAACATCCAGCTTGCAAAGTAGCCCTCTTTTTCTCTCTTTGTACCTGAGATCTATACATTTGTGGGTCACAAGAGTATTGTCCAGAATATGTCTACTCAACACAAATGCCCCCTAATTTTCCGAGATAACCTTAGAGATTACCTCCTTGAATCTTAAGGCAAGGATCTTGGGCAATATTTTGTAAGGGCCCCCTATAAGGCTAATCGGTCTAAAGTCTTTCAACTGCTTGGCCCCCTCCATTTTAGGAATGACAACAATAAAAGAAGCCCCCAATTTGGAAGATGAACGACCTCACTCTAAGAACTCAACCAGAGAGTCCATGAATCCTTACTAAAGATATACCAATATCTCTAGAAGAAAATAATTGGAAAATCGTCTGGGCCCGAAGCCTTATCCCCACGCATGGAGCCAAGAATAGATTTCACTTCTTCCTCCGATAAAGGTCTTTCCAAAAAAGCCACATCTGCGGGGAGAGTTGGAAATTTTTTAAATTATCTAGTCTCGGCCTCTGCCCCATTGTTCCCCGAATAGCAACTTCTTGTAATATGAAACAATGGCTTCACAAATTTGGTCATTATCCGTAATTCTTTCCCCATTCACAATCAGACTAGATATTTTGTTACCACGAGCTCGAGCATTGGTGATACTGTGGAAGAAACGGGTGTTCTTATCCACTTCTTTCAGCCTTAATGCTCCAGATTTTTGGTGCAATTTAATCTCTTCTTCCCTCACCCTGCTCTCATCTATACAAGAAAGATGTCCTTTTCAATCTATCTACCTCCAATAGGATTTGCTCTTCTAATCTGCCCTTTTCAATCTGTTTGCCTCCGATAGGATTTGTTCCTCTTCTACCAAATCTAGTTCATGAATTTCCCCTACCATTTTGTAGAACTCTTATTCCCTTTTGCAGAGAATCTCTTTCTTCCATAATCTAATCTTCTCCTTCAACATCTTGAGTTTTCTAAATAATACAAAGCTGGCATAACCTTCAATCGAGAAGGACGACCACCAATCAGCTATAAGTTGATCAAATCCATCAACTTCCAACCAAGCTATTTCAACTCTAAAGGGTTTAGAGCCTCCTGGCCATTAGAGCATGTGAATCTACTCCCCCCTCCCCCTAAAGGTAGATCCACAAGCTCATGACGCTCGACCCAATTAGAAAATCTAGTCATACTTCTGGAGATCTTACCACCCTTGAATTTTTCATCTGAGAATCGAACAACATTAATATCACCCCCAATACACCACGGGGCTACCCACCTCTACCTAACCCTATACAAATCCCAAACTATTCACGTAAACTATACATGTAGGGGCCATAGACAACAATGAACAACCATTGAAAATCAGAGGGTATATCGCACAGGAGCACTGAAGCGGAGAAAATTCCAATAAAGGAGTCGATTCGTCTCCATCTATCAGATTTTCAAACAACACAGGTACACCCCCTACAGTCCCGATGGAATTCAAAACCACCCAATCCTTAGAACTATACTCCCATGTTGAATCAAGCGTACCTCTATCAAAAGAATGAAGCTTTGTTTCCTGGACTGCAATAATATCTGCCTTTGCCTTCTTGTATGTCTTCTTAACCCGAGCCCTATTGATTCTGCATCCCAGACCTCTCACATTCCAATATAAGATGATCACTAAGCAACACCTTTAACCAATCTCACCATTTTGCCTCCATTAGATCTGATGGCGGCGTCATAGTTACTGGAGCACTCGAGACTCAGCAACTTGCTTATTGCCTTGGGGGATTTTTTAGAATTCAGGTGTTGGACCTCATGCTAATATTGAAAAGCCCTAGCCTGTACAAACTGGAAAAAGAAGTGAATGTCTGTCTTGAGCACCTAAGAAAACATCCTTGAACCAAAATTCTAGCAGGACCACCCATATTAAGCACGAAGCTTTTACCAAAAATGGAGAACTCTTCCCATCTCCGAATTTGGTCTACTGGCCTGCCTTTGTGCAAAGCTCACGCCATGAATAGAAAATCCGCATTCACTCCCAGACTCAGCCGAATCTAGAGTTCATTATAACCTATTGGTCTAATTATGTACATTTCCGACGACAATCTGTAACATTCAACCAGCCATCTCCTGACCTAAGAGATTGTGGTGCTTTTCCTTGGTCATAGAGAGTTGCAGAGACTCTCATGACCAGGCGATCACCTCTTAGTTCAACTGGATCATCGTTTCTCCCTTTCACATTTACTCGACACCCATTTACTCATTACGTTGGCCTTTTTGCAGCAATACACGTTTCCTTCCATTCTAAATCCTTTGAAATCTCCTTCCCCGCCATTGCGTCTCTATAAGAGATTACTCCTCATCCCTTCAAAGAGATGTCGACTCCGAAGATGGCTTTGTTGCCAGTCACACTCATTTCCTTTCCTCAAGCTATATGACGAATATTTTGCATCACGACAAAGGGAAATCGCTCCTTGTTTTTAAGCTTAAGGCCAAATCGAGCTCTCTAGACCGTAAGGTTTCTCCCCCCAAAGCTTTCTCCATGTGACACCTAATCCACCCCGTCCGCTTCAAACTGTATCCCAACCTTTCGAACATGTAGTCCAGAAACTTTCAATCCACATGGTAATAAGCCTTCTCAATATCCAGCTTACACAACACCCTGCTTTTCTTTTCCTCATACCTGGAGTCAATACATTCACGGGCAATAAGCGCATTATCTAATATTTGTCATCCCGCAACTTACACCCCTTGATTCTCATGGATGATCTTCAAAAGCACTTCCTTGAACCTATTGGCAATAATCTTAGCCAAAATTTTATAGGTACCTCCTATTAAGCTAATAGGCCTGAAATCTTTGAGATAATCTGCTCCTTCTTAGGAATATGAGTTATAAAAAGATGCCCCAAGCTCCTTAGAAAGCCCGCTTTGTTCAAAGAATTCTGATATATACTCCAATTGCCAAAACTTCTAATAAAACATAATAGGAAACCCGTTGGGCCCCAGCGCCACAAAGAAGCTAGAACCAATGTTATCAAATCATACGGTTCACGATATGAATCATATGATTCATATCGTATGGGTGTACGATTCAAATCATACACCTAAATTGCAAATCCTACATAATCGTAGGATTATCGTACGAATCGTATCGAATTGTACGATAATCATATCAAATCATACGAATTGTGAGATAATTGTAAACTGCGTAAATGGGCCCAAAATTACTTTAAAATTTTAAATTATTATTATTTTTAATTCAATTTTTCCTTTTCTATGTACCTTTTTCTCATAAAATATGAAAAAGGCTCTCCTATTAAAAATATGATTTTTTTTCTATTGGGGATTTTGATATTCAAAAACCCAAAATAAAGAAATCAAGATATGTTTTGATTCACAATGGAATCGAATGTCATTTTTTTCTAACATGATTCTACATTTAAGAAAGGTACAAAACAAAATTTTAAGGACTCTTGTATTTTTTTTAAGGAAATTTTCTCAAAAGACAACAAAAGGAAACAAAGGAAAAAGACAAGAATCCTTTACTATCATGATATGTATACCATATACATTCTCAATTGATAATATCATGATATGTATTACTTTTTTGGTATATGTCGATGGTAAATGGATGATTGATGAAATTTTAATCTTTTATGATTTACGTATATCTTTTCATGTCTTTTATATATAATGTTGTAAATCATTAAAAAAAAAAAAAAAATCTTAAGATTTGTGATTTGATACGATTCAACCTCTACTAAGATTTGTGATACGATAATGATTTTGACAACATTTGCTTGAACCTCTTGTTCGAAGAAAGGTGCTTCCAATGAAAGAGAGTCCATTAGATAATTCACTAAAATCTAAATTATCCAACCGCGACCTCCTCCACTTGACTTTTGACATCAACTTCTTATAAAAATTTATTATAGCCTCACAAATCCGACTCTCGTCCATAATCCTTGAACCATCCACAACCAGGGAAGAAATTCTATTATTGCGGGTTCTCACACTGGCCATGCTATGAAAGAAATTTGTGTTTTTGTCACCATGTTTGAGCCACACTACCCTCGACCGCTGCCGCCATTTAATTTCCACTTCCTTGCTAGATTGGCCAAAGATAGAGAGCTCTACCCTCTTATCTCTCCCTTTTATCGAAAGACCACCAACTTCCTCTAGAAGGTCTAATTCATGAATTTATTTAACCATTTTGTCGAATTCCACCTCCAAAGCTCTAAAGACATCTTTCTTCCACCTATTAATTTGAGCCTTAAATAACTTTATGATGCAGGACAATTAACCACTTGCACTAAAAGCTCGAACTATTAGAGCATGGCGAATCAATCCATTTATCTCATAGCCCAGGCCCCACATCTCATCGATTAGAACCTCGGTCGAACCCCCCTGTGGGCCCCAAATCACATGGGTACCGCCTCACTAGAGCCACCCGCCTCTCACGGGTGGGGCCCGCCTCAAACAAGTCACCTGCCTCACGAGAGCCACCCGCCTCACACGAGTCATCCGCCTCACACGAGCCGCCCACCCCGAGTGTCCCCACATCCAACAGGCTACCCCACTCGAGCCCAATGTGAAATGCCCCTGCATTAATCACCCCCGGTGAGGAGTCTCGAACACGAGACCTCCCTCGTGGGCCCCAAATCACATGGGTATCGCCCACCCCGAGTGTGCTCCTACATCCCACAAGCAACCCCACTCGAGCCTGGTATGAAAATGCCCTGCATTAATTACCCCCGGTGAGGAGTCTCGAACACAAGACCAACCTGGCTCTGATACCAATTTGATGCAAGACAATTAACCACTTGCTCTAAAAGCTCGAACTGTTAAAGCATGGTGAATCAATCCCTTCATCTCATAGCCCAAGCCCCACATCTCATGGGTTAGGACCTTGGTCGAACCCCCCTTCATGGGCCCCAAATCACATGGGTACCGCCTCACACGAACCACCTGCCTCTCACAGGTGGGGCCCGCCTCATACGAGTCACCCACCTCACACGAGCCGCCCACCCCAAGTGTCCCTACATCCCACAGGCTACCCCGCTCGAGCTCGGTGTGAAATGTCCCTACATTACTTTAGTTTACTGCTTAGTCTGAAGCCCGAATAACCTTCGACCGAGAAGGAAGACCACCAATCAATCACAAGTTGCTCAAAGCCGTCTATTTCCAGTTAAGAAGCCTCGAATTTGAAAGGTTTTGGACTCCAATTATCTTCAGGCACTTCCAGTAATATTTTTCGGTGCCTAAACAGTTCTTAGCAAACCCCGCTAATTAACGAGAGGAAACTTATCGATCCATTTAGTTGACACCAAAAAGCTGTCAACGGGAGACAGAGAAGCATTTTCTTGGCCATTCAACCATGTGCCCCCTCCCAATCAACGAACTCATGGCGATTACCCACTACACAAAATTTGTCATACTTGTTGTAACCCCCTCCCCTAGATTTTTTGTGAGAAATTTGACAATGTTAAAATCACCCCCAACACACCAAGGAACCCTCCATGATCCATCTCTAACTGACACCATCCAATTCCATCTAGAACTGATCCCTTAAATTGTAGGAAGAGGGGCCATAAACAGTAGTGAAGATCCTTTGGAAGCCAGAGGAAATGTCATAAAACAAAACCAAAAAAAAAAAAAAAACATTTTACCCAAGGTATTTCGTATCGGTATTGGTGGGCATAACGGTGCCCACCGTTACCTATACGGATACGCCCCATATCGGCCGATACGGGTCCCGTAACAGTGCAATTTTTTTTCGTCAAAAAATTATGAAAAAATGTCCACTAAATCCGGAATATTCTAAATATTCCAAATATGCATTCATTTATAATTTGGAACATGTTTATGGTGGTGTAACAATCCACTCTTTGGTGAGAAGTTGTATCGGACTGCATAATGAATTTATGAACCTGACAACCTAGTATTGACTATAGATCTTTTATATTTAATTATCTAACTATATAATATCAATATGAATTAATTAGAATGAATCTAATACCAAATATCTCATGTTTGTAGGTATTGGTGTATTACATACCTTGTGACTTGTGTACATTTTATTTCAACATACAATCTAGGGACTTTTATGTCCAATTATACAATTCATATATCTAACAAATTAATATAATTTTTCCCAATAAATCTTAAGAAAAATTTTGAAATTATATTCAAGTAAATAGTGTTGTCGATTTAGAGTTGATTTGGTGGACCATTTGATGCCCCAAATCAACATTAAATTCATGCAATCTATTGGCACTTATCTCACTAATGGATTGGTGAATATTTATTGAACAGTGAAGAATGAAAAATATCAAATGATCCTATTTCAGAAAAATAAGTATTTGCAAATTAACGGTGAAAATCATTTAAATAATTTAATTTTGGAATTGTGACATGGCAACAATAGTGCCATAATTTAATTTATTAATTTTGAGTTAATGTATGCCTCATGGACAACTTTTACGGCCATGTACATAAGGCCTACCATGACGTATGTATTGTATATCAATGACATCCATCCGTTTTATCAAATCATTTTAAGGCATGGTCCAAAAACGAGGTAGATCCATATCTAAGGTGGACCACTAGTGGGTGAGGCCTTGAAATTGGGGTCCACCTTAATGTATTTGTATATTTGTATCGTCAATCTATTTTGCCAGCTCACTTTAAAGCATGATCCAAAAAAACATGCAGAGTTAAACCTTAGGTGGACCGCTAGTGAATGATGCCCAGAACATAGGACCCACCTTGAATCCTTGATGCATTTGTTGTATATCCATGTTGTCCATCCTTTTTTGCCAACTCATTTTAGGGCATGGTCCAAAAAATGAGGCAAATCCAAATCTTTGGTGGACCAAACAGTAGGGATTGAATTCCCACAATTAAAACTTTTATTATTATTATTATTACTATTTATTTTATTTTTTTTAAGCTGTGACTTTTGTTTTCCTTGATCTAGGTCCACACAACCTTATCAGTAGTTTCAATGGTAAATAAACATTACAATGGGCCATAATAAGTTTTTAACAGTGGGCATTCAATCCTACTGTGCGGTCCACTTGAGATTTGGATTTGCATCATTTTAGGGAACATGCCTTGAAATGATCAGGAAAAACCGATGGGTAGCATGGATACATAATACAACACATAAATCAAGGTGGGCCACATGCACTAAAACAATGCAAGTGCATAGTGGGCATTCAATCTTATTGTGCAGTCCACTTGAGATTTGGATCTGCTTCATTTTAGGGACCATGCCTTGAAATGATCAGGAATAACTGATGGCTAGCATGGATATATAATACAACACATAAATGAAGGTGGGCCACATGCAGTAAAACAATACAAGTGCACAGTAGGCATTCAATCCTACTATGCGGTCCACTTGAGATCTAGATCTGCTTCATTTTAGGGACCATACCTTAAAATGATCAAGAAAAATTGATGGGTGGCATGGATATATAATACAATACATAAATCAAGGTGGGCCGCATGCACTAAAACAGTGCAAGTGCACCAAGTGGCGTGCGCCGTAGACCACTTAAACAAATAAGGTGCGTGGCTGTTTTACAACCACGCACCCGTTCATTTTTTTTTCCATACCGAGAGAGGGAGAGAGAAATGAGAGGGAAAAAGAAAAAATGAAAGGGAAAGAAAGGGAAAATGAAAAATGAAAGACAAGAAGAAAATGAGAGGGAAAGAAAGGGAAAACAAGAGGGGTAGCTACAACAGGGCCGCAGCCACAGCCCGAGAAGAAGAAGATGAAGACGGAGAAGAAGAAAACGGGAGGGGCAGCTGCAGCAGGGCGGGCCGCAGCCGCAGCCGTTGCAGGGCCGTGGCCGAAGGCGCAACCGCAGCTCGAGAAAAGGAAGGAGAAGGAAAAGGAGAAGAAGAAGAAAGAAAGAAAGAAAGAAAGACAAGGTTTTTTTTTCTTTCTTTCTTTCTTTTTTTCTTTTCTTTTTTTCATTTTTTCCTATTTTCTTTAGGCACGTAACAATTGTTATGGTATCGTAAGGGCCGGCCATTATGAGGGGGTGGCCGTTACGACCCCGTAACGCATAACGATCATGGCCGTTACCATTACGATCGGCCGTTACGGCCGAAACATAACCGTTTTCGAACACCCTGATTTTACCATACAGTGCTTATATTGCCATACAGAATATTCTACCATATCATGCAACAAATTTATCATGATCCATTCGTGACACAATATGACCCCTTCCAATATTCTCAACACTGATTAATATAAGATGTGCCCGTGAATAGGTAGACCATGCTGGCATTACTAGTCTAGCAACAATGCATCTGCGCTTAGTATTCCACTTTTTTCATACACATAGATTGTAGTAAATTGACCAAGACGAAGAAACGCCCAAATAATACACAAATCTAGGAAATGCATCATGAAAAAAATGAAGGTTAATTTAGCAAAGAACACTCTAGATGTGAAACACATTTAGAGGTCCAATACAAGTCAAAAAGTGATGGGCCACTGTTATGAGGACCTTCTTTTACTTTTTTAGCTAGTGGTTGATAAGATGTTGACTTTTGGTGTGGATGGTACGCTAAGGATCATTTCTTGACTATGCGAAGTCACACTCCATGGAATCATAGTTGGTGTGGGTGTCAAACACCAGTGAATAGATATTCAAGACCAAATTTACCTATGACCAACAAAATAAAGAATTGTAATTTAGGGGTCGTTTGGCACCATGGATTGGGGTGGGTTGAGAGAATTTCAAATCCCCTGATATGTTTGGCACCATAAAGTAACTAGGTGTTCCAAATCCCCTCAAAGAGGGGGTTTGAAATCCAAGGTGAAAGCTTCAATTACATCTAAAATTCTTCCAAGAGTTGCATGTGTAACATGCGTGTCACTAGACTATTAATCTATTGGGCATATGGCCCACTGATGATATCGCAAAACAATTAGATTATCAATTGCATCACTATAATTACTTTAATACGATCATCTGCGCCGTCCAAACATTGTCTATGTAAATCAACGGTTAAAAATCATTCCTTAGTCGCTCAAATGTGTTCTTGTGTTTGTGGCCCATCCAAGACTTGGAATTTCATCAATTTCAGGGAAAGTATATATTTCAACGGGCTTATTACAACCATTGCGTTAAACATTACATATGTGCACTAATTAGAGATATTAAACTTGATTTAGTAATTAAATTCAAACCCCTGTAAATATACTTTGCATAGCTACTTTTGGATTACAGGTGATTCTGACTTCAGGGTAGCAAACACAACAGGAGGATTTCAAATCCAGGGGATTCGGAATCCAGGGGGTTCCAAATCGACGCTCCCAAACAGGCCCTTAGGTTTTCCATGGAGAGAGAGTGTTAGCTAAAGCCCTCTTCAGCAGCTAAGATGTCATTTCAATAGTCAGCTATCACAAGCGCATCAGAAAAATTACAACTTGATAATTGTATGTAGAAAGGCTTCAATCTGTGTAGAAAAAGACACTGACCTGAATGATTGGAAACACTAAAACCCACCGCTTCTTGTAAACGTAATGAAATCCATAAACAGCACCGAAAACAATCCCCCGCACACATAACCCAATCAATCCTGCTCCATCGAACAGGTCAGATTCCCTGCAGAAGGAGACAGCTGAAAGAGACCCTGCGAACACGCATCCGACCATAAACAGAAGAATCCCTAGGGATTTCTTCGCGCGGCGGCGGAAATCGACGGTCGAGAAATCCGGAGAGCCTCCGGCAACGACCGATCTCAGGAAGAAGCGAAAGAGTCCGACTGTGAGGTCGGAGACGGAGGCGGAGGGATCGGAATGAGGGGAAGAGATGAGGAAGAGGGAGAGGGAGAAAAGGAGGAGAGCAAGATGGAAGGAGAGGAAGGAGAAGAGAGAGAGGAGAGAGAAGCGGGGAGAGAGGAGAAGGGTTTTATAGAAGAGGAAGATGGGAGTGCAGCAGATTGATTGCCAGATTAGAAACCCTAGCCAGCGGTTTTTGACAATTTCTTGCGGCATCTCTGCAGAGAGAGAGAGAGAGAGATTTGGGTTTACGGAGATCTAGGGGAGGGTTTTGGAGGAGGTTTTTGGGGGAGGCGGGAATCTCGCCTGCGAGAATAGTGGTGAATTTGATAATTTACAAAATTGCCCCTTCGCTCTCCTCGCTGGAGACGGAGCGAAGCCGTAGGGCTGCAAGTTGGGTTCGGATTGACTCGACCCGAGTTCCAGTACGGCGTGTCGGGTTGGTCGGCTCCTCGGGACAGGTTCGGGTTGGAAAATGCCAACCCAATTTGAAATACTCTTGCGTCTGGATTTAGCAAATTCAGGCCAGGTTTACAGTCAGGTCGGTGATAATGATATGTATTTGGCTGGCGTTCGGTCGGGTCGAGCGTCCAGGTATTCCGCTTGAGTTCGGGTTAAGCAACTTGTTTGGGAAAGGGATCCTCCTGGGATCAGCACCATCAACCCTTCCCAAATTTTAGAGTCACATTCATACTTAGGGGTTCTAAGTGGGCTTAGGGTTAGGTTGGGATTGACCCTAGGGCCTGTCTACATGCCTATAACTTTTCTAAAATGTAACAAAGTTACGGATGACTTTATTACAGTTGGAATTTGGGAGAGAAAAGTTATAAGTAACTTTCTCTGACTTTCTTACGAGAGAAAGGAGAAAAAATGATACAAGCACTTAAATTGTTTTTCAAGTTACTTGTATCTTTGATATAGGTAACAATTGAAAATTTTGAAATGAAAATTTTTGGAAAGAACCGCAGCTTCACTCTCCAATGTTTCCATCTCCCTCTCTTAGCCTCTGTTTCCATCTCCCTCTCTTAGCCTCTGTTTCCATCTCTCAGTATCTTTCTTCCTCTCCCAGTCTCCTTCTCCCTCTCCGATCCAACTTCAGCAGGGCTAGAAAACCCCTTTCTTTCTTTCCTTTTTTTTAGTTTTCCTTTCCTTTTTTTCTTTCTTTCTTTTATTTTTTCCATCGGGGTTGACGGAGGCAGTTTGGATAGATGCGTGGGTAATGTCCAATGGTCTGTGGGGTCCACCATCTTTTATTTTTTTAATCCATGCCGTCCAGTCATTATTTTGGATCATTTTAGGGCTTGATTCCAAAAATGAGGCATATCTAAATCTCAGGTGGACCACACCACACAAAATAGTAATGATTGAAAGTCAGCCATTAAAAAACTCATTGGGCCACTATAATGTTTGTTCACTCCTTAGGTTGATGACTTAAAATGATTTAGAATAATGGATAGATTGTGTGGATAAAACAAATACATCATAGCGGGGCCCAAATCTATTTTACATCATAGTGGGACCACACCACATGAAACAGTGGTGACATAATGTATAGAGTTTATATCAATGCCATTCCATTGTTCATTTTGTATGAGTGGGGCTTGTTGGTGAGTGCAATTTGTCCCCAAGTAAGTCCCAAATATGTTTTAACATATGATTTTTTAAACACTCCCTATTTCTATTTGCATTAAGATTCCTGCACGTCCTCGGGTGTTTTGAAATTGAGTGCCCACTGCATCATTAACATATCCAGTTTCAAACAGTCCCAAGTTCTATTTGCATCTGGATTCTTGCCTGTTATCAAATGGTGAGAAATTGAGGGTACATCGAAGTGTTAAGATATCTGGTTTTAAACTGTCCCTTGATATTGGTGCATTTTAATAATGTCCCACTTTGAGATTTTAATTGCTAATGTAGAATTTGGTAAAAGCAGCTTCCTATGCTAAATGTGATTTCTTTTTAACCTATCCTTGCCAACGAGAGTCACTCCTGTGGGAAATTTTTGCCTGGATATCTTACTTCAATTTTTTTTTCCTACATTACAAGCATCTCGAAAACATGAGCCCACTTTTATGGCCCACTTTTTGATTTGTTTAGTCGAAGAATCAACCAAACTATTCATTTACATGAGCTTAATAAAATGGAATAATTTTATCCAATCTTTTTTACGTGTTAATCTAATTTTTCAACGATTTCCTATTTCGAGATCTACTTAGCGTGAATATGCAACTTATTACCTATAATAAAGTTACAAGCTATGCAAACATAAAAAATAAGTTACCTGTAAGTAAGTTACAACTTACATCCAAACAGGATTACCAGTAACTTTCTTTCACCTGTAATAAGTTACATATAACTTTCTTACATCTTAAAAAAGTTACAGGCATCCAAATAGGCCCCTAGTGTTGGAGTTATGCCCTGAAAAAACCAATACTACATTAATTTTTAAGGTTTCGCCGGAGTTAGGAATATCGCCTACGAGAATAGTGGTGAATTTGATAATTTACAAAAATGACCCTACGCACTCCTCGGTGGAGATGGATCCAAGGGGTATGGCTACAAGTTAGGTTCAGATTGACCCAACCCGAGTTTAGGTACAACATGTCAGGTTGTCCAAGTCCTCGAGTCAGGTTTAAGTTGGAAAATGCCAACCCAATTTGAAATACGCTTGGGTTCGGGGTTAGCAAATTCAGGTCAGGTTTTAGGTTAGGTCAGTGATAATTGGGGGTGTACATCGAGTCAAACCGGGTCAAGCTAGCCTTAACTCGACTCGGCTCGACCACTAACTGACCCCAGCTCGAACTCGGCTCGGCTCGGTATTCGAGCCTGATTGGCTAGCTGGACTCGGTTCGATTAGCAACTCGGGTCAATTCAATCCGAGTTTGAGCCAAGATCAAGCTAAGTTTGCCTGTAGAGCATTTTCACAAACACATGGACTGCACTTTCAAAATCTCACTATATGTAAAACAGAAACAATAGTTTTACATGTATTTTATCAAACACCTTCTAAGAAACATAAAAATCAAGAAAAAAAATGTATTTGTTTCATATACATATGTAAGTGCTATAATGTGTAAAGCATACTCTTGTTTGTCAAATTTCGATGAGACAAAACAACTTATGATGTAGTTCACACAATGGAATTAAGATGAAAAGTTTAAGAAGTAACTTCAAGTGATCAAGATAGAAAGTTTATGACATGACTTTAAGACATGCTTTTTACTAAAGATCAAGACTTTCCTGAAGTTCAAGTCAAGAAGTAGATTAAGATGAAAAGTTCACCTTCAAGATAAATTTTACTTCAATTCAAGTAAAATATCAAGCTCCATCTTCGAGTCTTATTGAAGATTCAATTAGAAGATTAAGCTTCAAAAAGTTCAAACTACTTCATGTCAGTCTTTTCAGGGATAATCGACCCTAGAAATTCCTTAAGCTTAGGTCATTTCAAAACATAATCATATACGGGTTTTTATGCTTAATATAGACTAATCTTCGACTAGTCTGGGCTTAGGTTCGACTAGTCTAAGCTATGGCTCAACCAGTCTAAGATATTTTCGACTAGTCTAAGTTTAAAATGCAGAAAAGCGAATTTTTCTGTTGCTTCCTCGACCAGTCGAAGGGGGACCTTCAACCAGTCGAAGGTTGCTCGACTCGAAGTCTAGCAACTATATTTTGGCACCCTCGACCAGTCGAGCATAGGCCTCGACCAATTGAAGAACCATTTTATTTGATCGCGCTCAAATTTTGAAATTTTGTTAGATCTTAAACGAGTCGAAAGAGACCTTAGACGAGTCAAAGTAAAAACATTTCTAACTATAAATATAGATCTTCTCTCATTCAGAAATTACTCATCCATGCTAGAAAAGCCTTCACCGAGAGAGAGAGAGAGAGAGAGAGAGAGAGAGAGAGAGAGAGAGAGAAAGAGAAGTCCCCACTATCTTTAAGCTATTGCATGGTATTTTAATATTTTGTTTAAATAACTTTTTATTTTAATTCTTTGATCTCTTTTTCATAAATCTTATTCATTAAAGAGAGTAATTGCTCTTCTTTGAGATCTTGAGGAATTCAAAGAAGTAGCCTTTGGTTGAATTAATTTAAAATCAATCTAAAACTTATAACCTTTGTTTATGTGACTGGACATTGAACATTCTACTTTAAGAGAAGCGGTTCTACAAGCTACATCAAGAGATACGCCTTCAAGGAGAAGATAAGTAAATTTCTATTATTTGTATTTTGGTTTCTTTGAGATAGCCAGAAAATCTCATGTGTTGGTTTTAATTGAGATGGCTAGAAAATCTCAGTGTGGGGTTTTTGTTTGTGATAAGCCCTTTAAAATCACAGCTGTATCAAGTTTTAAGGTGACCCTGTGAAAACATTGTTTATAGTAAAAGTCAATATTACATGGGTTGTGATTATTGGGAGTGGAGTAGGTGTGGCTATTTAAGAATAGTTGGTGTGCATACCGAACCACTATAACTCCTAGTGTTATGGTGAATGTTTAATTTTTGTATATATGATAAATGATTGTAATTTTATTTCTGCACTAGTGGTGAATGATTGTAATTTTATTTCCACACTAGTGGTGAGTGTTTGTAATAGAGAGCTTTATTATCTTTTACTTGGTTTGAAGTCTTGATCCTTACAAGCATTCGTGAAATAAGGTTGTCCTGCATAAAACATTGTTTTTGGTTAGGGTTGTCCTACAAACTGTTGAGGGTCAAATATTGCATATTATTTTCCATTTATATCTTAGGTTTATGAACATGATAATGCTTAATGTTCTATTTTACTCATATTTGTGTTGCAAGATGAATTTAAGAGCTTGGATTGAAAAGGGTGCTAAAACATAGATTTGATGCTTAAGAATCACCAAGACAATGGATGCATCTTAAGAGACCAAGATTGAAGAATTTACATATCAAAAATCTAAGAAAACCAAGTAAGGAATGAAGAGAATCAAAGATTTGAAGTGAAGAAGAGGAATCCTGAAATCATCCTGAAAAAACATATTCTAAAACTCTGGGTCATTTTATGAAATTGTACAGAGTGAAGTCTATTTTAAAAAATTACGTATAGTGAAGTCTATTTTAACAAACTGCGTAAATTTAAGGCGGTTTACAAAATTTTCCAACTAGGTGCGAAAGTTGGTGTTACACAACTATAAATAAAAGTCCCCAGTGCATCCTTAGGCATCCCCTAAGGTTTAAGGAGTGGAGCAAAATGGTGGAGAAGTCGTCACCAAGGGTTTTTCTTATTCTTCTTTAGTTGTTTTCATGCTTTCTTCTAGAGTTTTAGATCCAATCATGTCTATGGTTGGATAAACCTGTTAGTTAGGGCTAAGAGGAGAAGCTTGTAGCATGATGAGATGTTTTTATTACTTTAATTCGTGGTTATGTTGAACTTCATAGATTCTAATTTGATATTTAGAGAATACTTTTATTTTTTAAAGGTTTATTGTAACTTAAATTACAGTAGATCTGCAATAGTTTTAAGTATCTTCTTTTTCCGATTTGAGATTGTGAAATTAGTAAGTCTTGTTGTTCACCATCGTCCATTAGGCATGGTAGGGTAATGAAATCCTTCATAATCTTCACATTCTCCTGCTTTAAAATTATAGGATTGGTAAATCCTGTTGTTTACCATTGTCTCATGAGCATGGTTTGGTGATGAAATCCCTGCCAATTATCATAGTTCTCCTTCATTGAGAATTAGGTCAATTGAAGTTTAGATTTGATTTTTAGTGATGTTTTTTTCAATTGGATAGGATATGACTTTAATTCTAATTGTGTTACTTGAATTAAGTGGGCTCCCTAATCACTACAAGTGGATCCTTAGCACCCTAGTTCTCACCTTTAAATTCTTAGTTTTAATTATTTTATTCACAATTACTCTCTCAAATACTTCAGAATTAGTTTCACATCTTCTTCTAGTTCCACTTCTAGTTAATTTCAGAAATGTACAAGTTCAGTCCCTGTGAATTTGACCTCGGTCTTATCGAGATTATTACTACATCATGACACTACACTTGGAGTTGTGAACACGAACTAAGTTTGAATCAATTTTTCAATGCTAGTGCTATTGAGATTTGTAATTTATTATGATTTATCTATTATTTTAGTACTTTAAGTTTTTATTTATATAGTCTTATTCAACCCCCCCCCCCCCCCCCAACCCAACTCTCTAAGAGTGTTAAGCTTGCCTTTTTCAAGTGGTATCAAAGCTAATTTGTTCATATTTTTGGATTAAGTTCCTTGAGTTTAAAGATCTAGAGCTTTCATTATGTCAAATTTCGATAGCTTGTCTATTACCAGGCCACCACCTTTTGATGGCTCTAATTATGCATACTGGAAAGCCAGAATGAAGATTTTTCTAAAATCCTTAGATGAAAGCGTATGACAAGCCACTGTAACCAAATGAAAACCTCCTATGTCTGAAGTTATAGGCAGTGATAGAACTAAATCTATGAAAGAGACTGCATTCTATTTATGAATTACACCTCAGAAAAGCGAAAGCAGTACAAATGCTAAGGCCTTAAATGCCATAACTTGTGCTCTATCACCTGATGAATTCAAGAGAATTATTTCATGTGATACAACCAAATAAGCCTGGGATATTCTTCAAATGACACATGAAGGAACTTCCAATGTCAATAAATCATTCCATAGTCAATAAATCAAATGTTCAAATCTTCACTATAAGATTTAGGAAATTCGTATGTGTAACATCCTGAAAATCGAGGGTCGAGTACAAACCCAACTCCCGACTTCCAAAATATCACTTATGCAACATAGATAATGATGAATGAATGTTGTCTGTAGAAGGGCATTAAACATGATTAGGATTATACTAAAACAGTTATTCATACTCTAGATTAATTTATAAGATGCAAGCGGAAGACTATCAGGTGAGTATAACACATAGAAGTCAAAGATCATGTTCAGTCTGCAGAGTATGAATACATCACTGAACTACTATATACATGTCATAGTACAAAAAAATCAAAATGTCAAGAATAGTTCCACTAGCATGGTGAACCCTTTAGTCCCGTCAATCTGAATGGCATAGGCAAAACCATCAGAGAACTGTATATATGAGAACCCGTCCTGATCATCGTAGTAATCAGGCACAGCCTCCTGTGCCTCGCCAATACCTGCATCTAAGACAGGGTCTGGTGAGTGTCTAGAACACCGTCCCGTAATGTGGGAGTGAGTAGCTAACTCAGTGAAACAATAGAGTAAAGATTAACATATTATCAAATCAGTCAAGCGGTAATGATAAAGTAGTACAATCAAACATTCCTAGATACTCTTGTTAATGCAAGGATGAGATGCAATCATGATGCATGCCCTCGCCAACATACTCCCTCATGCGACACCATCTTACGTTCGCGGCATGCTTTCGTCCCTCAGTGCTCCACATCTTCCAGGCACATGCAGTGGGATATGGACATAATACTGTCACGTCCCAAACTCGAAAAATCGGATTCACAGGAATTCCGATCGCCGAATCCAGTGCCGACAGCCTCCGTAGTACCCCATTTTCGGCTCCCAGCGCAGCATACGCCAGATTCTGATCCTGGGATCCTACAAGGAGAATTTTTTAGTGTACATTTGTCTCGTAATGAGCATAACCACAAGTTTACCTAAATCATAAAGGCGACATTATCATCACATATCCACTAATAATCGTTTGAATACAATGCAAAAAGAAAAATACATCTCTATATATATAAAAAATCAAAGCTCCAGAGGTCCGCTACATGCTCTAAGCTCAACGTTGCTGCAACCTAACGCCACCTGCAGGCATCTATCGTGCATAAGCTTATAGAAAGCTTAGTGGGTGGTGAAAGTGTGTGCACGAGGTAAGTGCCAAGTAAGCAATATCAGAGTAATCAGAGTAAGCAGAAATACTGGTAAACCCATGATCATACGATATCAGAAACACTGGCAAGATCATAAATCATACGAAATCAGAGTAATATGAAAACATGGTGATAGACCCATAAATACCATCAGTCTCACCCAGGCTCTGCGACGCAAAATGTAATAAAAATAATATCATATACCGATGAAACAATGTAAATCGAATATGCAATACGAAGACAATAAGCTAACTATCAGATGTCGATGATGCAATGTAATATATAAATCCTGATGAGTCCACAAATACCGCCAGTCGTATCTAGGCCATATAAATGCAGAAACATAGTAACCCAAAATGTCATATGCGTGCGGATGTAATGCAATATGTGATGTGATGAAATGACCAAGCTGAAGTGTGAAGTCGGAATGATAGTACGTAATATCGCAGGCTATAGGGTTCATCACGAGGGACTTCTATCCAAACCAGTCCCATACCTAAATTTGGATAGTCAGACTTAACGTAATAAACTCCTGATCTCAGGTTAGTCGCGCGCCTAACCGAAATCCTTGCCATACGAAGGTACACGTAATAAATAATTGCGCACAACCAGCCCGAGTGGATAGTGAATGAATGAATGAATGAGTATGTAATTCCTGCTCAATAAGTCCACATATCAGTACGGTTACTCTCTAGGAAATCACCGGAGTCTATTACACTCCAAATAGAACTGCCGCTCTCCCTAGCCACACAGTCCAAGTGAGCGTAAGAAACCTCACTATACGTCTGGCCAATAGTCTGCCAATACCTATCCGGTACGTCGATAGCGGACCCATTCCGCGAGCTGGTCAAACTCAGCCTAGCATTACCCCCTGCGCACGGGCGGGTAAGGCCGTACTCCCTTCCAACCGACCATGACACAGTGGAGAGCGCAACCGTCTAGAAATCGGCACTCAACGCTCATCTACCCACTCGGTCTAGACGTTGGAGCATCCTCTGGTACCAAGAGGGTGTTTAGGGATTTTCACCCACGGCCATCTATAGTAGCCCGATGCTCGAACAGATTTCTGGTGTCCCATCTAGCCATCCACGATATGCCTGTAGAGGCTACGACCCTGATGTCACTAGGGCGTACAGTAATCACAACACAATGCAAGATGCATGAGTCATACAATCCAATAATGCATCAATCATGCGCATGTCGTGTGCTCAAGTGGGAGAACCTCCGCCTATCAGGGAGTCCCATATCATCCTGCCCAATGACATATGCAATGATCAATCACATCTTATAACAAACATGCAGATGATGTGTATGGGCATGTACCATGATGCTGTGTAGTCACATACTCATAATCGGTATCAATAACCGGCATCGACAATCAACCTCGACAATGTGGACATTTAACCAACATTATCCCCCAAAAGAAAAATGGCCCATATAGAGCCTAACATACAGTGGACTCATGACCTCATACAGGGGCTAAATATACAACACCATGGGTCTCACTCAAGAGCATTATATGCATCGCGATGGGCCTCACTCATGAGGCACATATACATCAAGTGGGTCTCATCTTACGGGTCTAATATACATCACAATGAGCCGCTCCCACGGGCCTAATATACATCAAGTCGGGCCTCATCATACGGGCCAAAAATATATATCACAATGGGCCACGTCCCATGGGCCTCAAATACATCACGATGGGTCTCGCTCATGGCCTCATATACAACATGTTGGCTGCATCAATGGGCTGCACTAATGGGCCTCAAATATCTCAAAATGGACCTCATCACATAAGCCTTACATGCATCACGTTAGTCCTCACACGAGGTCATATGTAACATCATAATGGTCCCCATATACGGGCCACATGTACATTACAATGGATCATATCCCATGAGTCCCGAATACGTCGTAATGGGCCACATCCCATGGGCCTCGAATACATCACATTGGGCTACGTCCCATGGGTCTTAAATATATCACAATGGGTTACAACCCATGGGTTTTAAATACACAATAGGTGGGCCTTACACATGGGCCTAATATACATTACAGGCGGGCCCTGCACATGGGCCTCATACACAACAAGTTAGGCCTACCAATGGGCCCTAGGGAGAGTGACAATGCGGACATTTAACCAATATTAATCTTATAATGTAGACGTCAAACCAACATTGCTCCTAAGGTACGGTCGTCATAAACATCATTACACAAACCATGGTAGAGTCTCACATTGTAATGGACTTGTATACATCCAATTGGGCCTCAACCAATAGGCCGAAGCAATTGGCCTAGTGAAACAGGCCGAGTCAACAGGACGAGTTAGTGGGCCGAGTCAATAATAGGCCGAGTCAAACAGGACGAGTCAAGGGGCCGAGTCAAACAGGATGAGTCAATGGGCCGAGTCAACAGGCCGAGTCAATGAGCCGAGTCAACAGGCCGAGTCAATGGCCCGAGTCAGTAGGCCGAGTCAAACAACACGAGTCAATGGGTCGAGTCAAACAGGACGAGTCAATGGGACGAGTCAAACAGGACGAGTAAAAAAGGATGAGTCAATGGGCCGAGTCAAACAAGACGAGTCAATGGGCCGAGTTAACAGGACGAGTCAAACAGGACAAGTCAATGGGCCGAGTCAACAGGCCGAGTCAAATAGGACGGGTCAAACAAGACGAGTCAGTGGGCCGAGTCAACAGGCCGAGTCAAACAGGACGAGTCAATGGGTCGAGTCAACAGGCCGAGTCAAACAGGACGAGTCAAACAAGACAAGTCAATGGGCCGAGTCAATAGGCCGAGTCAAACAGGACGAGTCAGTGGGCTGAGTCAACAGGCCAAGGCAATTAGACCGACTCAAATGGGCCGAATCAATTGGTCGACCCTTATGTAATGGCCGAGTCAAATGGGCCAAGTCAATTGGCCAAGAAAAATAGTTTGAATCAATTGGCCGAGTCAATTGCCGACCCTTATGTAATGGCTGAGTCAAATAAGTTGAATCACTTGGCCAAGTCAAATAGGTTGAATCACTTGACCGAGTCTCACTTGGCCGAGTCAAATAAGTTAAATCACTTGGCCGAGTCTCACTTGGCCTAGTCAAATAAGTTGAATCACTTGGCCGAGTCAAATAGGTTAAATCACTTGGCCGAGTCTCACTTGGCAGAGTCAAATAAGTTGAATCACTTGGCCGAGTCAAATATGTTGAATCACTTGGCTGAGTCTTACTTGGCCGAGTCAAATAGGCTAAATCACTTGGCCGAGTCAAATAGGTTGAATCACTTGGCCGAGTCTCACTTGGCCGAGTCAAATAGGTTAAATCACTTGGCTGAGTCTCACTTGGCCGAGTCAAATAGGCTAAATCACTTGGCCGAGTCAAATAAGTTGAATCACTTGGCTGAGTCTCACTTGGCTGAGTCAAATAAGTTGAATCACTTGGCCGAGTCTCACTTGACCGAGTTAAATAGGTTGAATCACTTGGCCGAGTCAAATAAGTTGAATCACTTGGCCGAGTCTCACTTGGTCTAGTCAAATAAGTTGAATCACTTGGTCGAGTCAAATAGGTTAAATCACTTGGCCGAGTCTCACTTGGCCGAGTCAAATAGGTTAAATCACTTGGCCGAGTCTCACTTGGCTGAGTCAAATAAGTTGAATCACTTGGCCGAGTCTCACTTGTATTTTGAGATCTGACCCACACATTAGTTAGCATAGAGATAGATGAAGGGAAAACCAAATATCAGCTTGGGTGGCAAGCACTGTTGCTCCTAAGAAGTTTTAAACGGTGGGTGCCACTGTACCCCATTACTATTCAAATGGTGGGGTCCACTTGAACTTTAAATCACACCCATTTACCCCATGTTCAAAAATGATCTCCCAGATGGTTGGACGGTTTGGATATAACATATGCACCATGGTGGGTCCCATCAAGGTGGGGTTTACACGATGACTGCAAGCTAGAGATCTTGCCGATGTTTGCGTTTCTTGCAAACAGGCCCGTCCAAGCAAGTGGACAGTTCTGCTGCTGCTGTCATGGTGCAACCCACCCATCATCAGATCTGGGTCATGCAGATGAACGGAAAGGCTGTCCCACTTACAGACAGCGTGAATAAACTCATATATCAGGTGGGTCACAAATAGAGAAGGAGAGAGAGAGAGAGGAGCACCCACCTTGGATCTCTTCGTCCTTCATCCATCAACGCGTTTTATAGCTCCAAAGATCGTGATCTAACGGTTGAGATGAGGCTTTGATGTTGGAGATGAGAGGTATGAAGGTGGGCCACACATGGCTTTTCTCATGGAGCTTGGACGTGGGTTGCTTGAAGAATGAGGGAGAGAGGGATGAGAGAGAGTGGTTGTAAGAGAGAGAGGGATGGGTGAATGATGGGGTGATGGGTGAAGTGAGTGATGGGTGTGCTTTGTGTAAGAGAGTATTGACTTTAGGGGTTGCTTGGAGAAGAGTGTGAGGTGATGTGTACTTGACATGTTGAGATTGATGGATTGATAGATTGATGTGACATGTCGTAGAGATTCTCTTGAGTTTCGTAATGCGTGGAATTTTCCTTACACCGAATGCTGGCCCGCATCTCCTGGCCAGAGTATCGGATCGGCGCGCAAGTCGCGGCATTGGAACCGCGGAGACGGCGCGGTCGCTAGGGTACAAGTCTCGGGTTGAGTCGACTCGGGTCGACGACATGTGATGCAGGGTTGCACGAAAGTGTCGGTTAAGGGTCGAAGGTTGTCAGAAATTTGACCAGGAAGACCGCGGAAGCCTACGGAATAGTACGGACTAAGACACGGGTCTTACAATACTCTAGATTAATTTATAAGGCGCAAGAGGAAGACTGTCAGGTGAATATAACATATAGAAGTCAAAGATCATATTCAGTCTCCAGAGTATGAATACATCACTGAACTACCATATACATGTCATAGTATAAAAAAATTAAAATGTCAAAAGAATAGTTCCACTAGCATGGTGAACCCTGTAGTCCCGTCAATCTGAATGGCCTAGGCAAAACCATCAGAGAACTGCATATATGAGAACTCGTCCTGATCATCGTAGTAGTCAGGCATAGCCTCCTGCGCCTCACCAATACCTGCATCTAAGACAGGGTCTGGGGGGTGTCTAGAACACCGTCCCGTAATGTGGAAGTGAGTAGCTAACTCAGTGAAACAATAGAGTAAAGATTAACATGTTATCAAATCAGTCAAGCGGTAATGATAAAGCAGTACAATCAAACATTCCTAGATACTCTTGTTAATGCAAGGATGAGATGCAATCATGATGCATGCCCTCGCCAATATACTCCCTCATGCGACACCATCTTACGTTCGCGACATGCTTTCGTCCCTCAGTGCTCCACATCTTCCAGGCACATGCAGTGCAATATGGACATGATACTGTCACGCCCCAAACTCGAAAATCGGATTCACAGGAATCCTGATCGCCGAATTCGGTGCCGACAGCCTCCATAGTACCCCATTCTCTTCTCCCAGCGCAACATACGCTAGATTCTGATCCTGGGATCCTACAAGGAGGATTTCCAACGTACATTTATCTTGTAATAAGCATAACCACAAGTTTATCCAAATCATAAAGGCACATCATCATCACATATCCACTAATATAATCACAATGTTGAAAGGACAATACATATATGATGGGATTAATGAGACATGTTGTAGAGATTCTCTTGGGATTGCAAACACGTGGCGTTTTCTTGAAATAAACGCTGGCTCACATCTCTTCGTCTGGGTATCGGATCGGTGCGTGAGTTGCGGCGTTGGAACCACGACTACGGTGCGGTCGCAATGGTACAAGTCTTAGATTGGACCGACTCAGATATACAGGATACGACTTAGGGTCGAGCACAAATGTCGATCATCGGTCGCAGGTTGTCGGAAGTCGACCGGGAGGATCGCAAGAGTCGACGGAACAGTACCGACTAGGATACGAGTCTTACAGCTCTCCCCACTTAATAAAAATTTTATCTTCAAAATTTAAAACACGACATAACCAATACAGAGCATAACTTGGAAATACCTGAAGATAACATCACATATCTTCTGATAGCTATCCTTTCACTCTATGATTGTTAAGAGAATCTCAATCATCGAATCCGGTACCGACAGCCTCCATAGTACCCCATTCTCGGCTCCCAGCGCAGCATACGCCAGATTCTAATCTTGGGATTCTACAAGGAGGATTTCCAATGTACATTTATCTTATCATAAGCATAATCACAAGTTTACCCAAATCATAAAGGCAACATCATCATCACATATCCACTAATATAATCACAATGTTGAAAGGACAATACATATATGATGGGATTGATGAGACATGTTGTAGAGATTCTCTTAGGATTACAAACGCGCGGCATTTTCTCGAAATAAACGCCGGATCACATCTCTTCTTCTGGGTATCGGATCGGTGCGTGAGTTGCGGCGTTGGAACCGCGGCGACGGTGCGGTCGCAATGGTACAAGTCTTAAATTGGACCAACTCAGATATACAGGATAAGACTTAGGGTCGAGCGCAAACGTCGATCATAGGTCGTAGGTTGCCGGAAGTTGACTGGGAGAATCGCAGGAGTCGACGGAACAGTACCGACTAGGATGCGGGTCTTACAGATATTGAGTTGTTATTAGTCCTTTTCATACAGCAGGATTGGGAAACTATGGTACCTCCCTTATATCATTCCCAAACAAGGATCCATTCTAGGGTCGTCAGTCCTAAATAATCTCATACGATGATGCGGTTCTAGGTCACTGTAAAGGGTTGTCAGGGCTGTTACACGCACTCGTTGCACTGCTCCCCCATCACCTTATCAATACAGGCCTAATTTATACTCTCTTTACTACGGGAAGGCTCGTCACCTCTCCGCAGATTCAGAGTATGCTCGAGGTCACTATAAAGGGTTGTCAGGGCTGTTACACGCACTAGTTACACCGCTCTCTCATCACCTTATCAGTATAGACCGACAGCTCGAATACAGTGTCCCATACCACCAGATTGGCCTCACGAGTTTGAGTTGCTCACTGATCACTACGGGGAGGCTCGTGGCCCCAGCGTAGGCCGACAGCTCGACTATGGTGTCCCATACCACCATGCCTGGCTCATAAGTCTTAGCGGATCAAGGTACCAAGGTTAACGGAGATATCACTGGTAAGTTCAGTACTCTGTGTTCAAGCAGTTATGACGAATATAAGGTGAACATACAACAGTCAATCGGGTTACTTGACGAGCTCGACTAGTACGAGCACACATCGTATCGATCGACATGAAATGTGTAAGCACTTCGTGTGGTATAACCACTACCGTTAACCAATGTACGACTCGAGTTCGTCAAATGTGTCGTACATGGTGAATGAATCTCAGCCACGAACTCCAAACCTGTTACCGATTGCCTGGACCATAACATGGCCCCAAACACATTCCGTTTCCACGAGTAATCATAAGAAACAGTTAAAGCAGTAATGAACAGATAGTTCGATTCTTACAAGCATATGAGCATGTTGTGAAGTGCAACACAAACATGAGTTCACACACATTCATTCCATAAAGAAAGCAAACATCATAATGTAAACGTACATGGAGGAAATCATATACATAAGTAAGGTAGCCAAGATTTACATCTCAGCCCTCATACAAGCATAACTTGGTAACAACTAGCTCATTCAGTCAGTTCTACAAAATCTCAGACTACACATAACATCATACATATGGTGTGTTGGTTACACATGTATTAGGCCAAATCCTTTCACTAGGGAGTTGCCCCGTATATCACGCACATATACCCATAACGAATTATCATGGCATGCATGAATCTGGGTTTCATATTTATTTGGACATTTCTACAAACACTTGGGCTACACACTTAGTCACATATAATGTATATTTGCCGTGACATGATTTTGGATGAATCCTTTTGCTAAGGAGTTGTCGCACATGTATTAGACATATATTCACGACAAATAAACATGTTAAACACAAATCCAAATTCCAAACATATTCAAACATTTCAACATATGCATAGAATACACTATATTCTACATAGTTCATGAGAACATATATAACAAAACAGACGACGCATTTTGCATGTGTAATAGCACCCTAGTCAGTTATAAATCATTAACCGACATTGAAAGCCTTGAAAACCATAACCTATACGTCTAAAGTCCACACCTTACGCCGTAGAAGCGTAACGAATATGATTTTATCCATACGCTTTCGTCAACGGCGGTATGACGACCTATAATACAAGATAAGTCAGCTGCTTCGCTACTTGTACCAATAGAAACCCTAAAACAGGTTAGGGTTAAAGTTTCTTACCTAGGAATGAAGCCGAAATCGACGGAAAAATGATTAGATTGGGATGGTTAAGTACGTATGATGGCAAGGTAGAGTAACAGGAACTTTCTCCCACAACTCTCACACTATCTCTCTCTTTTCTCTCTTCTCTCTCCTTGGGTTTCTCTCAAATTCGTATGGGAGGAATGAGAGAGGGTTTAAAGTCCTTATATAGGCTAAAAACTCACCAAATTAGACCTAGGGCCAAGGTATACTTATGTTATAATCAAATCGGGTCTGTTTCGATCCAACGGAGCACTTCTGGAGGTCCTATTACTAAATGCGGTCAGACTTAAGCTCTCTAATATTGGATCTAGGTCAAGCTAAGTTTTCAGTCTTGTCGGGTTCCCAGATCGACTGTGGCGGACCAGTTTCAGTTCAACGATTACGGGAATTCGATCAGAGCTACAAGTACTATGACATGTAAGGGCCACCTATCCTGATCTGAGGGTAAATTTGGGTCAAAATCCAATGGTCAGAACGCTTAGAAATAATGCGCAAGCGACACGTCTCAGATTTCTTAAAATTATATTGAATTCCTTAAAAATCTTCATTTTCTCACACTCTTCACTTCGGACTCAAGGAAATCGTCCTAGAGCATCGTTTGGACGTAATTTTCATGGTGCTTGTCAAGTCCAACTACGCGGTCGATATCTTCTAAGTTTATCGATATCAGACTTTCGACGTGCGGTCCAGGTCCGATATGAAGTTTCAAAGTGCTCCCGAGAGCAAACGGGAATAGAGATTGTCCCTAAGTTTTTAGGTAACATAGAATTAGCAGTCCTACTCATTTTGGGTCTTGTAATTCGTATTTAAAGTGGTTCAAGTTAATTCTACTGAGTATTCAGTTTGCTACTTAACCAAATTCTAGCCTAATTATGACATAGTACGGTCGTAGGGCCATTCTATGCCCCATATTGGGAACTTATAATTATTATATTATTTTAATTATTTTTATAGTGGTTCATCATCGAGTTTACCCTATCTCCACCAAATTTCATAAGATTTTGAGTTGTAAAAAAATTCTAAAAATTCCCGAAGCAGCAGCTGTCCAACAAGTGATTTTTGGACAGTTGTCACAACGTCCTACTTTAAACTATATTAAATATTTTATTATATTTTAAAAATATTTTTATATAAAATTAGACTCATTTATATTTAAGTTAGTTTTTGAATCACCTAAATCAGAGTTATAACGAAGGATATATGATTTTTCAAAGTTGGACGAAATGTGTAGAAAAAATGTAGAAACCGGGCTGCCTAACCGCTGTACGGACGAGGCCTCACCGGTCACTGACCTATTTGGTGAGGGATCGCCCCATGGGTGAGGTCTTCCCCCCCGAGGATGCTGAAAACATGCGGGACCCACCTCGGGTCCCCCCGAATTGAGCCGTTTGGGCCCACGAGTCCGTCAAGGCATTTATCGAGTCTTATTTGTAAACCGGAATGAGTTACGCGACATACAATATATGATTTTGGAGTAGAAGAAGCTAATCCATCCAAATAACCTATCTACATCATGAGATTCCTAGAACTCCATAGTCAAAATCCCATTTATGAATGTACGAACCATTTATAGTAAGTTTTAGTTTAAGTATAATTCTTCACCTTTTAAACTTTAGGATTTATGTCTAATATGAAAGTACTTGGAGAAATTTAAAGAACGAGGTGGTGAAAGGTGAGATTTTGAAGGAAATGGGTTGAAAAAGGGATCTTAGGCTTTGAGATTGAATTTTAAAAAGTTAATAAGGTGTTAGGATCGCTCCACAACCTAAGGATGCCTATTCCCAGGTTGACAAAAATCCAGGGTGTTACAGTATGGAAGAAAATGAAACTTTCATGAACTTATATACGAAACTAAATGATATAGTAAATTTCATGTGGGGTCTAGGAGATGTAATCCCATAAAGCAAGGTCTGTGCTACAATACTGCGATCTCTTCCTGAGAGATTCAATTCCAAAGTAACTGTTACTCAGGAATTAAGAGATACTGATCAAATGAAGGTTAAGGAGTTAGTTGGTTCTCTCCAAACGTATGAGACGTATGAGTTAAATTTTAAAGCTCCTAAAGGTAAGTCCATTTCTCTTAAATTATCTAAATCTATTTCAAAAGACAACTATGTTAATTCTGATGTTGAAGATACAAAAGATGATATGACTTTACTTGCTAAGAAATTTTACAAAATTTTAAAAAATAAGAAAAGATCTAATTTTCAAAAGCCATCTTGGTTCTCTTCAAATGTATGAGATGTATGAGTTAAATTTTAAAGCTCCTAAAGGTAAGTCCATTTCTCTTAAATCATCTAAATCTATTTCAAAAGACAATTGTGTTAATTCTGATGTTGAAGATACAGAAGATGATATGGCTTTACTTGTTAAGAAATTTTACAAAATTTTAAAAAATAAGAAAAGATCTGATTTTCAAAAGTCATTTGATAAAAGAAAAAGAAAATGTAAATCTTGAAAATCTATAAAAGATAGTCAATGTTTCAACTGCTATGAATATGGGCATTTGGCGAATAAATGTCCTAAAAGGAATAGATAAAATATAAAGGGCATGATAGCTACTTGGGATGAATCGTCTAGCTCTGAAAATTCTGAGTCAGATTAATCAGAATAAGAAAATTCAAATGACGTGAAAGCCCTGATGACTATAGCCAGAGTCACCTCCTCAGATAACTGTAACTTATCTTATTATGATAATCTCAAGAGTGACCCTGAGAATGAGAATGAGGATGATTTTCAAAATGCCTACAATGCCTTATACAGGGGAAATTGCAAAATTACTGTCAAACTAAAAATTCAAAGAAAAAAATATCTTAAGTTAAAAGAAGAACTTGAAAATAATATTTTAGAAAAACCTCATCTTTCAGATTATTTTCAAAAAATAAAACTGGACTTAAATTTCAAAACCTCGGAGTTAGAAAAACTAAAAACTAAAAATGAGAATCTAAAACTTTAAGTTTCTTCCCTTTTGAGTTCTAAGGATACTTAGAGATATACCTATGGAGACACAAAACTGAAAAAATTATTATCATCATTCTAAAAATGTGGTGATAAATCAGGTCTGGGTTATATCAAAGATAACTCTCAGAAAAAGAAGAATTTATCTCTTATATTTATAAAAGGAGAATCCTTAAAATCTAAAAGTAAGAACTTGAGAAATTTTGGTTGAAATGATTTTAAAAATCTAAAATCTTTTCAAGTTTTTAAAATTAATTCTAATACTATCAGCTATAGAAATCAAAGATTTAATAAACCTCCTTTGGCTGAAAAAATTGTGGACTTACTCAAAGAACTTTTTAAATCTAACTCAAATGGAATCAGAGTTAATAGACAGTGGAGTAATTCCAACTCCCAAAAATGGAGAATATCCAATGAAACTCCTAAACTTAAAATTATATTGAAATGGGTTCCAAAGGTTACATGTCTTGTTGCCCACACTGCCTTCAAAGCCACTAGCTATTCAAAATGGTACCTGGACAGTAGATGTTCAAGACATATGACAGGTGATAAAGAAATATTCACCAACTTCAGAGAAGTAAACAACGACTCAGTTACTTTCGGTGATGGAAGCAATTGCAGAATTATAAGTCAAGGTACTGTTTAACTCTCTAATCTCTCTCTCTTTCAGAATGTACTGTATGTTGAAAGTCTAAAACATAACCTCCTAAGTATATCTCAAATCTGTGATAACAAACATAGCGTGAAATTTACAAATCACGGCTGTGAGATATCAAATGAGAAGGGAAGTGTGATATTAAATAGTCGTAGGACTTCTAAGAATTGCTATATTATTAATGACTCATGCTCTTCTAATTTCTCATGTTATATGGTCTAATAGACGAAATAGAACTATGACATAAATGTCTTGGACATGTCAACTTTATAGCTTGAGAAAGAGAGATCATATTTGTGGCTTACCCAAATTAAAAAGGTAGAAAAGATTTGTGCCGCATGTCAGATTGGCAAGCAAATCAAGAGTAGTCATGAGAAAGTGAACTCCTTAACCACATCCAAACCTCTTGAACTACTTCATATATATTTGGTAGGAGCAATGAGAACGGAGAGGAAAGGTGGAAAGAAGTATTTTCTGGTTATTATAGATGATTTTACCAAATATATTTGGGAAGCCTTCTTGATAGAAAAATCTGAAACTCTTAATGAAATTAGAAGAATTTTAAAATAAATTCAAACTAAAAAAGAAGTACATGTGATCAAGATTAGAAGTGATCGTGGTACTGAGTTTGAAAATAACAGTTTTGAGAAGTATTGTACAAACCATAGTATATCACATGAGTTCTCATCTCTTAAAACACCTTAACAGAATGAGATTGTTAAAAAAAAAAAGAATAGAATGTTACAAGAAATGGCCAATGTAATGCTAAATAACATGAATTTATCAAAACACTTATGGGTTAAAGCCGTTAATACTGCTTACTATATTATAAATCGTGTACATGTTAAAAAAACAAAAGATAAAACAACATATGAGCTATGGTTTAATAAGAAACCAACTGTTAAATACTTCCAAACTTTTTGAAGTAAATGTTACATTTTAGATGACTGAAAAAATTTGTGAAAGTTTGAATCAAAGAGTGATGAGGAAATATTCTTGGATTATGCTCTAAATAGTTGAGCATATTATGTTCTTTATAAAAGAACAGGAGTAATTCAGGAATTTATTAATGTTGTTATTGACGATCACCTGATCACACCCACACTAAGTCAAGATGATAATGAAGTCAACATTATCGACAAACTTGACTCTTCATCTAAATCAGATAATTATAAATTAACATCAGTCAAAGACCATCCGACTGATCAGATATTAGGTAACTCTCGTACTGGTGTCCAGACAAGAAAACAGTTAAAAAACATTTGTAATTACATCTGCTTCACTTCCCAAATTGAACCGGCAAATATAAATGAAGCACTTGCCGATGAAAGTTGGATATTTGCTATGCAAGAAGAGTCAAATCAATTCGTCAAAAATTATGTTTGATATTTGGTTCTTAGACCTTCAGATAAACATATAATTAGAACCAAATGTATTTTTAAGAATAAATTTGATGAAATGAGAAATATCATTAGAAACAAGACTCGATTGATCGTACAAGGCTACAGTTAGATAGAAGGAACTGACTACGATGAAACCTTTGCACCAGTTACACGCCTTGAATCCATTAGATTATTTATTTCAATTGCTTGCTATAAAAAATTCAAGATATATCAAATGGATGTTAAAAATGCGTTTCTAAATGGTGATTTACATGAAGAGGTATATGTTGAACAACTTAAGAGTTTTGAGGACCTTAAACTCTCGGATCTTATATATCATCTTAAAAAGACACTTTATGGATTAAAACAAGCTCCCAGGACATGATACGAAAAGTTGACAAAATTTTTTCTTAATTACAACTTTATTATGGGAAGTGTTGATAAAACTTTATTTGTTAAAAGATATAATGAACATATATTGATTGTACAGATCTATGTTGATGATATAATTTACGGATCTACATGCTCTAACTTGTTTGTTGAGTTTGCAGAACTGATGAAATCTAAGTTTGAAATGAGTATGGTTGGAGAATTAAATTACTTTCTTAGATTATAAGTAAAACAACAGGAAGATGGAATATTCATCTCTCAAACTAGATATGCTTTGAATTTAGTAAAGAAATTTGGGTTTGAGAATAGATACACATTTGATACTCCTATGAGTACAACTCTCAAACTTTCTAATGATGAAACAGGTAAAAGTATAAATTCTCGTTTATATGAAGTATGATTGGTAGTCTTCTATACTTAACTGCTAGTAAACCTGATATTGCCTTTTGTATTGGAATATGTGTTGGATATCAGTCTAACCCTAAGGAATCCCATCTAATTACTGTTAAACAGATAATTCAATATGTCGCAAGTACAGCTAATTTCGATCTTTGGTATCCGCATGATACAAATGTACAACTTACCGGATATACTGATGCTGACTGGGCATGAAACATCGACGATAGAAAATCTACCAGTGGTGGATGTTTCTACGTAGGGAATTTTTTAGTTTCCTGGCTCAACAAGAAATAAAATTTTGTATCCCTCTCAACTGCTGAAGCTAAATATATTGCAGCTGACAATGCTAGCACCCGGTTGATCTGGATGAAAAAGATGTTAGCTGATTATGGGATTGCGCAAGATACAATGATACTATATTGTGATAACTCAAGCGCTTTACTATTTCAAAAAATTCCATTCAACATTCTCATACGAAACATATCGACATTCAATATCATTACATTCGAGAATTAGTTGAGGACAAGAGCATTTCATTAGAATATATTCAAACGAAAAAACACCTTGTAGACATTATAACCAAACCGCTTGATGGGAATAGGTTTTCTAAATTAAAACATGATATTGGTCTGTATACTTTTAATTAATTAAATCATGTTATTTATGCATTTTTATTATTTGTATGTTTATAATTTTTTTTAAATGCATACCATATAAATTTTAATTTTTTTAAAAAAAATATTTGAAAATTTTCTCGACCAGTCGAGCTTCGACAGGTCGAGGACCATACTCAACTAGTCGAAGTGCATGGGTGGGCCTCGTAAAAGAGGAAAAATCCCTTTTTCTTCCTCAGTTCACCCTTCTTCCTCGACTATTCTTTTCTTGACTCGCCGAACCCATCTTGATAGAATCTTCGTAAGTGGCTTATTTTCAATTTTTTTTCTAGAATTGGTGTCACGCCCCAAACCCGGAAATCGGATTCACAGGAATCCCAATAGCCAAATTCGGTGCCGATAGCCTCCGTAGTACCCCGTTCTCGGCTCCTAGCATTCATATGCCAGATTCCGATTCTGGAATCCTACAAGGAGAATTATTTTTTTTTGATGTACATTTAACTAGTAATAAGTATAACCACAAGATTACCCAATTCACAAAGGCAACATCAGCATCACATATCCACTAATATAATTATTTGAGTACAACACTGAAAGGAAAATACGTAAATAAAAAATCAAGCTCCAGAAGATCACTGCACGCTCTAAGCTCAACACTGCTGCAACCTAACATCACCTGCACGCATCTATCGTGCATAAGCTTATAGAAAGCATAGATGGTGGTGTAAGTGTGTGCACAAGGTAAGTGCCAAATATTCAATACAATGTCATAATCATACAATACCAAAAATACTAGTAATCCATAAATCATACAATGCCTGAATAAACAGAAATACTTACAAGATCATGAATTATCAGAGTAAACAGAAATACTGACAAGATCAGGAATTATAAGAATTAACAGAAATACTGACAAGATCAGAAATTATCACAGTTAACAGAAATACTGACAAAGTCCTAAATCACACGATAATAGAGTAAGCCAAAATACTAACCAGTGCATGAGTCATACAATATTAGAATACACAATAGAAATCAACTATGCAAATGAGGAGTTATAGAGCCAAATATTAGATGCAAAGGATGCAATGCAATATACATTCCTGATAAGTAACACAAACAGCGTCAGCCTTACCATATGTCGCGAATATAATGCAACATGCAGTGCGAATGGAATGACCATGCTGGAGTGTGAAGTCGGGATGATAGTATGTCATATCGCAGGCTATGGGGTCCATCACAAGGGACTTCTATCCAAACCAGTCCCATACCTAAATTTGGATAGTCAGACTCAATGTGGCAAACTCCTGGTCTCAGGTTAGTCGCACACCCCAACCGAAATCCTGGCCATTGCGAAAGTACACGTAACAAACCAGCCCAAGTGGATAGTGAATGAATGAATGAATGAGTATGCAACTCTTGCTTAATAAGTCCACATATCAGTACCGTTCATCTCTGAGATCATCATTGGGGTCTATTACACTCTACGCTAGCTTGTCGACCCTATCCAAGCGCACAACTGGGTAAGTGGAAGAAACCTCACTATTCGCCTGCCAAAATCGAGCCCGACTCGTCGATAGTGGACCCATTCCTCAAGCCGGTCAAACTCAACCGAGATATTGTCCCCTCACTCAGGCGGGTAAGGTCACACCCCTTCCCAATCGACTACAATATAGTGGGAGACTCGGCCTACTGGTATACGGCCCTCATGCGCTCATATATCCACTCAGTCTCGACATTGAGGCGTCTCCTGGCTATGGAGGTTTAGAGATTTTCACCCAGGGACATCTATGGCGCCTGTATGATAAAACTAAACATTTTTGGTGTCCCATCTAGCCATCCACGATATGCCTGTGGAGGTTACGACCCTGATGTCGCTAGGGCGTACAGTAATCACAATGCACAATGCAAGATGCATGAGTCATACAATCTAGTCATGCATCAATCCTGCGCATACCGAGCTCATGTGAGATAACCTCCGCCTATCGGGGAGTCTCATAGCAACATGCTCAATGACATATGCAATGATCAACCACACCTCATAACAAACATGTAGATGATGTGTATGGGTATATATCATGACGCTATGCTGTCACATATTCATAATTGGTATCAATACCCGGCATCGACAATCGACCTCGACAATGTGGACATTTAACCAACATTGCCTCGAAGGGTTGACCCTTATGGAGCCAAACATATAATGGGCCCACAACCTCACACAAAGGCCTGATATACAACATAATGGGCCTTACTCAAGGGCCACATATACACAACAGGTGGGCCCTACTCATGGGCCTCAAATACATAACATGTGGGCCCTACGCATGGGCCTTGAATACATCAAGTGGGCCATGCATCATAGGCCTAATACATATCACAATGGGCATTTCACAAGGGCCTAACACACATCATATTGGGCCTTAGAAACGGACTAAATACACATCACGTCAGGCCTCAAATGCGGGTCGCATACACATCACATTGGGCTCCGACAATCGGAATTGACAATCATAATCGGTAATCGGCCACGATAATCGACCTCGATCGATAATCGGTCAATCGACCACAACCATCATAATCGATAATCGGCCACGACAGTCAAAATCGGTAATCAGCAACGATAATCGGCGTTGATCGATAATCGGTCAATCGACCACAACAATCATAATCGGTAATCGGTCTCAAGACGGGGCTTATAGATGGATGGCCGATGACAGTCCAAGCAATATCAATAGGCCCTATTCGTTTGGATTAACCCACTAGAGAATGATGAGAATAGGCTTAACCAGGCTTAAGGAAAGGTCACAATGTGGACATCCAACCATCATTGCCCATCAATGTGGACATTGAACTAACATTGCTCCCAAGGAGTGACCCACATAGAGTTAAACATATAATGGGCTCATGGTCTACACAAGGGCCTCAATAAATGGGCTGCATATGCAACAAGTGGGCCACATAACTTGGGCCGCACCAATGGGCCTCGTGTGCATCAAGTGGGCCGCAACCCATGGGCTTCAAATACACAATAGGTGGGCCCTACACATGGGCCTAATATACGTTATAGGTGGGCACTGCACATCGGCCTTATACATGGTCCCCGAACACATCAAATTGGGCCACACCATGTGGGCCTCAAACACATCACTATGGGCCTTGCCCATAGGCCACAGATTCAAGCAAGTGGGCTTCATCTCATGGGTCTTAAATACAAGGCAGGTGGGCCCTATCACATGGGCCTAATACACAATAAATGGGTTGCATCAATGGGCCGCACTAATGTATCAAGGTGGGCCATAAAAACATTGTATTGGGCCTCAACAAAGGCCACAAATACATAACAGGTGGGCCCTGCATATGGGCCCTAAAATGCACCACATGGGCCATATAAACATTAAGTGGGTCATAAATACATCAAGGCGGGCCTCATGGATGGCCACAAATACATATCAGGTGGGCCCCATTACATGGGCTGCACCAAAAATCATTTCAATAGTTGAAGGTGTAACATATATATCACTATACAGATTAGTCCATGGGGCACATGACCCATTAGTGACAATCAACATGGTCCAAACATTGTCAATATAAGTCAGCACAAGTCAACATTGTCCAAGCATTGGACACGTAAATCAACACTATCCAAACATGTCCAGCGCCGTCCAGCATGATCTGGACGATGTGGAAGAATTAAATACATCACGGTGGGCTGTCTGCCTGTCCCAATTCGGTGGACTGTGTGGATAATGCATTCACCAAGTGGGCCACAGTACCATACAAACTCTGTCCAGCACCGTCCAAACACTCCGGACAGTGTGGAAACAACACTTTCAGCAAGGCAGGGTCCACAACAGACAGTGTGAATACAATACTTACATTAGGGTGAGCTCTACGTATAGCCATCTAGACAGACGGCCCAGATGAAACTCTTTCACCTGATGAGTTCCACACGTACATTACGTGGGGTCCTCAGCTAGGTAGTGTAGATAGACCTCTGCATCAGGTGGGTCCCACTGTCCTTTGCTGGACAGCGAGGATGTACATAAATCATGGTGCGTCAGCACCTTCCCACTGTCCAAGGGTGGAATGGTGAGAGGCAATATAAACATCAAGTGGCCCCATTGTCCTTTACTGGATGGTCTGGGTGCAAGCATACATCAAATGGTGTCCCACTGTCTTGGGGTTGAATGGATGGGATGAAACACTCATGACACATGGCCCCATTGTCCTAGGGATTGGACGATGAGGGTGTACTGCAAATCATCAAGGTGGGCTCCCACACAGATGGACGGTGGACGATGCTCAACAGCACGTGGGAATAGAGAACTTGCTTACGTCAGAAATGTATTGACGTGTAGTACAACAGCTATATAACCGCACGGTACACCGGCCATTCTTCATCCACCGTTTGTGGATGGACGGTGTGAATGTAAAACACTAAATCAAGGTGGGCCCCACATGTAAGGACACGTCCCAGCTGGACGGTGGGGACTCCACTTAACCTGCTGACGATCAATACAGCAGCTTCTAGCCGTTTGTGCAGTACAACAGCCAATCCTTTTATCATAGCAAGTGGGTCCCACCTGGGGCCCACCACAGTATTATACTAATATATTATTATTATTATTGTTATTATTATTATAAAAATAAAAATAACACACTGAAGGAAGTGTTTTCCCTTCACATAGTCCAGCAGCATCTGCTGCTGGACGTCCAATGGCTGGACAGTATGGATGGCATAGATGAAACCCGTATGTCACAGTGGGGGCCATAACACACATCATGGTGGGTCCCACCATTCTGACGGTTTAGATGTAACACATGTATCACATGGAGTGGGTCCACGGTGGATAGAACACATAGGCCAAGGTGGGGTTCCACCGCCCACAGCTGTGGACGGTGTAAATAAAACACATACATTAATGTAGGCTCCACTGTCCACAGTCGTGGATGGTGTGAATAAAACACATAATTCATGGTGGGTTACACGTGGGGCCCACCGCAATGTCTATTTACAATCCAACCCATTAATATGATCACACGGCTGGAGATGAAAAGGGGAAACAAATTTCATATTAATCCAAAACTTCTGTAACACCCAAACAGGGTTACAATGCCTGACATTCAATCCCGCTGTTTCCTATGACGTGGGCCACCTAAGTATCATATAATGCTGATTTTTGAAGGTGACTCGTTTTTAAACGGGACCCATCAAATGCATGGGGTTGATGTTCAACACACATCATGGTGGGGCTTGTAGTGGGGCCACCTTGTTCCAACGTCAGCAGAGACGCTGCTTGCTGCAGCATCAGACGCTGGCGACAACAACGTCAGTGTTGTTTTGTTTTTTTTTTTTTAAAATTTTTATTTATCATATATGAGGCCCACAACAGGAGATCCAATCCATCTTTTGTGTGTGTCCCACATGGTGGAGGGGTCAGTCCAAGTTTTGGATGCGTACAAATTTCAAGTGGGCCCAAGCAAGTACTTTTATATGTTTTAGCATGTCTTCACATGATATTTGATGGTGTGGCCTACTAAATAACTGGATTGGCTTTATTTTTTTGGCTCAACGCCTAGAATGAGCTGGGAAACGGAATGGATGGCTTGGATTAGAAACATATATCAAGGTGGGGCCTGTGGGAGCAGTTTATCCCAAAACCAAAAGAAATCTTTTTTTTTTTTTAATTTTCAATTCACGTACAGCGTCTCTGGACGCTGGATAGCTTGGCATGACATGCATAATGTAAGGTGGGCCCTGCTCATGTGGGCCACCAAATGATGGATGGTGTGGGTACAACACATATATGAAGTGAGCCCCACCTACAGATGGCTTGAGTAAAATATAAGCTTCATGGTGGGGTCCATCCGGGTGGGCCACACGGCCACATCTTCACATACAATAGAAAATGAAAAAGAAAGGGAGAGAGAAAGAGAAAAGAGAGAGAGGCACCCACATCATAAGAATGGAGAAATCTAACTTAAAGATGCACCCACCTTTGATCGCCTATTCCTTCTTCTGTCTATGCACTCTAGAGCTCCAAGAAGACATTTTCAACGGTTGAGATGATGATCCAAGGATTGGATTTGATGGTAGGAAGGTGGGCCACACAAGCTCTCCCATGGAAGCTTGCTTGGACGTGGGATGCTTGCTTGGAGAATGAGAGGGATGAGAGAGAGGTGTAAGAGAGAGATATGGGTGTTATGGGTGTGATGTGTACTTGTGTAAGAAAGAGTTGACTTTAGGAGAGGGGTGGTTGTACTTGGGCATAGGCGAATGATGGAGTGTGATGTGTACTTTGATTGATGAGATTGATGTGATGGATTCTCTCAAGATTGTAACGCGTGACATTTTACTCTAACTGTAAGACCCGTATCATAATCCGTACTGTTCCGTTATTTTCCGCGATCATTCTCGTCAAATTGCGGTGACCTGCGACCTGTAATCGACTTTGCGCACGACCGTAAGTCATATCCTATACATTTGAGCCGGCTTAATCCGAGACTTATATCATTGCGACCGCACCGTCGCCGCGGTTCCAACGCCGTGACTCATGTACCGATCCGATACCCTGACTAAGAGATGTGAGCTAGCGTTTATTTTGAGAAAACGCCGCGCGTTTACATTCTCAAGAGAATCTCTACAACATGTCCCATCAATCCCATCAATCAATCCCATCAATCACCTCTCATGTCAAGTACAAGTACCCATTCTTCCTTTCTCCACAAGTCAAGCAATCACCAAAGTCAACTAACCTCTCACTTCACCCATCACTCACCTCACCCATCACTCACTTCACATCACTCCATCTCTCCTTACATCACACCTTTCTCTCTCATTTCTCAACAAACCCCAAGCAACCAAGAAGCACTCCCACGTCCAAGCTCTCTTCCATGAGAGAGAAGTGATTTTGGTGGCCCACTTCCCATCCCAAAAACTCTAATTCTAGCCATCCATCTCCCATCTCCACCATCAAAGTTAAGCTCTAGGAGACCGGCATCCCGACGGACCGAGAAGATTAAGTGGTCGGTGTTTCCATAAGCTAGATTTTCATATTTCTATGATGGGCCAAGTGAGGCCCACCGATCAATGGTGTGGATCTCATTTGGGACCCTAAGATGTGGCTAATGACCCATATTGATCATCAAATCATTCCATGATGGGGCCATTCTCCATGGGCCCCATCATGATGTTTACTTTCCTTGCATTAAGAGGTCATCTAGACCGTCCATTTTTAGTGGAGGGATCTCCACCGTTGATCTTTTCTTTGGATGGTCCCATGTGCAATGATACCCATTGATGTATGAATGGATGGTTGAAACGGAGGGCCCATAGTGTCGGGGTCCCTCCATCACGCGTGTCCCACTCTATCTCTCTCTCCCTCTCTTTTCATTATTTACTTTTTTTGTGTGTGATGTAATGGCCATGTGGCCCACTTGAATGAACCCCACCACTAGGTATGTATTGACCCAAGCCATCTAAAAGTGGGGCCCATCTTATATGTGTTACACCCACACCACCTACCATTTGGTGGCCCACCTAAAATAGGGCCCACCTTGTGCGTGTGCTAGGCCACACCGTCCAGCGTCCAGGATGCTGGACGTGATTGGAAAACACAAATATCATCTTGGTTCCAAGCTAATGTGATGGCCCACCTGCATAGGCCCCACCTCGATGTATGCCTCTAATCCGAGCCGTCCATCCCCTTCCCCGTCTCATTTTAGGCGTTGAGCCGAAAAATGAGGTTGATCGGGGTATCTAGTGGGCCATAGTGTTGAAAACAATATCAGTAACGTTGAAATCTACCCAGATTTTTATTACACGCTGGAAAATGTTTGATATTGGTCTTGATAGATCTGTTTTGGTCTTGGGAAGACAATGGACAGAGTGGATTTATTTGAGGTGGGCCACACACGTGAAAAACCTCAAGTATTTGAGTTTTCAAAAAATAAAATAAAATAAGTGTACACAGCAGCATTTGCTGCTGTGTCAGTGACGCAGGCGCTGCCTGCTGTTGGCGGACGGACGTGCAGCAGCCCACGGCTCCAGCCGTGGGCCCCACCTTGAAGTTTATTTGCCATCCAACCCGTTCACCAGGTAGGCCCCCAAATCAGTGGGCCGCCCTCCAAGTTTTAGACAAATCTAACGCTCAGGTGGCCCACACCATAAGAAATAGTGTGAATTGAATTCTACCCTTGAAACCTCCTTGGGGTCCACGGGAGTTTTGAATCAAGCTGAAATTTGTATTTTTCCCTTCTACCAGGTGTGCGTGACCTTATCAACGGGTTGGATGGTATGGAAACAATATGGTGGGCCCCACATGGGTCCCACAGTGATGTATGTGCCTAAACTCCACCGTCTGCACGGACGGTGGAGCCCACTATAATGCACGTATTATCCACACCGTCCAGCCATTTTTTGGGGCTGCTGGACGGTCAGTGGGCCCTAGCCTTGATGCATGTGTTGCATCCCAACCCTCCAGCCTTCATGTGGGCCCCCACCATGGTGCATGTGATGCATCCAAATCATTCATTTATTTTGTAAAAATCGTTTTATGGCTTGAGCTAAAAATGAGTTAGATCTATGATTCAAGTAGGGCCCACCTTGGTATGTGTAAAGGGCCCATGTTGGCCTATTTGTAACCGTTTGTTAAGGCCCACCTTGGTGCACATCTAAGGCTATGGGATGAAGCCCATTTGGCATATGTAATGCCCATGGGATTAAGCCCATTTGGCATATGTAATGCCCATGGGTTTCGGCCCATTTGGCATATGTAATGCCCATGAGATCCTGCCCATTTATTCTATATAAGGCCCACGGGATTCAAGCCCATTTGATACATATTAAAGCCCATGGGATCAAGCCCATTTGATGTGCATGGGGCGCAAATGGAGTGGCCCATTTGATATATTTAGAGCTCATGTGTGTAGGCTCATCTAATATATTTAAGGCCTAAGTTGTGAGGCCCACTTTGATGTATTCCATGGCCCATGGATCATGGACCATTGTAATGTACATAAGGCTCATTGGTAAGGCCCATTAACGCAGCCCATTTGATGTATCTAAGGCCCATGGGTCGAGGCCCAACAGAATGACCTTAGGGTCCATTGCAATGTGTGACTTCCCATGTTCATGTAATGATATATATGGCGGGTTGTACCTAGGGAATAATGTTGGTTTGACGTCCATATTATATGTACAATGTTGATTAAATGTCCACATTGTAACTCCCCTTAGGGCCCATTGATAGGCCTATGCTCGTTGTTACCCATCACCTTATAACATGCTTAGTATAATCTCATGACTCATGCCCATACGCATCATATGTATGCTTGGTTTGAGTAGTGACTGATCATAGTATATGCCATTGGACAGACCACTCATGGGACCCGTTATGAGACGGAGTGCCCCACATGATCGCGCAGTACGCGCTGGATTTCTGCATGATTTGATGGCGTGATTCATGCATCTCGCATATGTGTGATTTGATCACTGCACGCCCTAGCGACATCAGGGCCGTGGCTCCACAGGTACATCGTGGATGACCGTATCGGATACCGAAAATACTTGATTCTAACACTGTGGGCACTTAGGATGTCCTTGGGTGAGAGTCCCAGAACCTTTTTGGTACCAGGAGATGCTCCAACGTCTAGGTCGAGTGGATACACGAGCGCCCGAGTGTCGAATACTAGTAGGCCGCGTCTCCCACTGTGTCGTGGTTGGTTGGAAGGGGGTGTGGCCTTATCCGCCTGAGTGAGGGGGCTATAAGCTAGGCTGAGTTTGACCAGCTCACAAATGAGTCCACTATCGACGAGCTGGGTAGGTATTGACAGACTACTTGTCAGGCGGATAGTGAGGTCTATTCCTCTTGCTTGACTGTGCAGCTAGGGAGGTGGCAGTCTCTGCGAAGTGTATTAGACCCCAGTGATATCCAGAGAGGAACTGTACTGATATGTGTACATGATGAGTACCGACTTGCTTGGATTGCATTTCGCATATGACATTCGGCTATGTAGGCCTTGCATTGCATCGGTGTGGCCGATGACATTCATATCTCGCATCATGCCTTGCATTACATAGCCTTGGTATATTCATGGACTTACCGCATACTTCCGCATTACCTGATCTTATACACTCGGCGTTTGCCCTCCGCACACACTTATACCACCCTTTAAGCTTTTGTAAGCTTATGCACGATAGTTGCGTGCAGGTAGCATTGGACAGCAGCAGCGCTGAGACAGGAGTGCATATCAGGACCTTTTGGAGCTTTTTAATCACCTTGTATTTCCCTTCCCGCATTGTACTTAAAGATTTTGGTATAGTGGATATGTGGTGATGTTGTTTTGTGACTTGGTTATGCTTGTGGTTATGCTCTATTATAAAAAAAAAATTCATTCTGAAAATCCTCCTTGTAGGATCCCAGGATCGGAATCTGGCAATTGATTGTCAGGAGCCGAGAATGGGGCACTACGGAGGCTGTCGGCACCGGATACGGTAATCGAGATTCATGTGAATCCGATTTTCGGGTTTAGGGCATGACACTAACTGAATGCGAGCCCACATCTCCTGGCTCGGGTATCGGATTAATACACGAGACGCGGCATCGGAACCGCAGCGACAACGCGGTCGTAAAGGTACAAGTATCGGGTCGATCCGATTCTAATATACTGGACATGATTCAGGATCATGCACAAACACCAATAATAGATCACGGGTTACTGATATTCGACCGGGAGGACCGTGAAGGCATACTGAACATTTCGGGCTAGGATACGGGCCTTACATTTGGGTTTCTTGTTACTAGTTATTCTTCATTTTGTGATTGATTTGAAATTTACATCCATTTTATAGAGGGTTTTTATGTAAAAATCTGATTTAAGCCAAACCCATCTTTAATATCTTCTTTTGCAAACTCTACATGGAGCATTAGTCTAAGAGGAAGGCTACATGCAAGGGCCCTAGTGACTCCTCCTCCCAGATGACTGCAGTTAGGGTGAGAACTCTGAGAGCTCCTAAAGAAGATTCAGAGCATGTAAGGGATCTCAGCTTTAGAGATATTATTATAGAAAGAACTGTAAATATTGATCACATTGCTCCATTAAAACTCATGACTATTCTGTCTGCCATCGTTAGGGAAAATATTCTGGGTTAGGACGGAATGGCGTACCGCTTCATATATCAAGGGATGCATGCATCAATAGGAGAGTTATCTCTTGATAACCTTACATTCTCTATTAATTTTAAAGAAGGGACAGCTCCGGTTGATAGGCACCTAATCTCAGGATTGCTTGATGTGAATGTGAATGATGAAGGCATACCCATTGCCTCCTTGCTGATATAAAGAGTGACTCTGAATGAAGGGAAATCACTCGCAAGTTTTGTAGATTTAATGCTGATTGGAACTTTGGTAATACCCTCCATGCCACCTAGATGATTCCAAGATTCAAGGTCCTTCATCGTATTTTTACATCAAATGTGTATCCTCGTTTCGGGAATAAGTCTGAACTAACTCCCTTTAATGACTCGTATTCTTCATGTTGTTGCATCTGGCATTCCTATCTATCTTCTATTATTAATATGTTACTTGATTATTTAATTTCGTATCCATTTGGGTCATGGGCCAATTCTTTTTGCATATTTCATGACAACTCTTGCTAGCCATTGTAATGTTGTCATTCCATCAACTGAGATGCCAGAGTTTTCTCTTCCTTTTGATAATACGGATATTCATAAGATGAACCTGGTGTACCTCCCGTCAAAGAGATGAAGGCAATGTTGAAGAAGAAGAGCACCATTGCCTAAGAACATATCTATGGATGATATCTTTGCAGAGTTGGAATCGGATGATGAAGCTGATCCTGACTATTATTCATCTCAGGTTGATGATCGGCTCAAGTCTTTAGAAGAGAAAGTGGTTGAGTTGAAGGTATCACATGATAATTTGGTTGAAAGTTATAATTCTTCCATGAAATATATGCAAAAATACTTTCATCGCATTATTAGAGGACTTCACCAGAGCGACCCATCTATACCTCCTCCATCATCTTCTTCTAGATCTAATTAGGTTGATGTTATTTTACTTTATGCTTGAGTTATATAACTTTATACTATGTGTGTTGGATGATAACTCTCTCAAACTCCTATCTTAAATCCTTGTTGATGACTTTATGAACTCTTAATTACCATTCTCTATCATTTTCCTCTCATTGGTCTACTATGTCTGCTGTGATTTATTGATTTTACTCACATGCGTATTCTTCCCTTTGTCATTTTGTGACAAAAAGGGGGAGAGATTTCTAATTTGATAAGTGATTCAATGAAGTTATGCATTATATTGAATGTTGATATATTGATATATGGATGGTTGTTGGGAGTTTTGTATTGGAAATGTATTATTTGTCATAACATAGAATAATCTCACATTGAGGGGGAATAAATTCTTTTGATTCAATAGAGCTGCATCTTCTGCAAACATAGAAATCAAGCTGAGAGTATGGATGTTGTTATGCTAAGTGTTTTGTCACGAATTTGACAAAGTAAGAGATTGTAAGTGCTATCATTAATAAAGAACACTATTGTTTGTCAAATTTCGATGAGACAAAACAACTTATGATGTGGTTCACACAATGTGAATCAAGATGGAAAGTTCAAGAAGTAACTACAAGTGATCAAGATGGAAAGTTCATGACATGACTTCAATACATGCTTTTTACTAGATTAAGACCTTCCTGAAGTTCAAGTCAAGAAGTAGATCAAGACGAAAAGTTCACCTTCAAGATAAATTCTACTTCAACTCAAGTAAAAGATCAAGCTCCATCTTCGAGTCATATTGAAGATTCAACTAGAAGATCAAGCTTCAACAAGTTCAAACTATTTCATGTCAGTCTTTTCAGGTATAATTGACCCTAGAAAAACCTTAGGCTTAGGTCCTTTCAAAACATAATCATATATATGTTTTTATGCTTAATATAGACTAATCTTCGACTAGTTTAGGCTTAGGTTTGACTAGTCTAAGCTGTGGCTCGACTAGTCTAAGTTCAAAATGTAGAAAAATGGATTTTTCTGTTGCTTCCTCGACCAGTCGTAGAGGGACCTTCGACCAGTCGAGGGTTGCTCGACTTGAAGTCCAACAATTATATTTTGGCACTTTCAACAAACTACGAATGAGTGCGTTTCCGCCTGAGAAGACACTATATTAGGGTACAGATACTCACACTGATCCACTCTGACTTGCACTACAACCCATTCAAATGCACGTCAAATGCTTTTGTTGAACTATGAGTGAGTGTGTATCCACTTGAGAAGATGCTATATTAGGATATGGAGACTTTAAAAACACTCATAGCTCACACCGAAGAACACCAACCCACAACGAACTCCTACATCGATCCATTCCAACTTGCACTACAATCCCTTCGAATGCACGTTGAACGCTTTAACTAAACTACGAATGAGTTTGTATCCACTTGAGAAGATGCTACATCAGGTTATGGAGACTCCAGAAAAAATCAAACACCACACTGACGAACAACGACCCACATTAAACCTATCAATTCGATCTACTTTGACTTGCACTACAACCCATTCGAATGTACGTCGAACACTTTCACTGAACTATGAATGGGTGTGTATCCACTTGAGACGTCTTTGCATCAGGTATGAAGACTCTAAAAATAACCGAACCTAACACTGCTACACACTGTCCCACATTTTTTTTTAACACACGTAAACACACCCCACACACTCACGCTGGTGGAATTTCACCACCTATGGGTACTCTAACCCTTGACTGGGAGTTGAAACTCCTGAGAGTCTACCACTTGAGCAAGTGTAAGGACCCATATCAAAGCCCTAAAATAGTACCAATCTACTTCAACTTAAACTACAACCCCTTCAAACGTATGTCAAACGCTTTCATCAAACTACAAGTTTAGCGTATCTACTTGAAAAGACATTGTATTAGGATGCAGAGACTCCAAAAACACTCGAAGCCCACACCGACAAACATAGACCCACATAGAGCCCTTAAAATAACACCGATCCACTTCGACTTGCACTATAATCCCTTCGAACGCACTTGAACGCTTTCATCGAACTATGAGTGAGTGCATATCCACTTGAGAAGATACTACATCCATGTACGGAGACTCCTGAAATAATTGAACCCCACATCGACGAACTCTAACCCACATCGAACCTCTAAAATAGTACTAATCCACTCTAGCTTGCACTACAACCCCTTCGAACACACGTCGAATACTTTCACCAATATACAAATGGGAGTGAATCCACCTAAGAATACATTGCATTAGGGTATGGAGACTCCAGAAATAATCAAACCTAAACCGACGCACATCGACCCACACCAAACCCCTAAAATAGTACCGATCCACTTCAACTTGTCAACTTGCACTACACCCTCTTTGCAATGCATGTTGAACACTTTCGCCGAACTATGGGTGGGTGCATATCCAATTGAAAGTACGCCGCATCAGGGAATGAAAACTCCAAAAAAAATCGAACTCCACAACGATGTACACCTACCCACACCAAACCATAAATAACATCGATACACTCTGACTTGCATGCAACCCCTTTGCACACACAATTGTATTAGGGTACGGAGACTCTGGAAACACTCCAACCCCACACCGACGCACACCGACCCCACATCAAACCCTTAAAAAAGCATTGATCCACTCTGAGTTGTACTGCAACCCATTTGAATGTATGTTGAAAACTTTTACCGAATAAAAGTGGATGTGTATCCATTTGAGAAGATGCTACACCAAGGTACTGAGACTCCACAAAACACTTGAACCCCACACAGATGAACACCAACAAACACCGAACCCCTAAAATAACACCGATTCTCTTCGAATTGTACTGCAGCTCCTTCAAACGCACGTTGAACGCTTTCACCAAAGTATGAGTGGGTGTGTGTCCACTTGAGAAGACATTGCATTAAGGTACAAAGATTTTCAAAACACTCAAACCCCACATTGACGAACATCGACCTACACTGAACCCCTAAAATAGCACCGATCCACTCTAACTTGCACTGCAACCCATTCAAACGCACATCGAACTCTTTTACCAACTGATGAGTGGGTGCATATCCACATGAGAAGATGCTACATTAGGGTACATAGACTAAAAATACTCTATCTCTACACTAACGTACACTGACCCACACCGAACCCTTAAAACAACACCGATCCACTACAAGTGGGTGCATATCCACTTGTGAAGATATTGTATTAGAGTATAGAGACTCTATAAATACTCGAACCCCACACCAATGAACACCGTTCGACACTAAACCCTTAAAATAACACTAAGCCACTCTAAATTGCACTATAGCTCCTTCGAATGCATGTTAAATGCTTTCACCAAAATATAAGTGGGTGCATATCCACTTGAGAAGATGTTGCATCAAGGTACGGGGACTCCGAAAACACTCAGATCTCACATTGATGAACACCGACCAACATTAAACCCTTAAAATAACATCGATCCAGTTTGACTAACACTCTAGCCACTTCGAATGCACATCGAATGATTTCACTAAATTATGAGATTATGTGTATCCACCTAAGAATATATTACATTAGGGTGCAGAGACTCCAAAAATAATTGAACCTCACACCAACGCACACTGACCCACATTGATCCCTAAAATAACACTGATCCACTCTGAGTTGCACTACATCCCCTTCAAACGCACATCAAATGCTTTCATTGAACTATGAGTGGGTGCATATCCACTCAAGAAGATTATTATTTTGGGTTTTTATGCTTATTTTATTAGGAATTTGGCTAGCCCAAATTTTAGTTCGGCTAGCATAAGCTTTCTCGGCCAGCCCAAGTTCAAGCCCAATGTTGAGGGTCAAATATTGCATATTAGACCCCAGTTATTAACTGAACTTTCTAATATGATACTATTTAATGTCCTATTTTAATTGTGTTTGTATTGCAAGGTGAATTTAGGAGCCTGAACTGAAAAGGGGTATTAAAAATATGAATTTAAAGCTCAGAAATCACCAAGGCAAGGGATGGATCTCAAGAGACCGAGATTGAAGAATTTGTATACCAAAGATCTTAGAAAATCAAGCAATTGAAGTCCAAGAGGCCTGAAAGTCATCCTGAATGCAAGATCATAGGGTTCCCACCATCCGTTTGGCTCGAAACTTTATATCTGACCTGAGGACCCTAAATTAACTGTACATGTCAAATTTCAACCATTGGATCCTTGTGGAAGTGACCCAACAGACAGATCAGCCCATAAAACACTAATCTGGTGCCCACTTGATATCTAGATATGCTTCAATTTTGGTCTCAACCCCTTAATAAGGTGGAAAAATGGATGGACGGAGCAGATTTCTCACAAGCATCACAGTGGAACCCACATGGGGATTTACGTACGTACAGTGCACGTGCACTAGATGTGCACCGGACCAAGAGTCCGGTCAACAATAGGGTTGACCTGACCCATCTTTGACTCAGAGATAGCGTGTGGACGCCGTCTCGTCAGACGAGTTCAGTGGGCCACACCCATCATTAGGATGGATGATCGGGACCGTCCATTTGCTCCAGGGGGTGGCCACGACCCCATTCATGGTGGCCTTTTGGCCCCATGCACGCGTACACAAGGAAATCAAGTTAAAACGCAGGATGAACGGCGAGGTGATTTAATACAGTGGGGTGCACCAAAACTCGACCAAACCACTCCTTTTTGACCAAAATTTTTCCAGGAATCCAATAAATTGGGTAGATTTCACTAAAAACATCAATGTGGGGCCCACCGAGCTTCCCATTGCAAGAACTTTCCTTTTTCGCACATCTGGATGCACCTGACTTTCGTCGGTCAATTTGCGATCAAGATTGTGATCGGACGGTCGATCTGAACCATTTAAGTGTAGCTCAGGCCAGCCACGACCCTAGCTATGGAGCTAAATCACCAAGGTGAGGACGTTCACCACCCAAAATCGTCTCTAAACGTAACTTGTTTTGCGTTATGCTTGCAACGTGCGTATGAGATACGCATGACGTCTCTCCAGCGTAAAAGCTCTCCACCGCCTCATGAAGGCTATAAAAGGAAGGGAGGACGTGGGTAGCACCCATTTTTTGACGTGAAGAGGAAGTCGTGAGAAGTATAGAGAAAGAGACGTGGAGTGCAGCTGTCTTCATCAATCTTCTTCTCCTTTTTCTTTCTTCCAGTTTTTCTTCTCTTTTTATGCTTTCCTTCAAGTTTAGCTTGATCACGTCTGGTTAAACCTCTTAGCTAGGGCTAAGAGGTGAAGCTTGTAGTGTGATGGGAGATTTTTCTTTACGCCTTTTGATTCATGTTTAAACTGAACTGATTTTGATTTTAGTTTGATTATAAGGAATGCCTTTATTTTTTAATGGTTTGTTGTGACTTAAATTATAATGGATTTGGGACAGCTTTGGGTATGTTCTTTGTATTACTGAGATTGTTAAGATGATAAGCCCTATTATTCACCATTATCTCACTGGCATGGTTGGATGACGGAACCCTTCCTAACATTCATAATTATCTCATATTAGTTGTGGATTGGTTAAATTCTATTGTTTGCTTTGTCTATGGGCATGGTTTTGTGATGGAATCAATTCTAATTCATATCCTTCTCATCTCTTGAAAACTAGATAAAAGGAAGTTCAGATTTGATTTTTAATGTTATATCTTCCAACTGGATGAAGATGAGACTCTAAATCCAGTTGTGTTTATGAATCAAGCATAAATATTCCTGATCTCTACAAGTGGATCCTTGACACCCTAGTTTCTCACCTTTAAATTTTACAAATTTTAGTTTAATATTTCACCATTATTTTCTTAAATTTCCCTAATTTAGTTTACATCTTTGCCTAGTTCTAGTTTGAGTTACTTTCAGATTACGTACAAGGTTCAGTCCCTGTGGATTTGACATCGGTCTTACCGAGTTTATTACTATATCGCAACCCTATACTTGGGGTAGTGAACACCTGAAGCAACAACTAATTTTTATTACAAATTCGGCTAGCTCGACTTTTGGTTCGACTAGCCCAAGAAAGTTTGGGTCAAATTCCGACAACATTACCTTTTGGAATTTGCCATTCATCCAACTGAACTGGGGTTTCGGTTAGCCGAAGTTGACCTTGGGCCAACTGAATTTTAGATAAATCTTATCCCACGTGATCCAAAGTTTGTTGAACTGAATCTGGTCTACTCGGGCTAGTCGAAGACTGTCTCGGGTTAGCTGAGGATTCAACTTCTTTGCCTATAAATTGAGTTCCTCTTCATTCTGAATTACTCAAGTTAATTATTAAAATCCTTCTGCAAGAGAGAGAGAAGCTTAAGTTATGAGCAAGTTATTGAATGATATTTATAATTTAATTTATAGTTTTTTTTTCTTTCAATTCCCTTAATCTCAGAACTTTCAAGTTTCATTTTAAAGAGAGTAAACTATACTCTTCTTTTGAGATTTAAGAGAATTGATTCAAGTGGCTTATTGGCTAATAGAACCCTAGACCCTTTCTATCTGACTGAACAAATAACAATTTACATTTAAGAAAGAGGTTCTACTGCTACAAGCTTCTGATACGTCTTTTACGGTGAAGATAAGTATACCTTCTAAACACTTTTAGGTTTTTTTAAGATAGCCCGTTAAAATCTCAGTTTAGGTTTTATCTGAGATAGCCTGAAAATCTTAGTGTGGGTTTGATTGTGATAGCTTGTTGAATTTACAAGAATTGTATAAGGTTATTAAGGTGAATCTAGGAAAACCTTTTCATAGTGAAAGCCAAAATTACGAGGGAAGAAATTTTAGGAGTGGAGTAGGTGTAACTGTTTTTAAAGCACTGAACCACTATAATCCTTTATGTTACTTATGTGGTGAATGCCTTTATTTTATTTTATTTTTGGTGAATGATTGTATTTAATTTTAGATAGAGTGGTGAAGCTATTAGGGTGATGTTAGGCTAGAGAAAAGAAAAGAAGCCCTATATTATTCATTATGTAAGTAAAACTTTAAATCCTTCCCAAGTGAATTACTTTACTACGGAGAAGGAACTCTTAGCCATAGTATTTACTTTGGACAAATTTAGGTCCTACTTGATTTGATTTAAGATCATCATCTACACTGATCATGCGGCTCTCAAGTACCTTCTTTCTAAGAATGATGTTAAGCCCCACTTGATAAGATGGATCCTACTACTCTAGAAATTTGATTTGGAAATACGAGACAACAAGGGTGTAGAGAACGTACTGGCTGACCATCTTTTAAGACTTGACCTCCCTGATTCCCTTGAGACGACACCTATAAACAACATGTTCCCTAATGAACAACTGTCTAAACTCTCTCACTTACCTTGGTTTGCTGATATTGCTAATTATCTTGCCACAGGTTTCATGCTAACACATTGGACTGTGCAAGATAAGAAAAAAATTCTTCGCTGAGGTTCGTAAGTTTTTCTGTGATGACATATACTTATTTAACTATTGCCCAGACCAAATTCTAAGGAGATGTGTGCCAGACAATGAATACTAAAGTGTCATCTCCTTCTTTCACTCTCATACCTATGGTGGTCACTTTTATGCTAAAAAGACCACGACAAAATTCTATAGTGCGGTTTTTATTGGTCCACTATGTTTAAGGACACTTATGAGTTTTACAATGAGCATTGTCAGAAATTGGGAGCATTGTCTCATTGAAATATGATGCCTCTGAATCTCATTTTGATCATTGAAATATTTGACTGTTGGGGCATCGATTTCATAGGGCCATTCCTCCAATCCTTTGAGAATTTATACATTTTGCTAGAAGTAGATTATGTCATTAAATGGGTCGAAGCGGTCCCGTGTTGGAACAATGACCATCAAACGGTCATTAGGTTCTTAAAAGAAAACATATTTTCTGATTTGGAACGTCTCGAGCCATTAAGGTTCACATTTTTGCAATAGGCTATTTGCGAACTTAATAAAGAAATATGACATCTCTCATAAAGTGAGCACTCCTACCTCCCACAAACAAGTGAGAAATCTGAGATTTATAACAAAGAGATTAAACATATTTTGGAGAAAACGGTTAACCCCGATCACAAGGATTGGTTAATCTGTTTGACTGATTCTTTATGGGCATACAGTACAACTTTTAATACTCCCATTGGAATGTTTCCCTTTAGACTTGTCTATGGGAAAGCTTCTCACTTGCCCGCGAAATTAGAACATAGAGCCTATTGGGCTATTAAAAACCTGAATTTTAACTTAGACGACGCTGACTCGCTATACAAACTTCATTTGAATGAACTCGAGAAAATTCAGAATGATGCATATGAGAACTTGAGAATTTACAAGGACAAGATGAAGGTGTTCCATGACAAGAACATTCTTCAAAAATCATTCTTAAATGGTTAAAAAGTCCTTTTATACAATTCTCGGTTACATATTTTTTCGGATAAACTCCGATCTCATTGGACTGGCCCTTTCACTGTTACTAAAGTCTATCCTCATAGGGCCATCGAGATTTAAAATCCAATGAATGACAATATTTTCAAAGTGAATGGACATCATTTAAAGCCATTTGTTGAGAAATTTGATTCAGAGAACATGTCCATACCTTTGATTGATCCTGTTTACCATGATTAACTTCCTAGTCTAATGAAGGTGTAGTTAGGTTTATTACTTTCATAAGATCTAGGACTAGGATAGTTTGTTTTCGCTTACCTAGTCTTTGTGCTAACCATCTTCACATTGAGAACTTTGGAAGAACTGCAATTCGCTTTCTTCAGGTACTACCTTTCCTACACTTCTCCTTTCTTTTCGTTGCCTCTTTTGCATTACATGCTTACATCTTTTACATTGAGGACAATGTAGATTTTAGGTTGGGGGTGTGGATTAGGTAAACTAATCAATGTTTTTTTAGTTTTGAGCAAAATTTTAAATTTTAAAACTTTCAATATTTCGAATTGAAATCTGTTTGGAAAATGATAGTTTGTGCACTTAAAGAATGCTATGAGTATAATGATAAGATAGAGATTGAATTTTGAATTATTGGAGTTTGATCAACTATGTAGCCTATCACTTATGGTTCTTCCACTCAATTGATTAAGAGGAAGTTTTGAATATCATGTTAATCTAAATCATAAGATACATTCAGTTTGCTTTCTATCAGTTTCGCTAGGATTTCTGATTGTTAGCATGAGAATCATTGATAGATAATGGGAATTCAGTTTGGAGAATTTTATCCACCTTAAAAGATGAACGAATTAGTTAAAAAATAGTGAGATCGACAAAAAAAGGTTATGTATGATGAAAACATTGGAAAAAGTTTGAAAATGAATGAAAAATTCTGTAAAGAATCTGAAAGGAATGAATATTAATAAAAAAAAAGTGACCGTTAATATAAAATCAAAAACTGAAAAAAGAATGGGATAAGTTCGGAATCAGTACTTGAGTTTTTAATTACTCTTGATATGATGAACATAGCTAACATTATGAAATGGTAATATTCTCATGGGAAGTAATTTGATTTTCATTGAGCATATTAAAAAACATGATATATATGAAATTATGCTTTGAAGAAATTGATAAAGAACCTATTTGATTGACTAATTATATGATTTAGCGCTAGGTTTTCAGAAGTCTCACTTTCTTGTTTTAATTCTACTCATTCATACTTGATTACACAAAAGATTATTTTTTGAAAAAGGCTTGAACTTTGAGAATTAAGAATTACTTCATGCATGTTTTGCTTGAGACTAGCAAAATACTGGTTGGGTAGTATGTTGAGTGTCAAATATTGTAAATTTTTCCTATTTATATATTGGTTTTATGAACATGATAAGGCTTAATGGTATAGTTTATATATGTTTGTGTTGCAAGGTAAATCTGAGAGCTTGGATTGAAAAGAATGCTAAAAGTATAGATTTAATGCTTAAGAATCACCAAGGTAAAAGATGGATCTTAGAAGATCAAGAATAAAGAATTCACATGCCAAAGATCCAAGGAAACCAAGTACAAAGGATGAAGAATGGACTTGACAGAATGCAGAATCCGCAGCAGAAAATATGACATTTCAGTCTGACCTGAGCTAACTTCAGTCCAACCGAAATCGTAAAAAACCATCCAGCAAGAAATCGGGATAATTCGGTCTGACACGAGCCAACTTTGGTCCGACTGAAGTACTTTGGTTGGAGTCGGTCCAACCTAAATTTGACAGATTTTCTGCACAAGAATTTTCAGCATCAGCTTCGGTTCGAATGAAGTCAACTTTGGTCTAATCGAAATCGCGCAAAATTATCTAGCGAGAAAGTGCAATTTTCAATCTTAATTCAGTTTGATAGAACTTAACTTCGGCCCAACTGAAGCGTAATGCGGAAAAGCTGCGGACTACGTAAATTGAGGTGGTTTCGCAACGGATTACGAAAATTCCAGGTTGGTGTAAGGTGGAGCTTCACAACTATAAATAGGAGTCCTCAAGACAATCTTAGGCATCATTTAGGGTTAAAGGAGTGGAGCAAAAAGGGTGGAGAGCTACCGCTAAGAGTCTTTCTTCTTCTTCCTTAGTTATTTTTATGTTTTATTTAAGAGTTCCTAGTTCAATCATGTTTATGGTTGGCTAAATCTCTTATATAGGGCTAAGATGTGAAACTCGTAGCATAATTGAGATGCTTACTTTTCTTTGATTCATGTTTATGTTGAACTTCATTGATTTCTAGTTGATTTTAAGGAATATTTTTAGTTTTCAATGGTTTGTTGTGACTCAAATTACAGTAAATCTGCGATAGCTTTGAATATCTTCTTTTTCTATTTGAGATTGTGGAATTGGTAAATCCTGTTGTTCGTCATCATCTCTAGGGCATGGTTGGGTGATGGAATCCCTTTCAAATATCCACAATCCTCTTCCATTGAGGCTAGATTAATGAGAAATTCAAAAATTTGACCATCTCGCTTTCCAATTGGATAAGATAGGACTCCGATTCCAATTAGATCTCTTGAATAGTAGTGGATCCTTAGTACCCTAGTTTCCACCTTTAAATTCATAAGTTTTAATTACAATAATCACAATTACTCTTTCAAATATTTCAGATTTAGATTTACATCTTCTTCTAGTTCTATTTCTAGTTACTTTGAGAAACGTACAAGTTTAGTCCCTGTGTATTCGACCTCAGTCTTACCGAGATTATTACTACATTGCGACCCTACACTTGGGGTTGTGAACACTTCACCTCCTATAGATTATCATAAAAAAGGGGCAGATTGGGCACCAATGCAAGAGAACAATGAGATGAAGATGTAGGCTCTCCTCGAGGAGTTTGAGGGAATGAGGATTTGAGTCACTCAGTTGCTTTAAGTTTTCCCTTTCCTACGTATGTAATGCAGTCGATGACCTTTAATGCTTTAAATAAATCTCCGTCTTTACCAACACAATTGGTATTTTAACAAGGCATGGGATGTTTCCCTTTTAGGTACCAAACCTTATACCATCGGTCACGGTTAGGGATGTTCAGAATAGATCGAACAACATTCCTATGGTGAATTGAGTTTCTGTATCATCAATCTATCATTCAATGCATAGCCATTTTTCCACTTGCGTATGTTTTATTATATGTTGACTCAGTAGGAGTAAATGCACAACGTTCCTTGTGGTGTCTCATTTATTCCGTTGCATTCCCCATATTCTCGAAAACGAATCAACCTAATCGCCTGCTTCAAGTTCCCAACTGTCGAACCCGATCCAATGTGTGCATTTATTACTCCTGAGGTCGATAAAAAGAACTCCTAATTCTGATTTGTAGCATGTCACGAACAAAACCCTTAGTAGCAAACCTTGACACCATGATTTCTCCTTCCTTCTTTTTCCAATCCTTAAAAGTTCCGGAGGAAAATTTCAAGGAAGTTCTGGATGAAATTTTTCATTCCTCTCCCCTCTACGATCCATATCCCTTCCTTGAGGATGCAACTAAAGCATCTGAGACTAATGGACCTCTCCAAGAGGTCCTTAAGATCATTTAGGAATTCCAACAGCTTGGAGAAACGTACTTCAGGGCCGACTCTAAGCTTGAATGATGCACTTCCCCATTAATGAAACTCTTGACCATTCGTGAAGAGTTCATGGCTCTTTCATCTCGTTATGATGAAGCTTGGAAGAATTGATTGCACTGGATTCGTCAACATCACTTTGACAAAGATATGTTACAATTAATGGAGGTTGTACTTGGCAACCTCTTTGCTGACTTCTCTGACGCCCAACGACATTATCCAGACTAGGATCAGCCACACAATCAGGACTTGAGAAACTTCATCGAGTCCCATATAGAACTCTATTGGGCTCGCGAGGAGTCTAGCAAGTCCAAGAGGTTGAAGGCCGAGTAGGAGTACGCATCTGTACTCAACACATTGATGAAGTCAACAACCTTCTTCGCAAGCTCACATACCAGCAACCTTCGTGGAGAAGAAAGCGTGCACTCATTGTGAAGGCCAAGGAATCGGCCGCCAAGAGATTTAAAGAACTCCAGGAAGCCTACTTGTAACTTGGCCGATTAGTTGAGAATATATTTCTTTGCTCTCCCTCTTTTTTAATCGAATGGCTTCTATTTTAGGAACTCCTTTTTATTAAAGAAACATATTACTCCTTCTATCCTTTAACTTCACTCGGCCCGTTCCTTGACAACTTTCCACAATGAGGGGAAGCGAGGCTTTAGGAATAGGCCATTTATTGGAGCTTTCACGACCTTTCCATTCATATCCCATAAAATATATGCTTATCCTTTAAGAACTTGGATAACAACATATGGTCCATCCCACATGTGAGACCATTTCTTACCTAGAGCACGGTCTTTCTGACCGATAGGTAGTATCACCTTCCATACCATATCTCCTACCCCAAAGGATTTTCCTTTCACCCTCTTGTTATAAGCACGACCAATGACTGCATTGTGGGCAACGATCAAGTCAAGGGCTTTCATTCGAATTCCATCTAACCCTTTAAACTCACCAACATTGATTCTGTAAACTCAGGAGGGGTTAATTTGGGTTGATAAGTGGTCCATAAAGATGGCAGAGTGACCTCTAAAGGCCCCATTGCATCATGCCCATATAACAATGCAAATGGATTCACTAGTACTTGTACGTGGTGAATTTTGAGACCTCCATTCGGCATATTTGATAGGCCGAATAAAACCAACCTTCAAAAGTAGTTTAATCTCCACTTTGATCGTGTGGCTTACTTTGGTTGTCATCCATCTAGGCAGCTTCTTGTGCGGCCAATATCCTTCTTTTATCGATAACATGTGTTTGACTAAACCCTGATCGAGCCCCAGAATATCGTGATAATCCCATGCAACACTATCAGCAAATTCATTGAGTAGATCTGCTAGTTGCTCATTCTCATGAGGCTTTAACAAGTCCTTAATGAATGTAGGTTTTGGGTCCTGCTCAGTCCTTAAGTTGACTTTGATCAATAGATCTTGAACTTGGGGCCAAGAATCTTCAATCTTATCGGGAGCCTCCTCAAGCTCGATGTCGTCTTCTTCGGTCGAGTCCTCTATATTGGCTAAATTTACAAGACATCCATCATCCATTTCTTTCAGGCTTTCTTCGAGCCTTCTTATTCTGGTTGTGAAATCGGCCTGGTGGCGCTCATCTCTTGGTGTGTTGATCATGGAATTTATTCGATAGTGTAATGTAGAACTAACAAATAAGGAACAATGTCCATTGGCAGGGTGTCACTTGATCGCATTACTTTGATGATGGATTGTACAATGCTCTCTGGGTTCTTCTTCACTGATATTCTAGTTGAGCGACTGAACTTATTTCTCCAAGTGAACCTAATCGGTTCTACCTCTTGTCCATTATAATAAGCCTCATTGTTCTTCTTCACTGATATTCTAGTTGAGCGACTGAACTTATTTCTCCAAGTGAACATAATCGGTTCTACCTCTTGTCCATAATAATAAGCCTCATTGACATTTAAAGTGGCCAAAAAAGGTTTATTACTACCCAAGACAATTCAACTTTATCTTAGTTCGAGAAAATCACAAACTGATGTAGGGAGGATGTGATGTATGCGAACAAATGAATCCAGTCTCTCCCCAACAAAGAAAGCATTATAACTTGATGAAGTATTGACCATGAAAAATGGCTCTAATACTGTCTTAGTTCCAACAGTCAGATCAATGGGTAAGACACCATGAGTATTTACATGACCGACAAAATTACTATTAGTCACCTCTGATGGAATCAAATCAGCTGGGGTTTGTCCCAACTTATCCATCATCCTCAATGGCAAAAGGTTGACAATGGCCTTGTTGTCAACTAAGATTCTGTTAACGGGACATCCTTCGAGATGAGCCGATATGTACAATAGCTTGAGGTGTTGCATCATGTTGTGGGTAGGTTTATCTATAATCACCCTTACGGACATAGTCCACACCTCTACTGTGATAGTGTTAATATGAGGGGCTTCGTTAGCATTAAATTCATTTCTAGCATCTTCTTCGAATGGGAAAGAAGCATGCTGTATTATTATTGGGGGGTATATTCATCCATATCTTCTACCATCCTTTTTGGCTGGGTTGGTCTAGTTTGGAAACTAGAAGGAATTGTGAAAACCATGTTGCAGTGTAACACAACTGGTGGCGATGTCCCAAACATAATCCCATCACTTAATGTAACAACCCCATCTTATTTTTATATAGTTTGTCGTATACATTTAGGCAGACAGATAACCTTAAGGAAAAAGTAGTGAGTTCCTAGAAACAACACGAGAGATTGTTCTCTACTCCATTTATGATAGAGGTGTTGAATTTCAGGTTTGAAATTCTCTTTAAGAGGGGTAGATTGTAACACCCCGTACTTTCGCGTACTCAGGTGTTTCCATTTAACTGTAGGAAGTATTTAGTCATGTGGGAACACACAATGTAGATATCATCATTAGTAAATTCACAAAGAGACTATCTTTGAAACCTATGAACAATTCTAGAAAATTTCATTAGTCATGACTCTCATTGAGTCAAGTCTAAGATCACTCTGGGAGACCATTGAAACTTAAGAAGAATTCTACTCACCAACCGCTTTATAAAATAAGAAAATATAAAGAAAACTGGTAATCTAATATCTACATCGTAGTGTGCACATCTACCTAGCTAGATCACAATACAACTATTAAGCTTGACTAATGCATTTCACATTTATATTAGGGCATGTCAAGAGTCATGTGGACAATCAAATCATATTCGAGACAAATCTAAACCACCCAAGTTAGATTAACAAGTCACTAACGTCTCGTAATGATCCAAACTGTCACCCTAGTGGCCCATTTTCATGATACGCAATCCTAAACTCAAGGTACCTACCATGAAGTGTAGGTCCCTCAAGTTAAATATAAGGATAATAATAATGTTATTTAAATAGTATAAAATCATAGGATAGATGACCCTAATTACTTTCACAAAAAGAGGCACACAACATGATAAAATAAAATAATTTATAACAAAGTAACAAAATTCTACAATATTCTAGTAATACACTATGTTCAGAAATTCATGGTAAAAACATACATATGATCCCCTTAGGGTTTCTTGACCATTGATTTTCAGATTTGAACCAATCCAACCATCGGATCAATGATAATTGGCACTTAACGGCCATATTTCAGGCAATATGGTCCACCTAAGTTTTAGATTTACATGATCTTGAGTCAGAGGTCCCTATAGAGTCCTCTAAAGTGAATGAATGAAGTGGATTGCACTGGGAAGCATGTGGACCCCACTTTGGTGTGTGTATGTGCACACAACCCACTCACAACCGCGGTGCATGGGACCTCCACACCTGGTTGAACCGGGTTTGACCTGAGCTAAACCGAAAAAGAGGAATTTCCTCTGTTCCTTCTGCAATTCCTGCTCGGTTGCAGCTTAAATGGACGGTGTCCATTTGCAGCTGTCGTGGCCCACCATCCGGGACGACTTCGAAGATCTAAACCATCCATCACGCGAAGGGGAGAATTTCGACCCGTCCCTAGTGTTTTCAACGGTTTCCATCACGTGTAAGTTCACAACCTCAACCGCAAGTCATGGTGCGTGCAATGGTTTCCGAAAATGGAAACTCTCCGTTGCTGACATGATCTGTGGTCCACCTCCATGACCGGCTCGCCCGATCCAGACCGTCCATCTGTTCCGGGTAGGAATTTGGACCAAAACCTAGCACTTTAAACCCATTGCTATACACTCATGTGCACACGAGAACCAGCGCAAGATGAGTTGTGTGCACGACTCATTTCCGAAAATGGAAATCTGTTTTCCTTCTTAGCTGGCAGCCCATGTGTGGGATTCTCTATCAATCCTAGCCCTTGGTGCAAGAAAGTCCTAGCCATCCATTCTCTCCGCTTCCTTTAGAGCTTCTATCGCTTAATAAGAGCCGCCGCGACTCATAACTAGAAATCCCACCAAGTTGCTCTGGCTGTCCATCCAAAAAGTGGGTCCCACAAGCCTCGTGGGATCGATCTAGTTCGTACATAATCTTCAAATCAAAAGATAAACCACTCAATCAAATTCCACCATGATCATGGCCATTATCTTCTCCAATCAGCCAAAGAACAACACCATCCGTAAATAGGTCATGATCTCTGATAAAAGTAGGCCATCTGGTGGGCCACTTACCCAGAAACCCGATGATCAGGGCGGATCGGATCATGCCATCGATTTTCATATATAGGCAATGGTTTTTAACAAAACCTTGAGACCGCAAGTGGATTAATTCACAAAGAAATTGTGGAGGCTATAAGAGCTCCCTTTCTAATTCGGGAAATACTCAAAATCAACCCTAAAAGCTAGCGAGAATGAGAGAAAATAGAAACAAGAGAGAGAGAGAGCGCCGTCTCCGTTGCTGCACTAAGTTGCACTGACTCAGTTTGAGCCGCTGCGAGATCGAGCCGAGTCCAGGTTCTCTGGGTCGAGCAACAAGAGAAGAGGGAGAGAAGAAGAAGAAGAAAAGGAGAAGGTAGAGAGAGAGAATGGGGTGGTGCTGCACTCCCGATTGAGTATGGGACGAGTTAGCTAGCCACGACTAACTCGCTGCTGAGCCAAGGGCCATCCATACAATCTGAGTCATGTTGGGCTCGGGTCTATGCTCGGCTAGGGTTCCAGTAAGTGGAAAGAGAGAGCAGCAGAAAGAAAGAGAAGAAAAATAGGGATGGGGAGCACTACCGAGTTGACTCAGCTAAAACTGCCGAGTCAAGCTGAGTTGAGTTAAATTAGGTTGGGCACCCATTGCTGGACATTTCATCTAGAAGAAAAAGAGCGAAATAAAGAAAAGAAAAGAAGAGAGAGAGAGAGAGAGTTAAGTTGACTCGGTGAATTGACCCACTATGATAAGAATGACTTGGGCCGGGCATGGATTGAGTTTCACAACTAGGTGAGTCGAGTCTCAAATCTCTTCTATTATTTCCGTTAGCATTACGTTATTAATAATTATTATAGTATTGTTATTATTAAAGTATTAACTAAGGATTAGTATAATAATATTTTTAAAATAATATCATTATCATTATTATTTTCATTATGAGTTATCCTTATTGTGGTTAAAATTATTATTAATATTAATTCTTATTAAACTGTTGCTGGTACTTATTCTATTATTGTTAATCTTATATGACTTGCATCATTTATTAGACTGTTAGTTATGTTATATTAATATTAGGTATTGTTAGAATATTAATGTCAACCCGTGAGTTATCATTATTAATATTATCAGTCAAAACTTTTAATATGAATATTATTTTATTCATTGCACAAAAATTAGGATTCGAGTTCTAAAACCTAAGCTTAAAATTAATTTACATCATGAAACCCTAAACTTGCATGATTTAAACCCTAAGCATTGATCCTAATAGTACAAGTTTAATAACATTGAAATCTAACCGCTCAAAATATTCTAATTTTGTTAGATCTTGATTCTAGGGCTTGCATGATTAACTTTAGCATCATGGGAAGACGAATTAACTCTTGAAAGGTGGGGATTACCTTCAAGCTTTTTGTACATCTTGATAATTAGCTTGTTCATTCATCTTTGTTCATTTATTTTATTGATGACTTAATTTGGTTCATTACTCTTATTGATTTCGATTTCTTGTGATGATTGATAAATTAGATTTAAATTCAATATTTGAATATCCAGTAAGATCTAAATACCTCTATCCTAATTTGAAATGAATGTTTTAAATATGCATTTGCTATATCGATATTATATAAGACTTAATTTGTCATTCATGATCACTTGATGGAATGATTAGAGGTCCTAGAACAAGTGGTCATTTTGTTTAATGAATTAAATGGAACATTTGATGTGAACTTATCATTTTATGGATTGTTTGCTGCCTAAGTGAAGTTTGAGATAATCCCTTTTCACTACGCCAAAATAGCGAAAAAAAGACGGTCCAAAACTGTCTCAAATGACCAAAAAGGACGGTCATGGACTGTTGCATGGGCCATCAAATTTTGACGTGTCGTATTACTTAAAGGACGGTTGAAAACCGTCATTCTTATTGATGAAAAAAGAATAGTTATGGACTGTCCTTAAAAAGGACGGTCATGGACCGTCCTTAAAAAGGACTGTCATGTACCGTCTCTTATGAGCCTTCTTATGAGCCTTCAAAGGATGGCCATGGACCGTCGTTTAAAAGGACGGTCATGGACAGTCCTTAAAAAGGACTGTCATAAACCGTCTCTTATGAGCCTTCAAAGGACATCCATGGACTATCCTTCTAAAGGACGGTCATGGACCGTCCCTAAAAAGGACTGCTATGAACCGTCTCTTATGAGTCTTCAAAGGACGGTTATAGACCGTCTTTAAAAAGGACTGCTATGAACCGTATCTTATGAGCCTTTAAAAGATGGTCGTGGACCGTCCTTTAAAAGGACTGCTATCAGCCGTCCCTTATGACCCTTAAAGGACATTTTCAAATTTGACCTGTTACAATATATTTCATCGTATTCTTCTTGATATACACCTGTTATACAATATATTTCATCATATTCACATTCACATCCATCTAAACCCAAATTACATCCATCCAAACACAATCTTATCCACATTACATTCATCCACGCATAATGCATATAAGTTTAACATCATAAGTAAAAAAAAGGAAAAAAAATCTTCAACCAACAAAACATTATAATTTCAGAATCATGAAGAATTGTAGAAACTTCTTCCAAAAAAGTGGATAATTTTTTAAAAGAAAACTGATCATTAAAATAAAACTAATACGATCAAATAATGCAAAAAAGTGTTTCAATTAATAGAAACAACAACAAAAATTAAAGCTTTGTAAAAAGGGGCATGTGTTAAATGGGATACATTCTTATTTGTTGCCATGTGATTGGGCTACATTATTACAGCAATCGGGTTCGGGTTCGGGATCGGGTTTAGGTTTGGGTTTTCAAGTTTAGGTTTAGGTTAAGGAGTTGAGATTAGGATTAGGTGTAGGTCTAAGTTTAGGGATTTGAGAATACATTTAGGTTATAGGTTTAGGTTATAGGTTATAGGTTTAGGTTTAGGTTTAGGTTAAGGTTAGGTAATAGGTTATAAGTTTAGGTTATAGGTTATAGGTTAAGGTTTAGGTTATATGTTTTGGTTTAGGTTATAGATTTTGGTTTAGGTTTAGGTTAAGGCTAAGGTTTAGGTTATAGGCTTAGCTTATAGGTTATAGTATATAGGTTATAGCTTTAGGGAATTGAGAATAAGTTAAGGTTAAGGTTTAGGCTTAGGAAATCAGGTTCGAGTTCGGGATCGGGTTTAGGTTTGGGTTTTCAAGTTTAGGTTAGGGAGTTGGGATTAGGATTAGGTTTAGGTTTTAAGGATTTAAGATTCGGTTTTAGGTTTAGGTTTAGGTTTAGGTTTTAGGCTTGGGTTTAGGTTATAAGTGCAGGTTATAGGTTTAGGTATAGGTCAGGTTATAGGTTAAGGTTTAGGGAATTGAGAATAGGTTAAGATTTAGGTTTAAGAAATCGGGTTTGGGTTCGGGATCGGGTTTAGGTTTGGGTTTTCAAGTTTAGGTTTAGGTTAGGGAGTTGAGATTAGGATTAGGTGTAGGTTTAGGTTTAGGGATTTGAGAATAGGTTAAGGTTTAAGTTTAGGTTTAGATTTTAGGTTATAGGTTAAGGTTTAGGTTAAGGTTAGGGTTTTAGGATATAAGTTTAGGTTATAGGTTATAGGTTAAGGTTTTAGGTCATAGGTTTTGGTTTTGGTTAAGGTTATAGGTTTAGGTTTAGGTTTAGGTTTAGGGTATAAGCTATAGGTTTAGGGAATTGAGAATAGGTTAAGGTTTAGGTTTAGGAAATCGGGTTCTGGTTCAGGATCGGGTTTAGGTTTGGGTTTTCAAGTTTAGGTTTAGGTTTAGGTTAGGGAGTTAAGATTAGGATTAGGTGTAGGTTTAGGTTTAGGGATTTAAGAATACATTTAGGTTTTAGGTTTAGGTTTAGGTTTTAGGTTATTGGTTAAGGTTTAGGTTAAGTTTAGGTTATAGGTTATAAGTTTAGGTTATAGGTTATAGGTTAAGGTTTTAGGTTAAAGGTTTTGGTTTTAAGGTTATAAGTTTAAGTTATAAGCTATAGGTTTAGGGGATTGAGATTAGTTAAGGTTTAGGTTTAGGAAATCGAGTTCGGGTTCGGGATTGGGTTTAGGTTTGAGTTTTTAAGTTTAGGTTTAGGTTTAGGTTAGGGAGTTGAGATTAGGATTAGGTGTAGGTTTAGGTTTAGGGATTTGAGAATACATTTAGGTTTTAGGTTTAGGTTTAGGTTTTAGGTTATTGGTTAAGGTTTAGGTTTTAGGTTTAGGTTAAGATTATGTTATAGGTTATAAGTTTAGGTTATAGGTTATATATTAAGGTTTTAAGTCAATGGTTTTAGTTTTAAGGTTATAGGTTTAGGTTAAGGTTTAGGTTTAGGTTTAGGGAATTGAGATTATGTTAAGGTTTAGGTTTAGAAAATCGGATTCGGGTTCAGGATCGGGTTTAGGTTTGGGTTTTCAAGTTTAGGTTTAGGTTTAGGTTTAGGTTAGGGAGTTAAGATTAAGATTAGGTGTAGGTTTAGGTTTAGGGATTTGAGAATACATTTAGGTTTTAGGTCATAGGTTTAGGTTTTAGGTTTAGGTTTAGGTTATAGGTTTATGTTGAGGTTATAAGTGTAGTTTATAGGTTTAGGTTTAAGTTAGGTTATAGGTTAAGGTTTAAGGAATTGAGAATAGGTTAAGGTTTAGGTTTAAGAAATCGGGTTTGGGTTCGGGATTGGGTTTAGGTTTGGGTTTTCAAGTTAGGTTTAGGTTTAGGTTAGGGAATTGAGATTAGGATTAAGTGTAGGTTTAGGTTTAGGGATTTGAGAATAGGTTAAGGTTTAGGTTTAAGAATTCGGGTTCGGGTTCGGGATTGGGTTTAGGTTTGGGTTTTCCAGTTTAGGTTTAGGTTTAGGTTAGGAAGTTTAGATTAGGATTAAGTGTACGTTTAGGTTAGGGATTTGAGAATAGGTTAAGGTTTAGGTTTAGGAAATCAGATTCGGGTTCAAGATCGGGTTTCAGGTTTAAGTTTTCAAGTTTAGGTTTAGGTTTAGGTTAGGGAGTTGAGATTAGGATTAGGTGTAAGTTTAGGTCTAGAGATTTGAGAATACATTTAGGTTTTAGGTCATAGGTTTTGGTTTAGGTTAAGATTATAGGTTTAGGTTATAAGCTATAGGTTTAGGGAATTGAGAATAGGTTAAGGTTTAAATTTAGAAAATCGGGTTTGGGTTTGGGTTCGGGTTCAGGATCAGGTTTAGGTTTGGGTTTTCAAGTTTAGGTTTAGGTTTAGGTTAGGGAGTTGAGATTAGGATTAGGTGTAGGTTTAGGTTTAGAGATTTGAGAATATATTTAGGTTTTAAGTCATAGGTTTTGGTTTAAGTTTCGGTTTAGGTTATAAACTATAGGTTTAGAAAATTGAGAATAGGTTAAGGTTTAGGTTTAGGAAATCGAGTTCGGGTTCGGGATCGGGTTTAGGTTTGGATTTTCAAGTTTAGGTTTAGGTTTAGGTTAGGAAGTTGAGATTATGATTAGGTGTAGGTTTAGGTTTAGAGATTTGAGAATACATTTAGGTTTTAGGTCATAGGTTTTGGTTTAGGTTAAGGTTATAGGTTTAGGTTAAGGTTTAGGTTTAGGTTATAAGCTATAGGTTTAGGGAATTGATAGGCTAAGGTTTAGGTTTAGGAAATTGGGTTTGGGATCGGGTTTAGGTTTGGGTTTTCAAGTTTAGGTTTAGGTTTAAGTTAGGGAGTTGAGATTAGGATTAGGTGTAGATTTAGGTTTAGGGATTTGAGAATACATTTAGGTTTTAGGTCATAGGTTTAGGTTATAGGTTATAGGTTTAGGTTTAAGTTATAAGTGTAGGTTATAGGTTTAGCTTTAGGTTATAAGTGTAGGTTATAGGTTTAGGTTTGGGTTTTCAAGTTTAGGTTTAGGTTTATGTTAGGGAGTTGAGATTAGGATTAAGTGTAGGTTTAGGTTTAGGGATTTGAGAATACATTTAGGTTTTAGGTCATAGGTTTAGGTTTTAGGCTTAAGTTTAGGTTATAGGTTTAGGTTTAGGTTATAACTGTAGGTTATAAGTTTAGGTTTAGGTTAGGTTATAGGTTAAGGTTTAGGGAATTGAGAATAGGTTAAGGTTTAAGTTTAGGAAATCGGGTTCGGGATCGGGTTTAGGTTTGGGTTTTCAAGTTAGGTTTAGATTTAGGTTAGGGAGTTGAGATTAGGATTAGGTGTAGGTTTAGGTTTAGGGATTTGAGAATAGGTTAAGGCTTAGGTTTATGAAATCGGGTTCGAGTTCGGGATTAGGTTTAGGTTTGGGTTTTCAAGTTTAGGTTTAGGTTTAGGTTAGGGAGTTGAGATTAGGATTAGGTGTAGGTTTAGGTTTAGAAATTTGAGAATACATTTAGGTTTTAGGTCATAGGTTTTGGTTTAGGTTAAGGTTATAGGTTTAGGTTAAGGTTTAGGTTAAGGTTTAGGTTTAGGTTTAAGTTATAAGCTATAGGTTTAGGGAATTGAGAATAGGTTAAGGTTTAGGTTTAGGAAATCAGGCTCGGGTTCGGGATCGGGTTTAGGTTTAGGTTTAGGTTTAGGTTAGGGAGTTGAGATAAGGATTAGGTGTAGGTTTAGGTTTAGAGATTTGACAATACATTTAGGTTTTAGGTCATAGGTTTTGGTTTAGGTTAAGGTTATAGGTTTAGGTTAAGGTTTAGGTTTAGGTTTAAGTTATAAGCTATAGGTTTAGGGAATTGAGAATAGGTTAAGGTTTAGGTTTAGGAAATCAGGTTCGGGTTCGGGATCGGGTTTAGGTTTCAATTTTTAAGTTTAGGTTTAGCTTTAGGTTAGGGAGTTTAGATTAGGATTAGGTGTAGGTTTAGGTTTAGGGATGTTAGAATAGGTTAAGGTTTAGGTTTAGGTTTAGATTTTAAGTTATAGGTTAAGGTTTAGGTTATAGGATATAAGTTTAAGTTATAGGTTATAGGTTAAGGTTTTAGGTCATAGGTTTTGTTTTAGGTTAAGGTTATAGGTTTTGGTTTAGGTTAAGGTTAAGGTTTAGGTTATAAGCTATAGGTTTAGGGAATTGAGATAGGTTAAGGTTTAGGTTTAGGAAATCGGGTTCGGGTTCGGGTTCGGGATCGGGTTCGGGTTCGGGTTCGGGTTCGGGATCGGGTTTAGGTTTGAGTTTTCAAGTTTAGGTTTAGGTTTAGATTAGGGAGTTGAGATTAGGATTAGGGATTTGAGAATAGGTTAAGGTTTAGGTTTTGGTTTTGGTTTTAGGTTATAGGTTAAGGTTTAGGTTGTACGATATAAGTTTAGGTTATAGGTTATAGGTTAAGGTTTTAGTTCATAGGTTTTGGTTTAGGCTAAGGTTATAGGTTTAGGTTAAGGTTAAGGTTAAGGTTTAGGTTATAAGCTATATGTTTAGGCAATTGAGAATAGGTTAAGGTTTAGGTTTAGGAAATTGGGTTCGGGATCGGGTTTAGGTTTATGTTTTCAAGTTTAGATTTAGGTTTAGGTTAGGGAGTTGAAATTAAGATTAGGTGTAGGTTTAGGTTTAGGAATTTGAGAATACATTTAGGTTTTAGGTTTAGGTTTAGGTTTTAGGTTATTGATTAAGGTTTAGGCGAAGTTTAAGTTATAGGTTATAAGTTTAGGTTATAGGTTATAGGTTAAGGTTTAGGAATTCAGGTTCAGGTTCGGGCTTGGGTTCGGGTTAAGGTTATAGGTTTTGGTTTTGGTTTTAGTTTTGGTTTTGGTTATAGGTTATAGGTTTAGGTTAAGTTTTAGGTTTAGGTTATAGGTTTTAGGATTTGAGAATAGGTTTAGGTTAAGGTCATAAGTTTAGGTTTAGGAAATTGGGATCGGTTTCAGGTTCGGGTTTAGTTTTTGGTTTTCAAGTTTTGGTTTAGGTTTAGGTTAGGGAGTTATGATTAGGATTAGGTGTAGGTTTAGGTTTAGGGATTTGATAATACGTTAAGGTTTAGGTTTAGGAAATCAGGTTCGGGTTCGAGATCGGATTTACGTTTGGGTTTTAGGTTTAGGTTTATGTTATAGGTTATAAGTGTAGGTTTAGGTTTTAGGTTTAGGTCTAGGTTAAGGTTTAGGTCTAGGTTAAGGTTTTGGAATTTGAGAATAGGTTTAAGTTATAAGTATAGGTTTAGGTGTAGGTTTAGGTTTTATGTTTAGGTTTATGTTATAAGTTTAAGTTTAAGTTTAGGTTAGGTTATAGGTTAAGGTTTAGAGAATTGAGTTTAGGTTATAGGTTTAGGTTAAGGTTTATGTTTAGGTTTAGGTTTAGGTTAAGGTTTAGGTTTAAGGATTTGAGAATAGTTTTAGGTTATAAGTAAGGCTTTAGGTTTAGGTATAAGCTTAAGTTATAGGTTATAGGTTATATGTTTATGTTAAGGTTTAGGAATTCATGTTCGGGTTCGGATTCGACTTTGGGTTATAGGTTTTAGGATTTGAGAATAGTTTTAGGTTATAAATAGGTTTAAGTTGGGTTATAGGTTAAGGTTTACGGATTTGAGTTAAGGTTATAAGTTTAGGTTTAGGTTTTAGGTTTAGGTTAAGGTTTAGGGATTGGTTTAGGTTGTAGGTTTAAGTTAAGGTTTAGGGATTTGAGTTTAGGTTTAAGTTATAGGTTTAGGTTTAGCTTTAGGTTTTAAGTATAAGTATAGGCTTAGGCTATAGGTTATAGGTTATATGTTTAGGAATTTGGATTCGGATTCGGGTTTGGGTTTGGATTCGGGTTTATGTATTATAGGTTTTGGGATTTGAGAATAGTTTTAGGTTATAAGTATAGGTTTAGGTTGGGTTATAGGTTAAGGTTTATGGATTTGAGTTAAGGTTATAGGTTTAGGTTTAGGTTAAGGTTTAGGGATTGGTTTAGGTTGTAGGTTTAGATTAAGGTTTAGGGATTTGAATTTAGGTTTAGGTTATAGGTTTAGGTTTAGCTTTAGGTTTTAGGTATAAGTATAGGCTTAGGCTATAGGTTATAGGTTATATGTTTAGGTTAAGGTTTAGGAATTTGGGTTCGGATTTGGGTTTGGGTTTGGATTCGGGTTTAGGTGTTATAGGTTTTGGGATTTGAGAATAGTTTTAGGTTATAAGTATAGGTTTAGGTTGGGTTATAGGTTAAGGTTTACGGATTTGAGTTAAGGTTATAGGTTTAGATTTAGGTTTTAAGTTTAGGTTAAGGTCTAAGGATTTGAGTTTAGGTTATAGGTTTAGGATTAGGTTATAGGTTTAGGTTTAGGTTTAGGTTTAAGTTGTAGGCTTAGGTTATAGGTTATAGGTTATATGTTTAGGTTAAGGTTTAGGAATTCAGGTTCGGGTTTAGGTTTGGATTCAAGTTTAGGTTTATAGGTTTTGGGATTTGAGAATAGTTTTAGGTTATAAGTGTAGGTAAAGGTTGGGTTATAGGTTAAGGTTAAGAGATTTGAGTTAAGGTTATAAGTTTAGGTTTAGGTTATAGGTTTAGATTTAGGGAATTGAGTTTAGGTTATAGGTTTTGGGATTTGAGAATAGGTTTAGGTTAAGGTTATAAGTTTAAGTTTAGGTTTAGGTTTGGATTCGAGTTAAGGAGTAGATTAGGATTAGGTTTAAGGATTCTTGAGTATTATCTACTATTGAACCTAGTATTATCTACTACATACTAGTAACATACAACCAATATGAGGCACCATACCATAAGCTACAAGAATTTCATGTCCCCCAAACAAGGTATCCTCCATTGATAAGATATTATATATATATATATATATATATATATATATATATATATATATATATATATATATATATATATTATAAGTTTTTTATTTTCATTTACATTTCCAAATACATCCATCATCCGTCCAAGAAAATTGAAACAAGTACTGTCAATCTATGACTAACAATTGAAAAAGAAAATCATGCATCTTATCTCACCGACCGCCTTATATTTCTTTTCACCTTTGTAACTCTCATATTTGTTGCAGCTGCTAGTTCACCATCAATAGTCTCCCTAACCAAATCTTTGTGCAATTCCTCCATTTGAAGCAGTGGCTGAAGTTACAAGAAGTAAGACTGATTAGTCTTTTCATGATTTGAAAAAAATCAAATTCTTTATTTTTGGCTGCAAGTCTACTTATAATTATCATTGGTTCTTAATCTATTTATAATGAAAACTCTTTTATGTTTTTTTAATCCATCTTCCATTTTTTTCTTAAAAAGAAAATCCATATTTACTAATATTTCCATTTTTCTATTTTTCAAAAGAATGAGTTCGGACTCCGAAAGCGTTAGCTCCAACACTCGTACTTTCAGCCCAAACCCTAACCAAGGACTCCAAAATTACCAAACTGCCACTGTGTGAGAACCCCCCAAATCTAGGAAAATCCAATGGCTTGCAGTCAACTATTACACAATATATGAAATGGGAAGCAAATAGTGAACCAAAATGTCCATGCTTATGCAGTAAACCAGAAAGATAAATTGAAAACTTTCCAACAGTGCATTTTACCAGACTCAGGGAAATTTGAATGTTGCAAATCACTTGCCAAAGGAATCCACTAAAAAGAAAGGAACTCCAACATAGCTTTGCAAAGCATGAAGGGAAAGCAGGAGGGATTTCGAAGCGAGGAAGAGTCTGTTTTAAAATGTTAGCAAGTGAATGGGAAGCAAGAGAGGGCGCAATGAGGCTAAATACTCTTAATTAGGTTCACTTTCCCTTAATCATGCAGTTCTACAAGAGAGAAGAAAATACAAATTATGGCTCATGTGAAAAGATGCAAATACTATCCTGTACAATTATTTATTTATTTATTATTATTATTTTTTTGTGTGTGTGTCAACGGTGTGGGTGTTAGTGAAATCCTCAACAAAAAAGATGAGTTCTTGCAATCATGCATATTTTACAGCTTTCCTGAGTCAGAAATGACTATTGTGCACATTTCAACACTGTCATGAATGGAAAATCTAAAAGCAGTTTAGTCATATAGATGTTTTTTCTTCTTTCTTTGAAATTTTAATCATCAGAGTGATAGTAATTAGTGTGTTTGGATGCAAATTGACCAGCCTTGTGAGTCATTCAAACTGACCAACCTTGTGAGTCATGATTCACCTTAGAAGGCAAAAAATAAAAAATAAAAAAAATCACAATTAGTAGTATGTTAATGATTTGTACTTACAGGACATATCCAAGCTGTCCATCGGGCAATAGCATTGGCACCATTGACATGCCAGCAGGAGTTGGTCCCCTACCATAGATCATAGGCTGCAAGATAATAATAATAATAATAATTATATATATATATATATATATATATATATATATATATATAGAGAGAGAGAGAGAGAGAGAGAGAGAGAGAGAGAGAGAGAGAGAGAGAGAGAGAGAGAGAGAGAGAGAGAGAGTTAAGCTTACCGTCATTGTCATGTTGAAACCATTCCTTGAATATGAGGACGTCCCTTATTAATTTAAAATAGTCAAAGAGAATTACAATTAAAAGAAAGAAAAAAGAAAAGAAAAGAAGGCAAGCAGGTAATTAGACACTCAAATGCTACTAAAAAGAAAAATATAAACTTATCTTGTTAACTCCCCCTGAAGTGACACCTACACCAACCAGCAACAACGGAAACCAGATCAGTCCCAAATGTGTACTTAACAATCAAGGAAAAAATGGGTTATACTGAAATTGCTATTAAATAGAAAGAAATATATTATAACATTAACAATTAGAAACCAAAAATCACTAAAGTGGAATGGAACTCCCAATACACAAAGATGATCATACATAACATGAGCATGAACAAAAGAAACCTGGGTGTGTTTGGATGTATAACTCAGCAACCTAGACGAAAACTAGAGAAATATGGTGGATTTGATCACTGTTGCAACAGTTGGGATATCTGATCATCAATGCTTACAACCAATGTATTGTAATAATAGCTAGGACAAAGACCATCACTTTACAATGCTTTTATAAATAAGAAAAAAATACAATTACTTGTAGGATCAGGGGATTGTGCTTTAACTATAGGGATGTAACTACGCAATCAACTGGTCTCAAGGAATGGGAAAGAACACAGTTGCTTCAAGTGACTAGATCTCTCCTCCAACCAACACTAAAAAGATTTAAAAAAGGAAAGGGAAAATAAGCATATATTTCATAGCAATGGAGGCACCCACAATTCCATAGGCATGGAGTTGTTTTAATACATTATGAAGATAGTATCTAGACATGCTGAAAAGCAGTTGACAGAACATGAGTTCAAGTCAACAAGGTGTTGCCTTTGTGGCAGCATGGGAATAGAACCTGCATGAATTGGACTTCAATTTGCCACCTATTCAGCCCCAAATGACAAGTGACATATGCACCAGAAGGTCCTGAACACGTCACTTGCACTTTGGTGTTAGTGACCCGTGTTGACCTTGGGAAATGGGAACTCCAACCATACCCTAAATGGTTGCCTACTCTCATTCTCAAGCAATTAAAAAGAGAGGTTAGTACTCTATCAGTCACTAATAAGGTACTCCCTATTGCGCAAGGAGTTCGTACATGTGGAGCCCATCGTTAGGTCATTGAAGTCATTGATCTAACTCTATTAGTAACTATAGGGTACTTTCCTACTATGCACAAAGTTTATGCATGTGGGACCCATGGTTGGGTCATCCAAACCATTGGTCTGATGGCCCCTATCATGGATGGACCCTGACCCCAAAATTTCCCAATTTACAAGATCCTAGCCAACCAATCTTCGACCTTTTCTCCATTGAACATGGGTTGTTGGTGTATCTATTTTTAACCATATATTTGTACACAAACAATCAAAGTTGTCATTGCACAAAGGCAGCCACAAGCTCGATGGTCTACATAATCTAACATGGGCCCCACATATACAGACTTCATGAGCAATACAGAACTTTCTTGTTAGTCACACAAAAAAAAAACTCAACTTCTGAAAGTAATGAAAACTTGGAACCACGCTTCTAAAACTTTCATAGTGGGTGTGACAGCAAAAGGAGGTGTCTAGCACAAGGGAAGACACCTGTGGGGACAGTGATGGTGGTGAACTTTATACACAAAAAGCCCACAACAACAATGACTATTGAGGCCATTGCTATGGAGACGATAGCTAGAATTGCATGCAGTGGCTACAAAGGTGGACCAAACAATGCTGGGATTGACAAATTTATTTGCATGGGTATAATATTGAGGTAGTTATTAACTAAATATTAGTCATGGCATGGGTAGTAATTTGGATATGTGGAATTTTGACAATTCAAGTATTGTTCATTTTTATCATAGTCATAAGTCATAAGTAATAGGTTTCTACATTCTAATTACCTAATGTACGCTTTTGAAAGTGTTAACTTTCAACTACTATGCAATTATCTCTTGAAGCTTTAATCTTAATGAATTGATTTCGGCGGCCTTTCCTGAGGCACACATTACAATGACTCAAACAAGACCAATCAATAGCAGTTTAGCGCACAAGAGTCCATCACGGTCCACCTAATGTGAACCAAAACTAGTGATACATTCCTACATAGCATGATGACAAGAAATAGAAAGGAGAATGTGGGAAAAGCAATCCGAGCTCCAAAACAATATTTTCAGTTGATTCTTCTACGCCAGATCATTTCCTAGATTTCAGCTCTCAGAGTTATCAGGGAAAGCGAAATATGTAATCTCATTATATTTGGCGCAACCAAACTAGCCGTGAATTATTTCAAAAATCTATTCGTGGAATCAAGAAAGGATGAGAATGTACTCACGTGCGCCTTGAACATGCTTGCAGCCGGGAATCAGATGATCCAGTTCTCAAAATCTGGGCACTGAACGCAGTTGCCGTGCGACGATCCTCTCCGTTGATCTGCATACAATCTGATTGAGAATCGGGTATCGAGCCATCATCATCTGGAAGATGGATATTTCCAAGGGATCGGAAAGATGCCTGTAGCTTCTACAGAAAAGGAAAAGAAAAGAAGAGAGACAGAGAATAGAGACGGGTCGATAAAAATGAGAGGAGAGAGGGTGGGTAAGAAGGAGAAGCAGGAAACTGGATGGAGTCTCTTCTGCATCACAGCAATCAAGATGCAGGGGACCAAGATCCTGGTAGTGGGTATCAGTGTGATGGTTGTCCCCAAGCGCCACTCGAAGGAAGAAAATGCCACGCCGCTTGAAGGAAGAAAGGGCGCTCGTTGAAAATGTGAAAAGGGAAAGGGCGCTCGGTATTTTACAAATCCTTTTCTAAATAATATAAAATTTGAAATATGAAACAGTGTGTTTTCCACTGTTTATAACAAAAATCTCTAAACAATCATACATGCAAGAAGGACCATTTTCTGGATGGTTGAGATTGTATTATATAAAGAAAATTACAAATATTAAACATCTACAACTAGATGGATTATTTCAATGGTCTGGATAAAGTTATATCATTGCTACTATTGTCATGAAAGATTCACCACTATTTTACATTATGTACAAAACTCACAAATTTTTTACAGAACACCAAAACGGTAAACAAATCTTTAGAAAGGGGAGGGTTCTATGGGCCCCACCATGATGGATATGTTTTATCCACTCCGTCCATCCATTTCTACACATCATTTTGGGATCGATCCCTAAAAATCAGTCCTAATTAAATCTCGGATGGACAATAAACTGAGAAAACATCAGACAGTTGGACATCGACCGTTCAAAAGGTTATTTAAATTGGCAGATTTTTTGGGTTTTGCCTGTGGATAATTGGGTTTCGCCGACGGATTTTAGCTCATTATTGTTTTACTGCATTTTTTTCATACCCAATCCATAGTAGGATCCAAAATGATTTGCATTGAGCTACATGAAAATGTTTTTAATGGTCGACGCTCATTCAACACTATTTCTGTAATGTGGTCCACTTGAGATTTGGATATATTTCATTTTTGTTCTCATATTGTAAAATTATCTGTAAAAATATATGAACGGCATGGATAAAACACATACATCATGGTGGGGGCCAAAAAGCACCGACCACCAGCCATTGGCTGGTGTCAGGGGGAGTAGCCAATCTGTTTCAAGCGTATTGAGTAAATCCTGTGGGGCCCACCATGATTTATTCATTTTATCCACTCCATCCATCCATTTTAACATATAGTTTTATTACATAAGCTCAAAAATGAAGCCTATAAAAATATGAAGTGGACCACATCATAGGAAATACCATTGAAATTTTTTTTTTTAAACACAGTTAAAATTTCTAAACTTTTCAATATTCTTTTTCATGTGATATTACAAATCATTTAAATATTACCTTTTAATTATATATATATATATATATATATATATATATATATATATATATATATATATATATATATATATATATATATATATATACCGATAAAAATTTTAAAAAATTAAAACATTTTTACATTATTACCTGGCCCAAAAATGGGTCGGAGAAACATAGGGGTGACAAGGATACACAACACATCAACTTTTCAATTTTTCTTGTCAAAATATAAAATTTAGTTTTCTTTTTTAAAATATATATTTTTTTACAATTTGTCAATTTTTTCACAATTTTCTTTAATTTTTAAAATTTTCTTTTTCAAAATATCATTTTTAAATCTCACTTTTGTTATATAACTTTTTAATTTTTCTTGTCAAAATACAAAATCTAGTTTTCTTTTTTAACAAATATATATTTTTTACAATTTGTCAATTTTTTTACAATTTTGTTTAATTTTTAAAATTTTCTTTTTCAAAATATCATTTTTTTATCTAATTTTTTTTTATTTCAAAAATATCAACATTATTCAATGTTCTTATAGTACCATTTCACTATTTAGGTAACTCCTTCATGGGTGTTACTCTAACTGTGTAGGGGCTCACCTTGATATATTTTATGTATATCGACACCGTCCATATTTTTTTCCATCATATTTTAGGATGTGATTTCAAATCATAAGAACTCAATAATCTCAGTTGAGCCATACCAATCAAAACAATGATGAATAACTATTAAAAACCTTTTGAAGGCCACAAAAGTTTTGGATCAATTTGATCTTTATACTTTACCTTCATCTAGATCTTCATATGAGAAAGATATTGGGCAAACAAGATTGATCAACAATTTGAGTGAATTTTGATTTAAACATATGAAGTTATTTACTCTTCATGTCCGGACTGATCAGATTGTCCAAAAACAGTTAAAGGTTATTCATAATATCAAAAATATATAAATGAATAGAAAACACAAACATCAACTTGATTCAAAACTTCTATGGCCTCCAAGAAATTTTAAATGGTAAAGGCAATCACACTATTTCCTGTGGTGTGGTCCACTTGAGATTTAGATATGCTTCCTTTTTATTCTTTAGACCTCAAATTATCTGTTAACATGGATGAATGGAGTGAATAAAATAAATAAATAATGGTGAACGCCACAGAGTTTACTCTAGTAAAGGTAATGAGTAACTCACTTAAATGTAGTGGAGAAAGGTTTCCTTAAAACATTTATAATCATATATTGGGCCTACCTAAATGTGATTCACATATCCAACGCACTCATTATGTGTGTCCCACTTGGATGAGGGGTCAGACCAAGTATCAACCGCATCCAAAACTCATGTGGGCTCCACCAAGTGCTTTTATATTTTTTACGATGTCTTCACATAGTTTTAAATGGTATGGCCCACTTGAGTTTCATTTACCGATGATTTTTGAGATATCTCATAACCTAAAGGGGACACATCAAATCCACAGTGTTGATATTCAACACACATCATGACGGGGCCCACGAAACTTACTAACATCAATTCTTAGGTTCTTACAAGGTCAATAAGTTGGGTCACAATTTTAAACAGAATATTTGGCCCATTTTACATGTCTGGTCCATTAATTCTATTTTACTGATCAATACTCTCAATTTGACTAGTTACTCGCTTCAATCAAACTACATATGAGAAAGATATTGGGCATACAAGATTGATAAAAAATTTCAGTGAAATTTGATTTAAACATCTGAAGTTATTTACTCTTCAATTTGAACTGAGTAGATTGTCCAAAAACGATTAAAGGTTCAATTAGAGGATGTGCCTGATAATTTAGTAATTTTATTTTTCACAAATAAATTTAACATTTTTTTTTCAAAATGTATATTTTTTTTACTCTTTTAACTAAATATCATTTTTATTATAAAATATTTCAAAAATATTTAAAATACAAATTTTGAATTTTTATTTTCAAAATCTCAAAAATTCTCATATTTTTAATTCTTTCTCAAAAATTTCAAAATGCCGATTTTTTTCTTCAAAGCATTATTTTGTTCTCAAAATTTTTCTTAAACATAGTTAAAATTTCTAAACTTTTCAATATTCTTTTTCATGTGATATTACAAATTATTTAAATATTACCATTTAATTATATATATAAAAAAATTTCCATTCATATGATATAAAAACTATATATATATATATATATATATATATATATATATATATATATATATATATATATATATACATTTTTACTGATATAATTTTTAAAAATTTAAACATTTTTAGATTATTACCCGGCCCAAAAATGGGTTAGAGAAAGATAGGGGCGGCAAGGATATACAACACATCATCAAAATCTCACTTTTATTATTTAACTTTTCAATTTTTCTTGTCAAAATACAAAATTTAGTTTTCTTTTTTTAAAAAAATATATATTTTTTACAATTTGTCAATTTTTTTCATAATTTTATTCAATTATGTAAATTTTCTTTTTCAAAATATCATTTTCTAAATCTCACTTTTGTTATATAACTTTTTAATTTTTCTTGTCAAAATACAAAATCTAGTTTTCTTTTTTAAAAAATATATATTTTTTTACAATTTGTCAATTTTTTCATAATTTTGTTTAATTTTATAAATTTTCTTTTTCAAAATGACATTTTTTTATCAAAATTTTTTTTTTCAAAGTCATCAACATTATTCAAAGTTCTTAATTTTTTTTTTTTCAAAATCCAGATTTTTATAAAATTACATTTTTTTTTTTCAAAATTCATAATTTTTATTGTTCTTAATTTCTGACTTGAGCATTAGAGACGGTTTAGGACCGTTTCTAATGCAGACGGACTTTGACAGTCTCAAATGACCACTATAAGACAACTAAGGACCATCTCTAATAGAGACAGTCTTTCACAGTCTTAAATGCAGACTGCTAAGGACCGTCCCTAATACAGACTATTTTTAACGGTCTCAGATCACCACTAAAAGATGGCCGATGACCGTCCTACTTGAGACGGTCCTTGACAGTTTCAGATTACTAATAAAAGACGGCTAATGACCGTCTCTAATACGGACGGTCTTTGACTGTCTCAAATGACCGCATATGAGACGATCTTTGATAGTCGCAAATGGAGACAGCTAAGGACCGTCCCTAATACAGACTATTTTTAACAGTCTTAAATTACAGGAAAAGATGGCCAATGACTCTCTAATTGAGACGATCCTTGACAGTCTCAGATTACCACTAAGAGACGGCCAATGACCGTCTCTAATGCGGACGGTCTTTGACCGTCTCAAATGGCCGCATATAAGACGGGACTTATTCCAGATGGTCAATGGCCGTCTTTTATCTGCAGTTTACGACGGTTTTTGACCGTCTTAAATGATTTGTGGATGTTCAAATTTTTAAGACAATATTAAGGACGGTCAAGGGCCGTCTAGAAGTTTAGAGACGGTTTATGGCCGTCTCTAAAGCATCTTCTTTAAACCAAGCAATTTTAGAGATGCTCCAGAACCGTCTCTAAATTCGTCATTTTTTTCTATTTTTCACGTAGTGTTTTATCACATCCTTGTGATGGATTTCTTTGCCCTATGAAGCTTAATGTAATATTTGCCCTATGTGGCTTTAAGGAATCATCTTCATATAACCTTACGATGATAAGTCCCACTTATAGAACTCTAATTAGCTACTAGTTGGGTAGGTTACCTTTAAACATCCCAATTGTTAGTCTTATGAGCCAAGGATGGTGGAATGAGATACTATGCCTGAGCTGTCGGCCTATGTTGGGTAAAAAACCCTTCATAGTGACCTTTGTGAAATTACGGTGAAGACCGCTTTAGTTGAAGTAGGAATATGTCAGTATATCCTAGAGGGGGGGTGAATAGGACTTTTTAAAATTTTTATAAATTATTAAAGATCCTTATCACACTAATCCTATCAAAGAGTATTGATTAGAATTACTCAACCTTAACTCTACTGGCTTCCAAGCCTGATAGAGGATCCAATCATAAACTATTTAAGAGACAAAATAATGTATAGATGAGATTGTGATGGATATGACTGTGTACATAGGATGTGATCATATAGAAAGAAAAGCAAGGCAGTCACATAAATGAAAGATAATATCAAACTCAAACACAGTCATTTTATAGTGGTTCGACGACTTGTCTACTCTACTCCCTGCTTCCACACTCAACCCTTGAGTGACCGGATTTCACTAAGGAGGTTTCTCATGGTTCACCTCAAACCTAAAGTTTTAAATCAGGTTTACCTTCAACCTTTACAGAGGTTTCTACTCGGTTCACCTCAAACCCTGGAGTTTTACTAGCGTACTCCTAACCAGATGTTTATGCCCACACAGGACAAGGGTCCACACAACGTACCCTGAGATTTCTACTCGGTTCACCTCTAACCCTGGAGTTTTACTGGCGTACTCCTAACCAGATGTTTATGCTCTCCACAGAGCAAGGGTCCACACAACGTACCCCGCACGTACACTCCCGTCGGAGGCCTCCTTCAAGGACTTCAAATGGTGAGCAACACTTAAAATCCAATCCTAAAAAGGAATGATCGCAAGTGTCCTCTGTACTCTTAGTACTTACAGATAAGTTGATGAGTCCCTTTCAACACAATGATGAAGGCCTTCTCCTTGTTGATGAAGAGTCTTCAGCTCCCTTGATCCATAACATGAAGATGTATATATGCTAGGCTTAGGTCGGGTCAAGGTTATGATGGACTACCACTCTCAAAAGGTTTTCCTGTAAGGAGGATAGAGAGGTTCCCATCATCTATGCATTCAAGGCATCCCAGCTTAATGATATGTCATTAAGATAGTAGCTGAAGGATCCTTGAATGCGGAAGTTCATTCCCCAATCCACTCTATAAGATATCAATGATGAGGGTGGATTGGAGGATGAACTTCCCGAGAGAAAGGGCTTAGGTAAATGATAGGAAGGTTGGAACACTCTAAGACACTCTCTTCTTTTTCTCTCTCCCAGCAATGAAGACAACTCTCTCTATTTATAGGCGAAAGGTTCCAATGGATATAAACGGTCATATTTATGACAGAGTTCGATATCATCAATCAGTCGTCGATATGATCGAGCGTATACTCTCGATTGTATCGGCTGACCTCTCGATGATAAGAACTCAATTGTCATTTCGCTTTTGGAAACCTTCTACCAATTGGTCGATGGGATCGAGACACACATCGATGATATCGTATTTCGAACTCCGATTCCATGGAGTGATGGTTCGATTCTATCGACAGTTAAAAACTAAGAGAGAAGTCTTGAAGAATTTTAGGATCACAGATATGATCGGGGAACCAGTCGATGTCATCGGAATTTGTACATCGATCATATTGGCTACCATTCGATGGGATCGAAAATCGTATAGATTTTACATGTAAGCTTGCTGGACGAATTATGTCCTGACTCGATCCAATCGACATGGTCTCGATATGATCAATATATGAATATCGATTTATCGACAGGCACCCCGATCAACATTAAAAGCAACCTAAAATTCATATTGGAGAGAACATGCGCCCCATAGTCGATATGATCGACTGACTCCCGATATGATCGATATTTGGGTTCAGATTGAATCGGACAGTCATCGATATATCGAAGCAGTGGATAGTTTTCTTTAGAAAAACAGGGGCGCCGGGAAGCACTCTGTCGATACGATCGATCCACTTCAGATATAATCGATTTTCGAATATCGATGATATCGACTCGAAGGTCGATATATCGATAAATCATCCAGAAGATTGTTTGATTGCTGGACGCTTTTTGTCCTCACTCGATTGTATCGATTGATATGTCGATGACATCGACAGAGCTGGTCGATCATATCGAAAGGGTAATCGATATAATCGATAGTGTAAGAAAAACTTAGAAAATCTTCTTTTAGATAAAAAGATTTGTTACACATAAACCCTAAGATGTTCTAGTTCTTTTTAAGGGTTTAATCACCTGGTGTTTTGGGACATGGGATGTGAGGCTATGATTTACCTTTTGATGAGCTTCCACACATCCAGATGAGGCAGACGCTTGACATGATCTTCTTGATAGGTGCTATCGTCCGACTGACTCAACATACAACGTAATTGACAAACCAGGGCACGTAATAGGTGCACTTTCAATCTTCCCCTTTGTCAATTACATGATAAAATCTCCAAAACACCCTAGGAACATATCTAGACAGATATATCCTAAATTGTGTGTACATGTATTAACACAATTTTATAAATTCTAAACACCGATGTACACAATAAACAAAATTCTCCCCCACAATTCAAAAACTCCCCCTTTCTTGTTGCGGCTGCTCCCCCTAACACCTGCAAAAAAGATATACAATTTTTGCTCGGAGTGTTTTGAATTGTTCTCCCCCTTTTTGTCAGTCATTGGCAAAGGTATAAGACGTGATATTGACTGAAGATTGAAGCATATGGGAGAACCACAGAAAGATAGATGCATTTGAATGAGAGCAGTATAAAGCAAGCATTAATGAAGAACTAAGCGACATATTTATAACAGTAAGAACGACACTGAAATATGAATTAGATTCAGCCATATAAAAATATATATATATATACTGCCACAGACAGCAGTCACGCTATTTGTCCAAAAATAAACAAGAAAAAATATAGGATAGGCAAAGGCTAACTGAGCGGACTCTTAATGGTGTCGAGAAACATCACTGGTGATCAAGTTTACCAGGTGTTGAGTAGTTCCATGGAGGATATCGAGCTTTTCTTCAATAAGAGTGAGATGCCCTTCACAATTGTTCAGCCTGTCCTCTATACCAACCAACCCATTGAGCAGGTGACGTTCGAGATGATGAGCTGGGTGATTAGTAATTGACTCGGGACTGACAATTGGGGCATGATTTGATCCTCCCTGGGTGAGCCTCATTATAGGTGGATGATCGGATCTGGATCTAGAAGGGTAGTGCCTTGAGGGAGACAAAGGAAGAAAGAACCGTTGTGCTGCTAGTGATGCATCATTATCAAACCAGGCTTTCGGATGCACTTCATCACATGTGGCAGGAATTCCAGCATGATGGGCGAGCTTGCATATGAGCACTGGAAAGGGCAGTGACTCAGTATGAGATCCTTAGAGAACATGAATGACCTGCGTAAGAAGATGAGTGGGCAAGCACACACGATTTTCTTGATATATATCATAGAGAATATTGATCACAAATGGAGATAGATGTTCACCAAGGATATCGCATGAATACACATTCGAGCAGAGGATGCTATGAAGAATCTTGAAAGTAGGTCCAAGATGATTGATATGCAGTAAATATTCATCAGTTCACGGAACTGTAGTCCCTTGGCACAATGCTCGAGTAACTTCTCCCCATACTCCCAATCCATTGAGATTTCGATTGGTTACTGGAATTTTAGTGACCTCAAGATCGAGAAGTTTTTCCACAGTCACTGGAGTGATAAGCTTTGAATAGTGTGTAAGAGAAATTCGAATGCTGGGGGAATCTTCACAAATGATATGGCTATGTTTGTGGAATTCATGTATCACCCCAAGTTGGTATGATCCCCCAAGATGTAGAATATTTTGTCACCCAATTACTTCGAGAAGAAGATCAACACCAAAAGGCTCAACTGCACTATGGAGCACTAGTCGTTCACTGATGACAGATGGACTATTTTCTTTTGGAGTAGGATGATACCTGCGAAAATTTGATTGGATGCTTGTCTCATCTAAAGATTGAAAGTGAGCCTTACCTTTCCTTTAAGTCATGTTTGAGGAGGTGAAATGCTGATAAAGATTGAAAGAGAAGAAAAAAATGAGTTCGAGTGTGCCTTTCTCTTTATATAGCAAACTTATCGATCATATCGATCAGTTACCGATTGCATCGCAGAACTTTTGCCCAAAAATTGCTCGGACGGTTGATTGAAAACAGCAAGACATCCGTCGATTGGATCGATGAACAGTTTCGATGGAATCGATTATAAAATCGATACTGTGCCGATATCATCGAGATTGTAAGAATTTTAACCATGAGCAACACAGACTTAAAGATTTTCAGTGAGTACCATAAGTCCAGAAATATTATCAATGCGAACAAATGCCAATTGACTTTTGGAGGTCACAGAACGTATTTATGTCAAGAGGCTTTGTAAGGATATCGGCAAGTTGCTTTTCAGTAGTAACATATTCTAATACAATGGTCTTTTCTTCAACTAATTCTCGGATAAAATAATGACGAATGTCAATATGCTTGGTCTGAGAGTGCTGAACAGGGTTCTTTGAGATGTTGATAGCACTGGTATTGTCACAGAAGAGACTCATTGTAGATTGTGCAATCCCGTAGTCGGATAACATTTGTTTCATCCAGAGGAGTTGAGCACAACAGTTACCAGCAGCTATATATTCAGCTTCTGCAGTGGATAATGAGATTGAGTTTTGTTTCTTGTTCTGCCAGGAAACTAAACAATTGCCAATATAAAAGCATCCACCACTAGTTGATTTTCGATCATCCAAATTTTCAGTCCAATCAGCATCTGAATATCCTGCAATGATGGTGGAGGTTTCATGCGGATACCATAGTCCAAAGGTAGTTGTCCCTCCAACATACTTGATAATCCTTTTAATTGCTGTTAGGTGAGATTCCTTAGGATCCGCTTGATAACGAGCACATACCCCAACACTAAAGGATATATCTGGACGACTGACAGTTAGATATAGTGACTTCCGATCATGCTTCGATAAAGATGTTGGTCCACACTTTTGCCATTACTATCTTTTGAAAGTTTTAGAGTAGTACTCATGGGCGTGTGATAAGTGCGACCAGATTCAAGCCCAAATCTTTTCACTAGATCTTTTGCATACTTGGATTGATTTATGAAGGTTCCATCATCCAGTTGCTTGACCTGCAGCCCTAAGAAGAAATTTAATTCACCAACCATGTTCATTTCAAATTCTGATTTCATGAGGTTGGCGAATTTGAATGTCTCATCTTCGCGTGTTGATCCAAACACAACATCATCCACATAAATCTGCGCTATAAGCAATGAATCCTTTGTTCTATGGGTGAACAATGTTTTGTCTACACTTCCTCTGCGGAATTCATGGTCTAGAAGAAACTTCGTTAACCGTTCATACCAAGAACGTGGTGCTTGTTTGAGACCATACAGAGCTTTGTCCAACCGATAAACATGATGGGGATGCTTATGGTCCGAAAATCCTTTTGGTTGTTCCACATATACTTCTTCAGCAAGATCCCCATTAAGAAAGGCACTCTTAACATCCATTTGAAATAATTTGAATTTTAGTGCACAGGCAACAGACATGAGAATTCTAATGGATTCTAGACGTGCAACCGGGACAAAAGTTTCATCAAAATCAATTCCTTCAATCTGTGAGTATCCCTGAGCAACTAACCTTTGTTTCTAATTACATTTCCTGATTCGTCAGATTTATTTTTGAAGACCCATTTTGTTCCAATGACATTTGTATCTGTTGGTCTGGGAACTAGTTTCCATACCTCATTTCTCTGAAATTGTTGAAGTTCTTCCTGCATGGCATTTATCGAGTATTCATCTTGAAGAGCTTCTACAATATTTTTGGGTTCAATCTTTGAGGTAAAACAGAAGTGACTATAGACATTGTCTATTTGTCGTCTAGTTCTTACACCAACATTAGGGTCTCCAATAATTTGCTCTCGAGGGTGATCTTTGATGATAAGTTTGTCTGATGATTGTTGAGGTTCATTCAATAATGAAGATTTGTCATCTGATTTTTCGGGTATGCATGAATGTACATCATCGTCTATATCATTTACAAGAGAATTTATATCTTGAGGATGATCATCTATTACCACATTCGCTGATTCCTGAATAGTAAGGGTTCTTAAGTTGAACACTCTATACGCACGACTATTCATGGCATATCCAAGAAAAATGCCTTCATCACTTTTAGATTCGAACTTCCCTAGATGATCCCTATCCTTTAAAATGTAGCATTTACTACGAAAGACCCGAAAGTATTTCACGTCTGGCAGTTTCCCATACCATAGTTCATATGGCGTTTTGTTCAGACCTGCTCTAAGATATACTCTATTTATGATGTAGCAGGCGGTATTGACAGCTTCTGCCCAAAAGCTCTTCGCCATGTCCTTTCCATTTAGCATGACAGACCCCATTTCTTGCAATACTCGATTTTTCCTCTCAGCAACCCCATTTTGTTGAGGAGTTTTTGGAGCTGAAAATTCATGATGAATTCCTTTATCATTGCAGTATTTTTCAAATTCTTAATTTTTGAATTCACCACCATGGTCACTTCTGATACGTTTTATATTATATCCCTTCTCATTTTGAATTTGTTTTGCCAAGACAACAAATTTTCCAAAAGCTTCTGATTTTTCTCGAAGAAATGCAACCCAAGTAAATCTAGTGTAGTCATCTACTATCACCAAAAAATATCTTTTTTTGCCATGACTTTCCACTTTAGTAGGACCCACTAGATCCATATGCAGTAGATCCAAGGGCTTTGTTGTGGCTATGGTGGTTATCTTTTTATGTCCGACTTTTATCTGTTTTCCTTTTGGACATTCCACACAGACTACTTTTTCTTTTGTTCTAATTCTGGGAAGGCCTCTAACCAAGTTTTTTGAGCTAAGTCTGGCTAAATTTCGGTAATGGACATGTCTCAACCTTTGATGCCATAATTTTGATTCATTCTTTACAACCATGTTACATTTTGTGGATAGACCCTTATCGTTGGTACTTTCAATAATATAACAGTTATCACTAGTGCGTGTACCTTTTATGAGGGATTTTCCTATAAGATCTATTATTTTACACACATCTTTTGAGAAAGTGACCAGATGTTTCTTATCACAGATTTGAGAGATACTAAGGAGATTATGTTTCAGACCTTCAACACAGAGAACATTTTTAATTTTTGGAAGACCTGGTACTCCTATTGTTTCTTGTCCGACAATTCTGGCTGAGCTACCATCTCCGAATGTGACTGATCCACCATCGAAGTTTGAGTATAAACAAAAATGAGTACGATCACCAGTCATGTGTCTAGAACACCCACTATCAAGATACCACTTTGAACAATTACCAGCTTTCAGAGCGGTGTGGATTACAAGGCAATTTTGATCTGTCACATCCTCTGAAACTTTCTTGATCATGATTCCTACTTCAGTCAAGATCACTCTCTAGGCGGTAAAACCCTTAAAGAGAGACCCGCTCTGATGCCAATTGAAATTGCGGTGAAGACCGCTTTAGTTGAAGTAGGAATAGGTCAGTGTATCCTAGAGGGGGGGTGAATAGGACTTTTTAAAATTTTTATAAATTATTAAAGATCCTTATCACACTAATCCTATCACAGAGTATTGATTAGGATTACTCAACCTTAACTCTACTGGCTTCCAAGCTGATAGAGGATCCAATCACAAACTATTTAAGATACAAAACAATGCATAGATGAGATTGTGATGGATATGACTGTGTCCATAGGATGTGATCATATAGAAAGACATGCAAAGTAATCACATAAATGAAAGATAATATCAAACTCAAACACAGTCATTTTATAGTGGTTCGACGACTTGTCTACTCCACTCTCGGCTTCCACACTCAACCCTTGAGTGACCGGATTTCACTAAGGAGGTTTCCCATGGTTCACCTCAAACCTAAGGTTTTAAATCAGGTTTACCTTCAACCTTTACAGAGGTTTCTACTCGGTTCACCTCAAACCCTGGAGTTTTATTGGCGTACTCCTAACCAGATGTTTATGCCTACACAGGATAAGGGTCCACACAACGCACCCTGAGGTTTCTACTCGGTTCACCTCTAACCCTGGAGTTTTACTGGCGTACTCCTAACCAGATTTTATGCTCTCCACAGAGCAAGGGTCCACACAACGCACCCCGCATGTACACTCCCGTCGGAGGCCTCCTTCGAGGACTTCAAATGGTGAGCAACACTTAAAATCCAATCCTAAAAAGGAATGATCGCAAGTGTCCTCTGTACTCTTAGTACTTACAGATAAGTTGATGAGTTCCTTTCAGCACAATGATGAAAATCTTCTCCTTGTTGATGAAGAGTCTTCAGCTCCCTTGATCCACAACATGAAGATGTATATATGATAGGCTTAGGTTGGGTCAAGGTTATGATGGACTACCACTCTCAAAAAGTTTTCCTATAAGGAGGATAGAGAGGTTCCCATCATCTATGCATTCAAGGCATCTCAGCTTAATGATATGTCATTAAGATAGTAGCTGAAGGATCCTTGAATGCAGAAGTTCATTCCCCAATCCACTCTATAAGATATCAATGATGAGGGTGGATTGGAGGATGAACTTCCCGAGAGAAAGGGCTTAAGTAAATGATAGGAAGGTTGAAACACTCTAAGGCACTCTCTTCTTTTTCTCTCTCCCAGTAATGAAGACAACTCTCTTTATTTATAGGCAAAAGGTTCCAACCGATATAAATGGTCATATATAAAAAAATTTCCATTCATATGATATAAAAACTATATATATATATATATATATATATATATATATATATATATATATATATATATACATATACATATATATATATATATATACATTTTTACTGATAAATTTTTTAAAAATTTAAACATTTTTAGATTATTACCTGGCCCAAAAATGGGTTAGAGAAAGATAGGGGCGGCAAAGATATACAACATATCATCAAAATCTCACTTTTATTATTTAACTTTTCAATTTTTCTTGTCAAAAAACAAAATTTAGTTTTCTTTTTTTAAAAAAATATATATTTTTTACAATTTGTCAATTTTTTTCATAATTTTATTCAATTATGTAAATTTTCTTTTTCAAAATATCATTTTCTAAATCTCACTTTTGTTATATAACTTTTTAATTTTTCTTGTCAAAATACAAAATCTAGTTTTCTTTTTTAAAAAATATATATTTTTTTACAATTTGTCAATTTTTTCATAATTTTGTTTAATTTTATAAATTTTCTTTTTCAAAATGACATTTTTTTATCAAATTTTTTTTTTTCAAAGTTATCAACATTATTCAAAGTTCTTAATTTTTTTTTTTTTTCAAAATCCAGATTTTTATAAATTTACATTTTTTTTTTCAAAATTCATAATTTTTATTGTTCTTAATTTCTGACTTGAGCATTAGAGACGGTTTAGGACTGTCTCTAATGCAGACGGTCTTTGACAGTCTCAAATGACCACTATAAGACAACTAAGGACCGTCTCTAATAGAGACGGTCTTTGACAGTCTTAAATGGAGACTGCTAAGGACCGTCCCTAATACAGACTATTTTTAACGGTCTCAGATCACCACTAAAAGATGGCCGATGACCGTCTCTACTTGAGACGGTCCTTAACAGTCTCAGATTACCAATAAAAGACGGCTAATAACCGTCTCTAATACAGATGGTCTTTGACCGTCTCAAATGACCCCATATGAGACGATCTTTGACAGTCTCAAATGGAGACAGCTAAGAACCGTCCCTAATATAGACTATTTTTTACAGTCTTAAATTACAGGAAAAGATGGCCAATGACTGTCTCTAATTGAGACGATCCTTGACAGTCTCAGATTACCAGTAAGAGACGACCAATGACCGTCTCTAATGCGGACGGTCTTTGACCGTCTCAAATAACCGCATATAAGACGGTCAGAGACTCTTATTCCAGATGGTCAATGGCCGTCTTTTATCTGTAGTTTACGACGGTTTTTGACCGTCTTAAATGATTTGTGGATGTTCAAATTTTTAAGACAATATTAAGGACGGTCAAGGGCCGTCTAGAAGTTTAGAGACGGTTTACGGCCGTCTCTAAAGCGTCTTCTTTAAACCAAGCAATTTTAGAGATGCTCCAGAACCGTCTCTAAATTCGTCATTTTTTTCTATTTTTCACGTAGTGTTTTATCACATCCTTGTGATGGATTTCTTTGCCCTATGAAGCTTAATGTAATATTTGCCCTATGTGGCTTCAAGGAATGATCTTCATATAACCTTACGATGATAAGTCCCACTTATAGAACTCTAATTAGCTACTAGTTGGGTAGGTTACCTTTAAACATCCCAATTGTTAGTCTTATGAGCCATGGATGGTGGAATGAGATACTATGCCTGAGCTCTCGGCCTATGTTGGGTAAAAAACCCTTCATAGTGACCTTTGTGAAATTACGGTGAAGACCGCTTTAGTTGAAGTAGGAATAGGTCAGTATATCCTAGAGGGGGGGTGAATAGGACTTTTTAAAATTTTTATAAATTATTAAAGATCCTTATCACACTAATCCTATCACAGAGTATTGATTAGGATTACTCAACCTTAACTCTACTGGCTTCCAAGCCTGATAGAGGATCCAATCACAAACTATTTAAGAGACAAAACAACGTATAGATGAGATTTTGATGGATATGACTGTGTGTGCATAGGATGTGATCATATAGAAAGACAAGCAACGCAATCACATAAATGAAAGATAATATCAAACTCAAACACAGTCATTCTATAGTAGTTCGACGACTTGTCTACTCCACTCCCGGCTTCCACACTCAACCCTTGAGTGACCGAATTTCACTAAGGAGGTTTCTCATGATTCACCTCAAACCTAAAGTTTTAAATCAGGTTTACCTTCAACCTTTACAGAGGTTTCTACTCGGTTCACCTCAAACCCTAGAGTTTTACTAGCGTACTCCTAACCAGATGTTTATGCCCACACAGGACAAGGGTCCACACAACGCACCCTGAGGTTTCTACTCGGTTCACCTCTAACCCTGGAGTTTTACTGGCGTACTGCTAACCAGATGTTTATGCTCTTCACAGAGCAAGGGTCCACACAACACACCCCGCACGTACACTCCCGTCGGAGGCCTCCTTCAAGGACTTCAAATGATGAGCAACACTTAAAATCCAATCCTAAAAAGGAATGATCGCAAGTGTCCTCTGGACTCTTAGTACTTACAGATAAGTTGATGAGTCCCTTTCAGCACAATGATGAAGGCCTTCTCCTTGTTGATGAAGAGTCTTCAGCTCCCTTGATCCACAACATGAAGATGTATATATGCTAGGCTTAGGTCGGGTCAAGGTTATGATGGACTACCACTCTTAAAAGGTTTTCCTGTAAGGAGGATAGAGAGGTTCCCATCATCTATGCATTCAAGGCATCCCAGCTTAATGATATGTCATTAAGATAGTAGCTGAAGGATCCTTGAATGCGGAAGTTCATTCCCCAATCCACTCTATAAGATATCAATGATGAGGGTGGATTGGAGGATGAACTTTCTGAGAGAAAGGGCTTAGGTAAATGATAGGAAGGTTGGAACACTCTAAGACACTCTCTTCTTTTTCTCTCTCCCAGCAATGAAGACAACTCTCTCTATTTATAGGCGAAAGGTTCCAACGGATATAAACGATCATATTTATGACAGAGTTTAATATCATCAATCAGTCGTCGATATGATCGAGCGTATACTCTCGATTGTATCGGCCGACCTCTCGATGATAAGAACTCAATTGTCATTTCACTTTTAGAAACCTTCTCCGAACTGGTCGATGGGATCGAGACACACATCGATGATATCGTATTTCGAACTCCGATTCCATGGAGTGATGGTTCGATTCTATCGACAGTTAAAAACTAAGAGAGAAGTCTTGAAGAATTTTAGGATCATAGATATGATCGGGGAACCAGTCGATGTCATCGGAATTTGTACATCGATTATATCGGCTACCATTCGATGGGATCGAAAATCGTAATGATTTTACATGTAAGCTTGCTGGAGGAATTATGTCCTGACTCGATCCAATCGACATGGTCTCGATATGATCGATATATGAATATCGATTTATCGACAGGCACTCCGATCAACATTAAAAGTAACATAAAATTCATGCTGGAGAGAACATGCGCCCCATAGTCGATATGATCGACTGACTCCCGATATGATCGATATTTGAGTTCAGATTGAATCGGACAGTCATCGATATATTGAAGTAGTGGATAGTTTTCTTTAGAAAAACAGGGGCGACGGGAAGCACTCTGTCGATACGATCGATCCACTTCAGATATAATCGATTTTTGAATATCGATGATATCGACTCGAAGGTCGATATATTGATAAATCGTCCAGAAGATTGTTTGATTGCTAGACGCTTTTTGTCCTCACTCGATTGTATCGATTGATATGTCTAGGACATCGACAGAGCTGGTCGATCATATCGAAAGGGGAATCGATATAATCGATAGTGTAAGAAAAACTTAAAAAATCTTCTTTTGGATAAAAAGATTTGTTACACATAAACCCTAAGATGTTCTAATTCTTTTTAAGGGTTTAATCACCTGGTGTTTTGGGACATGGGATGTGAGGCTATGATTTACCTTTTGGTGAGCTTCCACACATCCAGATGAAGCAGACGCTTGACATGATCTTCTTGATAGGTGCTATCGTCCGACTGACTCAACATACAACGTAATTGACAAACCAGGGCACGTAATAGGTGCACTTTCAATATTTCCCTTTGTCAATTACATGATAAAATCTCCAAAACAACCTAGGAACATATCTAGACAGATATATCCTAAATTTTGTGTACATGTATTAACACAATTTTATAAATTCTAAATACCCATGTACACAATAAACAAAATTCTCCCACATAATTCAAAAACTCCCCCTTTCTTATTGCGGCTGCTCCCCCTAACACCTGCAACAAAGATATACAATTTTTGCTAGGAGTGTTTTGAATTGTTCTCCCCCTTTTTGTCAGTCATTGGCAAAGGTATAAGACGTGATATTGACTGAAGATTGAAGCATATGGGAGAACCACAGAAAGATAGATAGATGCATATGAATGAGAGCAGTATAAAGCAAGCATTAATGAAGAACTAAGCAACATATTTATAACAGTAAGAACGACACTGAAATACGAATTAGATTCAACCATATAAAAAAATATATATATATATACTGCCACAGACAGCAGTCCCGCTATTTGTCCAAAAATAAACAAAAAAAAAATATATAGGATAGGCAAAGGCTAACTGAGCGGACTCTTAATGGTGTCGAGAAACATCACTGGTGATCAAGTTTTCCAGGTGTTGAGTAGTTCCATGGAGGATATCGAGCTTTTCTTCAATAAGAGTGAGATGCCCTTCACAATTGTTCAGCCTGTCCTCTATCCCAACCAACCCATTGAGCAGGTGACGTTCGAGATGATGAGCTGGGCGATTATTAATTGACTTGGGACTGACAATTGGGGGGCGATTTGATCCTCCCTGGGTGGGCCTCATTGTAGGTGGATGATTGGATCTGGATCTAGAAGGGTAGTGCCTTGAGGGAGACAAAGGGAGACAGAACTGTTGTGCTGCTAGTGATGCATCATTATCAAACCAGGCTTTCGGATGCACTTCATCACATGTGGCAGGAATTCCAGCATGATGGGCGAGCTTGCATATGAGCACTGGAAAGGGCAGTGACTCAGTATGAGATCCTTAGAGAACATGAATGACCTGCGTAAGAAGAAGAGTGGACAAGCACACACGATTTTCTTGATATATATCATAGAGAATATTGATCACAAATGGAGACAGATGTTCACCAAGGATATCGCATGGATACACATTCGAGCAGAGGATGCTATGAAGAATCTTGAAAGTAGGTCCAAGATGATTGATATACAGTAAATTTTCATCAGTTCACGGAACTGTAGTCCCTTGGCACAATGCTCGAGTAACTTCTCCCCATACTCCCAATCCATTGAGATTTCGATTGGTTACTGGAATTTTAGTGACCTCAAGATCGAGAAGTTTTGCCACAGTCACTGGAGTGATAAGCTTTGAATAGTGTGCAAGAGCAATTCGAATGCTGGGGGAATTTTCACAAATGATATGGCTATGTTTGTGGAATTCATGTATCACCCCCAGTTGGTATGATCCCCCAAGATGTAGAATATTTTGCCACCCAATTACTTCGAGAAGAAGATCAACACCAAAAGACTCAATTGCACTATGGAGCACTAGTAGTTCACTGATGACAGATGGAGTATTTTCTGTTGGAGTAGGATGATACCTGCGAAAATTTGATTGGATGCTTGTCTCATCTAAAGATTGAAAGTGAGCCTTACCTTTCCTTTGAGTCATGTTTGAGGAGGTGAAATGCTGATAAAGATTGAAAGAGAAGAAAAATATGAGTTCGAGTGTGCCTTTCTCTTTATATAGCAAACTTATCGATCATATCGATCAGTTACCGATTGCATCGCAGAACTTTTGCCCAAAAATTGCTCGGACGGTTGATTGAAAATATCAAGACATCCGTCGATTGGATCGATGAACAGTTTCGATGGAATCGATTATAAAATCGATACTGTGCCGATATCATCGAGATTGTAAGAATTTTAACCATGAGCAACACAGACTTAAAGATTTTCAGTGAGTACCATAAGTCCAGAAATATTATCAATGCGAACAAATGCCAATTGACTTTTGGAGGTCACAGAACGTATTTGTGTCAAGAGGCTTTGTAAGGATATCGGCAAGTTGCTTTTCAGTAGTAACATATTCTAATACAATGGTCTTTTCTTCAACTAATTCTCGGATAAAATAATGACGAATGTCAATATGCTTGGTCTGAGAGTGCTGAACAGGGTTCTTTGAGATGTTGATAGCACTGGTATTGTCACAGAAGAGACTCATTGTAGATTGTGCAATCCCGTAGTCGAATAACATTTGTTTCATCCAGAGGAGTTGAGCACAACAGTTACCAGCAGCTATATATTCAGCTTCTGCAGTGGATAATGAGATTGGGTTTTGTTTCTTGCTCTGCCAGGAAACTAAACAATTACCAATATAAAAGCATCCACTACTAGTTGATTTTCGATCATCCAAATTTTCAGTCCAATCAGCATCTGAATATCCTGCAATGATGGTGGAGGTTTCATGCGGATACCATAGTCCAAAGGTAGTTGTCCCTCCAACATACTTAATAATCCTTTTAATTGCTGTTAGGTGAGATTCCTTAGGATCCGCCTGATAACGAAAACATACCCCAACACTAAAGGATATATTTGGATGACTGGCAGTTAGATATAGTAGACTTCCGATCATGCTTCGATAAAGATGTTGGTCCACACTTTTGCCATTAGTATCTTTTGAAAGTTTTAGAGTAGTACTCATGGGCGTGTGATAAGTGCGACCAGATTCAAGCCCAAATCTTTTCACTAGATCTTTTGCATACTTGGCTTGATTTATGAAGGTTCCATCATCCACTTGCTTGACCTGCAGCCCTAAGAAGAAATTTAATTCACCAACCATGTTCATTTCAAATTCTGATTTCATGAGGTTGGCGAATTTGAATGTCTCATCTTCGCATGTTGATCCAAACACAACATCATCCACATAAATCTGCGCTATAAGCAATGAATCCTTTGTTCTATGGGTGAACAGTGTTTTGTCTACACTTCCTTTGCGGAATTCATGGTCTAGAAGAAACTTCGTTAACCGTTCATACCAAGCACGTGGTGCTTGTTTGAGACCATACAGAGCTTTATCCAACCGATAAACATGATGGGGATGCTTATGGTCCGAAAATCCTTTTGGTTGTTCCACATATACTTCTTCAGCAAGATCCCCATTAAGAAAGGCACTCTTAACATCCATTTGAAATAATTTGAATTTTAGTGCACAGGCAACAGACATGAGAATTCTAATGGATTCTAGATGTGCAACGGGGGCAAAAGTTTCATCAAAATCAATTCCTTCAATCTGTGAGTATCCCTGAGCAACTAACCTTACTTTGTTTCTAATTACATTTCCTAATTCGTCAGATTTATTTTTGAAGACCCATTTTGTTCCAATGACATTTGTATCTGTTAGTCTGGGAACTAGTTTCCATACCTCATTTCTCTGAAATTGTTGAAGTTCTTCCTGCATGGCATTTATCCAGTATTCATCTTGAAGAGCTTCTACAATATTTTTGGGTTCAATCTTTGAGGTAAAACAGAAGTGACTATAGACATTGTCTATTTATCGTCTAGTTCTTACATCGACATTAGGGTCTCCAATAATTTGCTCTGGAGGGTGATCTTTGATGACAAGTTTTTCTGATGATTGTTGAGGTTCATTCAATAATGAAGATTTGTCATCTGATTTTTTGGGTATGCATGAATCTACATCATCGTCTATATCATTTACAGGAGAATTTATATCTTGAGGATGATCATCTATTACCACATTCGCTGATTCCTGAATAGTAAGGGTTCTTAAGTTGAACACTCTATACGCACGACTATTTATGGCATATCCAAGAAAAATGCCTTCATCACTTTTAGATTCGAACTTCCCTAGATGATCCCTATCCTTTAAAATGAAGTATTTACTACGAAAGACCCGAAAGTATTTCACGTTTGGCAGTTTCCCATACCATAGTTCATATGGAGTTTTGTTCAGACCTGCTCTAAGATATACTCTGTTTATGATGTAGCAGGCGGTATTGACAGCTTCTGCCCAAAATTTCTTTGCCATGTCCTTTCCATTTAGCATGACAGACCCCATTTCTTGCAATACTCGATTTTTCCTCTCAGCAACCCCATTTTGTTGAGGAGTTTTTGGAGCTGAAAATTCATGATGAATTCCTTTATCATTGCAGTATTTTTCAAATTCATAATTTTTGAATTCACCACCATGGTCACTTCTGATACGTTTTATTTCATATCCCTTCTCATTTTGAATTTGTTTTGCCAAGACAATAAATTTTCCAAAAGCATCTGATTTTTCTCGAAGAAATGCAACCTAAGTAAATCTAGTGTAGTCATCTACTATCACCAAAAAGTATCTTTTCTTGCCATGACTTTCCACTTTAGTAGGACCCACTAGATCCATATGCAGTAGATCCAAGGGCTTTGTTGTGGCTATGGTGGTTATCTTTTTATGTCCGGCTTTTATCTGTTTTCCTTTTAGACATTCCACACACACTACTTTTTCTTTTGTTCTAATTCTGGGAAGGCCTCTAACCAAGTTTTTTGAGCTAAGTCTGGCTAAATTTCGGTAATGGACATGTCCCAACCTTTGATGCCATAATTTTGATTCATTCTTTACAACCATGTTACATTTTGTGGAAAGACCCTTATCGTTGGTACTTTCAATAATATAACAGTTATCACTAGTGCGTGTACCTTTTATGAGGGATTTTTCTATAAGATCTATTATTTTACACACATCTTTTGAGAAAGTGACCATATGTTTCTTATCAAAGATTTGAGAGATACTAAGGAGATTATGTTTCAGACCTTCAACACAGAGAACATTTTTAATTTTTGGAAGACCTAGTACTCCTATTGTTTCTTGTCCGACAATTCTGGTTGAGCTACCATCTCCGAATGTGACTGATCCACCATCGAAGTTTGAATATGAACAAAAATGAGTAGGATCACCAGTCATGTGTCTAGAACACCCACTATCAAGATACCACTTTGAACAATTACCAGCTTTCAGAGCGGTGTGGATTACAAGGCAATTTTGATCTGTCACATCCTCTGAAACTTTCTTGATCATGATTCCTACTTCAGTCAAGATCACTCTCTAGGCGGTAAAACCCTTAAAGAGAGACCCGCTCTGATGCCAATTGAAATTGCGGTGAAGACCGCTTTAGTTGAAGTAGGAATAGGTCAGTATATCCTAGAGGGGGGTGAATAGGACTTTTTGAAATTTTTATAAATTATTAAAGATCCTTATCACACTAATCCTATCACAGAGTATTGATTAGGATTACTCAACCTTAACTCTACTAGCTTCCAAGCCTGATAGAGGATCCAATCACAAACTATTTAAGATACAAAACAATGCATAGATGAGATTGTGATGGATATGACTGTGTGTACATAGGATGTGATCATATAGAAAGACATGCAAGACAATCACATAAATGAAAGATAATATCAAACTCAAACACAGTCATTTTATAGTAGTTCGACGACTTGTCTACTCCACTCCCGGCTTCCACACTCAACCCTTGAGTGACCGGATTTCACTAAGGAGGTTTCCCATGGTTCACCTCAAACTTAAGGTTTTAAATCAGGTTCACCTTCAACCTTTACAGAGGTTTCTACTCGGTTCACCTCAAACCCTGGAGTTTTACTGGCGTACTCCTAACTAGATGTTTATGCCCACAAAGGACAAGGGTCCACACAACGCACCCTGAGGTTTCTACTCGGTTCACCTCTAACCCTGGAGTTTTACTGGCGTACTCCTAACCAGATGTTTATGCTCTCCAAAGATCAAGGGTCCACACAACGCACCCCGCACGTACACTCCCGTCGGAGGCCTCCTTCGAGGACTTCAAATGGTGAGCAACACTTAAAACCCAATCCTAAAAAGGAATGATCGCAAGTGTCCTCTATACTCTTAGTACTTACAGATAAGTTGATGAGTCCCTTTCAACACAATGATGAAAATCTTCTCCTTGTTGATGAAGAGTCTTCAGCTCCCTTGATCCACAACATGAAGATGTATATATGCTAGGCTTAAGTTGGGTCAAGGTTATGATGGACTACCACTCTCAAAAGGTTTTCCTATAAGGAGGATAGAGAGGTTCCCATCATCTATGCATTCAAGGCATCCCAGCTTAATGATATGTCATTAAGATAGTAGCTGAAGGATCCTTGAATGCGGAAGTTCATTCCCCAATCCACTCTGTAAGATATCAATGATGAAGGTGGATTGGAGGATGAACTTTTCGAGAGAAAGGGCTTAAGTAAATGATAGGAAGGTTGAAACACTCTAAGGCACTCTCTTCTTTTTCTCTCTCCCAGCAATGAAGACAACTCTCTTTATTTATAGGCAAAAGGTTCCAACTGATATAAATGGTCATATTTATGACAGAGTTCGATATCATTGATCAGTTGTCGATATGATCGAGCGTATACTCTCGATTGTATCGGCCGACTTCTCGATGATAAGAACTTAATTGTCATTTTGCTTTTGGAAACCTTCTGCCAACTGGTCGATGGGATCAAGACACACATCGATGATATCGGATTTTGAACTCCGATTTCATGGAGTGATGGTTCGATTCTATCGACAGTTGAAAACCAAGAGAGAAGTCTTGAAGAATTTCACGATCACAGATATGATCGGGGAACCAGTCGATGTCATCGGAATTTGTACATCGATCATATCGGCTACCATTCGATGGGATCGAAAATCGTATAGATTTTACATGTAAGCTTGCTGGACGAATTATGTCCTGACTCGATCCAATCGACATGGTCTCGATATGATCGATATATGAATATCGATTTATCGACAGGCACCCCGATCAACATTAAAAGCAACCTGAAATTCATGCTGGAGAGAACATGCGCCCCATAGTCGATATGATCGACTGACTCCCGATATAATCGATATTTGAGTTCAGATTGAATTGGACAGTCATCGATATATCGAAGCAGTGGATAGTTTTCTTTAGAAAAACAGGGGCGCCGGGAAGCACTCTATCGATACGATCGATCCACTTCAGATATGATCGATTTTCGAATATCGATGATATCAACTCGAAGGTCGATATATCGATAAATCGTCCAGAAGATTGTTTGATTGCTGGACGCTTTTTATCCTCACTCAATTGTATTGATTGATATGTCGAGGACATCGAAAGAGCTGGTCGATCATATCGAAAGGGGAATCGATATAATCGATAGTGTAAGAAAAACTTAGAAAATCTTCTTTTGGATAAAAAGATTTCTTACATATAAACCGTACGATGTTCTAGTTCTTTTTAAGGGTTTAATCACCTGGTGTTTTGGGACATGGGATGTGAGGCTATGATTTACCTTTTGGTGAGCTTCCACACATCCAGATGAGGTATACACTTGACATGATCTTCTTGATAGGTGTTGTCGTCCGACTGACTCAACATACAACGTAATTGACAAACCAGGGCACGTAATAGGTGCACTTTCACTTTGATCTTTCTTAAAATGATTGTTTAAAATTGGAATAATAATGATTAGACTAATTATGCATTTTCATAGTATATGGACTTTACCGGACAGTCGATTTTAGACACGGGGGTTTTCTTAAATCACTATGGGCTGTACCATAGAGTATTTTACTAGGTGATCCTAAATTATTATTTTATGAATTCGTACCACTATGAGCGCCCTTGTTGCATGGACTTTTCCGAGTGTTAGTTTTCCTTGGGTGTACCTTTGAGTACTTTTTTGGGAGACTAGTCTACCTTGGGTGTCCTCTTTACATAGTTTTTTTTGGGTGGCTAGTTCTCCTTAGATGTACCTTTGAGTACCTTTTCGGGTTGCTAGTTCTCCTTGGGAGACCTCGTTGCATAGTCTTTTCTAGGTGGCTAGTTCTCCTTGGGCGTACCTTTGTGTACTTTTTTGGGTGGCTAGTTCTCATTGGGTGACTTTTTACCAGCTAGATGTGTATCCCCAGGTCTGTGAGCATGTGCATGCATCCATGCATTTAAACAAGATTACCTTTGTGAAATTTATTTAATAAATGTGTATCTGATGAACCTTATCTAATTTTCATGATAATCATTGTGTAATATTTGTTATATACTGTCTCTGATAACAATGCTTAATTATTTTGATGCTACGATAAATCATGGAGGTTATACCTCAATGGGACAGCCATTAATGCTATCAAACCGTATCTAATGTGCAGGACACGCAGAGGATGCGCATGCCAGTGATTATGTGGAGTAGGAGGAGCTAGACGATCTTGCGACCTTCTATTCCTAATTTCATTTATGCTTAAATTTGTACTGTTATGTTTTGTAATAAATTAAGACATTGGCTTGTATAAGTTTTTAGGTAACCACTTAAAATCTTGGTTATGTATATTTGGATTCCTACTTATACTTGATTTGCTTCTGTCCTGCTAGATTTCTAACTTTGATTAAAAGAAAAAAAATGTACGTGGAATTTGGGTGTTTTCAAAGGTTAACACTCGGGTTTTTTTGGAACACAAGTAGTGTACTCAGGTATCGAGAACCGGGGTGTTACACTTAAACATTGCTCCCTTGGTGTTTCAGGGTCTACTTTTTTCCTGATATCTTCTGTCTGATCAATGCTTTCATCGGTCACAAGTTCGACCGAGGCATACGTTGGTGAGATAATTTTCAGTGCTTCAGTAGTCAACGATACCTCATTAGCCAGCCATTCATCCACCGAGAAGCACTTGTCACAAAGGTAGTCTGATAAGTTACCACAACTGTCTTCCTCCTTAGGACTTACCGACTAGCCAGGTCAACCGAGAATATCAGAATCCTGACTTTGTAACACGGGAGATAGTACTGCACTTACTGTGTTTACAGTCACCTATCCTTCAGTTACAGGAATTCTCTATAAAGGCTTGGGTGGAGTTATTTCTGATCAGGGAGGTCTTACATTCTCTTCTGATCTCCTTCTTATCAAGCTCATGGCTTGATGCCTTTGCCATCGACACTTTTGAGTCAATGTTAGTGCTTCTGGCACCATAGGGAATTTCGGATGTGTGATCTGCTTCCATATTCCCTCTCGAGTTGTTGGGGGTTTGACAATCCTTTAGTTCGGTGGCTCCATTTGCTGGTGATAAGTGAGAGCCATCTGTTGCGGTCGATGATGGTCATTATTTCTAACTAGCCGAGGGGCCAGGTAATGACCTCTCCATCTTGGTTCGAGAGGATCCCTTCGCCTAGGAACAGTCCTTCAAGCAAATCGATCATAAAGTTGGGTGTAAGACCCGTATCTTAGACCGTACCGTTCCATAGACCTCCGTGGTCTTACCGGTCAAATTTCGGTAACCTTCGACCCTTAACCGATATTTGCGCACGACCTTGATTTGTATGCTGTCAACCCGTATCGACTCAACCCAAGACCATTACCATAGCGACCGCGCCGTTGCTGCGGTTCCGATGCCGCGACTCGCGGGCCGAGGAGATACCCTAGTCAGGAGATGTGGGACAATATTCGGTGCGAGGAAAATGCAACGCGTTGCGAAACCCAAGAGAATCTCTATGAGGTGTCACATCAATCCCATCAATCAATTAATCTCATCACATCACATGTCAAGTACACATCACTTTCATCCTTTCCCAAGCAAGCCACAAAAGTCCAAAAGTTCTTCCATGCCCATACTTTTCTTACACAAAATACCTCAAAAGTCAAGAAATCCTTACACAAGCCATACATTTCTTACACAAATGCCACCAAAGTCAAAAAGGGTCTCTTACACCCATCACTCACCACATCCATCACCTATCACCCCATCACCTCACATCTCCTTACAACTCTCTCTCTCTCTTTCTCATATCTCATCTCATTTTCTCAAGCAACCAAATCCCATACCTATGAGCTCTCCAAGTCTCTCCCTCTCTTTCAAAAACTTCAAGTGTGGCCCACCTTTCCATCCCAAGATCTCCCATCCTAACCATCCATTTCTCATCTCCTCCGTTGGAATCGAAGCTAAGGAGCTAAGGAACCCATAGGAGCGAGAAGATCAAGCGGTGGGGTGATTTTTTAGAATTTTATTTTCATTCATTTGTTTGATTTAAAGGCCACATGTAGTGGGACCCACCTTGATGTATATTTTGTATCAAAGAGGGGCCCATAGTGGCGGGGCCCCTCCATCACCTCCATTGTCTTTGATCTCTCTTTCTCTCTTTTTCTCTCTCCTTTCCTATGATTATGGCCCACCATGGAGTGTGTATTGAATCCATGCCACCCACCTTCATGCGATCTACCCGATGGCTGAGTTGGATGTACATCGTCTAGCCATTACCGGGCTTGGATGGAAAGAAAAAAAATTACAAATACTAAAATGATCCAATCAAGTGGACCACGTACATGTGAGACCCACCATGATGCCTCTTGTTGAGGGGCAAATATTGCATATCAGACCCCATTTATTACCTGGATTTATGAACACAATACCGCTTAACGCCCAGTTTTAATTGTGTTTTGTTGCAGGATGAAATAAAGAGCGTTGATTGAAAAAGTGTATTAAAAGCATGGATTTAATGCTCCGAGGATACCAGAGTAGGGAACGGACTCCAAAAGACTAAGATTGAAGAAATTACATGCTAGGAATTCGAGGAAATCAAGCTGTTTGCATTAAATGGGCTCGAAAATCAGCCAGAATGCAAGATCACAAGGTTCCCACCATCTGATCGGTTCGAAACTTTAAACATGAGATAAGGGCCATAAATTAACCATACATTTCAAATTTTAGCTCTCGGATCACTATAAAAGTGCTCCAACTGACATATCAGCCTATAAACCGTCGATTTTGGGCCCACCTAATATCTGGAATTGCCTCGAATTTGGTATCAACGATTTAAATGAGGAGACCAATCAGATAGTCGGATCAGATTTCGCAAAAACATCACACTGGACCCTACATGTTTAACATGTGCATAAAGCACATGTACACTAGCCGTGTACCGGACCGAATGCATATTTTAAAGTCGGTTTGACCGACCGACTTCAGCAGCAGAAAATGCGTTTTAAATAGCGTTAATGCTGTCCAATTTTGCGGTCGATAGTGGGCCCCACTAATGTCCCGTACGGACGATCTAAACCGTCCATCTTGTAGACGGTTGTGAATACTACAAAACATAGGTGATATTTTTCAGCCATGCATACACATGTGTGCGATACAAGGACCACAATAGGACTGTCCTGCAACATTCAAACGTGATCTTTTTGTGATTTCTTCTCTGAGCCACGTCAATGGACATTCAAAACCACCCATTCTTGACTGAAATTTCGCTCTGAATCCAATGGACGGGGTGAATTTTTCAGAAAATACTTCTGTGGGGCCCACGGATCACGACAGGGAAAGAGTGTGAAAGGTTTCGCACATCTGCAAAAACTGACTTTTTCAGGCAGTTGTAGCCCAACATCTTTGATCATATGGCAGATCTGAACCGTCTATCATGTAGAGGACCCAAAAATGTCCTAAGAGACGGTATTTCTTTGGAAATTAAGCGAGGAAAGTGGCGATTTTTGAGGCACTGAACTTGGCTGCGAAAAAGCTTTCATTGGGCATGCATAGCTTTCCAAATCCGATTCAAATTCGATTTTCACCACTCCAGCAGCTATATAAGGAGGTTTTGGACGTGGGGAGCATTCATTCAACAGAGGGCTCGAGCTTGGACGTGGGAGAGGAGGAGAGAGAGATTGTTTTTCTTTTTCTTTTCTTTTTCTTTCTTTTCTTCTTCTTTTTCTTTTAGTTTATTTTGAATTTTGGCCACATCATGTCAGGCTAAAACCCTTTAGCTAGGGCTAAGGGGTGAAGCTTGTAGTGAGATGGGAGATTTTAATGTATGTTTTCAATTTAATTTTAATTCATGAATTGACTTGATTTTAGTTGATTATTATAGGAATGTTTTTAGTCTTTAATGGTCTGTTGTGACTGAAATTACAATGGGTCTGCAATGGCTTTGAGCATGTCTCTTCTCTTTTATGTTTATGACGTTAGAGAGCCCTGTTGTTCACCATAGTCTCCTGGGCATGGTCGGATGACGGTACCCTTCCTAACCTTCATACATGTGATGGGTTGGTAATTAGTTTAATTCTGTTATTTTCCATAGTCCCCTGGGCATGGTTTGGTGATGGAATCCATTCTAATTCATACACCTTTCATCTCTTTGAAAACTAGATCAACGGCAGTTCAATAATTTTCATGATTTTTGATACAAGCATAAGTTCTCCCTGATCTCTACGAGTGGATCCTCTGAATCCCTAGTTTCTTATTCCTGATTTTTCTTAAGTTTTAGATAATAATCTCACAATTCTTCATTAAATTTTATTTTATTTAAATTTCATCTCATTCTAGTTCTAGTTCTAGTTAATTTTAGATAACGTACAGTTTCAGTCCCTTGGGATTCGACCTCGGTCTTACCGAGTTTATTACTACATCACAACCCTGCACTTGGGGAGTGAACAAGTTTTTGGCGTCGTTGCCGGGGACTGTCGGCTACGTTTTTCTAAAATTAATTAGTTTTGGGATTAGTTAAGATTAGGATTATTTTAACCGTAGATTTTTATTTTTATTTTCTTAATTTCTAAAAACTAACCTATTCTTCCTGTTTTGTAGGATTCTGAGATAGAAACTTCTAATTTTGTGATATTTTTTCTAATTTCTTTATTTTTTCTCTATTAGGGATTTTAGAAATTTTCTAATCTTAGACTAACTGTTTTAGAAACTAACTTGTTTTGTTTTCTTCTGCAGGATCTTAACATAGGAACTTCTTATTTGGTAACACCCTTCTAACTTCTTCTCTTACTTTCTATATTGCTATAGGACTTTTCTTTTGTTTTAGGATTAGACTCAGAGTCAGGGTTTTACCATGGAATCGTGGGTACGTGCATATGCTGAGATGGATAGGAGATATTAGGGAATGCCCGAGGGTTGTGGAATTCAACGTATACCTCAAGATTTTTCTCCATCACAAACAGACATTGAGAACCGAGCAGAACGTTATCTTCCATCGGTTAATAAGGCTGTATACGATCGTAATTATGGGAATGAGGATTATTATCAGCCATCATATTCTCCCATGTATGATCAGTATGACTATAACCAGTGAAAACATCAAAGCTGGGAAGATGAACCAACAACATGTTATAAGGATTATCCTCTTGGATACCCTAACATTGAGATCCAACCAGAAACGATACAGAAAAATTCAATTCAACATAACATGGAGTGGTTTGCTGAATTCAGAAAAGTAATGAAAGGACTCAATGCGCGCCTTGATAGGATAGAGGAGGCTCGGTCATCCCAGCCATGACTCAATCCAGAAATACAATGCAAGGAAAGTGATCCGCATTCACTTTTGAAAGAATCTGAAATTTGAAATGAGGAGTTGGATTCCGTTAATGAGCATGTGGTTCAATTTCCCGATGAGTTGATCTCGATGACTGTTCGAAAGAATGGTGAAGATACATGGGTATCTTTTAAATATAATGATGATGACACACTTCAATCACATGACACACTAGATTCTAATGATGAAGAAGATGTTAGTTTATGCAAACCTTAACCCATTCTAGGTGAAGAATATGAGGAAAGTGATTCCATCCTAAGTGTGCACTGCACTGAACCAAAATATGATGAGTACTGGGATGACGATCCTGAATGTGTAAGCATAATTCCCCTGGAATTAATCTCAAGTTTGGTCCAAATCAATGATCAAGAAGTACACGAAGAGAACGGTCATAATGAGATACTTCACTCATTCGACATGTCTGATCTAAAAGTGGGGGAGCTCCTTATAACTGACCCTTCTATCTCTTGTGAGATATGTTTGGACCACTCCCCTGAATTAAATGATGATATGATTCGGGAGATGGATGAGTTGCGCGCTACGACTCTGGAATTTGAAACCACCCAGTTGAGGCCACCATCTGAATTGTTGAATGTTGACGATTCAATGCCTCTTCTGAGTAATTTCAATGAACAGAGTGATCATATCAATGCTTCGCATACTGACCCTCAATTTGTCTGTGCAGGGCTGGAGCAAGAGAGCATACATCCGTCCACTTTCAAGGATGATGGATTCCTTGAGCAGATCATCACGAGCTCCAAGGTGAAAAATAAGTCACTCTCAGAAGAATGTCCCAACTCTTTTGATGATTGCTTGGCATACTTTGCAGATTCAAATGATCCCATGATAAGAGACATAGTGAATGCCTTGCAAGACAACATCTCGGCAGTCAGCACTGACCGAGAGAACCCTTACTCTGAAGCCCCTTCTTCCACAGATCCTAAATGTTTACTATTAGGGGAGGAGGAGCTGAAAATTGAACTGAAGTCTGAGACTTCGGAATGTGTTGAGACTACACCTCTTCCTGAAAATTTTTCTCAACTTGATCTATCTGTAGTCTCTGATTCACCATGGGATACTAACTTTGAAACTTTTTCTGACACAGGTGAATCATTTATACTTTGGATACCTCAGGCAGATCAACAATAAATTTTTAATGAGGTAAATAAGTTTCTCTGAAAATTCAAGCTCCAGGGCATCCAAGCCTATTGTAAAAAGGGCTTTTGTGGCCCATGGTTGAGGCCCACTATGATATATATGTAGGGCCCATGGGTCGAGGCCCATTAGATGTATTAGGGGCCCATGGGTTAAGGCCCATTGAGATGTACTAGGGCCTATGGGTTGAGGCCCATTTGATGTACTTATGGGGCCCAATTGATGTGGCCCATTTGTTATATATAAGACTCATGAGATTAGGCCCATTTGATGTATCTAAGGCCTACGGGTTATGACCCATTGCAATGCACATAAGGCCCATTGGTGCGGCCCATTGATGTGGCCCATTTGATGAATAAAAGGTCCATATGATATGACCCATTTGATGTATTTAAAGCCCAATGGAATGTACCTAAGGCCCATTGTAATGTGTGAGCCCAACACAGATTATGTAACAATGTTTACGACGATCGTGCCTTGGGAGCAATGTTGGTTTGACGTCCACATTGCGAGTGTAATGTAGGTTGGATGTCCACATTACAACTCTTCCTAGGGCCCATTGATAGGCCGTACTTGTTGTGTATAGGCCGTCTAGGCCCACCTGCGTTGTATGGATGTTTCATTATTTTATTACACGTTTAGTATAGTTCCATGACTCATGATCATACGCATCATATGTATGCTCGATATGAGAGGTGACTGATCATAGCATATGCCTTTGGACAGGTTGTTTATGGGCTCCCGATTAGGCGGTGTTGCCCGACATGAGCGCACGATACACGCAGGATTTACTGCATGATTGGATAGTGTGATTCATGTATTTCGTATTGTGTGATATGATTATTATATGCCCTAGCGGCATCGGGGCCGTAGCCTCCACAGACGCATCGTGGTTGGTAAGATTGGATATCAAAAATTTTATTCTACATGAGGTGCTATAGATATCCCTGGGTGAAAGTCTCTAAACCCTTATGGTACCAAGAGATTGCTCCAACGTCTAGACCGAGTAGGTAGATGAGCGTTGAGTATCGATTACCAGATGGCTACGCTCTCCACTGTGTCGTGATCGGTTGGAAGGGGGTGCAGCCTTACCCGTCTGAGAGTAGGGGACAAAGCTAGGCTGAGTTTGACCAGCTCAAGGAATGGGTCCGCTATCGACGAGTCGAGCTCGATATTGGAAGACGGATAGTGAGGTCTCTTCCACTTACCTTATTGCGCGCGATGAGGCGACGATCTGGTTTAGAGTGTACTAGACCCTGGTGATATCCCAGAGTTGATCTGTATTGATATGTGGACTTAGATGAGGATTGCATGCTTGATTTGCATCTTGCATCGCATAGCCTTGGTATGACCGACATCATTCATGCTTTGCATCGCATAGCCTTGGTAAGGCTAATAGTATTCATGGATCCATCAGCTTATTTCGCATTACTCTGATATTGCATGATCATATTACTACCTTGCGCACACACTTTCACCATCCTCTAAGCTTTCTATAAGCTTATGCACGACCGTTGTGTGCAGGTGATGTTGGATCGCAGCAGCGCTGAGGCTTGAGCACATGGCAGATTATCTTGGAGCTTTTGGTTTATCATAATTGTATTTCCTTTTATGCTCATTGTACTTGTAAAGTTTTTGATCATAGTGGAAATGTAATGGAGTTCTTGGTTATTGTTTGTGGGTTATGCCTTTGGTTATGCTTATTACGAATCAAACTGACGTTGAAAATCCTCCTCGTAGCATCCGAGGATCGAAACCTGGCGAATGGGCGCTAGGAGCCGAGAATGGGGTTCTACGGAGGCTGTCGACGCCGGATTTGGTGATCGAAAATTTTGTGAGCCCAGTCTCCGAGTTTGGGGCATGACATTGGGAGCCTTGACTTGTCCGTTGAACGACGTCTAACCGATTATTAATCGAATGGTAGGGCCAATGCCAACCATGTGTTGGTTGTTGTGATACCTAGCTCTCCTTGATTACTTAGGCCGAGATCGACCTTCAACCGTAGCTGATTCCTCATATTAGTTATGACCATGTTGACCTCTTGGTTAGATGGGAATGGGTCTGTATTGATCAATATGGCTTCCTCCCCTTTCTCAAGAAACTTCAACAATATCTGGTCGATGTGACTTTGAGGTTAGTTGAATAAGATCGAGTTCTGTGCCATTTGCAATATTCGGTCTTTTACAATTTGTTGGCCGAGGGTATCTTATGGTTCATAGGAACTTTGATCAATTTCCTAGCCAACAGAATGTCAAATATTTCCTCAGCTCTAGTGATGTCAAAAGTGTAAACCTTTTGAGCCTTATGTGCCATCATCATAGTCGATTTCACCTTGACCAATACAAAACATACTAGTGGCTTCTTAGCTACCACCTCGACAATTCTAATCTCATAATTAGGTTCATTGTAATGTGTCCCTAATGACAAGTTCTTTTGCCCGATTCCTTCTTGTAGGAATTCCTCGTAGCGAGAGACATTCTTGGTTAGGTCATATAAGTCTATGAATTTCATGCCTATAAATTTCTTACACAGTTTATATTTAAGCCCCTCTTGTGCAAGTTGCACAAAATCGGCTTCAGTCAGGACATCTTTGTAATGACTTTTTGCCCGTTTAAATCGTCTGATATAGCTCTCACATGTCTCTCTGGGCAACTGCTGAAAATGGGCAAAGTCAGCCATAGTGTTTTCTTTATTCTTATAGAAGAATTGGGCATGGAACTTCTCTTCAATCTCTTACCAAGTGTGTACTGAGTTTGACAATAAGTTCAAATACCATGTGAGGGCCGCTGCTGTGAGCGAATGAATAAATAACTACAATTTGTGATAATCATTGCTGGCCAATTCTCCGTATTGCAATGTAAATCGGCTTACATGTTCGATAGTCGATTGACTGTGTTTACCTAAACATAAGGCAAAATCTGATCGATAGTTCCTTGGCAATAAATGTTTCCAATCTATCCAGTTGGGATATGGCTTGTGATACATCAGGATAGTGTTACGACCGAGTACTTGACCAATAACTTCTTAGACGATTTACATAATTTGATCATGATCCACCTGCTAAGGTTTTAAGATTTCCAGTTGGTTGGGGCCAAATTGATTCCCATTATCCTGGAATTTGGGAAATTATTAGGGATTGAATCCTCCTAATAATCCCTGATTCCTATTCTCAGGTATAAAGTTCTTAGCCTCTCGTTCCGATCACCTAACTTCCACAAGAGGTTGAACATTTCTTATCTCCTAGACATGGACTGGTGGTGAATCCTGTTGCAGAGGCGACATGGATGGCAGTAGAGCTGCATTGCTGATAGTTGCTGATAGAACTCCCCTCGGCATTGTATTGTACTACCGATGGCGTTCGCTTAGCCATTATAGCTATTAATCGATGCATTACTTCAGTCTGATTAGCCATATATCGATTGGTATTTTCAGCTTGAATACAAAAAGTTTCTCCGTAGGCCCTTCCATATTCCTATACAAGCTAAATGCTCAGTTGTATAGCTTGGAGCACGAAAACTACCTTATCTGGAAGAACAGTCTGAAAAGTTGATGCTTCTCCTTGATCCCCAGTACCAGGCATTGGTCTACTGTTTAAATTCAACACCTTAGGGGTTGCTTAAACTAGCACATCCTCGACTAGAGGTGGTGCGGTTGGTGTAGATGTATCGATCCTAGTAATACAAGAACTTCTATTCATAATTTGCAATATTACGCCGGTAAGTTAGAGATAGGGTCCCACCAGGTGTGCCAAAAACGTTTGCACGTTGCTTATTTAGTCTTTGGCTATACATGTGCAGGCATATGTCAGAATTAAAATTGTGGCTTCAATCCAAAATGAATGACGATGACCTCAAGTGTTAAGAAAAGGAAATGATTTATAGCACTAAGAAATATAATTTATTTGACAAGAAATAAAGAATGTAAACAACAGACTGAAAATAAAGAATTACACTAAGAAATATAATTTATTTGATAAGAAAAGGAAACGATTACATTTTAGAATGTAAATTGACTGATAATTGAAAAATAATATTTGATTTGATTGGGTTGATATGAAATGATTTTTCTTCTTGAATTTCTTTACTATTTATAGCTTTGATGTAAGACCTGTGTTCTAGTCCATACCGTTCCATGGGCCACTGCAGTCCTTCCGGTCGAAATCCGGCAATCCTCGACCCGTTTTCGACGTTTGCGCACGATCCTAAGCTGAGTCCTGCATACCAAAGCCAGCTCAACCCGAAATCTGTACCTTGGCGACCGTGCCGTCGCCACGGTTCTAACGCCGCGACTCGGGCACCGACTCGATACCCAGGATAGGAGATGTAGGCCCACGTTCAATTCAAAGAAAACACCGCACGTTACAAATTATGAGGGAATCTCTACGAGATGTCCCATCAATCAAGTACACATCACACATCAAGTCAAGTACAACTAACCCATGCCACGCCCATACCTCTCTCTTACACAAGCAAGCCCAAAGTTAACCCTCACATCACTTCACCTCTCTCTCCACCCATCCCTTCTTACAACACATCACTCCACACATCCCCATCATACATCATCCCATCACCTCATTTTCTCTCACTTCTCAAATTTCTCCAAGTAACCCAAACTCCATACGTCCAAACTCTCTCCCCCTCCCAAACAAGAAGTGTGGCCCACTTTCCCCTACCCTCTCATCTCTCATCCCCACCATCCAAATTCCATCAAGCATCATCAAAAGTCAAGCAAAGGAGCATACAAGCCTAAGGGAGCAAGGAGGAGTGCAAGAGGTGGATGATCCACCGTTAAATCCTTTTTAGGAACCACTTGTTGGTGGGACCCATTTTTTATGTATGATTTGTATTATGTGGGGCCCATAGTGGTGAGGCCCCATCATCACCATCTCCTGTCCCTCTATCACCGTCTCTCTCTCTCTCTCTTTCTTTGATTGGTGATGATGATGAAGGGGTGAGTGTGGCCCACCATGAATCTCATATTTTATGTGGGACCCGTCAGAGGAATGAAGTGGATCCACACCATCCAGCCCATTAGTGGGCCCGGATGGAAGGAAAACACAAATATTAGTTGGGCCACGATCATGTGAGTCCCACCTTGATGTGTGGGCCCCGTGCATGTGGGACCCACCACAATGAATGTGTCTATCCATGCCGTCCAGTGTCCAGGTGTGGCTAACATGGAGTCTGTGCACCGACATGGGTGTGTACTTGCAAGCTAAGAAAAAAGGAAAAGAAAGAAATGGTGGGCCACCCATGCAGGCCCCACCTTGATGTAAGTACTCAATCCAAGCCGTCCATCCTTTTTCTCAGCCCATTTGAGGCGTTGAACCAAAAAATGAGATCAATCTGATGATCAAGCGAGCCATACCGTAGTAAATAGTGGTATTACCATTAAAATCCACATTAATCCTTCCATTGGTCAAAAATATATCACATATTGGTCTTGATTGGCTCGTCTGGAGCCGTAGAAGCCAATGAACTGGACGGATACCTTTGATGTGGGTCCCACCTGGGAAAAACCCCAAAAATTTCTATTTTCTTAAAAAAAAAAAACTAAAGAAGCAGTAGTTGCTGCTGCTGTGGACGCAACAGCGTCCAGCGCTGACACTGGCGGATGGGTTGGCTGGGGCTCACGGCCCCAGTTGTGGACACCACATGATGTGTTTCTAAAATCCATGCCGTTCATTAGGTCGACCCTTAGGGCAGTGGGCCCCCTGCCAAATATTAGCCGTATACGGATCTCAGGTGGGCCATACCATTTAAAATCATGTGGAGACATGCCTGAACATATAAAAGCACTTGGTGGGGCCTACCTGAAATTTGGATGCATCTTAAACTTGGACTGAACGGTCCACCACGTAGGACACACACAATAGACGGATTGGATCATCTTATTGTGGACCCCAAATAAAAAAATAAAAAAATAAAGAAGAGGTAGCAGCATCAAACGCTGCTGCTGCTGCAGACGCGCAAGTAGCACCTCGCCAGGCGAGCGGCCAGTCTGGGCTGACCCACGGGTCCCAGTTGTGGGCCCCACCATGATGTGTTCAACCATCAACACCGTGCATTTAAGGTGTCCCCTTTAAATGGTGGGATATCCTGAAAATCAGCTGTATACGGAACTCAGGTGGGCCATACCATCTAAATCATGTAAAGACATGCCTAAATCATATAAAATCACCTGGTGGGGCCTACCTGAAGTTTGGATGTGGCTGAAACTTGGTCTAAACTCTCAGCCAGGTGGGACACACATAATGGGTGGATTGGATTTTTGGACCACATCACTGTGGGCTCCTTGACCCAATCAATAGGTTAGTGAAAAATAAACATTACTATGGGCCCCCCTGTCCATGTGACGTTGTGAACAGATTATGGCAAATAAATATCACGGTGGGCCCAAGGTCCACATGACCTTATGGATAGATTGGGTGGAAAATAAATATTACAGTGGGCCTTAACCTGGTCCACGTGACCTTATGTACAGGTTGAATGGAGAATAAATATTATGGTGGGCCCTCCATGCCCCAATCAAAGAGCTGGATGGAAAATGAATATTATGGTGAGCCCCCTATTTATGTAGCTTTATCAACAGATTAGGTAGGAAAATAAACATTTTGGCGAGCCTCACATGAGTCCCACTTCGATATATATGGGCCCATTTGAGAGGTCCATCTTGAGGTATTTACGGCCCGTTGTTAAGGCCTACCTTAATATATATAAGGCTTATATCGTGAGGCCATTGTGATGTATGTAAGACCCATAGGTTATGACTCATTGCAAAGTACCTAAGGCCCATTAGTGAGGCTCATTGAGGTGATCTGCTTGATGAATGTAAGGCCCATATGATACGGCCTAATTGATATACTTAAGGCCTAATTGGGTGTAACTAGGTCCATTGCAATGCGTGATCCCTCCATGGCATATAATGATATTTATAACAAGTAATGCCTTGGGAATAAGGATGGTTAGATGCCCACATTGTAAGGATGACGTCGGTTAAATGTCTTCATTGTCACTCTCCCTAAGGCCCACTAATAGGCCATACTTGTAGTAAGCCGTCTAGGCCCATCTCAGTTATACACAGAGCCCATCCCTATATACATGTTTAGTATAGATCCATGATTCATTATCATATGCATCATATGTATGACTGATTTGAGAAGTGACTGAGCATAGCATATGCCTTCGGACGAACTGTTTATGGGCTCCCTGATAGGCGGAGTTGCCCTACATGAGTGCATGATACAGTAGGACTGTTGCATGACTGGTAGTGTGACTCATGCACTAGCATTTGTATGATTGTGATTATTGTATGACCTAGCGACATCAGGGCCATAGCCTCCACAGATGCATCGTGGGTAGCTGGATTGAATACCGAAAATGTTTGGTTCTAGCATACGGGCGCCATACATGTCCCTGGGTGAAAATTCCTAAACCTAATGATACCAGAGGATGACTCCAACGTCGAGACCGAGTGGATACACGAGCGCGTGAGGGCCGTATACCAGTAGGCCGCGTCTCCCACTGTGTCGTGGTCGGTTGAAAAGGGGTGTGACCTTACCCGCCTGAGTGAGGAGGTAACTTTTAAGTTGAGTTTGACTAGCTTGAGGAATCGGTCCGCTATCGACGAGCAGAGCTCGATATTGGTAGGCGGATGGTGAGGTCTCTTTCGCTCTCCCAGTTGTGCGTTCGGATAGGGACGATCAGCTGGTGTAGAGTGTACTAGACCCCAGTGATTATCAAGAATGAGAACAGTATTGATATATGATGAGGATTGGCAGGCTTGAGTTGCATCTCGCATCACATGGTCTGGTTATGGCCGATAGCATTCATATCTTGTACTGTATAGTCTTGGTATGACTGATTGCATTTATGTATTCATCAGCATGATTTCGCATTTTCTGACCTTGCATTCTAAGCACGCTCTTATTGCGCACACACTTACACCACTCTTTAAGATTTCTATAAGCTTATGCACGATTGATGCGTGCAGGTGACGCCAGGACACAGCCATAGTATAGTAACAGTTGGAGAGTGCAGATGAGCTTCTGGAGTTTTTGTTATTGTCATTATCTTGTATTTTCCTTTCCTAAGCATTGTACTTAAAGTTTTTGATCATAGCAAATTTTATGGTGGTGTTCTTGTGGTTATTGTTCGTGGATTATGCTTATGTTATGCTTATTACGAATTAAATGGATATTAGGAATCTTCCTTATAGCATTCCAGGATTAGAACCTGGTATATGGGTGTTGGGGGCCGAGAATGGGGTACTATGGAGGCTGTCGGCGTCAGATTCGGTGATCGAAAATTTTGTAAGCCCAATTTTCCGAGTTTGGGGCGTGACATTTGATTTAGTCATTTCGAATCTTCTCATATTCTGATGGTTGCTATAACCATTCAACACTACCTGTCTTCATCTGTTTCTCTTTTATTATCTGTCCTGTAACCGTTTTTTCACTATTGCTTCTTCATCAGTCACTTAGACATTATCGTGGCATTGTCTAATACATTTCAGCTTTGTTTGCTATTTAAGAAATAATTTTCAAATGTTTAAATACACCATACGTATTTTGTATAAATCACATGTAATATATTCTAATTAGCTATTAACGGGAATAACGATGACGGGATGAACACATGTGAACCGTGATCAAGGTTGCCCATAGATCGCATTCAATGACAAGTACAAACCACAATAGCAGTCCTTTCGTAGCATCATAAAAGTCACACCTTAAAACACACGGATGATCGCGCTCGGTTACAGTTGGTGCCACAGTTTCTAATCTTGGTGGCGGTTTATTTTCATTATAAAAGAAATACCATCTATCTACTGGTTTGTTTTCAGATCATGTGTTTTTTTTTAAAGAAAATATTGCTAAACGGAATTGTTGAAATGTGAGAAAGCACGGCGGACCAACCGAGAGCATGGAAGAGGATGAAGATTTGGATTTTCCATGTCAAAGTCCAAGAGTGTAGCTTTTCCTTCATACAAGCTGTGTGGGGCTATTAAACTGGTAGCGAAGGCTGTGTGGTTCCCACCAATGATGCAGACAATTCGGATTATTTTAAGGCATGAGGTCAAAATTGAGGCTTAGAATGAATTGGATGGACTGGGTCCTTGCTCTTGCTCCCCGGTGGTACTCTCGGGAGTTTCAACACCCGCTTAAGGGTTCGAGTACACCCGTAAGTGGTGAAATTTCACCAGCGTGAGTGTGTGTGCGCGTGTGTAAAAAAAAATAAAAAAAGAATTGGATGCCTCGGATCGAGCTGATATTTGTGCTTTCAAAAATTGGCTCTGCCAAAGTTTCCACAGTGCATGTCATTCATCGCCCTTGTCTCCCACGTAATAACTTCGCACGTGCCGGCCTCGATGCAGGGCAAAATCGTCCAAAAAACAGTAAAGAGTGCTTTGGTGTGTGTAAGATGTCGCGCATTTAAAAAACGTAATATTTAGGGTCCCACTGAATCCGAGGATTCTTTAGGGAAAGAACGAGGAGTTGCTTTGTCACACGCGTGCAAATACCAACCCATACAACTCAGTTACACATGCTAATACAAAAAAACACCCGAGGGATCGGAGATTTCATCTCGTGCACTACAAAGAGCTTCGATGCTTTTCTCCAAAAATCAGGCTTTTCACTACTTAGGTGGGCCACAGCGTACGAAAAGAAATGGATAGCTAGAAAGGAAAAATGAACGGTCCTCTGTTTTCTATAAAGTATCCCGCTTAGAGGAATTAAAAGAAACCGCTTAACTTTTAGACCACAACATCTAAAGAGTGTGGTCCATTGGATGGACGGCTCATATCTACACGCACGTGTGACTTAATTGACATAAGTGTTTGCGTGTGTATGGCAAGGGATCCAAACGCGTGGGAAGAAAGAAAGAAAGAAAGAAAGAAAAAAAGAGGAGGAGATTCGAACAGACGGCGACGTTAGATGCCTTACTTAATTCCTAAGCTGTAATTCCTACTCATTATATTCCTACCCCGCCTACGTCTTCGCCATTTCAGGTGAGTGCGTGTAGAATTCAGTAGAGGCAATGTCAACAGAGAAAGAATTGGTGGATTTCATCTTCTCTTGGTCCATCCAAGATGCATTCAATGACGATCTCTTCAAAGAAAAGGTTAGATTTTCGATTCTTGCAGCTTTATTGGAGTTTACATGTGCTTCGTTTTATCTACTACTAGCCGTTCGCACGTGCCAACTCGGCACACGTGTATAATCCAACCCGATTATTATACTGGGTTAGAAATTTTGGGGGATCCGCTCATTCGGTGGGCTACATTTCGAACCGCTGTTGAATTTTTTTCGACTCTGTTTTTATACGTTTATACCACCTGATATAGGGTCCGCCCGATTTATAGGATTCATGCTTGGGATTTCTGATAGATGTATGGCTTGGCACGTGTACCTGCGACTAGATAGAACTGTAGGCAAACTCACTTATCGAGCAGGCTCTTTTGTTTTTTCCCACGCTCGTAGAAATTACGTGGGAATTGCATACGCGGCATGCGGCATGCGGCATGCAAGCAATTTAAATTAAAGTTCTCAAATGGGTACTATTTTAGATTTATCGGGTACCAAACATTAAGAGCCAGAGAATTTTTGTTCGGGCACTTGTCTTAAGATCAGCTGGTAAAATTATTTGAAATAGATATGCTTGATAAAACATACAAATAAGAGTTATTTATTATTTATTTATTTTTCTTTTTATTTTATAGTTCCCATCAAATGCTTGCGCAAAATTGCATACGTGGACGTTTTGTTTCCTATTTCGGTTGCAGTAATATATATATATATATATATATATATATATATATATATATATATATATATATATATATATATATATATATATCAGGTGTAATCAAGATTAGGGCAAAGATTATAGTTCTCTAAACGTGATTAGGGGTTTGAGAGGGTTTTGAAGAGAAAAGGTTAGGACTTTTCTTATCGGGGCTTTATTCGGTGAGATTCTACCACTTGTAACTTCATTTTTCATAGTACATTATCACTTTGTGCTGTGGTTTTTTTTTTTTTTTTTTTTCTACAAGGGTTTTTCCATATAAATTTAAATTGTTCTCTGGTTGGATGTGTTTGTGTGATTGTGATTCTCTTGTTTGATTTCTCTCTATATACTTTCATGAGTCCCAACAAGTGCTACCAGATCTAACGTTGGGAAGCGGATTGAATATGAAAGCAAGATATCTATGACATCTAATATGAAGTTCGATGTAGAGAAGTATTTTAGAAAAAATAACTTTGAACTATATATGGAAGGTGAAAATGAAGGGCCTTCTATTTTAACAATGATTAGAAAATACACTCATTGGAAAGTGATCGAAAACTATAAAAGAATAAGAGTGAAGAAGTTAGATCAAAAGGCCAATATCTCAATCCAATTGTACGTAACGAATGAGGTACTCTACAATGTTATAAGAGAGAAGACTACGGCTGATATATAGGTGAAGTTAGAGAAGATCTATGCGAAGAAGTCTCTTAAGAATCGCTTGTATTTAAAGTTACAGTTGTTCAATCTGAAGATGACCGAGGGAGATGACGTTGAGACCCACATCAATATCTTTAATAGGCTCGTTTGCAAATTGTTAGATGTAGATGAAACGATGAAAGGTGAAGATCAAACATGCATTCTATTGAATTCTCTTATAGAATTGTATGAGTCATTCAATGACTCGTTGTGCACCAGTAGGATAATCATTAGTGTTGAGACCGTTATATCAGTAATTCAATCGAATGCAATGAGAAAGAAAAACAGTGATGTGGGTGCTTCTACGGATGCACTGGTTATGAGGGAGAGATATTTTGAGAGAGATATTAGATCCTCATGATATAGATCTAAATCCAAAGGCAAGGGCAAAGGCAAGCTTAAGTGCTAGAATTGTGGTATGTTAGGACATATGAAGAATTGTCAAAATCTAAATTTAGAAAGGAGAAATCAGAGAGTTCTTCTAGAGAGGCCAACACTATAGAATCTAGTGAGGAGGCGAGTGGTAGTGACGTATTGACCACATCAAAATCTAGGTATTTTGGTGATGAATGGATTTTGGATATGGGGGCTTCGTATCACATGATCCCTCATAGGAGTTGGTTCACCAGTTATATAGTGAGTGCGAGGTTGGTCAGGTGTTTATGGGCAGTGTCAATGCTTGTAACATAGTTGGTGTTGGATCGGTGCACATTAAGATGCTTGATGACATGGAGCATATCTTGACTGATGTAAGACATGTTCCTACGTTAAGGAAGAGTTTGGTATCTTTGGGAGCACTCGAGGCACTTAGGTGTAAATTCACCGAATTTGATCGTATCCTTAAGGTTTTAAGGGGGGCACTCGTAGTCATGAAACCACAGAGGAATGGTAATATTTATAAGTTAATCAAGAGTACTTCATCAGGTGGAGTTAAACATCTATAATGGATTCCACGTTTGCACGTATATGTCATGCGCTTCTAGGCTACATGAGCAAGCAAGGCATGAGGTACTTTCTGACCATTGTTTGATTCCAGTTTTCAAAAGCATTGATTTTAGTATATGCGAGCATTATATACATGGTAAACACTCAAGCTTATCTTTTAAGTCTATGAAACATGTTTGTAAGTGGGTTCTAGATTATGTGCATTCCAATGTATGGGGGCCGTCGCCTCTAGTTTCTGATAGAGGTTCGTCATGGGTTGTTTCGTTCATTGACGACTATTCTAGAAAGGTGTGGGTTGACTTTTTGAAAAGTAAATACGAGGTTTTCACCAACTTTAAATAATGGAAAGCGATGGTGGAAAAGTAGTTAGGGTGAAAGGTGAAAGTGTTGATGATGGATAACAGTGGAAAATTCACTTCTTAGGAATTTAATCGATTTTATAAAGATGAAGGAATCGTGAGGCATAACACAGTACGCCACACACTAGAGCACAGTAATGTGACTAAGTGAATGAATCAGACTCTCTTGGAGAGGGCCTGATGCATGACAAATAATGCTGGGTTAGGTAAGAAAATGTGGATTGAGGTCGTTAACATAGCTTGTTAATTGGTGAATTGGTCACCTTCCACAACTATTGATTGTAAATTTTCAGAGGAAGTGTGGAGTGATTAGTAGGTGGACTACTCGAGACTGTGAGTATTTGGTTGTTATGCTTACTCTGATGCATCGTTAGTTGAGAGAGATAAGATGGACCAAAGGGCTAAAAATATATCTTTATGGACTTTGAGAATGGTGTGAAGGGGTACAGGCAATATGAGTGGGTCATGTAGAAAATCATCCTTAGTTGTGACATCAAATTCGACATATGATCCTTATTCCATAAGGATGAGCACAAGGAAGTGGAAAAGTCAGTTGTAGATGTCCAGATAGACATAGATGAGACACAAGCTAATACTGAGATGCATACAGAGGTACAGGAGTAGCCATTTGTGAGAAGAAATTCACTAAGGGATCGTAAGTTACCAGCGAGATATAGATATGACTCGAATGTTGCATTTTCCTTCATCACAGATGAAGGAGATCCGTCTACTTTTCATGAGGTTCTTGACAATAGATATAAAAAAGTGAAAAGTAGCAATTCATAACGAGATGGACTCTCTATATAAGAATGAGACATGCGGGCTAGTTGAGCTTTTCATCGACCGTAAAACGATCGAGTGTAAGTGGATCTTCAGAAAGAAATATGATAGGTATGAGGCAAAACTGGTAGCAAAGGGATATTCTTAGAGAGAAGATGTCGAATTCAGTGAGAACTTCGCACCTATGGTGAAGTAAGTATCTATTAGATTCGTATTGACACTAGTTTTCTAATGCAATCTCTAGCTAGAACAGATGGATTTAAAGACTACTTTCCTGCATGGGGAATTGGAAGAGAAGATTTACATAAAGCAACAAGAAAGTTTTAAAATACAAAGGGTAAAGAATAAGGTTTGCAGGTTGATGAGGTTATTGTACGGCCTGGAACAGTCGCCTAGGCAATGGTACAAGAAATTCAATTCTTTCATTATGAGTCAAAGATTTACTAAGAGTGACTAAGATCATTGTGTCCATTTTAAGACACTAGGTGATGGAAAGTTTATTATCTTGGTATTGTAAGATCGATGACATGCTTATCGTCGATCATAGCATGTTTAAGATCATCATATTGAAGGCTCAATAATCAGGGACATTTAAGATGAAAGATATGGAGGCTGCATAGAGGGTTTTTGGCATTGACATATACAAAGACATGAAGGGGAGCATGTTATGGTTATCTTAGGCAAAATACCTTGAGAACGTATTGGTGAAGTATGAGATGGACAAGGTAAAGTTGATCAGTATTTCCCATATGGCTCATTTTAGGCTTTCTTCTAAACAGAGTCTTGAAACAGATAAAGAAAAGCAAGTTATGTCTCATGTACTGTATTTGAGCGCAATTGGTAGCTTAATGTATGTCATGGTTTGTACAAGATCATATATTTCACATGCGGTGGGTGTTGTTAGTAGATACATGTCTAACCCCAACAAGCAACATTGTGAGACAATGAAATGACTACTTCGATACATTCGAGGTACGTAAGAATACATCTTGACATTCAAAAAATAAGGGGAGAAGTTAGTAGGCTATGTGGATTCAAATTACGCGGCAATGTGGATAATAAAATGTTGATTTTTGGTTACTTGGTTGTGTTAGTGGTGGAGCGATCAATTGGATGTCAAAACTTCAATATGTGGTAACTCTTTTCACAGCCGAAGTTGAGTACATGGCAGTGACGAAAGCATTCAAGGAAGCGATTTGGTCGAAGGGAATGATAAATCAGTTGGGGCTTCAATAGGAGGCTGTGCTAGTTAATTGTGACAGCGAAAGTGCGATTAATTTGATGAAGAACTCTATTTATCACTATCGTACTAAACATATTGATATTCATCATCATTTTATCTGACATATATTCGAGGAAGGAGGCGTTACTCTTAAGAAGATCCATACAAGCGTGGATCTGGCTGACATGCTTATGAAGGTGGTTCTTGTAGAGAAGTTCAAGTTCTGTGCAACTTTTTTTAGTCTGACACCGTGAGAGTGAAGACGAAGTGTGCATGAGAAGTGATGATTATGGAGCTACGATGGAGAAGAAGTAGAGATGGAAGATAGAGTACGACAAAGGAACAATATAGTGTGAAAATTGAAGACATAGATTATTGTTTAATGTCTTAAATATATCTGTAATAGAGACAATCGATGTCATCGACAGACCACTTGATTCCATCGAGCAACTGTCAATGCCATTGACAAATGCTTGATCCCATTGAGAGAATCTTGAAAAATTCTTATTGATTGTTGGACTGTTTTGGAGGTTGCTACTTGATGGCATTGAAGGTTCTTCGATGTCATCGACTGGTCCTTCATGGCTCTTGATGCCATCGAAGATCCCATTGAAGGCATGCGCATAACTGCGTAAGTGTCCGTTTTGTTTCCTATTCCGATTGCGGTTTTATATATATCAGGTGTAATTAGGATTAAGGCAAGGATTATGGTTCTTTAAATGTGAAGGATTTGAGAGGGTTTTGAAGAGAAAAGTATAGGGCTTTTCTTCTTGGAGCTTTGTTCGATAAGATTCTATATCTTGTAACTTTATTTTTTATAATGCGGTATCTGTCATGCCCCAAACTCGAAAACCAAGTTCATAAAATTTTTGATTGCTGAATCAGGCGCTGACAGCCTCTATAGTACCCCATTCTCGGCTCCTGGCACCCATACACAAGATTCTGATCCTGGGATTCTAAAAGGAGGATTTTAAACATGATTTTGATTCAGTATAAGCATAACCATAAGCATAACCCATGAACAATAACCACAACAGCACCATCACAAAATCCACTATGTTAAAAAACTTCGAGTACAATGCACATGAAGGGAAATACAAGATAATGATAATAACGAAAACTCATGAAGCTCGACTGAACATTCCAATTGTGGCGAGGCTACGGTTGCATCTGGGCATCACTGCACGCATTAATCGTGCATAAGCTTATAGAAAGCTTAGAGAGCGGTGTAAGTGTGTGCGCAATATGAGCGTGCTTAGAATATAAGGTTAAAGTAATGCGGAATCATGCTGATGGATACATGAATGCAATCAGCCGTACCAAGGCTATGCGGTGCAAGATATGAATGTTATTGGCCATATTAAGACCATACAATGTGAGAACAACTCAAGCATGCCAATCCTTATCCAAATTCATATATCAATTTAGCTCATCACTAGAGTATCAAATTGCAGTACAATTTTCATTCTAGATAATCACCGGAGTTTAGTACACTCCAAATGGCACTGCCCCTTTCCCAGGTACACAGTCCAAGTGAGTGTAAGAAACCTCACTATCTGCCTGGCCAATAGTCTGCCAATACCTATCTGACACGTCGATAGTAGACCCATTCACGAGTTGGTCAAACTCAACCTAATATTACCCCCTACCCTTGGGCGAGTAAGGCCACATCCCTTTCTAACCGACCACGACATAGTGGGAGACACGGCCTCCTGGTATTCATCCTCGTGCACTCATATATTCACTTGGTCTCAATGTTGGAGTCATCCTTTGGTACCATTGGGTTTAAAAATTTTCTCCTAGTGACATCTATGGCGCCCCGATGCTTAACAACAATATTTTTGGTATTCGATCCTGCCATCTATGATGTACTTGTGGAGGTCATAGCTCTGATGTCGTTAGGGTGTATAGAAATCAAGTCATATAAATGCGAAGTGTATGAATCACGCTACCATTCATGCAACAATCCTGCATGTACTACGTGCTCATGAAGGGAAACTCCGCCTATTAGGGGGGCCCATAAACAATTTGCCAGAAGGCATATGCTATGATCAGTCACTCCTCATATCGAGCATACATATGATGCATATGAGCATGAATCATGAAACTATACTAAACATGTTATGTGGGGATGTGTCCTGTTCATAACGAAGAGGGGCCTAGATGGCTTACACATTATAAGTATGGGCCTATCAATGAGTCCTAGGAAGAGTTACAATGCAGACATTTAACCATCATTGTTCTTACAATGTGGATGTCAAACCATCATTACTCCCAAGACATGGCCGCCAAAACATCATTACATACATCTTGGTGGAATCTTACCTCACAATGGGCCTCATATACATCATAGTCGACCCACACAAATACCTCACATACATCTCATTAGGCCTTATATATCTCAAGTGGGCCGCATCATGTGGGCCACTCCAATGGGTCAATCATGCAGTGGGCCGCATCATGTGGGCCACTCCAATGGGTCAATCATGCATCAGATGGGCTACATCAAATGGGCTGAATCAAAGGGGCTGAATCAAATGGCCAAGTCGAATAGGCCGAGTTGAATGGCCAAATCAAATGGGCCAGTACCAATGGTCCGAATCAATTGGGCCGATTAAATGGGCCGAGTCAAATGGGCTGGTACAGATGGGCTGAATCAATTGGGCCGAATCAAATGGGTCGAGTCAATTGGGTCAGATCAAATGGGCTAAGTATATCATAGTAGGCCTCCACCCATGGGCTCCAAATACATCACAATGGGCCTCTAACCATGGGCCCCAAATACGTCATATTGAGCCTCTCAAATACAGTAAGTGGGCCGCACTACTTGGGCAACACCATTCATCCATCTATATAGATCATTTTAAAGGATTATCCAAATGATAAATCAGATCAAAAGATCATCTGGACCATACCACGAATAACAGTTTTGATAACGATTTCTACTGTTAAAATTTAGAGGGCCCACCATAGGATTTATTTCCCATCCAGACTATTCACAAGTTCACCAAAAACCTGAACAGTGAGGGAAAATAAATATCATATTGGCTCAAAACTTCTATAACCCAAAAAAGGGGTTTTAATAGTGGGTGTTCAATTCACTGTTTCCTGTGGTGTGGTCCACCTGATAACTAGATCTGTCTTATTTTTAGACTCAAACCGTAAGACAAGGTGGCCAAAAATAGATGGACGGTTTGAATGTAATACAAACATCAGGGGTGGGGTCCGTGTTAGTAGCCTACCAGAGGACTAAATCTGCTTCATTTTCGCCTTGAGCCAAAGACGAGCTCGCCAGATGAATGGACGGCATGGATATAAACATACATCATGGTGGACTCCACCTGTCCAGCTTGCTGGACGGTGTGGATACAAACATACATCACGGTGGACTCCACCTGTCCAACTGATGAATGGACGACGTGAATATAAACATACATCACGGTGGACTCCACCCATCCAGATCGCTGGACGGCGTGGATACAAACATACATCAGTGGTGGGTCCCACGCACGTGGCCCACCTTACATATAATATAATATAACATATTATAATATAATATAATATAATATATATAAATTATAAAGAGCCACCGTCCAGAACCTGGATGTTCCGGACGGGGGAGATCTCATACATATTTACATGGTGGGTCCACATGTGTGGCCCACCTCATATTATGATAATATATATAAATATATAACATATATCATGTATATATAATACATGTCCAGCGTCTAGGAGGTCTGGATGCTCTGGACAACATGAATCAATCTACATCAATATGAGGGTGTGCCCCACCATCCTGACCCCTGGACAGTGTGGAGCTAATGCATATGCCATGGTGGTTCCACACGTGTGGCCCACATCGGCCTCAGATCAAACTAATCTTGTGTTTTCCTTCGATTAGGCCCGTCCAAACGGATTGCCATGTGGGCCACTCGGTGGACGGCATGGATGAAATATTTACTTTATGATAGGCCACACACGCCATTCCATACAAGAGAGAGAGAGAGACCCCGCCATTATGGGCCCCTCTTTACATTGCATACATCAATGTGGATCCCACAACAAGTGGGCCCAAAACTTGAAATCAATGGTGGATCACCCACCTGTCAGCTTTCTTCTTAGTCCCTTAGTCCCCTTAGCTCTAATGCTCAACTTTTTACGGTTGTTGATGGAGTTTTGATGGTGGGGATAAGAGATGAGAGGGTGGAAAAGTGGGCCACGCTTGATGATTTGGAAGATCTTGGGAGGGCTTGGACGTGGGGTGTTTCTTAGGAGTGAGTTTTGAGAAATGAGAGAAAGAGAGAAATGATGGATTAAAGGGATGGATGGAGTGGTGGTTGTAAGGAAAGGAGATGGATAGGTATGGGCTTAGTTAAAAATTATGTAAAAGAGGGATGGGTAGGGAGAGAGAGAGTTGAATTGGGAAAAAGGAGGGATGGGTTGTTGTACTTGAGGTATGGTGTGCACTTAACTTGATTGATTGATGAGATATATCGTAGAGATTCCCTTAAAATTTGTAACGCGTGACGTTTTCTTTAAAAATTACGGGCCTACATCTTCTAACCCAGGTATCGGATCAGTGCGTGAGTCATGGCGTTGGAACCACGACGACTGTGCGGTCGCTAAGATACAAGTTTCAGGTTAAGCCGACTTCGGTATGTAAGACTCAGCTTAGGATCATGCGCAAATGTTGGATACAGGTCGAGGGTTGTCGAAATTTGACTGAGAGGACCGCGGAAGCCTACGAAATGGTACGGGCTAGGATACAGGTCTTACATTATCAATTTATGCTATTATTTTTCTTCCCACAACGGTTGGTTCACGTAAATTAGGATTGTTTTCTAGTTGGATGCGTTTATGTGGTTGTGATTATTTTATTTGATTCCTCTCTATGTGCTTCCACGAGTCACAACAAACCATTCAACATTAGGGGTTGACCTTTGATGTGGGTCATACATTTTGTGGAGCCCACATCGATGTGGGCCATCCATCAGGTGGAGGTCATGTTTGATGCCCATTTTCCATCCTCTGGGGCACACCTTTCATGTGGATCATTGTAACATCCCGAAAATCGGGGGGTCGAGCAAAAACCCAACTCCCGAGTTCCAAAATGTTATTTATGCAACATAGAAATGTATGATTGAATGTTGTCTGTGATAATGTATTAAACATGAGTGAGATTAAGCCAGAACAGCATATCATACTCCAGAGATAGTTAAATTTGCAAGCGGAAGACTGTAATAGTATGTATAACATATATAAACCATTGTATGTCTCCAGAGTGTGAACATGTTACCAGGTTATATACATACATGTATACTTCAAAAGTAACCAAAAGAATATACATGAGTGCTCTAAAAATATAAAATGACAAGTGTCAAGGTATTTAAGCAACCTCCCTGTAATCCCGTCAATCAGAACACGCATAAAGGAGGGATCCTCCTCATCATCATCAAGTCCAGCTCCGCCTCATAGGCCGCGCCATCATCTGCAATCACAAAAAGGTCTGGTGGGTGTCCGGAACACCGTCCCGTAACGTGGGAGTGAGTAGCTAACTCAGTGGAATAATAGAGCAAAGATTAACATGTTATCAAATCAATCATGCGATAATAGTAACGCAGTAAATCAAACAATCCTAATACTGTTGTTAATGCAATTATGATATGACGTGATGTATGCCCTCACCGACGATCACCCTCATACGGCAACATCTTACGACCGCGGCATGCCACACTCCCTAGAGTGCTCCACATCTTCCAGGCACATGCAATGCTATGGTGATATGATTACCAAGTTGTTATTAGTCCATTCGAACAGCAGGATTGGGAAACTAAGGTACCTCCCTTATATCAATCCCAACACAGATCCTGTCTAGGGTCGTCACTCCTAGTAATCTCATACGATGTATATTTTGTAGGTCACTGCAAGGGCTGCCAGGGCTGTTGCACGCACTCGTTGCTCCGCTCCCCCATCACCTTATCAATACAGGCCTACTGTACTCTACTGCTACGGAAGGGTCGTCGCCTCCCGTAGACTCAGAATACGCTCGCGGTCACTACAAAGGGCTGCCAGGGCTGTTGCTCGCACTCGTTGCACCGATCCCCCATCACCTTATCAGTGTAGGCCGACAGCAAGAATATAGTGTCCCATACCACCATAATCTGCTCACGAGTCATAGGTGCTCACTGGTCACTACGGGGAGGTTTGTGGCCCCAGCGTAGGCCGACAGCTCGACCACGGTGTCCCATACCACCATGCCCGGCTCATGAGTCTTCGTGGATCAAGGTACCACGGTTAATAGGGTTTACAATGGTAAGTTCAGTACCCTAGGTTCAAGCAGTTATGATACATACAAGGTGAACAAACATCGGCCAGTCGGGTTACTTGACGGGCTCGACTAGCGCGTTCGCATCTCGAATTGAACGACATGAAGTGCGTAAAACACTTCGCGTGGCCTAACCACTGCCGCCAACTCTCAACACGAATCACATTCATCGACGCGTCGTTCGTGGCTATGACCAGTCAGCCACGAATTCGCTCGGTTACCGACTGCCTGGACTAAGTCTAGTCCCACACATCCATGAAATCACATTAACAATATATGCAAAGGTTTTTGGAATTGAAATGCAATCATGTGAGCATGTTAACACATGTTATAACATTCAACTTAAGCAAATCTTCAAACACATACATTCCATGCATGTAATGGAATCATGCATGTGGTCAACATGTAGGAAATCATTTAGGTCAGCATATTAATCAAGAAATCATTCTCAAACCACTACATAACATCATTTAATTCAATACATACTAATACAAGCATTTATACAAACACATACACTACACACTTAAGTCTACATATAGTATGTCGACCCAAAGTGCGCAACTAGGCGAATCTCTTCGCCAAACTAATTATACACGCATTTCTAACTTCCTAATGCGACAACAAACCATGTCAATCACATCAGCAAAATATGAATGTAAACTGTACTTCCTACAAATGACTAAAATGCCCTAAATCTCATATTCTTCGTTAATTTACGAAACAGGAAACGGAGAGCATTTTGTACATGTCAAACGGCGTTGCCGTCAAGAATCTACTATTAAACGACATTGAAAGCTTTGGAAACAGTCAATCAAAGCGTCTAATATCCGCACCTAGTGTCTTGTAGACTCGGGAATTGAAGCGGAGCGTATATGCTTCGTCTACGGCGAGTAAGGAGCCTAATACATAAGATCCATAAGCTACATCGCTATGGAAACAAGGCAAACTCAAATCAACAACTATTTAGGGTTTTTACTTACCTAGGATCGCGGTGGAATCGCCGGAAAAGCGGTAGAGGTGTGTTGCTTAAGCACGTGCAACGCGTAGTACAAGTGGCAGGAAGAACTCTCCCACACTCCCACAATCTCCCACCTTTTTCTCTCTCCCAAGCTAGGGTTTCTCTCAAATTCGGATGGAAGAGAGGAGTGAGGGTTTCAACCCCTTTTATAGCCTACAACATGCCCAAAATAGGCTTGGGAACAATGTTTACTTGGTGCCTAACCAAATCGGGGCCGTTTCGGTCCAAAAGGGCATTTCTGAAGGTCCCCTGGCCAAATGCGGTCGGACTTAAGCTCATGCATACTGGATCTAGCACACATCCAGTTTTCAGGCCGGTAGGGTTCCCAGATCGCACGTGGCGGCCCAGTTTCAGTTTAACGGTCACCGCACCAAGATCAGGCCTATAAGTCTCGTGATATGTAATAGAAATTTTTCCTGATCCAAGGGTGTAATTTGGCTGTATTCTGACGGTCAGAATGCTTAATACTGATGCGTCAAATTTGTGTGCCAGATTTGAATTTGAAATTCCAACTATGTCCCTATTCACACTCTCTTCGGTCCGGGCTCAATGAAATAGCCTGTGATCGTCAGTTGGACTTGATATTCGAAACGATTGCCAAGCCCAGCTAAGTGGTCATAACGGTCTAAGATGGTAGGCATCTGACTTACGACGCGCGGTCTAGATCCAATACAAAGTTTCAAGGAGGTCCCGAGAACAAACCGGCTTAGAGTTTGATCCGAGGCTTTAGAGCATTATAGCACCCTTGGTTCCACTCGCTTTGGGCCTTGTAGAACGTATTTAAAGTGATCAGGGACCATTTCCCAGCTATTCTAACGTTGCACTAGCTAACTTAGTCATATTTTCTAAAGGAATTGATTCTAAGTGGTTTCTTTGGCTATGGAATTGGGTTCTAAGCAATTTTCCAGGTGTTTCAATTGACCCATTGCCTAAGGACGTCAAATCTCAGATTGGCCAAAATCCGGGGTGTTACAATCTACCCCCCTTAAAACACAATGTCGTCCCCGACATTGGCGAAGGGCAAGGAGTACCTAGAGGGACTTTAGTATTGACATTCTAAGGAAGGTTCAAATCCTACTTAATAACCTAACCGTACATATAACCTAAATCAAATGTTTCGATCTTGGGCCAGTGGGGAAGAGCCTAACCACGCTTCCGCTGCGCCACTCTAATCGAACGGGAGCGTTGACTAACCTAACCGGATTGGACTCCATACGTTCTACCCCCCTTAAAACTTGGTTTTACTTAAATTCAAGAATCTATGCATCGCTCCGTATATCGGAACGAGGTGCAACTTAGGGGCTATCCTTGACATAAATTGGGAACAACCTCTCATTACAGTGGTTTTCCTTTGCTAATGATGCGTTCTATGGCATTGGTATCTATGATCATAGAGATGAGCCTAATCTCTATTGTGGTTAAGGTCAGGGGCAGGTATGAATTGGTGGCAAGATGCCTAATTCTCTACTGGCTTTAAGTCCTCGCCATTTCCCAAAAGGCAATGTGATCCCGTTTGGTTGTAGGTGGTTGGGCCATCACAGAATAAAGGTTATGTAGTAGGTCTGAGCCGGATACATAGACTTTCTGTCTAGCTAGAACAGAAGATTTATTGTATCAATTCTTAATCCGAGTCGATGCCGATCTTCTGCTTGATCAGAGCATTGGATTTATTGGGAACCACTAGGATTAAGAAGTCGATTCAAACCGCGAATACATCGCGTACATGCAGTTCCTTTACTCTGCGTTCCCGAATGCAATAAACCCTTGGGGATGGCAATTCTAAGGGGCGTGCTAGTCCATTCTAAGTTCAATTTGAGGGATTTATAAATGTTCCCTGAGAGTGAATGGTTCCTTCCTATGGGCAACAACAGAAGTCTATAAGTCATAAGGGGATCTGTCGAAGGAATAAGGTTCTACTTCAACCAAATCTAACCTACAAGTCCTTAGCATATACAGGCTGTACACTACTTAAGGTAACTAGTAGGCTAGTCTGTATTTCATTCTCTATAATTCAAAACCTAAGCCTATACACTAGACGGTTTCATACCATCTCTAATACAGGGAATTTCTCTATCGCTTAGGATCAAAATTGTCTAAATGGAATTGGATTTCTTATGTCGTCAGACCCTCCAAATCTAGGAGTGCTAACACTAGAACCAAAACACCTAGAGCCTATGTGGCCGGTAGCGCTTAGTTGTATTAAATGGAACCGCATTCCTGGTCCCATGGCGGGATTGGAAGTGGCATGCTTGGTAGGAGGGTGGGGTGGGATAAAAACTAATTTGTAGGCTGAATCCCGGGAGTTACAATACTCCCAATCCAGGGACGATACCTTACAGTGAAATGAGACGGCATGCACTCCATTCCACAAATTTCGGCTACATTAAGCCCAAACCACAACACAAACATTCATATAACAAGTCGAAAGGCATCATGCATTTCATTAAACCCAAAATTGTCATAATACAAGGGATATCTCCCTACGAGTATCATGACAAAAAGTACATGGGAGCTATGTCAGTCAGCTTCTACAGCAACATAGGTAAACTACTAGCCTTATCAGGCTTACAAAACACAACTTAAAACAGGAAATGACTAACTACTGATAATAACATCAAAGATCGCATCGCTAGTCGGAGTCTGGTGATGGAGGAGGAGCACCCTTATCCTGTAAGCAACACAGGATTGCCTTCAATGTGCGAGTCACCTTGCCAAACTTCTTCTTTGTAACGGCCTTGGCATCAGCGACTTCTGCGCGAAGTTCTTGGACTTCCCTTCGCAAAGCGGTCTGACTCTCCCCCATCCGAGCAATGCGGTCGTCGATAGTAGTCTGCGCAGAAGGAGGAGGGCTCTCATCAGTATCCTGAGCCTCCTCTTCTGCTTCTTCCTGAGCTTCTTCCTGAACCTCTGCTCTAGGTTCTTCTTCGCTTTGATCTTCCTCTTCATCAAAGTCATCCCCACTATCCCTTTCAAGTTGATTTTCACGGTATTGTGACCCAATCTTCATCTTGACCATTGTCGACTCATCGATGGTGTGAATCGATACCGGCAATTCGGGCCCAAGTCTATAGGCAAACTCAAGCGCAATCTTGCAAATAAGTCGGCCAAAGGGAAGCGATTCGGATGTTCTTCTCGACCTGGCTATGAGAACTATCTGCCGTAAGATGAAAGTGGCCATACATACGTTCTCTCCCTGGGCCACCAGAAATAAGAAATCGACCATAAGACGTGTACATTCAATGCGGTTCGTCGACCTGGGATAAACATTGAACGTGCAGATATGGTGCAGCAGGCGCAAATCCTTAGACATGTACGTCGCCTTGAGGCTATTATTAGGCTGCCATGGAACCAACTTACCGCACAGAAACCTGGTGCGGCGATCTCGTTCACGTCTAGTCCTCAAATTCTTCTCACTTGGATGTACATCACCTAGAGGCACGTTGAGAAGTCGCGCAACCAACCGGACGTCGATCGTAGCCATCCGATCTCTACCAAAAGGGATTTTGAACTGTAAGGGCTCCAAGGTAGGACTCTGGATGTTAGCATAGAAGGCACGAACAGTGCTCACATTAGCACGAGCGCGAGCTTCAAAGATCGGTCCCCAGTGCACAGCTTCAATGCGTTCGAACAACAGATACTCGCCGAACAATCGCCCATCTACGTCTGCCTCAAATAACACTCTACGATCAGTGTATTCACCATGAGGCATCTCTGACAGAATGGTTCGTCCAAGGTGTGCATGGAGATCCAAATCCCGCTTTGTACGGCACTCCAGGACTGCAGCTGGACCTGCGGCGGTGCTTGAACTTGCGGCACCACCCCGCGGTCTTCTCGATCGAGCAGGGCGGCTCGGCCCAGCCTCGTCTGTTGCAGTTTTCCTCTTACCCATCAAAGATATGATGGATGAGAGTGACAAAAGACCCAAAATGGCTTCCACGAAAGCCATGGAAAACGCTGAAAATGCGGAGAAATGGCTGCCCAATCTGACAAAAGGAAATCTAGGCGTCGTAGAGGGATGCTTCAAGCTTCCCAAGGCTGCACTTTCAGGGAAAAATACGAACAAAAAGATGGGATGGAGCAGCTCACGATTTCAGCACTATTTGGGGGATTTTGGAGCTCCAAATGGGGAAATCTTCAAGGAAAGGGGCTGCCAACACCCAATAATTGATGGGTGGTGGTCGGTTTTGGCCAAGGAAGGGTTTAAGAGTGGTTTGGGTGGCCGGGGTTTGGAATGGAGTGCTGAAAATCGAATCTAGGGTATGCAAGGGGGCTGTTTGTGAAGGAGAGGTGGGTTTTGGGGGTTTTCGTGGTGTGGGAGTTACATAGGGGTGATGTGGAGGCCATTTAAGTGGGTGCGCCCGAAGGGCAGCACCAACGGAGGTCGCCGGCCGGCGATGCATCGCCCGGCCGGCGATGGCATCGCCGGACAACTCTTAAGTTGGCCGGTGGGACCCCATGGGTCTGGTCCCCCATGGTCCCAGGGTCCCAAAAAAGTTGGTCCCACCCCCTGGTTCATAGTATTTTGGTCTCTATGAGCCCAAACATGTGTTCGGGGCTTTCCGGGTCCACATCGCAATCCCGAATACCAAAATATATGATGCAGCATATGAATTTGGGGTAGAAGGAGCCAGTACATCTTTCTAGCTCCTTAGTTGCTAAAGAAAGTGAATTTAGAATGGCCTTATGGCCATTTTTTATGAAATTTTACTATTCACTGTAAAATTTGGTGAATGTACTAATTTGTATTATTTTCACATTAGGTTTGATGCCTAACATGAAATGGGTAAGAAAGAATTGAAGGTTGAAGTGTTTAGAGAAGGAATTTTGAAGATTTTTGGTGAAACGGGGTTTTTAAGCCCTGGCGATTGATTACTGGAGTCGTGGTCATCCCACGGCCCAAAGAGTCGCCTTTGCGGTTTAAAACCGCTCATAGGACGTCTCCACCCGACTTCCTACAGCTTAGAAGTGATTCGGGTCGCTTTACGCGACCCGAGATGCGTTACAGACTCGATCTTGCGATCGATCCTTATAGACTTCGCCTATCGGCGAATCTGTGATCCTAGAAGTGTTTCTAGACCCTTCTCGCACCCACCTAAATCAAAGGAAGCGACAGCGTACGTCGCGAGACCATAACCCAGGCCCGGTTTAATCCAAATCATGCTCTGATACCATCTGTAACATCCCGAAAATCGGGGGGTCGAGCAAAAACCCAACTCCCGAGTTCCAAAATGTTATTTATGCAACATAGAAATGTATGATTGAATGTTGTCTGTGATAATGTATTAAACATGAGTGAGATTAAGCCAGAACAGCATATCATACTCCAGAGATAGTTAAATTTGCAAGCGGAAGACTGTAATAGTATGTATAACATATATAAACCATTGTATGTCTCCAGAGTGTGAACATGTTACCAGGTTATATACATACATGTATACTTCAAAAGTAACCAAAAGAATATACATGAGTGCTCTAAAAATATAAAATGACAAGTGTCAAGGTATTTAAGCAACCTCCCTGTAATCCCGTCAATCAGAACACGCATAAAGGAGGGATCCTCCTCATCATCATCAAGTCCAGCTCCGCCTCATAGGCCGCGCCATCATCTGCAATCACAAAAAGGTCTGGTGGGTGTCCGGAACACCGTCCCGTAACGTGGGAGTGAGTAGCTAACTCAGTGGAATAATAGAGCAAAGATTAACATGTTATCAAATCAATCATGCGATAATAGTAACGCAGTAAATCAAACAATCCTAATACTGTTGTTAATGCAATTATGATATGACGTGATGTATGCCCTCACCGACGATCACCCTCATACGGCAACATCTTACGACCGCGGCATGCCACACTCCCTAGAGTGCTCCACATCTTCCAGGCACATGCAATGCTATGGTGATATGATTACCAAGTTGTTATTAGTCCATTCGAACAGCAGGATTGGGAAACTAAGGTACCTCCCTTATATCAATCCCAACACAGATCCTGTCTAGGGTCGTCACTCCTAGTAATCTCATACGATGTATATTTTGTAGGTCACTGCAAGGGCTGCCAGGGCTGTTGCACGCACTCGTTGCTCCGCTCCCCCATCACCTTATCAATACAGGCCTACTGTACTCTACTGCTACGGAAGGGTCGTCGCCTCCCGTAGACTCAGAATACGCTCGCGGTCACTACAAAGGGCTGCCAGGGCTGTTGCTCGCACTCGTTGCACCGATCCCCCATCACCTTATCAGTGTAGGCCGACAGCAAGAATATAGTGTCCCATACCACCATAATCTGCTCACGAGTCATAGGTGCTCACTGGTCACTACGGGGAGGTTTGTGGCCCCAGCGTAGGCCGACAGCTCGACCACGGTGTCCCATACCACCATGCCCGGCTCATGAGTCTTCGTGGATCAAGGTACCACGGTTAATAGGGTTTACAATGGTAAGTTCAGTACCCTAGGTTCAAGCAGTTATGATACATACAAGGTGAACAAACATCGGCCAGTCGGGTTACTTGACGGGCTCGACTAGCGCGTTCGCATCTCGAATTGAACGACATGAAGTGCGTAAAACACTTCGCGTGGCCTAACCACTGCCGCCAACTCTCAACACGAATCACATTCATCGACGCGTCGTTCGTGGCTATGACCAGTCAGCCAGGAATTCGCTCGGTTACCGACTGCCTGGACTAAGTCTAGTCCCACACATCCATGAAATCACATTAACAATATATGCAAAGGTTTTTGGAATTGAAATGCAATCATGTGAGCATGTTAACACATGTTATAACATTCAACTTAAGCAAATCTTCAAACACATACATTCCATGCATGTAATGGAATCATGCATGTGGTCAACATGTAGGAAATCATTTAGGTCAGCATATTAATCAAGAAATCATTCTCAAACCACTACATAACATCATTTAATTCAATACATACTAATACAAGCATTTATACAAACACATACACTACACACTTAAGTCTACATATAGTATGTCGACCCAAAGTGCGCAACTAGGCGAATCTCTTCGCCAAACTAATTATACACGCATTTCTAACTTCCTAATGCGACAACAAACCATGTCAATCACATCAGCAAAATATGAATGTAAACTGTACTTCCTACAAATGACTAAAATGCCCTAAATCTCATATTCTTCGTTAATTTACGAAACAGGAAACGGAGAGCATTTTGTACATGTCAAACGGCGTTGCCGTCAAGAATCTACTATTAAACGACATTGAAAGCTTTGGAAACAGTCAATCAAAGCGTCTAATATCCGCACCTAGTGTCTTGTAGACTCGGGAATTGAAGCGGAGCGTATATGCTTCGTCTACGGCGAGTAAGGAGCCTAATACATAAGATCCATAAGCTACATCGCTATGGAAACAAGGCAAACTCAAATCAACAACTATTTAGGGTTTTTACTTACCTAGGATCGCGGTGGAATCGCCGAGAAAGCGGTAGAGGTGTGTTGCTTAAGCACGTGCAACGCGTAGTACAAGTGGCAGGAAGAACTCTCCCACACTCCCACAATCTCCCACCTTTTTCTCTCTCCCAAGCTAAGGTTTCTCTCAAATTCGGATGGAAGAGAGGAGTGAGGGTTTCAACCCCTTTTATAGCCTACAACATGCCCAAAATAGGCTTGGGAACAATGTTTACTTGGTGCCTAACCAAATCGGGGCCGTTTCGGTCCAAAAGGGCATTTCTGAAGGTCCCCTGGCCAAATGCGGTCGGACTTAAGCTCATGCATACTGGATCTAGCACACATCCAGTTTTCAGGCCGGTAGGGTTCCCAGATCGCACGTGGCGGCCCAGTTTCAGTTTAACGGTCACCGCACCAAGATCAGGCCTATAAGTCTCGTGATATGTAATAGAAATTTTTCCTGATCCAAGGGTGTAATTTGGCTGTATTCTGACGGTCAGAATGCTTAATACTGATGCGTCAAATTTGTGTGCCAGATTTGAATTTGAAATTCCAACTATGTCCCTATTCACACTCTCTTCGGTCCGGGCTCAATGAAATAGCCTGTGATCGTCAGTTGGACTTGATATTCGAAACGATTGCCAAGCCCAGCTAAGTGGTCATAACGGTCTAAGATGGTAGGCATCTGACTTACGACGCGCGGTCTAGATCCAATACAAAGTTTCAAGGAGGTCCCGAGAACAAACCGGCTTAGAGTTTGATCCGAGGCTTTAGAGCATTATAGCACCCTTGGTTCCACTCGCTTTGGGCCTTGTAGAACGTATTTAAAGTGATCAGGGACCATTTCCCAGCTATTCTAACGTTGCACTAGCTAACTTAGTCATATTTTCTAAAGGAATTGATTCTAAGTGGTTTCTTTGGCTATGGAATTGGGTTCTAAGCAATTTTCCAGGTGTTTCAATTGACCCATTGCCTAAGGACGTCAAATCTCAGATTGGCCAAAATCTGGGGTGTTACAATCATCCATCATGTTGGGCCACTTTGGCTATTAGCCGTCCATCATGAAAGCCCTTGGATGTGGACCGTCCATAATGCGGGCCACACTTTGATGTGGGGCATCCACCATGTGAGGTCCACTCCATCCATTATGTGGCCCACCTTGATGTGGACCATTCATCATGTGAGTTCACTTTTGAAGTAAAGTGTCCATCACGTGGGCCAACCTTTAATTCCACCATCATCATGTGAGTCCCACCTTTAGTGTGGGCCATCCATCAAGTGGGGCCCACTCGATGTGGATAGTCCATGTGGGATCACACTTTGATGTGGGTTGTCGATCATGTGGGGCTTATCTTTGATGTGAATAGTGCATTATATGGGCCCACCTTGATGTGGACTATTCATCATGTGGCACCCCACCATCAATGTCCACCATCCATCATATAGAGATCACCATTTATGTGATTCGTACGTTATGTGGGTCCACTTTGCTGTGGACCACTCATCACATAGGGCCTTGTCTTCAATATGGATCGTTCCTCATGTGGGCCCACCTTAGAGAGAGAGAGAGAGAGAGAGAGAGAGAGAGAGAGAGAGAGAGAGAGAGAGAGAGATTGTAAAGAGAAGAGAAGAGGGTAAGATAGAAATTACTAAAAAAGTTTAGGGACAAACTTGTCCTAGAATTAGCCCAAAAATGTCTACCCACTTTAGTAAAATAAGTTTTTTAAAAAAGTAAATTTTTCTTAGATAAATAATTAAGAAGTAAATCTTTCATTTCTAAATTTTGTAGATATAAAACGAAACCATTACCAAACAATTAATTTTGAAAAAGACAGTTTTGAAATGATAATCCAAGCCTCTTGGGATTAGTGGAAATTTAAAAAAAGTAACTGAGAAAAGAAAATTGATTTCCTCATATGTGAGATGTCCCTAAGTTTGTGAAAGATGAGGATTAAGGAAATCAATTTCCTTTCCCTCATATTTCCTCATAAAAGGGCCATTTGCCATTTCCTTTATAAGACATGTGGTTGGAGGTGGCAACCCCTCCCCCTCCCCCATTTAAACTCTTCCTACTCATTCTTTCATTTTCTCTTGCACTAATATCTCTCCTATACAAGGGGAATTGGATTTTCTTCCTGTCTGTGTTGATTTGGGCAGACCACTAGGTTCCATATTTTGTCTCCCCAACCCAATTATGTAATTATGTTGATCAATCCATAATAATAATAATAAGAAAATATAATACGTCATGCTATCCACGTGCGCCCAACAATGGTATTAGAGGATCAATTAACATGATTTCGATGAGGAAAAAATGACGAGATGGATTACCGATATACCTCTTCATCATCTTGTGTGGCATGCGAGTGTTGCTGCAACACACAACCTATGTCGGCACTTCTATAAAATGTTACAAAGCAATTGAGTTTCATTATTCTAGGTGTCACCTAACTATTGCCATAGAAGGATTCCTTGATTGTCCTTTCAACTTTGATTGTTTACGTACACCCAATCAAATAAGTGGAACTTTTAGACTTATAGACACCACACCCTAATGAACTGTGTACATGGAATTTCACCCCGAAGGTCCATAAGGCCACCCCAAAACCCAATCCAAAGTGACATAGGGCCCTGCAAGACCATTTGAACCGATAAATCAGGTTGGAATAACAACTCCTTGCTAGCAAAAATTTGATTTCTGCTGGAACTTCTTGGTAGATTAGGTGCCACATATGGACACTCGGGATCCTAATAAAGAAACCCACGAGTATAGAAATATGAGTAGATAGGTAGCAAGAATTCAATTTTCACTACCCTAACAAAATTCAACTATACTTCTAAAATACTACACATGAATACCTAGGTTAGACACATTGAGATTAGGGCTACTCTGAGCACCAACAAAAATCAAATTTTTGTTGGATGTTTGGATTACTTTTTTCCCTCAAGTCTTGGTGAAATTGCAAGTTTTACCATCTCCCTAGCCAACTAATGAGTATCATATGTCTAGCAACCAATCAAATCTTACCACGTGGCATTTTTGCCACTTCTCATTATTTGCAAGAATGCCACCAACTCATCTTCTCAACCATCAAGCCTAGCCTATACATCCAAGATTTGAAGAATTCTCCAGTAAGTTTTTTGTATATTGCATTACCTTAAGTAGGGTATATCATATATGTAGGGTTATAAAATCTATATATGAAAAATAATAAAGAATCACCTATATCAATACATGGAATGAAATTTAATATAATATTTATTTACAACTAGCACTACTACAACTATTGACCCCCCTTAAATTAATATGGGGGATCAACCAACAACAATTTTCCCACTAGAAAAGAGTGTCTGGGGTCATCATTATCTTCATAAGAATATCCACAATATCATCTTGAAATGCCACAAAGAAGGGAGATAATCCCAAACTGAATATTCTCATAAATGAAAAAATAATCAACTTCAATGTGTTTAGTCCTTTCATGAAAGACGGGATTGGAAGCAATCAAAACAACACTTGTGTTATTAACATGAAGAGGTATGGGGGAATTGAGATGAATTTCAATGTCTAAAAGGAGTCCTCAAAGCCAAATTATCTCACTGTAGGTAGAAGACATCACTCTATACTCAGCTTCTATGTTACACTTGGAGATTGTCGATTGTTTCTTGCACTTTTAAGAGACAAGAAAAGTGCCAAGAAAAATATAATATCTCGTTGTAGATCGACGATTGAGAGCACATCCCACCTAGTCAGCATTAACATAGGCAACTAGATCAAGAGAAGATGTGGATGAGAAAAATAAGGATCAACCGATAGTTCTTTTCAAATAGCGTATAATCCTCAAGACGACTGTCATGTGCAGAGTATGGGACGAAGCAATGAATTGACTATCTGTACAACATAGGTAATGTCAAGTCTGGTCATCGTTAGGTAAACAAGACTACTAACAAAGTGACGAAAAAGTGTAGGTTGTTCTAAAAGATCATCGTCATATTTTTCAGAATAAACATTTAATTCCATTGGTGTATCGATGATTTGCTGATCGGAGAGATTCATTAAGTTGATTAGATGTTAGGTATATTTCACTGGTGTCACACCCCAAACTCAGAAACTGGGCTCACAGAATTTCTGATCGCCAAATCCGATGTCAACAACCTTCGTAGTACCCCATTCTCGGGTCTCAGCACCCATAAGCCAGATTCCGATTCTAGGATTCTAAAAGGAGGATTTTTAGTGTGATTTTTTTTAAAAGAAGCATAACCACAAGTGTACCCAAATCATAAGAACAACATCAACACCACATATCCACTAATATAAACATTTAAGTACAATGTTAAAAGGGAAATACATAAATAATAAAAACTTCAAAGTGATTTGTCACAAACTCTTACTTTAATGCTGCTACGACCTAACGTTACCTGCACGCAATAGTCGTGCATAATCTTATAGAAAGCTTAGAGGGTGGTGTAAGTGTGTATGCAAGATAAGTGCCAAGTACATAAATATCAGAGTAAGCGAAAATATTGGCAAGTCTATAAGTCATTCAATATCAGAGTATATAATGCAGATCGGCTATGCAATGCGGGGTCATAATGAGCCAAATATCAGATACTGAGGATGTAATACAATATGTAATTCTGACGAGCCATGAATACCATCAGCCTCATCTAAGCCATATGCAGAAACATAGCAATATAAATGCCATATGCTGCGGATGTAATGCAATATGCAGATCCTGGTGAGTCCATAACACCATTAACCTTATTCAGGTTATGCAATACAGAAGCATAGTAAACCAAATGCTATGTGCTAAGGATGCAATATTATATGTAGTGCGAATAAAATGACCAAGCTGGAGTGTAGAGTCGAGATGATAGTACGTAGTATCACAAGCTGTGGGGTCCATTATAAAAAACTTCTATCCAAACCAGTCTCATACCTAAAATTGGATAGCTAGACTCAATGTGGTAAACTCCTGATCTTAGGTTGGTTGTACGCCCAACTGAAATTCCGGCCATTGCAAAGATACACATAATGATTTGGTTGCGTATACCATCAGCCCGAGTGGATAGTGAATGAATGAATGAATGAGCTAAGTGCTGAGTATGCAACTCCTACTCAGCAAGTCCACATATCAGTACCGTACTTCTCTAGGATCATCATCGGGGTCTAGTACACTCTACGCCAGCTTGTCGGCCCATCAAGCACATAATTGGGTTTGTGCGAGTAAGGCTACACTCCCTCCCAACCGACCATAACATAGTGAGAGACACGGCCTACTGGTATACGGCCCTCATGCGCTCATGTATATCCAATCGGTGTAGACGTTGTAGCATCCCCTGGCCTTGGGGGTATAGAGAATTTCACCCAGAAACATCTATTGTGCCCATATGCTAGAACCAAATATTTTTGATGTCCCATCTGATCATCTACGATATGCCTATGGGGGTCACGACTCTGATGTTGCTAACACGTATGGTGGTTATATCACATAATGCGATACGCATGAGTCATACCATCCAGTCATGCATCGAACCTACATGTACCGCGCGCTCATGTGGGGTAACTCCTCCTCTCAGGGAGTCCTATAAACAATCAGCCTAATAGCACATGTTATGAACAATCACTCCTCATAACAAGCATGCGGATGATGCGTACGGGTATGTATCATAAAGTATACTAAGCATGATTATACATACATCATGGTGGGCCTATATAAGGCGATCCATGGCCCGTGTAAATGAATGAGTGGTGTGCACATAATCACACACACATGGTGGGCCTCACGCATCATAATTGGGCTTCACACATACAATGGGCCTCACGCACATAATGGGTCTCACATAAGGACCTCATACATCACAATCGGCCTCATACAATCACAATGAGCCTCATAACATGGGCCTCATACTCATCAGAATGGGCCTCACACATGGGTCTCATACATCACAATCGGCCTCACACAAGGGCCTCATACATCACAATGCTTATGCTAACACATGCTCAGTACGTATACTAATCATAGTCGTAATCAATAATCAACCTATATGTATGGTGGGGTCCATAGAAGGACAATAGATCTAATTCATAACATGAGGATCGATCCTTGACAGTGAATATACCAAATCTGATACCACATATCCTTTCATCTATGGCAAGGGGTGATGATGCGATAATGTTAAGGATGGACCTCACACTTGTCTCAACAAGGAGATGACGGTGTGGATGATATGTACATGTCACGAGATCTTAGCAAATGGGGTACAAGGGTAGGATACATCTCTCATGGAGAGTGAAGTGGGTATACAACAAGATGAGTTCACACGGTGAGCTAACCGGGTGAACAATTGGGCTTTCTCAATATCTTATCATGAATAAACTAGGCTTCCTTTTGGGGCTCGATACATACACAAAGTGGGCTTGGTGGAGTTCATACATTTAGGATTATGTGTCCTTCTAATGGATTGGGTAGCCCACTTAACTCCTAAGTAGGCCTTGGGTATGGTCACTAAACTTAGGCAAAACATGAATTTAGGTGGGTCACATTTGTATGGAAGGCCTGATATGAACATAATGCGAACTTTAAGGTTTGGACAACCCTACAGGGCATGGTGGAAAGGTACTAGCATCAATGGGGGCCCAACGGTTTGGGTTAGCCAAATAAGAGCGACGGGTAGTACTAACATCAATGGGGGCCCAAGGCTTTGGGATAACCTAATAGGGGAAGGTGGGTAATACAATTATCAATGGGGGCCCAACGGTTTAGGTTAGCCCAATAAGAGAGAAGGGTGGTACTAACATCAATGTGGGTCCAACGGTTTGGGTTAGCCCAATAAGAGAAGATGATAATGGGCCTAATAGCGGGCCTTAGGGAGATTATAACGTGGACATTTAACGATCATTACTCCCAAGGTGATGATGGACTTAATAACTGGCCCTAAGGAGGATTTCAACGGTGGACATTTAACCACTATTGTCTCCTAGTGTGCGGTCTACTTGGGATTTGAATCTAACTCTCTACGAGCCCACGACCCTTATACAAATTGGGGTAAATGGACAGATATCGTGTATGTAACACATACATCATGATGGGCCTCATAAGGCAGCCCCATGGTGGGCATATAATCCATAAATCAAGGTGGGCCTCTCAAGGAATGGGGCTCACGTCCTTAGAGAAATGGATGGACGGTGTGAATATAACACATACATCATGGTGGAATCGCTCATCACAATTGGGCCTCATATAAGGGCCTTGTATAAAACACATCGGGCCTCACACAAGGGCCACATATACATCATAGTGGTCTTTATTATATGGGCCGCAAATACATCATATTGGGCCTCATACCTGGGCCGCATATACATCACATTGGGCCTCAAACACGGACCGCATATTCATCACAATGGGCCTCATATACATCACAATGGGCCACATCATATGGGCCTCAAATACATCGTAACGGGCCACATCCCACGGGCCTCGAATACATCACAATGGGCCTTATCCATGGGTTGCATATACATCACATGGGGCCCATCCATAGGCCTCAAATACATCAAGTGGGCCCTGCATGCTACAGGTAGGCTGCGTCTAGTAAAAATGGATAGACGACGTGGTTATAAATCACATACCTTAAGGTGGTTCCCACCGTCTAGACCATTGGACGGTGCGGATATGAAATCATGCATTATTTGTGGGCCCCACGCTCACATGTGGACGGTGTGGGTGACGCACATACATCACGTACGGGCCCCACAGTTGGACCCTGTGCATATAACACATACACCACGGTGGAGTCCCACCTTTTGGACTTTGGATGACGTGGATCAAACACGTACGACAGGTGGATCTCACCGTCCAGATGGGCGATGAGGATAAAACACTTACACCACAGTGGGCCCGTTAGACGGACAATATAGATAAAACTTACATCATGTGGGTCCCACCGTCTAGGGACTGGACATTGCGGACACGCCACATGTCATCAAGGTGAGACCCACCGTCAATCATCAGGTACATCAAGGTGGGTCCACACGTGTGGAGTCACGTGCCACCAAGGCAAGCCCCATGGACGGACGGGTAGGTAAAACACTTACATCGGTGGGACCCACAGATGGATGGCGTTGATAAAATACTAACATCAAGGTGCCCTAGCACCGTCCTTTGCTGGACAGTGTGGGAGCAACACATACATCAGTGGGCAGGTCCCACAGATGGACGGTGTTGATAAAACACATACACCATGGGTGGTACCCATCGTCCCACGTGCTGGACGATGGCGTGCTCCACCAGAGATTTGAATCTACCTCATTTACCAGGCCAGGCCTGGATGGACGGCATCAGATACAACACCTCAAGGTGGGTTCACATAGTGGCCCACCACATCTCTAGATCAGCTGATATTTATGTTTTTCCTTCATCCAGACCTGTTTAAACGGATAGGCAGCGAGGAGTCGCCCAACACATGGATGGTCTAGATCAGGTGGGCCACACTCCATCACAAGAGAGAGAGAAAGAGAGAGAGACAACATGGTGAAGGGAGGAGCTCTGCCACTATGAGCTCCTCTCGGTTTACAACACATACATCAAAATGGGTCCCATCACAAGTGGGCCCTCAAATAGAAATCAAGGGTGGAAATCTTAATATCACCCACTAATTTCATTTCTTCTAGGCTCCTTGGAATGCTAAGCTCCTCAGCTTCAACTTGATGGTGGAAGATGAGAATTGAAGGGTAGAGATGAGAGTTTAGGGGTAGGAAGTGGGCCACACACTAGGCTCTTTCTCTCTTGGAAAGCTTGGATGTCCACCCTCTCTTTGGTTGCTTGGAGAATGATAGAGGGAATGAGAGAGGAGAGGGTGTTGTAAGAGAGAGGTGATGGGTGATGGGTGTGAGTGACATGAGAGATGACTTAGGGGGTAGGTTGCTTGTCTTGGGGAAAAAAAAAGCATGGGCTAGTGATGGGATGTATACTTGATTGACTGATGTGAAAGGTGGTAGAGATTCTCTTGGGATTCGTAATGCCTGATGTTTTTATCGAAATAAATATGGGCCCACAACTCCTGACCTGGGTATCGCATCGGTGCGCAAGACACGGCGTTAGAACCGTGGTGATGATGCGGTCACTAGAGTACAAGTCTTGGGTCGAGTCGAATCAGAATATGGAATGCGACTTAAGTTTACGCGCAATCGCCGATTATAGGTCGCGGGTCGTCAGAATTCGATGGAGAGGATCGTGGGAGTCTAAGGAACTATACGGTCTAAGATACAGGCCTTATGGCTGGCCTATAGGTATACCATGATCTACACAAGAGAATTTGTAATGCCCCAAGTTTTTAGAACCCGAGTATATAAATCGTTCTCCAAAAACCTGAGTATTAACCTTTAAAGATAGTCCAATTTAGGTATATATATGTATATATATATTTTTCATTTAGAGTTAGCAGTTTAGCGAAAGATAGACAAATCAAACATAAAGGAAGATTTGCATTACATTCATAATATACAAGTGACTGCCCATAATTACTTATATAAACCAATGTTTCTTATAATAGAAAATACAAAAATTACATAATTTACATAAGAGAATTATAAAATGCATATAAACTTGAGCCACAAGATCGCGCAGCTTCTCTTGATAAATATAACCATACATCCCTGATAATTGTACCCTACTCTTTATCACTCTGGACACGAGTTTCTTTTAAGCCACCTGTGTTACCTGTACGGATATATATTTGATGGATGAGTGACCAACTCAGTATGAATTTTTCTCAAGATTACACACCATCGCCTTAGCTAAGCATAGTTAAAAACAACAAAGCAATCAAAACAATATATGGTGCAGTCTTTTTAATGCACGGATGTGTGAATGCACATTGACCTGGGGATGCTCATTCAGTTGGACTTGGGCTCGTCACCCATGCATAAGACTAGTCACTAGTGTAGCATATGTTGTACAACATACTGACCAAGTCATCACATAGTAACCGCTCGCTAGTATAGCATATCTTGTACAACATAGTGAGTAAGTCATCACGTATGTCGATAGTCGATGGTCTGGGGGCTAGCGAAATGATATCCCACTAAACCTAAGGGCACGTGCTATAACATTCAAAATTAGCCACCCGTTATTGCCAATATGCTATAAATGTATGATTAGCCAAACCATTATTATTCCAATCACAATCAGCCGATTTGAGTAACTCAATGGTCACTACGGGGGGCTCGTCACCCAGCGTAGGCTGACATCTCGGGCATAGTGTCCCATGATGACCATCCCTGGCTCATGAGGTTCTCTCATCTTAGGATGTTTAATGGATACCCATCAACTAGGGGCCAATCAAATTCAATAAGTAGGGATTACCATCACATGGGTATAAGCCATCCAAGGCACGCAAAACAATCATCAAAACATGAGACAAATGTTAAATCACAGCGGTAAAAGGCTGCTCAGATCATTAAATCGAGATGGCAAAGGGGTTAGGTAAGGTTAAATCAGAGCGGTTAAAGAGGTCATTTCCAAGGCACTCAAGCCGTATGACCTATGGATGGTAAATCCCATATTAATGTTTCATATCCCATATAACCTCCAAATCAAGGGTCCATTTCTTACCACACTCCATCTTGTTACATCCTAAGTATGGGTTCATATACACAAGAGAGATTACCCACTAGTAAGTGTAGTGAATATAGATCATAAGTGACTTATGACAACTCACGTAAAAGCATATAGCTAGAGCATGATAGACATAAGTTAAGCATAATAATCATGATAGGCTATGATGTGAACTATCGATTAAAATGAGAGTTATCATGTAAGTTACTATCACATGCAATCATGGTTCACTACTATTAACTATAAATCAAATACAAATCATGTCTTTAAAATTCATAAGAGGTCGCATGCTATTAGATAATAATTATGATTCTTAAATAAGACTATTACTTTAACTAATTTAGAAATGGAAAGCTTAAAGGGAAGAAAGCATCACATTATACTTTGAACCGCTTACGTCATCACTAGGAGGTGCGTGTGCCCTTCGAGTTGAATCCTATCAAGAATTATGAAATTTTACGATTAGATCCAAGTTTTGCGCATTATTAGGGTTAAGATCATAGCCTTGGGTTTCAATTAATTATTCTTAGGGTTTTTATGTAGAATTAGAGTTCGATCGTAGACTTAACTCTACGATTTGAATTGTAGTTGGTGTACAATAAATTACAATGCTAATTTAATAATTAAAAAATAATTATTAACCTTAATTTATAATCAATATTAGCTAACATAGTAATAATAATCATTATGATGATAATAAATACTAAGATTTACTATTAAAGATAATATTTAAGTGTTAATAAAATACTAGTATTTGATAATTACAATTTTATTTATAATAACTAGTTTTAATATAAATAATCTAGTAATGTCTAATCATACATAATATTAGCAATCCCCATAATAAGAGTGGTAACAATGATATTAACACCTCAAAACAAGTCTAGCTTGGGAAAAGAGATGTTGACTCACCTACGTCGACTCTATTCAACCTGCAAGCTTGATTTGCTCCCAACTTGAACAGCTCAACTCGGCGAGTTTCAGCCGATTTGACTCAGCAGCGCGTATCTACTCTCACTCCTCTTCTTTCCTTTCTTCCTCCTCATGACCAAATAGGATTTGAACTCGACCTAGCCCAGAATCAACTTGACTAGGTCAACAATTAACCGAGTTAACTCGGTTGGGTGAGGAAGGGCTTAGTCAACATTGAGAAACTTTCCCTCACAAATCTTCTTCTTCTTTTTCATTTCAAAATGAGCCATCCAGCAAGTTTGTTGGACTCAGCAAAACCTGACCCAACTCACACATCCCAACTCACTGAGTTTCAGCCGAGTTGACTCCATCCCAACCGAGTCGACTCTGTTTCCTCTCTCTAGCTTCTCTCCTTCTCTCTCTTCTTCCTTTTTCTATTTTTCTCTCTTTCTTGCTGGAACCCCAGCTAGAATCTTCAACCTGAACTGGAGTAGACCAGTGCCTGCATCGCGCTGGAATCAGTGATGAGCTGGACTCATTCTAGCGGGTGGATGCCGCACCCCTCAGCTCAAGAGTACAGCACCACCCGCGCTCACCCTTTTCTCTCTCACTCTCTCTTTCCCTCTCCGAGCCTCATTTCACAGCCATCAAGGGCCTGAACTCGGCCCAGATTCGGATCGAGGCCTGGTGCAGTAGTAGCAACTGAAAACCAATAGGAAAAGGAACAACATCCTCTCTCCCTCTCTCTCGTTTGTTTTCTTTTCTCCCCTTATTTATCTCCCTCTCCTTTAGGTCGAGCAGCGTCTAGACTTAGGCGACGTTTGAGTAGATAGTGTGGCGCAACAACTCAGGCCGAGTCGCCCCACTCGACGTGGCAGCAACCTGAGGAAGAGATGGGCGTCTTTGCTCCTCTCTCTTTTCTGCTTCCTCCTTCCTTCTTTTCTTCTTTTTCTTTCTTCTTCCAACTCCGGCCTGTGGGAACTCCGAATTTGACCAGCAATCGCCCTGAATCGGTGCGACTCGATGTGGCTCGAATGGAGAAGGAGGAGACAACCATTAATGGTGTCTTCACCATCACCATCTCTTACACCAATCTGAATCTAGCAGTCTGTCCGTAGGGAACCTAGAGAGATTTTAGACATGCCTCATTAAAGCTTGGAGATGTTTTGGGTGGTGGGTTTGAGCGAAGGAGAAAATGACCATTTTCAAGCCGCCATAAGAAATGGAAGAGGGTCTTGCTGCTGTTGCTCGATCCTCTGTTTCTTATAGAAAACCCTAGCTCTCCTAAGCTATAAGATCATAATCAAATGACCAAGATTGCCCTAGTTTGCAACCGCTCCAAGTACAAGTGGTAAAGTAAAGAAATCGGCCGTTGGTTTCTTTCCCTGTTATTGAGGGAGCCCTAATCCATGTGAAACGGAGGGCTGGGATTTGTCTAAATGGATGCATGGGATGGACAGAAGTGCGCATGCGGATTGCCAGCCTATTGGTAAAACAGTTTCTGTTTTTGGAAACTCATTGCACGTGACTCTGTTTGGTCCCATCGTTGTGCGCATTCACGGGTGTATGAACCCACACGGACAATGTGGTTTTGGTCAGGCGGGAGTGATCTATCAAATGGATAGTTTAGATCATGAAAGTGGGCCCTTATTTGTAAGCCATGATAGAAATTACGAACGTCTGTCCGTCCATTGGCGAAAATGTGAAAGGCAGAAGGAGGATGCCCACGGTCTAGTGCACCTTAGGTGCACACCCACTATGGTACGCATGCATGAAATGTGGGGTCCACATTGATGCTGGATAAAATCTACCCCATCCATTCTCTTTGGAGGTCCCAACCAGTGCCTCTAACTAAAGGTCAGGTAGATCTAAAGTTCAGGTGGGCCATACTTAATTTTTTATTTATTTTTTTAGTTATAATTGTAGATTTTTGTTAGTCTGATGGCTGGATCATCTCGAAATGGAATGTCAACGGTTAAAAGGGTCCAAGGGGCCAATAAGCTAGAAATTAATGGCTAGATTATGGATTATATGGCCTATTATGCTTTTATAACATTAAATATCATGTTTCAATACTTTTAATAATATTATTATTTATTATTATTATTATTATTATTATTTTAAATTAAAATTGTAGGGCCTACCCCTAGTCAGAAGTATTCCTCCAGGTGAGTTCACCACTTCGAGTTATGTACCTCATTCTTCAACTAATTTTAATAGTTAAGTGAGCCACACTAAGTGAACATCTACTTATCAACTTTCAAAATCCTAATGATTCAAATAATTCAGCAATTGAATTGACTCATCTTTAGTTATTAATAGTCCTAGGAACCCTAAGAATTATTTAGGTGTGATCTGGTAGTCGAATATGGGGGTAGATGATCCGATTTGTGTTTCCAAAGGATGGATAATCCAACGAGATGTTATAACCTAATGAACGGTGGATCTTGTGACTTTGATCCCTAATTTACTTTACGTGATTTAATTGTACTAAATAGGTGTATTCTGAAATATCATCATGATCAAGATTCTAAAATAGAATTTTTATTTATTTAAGTACAGGGTTAAATGGACAGATCGATCTCAAATCTTACAATTGTGTTGTGAGTAGTCATAGTCCAAAATCAGATGGTTGAAAGGTCATTAGAGATCCATGAAAGATTGAACTAAACTCTTCAAGGTCTTGTAGTCATAGTCGAAATCAAATGGTTAAGATGGATAGGTTTAGGGCTGCTAAAAGGTGACATGTAGGGTAAGTTACGTGCGTTCCCACATACGAGTAACTAATTTATATATACATGGTGACACTCGTGTATTGAAAAGTACAGGGTGTTACAAAATTCTAAGCTAAAAAACTATGTAAGAAACCCCAAATCCTTCATGTGGAAGGATGATTGAAGGATCATCTGAAGCTCTTAGATGCCAAAGAATCACTACCCGTTAAAAGTAAATCATCAACATACACTAGTAATATCATAATACCATGGATGATGATCTTAAGAATAAAGATATATTATAAGCACTCTGTCTAAATTCAGCTCTAATCACAACTTAGTGTAATCATCGAAACTAAACACTGGGTGCATGCTTGAACCCATATAATGCTTTTTGAATGTGGCACACTAAAATTTTCTAATTTGGTTCAGGCCCAAGGGATTGAGTCATGTATATGGTTTCTCATAAGTCTCTATGAAGAAATGCATTTTTTAACATCTATTTGGCGAATGGGCCAAGAACGAGTAACAACCACTGCAACAAGTGTGCAAATAGTCTTCATTTTGGCAACCGATGCAAAGGTCTCCTCATAATCAATTCTATATTCCTGTTTATGACAACGAAACGTGCCTTATATCTTTCTAGAGAGCCATCAGACATAAGCTTGACAAAATATACCCATTTATTACCAATCACTTGTTGATCAACTAGACAAGGAATAAGATACCATGTGTGATTATCTGCTAATGCCTATAATTCTTCGGCTATGGCGTCTGTCCAACATTGGTGTTTGGAAGCATGAAAATATAAGGTAGGAACAGAGATGGACTCAAGACCAGAAAACATAGAACAAATGAGCCTATTCGGAGGATTTGATTGATGAGTAGAATTACGTACCTTAGGAATTGGAGGATTGACTGTAGGGTGAGCAACAGGAGAGGAATTAGGAGAGAAATGATTCACTTTCTCGTCAATGAGAAACCTACAACGAAGCTGGAGGAAAATGTGAAGCAGAGGGTATATCAGAAACCAAGTTAGGCTTGTAGAACCATCAAAATTATTACTCATAGTAAGAAAGAGTGGAGAAAGAAATGGAATAGGTTCTAAGAAGACAGCAGCCTTGAAACATGAACATAACGAACATTTGGGTCATATCAATGATATCATTTTTTAGTGTCTCCAAAACCGAGATACATGTAATGAACAAATATTGGATATAGCTTATTATGTTCATGTGGAGAAAGATGAACATAACAAACATATAAAAAAAAATATAGAATAATGAGTAGGGAGGAAGAGAACAAAAAAAATACAAGATAAGGACAAGTATTTTCAAGAATTTTAGTTGGCATATGATTTATGAGATATAAATAATGGAATATTGAGTCTGCTTAAAAACTTCGTGGAAGAAAGGTGTCCTCCATCAAAGTAATGAATATGAGAAGATTTGGAGAATTCTCTAGTCATTTTCTATATATTGCATTGCCCTAGGTATGGTATATATAGGGTTACAAAATCCATATATGGAAAACAATAAATAATCACCTATATCAATACATGTAATGGAATTTAGTATAATATCTATCTATAACTAGCATTATCTACAAAAATCAATTCATTCAAGCCATTGCAACGTTCAAGCCGACTAGAGTAGGGTTGATATTTGATATCCACAATCATCTCTTTTAAAGAGGAGTGCCATAGCTCTTATTTCTCCTCTTAAATCTCTCATGCTCACAAGCAGTTCTCCTATCGTTCATTTACTTCACTCTTTACTTATTGTACAACTTTCTCTCATACACTTCCTTCTCTTTAGGTTATTCTCTAAGTGTATACTTCGTATTTTGTTGATTTTTAAAATCCTAACATATCAAAAACCTGGGTTCATCCAATCTTTATGTCTTTTATTTTAATAATCATCTCCTCAATTATGGTTGACACGAGCGAGCTGTCTTTATGATCATATTGTAGTTAAACTTTACTATTACTTCATGTCCTTTTTAAACAACCATTGTCTCGTTAAATTGTTGCTGGGGTTGATTCATTGTGATCTCCTAGGTGGTGGATAGAATTAAGTGGTTGATTCCTATTCGACTTCAGATATTGTAAACAACCAATTAAACAATAAAACTATCTAAAACTCCTAAAATCCCCCCAAATCCAAAATTCCTACAAAGGAGAGACCGTATTCGAGTGCCAATAGAGAAGAATTCCTAACCCCTTTATTCTTCATCACTGAGGTCCTTACTCAGAATTTTCGGTTGCAAACCAACTATAGGAGTCATTCTGGTTGGGGACTCTCTAATTCCCCAACTAATAGTGATTCGATGGTGTCTAGCTAACTGTATACTCCGAGCTTCATCAGCTAGTGGTGACTCTAAGTCAAACATATCATTCAAGTCAATACCACACCCTCTACTGCCAAAATAGGAGAGAGCACATGTCTTATAGAGCGTTCACAATTTTTGAGACTCTATTGGGTATTGGCTAGCCACTAGTGAGGCATCGACTTGAAATGTGGGATTTAAGAAATTTTTAAGATTTTTTTTTGTTCCAGTCCATTACATTTCCATATATTTACTTTTATCTATTCACTTTTTGACACTTTATTTTCCCACAACTTACTTTTGCTCACTTTAATTTTCTACCAAAAAAAAAGGGATTATTGTAGTACTTGAATATCATAATGCTAGCACCATCCTACTGCATATGAAATTATCGGGCTTGTGGAGGATTCCTCTCTGATTTTGCCATTGAACAAACTCCCTAAAAGGCACCACCAAGCATGTGTCAAAGATTTCTCCAAATGGGTAAGGAGGTATTTCGCTTAAGGAACCTTGGGAAGTCAAGAAACCCCAGTTGCATGCATTCACCGACATGTTCCTGATAACACGAAAAGAAATAAAGAAAAGTTACAATATATATATATATATATATATATATATATATATATATATATATATATATATATATAAAATATTTAAAAAACAACTTAAAAAAGAGAGAAAAGGGGACAAGGGGTGAAAATTGTTAGCTCCCATCATTGCTTTCAAAAGTGACTTACTTGTCCGACATCCCAGAAAATTTCAATTCAGTTTACACCAGGTCATGAACGACAATGATTGCCCATGAGGACATACTCGTGGCCCTACCAGTCCCAGAACCATTACAGCTAGTAGTCGATGGTGTCCCCATAGTTTTTCTCATGTTGAAGTGGCCAAAAGTCTCAAAATGTTGAAAAAATTTTGTCTATGTTTCTCTAGGGTGGGACTGCACCCTTAGCCCAAAATATGTTTGCACAACCACTCAAGGCTCTAATCAATCAATCCTCATAATTCCCTTCAAATTTCACTCTTCCTCTTACTTCTATCCCTTTCTTTATCTTCTCTCCTACTTCTCATCAAAGCATTCAAATTCCTATAATCGGGAGCCCATTCTAACAAACTCCCCCTCATGGGACCCATTTCCAGCCAACTCCCCCTAATGGAAGCCTATATCCAGTGAATTCAACATCCCACAACCAAGAACCCTTTATGGTCAACTCCTCCTAACAGGAGTCACTTCCAGTCAATTTAACCCCCCACAATCAGGATTCAATTTCAGCCACAACCTCTCCCTAACAAGAGCTAGTCATAGTAGTCTTCCACTAACAAGATTCAATTCCAACCGGTATGTATTTGAAGTATCGATATCATTACAAGTTTTGCTAGTCCGGGATATGAGAACAATATCAATATCATGGATAACCGAAAATGCATGTCAACATGTGAAAAATTGTGTAAATTTTCAATGAAACTTTAGGAGATGTTACAATAATTTACATATTTAGGAATAAAAAACTTACAAAAAAATGCATATATAATAAGTTTCCATTTAGTGGGGGCCTAAAAGCATGTGTTGTCATAAGAAATCAGTCCAACTATCCCAACTATCTCATCTATCTATCCAACCATCCATGCATCCATCCATGTAATGCCTCGACTTTTCAGGACTCGAGTATATGACTCATTTTTCAAAAACCCGAGTGTTAACCTTAAAGAATGGTCAAATTCGAGTGTACATTTTTTTTCTTTCATCAGAGTAAGAAAATGAGCGTAGTGTGGACAAATCAACATAAATAAAATTTTCATTATTATTCAAATATACAAGAAGCTACCCATAATGACTTATACAAACCAATGTTTCTGAATTTAACAAGTACAAGATTTACAAGAATTTAATACATGAAGAATAACAAAAAGCATATAAATATAAGCCGCAAGCTTATGTAGCTCCTCTAGGCAAATATAGCCATACATCCTTAGTGATCGTACCCTGCTCCTCAGCAAGTCTGAACGTACATATTACTAAAGCCACCAGTACTACCTGTATGGTTGTATATTTGATGGATGAGTGGCTAACTCAGTGTGAATTCTCTTCAAGATTACACACCGTCGCATTAGATAAGAAATAGTATAAAACATTCAGACAACCAAAACAGAGTAAATGCAGTCTTATTAGATGCATGGATATATGAATGCAATTGTCGGCCTGGGTAAAACATCTAGACGGCCTATGTCCCAGGTAAAACATCTAGACGGACATTGGGGTCGTCACCCATGGATGTGACTAGTCATTAACGCAACACTTAACATAATCGCATGGGCATGAAGATCCAAGTCATCATCATAAATTGAATGACCGGTTATTAATGCAACACTCAGCGTAATCGCATGGGCATAATGATCTAAGTCATCGTAAATATGCCATGTATGCATGATTAACCAAGTCATTATTAGTCCATTTGCAACTAACCAATTTAGATAAGCTCAAAGGTCACAACGGGGAGCACATGGCCTAGCATAAGCCGACGGCTCGAGCATAGTCTCCCATTAGCACCATCCCTGACCCATGAGGCTACCATCTTAGGATATTTAATGGAAACCCGTCGACTAGTGGCCAATCATATTACAGTATATGGGGCTTACCATTGCATGGTTGCACGGTATAAAACATCAAACCCGTATAGAAAAAATATCAAAACAAAACCACGTAGGGCGAGTATCAAAATAAGCCACATAGGGTGAATATCAAAACCATACAATAAAGACCATCCTTAAAAATCATTGGACATAACAACCCTGGATAGTAGGCCCACATTAATGATTCATCTAGACCACCACTCAATAACCACTAAGTCGAAGGTCCACAGCAATCACCGTCAATCGAGTTACATCCCAAGTATGGGTGTACATTTATAAGTTGAGATTTTTCACTGATATACCAGTTTAAGTTCCACAAATAATTCATGAACAAGTACACAGGATGAACATTAAGCAGGCCATATAGCAATTCAATTTTCACCAACTAACACATGTGATTAAAAGAGAGATATCAATTATAAATTTAAATAAAAACTATAACTTAAGCTAATGAGAAGATGGAAAGCTCAAGGAGAAGAATCATCATCTTATACTTTGAATCGCCTTCTAGTGTCGCTAAGTAATTGTACCTTTAGAATCGTGTCCTATCACAAATCATGAACTTGTACAATTAGATCCAAGTTCTACGCACTACCTAGGTTAAAGATCATGGCCTAGGGTTTAGATTACTTAGGGTTTTGATTGAGGATTAAGGTCTTATCCTATAGTTTAGTTTTAAGCTTTACTTAGAAGTTGAAACCTAATTTATAATAATATTAGGAGGGATAATAAGTAGTAATTGTCAGTTAATACTAAAACACTATCTATGGTTAGGGTATTGACCAAGAGTTTAGACCACTTAGGTCTGGGATTTCATTCTCAGGTTTAGGTCTAGGTTAGATTTTTGGATTTGAATGTTAGTTGGTATAAAACTAGTTAACATGTTAAATTAATACTTATAGCATAAGTATTGACATTAATGGTATAATTAACATCAACTTATCGTGGTAATAATTAGTATTACAATTGAAATAAAATGGTATTATTAAAGATAATATTTTCAAGTAATGGATACCATGCAAATATCGTTAATGATGTTTTCATTTATAGTAACTAATATTAGTGTAACATGTTACTAGTAATCATTATGGTGATAATTAGTATTATGATCTACTATGATAAGATTTAGGAGTGGCAAAACAATACGCTAGTATTTAATAATGATTTTTATTTTCTTGTCTATAATAACTATGCTTAGAATAGATATTTACTAATGGCTATGCATTTCTAACATTAACAATCCTAACCATGATAGAAGTGGTAGCAATGTTAATTGAATTAAGAGGATTTTGGTATGGAGAGGAAGGGTGGACTCACCTTGTCGTGCCTCCCTCAGCCAGCGCCTTAACTCAACTTATGTGGACCGAGTCGACTCGACAGACATCCCACACCATCTCTTCTTCTTCTCTATTCTCCTCCTCGTTTCCCTCTCTTTTCTTTCTTCCTTTCCTTCTTCCCTCTCCTTCCACATGCTAGAAATCCAGTAAGAGTCTGGATCATGCCAAACTCAACTCGACTTGGCTAGACTTGGTTCCAGCCGAGTCAACTCAGCAGCCACTCATTCAAATCCCCTCACTCCTTCTCCTCTCTCCCTATACTTTCCAAAAAAACTTGAACTGGACTAACCCACGTCAGCCCAGATGGACCGCAACCCTGACTTCCCCAACTCAGCTTGGTTTGAGTCGAGTTAGTGCAGCAATGCACACTCTCCCTCTCTATCTCCTCTCCTTGTCTCCTTCTCTTTTCCCCCCATTTTCCTTCTCTTGTTGGAACTCCAGCAACCCCCAAACACGACTAGGTCCGAGCCTAACTCGCCTCAGCAATGAGTCGGGTCACTACCCGAACCCCTCACTGCCCTTCTCTTCTCCCTGCTCCTCCTTTCCTTTCTTCTTGCTGGAAAGATTAGAAGCTACTGGAGCAAACCACACCCATCACCAGGTCGAGCATTACAGCAGCTCCTCTCGACCAGACTTGGTACGGTAGTGGCAGCCGCACCGCTGCATCCTTCTTTCCCTCTCTCATTTTCTCCTTCTTCTATTTCTTTCTTTCCGTTTCTTTCTCTCTCTCCGTATTCTTTTCTTTTTACCTACTGAAGGTCCAGTTGAAATAGTCAAACATCCAGCCAGATCTGACCCGAACTGCGTTGACTTGGTGCGGTAAAACGCCGAAGAAGAAGATGCAAGAGTTAATGACAGATTGCAAACGGGGGTTTATTTCTTCAAACTAATTGTTGTAGGTGGTGTGTATGAGCTCATAGGATCTTGGAGAATGGTTGAAGTGAAGCTCCAGGGAGGTTTTCATGGTGGGTTCGAGCAAAGGAGTAAACAGCCGGTTTCATGGTTATGGCTGTGAAAATGGAGGGTGAGGTACTATTCCTCGATCCATACTCCTCTTATGCTAGCCCTAACCCTTTCTAGACCGTCGGATTAGCACCCAGGGGTTTAGATCTTCTCTGGCCGAAAATGCCTCTAAAACGGTGGGCAAAATGGAATCGGTCGTGGGTTCGTTTGCAAGCCCTAAACCACTTGCTTAGGTGGAGGGCTGTTGGACAGCTGAGATAACACACATAGACGGCTGGAATTTGAGAAGGGAGAGAACACACAGATTGCCCTCGTGGCAAGGAGGACAGTTGCTATTTTTGGAAATATGGTTTTGTAGGGCTATTTTGCAACGAGGTTTGTGTGTCCATACATGCATGAAAGTCTGATGTAAAAGTTGGATTTTGGTCCCACGCGTGTCCTCTGTCAGATGGATGGTTTGGATCATCAAGGTGGGGACCATATGGTGGGCCATGATTAGAAATTGGGGATGCCTGTGCGTCCACTATTGAAACCAAAGGGAGAGAGAGTTTCTCCTTTGAGAAAGCTCAGTCAAGGTAATTTTGACTGCCTTGCAGGTACGGTGCACGGCGAGTGTGCACCAGCTGTGCACACGCACCCCATTAGGTGGGGTCCATAGTGATATTTTTAAGAAATTCGCTCCATTGATTCCACCTTAGAGGCCCCAAGCAGGGTCCTTAATCAAGGATCAAGCGGATCTAATGTCTAGGTGGGGCCCACAGCTTGATTTGTAGTCCTAATTGTGGTTTCATGTCAATCTAGTGGTTGAATGATTCCGAAGTTGGATGTCAACAGTCAAAAGATCCTGATGGGCCATTTATAAGGCTTTTGTCACATATTACTAACCGATACTAATATTAATATATATATATATATATATATATATATATATATATATATATATATAAGTATAATTTTAATATTAACATACTACTAATTACATGCTGCTGTTCACACATTCATTAATATACCTAATCCATAATATACAATATCATAATAAATGAATTGAAGATTGTATAATATAATTAAAATTATCTTTGTATTTTATAATATTTTTAAATAATATGCAATTCCATTAAAGTATTTAATGATTTTTTTTTGTATACATACTTATAAAAGATATTCAATGCTTCATTATTATTAAAAATTTGATTTTACATTGTGAAATTATTATTCATTATGTTTATTTAATATAATATTATTTTTATAATATCTTATATATATTAAATACATACATATCATTTTAGCATGAAGTTTTAAATCTTTACAAAGTACATACATTTCATAGTGTATACATTTAGGTTGCATTATTTATACATTTATGGTAACACCCGAGTATTGAAAAGTATGGGGTGTTACAGTCCACCTATCCATCCAAACGTCCAACGTTATACAATCAATGGTAGACTTAAATCAATGGTAATAGCAGTATCTTAGATTCTATTGAATGTTATACAATCATCAAGCTAAGAATGATTAAATCGTGCATTAGACTTATACGATTGACTACGGAGGAAATCGAACAAAACGGCATTGGGTGCAAGGCATCTTGTGTAGTTCCAACTACTGCTAATCGTCTGTGTTAATTTTGGTTGGTCGTATAGGTCCGGGATAGCCACCTTAAAGCGGGTTATCTACTTATTTAAATAATTCATGGAGCTCGATCCACCACAACAACAATTCAAATTTATCAACTACATAAACATACTCAAAAGAAAATTCAATACCATACTAAGGTATACCAATTGAACACATGTATGAATCAGTAGAATCCAACCAACATCAACACATGACAATTGAATACATGTACAATTTAGTGTAATTCAATCTATATCAGCATTTCTTAACATTCAATATCGAAGAGTTTTGATATTAGGAGTTTCATATCACTAAAGCATTTCATCCAGCATGTTATTAATCAAATAGAAAATAGACACATGTAATATCTAAAATTTCAAGAATAAGCTTAAGGATAGATCTTCACCTTAGAGTCGAAAATCCTTGATTTGGATGCGGCCCTAGCGTTAAGAATTTGGAAAAAATACTATTAATCCTAATTCATTGGCAATCTCATCATTAATAACATGAATTCCAACCTAATTAAAATTTAATAAATGATTAAGGGTTTTACCTAACTTCATTCAAGTAAACTCCAACTCGATTCAACAAGTCGAGGCTTGAAATTGGCATACAAAGACATCCACATAAGGCCATGCCCAAATATGCCTTCCACAATATGCATGGCCGCTCCTAATCAATTGGCGGGATCCCAAGTCCTAGCATAAATAAACCCTAGGGTTAGGATTTTTTAGAAACAATAGAAACGAAAGGGGGTTCCCAACACTAATGGCTCAAAAAGGTAGAAAATGAAAGGAAGATGTGGAAAGACAGTTAGAGAACCTCTTACCTAGTAAGAAGTGAAGAATTTGACTCGAAATCAATGAATTTTGGCCGTGGAAGAAGCGAAATAGAGTGTAGAGTTGCAAGATCCAGTGCGCATAAGGTTCGGACGGAGTGATCCAGTACCAAGCCCCACTATTTTTCTCATCCCCCTCTTCTTCTCTTCTTCTTTATTCCTTTGGTGAAGGCAAATTCGTATGGAATGGAGTACTTCTATTCGAATCGGAGTTTGGAACCTAACTTCTCCTCGGGAGGATAGATTTTTTTTTTTTTTTTTTTTGAGGGGGGGCGGGGGGGTGCATGGGGGTTTGCTATTTGTAGCACTAAATGCAATGAAAATGATCATAATGGCCTAATATTTATTGCATAAACCCTATAGGAGGCCGTTTCTAGCTGTTGGGGCCCACTAAGAGATGTATGGGTCGATTTACATCGTAGAATAGTTGCTCCAAGTAGTGATCTACACAAGGCTTTGATTGCCTTGCCATTCAGATGCATCAATTGACGACTATGAACAAATCGAAGGTGGACAATTAACTATCATCAATTAGGGTCGCGGCTATACAGATATGCATGGGATATTAATCTAAGTTGGTTTCCTTAATTTGATTGTGATCTAATGTCTGAAAGTCACAACTTTGGCAAAAATCGAAGGTGGACAATTAACTTAAGCTCATGTTGATTTTAGCCCAACCTCACACAACACATGTGATGCCCTTTGACTCTAAATTGAGCGATTCTGCATGCCGCCTTGGCTTAATGTTCGTAATGGACATCAAGCCTAACAAGACATATTTTTTCATAGTTTCGGGTTTAGCGGACCACTTATGGATGATCTAGAGCTAGTTAGGTTAATCTGGATATTTTTGGAATAGCAACAGGATTTATCATATAGGGCGATTAGGGTTTGGATTAGCTAAATCCACAACATCATCCACAAGAGGCGGAGCCTACTTGGAATCTAAGTCTAACGAGGCTCCACAAGGCTATACTTGAGTGAGCTTTTAAGCCAATGGGCCCACTCAACAAGTGTACACATAAGTAGCCTAATCGTATTACTAATAGTATCCAAACAGGTGACAATTACAGGGTCCACAAGCGATCACGGTAAGCCTACAAGAGGCATCAAAGTGACCTTACAATGTTCCCATTCAAGCCCTAAAAAGGGTTGCCCACAAACAACCAAGCATGGACCTAAGATGGGCTGGACATAGGTAGGGTGTCAGACCTGAACGGTGGGCCCCAACACATCTAAAGAGTAGGTTCCATGGTGGGAAAGGTGTGTCTACAACACACATACAACAAGGTAGGCTTGCAGCACAAATATAACACCTGCATCAGGACGAGCCCATAATATGGCTATAACACATACAACAAGGTGAGCCTATGGTGTGGCAATAATACATACATGAAGCAGGCCATAGTGCCAATAGACCGCATACAACATGGTAGGCTTGATGGAGCGGGTACAATATATACATCAATGTACGCCCATGGCATGGTAATACACACATCAAGGAGGGCCCACACTTGAATTGGACTGTGAACAAACATCATAGCGGGCCTCATGGTGTGTATACAACTCCTACACAAGATTGGGCCCAGTACGATGGGCGTTAAAAAGGATCCAATGGTGGGCATCATTCACTCCATTATTGGGCTCAAGCCCGAAAATGGTATGGCAAATGAATGGGCAACATGGCTAGAACACATATAACACAACGAGACTGATAAGAAGGTTTCTAAGGGTGGGCATCATTAGCCCTATTGTTTCAGGTGGCATGGCCTACATGAGCCACAGATCCGCCTGATTTCCGAGATCATGCTCTAAGAGATAGACGATGTGATTCGCCCATGGCTGAGTGCAATACATACATCTAAATCTGGTCCAATTATGCGGATATAACACAGACTTCAAGCCAAGGCCATGACACTAATACAACACAACAACAAGGTTGGCCCATAGTGCGACTGCTACATAAACATCAAGGCATGCCTATGGTGCGACCATAACATGAACTACAAGGTGGCCCGTGGTGTGGACACCATACATCAAAGCAGGGCCAAGGCGCAACTACAATTCATACATCAAGGCAAGCCCTAGTGAGGAGGTCTAATGGTGGGCGTCTAATCATCATGGTTTAGGTGGCGTGTTAAGAGTTAAATATTGCATATTTATCCCCTACTTTGCAATGCTTTCCTATACAAATTCATGGTAAAACGGTTTAGTTAGATGTGCTTTTGATATACAAGAAAGATTGGAAGGTCTGAGATTATTTGAGCTAAATGTAAGAATTTAAAGCCTAAATTATCATGAGTAGAGTGATTAAAGATTTGAGAGCTCAAGGGATGATGATCAATCATATTTGAGCATGCAGATCAAAGGAGATCAAAATGATTGTGAAACGATGCTTGAAAACAAGTGTAGAAATCAAGAAAAAGAAGTCTTAAAAATTCAGGGCTAAGAAAATGAAAACCTGAAACCGTAGGGTAAAAAAAAGTAATGAAATTCTAAGGTCCACTGAGACGCACTGGACAATTCACGTTCGATTGAAAACATAGTCCGGTCAACCGAGCTATGTGTAAATCAATTGTGTAAGTTTGAATTCTTCAAAGTCGGTGGTGCAAAATCTATATAAGGGAGGCTTCTTTTCGTGTCTAAAACACATTCTAGGGAGAGAGAGAGAGAGAGAGAGAGAGAGAGAGAGAGAGAGAGAGAGAGGGGAGATCACGCCTTTCTTCTCTGATTTCTTCTTTGATTTTATGGGCTTCTTTTATTTTTCTATTTTAACAGTTAGCTACGTGTAGTTAATCTCCTAGCTACGGTTAAGGGGTGAAATTTTCAGTTAATTTTCAATGTTCTAATTTATTTGATTCAATACATTTGTTTGAATGATAATTTTTAGTTGCATTGATTTGAATTTTGTTTTTTGAAGCTCTTGAGTTTTATGGTCTTTGATCCATGTGAACTACGGGTACGTTAGACGTTTAGTAGTGCAATTACTTGGCTTGATTAGAGAAGGTATAGATATGTAAAATCCCTCAATTTATTGTCGACTCTAGGTACAATAGGTGCTTGAAATTTCCCATGATCAATTATTAAGTACTTCATGAGAAGATTGATTCGATTGAAGTTCATATCTATTATTAGTGAATTATTTATAGTTTTATCTTCATATTGGAACGAATCATCATTCTATTTCGATTAAGTTATCAAAGTTGAATCGATAAACTGGCACTGTGAATTGATTGGTAGTGGATCATGGATCCTTAGTTCCTTTTCATTATTGTTTATAATTTCTTAATCTTAAATTTAAACTAGTTCTATTTGTCTACTTGCCTGTCCTTGTGTATTAACACCGGATTCACCGAGTCATGCTACTTGGCAACCATGCACTTGGGAGTGCAGAGAATATGGTGCGGTCCAGTCGAGACTTGAATCAACCCTCATATAGCCTATACAATAAAATGATCTAGCAAACAAATGTACGGCGCTAATAAAATATATACGTCAAGGTGGCGAGCCCAACTGAGTGCAGACCCCAACTGAGTGGCTTAGAGTGGGGCCCACACATTGGACAGCATGGGTAGGCTCCACTGTCCAACGTGTGGTCTACCTGGGCTAAGGACCTGCAGCACATTTGGGTCCATGCTCTCAAATGAGTGGTCGCAACGGATGGACAGCTGGAATATACAACACGTGCATCAAGGTCAGCCACACCTGCTGGATGGAGTGGCTAAAACACATTCAACATGGTGGCCCCCACCAAAGACGGCCTAGGTATAAATAGACAAGTGGCAGGTCCACAGCGGACCGCACATATGGGTTGGATGGCAAATAAACATCACAGTAGGCCCTTGGAAGCTTTTAATGGTAGGCAATCAATTACCACTATTTCTAGATGTATCCACCTAAAACCACATATGGGTTGGATGGCAAATAAACATCACAGTAGGCCATGATGGATGGCTAGCATGGATACAACAAATACATAAAGGTGAGACCCCACAAGGGTTCGTTGCCCTTTTCGATGATTTTATTGGATGGCCCACCTGGACACCACATGTACACCACGGTGGAAATCCATGGTGGGTCCCACGGCCCCCGAAGGAGGCTGGAAACGGCAGAGGGGCAGGCCCAAAACAGGGCTGCCCCAGGGTGTGCTCCACCTGAAGTTAGTCGGCCCACCAAGGCCCGTTAGCCTTTCCGGTGGCCAAAATAGTGAACCACTTAGGATGGCTCATGCACATGCTGATGGGACTCGCCGATGGGACCCACAGCTCCTGATTTGAACTGAAAAATAAACATTATAACTGAGGTTTCAATGATAGGTATTAATTCAAACCGTTTCCTTCAGTACGGCCCACTCGAGATTGGAATCTGACTTATTTTCGTTCCATGGCCTAAAATGATGAGGCAAAGTAGATGAACAGTGTAGATAAAACAGCTACGTCACGGTGAATCCCACAAAGTGGGCCGCAGCTGCAGCATGGTCTGGACACGGTACTGACAGTGCCTTGTGGCCCCGCGTGATATATATATATATATATATATGTGTGTGTGTGTGTGTGTGTTTTATCCAAGCTGTCATCTATTTTTCCAAATCATTATAGAGCATAAGCCAAAAAATGAGTAAGATCCAAATCTCAAGTCGAACACACCATAAGAAAACAGTGGCGAATGAATGCTCACCATTAAAATCTGTGTGACTTACGAACAGGTTAGATGGCCTATAACCATCACGGTGGGCCTTAGAAAGGTTTCAACAGAGGACATTAATGTCCCTACTGTTTTTACTGTTTTCTGTGGTGTGGATCACCTAGGACCTGGATCTGTATGGGCCATGGCCTAAAATGATCTGCCAAAGCAGATGGACGGTGTGGATAGGCACATACAGCACGGTGGGTTTCCCGTAGTGGGCCACCTGCTGGACAGCGTGCATAGGCTCACTGCCCTGCAGCGTGGTCCACTCGTGTGGACCCCCTCCAGGTTTTAGAGCACGCTGACATCCGTGTTTTGGACGCGGATTTCCTCGGAGAAAGCCTTTCACACGAAGTTCCTGCGCTGGAAATAGGTGGCCCACCGTGAAGTTTGTGAGAAATCTATCCCATCCATCCATTTTGTGAGTTAATCTTAGGTCTTGAGACCAAAAGTGAGCAGGATCCAAGACTCAAGTGAAACGCACTGAAGGAAAAGGTGTCCTACCGTTGAAACATCCCTGGGTCGACAGTGATGTTTTCATGCCATTCATACCGTTCATAACGTCATTCCTACTAGGATACCGTTCATAACGTCATTCCTACTAGGATGAACTAAAAATACAAATATTACCCTGTTTCAAAACTTATGTGGCTCATGAATATTTCAACTGTGGATGTTCAATCCTCACGTTTTCGCTATACTTGAGTCTTGGATCCGGCTCATTTTTGGCTTCACACCCCAAAATGAGCTCAAAAAGCGGATGGACGGGGTTGATTTCTCACAAACATCACGGTGGGCCCCACCTAAGTGAGCTTCCTGCGAAGCCTTTGGCAGGAAATCTGCGTCCATGTTTTCCCCTCAGACCCTCAGACAGGCCAGGTAGTCTTGTAAGCAGGTTAGATGGTAGATAAACAACGTGTTGGGCCTGAAAAGGCTTCAATGGTGGACGTCATTATCTCTACTGTTTCCCGAAGTGTGTTCCACCTGAGACACGGACCTATCTTATTCTGGCGAAATGAATGAACGTATGGAACACAAACATCATGGTGGGGCCAGCAGTGGCCCCACCTCGTCACCCCAATGAAAGCAGCGCTGGTTGCTGTTTGGTACAGCAACTGGCTGCCCAGAGGCAGCAGTCATTATTATTATTATTATTACTCTCTCTCTCTCTCTCTCTCTCTCTCTCTCTCTCCCGCCGGTGGGTTCCACAAGCATGATCCACTTGGTCCATTATTTTGGCCAGCCCAAAGAGCTTTAGGTCAAGCTGAAATTTGTGTTTTTACTTATCATGTGTAACCTTTTCAACCAATTGAATGGAAAACAAACATCATGGCCCACTTGTGGGTCCCACATCCACCTTGAATCAAAGCAAGAAAAGGGAAAGGAAAGGGAGATGAATAACCAAGAAAAACCAGCCATTGGGTGGGCCCCCGCCACTATGGGGCCCTCCATACATGTCCATGCACACAAGAAGGCCCACAAAATGAAAAAAAAAAAAAAAAAAGAAGAAGAAGAAGAGAAAAGGGGGGTGAATGGTCGGATCGGGTTGGGTCGGTGATGGAACCGCTCAGATCATGATTGAGGCCCTCCAAGCTAGCCTCCTCCCCTAATTTCGGCTAATTCTCTCACGACTCTCTTTAACCTCTCTCAATCTCTCTTTTCTTTCCATAATCTCTTCTTTTCTCTCTAATCTCCCTCTCTCTCTTAATCTCTTCTCTCTCTTCTAATCTCTCTCTCTCTCTCTCTCTCTCTCTCTCTCTCTCTCTCTCTCTCCATTTTCTCAAACCCTAGCTAGAGAAATGGAAAAGACTCATACGTATGGAGTTTTTGAGTTGTAGAGATTTTGGGATTGGGGGGTGGGGATTCGAAAGGGAGAAAGGAGTAGGAAGGGAAGAAAAAGGTGGAATGAATGATGGGTTAGCAAGGTGGGGGCAGCCTTTTGATTTTTGGAGAGAGAGGTAGCTTTGTAGGGGCATTTTTGAGATTTGCAGGGCGTAGGTGGCGCTTTAGCAAGGCTATTTAGGTAATTAGGATGATAGGTGATGGATTGATGGAGAAAAGGATGATGGGGGTTGATGGGTGATGGATTGGTGGGATTGATTGACAAGATTCTTTAGGATTTGTTTAAGGCCCGCACTATGCATATGTTGTGTGGCCCACCTCGAATTGTGCTAACAAAATCATCTTCCAAACCAGGTATCGAAGTGGGGCATTAGAATCACAGTGCCCGCATGATCGCCATGGTTTAGGTCTCGAGGCATTGTGGTACTAAAACAGGAACACGATCGATGCCTTTCAATCTGGTCTGTCTAAGATGTGCCAGCACCGAAAACTAAGCGTATGATTGGTCTTACATGGATACAGGTCTTACACAACCACTTGGCTTTAGTGATGGCTCTGGAGATATGGTATGTTGTCTGAGAAAATTATTATATGTCCTCAAGTAGGCTCTACATGTCTGGTTCTAGCGTTTCCATGATGTGGTTATTGGTGCCGACTTCTCTCAAAGTGGACACGACCCATCTTTGTTTACTCGCACCACTTCCCATGGCATTCTCATCCTTTTTGTTTATGTGGATAACCTGTTATTGACTGGTAGTAACTCTTCTTGGATTATTGAGTTATAGATGATTCTATACTCTTCATTTCATATAAAGGTTTGGGCCCCTCGCTTATTTTCTAGGTCTTGAGATCTCTCGATTTGAGCGTGGATTAGTTGTGCATAAGTATACCACATATCTCATTGCTCTTGTACAATCAACTAATCAGAAGTTTATTCATACTCATAGAAGCTAAATGTTCATTGTGGCCATGACGATAGTAACCTTTTGGAGCTGCCCACACTTTACTGTCACTTGGTGGGCAGTTTGGTGTACTTGGTGATGACATTGTATATGTTGTCTAGGTTGTCAAACAGTTTGTTTCTGCCCCAAGGACTCTTCATATGACTACCGTACTTCGGATTATTCGGTACTTGCGCGGGATGGTGGACTAATCTCTATTTTTCTTTTTAGCACTCCTTTAGAGTTTTAGGCATATTCCAATGCAAATTGGGTTGCTTGTGTCGTCAACTGTTGTTCTACTATTAGATATTATGTATTTCTTGGCACTTCTCTCATCTCTTGGAAGTGCAAGAAATAACCGATGGTCTCTAAGAAATAACATATACAAAGGGGCATTTTTGAGATTTGCAGGGCGTAGGTGGCACTTTAGTAAGGGTATTTAGGTAATTAGGATGATAGGTGATGGATTGATGGAGAAAAAGGATGATGGGGGTTGATGGGTGATGGATTGGTGGGATTGATTGACAAGATTCTTCAGGATTTGTTTAAGGCCTGCACTATGCATATGTTGTGTGGCCCACCTCAAATTGTGCTAACAAAATCATCTTCCAAACCAGGTATCATAGCGGGGCATTAGAATCACAATGCCCGCATGATCGCCATGGTTTAGGTCTCGAGGCATTGTGGTACCAAAACAGGAACACGATCGATGCCTTTCAATCTAGTCTGTCTGAGACGTGCCAGCACTGGAAACTAAGCGTATGATTGGTCTTACATGGATATAGGTCTCACATAGCCACTTGGCTTTGGTGATGGCTCTGGAGATATGGTATGTTGTCTGAGAAAATCATTATATGTCCTCAAGCAGGCTCGACATGTCTGGTTCTAGCGTTTCCATGATGTCGTTATTAGTGTCGACTTCTCTCAAAGTGGACATGACCCATCTTTGTTTACTCACACCACTTCCCATGGCATTCTCATCCTTTTTGTTTATGTGGATAGCCTGTTATTGACTGGTAGTGACTCTTCTTGGATTATTGAGTTATAGGTGATTCTATACTCTTCATTTCATATAAAGGTTTGGACCCCTCACTTATTTTCTAGGTCTTGAGATCTCTCAATTTGTGCATGGATTGGTTGTTAGCTAGCATAAGTATACCACATATCTCATTGCTCTTGTACAATCAACTAATCAGAAGTTTGTTCATACTCCTAGAAGCTAAATGTTCACTGTGGCCATGACAATAGTAACCTTTGGAGCTGCCCACACTTTACTGTCACTTGGTGGGCAGTTTAGTGTACTTGGTGATGACATTGTATATGTTGTCTAGGTTGTCAAACAGTTCGTTTCTGTCCCAAGGACTCTTCATATGACTACCGTACTTTGGATTATTTGGTACTTGCACGGGATGGTGGACTAATCTCTATTTTTCTTTTTAGCACTCCTTTGGAGTTTTAGGCATATTCCAATGCAAATTGGGTTGCTTGTGTCGTCACCCATTGTTCTACTATTAGATATTATGTATTTCTTGGCACTTCTCTCATCTCTTGAAAGTGCAAGAAATAACCCATGTTCTCCAAGTCCAGCATGAAGGCTGAATATCGTGCGATGTTTACTACATGCAGTGAGATTGTGTGGATTTGGGGACTTCTATTAGATCTTGGTATTCATCCTATAGTTTTGACTCCATTTTATATGGATAACATTATTGTAGTTCAGATTGCTTCCAACCATGTCTTTCATGAGAGGAGAAAGAATATAAAGGTTGATTGCCACTTTATCCGAGTGAAGTATTAGTCAGGTATCATTTCTCTTCCTCATGTGACGTCTAAGGATCAACTTATCAATATTCTTAACAAGATGTTGCCTTCTGCATATCATTCCTTCTTTGTTGGCAAACTACTATTGGTTGATAACAACCTATATCAGTTTGAGGAGGGGGGATATTAGACATATATGATTGCCCATGTCACGCGTGCTACACGTTGTTGGACCGTAGGGCTGGATGGCCGTGGTGGAGGGGTTTGTACCCTCACTATTTATATTGTATTTGTATTATTGCTTCTAATATATTTTTCCTCTTTTATCCCTTGTACCATGTTGGGTGGCTATGTGATGCAGGACAGATGATTTAATGCTAGCATGCAACATGGAGATTATGAAAGAGTCCATAAAGTAATTCAAATAACAAAAGATGTTAATCTACCAAGTAATTAAAAGTAAATAATAGAAAATAAAATCTGATTTAACCTAAATCACATGGCCACATGCTAAGAAGAAATCACATAAATTAATTAAAACTAGGCCCGATGGAAGGATAGAACTTCCAATTTAGCATAGGCATGTTCCACACTTAAGGGACAAAGTTGTAGTTTTTATGAGTAGGTTTAGGAAGGAAAATTTGAAATTTGAAAAATTATGGTTCATGGAAATTGAGAATTTTGAAATTAGAAAAAATAAAAAATTGAGGATTTAGGGTTTATTGTAGGGTTATGGATGGGGTATCAAAGGGTTTTGATGGGGGAAGGAAGGGGAAAAAGAGGATTGAGCAGTTGTCCATATGATCAACCCAAGGGCTCGCACGTGTGAGTCGTTGGCTAGAGTTTTTGTATCCCCAATGGTTGATTTCGGTTGGACTTGAAGTTGGATGATAAAAATTTGAAGAAAAAGATGATTTGGATGATATTGGATAGGAAAGGAAGAAGATAAGTGAAGTTTTTGAGAAAATACATCTTTTGGATAGAAAGGAAGAGAGAAGGAAGATGATAGATGGAAGCCTCACACCTCTTTTGAATGGGGAATGAAATTAGACTACACCCAAGCTCCAAATCACATGGAGTATTCTTTAAATCATATAAAGAAGAGAAAACACAGTTTTTTTTTCTTCAAAATAATGGCATTAGGGCTTCACACATCCATCTTTCTCTTTTATAGTCTCAGAAAAGACTTTTTACAAAAAGACGCTCTCAGATAAGATTCTCAACATAAAGACGCTTAATAAATTAAAAGTTGTTACTAACTCCCTAGTCTCAACACAAATATAAGATATATAAAAAATAATTAAGCATGTAAACAATCTAAACAACTAAAATATTTTGCAGCTGATGGGGGTCCACAATCAGGATGTCCTATGATGATCCAATGGTTCGATCATCGTGTCTACCCAATCCAACGGTCCAATGTGTCCATCAAGCTCTTATATGCAACCCACATGCATCTTTCCAGTGTGGGATCTTCAAATATGCATGAATATGCACGTGGGGTCTTCAGTGTGGCTAGGAATGTGAATTGGGCCAAGTAGGCCCCATGTAATGGTCGTCTAGTCACTATGTCTATGTAGGAGTATTCTTGTACATTGTTCTCTTCATAGGGTTGATATATATTGTTGCTTTCTTTAAGGATTTGGCGTAAGGTAAACCTCACCAATCTAGAGTTCTATTATGTGTGGTAATTTCTCTTGGTTTTCTTCAAAACCTATCAAGTTGTAACCAAGTATCGCAGTAGATGAAGATGAACCCAGTTTATATCAAGATGCACCGCATTCCTAAATTTTAAAGATTTTATTCTTTCAATGAATGAAACAAATGATTTAATGAAGAAAAGTCATGTTTGGAAGTAAGTGGATCTTCCGGTTGACCATAAAGCAATTGCAAATTAGTGAGTATTCAAAATCAAGAGAAAGGCAATGGTTCAATTGATGAGCACAAAGCTTGTTTCATAGCAAAAGGTTTGACCCAAGTAGGTGTTGATTATGAAGAAACTTTCTCCCTCGTGGCCATATTTACATTAATTCACATCATTATGGGAATTGTGGCATCCCTTGATTTAGAATTATATCAGATTGATGTCAAAACTGCTTTTTTGAATGATGAGTTACATGAGACTTATGTATGGAATAATGTCTTAGATATGTTAAGAAGGGTCAGCCTAACAAGGTTTGTAAGCTCGTAAATTTTATTTACGAGCTAAAGCAATCATCAAGCAAGGGATATATGGGGTCCTAACTCTTGCCCGGGTGGTAGACTCTCAGGAGTTTCAACTCCCGGTAAGGGTTCGAGTACCCATAGGTGGTGAAATTCCACCAGCGTGAGTGTCTGGAGTGTGTGTGCATGTGTATATATATAAAAAAAGAAATGGATACATGATTTCCATGAAGCCATTACCTCTTTTAGATTTTCTATATGAGAAGAAGACCATTGTGGATATGTGAAGCGATTTGGTTGACACTATTTGATATTATCTCTATATGTCAATGATATTTTATTAGTAGAGAATGATATGAAATGCTACTTTCAACTAAGGAATGACCATCTTTGAATTTTGAAATGAAAGACCTTGGTGCCGCAAATTTTATAGTAGGAATGAAAATTACAAGAAATTGCTTGAAGAAGTTTTTGGGCTTCTCATAGGCATCTTATATTGAAAAGATTGTAAAATGATTTGGAATGCATAATTCTAAATCAGTTGAAACTCCAATCAATAAATACTCTAAATTAAATAAAGTATGTGTCCCCTTTATAATTGTAAAAAGTCGTCTATGTCACTTGTTCCTTATGCTAGTGCGATAGGTAGCCTTATATATGTCATGCTCCGTACAAGGTTAGATGTACGTTATGATGTGGGTCTTTTGGGTCAATATCAATGTAATCTAGACTAGGCACATTGGTAAACAGTCAAGAGGATTTTCTGCTACCTCCAAGGAACAAAGGACTACAAGTTGCATTATAAAGGCATCGAACTAAGGGAGTAGGGCTCATTTTGATGCATCTTGAGAAGATGCTCAAGATGGAAGCAATTCTACTTCGGGTTATGTGTTTTTTCTAAATCATGTTGCATCTCATGGTGCAGTAAGAAACAATATTCAATTGCTCTTTTGACTATGGAAGTTGAATATATTACATGTTGTGCAACAATTAAGAGGTTGTGTGGATTATGAGGTTTTTTACAGCCTTAGGTATCATTCCTGTTATTAAAGCTCCTCCTGATAAGAATGGATACCACATTAACTATATACCTCGTGAAGGATCTAGAACACCATTAAGAAATCCAAGCAAATGAAGATTAAATATCACTATTTCCGAGATTAGGTGAGAGATGGGCATGTTGTACTTGAATATATTCCCACTAAAGAGATGCTAGTTGATCCCATGATGAAACTTATTGCTAGAGACATATTTGAAATACATGTCAGGCTTGAGAGACTGTATAAATTTTTAAAGATTTTCAGTTATATTCTCTAGTAGTTGTGATGGCAGAGATCCGACCATGCAGTGGTTGAGACTTAAACATGTGAGATGTGATGAAGTCCATACACTCTAAAGAGTGGGTGATGTAAATTATTAATGTCTTGTATTCTGTTCATAACCCCAAGTGTAGGGTCGTGATGTAGTAATAACTCATTAAGACTGAGGTCGAATCCATAGGGACAAAATTTGTACATATTTTGAAAATAACCAGAATTAGAACTAAAAAAAGATCTAAATTGAAATCTGAATAATTGAAAGTAATGGTGAATAATGTTGATTAAAACTTATGAGTTTAAAGGTGAGAACTAGGGTGCCAAGGATCCACTTGTAGCTATCAAGATGCTACCTTACTTGATTCAAGGAACACAATTAGAATTGGAGTCTTATACTATTCAATTGGAAAAATAAAATAATTTAAATCAAATTTAAACTTTTCATTGACTTAATTTTCAATGGAGGAGAATTTTGATGATTGGAAGGGATTCTATCAACCTACCATGCCCAGGAGACGATGGTGAATAATAAGATTTACCAATCTCACAACCTCAAAACAGGAAAAAAAGATATCCAAAGTTATCACAACATCTATTATAATTTGAGTCACAATAAATCATAGAAAACTAAAAATATTCATTTAATATCAAACTAGAAATCAATGAAGTTCAATAAGAACAAGAATCAAAGCAAGATAATCATCCAAACATGCTACAAGCTTCACCTCTTAGCCCTAAATAAGAGGTTTAGCCAATTGTAGACATGATTGAAACTAAATATCTTAAACAAAGCATGAAAAATAAACTAGGAAAGAAGAAAAGCTCTTTAGCGGCTACTCCACCCTTGTGTATGCTCCTCGAGACCTTTCCAAATCCTAGAAGATGCTTTAGAGCATCCTATTTATAGTTATGGAACTCCAACTTTCGCACTAAGTTGGAAAATTCTAGAAACCACCTCAAATTTATGCGCTCTACACAATTTTTCAAAATAGGCTTTCGGAACTTTCATTTTTTAAACTCAGATGTCAGAATATGGTTTTTCAGAACAATTTTCATGAATATGTTTTTTTAGGACAAATTTGAGAATTTCCTTTCTTTTTATTCACTTCAAATCTTCAATTCTCTTCATTCCTCACTTGGTTTTCTTGGATCTTTGGCATGCGAATTTTTCATTAATGACTTCCAAAACTTCATTTAGTAATCTTTTGAGCATAAATCTTCCTTTTGACATCAATTTTACCTTAAGCTCTCGAAATCCTCTCGCACATGAAAACATGCATAATTAGATCGATTAAGCACTATCATGTTTATAAAGCCAAGGTATAAATATGGGGGAATATGCCATATTTCACACTCACACTCAACATACTCAAGGCTTATTTTATGAAATTAATTTAATTAATGGCTACATATTAATTAAATATGCATCTGCAATTAATTTTTCTAAGCCTTAGAATTTAGATCATTAGTGGTTGTTTTTTCGTTAATAGGCCAGTCTTCTTTATTCGCACCGGAATTGACCCCCTATGACATGTGAGTGGAAGGCATGTTCAAGATAAGGAAGCATATAGAGGTGCATCTGCCTTCCATAGCAATGCAAAAGATGAGGTAGCGCAAGGCATGACCATCTCTAGATACAACTATGTATATGAATTATTTGATCTTTGATGTGTTGGGCATGTTCAGATGAATTTTTGCACGTGTTAGTGCATATTGGCCTATGTCATCACACAATTTGATAACTTTGAGTGATTGGGGATGAGAGTCTGGGAGTCGAATGAAATTCACAATGATAACAGGGTTAGGAGTTGTTGTGCTAAGTTCGCACTCGTGCGCATTAGGTAAGACCTCTATTTGATGAGGTTAGGAGTTGCAGAGCCAATACTCACATGCCAGGCTGGACCTCTATCTCCTGATGATATCATGGCCTGTATATAGCAAAGTTAAGAGTTATTGAGCTAGTACTAGCACGCTTTAGGTGGGACCTTTATTTAATGAGGTTAAGAGTTGTTGAGCAAGTACGCACGTGCTTTAAGCAGAACCTAAGCATTGTAGGATTTATGTATACCTAATAATATCTAATTTGCAATGTGGGTCAGTGACTACATGCTCAGAGCGTTGAGTTAGACTATGCTCTAAGATTGATTACGTACTATTTCTTGATTTGATCTAATCAATGTACTGTGTTACCAAGCTGATCTTATATGTGACCTTTGTGTCCTCAACTACCCACCTTTGCATACGGGAGAATGAGATTGGGTGTCGCTACTTTAGCATACAATACTAATGTTATGATTGATTCAGTTGGGGATGCATTTTTAGGAAGGCGAGTTAGACAAGTCTAAATTGTGTAGTTGTGAAGAAAAGACCCATTGGCAGTGATACTAGGTTCTTAAGATCATGATTGCGCACTTTGAGACTTATTTGCCTCGACATTTCAAGTTTTGTAAGATAATGATTTACAAGTCATTTCTTAAAATTATATGTATTTAAATAATTTATTTTTAAAAAAACTTCAAAGAATGTTTGCAAGCGATTTGTGATTTGAAGTCGATAAGAAGATAAATGCATATGTTGGTAGAGCGACCCTATATTGAAGGCCGTCTCCATACGATGTAGTCATGCAAGTTTAGGGCAAGCCTTGGAAATCCTAGGAGGCTATATGCTATTGTTGTGGTCTCTTGGTGTACAGAGACGTATGTGTAGAGGTACTAGAATCTCGACTGGTCCCACCTCCCCGATTCTTGCTCCATGTTTGTGATGTAAGTCAATAATGCTAAGGTGGATTGGAAAAATTGTGTTCCCCACTAAAGATTGCACATTCTTGCCTTCGTAACGGACTACACACTTGCGCCTTTGTCTAGAGGATTGCATACTCATCCCTTCGTTTGGTACACTGCTTGCTTGCTCCTGTTTCACTTAGAGGTGAGAAAGAGAACAAAGTGATGGGACCTTTATATGTGGCTCCTCCACCTGCATTTGATCGGGACTATGTCATCGGCATACCATCTTTGCCATCGGATTAGGGAGGTGAATTTTCTTGTCTTCTCGTATGTGGTTGATTTGAGCAAGCCTCTGGTTTTGCATATCGGCTCTCTAACTTGGTCGTGTAATCATGTCTCTCAATCCATAAGAATAATAATAATAAAATATAACGTGTCACGCTATCTACACGTGCCCAAACATCATTTTCTTCTCTCAGAACTAAAGAAAAGAAAATCTTTTTCTTTTCCACAGTTTCCCAACTTGATATTTTTCTTTCCTCAGCTACTTTTTTACTTCCACAATCTGACTTAGAGTGCATCAATGGTGCATTTGGTTCGCTATTTTTTCACAACCCCAAGTGTAGGGTCGTGATGTAGTAATAATCTTGGTAAGACCGAGGTCGAATCCATAGGGACTAAACCTTGTATGTATTCTGAAAGTAACTAGAACTATAACTAGAAGAAGATGTAATCTAAATCAGGTGAATATGAGAGAATAGTGGTGAATGATTAAACTGAAAACTATAAATTTAAAGGTGGTAACTAGGGTGCCAAGGATCCACTTGTAGAGATCAAGGGGATCTATGCGTGATTGACGAACACAACTGGATTTAGAGTCCCATCTTCATCCAGTTGGAAGATATATTATTAAAAACTAAATCTGAACTTCCTTTGATCCACTTTTTAAGAGATGAGAGGTATGAGAATTAGAATTGATTCCATTACAAAACCATGCCCATGAGACAAAGCAAACAACAGAATTTAACTAATCCACATCCAATATAAGAGAGTTATGAACATAGGAAAGGATTCCATCATCCAACCATGTTCATGAGACGATGATGAACAACAAGGTTCCTATAATCACAACTTCAACCCATACACAGAATCTACTCAAAGCTATCATAATCTATTATAATTCAAGTCACAACAAACCATTAAAAACTATGAATATTTCATATAATCAAACTAGAAGCAAGAAAAGTTCAATAAACATGAATCAAAGTTGTAGAAAACACCCCATCATGCTACAAGCTTCACCTCTTAGCCCTAACTAAGAGGTTTATCTCATCATAGATATGATGATTTAAACTCAGAAAAAACATTAAAGGAAAGAAGAAATTAAAGAAGAAAAGGAGAAGAAAAACTCCACGACTGTCCATGGTCTCTCTCTCTCTCTCGCTCTCTCTCTCTCCTAAGATGTCTCTCTCTCTTTTTCTTCTCCTTTTATAGGCATTAGGAGAGTCGGTCGGCTTGGAGTCGATGCGTAACAAGAGGAGTCGATGGCTAGATTGTGTGCGTAAACTGTTTCGGCCATCTGACTCGTTCAGACTCCTTGGTGGTGGTTGTTGGCCCTATGGAAGTGATTTGGACAGTTCAGATCATCGAATCGGTCGTGATCTTAATCGCCAAACGACCTTAAAAATTTGGTTTTTCCAGACGCAGGCCATGCGCACGGGATTACCCTGACGTGTTCGGTGGGCCCCACAGTGATGTTTTTGATGAAATCCACCCCATCCATTGGATTCCTGACACGATTTTGGTTGAAAAGGGTGGTTTTGGTCGAGTTTGGTGTGGCCCAAAGGATCGAATCTTCCCACCATTCATCCTATGTTTGAGGGCGATCTGCATGTGTACACGTTCATGGGACTAAAAGGACTCCATTGATAGGGTCGTGGCCACCCTTGGATCGAATGAACGGTTTAGATCATCCATTGGGACGATTGGGATGGCCCACTGATCAACATAGCGTCCGTTCCTTGCAGATGCTGTGCGAGACGGTTTTACCGTCTTTATAGTTACGATGCACAACAGGTGCACTTGTGTACTGTGCACACACCCCTCAAGGTGAGGTCCATTGTGATGTTCATGATGAATCTGTTCCATCCATCCCTTTTCTCATTTAATTTAAGGGGTTGAGATTAAAATTGAGGCATATCCAAAGATCAAGTGGGCCCCAAATCGATGATTTATGGGATGATTTGTCCATTGGGCAACTTTCACAGGGATCCAAGAGCTGAATTTCAACGTGTACAATTAATTTAGGGTCCTTAGGGTTGGTATAAAGTTTCAAGCCAAACGGATAATGGAAACCCTGTAATCTTGCATTCTGAACGATTTTCAGGCCCCTTTTACTTCAATCATTGAGTTTTCTCAGATTTTTGGCGTGTGAATTCTTTGATCTTGGTCCCCTAAGATCTATCCCTTACCTTGGTGATTCTTGAGCATCAAATTCACGCTTTTAACACTCCTTTTCAGTCCAAGCTCTTAAATTCACCTTGCAACAAAAACATTATTAAAATAGCACGTTAAACATTGTCATGTACGTAAAATCAGGTAATAACTGGTGTCTAATATGCAATATTTGACCCTCAACACAATTCTCAACTAGCATTTTGCTAGTCCCGAGAAAAGTATGCGAAAAATATTTTAAGAATTATGGGACAGATTCTATAAACCCGAGTGATTTTTGAAAAACAATCCAAATACTAGAATTATAAGATTCATGAATGTTAGACATTACTTTCTCCTGGACTTAAGCGCACGATACACTTCATAGTCAAGTTCAAAGTATTAATCCATTGATTAGAACAATTATAAACACTGAATTCCATGGGTGTATAGTGTAAGCACACGGTAAACTTCATAATCAAGTTCAAAGTATTAATCCATTGATTAGAACAATTCTAAACATTGAGTTCCATGAGTGTATAGTGTAACCTCGGCTTATTATCATTAAGAGTCCAATCATCAATTTTCATGATAACATTGATCATCACACAGACATTCTTGGATAACCAACCTAAACCAAAACTTGCCTTACAGTTCAGTCTTTTTATTCTTCCATCTTTAATTTTTCCATCGATGGCTTTATACTATGTCAGCCTTTTTGAAGATCTTTAACAGGTAGCCGTTTTCGAACACAACTGTTTTTTAGCTGGGCATTCTTTTTCTCTCTCTCTCTCTCTCTCTTTAAAATGAACATGAAGGACAACTTTCCCAGGTTGGTTCCTTCCATGCTTAGTGATTACCAGGTTAATAATTCAATATCGAACTGAAACCTTCATGTGTAAGATAGATGTGACATGTGAAATCATGACTCAATCAATGTTAAAAACTTCTAGTCATGGATTAATAATTCAAACTTAACTTTGAAATCTAACAGGTACTGAGTCCAAGAGTCATAATTCACCAACATTATGTATCGTATACTTCTTAAATCAAGGATGGCCTTCAAAATCACTTCGATTTCATAAGAATTTTAAGAAAAAATTGATTTTATTTTTTTTTCACAATTTTCGCTCAAGACTTCAAAAATACTGATTAGGTAACCTAATCTCTCATCCCCAACCTAAAATCTACATTGTCTTCAATGTAAAAGATATATGCATGCAATGCACATGAGACAACGAAAGTAAAGGAGAAGTGATGGAAAGATAGCACCTGATGAGGAAATTGAACGGCTTTTTTTAAAAAGATCTCAGCATGAAAGTGGGTCAGTACAAGAGTGAAACCAATAAAAAGTAAACTATCCTAGAGCAACTAGAAAGAAAACTATCCTAACAGTATAAAGCTGACTATCCTAGAATGACAAAAGGTAAACTACCTTAGTCCTATGAAAGCAGTAAACCTACCTATACCTCCGTCAGACTAGGAGATCAATCCTGGTACACAGGATCCATCAGAGGTATGGACATGTCCTCTGAATCAAATTTCTCGATAAATGGCTTCAATTGATGTCCATTCACTTTAAACTCATTGCCATTGTCTGGATTTTGAATCTCGACCGCCTCATAAGGATAAACATTGATAGCAGTGAAAGTGCCGGTCCAACGAGATCGAAGCTTACTCAGAAAGAGATATAACTAAGAATTATACAAAAGGACTTTTTGACCTAACATGAATGATTTTTGTAGAATATTTTGGTCATGAAATGCTTTCATCATGTCCTTATAAATTCTCGAGTTCTCGTATGCATCTTTCTGGATTTCTTCGAGTTCATTCAACTGAAGTTTGTGTAGCAAGCTAGCATTGTCCAGATTGAAATTCAGATTTTTGATCACCTAGTAGGCCATTCACATCCCAAGTATAGGGTTGTGGTGTAGTAATAATCTCAGTAAGACCGAGGTCGAATCCACATGGATTGAACCTTGTATGTAATCTGAAAGTAACCAGAACTAAAACTAGACGAGATGTAATCTAAACCAGGGAAAATTAAGGGAATGATTATGAATTTAATTAACTAAAACTTGTGAAATTCAAAGGTGGGAAACTAGGGTACCAAGGATCCACTTGTAGAGATCAGGGAGATCTATGCTTAATTGAAGAACACAACAGGACTTAGAGTCCCATCTTCATCCAATCGAAGGATATAACCATAAAAATCAAATCTGAACTTCCTTTGATCCAGTTTTAAAGAGATAAGAAGTATAAGAATTAGAGTGGATTCCATCACAAAACCATGCCCATGAGATAAAGCAAACAATAGAATTTAACTAATCCACAACTAATCTGAGAGAGTTATGAACGTTAGGAAGGATTCCATCATGCATCCATGCCGATGAGATGATGGTGAACAACAAGGTTCCTACAATCATAACCTCTACACATGCATAGAAAATACCTAAAGCTATTGCAGATCCATTGTAATTTAAGTCACAACAAACCATTAAAAACTAAAAGTATTCTTTATAATCAAACTAGGAAAAAAAAATCAGTTCAACATAAACTTAAATCAAAGGCATAAAGAAAAATCTCCCATCTCACTACAAGTTTCACCTCTTAGTCCTAGCTAAGAGGTTTAGCTCGTTATAGACATGATCAAGCTAAGGAAAAAAAAAACATCAAGACTAAAAGAAAATAAAAAGGAAAAGGAGAAGGAAAAACTCTTCTTGTGATGCCTCTCTCTCTCTCTCTCTCTCTCTCTCTCTCTCTCCCCTTCTTTCTCTTCACACGTCCCAGAGATGCCTTAAACTATCTCTCTTCTCTCCTTTTATAAGCAAGGGAGGGCGGTGGAGAAGCTGGAGTCGGTGTTGGAACATAGCCTTTACACAACAACATGCTTACGCAACAAAAATGCAAATCATCTTGTGTTTGGAGTGGATTTTCGGATGGCGGACGACCAAGCAGCCTATTTTGGCTCCATGGTTTGGGTAAAAACCCCCCCATGAAGGTTCTGAATAGTTTGGATCACCTAACCGACCACAAACAGTGGCCCACAACTCCCCGCAATGTCTGAAAAAATCGAACATACGTTTCTTGCGAAAATTCTTACGCTAACGTGTTCAGTGGGCCATGCATTGATGTTTTTAGTGAAATCCACCCCGTTTATTGGATTCCTGGTGAATTTTCAGTCGGAAAGGAGTGGTTTTGGTCACGTTTTGGTGTGGTCCACTGTATCAAATCAACTCACCGTTTATCCTGCATTTTCTGGAGATCGATGTGTGTACGGATGCAAGGGACCAAAAGTCCACCATGGCGAGGGTCATGCCTACCCTAGGGACGCAATAAATGGTCTAGATTGTCCCTTTGGACGATGGGTGGGGCCCACTATCAAAACTCATCCCGATCAGTGTCTCTCATTAGACGCTGGATGTGTGAAAGAGAAGGAGATGGGTCAATGCCCATTTGACCGGCCTCCAGGTCCAGTGCACCCTGATTGCACTTGTGCACTGTGCACAGCCATGACTAGTGGGGTCCACTCGTGATGTGTGTGGGAAATTCACTCCGTCCATCCATTTTAGTACCTCATTTAAGGGGTTGAGACTAAAATTGAAGTATATCTCGATATCAGGTGGGCCCCAGATAAGAGTTTATGGGCTGATCTGTCTGTTGGGCCACTTCCATAAGTATCCAATGATTGAAATTTGACGTGTATGGTTAATTTGGGGTCTTCAGGCCAGATATAAAGTTTTGAGCCAAACGGATGGTTGGAACCCTATGATCTTGAAATCTGGACGATTTTCAAGCCTCTTCATCATTAATTATGTGATTTTTTCGGATCTTTGGCATATAAATTCTTTGATCTCAGTCCTTTGGAGTTTGTCCCTTGCCTTGGTGAGTTCTAAACGTTAAATTCATGCATTTAGCACCCTTTTTCAATCCAGGCTACTAAATTCACCTTGCAGCATAAACACGATCAAAATAGGCCGTTAAACAGTATCATGTTTGTAAAATTATGTAATAACTGGGTTCTAATATGTAATATTTGACCCTCAACACAATTCTCAACCAGCATTTTGCTAGTCCCAAGGAAAGTATGCGGAAAATAATTTAAGAATTATGGGACAATTCTCATAAAACCGAGTGATTTTTGAAGAACAATCCAGTCAATAGAAATCTAAGATTCTTGAATGGTAGGCATTATTATCTCTTAGGCTCAAGCACATAGTAAACTTCATAGTCAAGTTCAAAGTATTAATCCATTGATTAGAACAATCTTAAACATTGAGTTCCATGGGTGTAAAGTGTAATCTCGGCATGTCACAATTAAAGACTTAATTCTTTATTTTCATGATAACATTGATAATCACTAGAGCATTTAGGATAACCATAACCTAAACTAAAACTTGCCTTACAGTTCAGCCTTTTTATTCTTCCAACTTTTGATTTTTCCTTTGATGGCTTTCACGCTATGTCAACCTTTTAAAGGTAAAGCTAAGGAGGGGAATCGAACCCTCACCTATAGGGAGCAAACCTATGGTGAAGACCATTCACCCAACCCTTTCTAAAGATAACTATTTTTTAGCTAGGTACTATTTTTTCTTTGAACATGATATACAAATTCCCCAGGTTGGCTCCTTCCATGTCTAGTGACTACTAGGTTAACAATTCAATACTGAAGCTTTAACGTGTAAGTCAGGCGTGACATGTAGAATCATGACTCAATCAATGTTTAAAACTTCTAATAATGGATTAACAATTTGAACTTAACTGTGAAATTTAAATATAGCTAAATCCAAGAGTTATAAATTACTAACATTACGTCAAAATTGCTTCGAATTCACAAGAATTTTCAAAAAAATTTCTTTCATCAATTTTCACAATTCTTGCTTGAGATTGAGAAAACACTGATTAGGTAATCTAATCTCCCATCCCCAGCCTAAAATCTACATTGTCCTCAATGTAAAAGACATACGCATGCAATGCTCGAGAGACACAAAGGTAAAGGAGAAGTGATGGAAAGATAATACCTAATGACGGAGTTAAGCGGTTGTTTCTTAAAGAGATTTCGGCGTGACAGCGGCTTGACACGAGAGTTAATTTACCAAAAGCAAACTATCCTAAAATAACTGGGAAGCAAACTAACCTAACGACATAAAGCTGACTAACCTAGAATGATAAAAAATAAAATACTCTAGTCCTATGAAAGCAATAAACTTACCTATACCTCCATCAGACTAGGAGATCAATCCTCGTAAACCGGATCACTCAGAGGCATGGACATGTCCTCTAAATCAAATTTCTCAACTAATGGATTTAATCAATGTCTATTTACTTTAAACTCATTGTCATTGTCTGGATTCCGAATCTTGACGGCCCCATGAGGATAAATATTGATAATAGTAAAAGGGCTGGTCCAACGAGATCAGGGCTTACCCGGAAAGAGATGTAACCGAGAATCATACAAAAGGACTTTCTGACTAGGCGTGAATGATTTTCGATGAATATATTTGTCATAAAAAATACCTTCATCTTGTCCTTGTAAATTCTCGAGTTCTCGTACGCATCATTCCGGATTTCTTCGAGTTCATTCAACTGAAGTTTGTGCAGCGAGCCAATATTTTTCAAATTAAAATTCAAATATTTGATCGCCCAGTAGGCTATATGTTCCAACTCCATAGGCAAGTGACAAGCCTTCCCATAGACAAGTTTAAAGGGAGACATTCCAATAGGAGTTTTTAAAGCGGTACGGTAAGCCTATAAAGCATCGATCAATCGGATTGACCAATCCTTACGGTCAGGGTCAACCATCTTTTCTAAGATGTGTTTGATCTCCCTATTGATAATGTTAGCTTGCCCACTTGTCTGTGGGTGATATGGGGTGTTCACCTTATGAGAGATACTATATTTCTTCATTAAACTCTCAAATGGTCTATTACAAAAGTATGAGCTCCCATCACTAACGATGGCTTGAGGCATTCCGAACCGAAAAAGATATTTTTTTTAAGAATTTAATGGCCATGCGATGGTCATTGTTCCGGCATGAAATCGCTTCAACCATTTAGTGACATAGTTTACGGCAAGCAAAATGTATAAATTTCCAAAGGATTGGAAGAATGGTCCCATGAAATCGATGCCCTAGCAATCAAATACCTCTATAACAAGAATGAGATTCGAGGACATCATATTCTGACAGGACAATGCTCCTAATTTCTGACAATGCTCACAAGCCTTACAAAACTCACGAGTGTCCCTAAACATAGTGGGCCAATAAAAGCCACACTGTAGAATCTTGGTCGTGGTCTTTTTAGCAGAAAAGTGACCACCATAGGCTTGTGAGTGACAGAAGGAGATGATACTATGATGCTCATCGTCTGGCACATATTTCCTTAAGATTTGGTTTGAAAAATATTTAAACAAATATGGATCGTCCCATAAAAAGTTGCACACTTCGATGAAAATTTTCTTCTTATCTTGCGCAGTCCAATGTGTCGGTATGAAACCTGTGGCAAGATAATTAGCAATATTAGTGAACCAAGGTGAATGTGAGACTCTGAACAATTGTTCGTCAGAGAACATATCATTAATATATGCCGTCTCAAGGGAATCAGAGCAATTAAGGCAAGAAAGATGGTCAGCCACTACGTTCTCTACTCCCTTTTTATCTTTAATTTTTAAATCAAATTCCTAGAGTAGAAGGATCCATCTCATCAAGTGGGGCTTAACATCGTTCTTAGCAAGAAGATACTTGAGCACCGTATGATATGTGTAAATGATGATCTTAGATCCGATCAAGTAGGACCTAAATTTGTCCAAAGCGAACACTATGACTAAGAGTTCATTTTTCGTAATTGAGTAGTTCACTTGGGCAAGATTTAGAGTATTACTTGCATAATGAATAATGTAGGGCTTCTTTTCTTTTCTCTAGCCTAAAACCGCCCTAAGAGCATAATCAAACGCGTCGCATATAAGTTCAAAAAGAAGGCTTCAGTCGGGTGGCTAGATGATAGGTGCAGTAGTCAACATGACTTTAAGCTTAGTGAAAGTTTCTTACATGGCCCAGTTCACTCGTATGGTGCATCTTTTTGAAATAGATTACATAAAGGACGAGAGATGAGACTAAAGTCCTTTATGAATCGTCTGTAAAACCTGATGTGTCTTAAGAAGGATCGCACGTCTTATATGTTCTTAGGTAGAGGTAGGTTAGAGATAAGATCGATTTTATCCTTATCTACCACGATTCCTTTGGACGAGATGATATATCCAAGGACAATTCCCTTACGAACCATGAAATAACACTTCTCCCAATTAAGTACCAAGTTCTTTTCTTCACATCTTTTCAGCACACATTTAAGACTCACTAAGCACTCACTAAAAGATGGACTGAAGACAGAAAAATCGTCTATGAAGACCTCTAGATATTGCCCCACCATATCAGAAAATATACTCATCATACATCACTGAAAGGTGGCAGGGGAATTACATAGTCCGAATGGCATCCTTCGGTAAGCAATGGTGTTATAGGGACATGTAAACGCAGTCTTTTCCTGATCTTCATGGGCTATCTCTATCTGATTATAGCCCGAATACCCGTCAAGGAAACAATAATAGGAATGACCAGCTAACCTTTTCAAGATCTGATCAACGAAGGGTAAAGGAAAGTGGTCCTTCCTTGTGACGGTATTCAACTTCCTGTAGTCAATGCACAGTCTCCAACCAGTAGTAACTCTAGTTAGAACGAGTTCATTATTGGCATTGGCCATGATGGTGATTTCGGACTTCTTGGGAACTACCTGAGTTGGACTCACCCATTGACTATCGGATATAGGGTATATGATACCCACATCTAATAGTTCAAGAACCTCAACCTTAACCACTTCTTTCATGTTTACATTTAGTCTACATTGTGGTTACCGAGAAGTTTACACATTATCCTCAAGATAAATGCTGTGAGTATAAATCGAAGGGTCAATTCCCTTGAGGTCTGCAATCTTCCATCCAAGGGCTCCCTTATGCTTAATGAGTATGGATATGAGTATACTCTCCAGTTCTTTCTCCAGGTGGACAGAGATCACCACCAGGTAAGTCTCATCTTGACCTAAATACACATATTTCAAATTAGAGGGCAAAGGTTTTAGGTTAAGCTTCGGTGCCTTGAGGTTAGACGACAGAGACACTTCTTCAGTTTGGAGCAATTCTTCAAATTCTGGCCTCCACCGGTTAACTTCAAGTACCGGCGCAGTATCAAGCATGACAACCATCTCCCTAATCATGTCAGCATCGAAATCATGGGAGTGGGCCAGGCATGTCTCTAAAGGGTCAGAGGATAAGGTCAAAGGTGTTATATCTTCCATAAAAGAGTCAATCATGTTAATGTCGTGGAAATCGTCTCATTCTCTAACCGTCTGCCCGTGTTGAAAAAGATGTTTAACTCCGATGTTATATTTTCGAAAGACATACTCATGACATCATTCCTACAATTGATAATTGTGTTTGAAGTGGCAATGAATGAGCAACCAAGAATGAGGGGAATTTGAGTGCTCATGTTACTGATGGGTTCGATATCCAGGACGATAAAATCTACAGGGTAGTAGAATCTGTCAACCTGGACCAACACATCCTCAATTATCCCTCTCGGTACACGAACAGAGTGATCAGCAAGTTGTAATTTGGTTAACATAAGTTTTAATTCACCTAATTCTAACTGCTTTTACACCAAGTAGGGAATTAGATTAACGTTTGATCCTAAGTCAAGAAGTGTGTGCTCAATTCGATAGTTTCTGATTACACATGATATGGTTGGTCTACCAGGATCTTTGAATTTTTACAACACATCTTGTGTTAAGATGGCACTCACTTTCTCAGTCAAGAAGATTTTCTTTTGAATATTTTGTCTTCTTTTGGTCGTAGACAAGTTTTTCAGGAATTTGGCATATGAAGGTATTTGTTTCACTGCATCAATAGAGGAATGTTGACTTTCACTTGTTTCAACACCTTTATAATATCCTGAGAGTTAAAGAGAGGTTTTGGTGCAACCAACCGTTGGGGAAATGGAGCAATTGGCTTTCCTTGAGGTTCCGGTCCAATTCTTATGGAGCAGTGCTAGGTCTATCATCGTTATCCTCTTTTGGGTCCTTAGGCTTTTCAGCCCTTATCAAAATAGATTTGTCAATTATCTTTCCACTCCTAAGAGTGGTGATAGACTTAGTTTGCTCCATCTAATTTGAAGAGCTTGGATCACTTATCTCATATTGTGGTTTAGGATTGGGGAGAGGTTGAGCAAGAAGCATTCCATTTCTCTCAATTGTTAATTACGACTTTATTCTTTGAATAGATGTTGTAAGTGATCCCAAAGTCGCTCTAATGTCCTGGTTGAGTAGCTCTTAGTCTCGAATATGTTTTGGACCTGATTCTCTTGAGGTTTCACTTGATTTGGAATTTGATTCAAGAAACCTTAAGGGGTAGCCGTTTATTCATTCCTCCAACTGAAGTTTGGATGATTTCTCCAACTAGGATTGTATGTATTGGAGGTAGGTCTATTGAAAGGTCTTTAATAATTGTTTACAGCATTGGATTCCTCATTCAGCAACCCTCAAAAGGTAGGTATTGTTGGACAATTTTCTGTTGCGTGAACGATGCCATCACAAATGCCGTAAATAGTTTCATTAACCTTATCCTTCTTTAATTCCATGGCCTCGAATTTCCTTATGAGATTAGTTACTTTAGAATTGATATCATCGTCCTCTTTCAGAAGATACATTCCACCCCTTTCCTTCAATTGAGTTGGCATAGACATAGTGCTTGATTTTGGGTATATGTCCCATGATTATACGTTTTTAGCAAGTCTATCTAAGTAGTCCCATACATCATTAACATTTTTATTCATGAATTCTCCATTGCACATCGTCTCAACCAATTGGCGCCTGGAAGATATTAGTCCATCATAGAAAAAGTGTATAATGTGCTACGTTTCAAAACCGTGTTGTGGGTATGAACTGACAAGATCCTTGAACCTTTCCCAACATTGGAAGAATGTTTCATCCTCCTTTTGGGTGAAGTTCATGATTGATTTTTTAAGGATGTTCGTTTTATGATGTGGAAAAAATTTCTTTATGAACTCCCTTTGCATATCATTCAATGTGCCAATAGATCTAAGACGTAGTGAATACAACCACGTCTTAGCTTTCTCTTTCAAATAAAAGGAAAAGAGTTTCAGCTTGACTGTCTTCAAATATGTTTGGAAAATATAAAGTGGCTATGATCTCATCAAACTCTTTCAGGAGTAAATATGGATTTTCTGACTCAAGCCCATGAAATTTAGGAAGGAGTTAGATTACCTCTGGCTTGATGTCCATGTGTCCCATATTTTCAGAAAAAAACATGCATGAGGGCGTGCTTACCCCCCCCCCCCCCCCCCTCCCGGTTGTAAATAATCTCGTAAAGTACAAGGCGGAGGTGCTTGATGCACCTCATTCTCATCCTGAATGTCTTTCACCCTAGGTTGAGGAGAAGAGGTTGGTTTGCAGCCATAACTTTAATTAACTCAGGGGATCTCGAGTGGTGTCTAGTCCTGCAATGGATAGTCAACCCCTCAACTAATCCTCCTTCAGTCAAGAGACGTTGAGTGTTGTCATAAACCCACTTGGGCATGAGACACTCGCAGTCCTCAATCATAGATTATAAACTAAACCTAGAAAATAAGAAAATAAATAGAAATCTAGAAATATAGAAAAAAGAATTGGAAAGAAGTTACCAAATTCGAAGTTCCTAAGTTAAAACTTACAAAACAAAACAAAATAAGTGAGTTTCTAAAAATAGAAAGTTCCTAAAATAGAACGTAAACTAGTTTCTAAAAGGGAAAAATTTTCTAAAAGAAAATAGGAAAGTTCTAAAACAAGTTAAGAAAGTTCTAAACCTAAATTAGAAAATAAGAAAGTTTCTAAAAATAAAAGAAAACCTAGAATTAGAAAGTTTCTAAAAATAAAATAAAGGAAACATGAGTTAGTTTCTAAAATTAGGAAGAGTTTCTAAAAAGGGAAATACCTAACCTAGTTTCTAAAAGTTAATCAAGAAAGTTCTAACCTAAAATTAGGAAGTTAGTTTCTAAAAATAAAAGAAGTCCTATAATATAAAACAAATCTGAAAAATTTCTAAAATAAATCCTAATCTAGAAATAAAAAGGAAGAAAAATTAGAAAGAGATTACCAATTTAGAAAGCCTATATTAGGGTCCTACAAAACAGGAAAATTAGGTTAGTTTCTAGAAATCAAATAGAAAAACCTATATTAGGGTCTTACAAATGGGGTCAACGCCCATTTGACTGGCATCCCGGTCCAGTGCACCCTGATTGCACTTGTGCACTGTGCACAACCACGGCCAGTGGGGCCCACTCGTGATGTGTATGGGAAATCCGCTCCGTTCATCCATTTTAGCACCTCATTTATGGGGCTGAGACTAAAATTGAAGTATATCTAGATATCAGGTGGGCCCCAAATCAGAGTTTTATGGGTTGATCTGTCTGTTGGGCCACTTCCACAAGTATCTAATGACTAAAATTCGACATGTACGATTAATTTGGGATCCTTAGGCCAGATATAAAGTTTCGAGCCAAACAGATAGTTGGAACCCTGTGATCTTGAAATCTGGACGATTTTCAGGCCTCTTCATCGTTGATTATGTGATTTTCTCGGATCTTTGACATGTAAATTCTTCGATCTTAGTCCTCTGGGATTCGTCCCTTGCCTTGGTGATTTTTGAACATTAAATCCATGCATTTAACACCCTTTTTCAGTCCAGGCTACTAAATTCACCTTGCAGTATAAACACGATTAAAATAGGCCGTTAAACAATATCATGTTTGTAAAATCAGGTAATAACTAGATTCTGATATGCAATATTTGACCCTCAACACAATCCCCAACCAGCATTTTTCTAGTCCTGAGCAAAGTATGCGAAAAATAATTTAAGAATTATGGGACAATTCTTATAAAACCGAGTGATTTTTGAAGAACAATCCAGTCAATAGAAATCTAAGATTCTTGAATGGTGGGCATTATTATCTCCTAGGCTCAAGCGCACAGTAAACTTCGTAGTCAAGTTCAAAGTATTAATCCATTTATTAGAACAATCTTAAACATCGAGTTCCATGGGTGTAAAGTGTAATCTCGGCATGTCACAATTAAAGACTTAATTCTTTATTTTCATGATTACATTGATAATCACAAGAGTATTCAGGATAATCATAACCTATACTAAAACTCGTCTTACAGTTTAGCCTTTTTATTCTTCCAGCTTTTAATTTTTTTCTTTGATGGCTTTCACGCTATGTCAACCTTTTAAAGGTAAAGTTAAGGAGGGGAATCGAACCCTCACCTACAGGGAGCAAACTTATGGTGAAGACCATTCGCCCAACCCTTTTCAAAGACAATTATTTTTTAGCTAGGTACTATTTTTTCTTTGAACATAATATACAAATTCCTCAGGTTGGCTCCTTCCATGTCTAGTGACTACCAGGTTAACAATTCAATACTGAAGCTTTAACGTGTAAGCCAGGCGTGACATGTGGAATCATGACTCAATCAATGTTTAAAACTTCTAATAATGGATTAACAATTTAAACTTAACTGTAAAATCTGAAGATATCTGAATCCAAGAGTTATAAATTACTAACATTACATATCTTATACTTCTAAAATTAAGATGGCCGTTAAAATTGCTTCGAATTCACAAGAATTTTCAAAAAAAATTCTTTCATCAATTTTCACAATTATTGCTCGAGACTGAAAAAACACTGATTAGGTAATCTAATCTCCCATCCTCAACCTAAAATCTACATTGTCCTCAATGTAAAAGACTTTGCATGCAATGTATGAGAGACACAAAGGTAAAGGAGAAGTGATGGAAAGATAGAACCTGATGACGGAGTTAATCGGCTTTTTCTTAAAGAGATTTCAGCGTGAAGGCAGCTTGGCATGAGAGTTAATTTACCAAAAGCAAACTATCCTAAAAAAATTGGGAAGCAAACTAACGTAATGGCATAAAGCCGACTAACTTAAAATGAGAAAAAACAAACTACCCTAGTCCTATGAAAGTAATAAAACTACCTACACCTTCATCGGACCAGGAGATCAATCCTCGTAAACAAGATCATTCAGAGGCATAGACATGTCCTCTAAATCAAATTTCTCAACTAATGTCTTTAATCGATGTCCATTTACTTTAAAATCATTGCCAGGATTCTGAATCTTAACGGCCCTATGAGGATAAACATTGATAACAGTGAAAGGGCCGGTCCAACAAGATTGAGGCTTACCCGGAAAGAGATGTAATTGAGAATCATACAAAAGGACTTTTGACTAGGCGTGAATGATTTTCGATGAATATGTTGGTCATGAAAAACATCTTCATCTTGTCCTTATAAATTCTTGAATTCTCGTACGCATCGTTCCAAATTTATTCGAGTTCATTCAACTGAAGTTTGCGCAGCGAGCCAGCATTGTCTAAATTGAAATTCAAATATTTGATCGCCCAGTAGGCTATATGTTCCAACTCCACAGGAAAGTGACAAGCCTTCCCATAAACAAGTCTAAAGGGAGACATTCCAATAGGGATTTTAAAAGCTGTACGGTAAACCCATAAAGCATCGGTCAATCGGATTGATTAATCCTTACGATCAGGGTTAACCGTCTTTTTCAAGATTTGTTTGATCTCCTTATTGAAAATCTCAGCTTGTCCACTTGTCTATGGGTTGTGTGAGGTGTTCACCTTATAAGAGATACCATATTTCTTCATTAAACTCTCAAATGGTTTATTACAAAAGTGTGAGCCCCCATCACTAACGATGGCTTGAGGCGTTCCGAACCAAAAAAAGATGTTTTCTTTTAAGAATGTAATGGCCATGCGATGGTCATTGTTTCGGCACGGAATCGCTTCAACCCATTTAGTGACATAGTTTACGGCAAGAAAAATGTATAGATTTTCAAAGGATTGGAGGAATGGTCCCATGAAATCGATACCCCAGTAATCAGATGCCTCTATAATAAGAATGGGGTTCGAGGACATTATATTTCGACGGGATAATACTCTCAATTTCTAACAATGCTCACAAGCTTTGCAAAACTCATGAGTGTTCCTGAACATAGTGGGCCAGTAAAAGCCACACTTCAGAATCTTGGCCATATTTTTTTTAGCAGAAAAGTGACCACCAAAGGCCTGAGAGTGACAGAAGGAGATGACACTCTGATGCTCATCGTCTGACACACATCTCCTTATGATTTGGCCTAGGCAATATTTAAATAAATACGGATCATCTTAGAAAAATTTGTGCACCTTGATAAAAAATTTCTTCTTATCTTCCGCAGTCCAATGTGTCGGCATGAAACCTGTGGCAAGATAAGTAGCAATATCAGCAAAATCAAGGAGAATGAGAGACGTTGAACAATGATTCGTTAGGGAACATGTCATTAGTTTGTCATCTCAAGGGAATTAGATGGATCAAAGCAAGAAAGATGGTCAGCCACTACGTTCTCTACTCTCTGTTTATCTTTAATTTCTAAATCAAATTCTTGGAGTAGGAGGATCCATCTTATCTGGTGGGGCTTAGCATCATTCTCAGAGAGAAGATACTTGAGCATTGCATAATATGTGTAAATGATGATCATGGATCCGATCAAGTAAGACCTAAATTTGTCCAAAGTGAACACTACGGCTAAGAGTTCTTTTTCTGTAGTCGAGTAGTTCACTTTGGCAGGATTTAGAGTTCTACTTGCGTAATGAATAATGTAGGGCTTCTTTTCTTTTCTCTGGCCTAAAACTGCCCCATGAGCATAGTCAGACACGTCTCACATAAGTTCAAAAGGAAAGCTCAGTCGGGTAGCTGCATGATAGGTGTAGTGGTCAATATGCCTTTAAGCTTAGTAAAAGCTTTCTGGCATTAATTAGTCCACTCGTATGGTACATCCTTTTGAAGTAGATTACATAAAGGACGAGAGAGGAGATTGAAGTCTTTTATGAATCTTTTGTAAAAATCGGCGTGTCCTAAGAAGGATCGCACGTCTCGTATGTTCTTAGGTGGAGGTAGGTTAGAAATAAGATCAATTTTCACCTTATCTACCTCGATTCCTTTGGACGAGATGATAAGTCCAAGGACAATTCCCTTACGAACCATGAAATGACACTTCTTCCAATTGAGTACCAAATTCTTTTCTTCACATCTTTTCAACACACATCTAAGATTCTTTAAGTAATCACTAAAAGATGGACCGAAAATAGAGAAATCATCCATGAAGACCTCTAGATATTGTCCCACCATGTCAGAAAAAATACTCATCATGTATCGCTGAAAAGTGGCAAGGGCATTACATAGTCTGAATGACATCCTTCAGTAAGCAAAGGTGTCGTAGGGACACGTAAACGTGATCTTTTCCTGATCTGCAAGGGCTATCTCTATCTGGTTGTAACCCGAATATTCGTCAAGGAAACAGTAATATGAATGACCAGCTAGCCTTTCTAAAATTTGATCGATGAAAGGCAAGGGAAAGTGGTCCTTCCTCGTGACGGTATTCAACTTCCTATAGTTAATGCACATTCTCCAACTAGTAGTAACTCTAGTTGGCACGAGTTCATTATTGGGATTGGCTACGATAGTGATTTCATACTTTTTAGGAACCATCTGAGTTGGACTCACCCATTGAGTATCGGATATTAGGTATATGATACCCACATCCAACAGCTTAAAAACCTCAGCTTTAATTACTTCCTTCATGTTTAGATTTAGTCTACTTTGTGATTGTCAAGAGGTCTTCGCATTATCCTCGAGATAAATGCAGTGAGTACAAATCGAAGGGTTAATTCTCTTAAGGTCTGTAATCGTCCATCTAAGGGGTCCCTTATGCTCAATGAGAGTAGATATGAGCATACTCTCCTGTTCTTACTCAAGGTGGGAAGAAATCACCATCGGGTATGTCTCATTTTGACCTAAATAGACATATTTAAAATCAGAGGGCAAAAGTTTTAGGTCAAACTTCAGTGCCTTGAGGCTAGACAGTAGAGGCACCACATCGGTTTGGGAAAATTCTTCAAATTATGGCCTCCACTAGTTAACTTCAAGTACTGGTGCAGTATCAAGCATGACACACATCTCCCTAATCATGTCATTATCAAAATTATAAGAGTAGGCTAAGCACGTCTCTAGAGGGTCAGAGGATAAGGTCAAAGGTGTTTTATCTTCCACGACAAAGTCAATTATTTTAATGTCATGAAAATCGTCATCATCCTCTAACCGTCTACCTGTATTGAAAAAGATGTTCAACTCTAATGTCATATTCCCGAAAGACATAATCATGACTCCATTCCTGCAAGTGATAATTGCGTTTGAAGTGATAAGGAATGGGCGACCAAGAATGATTGGAAGCTGAGTGCTCATGTTACTAATGGGTTCAGTATCTAGGATGATAAAATCTACAGGATAGTAGAATCTGTCAACCTGGACCAACACATCCTCAATTATCCGTCTCGGTACACAAATAGTGCGATCAATGAGTTGTAATGTAGTTAAGGTGGGTTTTAATTCACCCAAACCTAACTGTTTGTACACAGAGTAGAGAATTAGATTTACGCTCGCTCCTAAGTCAAGAAGTGCGTGCTCAATGCAGTAATTCCTAATTACCCAAGTAATGGTTGGGCTACCAAGATCTTTGAATTTTTGTGACACATTTTGCTTTAGGCTGACACTCACTTTTTCAGTTAAGAAGATTTTCTTTTGAATATTTTACCATTTTTTGGTCGTACACAAGTCTTTCAAAAATTTGACATATGAAAGTATTTGTTTTACGACGTCTAGTAGAGGAATATTGGCCTTCACTTGTTTCAACACCTCTAGAATATCTTGAGAGTTAGAGAGAGGTTTTGATGCAACCAACCGTTGGAGAAATGGAGCAACCAACTTCCTTCGAGGTTCCAATTTTAATTCTTGTGGAGCATGGCTAGATCCATCATCTTTATCCACTTCTAAGTCCTTAGGTTTTTCATCCCTAACCGAAATGGTTTTGTCAATGATCTTCCCACTACTAAGACTGGTGATAGATTTAGCTTGCTCCATCTAATTTGAAGAGCTTGGGTAGCTAACTTCATATTGCAGTCTTGGATTAGGGAGAGGTTGAGCTGGAAGGCTCCCTTATTCTCATTCGTATTTTTAACTTCAAGTCCTTGTATGGCCTTTGTAAGGTCTTGAAAAGCTTATAGCATACCCTGATTGAAAAGCTCTTACTTTTGAAATTGTTTTAGAACTGGATCCTCTTGAGGTTTCTTTTGATGTAGAATTTGATTGAAGAAAACTTGAGGGGTAGCAATTTGTCCATTCCTCCAACTAAAGTTTGGATGATTTCTCCAACTAGGATTGAATGTATTGGAGGTAGGTCCATTGAAAGGTCTTTGGTAATTGTTCATGGCATTGAATTTCTCATTCAACACCTCTTAAAAGGTAGGTATTATTAGACAATTTTCAGTTGTGTGAATGTTGCAAGCACAAATACCGCAAACAGTTTCCTTAGCCTTATCCTTCTTTAATTTCATGGCCTCGAGTTTTTTAGTGAGATTAACCACTTTAGCTTTGATATCATCGTCCTCTTTCAGGACATACATTCCACCCCTTTTCTTAAATTGAGTCGGCCTAGACATGGTGCTTGGTTTTGGAGAGATGTCTCATGATTATGTGTTTTCAGCAAGCTTATCAAAGTAGTCCCACGAATCAACAACACCTTTATTCATAAATTCCCCAGTACACATTATCTTGACTAATTGGCGCATGGGAGATGTCAGTCCATCATAGAAAAAGTTCGTGATGCACCACGTTTTAAAACCATGTTGTGAACATGAACTGACAAGATTCTCAAACCGCTCCCAACATTGGATAATGTTTCATCTTCCCTTTGGGCGAAATTCATGATCGACTTTCTAAGGGTGTTCATCTTATGGCATGGGAAAATTTTCTTTATGAACTCCCTTATCATGTCATTCCATCTACCAATAGATCAAGGACGTAGTGAATGTAACCACATCTTAGCTTTCTCTTTCAAAAAAAAGGGAAAAAGTTTCATCATAACCGTGTCATCAGACACGTTAGGAAAGTATAGTGTGGTCATGATCTCATTAAACTCTTTTAGGTGTAAATATGGATTTTCTAACTCAAGCCCATGAAATTTTGTAAGGAGTTGGATCACCCCTGGCTTGATATCCATGTATCCCGTATTCTCTGAAAAAATTATGCATGAGGGTGTGCTCACCCCTGCCTATTGTAAATAATCTCATAAGGTACGAGGCGGGGTTGCTTGATGCACCTCATTCTCATCCTAGACTTTCCCAACCCGAGGTCGAGGTTGTCTCTCTGGTTGATTGGCCAGTTGATTTGCGGCCATAATCTCAATTAACTCTGAGAATCTCGAGTGGTGTCTAGCCTTGCGATGGATAGTCAACCCCTCAACCAATCCTCCTTCAGTTAAAAGACGTCGAGTGTTGTCACGGATCCACTTGGGCATGAAATACTCGCAGCCCTCAATTCAAATTATAAACTTAAACCTAAAAGAAAGAAAGGAAATAGAAATCTAGAAAGAAAGAAAAGAGTTGGAAAGAAGTTACCAAATTAGAAGTTCCTAAGTTAAAAACCTGCAAAACAAAACAAAACAAGTCAGTTTCTAAAAATAGAAAGTCTAAAATTAGAAAGTTCCTAAAATAGAAAGTAAACTAAAAAGGAAAAACTTTTAAAATTTGAAAATAGAAAGTTTCTAAAAACTTATTAGGAAAGTTCTAAACCTAAAAACGGAAAGAAAGTTAGCTTCAAAAAAATAATAAATAAATAAAAGAAATCTTAGAATTAGAAATTTTCTAAAAAAAATAAAAATAAAACCAAATCGTAAAAATAAAAAAAATAAAAAAATTAGAAAGAGATTACCAATTTAGAAAGTCTATCGCAGAATCTTACAAAACAGGAAGGTTAGGTTAGTTTCTAGAAATCAAATAGAAAAACCTGAACCTATAATTAAAAACTAAAAAAACCCTAATCTTAACCTAATTCTAAAACTAGTTAATATCAGAAAAATGAAACCATCAATCCCCGGCAACGGCACTAAAAACTTGTTCACAACCCTAAGTTTAGGGTAGCGATGTAGTAATAATCTTAGTAAGACCGTGGTCGAATCCATAGGGACTGAACCTTATACGTATTCTGAAAGTAACTAGTAATCTCAGTAAGACCGTGGTCGAATCCATAGGAACTGAACCTTATATGTATTCTGAAAGTAACTAGAGCTAGAACTAGAACTAGAAGAAAATGTAATCTGAATTAGGTGAATATGAGAGAATAATGGTGAATGATTAAACTAAAAACTATAAATTTAAAGGCGGTAACTAGGGTGTCAAGGATCCACTTGTAGAGATCAAGAGGATCTATACTTGATTCACGCATACAATTAGATTTAGAGTCTCATCTTCATCCAGTTGGAAGATATATTATTAAAAATCAAATCTGAACTTCCTTTAATCCAGTTTTCAAGAGATGAGAGGTATGAGAATTAGAATTGATTCCATCACAAAACCATGCCCATGAGACAAAGTAAACAACAGAATTTAACCAATCCACATCCAATCTAAGAGAGTTATGAAGATAGGGAAGGATTCCATCATCTAACGATGTCCATGAGACGATGGTGAACAACAGGGTTCCTACAATCACAACTTCAACTCATGTACAAAATATACTCAAAGCTATCGCAGATCTATTGTAATTCAAGTCACAACAAACCATTAAAAACTATAAATATTCCATATAATCAAACTAGAAGCAATGAGAGTTCAATATACATGAATTAAAGTCATAGAAAACACTACATCACACTACAAGCTTCACCTCTAAGTCCTAGCTAAGAGGTTTAGCTCGTCATAGACATGATGATCTAAAACTCAGAAAAAGCATTAAAGGAAAGAAGAAATTAAAGAAGAAAAGGAGAAGAAAAATTCCACGGCCGTCCACGATCTCTCTCTCTCTCTCTTTCACGTCCCAAGATGTCTCTCTCTCTCTCCTTTTCTTCTCCTTTTATAGGCATTAGGAGAGTCGGTCGGCTAGGAGGAGTCGGTGGCTGGATTGCGTGTGTAGGAAAAAAGTAAATAAGTTACGTTAGACCCTTTTTGGTGTGGATAGCCAACCTATTTCGGCCATCTGACTCGTTCAGACTCCTTGGTGGTGGTCGTTTGCCCTATAGAAGTGATTTAGACGGTTCAGATCATCGAACCGGTCGTGATCTTAATCGCTGAACGACCATAAAAATCTGATTTTCTCGGATGCAGGCCATGCGCACGGGATTGCGTTGACGTGTTCGGTGGGCCTCATAGTTATGTTTTCAGAGAAATCCACCCCTTCCATTGGATTCCTGGCGTGATTTCGGTCAGAAAGGGATGGTTTTGGTCGAGTTTGGTGCTGCCGAAAGGATGAAATTTTCCTATCGTTCATCCTTCTTTTGACGGCAATCTGTGTGTGTACACGTGCATGGGACCAAAAGGACTCCATTGATAGGTCGTGACCACCCCTGAATTCAAATGAAAGGTTCAGATCGTCCATTGGGATGATGGGGATGACTCACTGATCATCACAGTGTCCGTTCCTTGCGGACGCTGTGCGAGCAGGCGTCGGGTCAAAGACGGTTTGACCATCTTTGTAGTTATGGTGCACAGCAGGTGCACTTGTGCACTGTGCACACACCCCTCAAGGTGGGATCCACTGTGATTTTCATGATGAATCTGTTCCGTCCATACCTTTTCTCATTTAATTTAAAGGGTTGAGACCAAAATTGAGGCACATCCAAAGATCAAGTAGGCCCCAAATTGATGATTTATGGGCTAATTTATTCGTTGGACTACTTCCACAGGGATCCGAGGACTGAATTTCGACGTGTATGGTTAATTTAGGATCCTCAGGCTACATATAAAGTTTCGAGCAAAACAGATGGCGGGAATCCTGTGATCTTGCATTTAGGACGATTTTCAAGACCCTTTTACTCAATCACTGAGTTTTCTTAGATTTTTAATGTGTGAATTCTTCGATCTCAGTTCCCTAAGATCCATCCATTGCCTTGGTGATTCTTAAACATCAAATCCATGCTTCTAACACCCTTTTTAGTCCAAGCTCTTAAATTCACCTCGTAACAAAAACATGATTAAAATAGCACGTTAAACATTGTCATGTATAATAAAATCAGGTAATATCTAAGGTTTAATATGTAATATTTGACCCTCAACACTATCGAATTAAATTGCAATGGCTGCTCTAATGATAATGAAGAGGAAATAAGCATACTTCCATTTCGTTGGCATTTGTGTAGATATTTTGCCACTTGGAAATTGGAGTTGACAGCAAAAGCAACTGCAGTTTTGGATTTACTAGCAACATTACTAAACTGGTGATTTTCTCTTCATTGAATTGAATGCTAGAGATAATATTTGTTTGTGCATCCAAACGCAGGCTAATGATTCTCAAGCAAAATGCAAACTAGATTAAGAGAAATGGACCAAAATTTTGCTCTTCAAAACAGCATTATTCATCTTTGACTGTGTTTCTCTCTTCATCTCATCTTGAAGTTGAAATATCTTGAATTGGTCTGTATGAGGTGAATCAATAGCGCCGTTGACTTCTATACATTTCCTATTTTCATATGCAATTTTAGTTAGCCATTTGTTTTTGCAGGTGAAAAAGATCCCAGATAAATTTCAATCCGTAGAGCAGTATTATGGATCGTTCATTTTTCCTTTGATTGAGGAAACACGGTCCGAGTTGTGTTCGAGTATGGAGGTTCTCTCTAAAGCACCGGTCTATAGAATACAATCAGTTGGGGTATCTAGTTGTAAGGATGTATATGGCATTTCCATGGAACCTTTCAGAAACGTTTTGGATAAGGGACGAAAAGAAACTTCCGTTCCAAAGAAAGGAGATATCTATGCTTTGTGCAATGCGGTACCTTCAACATTTGCTGATCTAAAATGTGGTGGGAGATCCTACACTCTTGGTTTAGTTACTGAGAATAAAGATGCTGAAAGGGGACCACCATTTGAAGTTCAAGCCAAAGTATCGAAGGAGGTTGTGGCTCCAGAAGGAAAGGAGAAACCTCTTTTTGCTGTTTTCTTGATCAATATTACGACAAACAATCGTATCTGGATGGCCTTGAATGCACCCTGTAGAAATTCCAATGTCATAAAGGAAGCATTGTGCACCAATTCTTCAGTATGCCACATCCCTTGATATTTGCTTTTTCATACATTTGATACGTCGACCATCCTCTTGAAGAAACATACCTCATTTTCTTTGAAAGAAGAAATGATTTTATTTTTCTTCTTTTAAATACACACTGATAGAGATGAATTTTATGTAGGTCACCATGGAAGGGTGATGTCCCAAAAGTCTCCTAGATTGGAAGATTTCATGCCCTTCATCTTTGGTTAATTTCCATTTAATATGGACGATTGTTCTTTTTTCTTTTTTCTTGACTGTTCATTTGTACACCAATGATTATGGCATTATGACCTACCATTTTTGGTGTCACAGTTTAAAAACACGAAAACAGCCTAGTTGGGTCAAGTCAACTCAAAAACTCAGCGAGTTTCTTGAAAACTCGTATTAGTTTTTCTGCGTTTTTTCAATATTATTAATAATTTAAAAGTACATATAATATATAAATATAGTCTAGTCATCTTAACTTGAACTGAGTTTTGTCAAGATTTTTTATTTTTTCAGTATGAACCAGGGCTCTCTCGAATTTTGACTGATTCATGAGCAGTGAGTTTTTCTCCAGTTTTGGTAAAATCTGGTCCGGTCGAATCGACTCAGGTGAGTCAAGTTTTGTTTTTTCAAAATTTTAAAAGCATGGTTGGAGCATCTCCAATCCATGGCGGGTCCATTTATCGAAATCCTATAACTAAGCCATCAATACTTTTTTCTCTGAAGAAGAAGAAAAATAAAAGGTTATCCATGGCATTTTCCATTGTCATTTTACCCTGTAGCCTCACTTGTGCGATTAACCTGTTTCAGTGTTTTGTTCTTTACACAGGTTGGGGGAAGTTGCAAAAACTGTTCTTCTGGAGAATCTGGGCAGAAGATGGAAGTTTTGTTGCAAAAAATGCGATCCAGTTTATGCTCATTCGATCTGAATGAGTCACAAACCAGAGCTGTATTAAGTTCTATAGCAGCAAAGCAATGCAAGCATATGCATTCAATTCAACTAATCTGGGGCCCACCGGGGACTGGAAAGACGAAAACAATCAGTACAATGCTACGGGCACTTCTAGTATTGAAATGCAGGATGGTTATGTGTGCACCGACAAATGTTGCCGTCGTAGAAGTGGCCTCGCGTCTCCTGAGGTTGTTGAGAGAGTCATGTCCTACTGACCTATGCCGACTGGGAGACATACTTTTAATGGGAAATGAGGACCGGATGAACATTACTGACGATCTCAAAGATATTTTTCTGAATCACCGCATCGATGAGCTTTTGAAGTGCTTATTTGGTTGGAGAGATAAGCTAGAGTTAATGATACAATTTCTCAAAGATTATGTTCCTCAGTATGGAATCTATTTGGAAGAAATGGCAAAGAAGGTTAAGACGGGTGCGGATGCCTTGACATTTCAGGAGTTTGTCAAGAGACGGTTTGGTGGCGTTGCATTTGGTGCCATTGCAGAGTCACTGAAGAATCATATTAGAAGCTTTTGTACTCACTTACCATCATCTTCACTTTCGAAAAATAACTTTGAAAAGATGGTTTCAGCTTTCAAGTTGATTGAATCTCTTGAAAGCTTGTTATCTGCGAATAATGTCAGTGACGAGGAGCTCAAGAAACTATTTATGCAGTCCGAAGGAGAAAAAAATTTATGGGAGGCCCAAAACGTGTGTCTTCAAATTCTAACAGATCTTCAACGAAATTTTCTGATTCCCCAAGTTCTCGATCTTAATGGAAATTTTCAGTCCCCCGAATTTTGGAACAAATATTTGATTCGAAAATTTTTCTTGGAAAGTTCTACCCTCATTTTTTGCACCGCTTCTAGTTCATCTGCACTGCATCTTTTAAATATCGAACCATTTGAGCTGGTGGTTATTGATGAAGCTGCTCAGTTGAAAGAATGCGAGTCGTTGATTCCATTACAACTACCCGGTATACAGCATGCTATTCTTGTCGGCGACGAGTGGCAATTGCCTGCACTTGTTAAAAGCAAGGTTTGAATTTTCTTCTCTGTTATCTCTCATCTGCAGACTGCATACTGTGGGGTTTAATTGGGTCCTGATCAGATTGTACAAGTGAGCCAATGGACTGTTGATCTGATGGGATGTGGATTGCGTCCTTAAACCCCACTTGTCATCAGCTGGGAACGGGCAGGAGCTTTGAGTGGCCACCGTGATGTATGGGTCTTATCCATACCGTTCATCTATTTTTTCGTATCATTTTAGGATAAAAGCTAAACTGAGGCAGATCCAAGACAGATGTAGACTACGTAGTGGATTAAACTCCTGCTGTTGAAGACTTCTTGGGCCACATAAGTCTTGGATGGAGCTGATATTTGTGTTTACTCTTTCATCCAAGTCCATGTAACTTCAGGAATAAGTTGGATGGCAGATAAACATTACCGTGGGCCCTGGATAGAAAAGTTTCAACAGTGAGAATCATTATCACCTCTACTTCATGTGGTGTGGTTCACTTGAGCCTTAAATCTGCCTAAATTTTAGTTTACTTCTTAAAATGATATGGAAAAATGGATGGACGGTGGGGATAAAACCAATATATCACGGTAGCCACTCAAAGCTCCTGCCCGTTCCCAGCTGGAGATGGGCGGGGGAGCGGATTATCTACTGAGAGGTTGAGTAGCGAGACTCAGTTACTGAAGTGACGTCATTAAGATCTGTGGACCCCACCATGATGTATGTGTTGTATCACACCGTTTGAGTCAGATAAAAATATCATTTTAGGGCATCAGCGAAAGAATGAGTCAGATAAAAATTTGTAGTGGACCCACCAAGGAAAGGAAAACAGTTGAAAGAGTGACGCCACCGTTGAAACTACCATAAGGCACACCATGATGTTTATTTGAAATCCAATTAGTTTAAAAGTTAAAAAAGATATAAAAGAAGGGAAAACACAGGTATCATCTTAATCTAAAACTTCCGTAGCCTTTAGAAGTTTTTAATGGTGGGCATTACTGTCCCACTTTTTTCCATACTGGGGTGCACTGGAGCTTTGGATTTAACTCATTTTTTGGATCTTTTTCAAAAATGATCTCTCAGGATGAATGGACAGCGTGAATATGAAACATACACCATGGTGGGGCTTGGAGCTTGGTGACGTCACTTCAGCAGCGAGTCTCGCTGCTCAACCTTTCAGTAGCTAATCCGCGCCCGGGGTAGGAAGCAATCCTCGTTCGATCTCCATTCAATCTCATGATGGGAAGCGGATTGGCTGGTGTACCTCACACCAGGTATATAGCTGCTGTAGGTACGTGTCGTGCAAAGACGAGCACGTTCCTCGAGCTCCAAGTTATAGGAACGGTTCAAAGGAGATCAAAGTTACATGGTCCCATAGTGAGATATTTATTATATCTACACCGTTTATCTGTGTTTAGAAATCATTTTAGACAATTATCCAAAAAATGAATCATATCCAAAGATCATCTGGACCACACCACAAATAGCAGTGGAGATAATGATTTTCATTGTTGAAAAATTCGTAGGGCCCACTATAACATTTATTTTCCATCCCATCTGTTCATTAGGTCACAAAGACATGAATGAAGAGGAAAAAAAATATTCATATTTATCCAAAACTTCTGTGACTCCAAAAACGGTTTCAATGGTATACATTCAATCTCTCACTGCTTTATTTAGTGTGGTCCACTTGATAGTTAGATCTTTCTTATTTTTCTTTTCAAACCTTAAGAAAAGCTCTCCATATAGATGGACGGTTTGGATATAATATATATTTCATGATCAAACCCACCCAACATGCGGATGTCAATTCAGCAGCTATATAGCTGGTGTGAGGTACACCTGCCAATCCGCTTCCGATCTGATGAGTCGGAAACGGATTGGATACTCCCCTGCCACCAGCCTGGTGGCTGGTGATCAGTGATCAGTGGGCCCCACCATGATGTATGTGTTTCATCCATTCCGTTCATCCATTTTTACAATCATAATTTAGTTTTCTATTCAAAAAATGAGAGGGATATAAATCTCAGGTGGACCACACCAGATGAAAACAATAGTGATTGGATATCCACCATTAAAATCCTCCTAAGGCCCACTGTACTGTTTATTTGACATCCAATGATTAGGTCATATAGACCTAGATGAAGGGAAACAACAAAGATCAGCTTGATCCAAAACTTTTATGGCTCTCAAAAAGTTTTTAATGGTCGACGTTCATTCAACACTGTTCCTGTAATGTGGTCCACCTGAGATTGAGATATACTTAATTTTTGGTACCTTACAATAAAATGGTTTAGAAAAATAGAAGGATGGCGTGGATGAAACACATACATCATGGTGGTGCCCACAGAGCACTGACCATCAGCCATTGGCTGATGGCAGGGGGAGTAGTCAATCCGTTTCCTGATGAGCCCTATAGTGTAGTACGGTCCACACCAAAAAAAGTCTCTTCAACGGGGCTATCATAAATCTTATCTCTCAGAAACTAAACGGCTAAGGAGTAGAGAGAGGATGAGAGAGTCCACATTCCCGTTGATTACCGAACTGTTGGCCCCACTTGAACAACCCAAGAAAATCTGACAATGGTTGTATCATATAGTTTGCTGATATAATTTTTCTCTGTATTTTAATATTTTACACTCTTTTAGGTTTCTAAGGAAGCTGGTTTTGGAAGAAGCCTCTTTGAGAGGATGAGTTCATTGGGACATAGGAAGCACCCTCTCAACGTTCAGTACCGAATGCATCCTTCCATAAGTACTTTTCCTAATGCGAATTTTTATGGGAACCGGATTTTGGATGATCCAAGCGTCAAGGATAAAATTCACGAACGGCATTACCTTTCACAACCTATGTATGGTTCATATTCATTTATTAATATTGACGATGGAAAGGAGACGGTCCAAAAAGGAGGTAGCTGGAAGAATATGGCAGAGGTGGCTGCTGTTTCGTGCATATTGAGAAATCTTTTCAAAGGTATGTGCCACTGTTATAAGTATCCGTACTGCTATGGATACAAAAACCATATGATATCAATGATAATGTCACTGATAATTGGAAATTTGGGAAACATGAGAAAAATAGTGAATTTTTTTAATGAAACTTCAGAAGATGCTAAAATACATATATTTATATATTTAGGAATTAAAAATTATAAAAAAAAAATGCATATATAATTAGTTTCCATTTAATGTGGGCCTAAAATCATATGTTGTCAACTTGTCATAAGAAACATGTCCAACCATCCATCCTATATATCCATCTAACCATCCTACCTTTCATCCAATCATATATTTCAGAATATCGACAACAATGATATTTCATCGAAAAATCGTCAACAACTGAAAGGAAACAAAAGATTGTGGTCTTGATATCACCCATGTTACGATAATGATAATATCGCAATATGATCGATATTATCATCGATAATTTAAATACTACATACAACCATGCACTCGTAAAATAATTAAAGAATATATTTTTTTAATAAAAAACATTTTGGTCGTATCAATATACTAGTGACATTATCAAAATATTGCCGACACACTGGCAATATGAGCGACACCTAAAATTTACACAATTGAAAATACTAGCGATATCAATACATCAACAATACAAAGCGATACTTGGAATGTACACAATTGAAAATTGATGTAGAGCGGGTCGCGGACAATTTCATGGCTAAGATGGATCAGAAAAGGCACGGTCGGCGACAGAAGTGATCCGGACCATCGGACCTTAGATCGGGCGTATCTCACAATCCGGAATGAGTTATCCGACGTAAAATATATGATTTTGGGGTAGAACAAGCTACTTTAGCCAACCAACCCCGCTATGCCGGGTTGCGCAGCCCGGATTTGCGAAAAACCCCCTGATCGACGGTCGTTTCCTCGTTTTAATTTTGTTTTTACTATAAATAGTAAGTTTTAGTTTGAGTATAACTTTTCATCCGTTGGGCTTTAGGAGTTGTGTCCAACATGAAAAGTGCTTAGGATAATTAGGAGAACGGTTTGTTGAAGCCAAATAGGACACTTACTATTTTTGGCCGAAAACCTTGCGCACTAGTAGACATCGTGACCGTCTATAAATAGTAAGTTTACTATTTATAGTAAGTTGCGAATTCTAGAAGTTTTAGTTGTAGTATGAGTCTGATTTCTTTCATGTTGCTTGGTTCCCTTATTTAAAGGGGTGTAAACTCGTTTTTAATTATTCATCAATCAATTTCAAATTTATTAGAATTATTTCTATTTTCCTGCTTTCTTTCCTCGTGGATTCGAGAAGTCTCTGTGAGGAGTCCAGAGAAGCTCCGTGGATTCGGAGTAGTTATCCTTGAGGAAGACGGTGATCGACCTCATCACGTTCAACCCTGCGTCAAAAATATTGACAATACTTAGCGATATATACATTGTCAATACTTGAAAATTTTGAGACTACAAGTGTAATACCGGTATCACTAAGCTAGAGATAGGGATAATATTGGGGACAATTTGATAATATTAGGGATACTTTGAACAATGGTATGTGCATTGTCAATCAGTTTAATATTATTTTCTGCAATTCATTTTTACCAGGAAATATTTCATCTTGGGGTAATGAATATACAAATTCACTTATGTTATGTTTTTGTTTGATGTATCATTTATTTTAAAGAATGTTGTTATATATATGACCTATTGGGCACGGACGAAAGAAATAGACAAAGGAGACCCTGGCTTGTACAGTGAACCCTCTAATGCCTTAATCAGGCTCTTGAGTCTTTTGTAGGTTAGGATCTTAAGGAAAAGAGTCACTAGTCGAGTATTAGGGTATGTATGCATACCTTACATTAGTTGGGGGTACCTCTATTTACAAGAGAAGGAAGACCACATCGTAAGGAGTCTTTCCTGATATGTTGAAGACCATTTCACACAGATATCTGGATTCATCCAGGATCCTCTAGAGAATATCATTATCCAAGGTCTTCAAGATCTGATTTGATCCCCCAAAGATCTTGGGAGAGATTTCGGGCCATTGGAGAGATTCTCGGATTGTTGGTCTAGGAAAAGGTCGGGTGATAAAGGCATCAGATACAGTTGGCGCAAGTAATATCGAGCTTTTTGTCAGATCAACATTTACCTTATTGTAGAGGTTATACCAAGCTATAGTTGAGCTATGACTGAACTATGGTAGACCTATAGGTTAGGTCAGTAATTGGTCATTTGAGTAGACTTACAGTTGCATCTTCTTTGAGTGGCCTTACAGTTGCATCAACCCTCTTGAAGGTTGACCTTTCCTCGATAGTAGATGCCCCTTGAGGCTCAAGTCTCATTGGGTTCGTACTGGTTTGTAGAGTTGGTACATTTCATAAGTCGATCTTTTTTTTCTCCCAACGGTAAGCCCCCCTTACTTTTTGAGCCGATATTTGAAGGCTTGGAAAGTAAGCTAGATGTAACTTATGTCGGGTTATGTTGTCATAAATGATAGGTATGGTGGCCACAATGGTAATTGAGGCATGTTAGAAATCAAACATGACGTGGGATTTCGTAGTTCGAGGTCACGTGGTCTGTCAGGCCATCGTTTCGGTGACAGACCAAAAAGAGCATTACACGTGGCCAATTTTTTATATTAGGGTCGAGTAGTGTATGAGGTCGCGCCACGTGTCAAGAGGAGGTAGTCAAGGGGACACCGTACAAACCCAGTGGGTGTACTCAAGCATTACCATGTAGCTTCCTTATATAAGGGAAGCTCTAACCCTTAGTCATTTTCATCTGCATATTTCTCTCTTCTTGTTCAGTCGTCTTCCTTAGTGCACATTGGCGATTTCCGGTGACTATCTTCACCAGTAGTCAGGTACTTGCTTCTTCCCTGGTGAGCTTCAAATTTCACTCACCCCCTCCTTTCTTTTTCCTTTTAACAGCGACTCTCAACATCTATAAAAAGCCACTATGTTGGACTCTTTGAGTTCATTGGAAGGGGGCTCCGGCGGTGATAGTGGGGTGAGTAGCTTCCGATTAATGTCGAACCCACCATCACCGTTGGTAATAACGGTCAATGCTATTTTTTTGGCTTCGCGGGCAGTGGAAGGGTCCCCGGCAAAGAGGCCAGTTAGGGTAGAGCGTGGCCAGTTTAGTGAAGAAGATCCGGAAGAATCCTCAGGTGAGGAGGGTCCGAGAGGCCCTGTGCTCTCAACCCTGACTGAGGCAGAGTTAGCTCAGATCAGAATGGGGTATCATGTCCTTGAGTCTGTAATACTCTAACTTCCCTTGCCAGATGAGCTTCCTGATTGGCCTTCAAAGGGGGTAGTCACCATTTTTCAGGTCGCCCTTCAATGCGGCCTTAGGCTCCCTCTACAAGGTCTGTTAAGGCGGGTACTTGCTCGCCTGAACTTGGCTCCGGGGTAGATGATCCTCAATGGATGGAGGGGCGTTGATCAGCTATGTGGTCTTATGGTCTGAGCTAGAGCAACCCGAGCTTACCGTCGAGGAGTTCCTCCATCTATACCAGCTAAAGCCGAACAAGTTTTACCCTAACTCGTGTTATCTCTTCGCTTGGCGGGAGACTTAAGGGAGCCTCATCACCGACCCTCCATTATCCAATAAGAATTGGAGGGATAAGTGGTTCTGGGCTTCTGGATGTTGGGAAGTGGCCGACCTAGTCTTAGATCAGCTCTTGGTCTACACAACATTCTCCAATACAGCTCAGTATACTTCGAATGTAGTTATTCTCTAACTCATTCTTGGTTGGTCGGTTTTTGAATTTTCTTGACTTGTTCGTACATGTCTTTTTTCGCAATTATCCCTAAGCATTCTCTCCCACTGGATAGTGGATCTCTCGCCCGGATCAGAGGAGCGAAAGCGCTGAAAGAGGAGGAAAGATCTTGAAGGGTACTTCTCCAACCCGAGTTGCTCCTTAAGTCAAGCTTAGACCTCACCCTCACTGGTGAGAGCTTTAGTAAGAACTCTATCCGATCTTAAAACTTAAAATTTTTCATGGATTTCTATATCTGAGTTTTTTCATGTTTTGGTGCAAAAATGCCTGAAGCTCATCCTCTTTTAAGGCTCGTGTCCAAGCTCCAGGCGCCCTCCCTGGAGGAAATAGTAGCGACAAAACGGAAGAGGCAAAAGACCTCCTCCAAGAGCAAGGAAAAAGTGGCCCTTCTTTCCCCGTTGTGATGGAGGTCGAAGGGGAGGAAGTGGAGGCAGAGCCTGTCCTTAATGTCGCTGCTGCAATGGTCAGGACGATCGTTCGGAAGGGACTTCTTCTGCTGAGGCGCAAGGATTTTCTGAGCTTCCTGTGGGAACTCGTTCTGCAGGGACGGAAGAGATCGACCGTCCTTTGGCTGGTCCTCCACGAGCTCGGGGGAGGAAGGTTGGGGCCTCTACCGAGCTATTGAGGAGATCCTTCCTTGGGCCAATCAACATGTGCCCAAGGCGGAATTTCTCAATTTGTTCGACTATTCCGCGGACTCGACCCTTGCATTTGCGATGACGAGCCTCCTTGGGGTAAGCATATCTCCATAAGTAGTTCATCCTTCTCTTCGATTATTCAGCTTCACTTAATTTTTCTTTACCTTGGTAGCTCGCCCCGTGCATGCTAAAGGTGCATAGTGAGATTACACAGCTGCGGGGGTAGATATGCGAGACTAGTCAGAAGCTCTCTTAATCTCAAGCTCGTGCTTCCTCTGCATAGGCCGACCTAGAGGCTGCGAAGAAGCCTCTTGAAGAGGTTCTGCAAAGTTGGCCTAGCGGGTGGCCGAACTAGGGACGAAGCTTAAGGAAGTTGGGGTGAAGTTCAGAGAATTCGAGACGAATTTCGAGGAGACTGAGGTGAAGCTCGAGAAGCTTAAGGCAATAACTCAAGCTGCCATCGCCCAAGCTCGGGAGGATACTGTTAAGGAATATCAATCCTCCCAGACGTACGTACATTGCAAAAATGCCCTCTACTGGTGGGGTTATGTGAAGTGCATCGAGACCATGAAGGAGGCCTTTCTAGAGTTAGATCTCTCTGGCTTCAATGAGTTCGAGTCAGGCTTCGATGTGTCTGGCAATGAAGCGACTCCCGAGTAGCCCCCCGAGGCTTGAGGACCACCTTTCCCTTTTTCTTTTTCTTTTTGAATGTAGAATGATGTAAATGTGCTCTTCAAGGCTTTATTAATGAAAGTTGCTCCTTTTTTAAACAATGTCTTCTATCATAGATTCTTCTAAGTTAAGTAGATCACACCCAATAGATGAGTTGGATCCAATAGATGGATTGGATTTGGGTCGTATCATGTAGGTTGAATCCTAAAGGTTGGACATATTCCGGACATAAGTCAGACGTTGGTCGGATCTTAAAGGTTGGACGTAGGTTAGATGTTAGTCAGAAGCATGGAGGATGTGTCTCGTGCCTTTAGAATCAAAATGGACAGAAATCTTCTAGAAAGAAGGTCCCTTTGGGTGAGGCTTATGTCGGCGAAGTATATTGATAAATTTATTCAGTACAGGGGAGTGAACTCAGCGGAAAACTCGATCGTCTGGAGGGACATTCATAGGATCTTACCTTTTGCTATTTCTCATTCCAGGTGGCTTATAGGTGAGGGAAATATAAACTTCTGGACCCAAAATTGGTCTGGGGATGGTTTCTTAGCAGGAACTGCGTTAAACCCTATCCCGCGTCATCTCAAGGACGCAACAGTGAAGGATTTCTTCGGTCCGAAATCCAGATTCAACCTCATTGACATCCAGAACATCCTGCCTCCTCATACCATTCAGTCCATAAGCATCAACCTTGTCTCATTTTTCAGTAGGGACGACATTTTGGCTTAGGACTTGTCAACGTCAGGAAGGTTCACGCTGAAGTCGGCGTGGCACAGAATCAAGCAACATCGGCCTCAGATCGGTTGGACAGTGTGGGCTTGGAATAAATTTCTCCTGTTGAAAATCAGGATGTTCCTGTGGAAGATTATGCAGCACTCTGTCCCTGTGGATGCTGCCATTCAATTTGCTGGTGTTTCCTTGACTTCTAGATGCGATTGCTGCAGTCGTGAAGATACACCTGAGGTGGAAGAGGGTATCCCTGAGAGGGACGCTGATTAGAGATCCCAGTCTCCTCGCTCCCCTCCTATCTCTAACATGCCTCTCCCTCCAAACACAGGTCCGGTCACTGCGTCCAGCCTTTCTTCCTTCTTGGTTTCTAATGGGGATGCTGAGTAGAGATCACAACCATCTCACTCCCCAGCGATCTCGGACTCGCCTCTCTCTCCAAACAGAGGCTCAGTTTCTACTTATAGCCTACCTCCCTACCGGGTCCCTAGTCCCAGCGCTATTGTCTACCTGTCAAGGTAGAGTCAAAATGAGCTGCGGTCAGAGCCATCTCGACAACAGCTACCACACCCACCCCATAATATTGAAAATGTTGATCATCTCTTCTATTTGGGGACCACTGCAGCTGAAGTTTAGTCGCACTTCTCTCGACTGTTTAATGTCCCATTTCTCCCCACTAGTCCATCCACCAAAGAATCAGGTTTTGGCATGAGAGGGCGTCTTTCAAATCTCGCCTCAAGGTGTTGCTTGGCCTGACCCCCCCATTCATCTACTGGGAGCTCTGGCTGAGCCGCAATGCAGCCCGTTTCGAAGGTGTTAAGATGTCAGCTTCCAAGATAATTTTTTGGGTTACTAGATGGTTACAGGAGGTAGGAAACCTGTTGGTGAACAAAGAGTCTCTCTCCCTCAACAACTCTGCTACCATCGACGTCCTTCACCTTCGGTCGCCCAGGGTGACTTCAGGCGTCAAACCCATATTTGTCAAATGGCTCAGGTTGAGCCAGGGTTGGATCAAGTTAAATGTTGATGGTTCCTCTCGGGGGAACCCGAGGGAGAGTGGTGGTGGAGGTGGAGTTTGCAGGGATGACCATGGGAGGCTAATTTTTGCTTTCCATCAGAATTATGGCCTCGCCTCCAACACGAGTGCGGAGGCCCAGGCAATGCTTGATGGAATTGTCTTATGTAGTAAGCTGGGCCTCTCCAACATTGACGTCGAATCAGATTCGAAGATGGTGGTGGCAGCAGCATCCGATCCCTTGGCTCATTGCCCCTGGAACATCTGGTATAGGATGGGGGCCATCCATCAGCTCAGTCGATCCCTCAACATTTCTTTTATGCACATCTTTCGTAAGGGCAATTCAGTGGTAGATGCATTGGCAAGGCTAGCTAGCGAAGGGTGTGCAAAAAAATTCTACAAAACTTGGTCCGAATTGCCCCGATGTGTTAGGGGCTGTTTAGTTCTCGACTAAGCGGGCCCGGGCAACTTGCGTACGTGATTCTTTCGTTGGGGTGGGTAGGGTTATCGGTCTAGCCCAGCTTGTTCCATTAGGTTGCCACTGATGTGCTGCAGGTGGATCGTTAGGCTTTGGTTTGAGGGTGTGCTTGTATACAATAGGCGTGGCCCAAATCTTTTTGTTAGGGCCTGCCCGAATGGATGTACGTCTTTTTTATTTATAAAATTTGGTGGGCTTATTCCACCTTTTCTTTAAAAAAAAAAAAAAAAGGTTAGATGTAGGTCGGATCTTAAAGGTTGGACATATGCCAAACGTAGGTCGGATCTTAGTCAGACTTTGGTCGAACCTTGGTCGGATCTGGTGAACATAGTAGACTTGATAGGAGTCATGTTGTAATAGATCTTTATTAGCTTTATCTTGAGGCTGATCAATATACACTAAACTTGCGCATCTATCTGTTAAGGATGATAGATCTTGAGATGTTTAACATTCTAGGGGTGTGGTAGGAGTTGACCATCCAGATCTTCCAGTCAATATGAGCCAGGTCGGCTTTTACTCGTTACTATGTAGGGTCCTTCCAAATTTGGGCCTAAAGTTTTTGATCCTGGTTCTTTGATATTTTGGAAGGTTCTTTGAAGGACTAAGTCGTCAACTCAGAATCTTTTAACTTTTACACTGACATTGTAAAAACGCGTCACTTGCTGCCAGTGGATAGCGATTCAGATTTGAGCTTGCTCTCTCTTTTTTTCGAGAAGGTCAAGACTCAGTGCCATTAGTTCAGAATTCGTTTGTTCATTAAATGTCTCTGTCCGAGCTATTAGTAGTTCGATCTCTACTGGGGTGATCGCCTTTGCTCCATATGCTAAGGAAAAGGGCGTCTCCCCAGTGACTATTCTGGCAGTAGTTCGGTATGCCCAAAGGACTTTAAGGAGTTCCTTGGCCCACACTCCCTTGACATTCTCGAGCTTGGTTTGGAGGTGATATTTGATGATTTTTTTGACCGCTTCGACTTGTCCATTTGCCTGCGAATATCGTGGGAAAGAGTAGACATTACAAATCCCAAGTTCTCACATATCCCTTGGAACTGTTTGTTATCAAACTACTTTTCATTGTCGGAGACGATCGTTCGAGGAATCCGAATCTGCATACAATGTTGTTCCAGATGAAATCCGTGATCTTTTGTTCTGTTATCTTCACCAATGGTTCAGCCTCAGCCCATTTCGTAAAGTAATCGACCGATACTACGGTGAACTTAGTCTGCCCTTTATCGATCGGGAGAGGACCAATGATATCGATTCCCCACTGGGCAAACGGCTATGGCCCAGTCATTGGGGCAAGCTCTTCTGGTGGCTATGTAACACCCTGAAAATCGGGGGTCGTGTATAAACTCAACTCCCGAGTTCCAAACCGTCACTTATGCAACAAAAATGATTATGATTCAATGTTGTCTGATTTAAAGCATTCACATGAGTAAAAGTATACCGAAACTGCAATTCATACTTCAGATCCAGTGATAAAAGCAAGCGGAAGACTAAACAATATATATATCACTGTATGGAAAAACAAAGTAAATCTCATCTGTCTCCAAAGTATGACTACATCTCTGAGCCTCATATACATACACATGAACAAAAATAAAATGTTCAAAATAGTCCCACTGAAACCCCATCGATCCAGGTCGCCTACGGGAAGCCGTCGTGATACTGCATATACGAGAACTCGTCCTGGTCCTCGTCGATCTCTGGCTCCACCTCCTGGATCTCGGCCTCACCTGCATCTACAACAGGGTCTGGTGGGTGTTGCAAACACCATCCCGTAACGTGGGAGTGAGTGATCAACTCAGTGAAATCATAGAGCAAGGATTAACATATTCACAATTCAATCATGCGATAATAGTAAAGCAGTAAATCAGACAATCCTAATACGGTTGTTAATGCAAGATGACATGATGTGATGTATGCCCTCACCGACGATCTCCCTCATACGGCAACATCTTACGACCGCGGCATGCCACACTCCCTAGAGTGCTCCACATCTTCCAGGCACATGCAATGCTATGGTGATATGAATTTTAAGTTGTTATTAGTCCATTCAAACAGCAGGATTGGGAAACTAATGTACTTTCCTTGTATCAATCCCAACACAGATCCTGTTTAGGGTCGTCACTCCTAGTAATCTCATACGATGTATATTTCGTAGGTCACTGCAAGGGCTGCCAGGGCTGTTGCTCGCACTCGTTGCACCGCTCCCCCATCACCTTATCAATACAGGCCTACCGTACTCTACTGCAACGGAAGGGTCGTCGCCTCCCGTGGACTCAGAATACGCTCGCGGTCACTACAAAGGACTCGTCGCCTGATCAGTGTAGGCCGACAGCTAGAATATAGTGTCCCATACCACCATAATCTGCTCACGAGTCTAGGTGCTCACTGGTCACTACGGGGAGGTTTGTGGCCCCAGCGTAGGCCGACAGCTCGACCACGGTGTCCCATACCACCATGCCCGGCTCATGAGTCTTCGTGGATCAAGGTACCATGGTTAACAGGGTTTACAATGGTAAGTTCAGTACCCTAGGTTCAAGCAGTTATGATTCATACAAGGTGAACATACATCGGCCAGTCGGGTTACTTGACGGGCTCGACTAGCGCGATCGCATCTCAAGTCGAACGACATGAAGTGCGTAAAACACTTCGCGTGGCCTAACCACTGCCGCCAACCCCAAACACGAATCACGTTCATCGACGCGTCATTCGTGGCTATGACCAGTCAGCCACGAATTCGCTCGGTTACCGACTGCCTGGACTAAGTCTAGTCCCACACATCTATGGAATCACATTAGCAATATATGTAAAGGTATTGGAATTTAGATACAATCATGTGAGCATGTTAACACATGTTATAACATTCAACTTAAGGAAATCTTCAAACACATACATTCCATGCATGTAATGGAATCATGCATATGGTCAACATGTAGGAAATCATTTAGGTCAGCATATTAACTAAGAAATCAATCTCAAACTACTACATAACATCATTTAATTCAATACATACTAATACAAGCATTTATACAAACACATACACTACACACTTAAGTCTACATATAGTATGTCGACCCAAAGTGCGCAACTAGGCGAATCTCTTCGCCAAACTAATTATACACGCATTCCTAACTTCCTAATGCGACAACAAACCATGTCATTCACGTCAGCAAAATATGAATGTAGACCGTACTTCCTACAAATGACTAAAATGCCCTAAATCTCATATTCTTCGTTAATTTACGAAATAGGAAACGGAGAGCATGTTGTACATGTCAAACGGCGATGCCGTTGATAATCTACTATTAAACGACATTGAAAGCGTTGTAAACCGTCAATCAAAGCGTCTAAAATCCTCACCTAGTCTCTTACGGATGCGGGATTTTGAACGGAGCGTGTACGCTTCGTCTACGGCAGTAGGAGAACCTGTTTTACGAAATACGTTAGCTAACATGATACGAATCCAAGTAATCCCTAAATCAGCAACTTTTAGGGTCGTTTCATACCTGAAAAAGCGGAGAAATCACCGTCCAGGTGATTGGGAAGAGTTGCTGAAACAGCAGCTATCGGTGGCTCGGAAGCGGGAAAAATCCCTTCTTCTCTTTCTCTCAAACTCTCTCTCCTTTATCCTAGGGTTTGCAATTTTCGGATGGAAGAGGGAAATGAGGGTTTCAACCCCTTTTATAAGCTTAAAAATGCCGAAAACAGGCTCCGGAACGAAGTTTACTTGGTGCCTATCCGTTTCGGGGCTGTTTCGGTCCAAAAACTGCTTTCTGGTGGTCCCCTGGTCGATTGCGATCGGACTTAAGCTCATGCGTACCAGATGTAGCACGTATTAAGTTTTCAGTCTGGCAGGGTTCGCAGATCGCACGTGACGGACCAGTTTCAGTTCAGCGGTCACCGCACGTAGATCAGGGCTGAAAGTCTCATGATAATAAATAGAAATTTTTCCTGATCCGAGGGTGTAATCTGGATGAATTCCGACGGTCAGAACGCTTAATACTGACGCGTCAAGTCGTGTGCCAGATTTGAATTTGAAATTCCAAATCTGTCCCTATTCGCGGTCTCTTCAGTCCGGGTTCAACGAAATAGTCTGTGATTATCGGTTTGACTTGATTTTCGAGATGATTGTCAAGTCCAGCTAGGCGGTTCTAACGGTCTAAGATAGGAGGTATCGGACCTTCGACGCGCGGTCTAGATCCAATACAAAAATTCAATGTGGTCCAGAGAACAGACCTGCTTAGAGTTTGATCCGAGGTTATAGAGTATTGTAGAGTTGTTTATTCTACTCGATTTGGGTCTTACAGAAAGTATTTAAAGTGATCAGGGACTATTTCCCAGCTACTCTAGCGTTGCGCTAGCTAACTTACGCTTAATTTCCATGGAAATTAATTTTACGCGATTTCGGGTCGAGTTGGTACTCGAGCCCAAGTACGGATTTTTTACGGGCGTTACAATCTACCCCCCTTAACAAATAATTTCGTCCTCGAAATTTGTACCTTTTCGTACTCCTCGAGAAGCTGTGGGTAGTTCTTTCTGATCTCGGCTTCTGTCTCCCAAGTAGCCTCCTCCTCAGAATGATGCGTCCACAATACCTTCACAAGGGGAATCACCTTGCTACGCAGTACCTGCTCCTTCCTGTCTAGGATGCGTGTCGGTCGCAGGATATAAGTAACATCCTCTCCTAACTGCACCTGCTCCCATCTGATGATATGGGAAGGATCAGTAACGTACTTCTTCAGCATAGAAACATGAAATACGTTGTGGACGCTCGCGAGGGGCGTGGGTAAAGCCAATCGGTAAGCCACTGCTCCCACACGATCGAGGATCTGGAACGGACCAATAAATCGCGGTGCCAGCTTCTCCTTCTTCCCGAACCGAAGGACTCCCTTCATAGGGAAAACTCGTAAAAATACGTGATCCCCGACTGTGAACTCTAGTGGCCGTCGTCTCGTATCGGCGTAGCTCTTCTGTCTGCTCTGCGCTGTAAGAAGCCGACGTCGAATAATATCAATCTTCTCTGACGTTGCCTGCACCAACTCTGGGCCAATCAAGCTACGCTCACCGACCTCTAACCAGCAATGCGGTGCGCGACAAGGTCGCCCATACAGCGCCTCATAAGGTGCCATACCGATACTCGCCTGGAAGCTATTATTGTACGCAAACTCCGCATATACAAGACAGTCATCCCAACTGTCCTTGAAGTCCAATGCGCAAGCTCGCAACATGTCCTCCAAGATCTGGTTCACTCGCTCTGTCTGTCCGTCCGTCTGTGGGTGGAAGGCAGTACTGAACTTCAACTTCACACCCATAGCCTCCTGAATGCGAGTCCAGAAAATAGAAGTGAACCGCGTGTCTCTGTCTGACACGATCTCCAACGGAACTCCATGCAGACGCACAATCTCTCGGATGTACAATCTAGCCAGCTCGTCTGCAGAGTTCGTAACTCTGATCGGTAGGAAGTGCGCCGACTTCGTCAATCGGTCGACGATCACCCAAATGGAATCATGTCCCTTCCTCGTCTTCGGCAACCCAGAAATGAAGCCCATGGAAATGAAATCCCACTTCCACTCTGCAATCGGCATAGGCTGCAAAAGTCCAGGTGGTCGGCGATGCTCTGCCTTCACCTGCTGACAAGTGAGACAACGGGACACGAACTCAGCTATGTGGGTCTTCATACCTTCCCACCAATACGTCCTCTTCACGTCACGATACATCTTTGTGCTGCTTGGATGCATCGCGAGTTTAGTAGAATGCGCAGCCTCGAGAATCTCTCGTCTCAAGTCAGGGACATCTGGGACGCATAGGCGGCCACGGTAACATAAGCCCTCATCCATACCAACTCGCCAGTCGGCGTCAGCATCATTACCGGCCTGCTCTCGAAGCTCAGTAAGATGCGCATCGTCCCTCTGCGCCTCGATGACTCGGTCATCGATCTGAGATCGCACCTGTACATGTGCGATGAACTCAAATGGCTCCTCTACGGTGAGTTTCTGCTCAAAGTCTCGCAAAAACTCAACCATATCCCACTCGGCAACCATCAGCGGAGCCGCAAACTCTATCACCTTCTTGCGGCTCAACGCATCAGCCACAAGGTTCGCCTTCCCAGGATGGTAAGAGACTTCAAACTTGAAGTCCTTCAGCGTCTCCATCCATCGCCGTTGCCTCATATTCAAGTTTCGCTGCGTGAATATATACTTGAGGCTCTTGTGGTCGCAAAAGAGCTCGAACTCCTCTCCGTAGAGATAATGTCTCCAGAGTCTCAGTGCGAATATAACGGCTGCCAACTCTAGGTCGTGTGTAGGGTAATTCTCCTCGTGTTTTCTTAATTGTCTCGAGGCATACGAAATTACCCTGTCCCTCTGCATAAGGACACAACCCAAACCAACGCTAGACGCGTCAGTGTATATAGTGTATCTAACCCCTTGCTCTGGTAATACTAGCACAGGGGCGGACGTAAGTCTATCCTTCAGCTCCTGAAAAGCTGACTCCGCCTTATCATTCCAGGCAAACTTCACGTCCTTCCGTGTCAACTGAGATAAGGGTCTCGCGATCTTCGAGAAGTCCTGAATGAAGCGCCGATAGTATCCAGCGAGACCCAAGAAACTCCTCACCTCAGTGACAGAACCAGGCTGCTCCCAGTCCTGCACCGCAGCTACCTTAGACAGGTCAACTGTCATGCCATCCTTGGACACCACGTGTCCCAGAAACTTCACCTCCTGCTTCCAGAAGTCGCACTTCTTGTACTGTGCGAACAACTGATGCCGTCTGAGCGTATCAAGGACCAAACGCAAGTGCTCCTCATGCTCCTCTCGACTCCTAGAGTACACCAAAATGTCGTCAATGAAGACAACGACGAATCGATAGAGGAAAGGCCGAAATACCCGGTTCATCAGATCCATGAACACGGCCGGTGCGTTCGTGAGACCGAACGACATCACGAGGAACTCGTAGTGGCCAAAACTGGTCCTGAATGCTGTCTTCTGCACGTCCTCATCCCTGACGCGCAGCTGATGATATCCCGACTGAAGATCAATCTTCGAGAAGTACTGCGTTCCTCTCAACTGATCAAACAAGTCATCAATCCTGGGCAAAGGGTACTTGTTCTTCACCGTGAGCTGGTTCAACCTGCGATAATCAATACATAATCGCATCGAACCATCCTTCTTCTTCACGAACAAGACCGGTGCTCCCCAAGGTGACACGCTAGGCCGTATAAGGCCAAGCTCTAGCAGACCATCAATCTGCGTCCTCAACTCCTCCATCTCACATGGTGCCATGCGATACGTCGGCAGTGAGACGGGTGTAGAACCAGGAACCAGATCGATAGTGAAATCGATCTCACGTCGGGACGGCAACCCAGGGATCTTCCTGAACAGATCCCCGAACTCAGAAACGACTGGTACATGCTCGAGTACCTGGGCACCAGCGTCGCGCAATAAAGTGGCGTAGCTAAGTATGCAGAAAGGAAGATTTACCCGCACTGAAAACGTGAAAGGCGTGCCCTCAGGCTCGTACACCGTCACCATACGAGCCTCGCAGTCAATCTCGGCTCTCGCTGCAGTCAACCAGTCTATGCCAAGAATGACATCGAGATAAACGAGCGAGGGATCGACGACAAGATTCAGAGTCATCGTCCTGCCTCCCAGATCAACTAAACAACCCTCACACATCTGGGTGACATCCGAATAATCTCCATGAGCTGCAAAGACTCGCATGCTATCCATAGTGATAGTCTGTAACCCAAGACGCCTGACTACGGCACGCGATATCAAAGAAATCGTGGAACCAGTGTCCACCATGACAAGAACGGGAGTACCTCCAATACGGGCCGTGACCTCGAAGGCTGAATGCTGGAAAGTCGGCGTCGCAGCTGCCTCAGCTGTCAATGCATGAACCCGAGACTGTTGTGGCCGGTTCGGCCGCTGTGTCAAGGGCCGTAGAGGCTGTCTAATCTGCGATACCGGAGGTCTGAAAGAAGGATGCACAGGAGCTGACCGTATAGGCGGTGCTGATATCGACTGTGGACGTACAAGGTCAATCTTCTGCGGCGGCGAGAACCCACTATCTCGCATCCTCGAAAAGTAGCTCTGTGCCAAGTGGCCTGTCCTCCCACAGTATGTACATGTCAAATTAGGGCGCCGAAACAGTGGTACAGGCGTTGTAGTCCTAGTAGGAGGATCAATGCGAGGCCTCTTGCCCGCGAAGGGCCTGTCTGACAAGTCTGGTCATGGCCTAGAAGCAGCCGGGCCACGAGATCGCGCAAGTCGATCCACGTCCTGCTCTGCCCGCATGGACATGTGAATCAACTCCGCATAGGAGGGATGCTAACACAGCACATCTTCACCGAATATCCGGTCGTAAACCCTCCAAAAAGCACCGTATGCGCATCTGCTCATCAGCTAGGATCGTCGGGACGTACCTGCCCAACTCCGTGAACCGATGCTCATACTCTGTAACTGTCATCGCTGCCTGTCTGAGACGGAGAAACTCATTCTCCCTGTCGTGCCTGTAAGTCTGGGGATAATACTTCTCATGGAAGCGGAACTCAAATGCTGCCCACGTCCATACAAAGTCTGCGGCAACGGTCCGCAGTACGCTATCCCACCACATGCTGGCCTCTCTCTCAAACAGGAAGGTAGCCAGCTCTACCTGCTCGGCCTCGGTGCAATGCAACATCCGTAAAATCTTTGACACCTGGTCGAGCCAGTACTCAGCCTCCTCGGGTCTGTGAGAACCCGTGAAAGTAGGAGGCCGCAAGCGCTGAAATCGCTCCAATAGGCCCCGTGTATCGGCAGGATTCCCCGTAGGGAAAGCAGGCGGCGCAGGATGAGCCATGCCCTCATCCTGGGCGTATGTATAGGCATCCTCAGCTGGATGCGCAGGTGGTGCAGGTGGTGTAGATGGAGCCGCACCCCCACCCTGGGCTAATGTCCCCACTATGGTAGTCAGAAGCTGCTGCTGCTGCAGCATCATAGCCATCATCTGCTCGAATCTGTCGGGAGGTGGAGCAGGCTGTGGCGGATGCTGTATGGAGGTAGATGCGCGATGTAGCTCTCTGACTGATGGCGTAAATGGCGGTGGTCCATCTGTAGGACCAGCGGCAGGCTGAGACGATCGAACTGCCTCAGGAATCGGGCCCAAAGAAGGGTCCGCATGGGTGCCAGACTGCGAAGGAGTCCAATCCATATGCTCTGTCAATGGAAGCCGAACCGTGCTCCGAGTAGCCTTAGGCGGCATTCCCTATATTCAAAATAGGGCGCAACCTTGTCAGTCTCATTAGCACAAATACACCGCAATCATTCACATAAGGAGTCAAAGGAATTCCATGCATTTCATTTAACCAAAATTGTCACAATACAAGGGATATATCCTTACAAGCATCATGACGAGAAATACATGGGAATTAAGACAGCTAAGCAACAGCAACATAAGCAAAGCACTAGCCCTAACAGGCTTACACACATAAAGCAGGAAATGACTAACTACTGATAACAACATCAAAGATCGCATCGCTAGTCGGAGTCTAGTGACGGAGGAGGAGCACCCTTATCCTATAAGCAACACAGGATCGCCTTCAAGGTGCGAGTCACCTTGCCAAATTTCTTCTTTGTAACGGCCTTGGCATCAGCGACTTCTGCGCGAAGTTCTTGGACTTCCCTTCGCAAAGTGGTCTGACTCTCCTCCATCCGAGCAATGCGATCGTCGATAGTAGCCTGCGCAGAAGGAGGAGGGCTCTCATCAGTATCCTGAGCCTCCTCTTCTGCTTCTTCCTGAGCTTCTTCCTGAACCTCTGCTCTAGGTTCTTCTTCGCTTTGATCTTCCTCATCATCAAAGTCATCTTCACTATCCCTTTCAAGTTAATTTTCACGGTATTGTGACCCAATCTTCATCTTGACCATTGTCGACTCATCAATGGTATGAATCGATACCGGTAATTTCGGCCCAAGTCTATAGGCAAACTCAAGCGCAATCTTGCAAATGAGTCGGCCAAAGGGAAGCGATTCGGATGTTCTTCTTGACCTGGCTATGAGGACTATCTGCCGTAAGATGAAAGTGGCCATACATACGTTCTCTCCCTGGGCCACCAGATATAAGAAATCGATCATAAGGCGTGTACATTCAATGCGGTTCGTCGACCTGGGATAAACATTGTACGTACAGATATGGTGCAGCAGGCGCAAATCCTCAGACATATACGTCGCCTTGAGGCTATTATTAGGTTGCCATGGAACCAACTTACTGCACAGAAACCTGATGCGGCGATCTCGTTCACGTCTAGTCCTCAGATTCTTCTTACTAGGATGTACATCACCTAGAGGCACGTTGAGAAGTCACGCAATCAATCGAACGTCGATCGTAGCCATCCGATCTCTACCAAAAGGGATTTTGAACTGCAAAGGCTCCAAGGTAGGATTCTGGATACTTGCGTAGAAGGCACGAACGGTGCTCACATTAGCATGAGCGCGAGCTTCAAAGATCGGACCCCAATGCGCAGCTTCAATACGTTCGAACAACAGATACTCACCGAACAATCGTCCATCTACGTCCGCCTCAAATAACACTTTGCGATCAGTGTATTGGCCATGAGGCATCTCCGATAGAATTGCTCGCCCAAGGTGTGCATGGGGATCCAAATCCCGCTTTGTACGGCACTCCAGGACTGCAGCTGGACCTGCGGCGGCGCTTGAACTTGCGGTACCACCCCGCGGTCTTCTCGATCGAGCAGGGCGGCTCGGCCCAGCCTCGTCTATTGCGGTTTTCCTCTTACCCATCAAAGATATGATGGATGAGAGTGATAAAGGCCTAAAATGGCTTCCACGAAAGCCATGAAAAATGGTGAAAATGAGGAGAAGTGGCTGCCCAATCTAGAAAAAGGAAATCTAGGCATCGTAGAGGGATGCTTCAAGCTTCCCAAGGCTGTAATTTTAAGGAAAAATACAAACAAAAAGGTAGAATGGAGAACCTCACGATTTCAGCTCTATTTGGGGATTTTTGGAGCTCCAAATGGTGAAATCCTCAAGAGGAAGGGCTGCCAACTCCCAATAAGTGATGGGTGGGAGTCGGTTTTGGCCAAGGAGGGACCTAGGAGTGATTTGGGACGCCGAAGTTTGGAAATGGCTGCTGGAAAACGAGAATAGGGCTTAGGGGAGGGCTGTTTGTGAAGGAGGGGGGTGTTTTAGGGATTTTCGTGGGATGGGAGATACATGGGGAGGATGTACACCCCATTTAAGGGCGTGTGCCCAAATTTTATGGCAAAGGGGCCCCACCGGTCGGCTATGCATCGCCGGCCAACCTCCCAGTTGGCCGGTGGGACCACATGGGTCCGGTCCCCCATGATCCAAGGAGTGCAAAAATATATGGCCCACCCCCTAGTTCATTGCATTTTGATCTGTATGAGCCTAAATATGTGTTCGGGGATTTTCGGGACCATATCGCAATCCCGAATACCAAACCCTATGATGCAGCATATGAATTTGGGGTAGAAGGAGCCATTACATCTATCTAGATCCTTAGTTGCTAAAGAAAGTGAAGTTAGAGTGGCCTTATAGATATTTTTCATGAAATTTTACTATTCACTGTAAAATTTTATGAAAGTACTAATTTGTGTTATTTTCACATTAAGTTTTGATGCCTAATATGAAATGGATAATAAAGAAATAAATATTGGAGTGTTTAGAGGAGGAATTTTAAAGATTTTTGGTGAAACGGGGTTTTTAAGCCCTGGCGATTGATTACAGGAGTCGTGGTCATCCCACGGCCCAAGGATTCACTTTTGCGGTTTAAAACCGCTCGTAGGATGTCTCAACCCGACTTCTTACAGCTTAGAAGCAATTCGGGTTGCCTTACGCGTCCCGAGATGCGTTACAGACTCGATCTTGCGATCGATTCTAATAGACTTCGCCTATCAGCGAATCTGCGATCCTAGACGTGTTTCTAGACCCTTCTCGCACCCACCTAAGTCAAAGGAAGCGACAGCGTACGTCGCGAGACCATAACCCAGGCCCAGTATACTCTCATTCATGCTCTGATACCAACTTGTAACACCCTGAAAATCGGGGGTCGTGTATAAACTCAACTCCCGAGTTCCAGACCGTCACTTATGCAATAAAAATGATTATGATTCAATGTTGTCTGATTTAAAGCATTCACATGAGTAAAAGTATACCGAAACTGTAATTCATACTTCAGATCCAGTGATAAAAGCAAGCGCAAGACTAAACAATATATATCACTGTATGGAAAAACAAAGTAAATCTCATCTGTCTCTAAAGTATGACTACATCTCTGAGCCTCATATACATACACATGAACAAAAATAAAATGTTCAAAATAGTCCCACTAAAACCCCATCGATCCAGGTCGCCTACGGGAAGCCGTCGTGATACTGCATATACGAGAACTCGTCCTGGTCCTCGTCGATCTCTGGCTCCACCTCCTGGATCTCGGCCTCACCTGCATCTACAACAGGGTCTGGTGGGTGTTGCAAACACCATCCCGTAACGTGGGAGTGAGTGATCAACTCAGTGGAATCATAGAGAAAGGATTAGCATATTCACAATTCAATCATGCGATAATAGTAAAGTAGTAAATCAGACAATCCTAATACGGTTGTTAATGCAAGATGACATGATGTGATGTATGCCCTCACCGACGATCTCCCTCATACGGCAACATCTTACGACCGCGGCATGCCACACTCCCTAGAGTGCTCCACATCTTCCAGGCACATGCAATGCTATGGTGATATGAATTCCAAGTTGTTATTAGTCCATTCAAACAGCAGGATTGGGAAACTAAGGTACTTTCCTTGTATCAATCCCAACACAGATCCTGTCTAGGGTCGTCACTCCTAGTAATCTCATACGATGTATATTTCGTAGGTCACTGCAAGGGCTGCCAGGGCTGTTGCTCACACTCGTTGCACCGCTCCCCCATCACCTTATCAATACAGGCCTATCGTACTCTACTGCAACGGAAGGGTCGTCGCCTCCCGTGGACTCAGAATACGCTTGCGGTCACTACAAAGGACTCGTCGCCTGATCAGTGTAGGCCGACAGCTAGAATATAGTGTCTCATACCACCATAATCTACTCACGAGTCTAGGTGCTCACTGGTCACTACGGGGAGGTTTGTGGCCCCAACGTAGGCCGACAGCTCGACCACGGTGTCCCATACCATCATGCCCAGCTCATGAGTCTTCGTGGATCAAGGTACCATGGTTAACAGGGTTTACAATGGTAAGTTCAGTACCCTAGGTTCAAGCAGTTATGATTCATACAAGGTGAACATACATCGGCCAGTCGGGTTACTTGACGGGCTCGACTAGCGCGATCGCATCTCAAGTCGAACGACATGAAGTGCGTAAAACACTTCGCGTGGCCTAACCACTGCCGCCAACCCCAAACACGAATCACGTTCATCGACGCGTCATTCGTGGCTATGACCAGTCAGCCACGAATTCGCTCGGTTACCGACTGCCTGGACTAAGTCTAGTCCCACACATCTATGGAATCACATTAGCAATATATGTAAAGGTATTGGAATTTAGATACAATCATGTGAGCATGTTAACACATGTTATAACATTCAACTTAAGGAAATCTTCAAACACATACATTCCATGCATGTAATGGAATCATGCATATGGTCAACATGTAGGAAATCATTTAGGTCAGCATATTAACTAAGAAATCAATCTCAAACTACTACATAACATCATTTAATTCAATACATACTAATACAAGCATTTATACAAACACATACACTACACACTTAAGTCTACATATAGTATGTCGACCCAAAGTGCGCAACTAGGCGAATCTCTTCGCCAAACTAATTATACACGCATTCCTAACTTCCTAATGCGACAACAAACCATGTCATTCACGTCAGCAAAATATGAATGTAGACCGTACTTCCTACAAATGACTAAAATGCCCTAAATCTCATATTCTTCGTTAATTTACGAAATAGGAAACGGAGAGCATGTTGTACATGTCAAACGGCGATGCCGTTGATAATCTACTATTAAACGACATTGAAAGCGTTGTAAACCGTCAATCAAAGCGTCTAAAATCCTCACCTAGTCTCTTACGGATGCGGGATTTTGAACGGAGCGTGTATGCTTCGTCTACGGCAGTAGGAGAACCTGTTTTACGAAATACGTTAGCTAACATGATACGAATCCAAGTAATCCCTAAATCAGCAACTTTTAGGGTCGTTTCATACCTGAAAAAGCGGAGAAATCACCGTCCAGGTGATTGGGAAGAGTTGCTGAAACAGCAGCTATCGGTGGCTCGGAAGCGGGAAAAATCCCTTCTTCTCTTTCTCTCAAACTCTCTCTCCTTTATCCTAGGGTTTGCAATTTTCGGATGGGAGAGGGAAATGAGGGTTTCAACCCCTTTTATAAGCTTAAAAATGCCGAAAACAGGCTCCGGAACGAAGTTTACTTGGTGCCTATCCGTTTCGGGGCTGTTTCGGTCCAAAAACTGCTTTCTGGTGGTCCCCTAGTCGATTGCGATCGGACTTAAGCTCATGCGTACCATATGTAGCACGTATTAAGTTTTCAGTCTGGCAGGGTTCGCAGATCGCACGTGGCGGACCAGTTTCAGTTCAGCGGTCACCGCACGTAGATCAGGGCTGAAAGTCTCATGATAATAAATAGAAATTTTTCCTGATCCGAGGGTGTAATCTGGATGAATTCTGACGGTCAGAACGCTTAATACTGACGCGTCAAGTCGTGTGCTAGATTTGAATTTGAAATTCCAAATCTGTCCCTATTCGCGGTCTCTTCAGTCCGGGTTCAACGAAATAGTCTGTGATTATCGGTTTGACTTGATTTTCGAGATGATTGTCAAGTCCAGCTAGGCGGTTCTAACGGTCTAAGATAGGAGGTATCGGACCTTCGACGCGCGGTCTAGATCCAATACAAAAATTCAATGTGGTCCAGAGAACAGACCTGCTTAGAGTTTGATCCGAGGTTATAGAGTATTGTAGAGTTATTTGTTCTACTCGATTTGGGTCTTTCAGAACGTATTTAAAGTGATCAGGGACTATTTCCCAGCTACTCTAGCGTTGCGCTAGCTAACTTACGCTTAATTTCCATGGAAATTAATTTTACGCGATTTCGAGTCGAGTTGGTACTCGAGCCCAAGTACGAATTTTTCACGGGCGTTACAGGCTACCAGGGTATATTTGCGAAGCATTAACACTTGTCACACTTCTGAACAAATTGCTGAGCATCAGTTTAGATGGTCGGACAATCATAAACCTGCCGAATAACTTTATGGGCTAAAGCTCGATCTTTAGAGTGGTTTCCACAGATCCCCTCATGGGTTTCCCTTAGGACGTACTTTGCCTCCTCCGGTCGGAGACATCTGAGATAGGGAAGATAAAAACCTTTTTTCGTAGAGGATATCGTTGAGCATGGTGTAGTGGTTTACTTTAGTTCGCAATCTACATGCTTACATTCGATCTTCGGGTAACTTGTCCTCTTTGAGATAATCGACGGTTTGATCCATCCAAGTAAGTTTCGAACTTACTTGAAGAACTGTGGCGAGGTCGGCCTCGTCAATACTTGGTTTTGTAATGAACTCGATTGTGACAGATCTTGGAATATCGTCTTCGTCTATAGTGGCTAGTTTTGCCAGCATGTCAACTTTAGAATTCTTGGCCCGAGGGATCAGGGCAACACTACATTTTTTAAAAATTTACTAATCAATCCGTAGATAGGCTTTCATGCATTCCTTCTTTGCATGGTATGCTTCAACTATTTAATTGACGACCAATTGAGAATCGCTGAAGACTTTGAAGTGTTGCGCTCCCATGTTGGCTGTCAGTTTAAGTCCGATTAGTAAAACTTCGTCTTCTACTATATTGTTGGAGGCTTGAAATCTGAATCTTAAGGCATATTGCATACATATATGGTTTGACATCTTTAGGACTATCTCGGCCCCACTTACCTTAGAGTTGGATGAGCCATCAATATAGATCATCCACTTAGGTGGGTCGGGTGTAGCTTGAGCGTCAGACGCTTGGTCAGATGTTTAGTCGGATGCTTGGTCAAATGGAACATCTAGGACGAGCTCCAGCTTAGGTAGCTTGGTATCTTGCCCAAACATATGAGTTAATTTGACAATGAAATCAGCCATTGCCTGACCCTTAATAGTTACTCGGGATCGATACTTGATATCGAACTCACTTAACTCAATCACCCACTTAGTCAGCCTTCCCGAAGCCTCAGGTTTTTGGAGCACTTGACATAGTGGTTGATCGGTCATGACGACGATAGTGTGAGCATAGAAGTACGACCGCAAACGTCGAGAGGAAATGACCAAAGCCAATGCTAATTTTTCCAAGTTTGGGTATTTGGTCTTAGCTGAAAATAGGGCTTTACTGATGTAGTATACTGGAAACTGTTTTCCTGCATGTTCCTTAATTAAAGCCGAGCTAACCGCTGCATCAGAGACAACCAAGTACAATAGTAGGGACTCTCCTTGCTTGGGTCTGGAGAGCAGTGGTATTAACCCTAGATATTGCTTAAGCTTTTGGAAAGCTGCCTCACATTCTTCTGTCTAGTCTACCACTTGCTTCCCTTTCAACTGTTTGAAGAAGGGGAGATATTTGTCTATAGCTCGGGACACAAAGCAATTGAGAGCTGCGAACTTCCCTGTAAGTCATTGAACATCTTTGATCGTCCTTGGTGACTTCCTATCAAGGAGAGCTTTGATCTTCTCGGGGTTTGTTTCGATTCTTCATTGGCTGACTAAGAAATTAAGGAATTTTTCCAAGCTAACCCCAAAGATACATTTGTTCGAATTCAGCTTCATCCGGTATTTACAAAGAATGAGGAACATTTCCTCGAGATCAATAACATGATCTGTAAATTTTATGCTCTTGATGAGTATATTGTCGACGTAGACCTTCATTGTTCGCCCTATTTGGTGGGTGAACATTTTGTTGACCAATCGCTGATAAGTAGTATCTGTGTTTTTCAATCTAAAAGGCATGACTCGGTAACAATAAAGACTTTTGTCGGGGACAAAGGCAGTTTTTATTTTATCATGTGGATGCATTACAATTTGATTATAACTAAAATAAGTATCCATAAAAATGAGTAGCTCGTGTCCAACGGTGCTATCGACCAGTTGGTCGATTCGGAGAAGAGGAAAGCTATTTTTGAGACAAGCCTTGTTCAGGTCTGTGTAGTCTACACAAACCCGTCATTTTCTATTTTCCTTTTTGACTAAAATAATGTTAGCTATCCAATCTAGATAATAAACTTCCTTGATGAATCCATCCTTGAGGAGTTTATCGACTTCTTCTCCGATCACTGCATATCTTTTGGGACCGAGTGCGCGGCTCTTCTGTCAAATTGGTCAGTGAGCAGGATCGACTTTCAGGCAGTGCATGATGATCTTGGAGTCAATGTTAGGCATGTCTTCATGAGACCAAGTGAAGATGTCCACATAACGTCGAAGAAGAGTTATCATCTTGCCCTGTAGTGGTGCCATTAGGGATGACCCAATTTGGACAGTCTTAGAGGGGACAGATTTGTCAAGCGGGATGGGAACAAGGTCTTTCATGGGTTGACCTCTTTCTTCAGAGTCCTTATGAAGATCCAAAGAAGTGATGGTCATTGCTTGATGCGAAGCTCTTAGTGTCATCGCGTAGCACTGCCAAGCGTCGTGTTGATCACCCTTCAGTAATCTGACGCCTTGCTCGGTCAGGAACTTCATGGCTAAGTGGTAGGTCGAGACCACAACTTGCAGGGCATTCAAAGACGGTCGGACAAGGATTACATTATAAACAGATGGACAATCCACTACTAAGAAATCGACCATTATAGTGACTTGGTTTTGTCCGTCTTCGACCTTAAGTGGGAGCTGTATTTCTCCTTCAGGTAGACCTTCCCACCCGAGAAACCGAGCAATGGGGTTTTAACAGGTCAAAGTAGAGATCGATCAATTCCCATCTTGTCGAAAGCCTGAGCGAAGAGAACATCAGCCGATGATCCAGTATTCATAAGGATTCAGAACACTTTTCGATTCGCTATGGTCAGAGTGACCACAAGTGTGTCATCGTGCGGATAGTGTATTCCTCGGGCATCTTCTTTAGTGAAGGTCAGGCTATGACCCTCCACCTTTTTCTCTTTTAAGGGCCTTCCGATAAGTAGAACTTCATCTTCGGGGTGACCAATGTTCCTCGCGTGTACCTTACGAGCATTATTTGAGTCTCCTTTGCCTCTTTGACCTCCGAAGATCGTGCGGATCTCCCCGATCGGTTCGTTGTTAACTGGCCGATCATCTTTTGTCGTGACTTGATCTCCTTTATTATTGACATACTCCCCAAGATGACCGCTGCGGATAAGTGCCTTAATCTCTTGTTCAAAGTCAAAACAGTCACTGGTGCTATGTCCGTGATCCTAATGAAAGAGGCAGTATTTGTTTTTGCTTCTATTTTTGGGATCAGACTTCAACTTGTTTGGCTAGTGGAGGAGACGCTTGTCATGAATTTTCATCAGAACTTGCTCTGGTTTTTTATTGAGAGAAGTGTAAGTTTTAAACTTACTGTCAAGCCACTTGTTCAGGCAACGATTGTCCCGCGATTGATCGTCCTTCCTCTTCCTATTCACATTGGCCGAACTTGGTTCTGCCCTTATTTGTTGCTCTTTGGTTGGAGGAACCTTGTTCTGGACGGCCTCTCACAAGATACGGGATTCTTCCGCGTTAGTGTATTTTTGCGACCTATTCAGTAGTTCAGTCATTGTTGTAGGAGGGTATTTGTCCAACGAAAATAGGAACTGTCAATCCCTCAGCCCACTTATGATAGCATTTAGGACGAGCTCCTCTGAGTGCTTCCGAACCTGCAAAGCTTCCAGATTGAAGGGTTTGATGTAGCCCTTCAAAAGCTCACTATCTTTTTAAACGATGTGAAGGAGGTGAGAAGGTGCTTTAAGCCTCTTCTTTCCCCCAATAAAGTTTGTGATGAAAGCTTGGCTAAGTTAGGAGAACAAACTAATAGATTTTGGTTTCAACTGCTTGAACAACAGTCGGGCAGCCCCAGCCAAAGTTAGGGAAAAGGCTTGGCACATTATTATGTCAAAAGCATCGTGGAGCTCCATGTATACTCTGAGGGCCTATTTGGCCGGGCAGATCCCATGGTATTAGGAGGGATGGGATCAATTTTAAGGTAATGATGGTGGTGTCAGTGGATTGTCTTAAGATCCATGGAATTGCTTATGTCCCGGGACAAGTTCACTGGGTTTGTTTGGCATGCCCTGCATATCCTGGGATTTTACCTTCCAATCCATCCAACCAAGGGATAGGATCAATTTTAAGGTAATGATGGTGATGTTAGTGGATTGTCTTAAGATCCATGGGATTACTTGTATCCCGGACAAGTTCACCGGATCTGTTTGGCTCGTCATGCCTATCCCAGGATATTGCCGATCCCATCCCTCCTAATACCATGGGATCTGCCTGGCCAAACAGGCCCTGAAGGACTCCATGTGTTCCAACGGGTCGGTATTCCCTGAGAATGGAGTGATTTGAGTTAACCAAAATTGATCTAGCAGTCGCGCCTCCATGATGTCTGTAGTGAATGGGGGATCGAATTCCTCCATTATGGCTTGTGTTGGCACGTTAGTTCGGTAGGCCTACTGCATATCTCCGATCTGATCTTGCAATTTTTTTAGCTCGGCCTCCCAGGGCTCACCACTCTCTGATGTAGCTTCAGTCATGGTTTCGTTGTGCTTCTTCCAGTCTAGCTCATGGCGTAGATCGGAAGCGAGTAAGGCCGCAGTCTTCGAGACGTGGGACGGGGTTGGTTTAGCCAAGCTATGTTGTTGGCTCCTCTAGAGGGTGCTCGGCTTTGCTGAGAGGCCACGTGTGTACAGGAAGGTTGTAGCCTGTTTGTTCATCCTCCCTGTTAGTTCTTTACACATGTTGCGGCTGCAGTTGTTCCAGCATCTACTTCATGTAGCCCATGTTCTCTCTTAGCATTCTGACCACCTTTTCGAGGGAGTTCAATTGACCTCATTTTACACGAGACTGCTGACCCTCCCTCCCAGAACCGGAATTAACCTGATGTTGTGAGGAAGAGCCTTGATGGTTTTTCGGTTGTTCAGGTTGCTCTGGGGGCAGCGGTGTGCAATCAGGTGCAACTGGAGCTACAACTGGGGAGGATCGAGTTCTCTTCTTCCCTCTCACCATTGCAGTTTTTTGGTAAAGTATGAATGACTAAGACGTCATTCTCACAAATGACGCCAAATTGTCGATGCAATTTTTTGGTAGACTCTCCTTGGTTAACCCTTCAAGACCTGCACAGATGAAAGAAGTAGACAAAAGAGATCCGAGTTTGTACAAGGGACCCTCTGATGCCTAAGTCAGGCTCTTGGGTCTTTTATAAGTTAGGATCTTAAGGAAAAGAATCACCAGTCGAGTATTAGGGTATGTATGTGTACCTTACATTGGCTGGGGGTACTTCTGTTTATAGGAGAATGAAGACCACATCATAAAGAGTCTTTCCTGGTATGCTGGAGACCATTCTGCATAGATATCTAGATTCATCCGTGATCCTCTTAAGAGTATTGTTATCCAAGGTCCTCGGGATCTGATTTGATCCCCCAAAGATCATGAGAGAGATCTTCGAGCTGTTTGAGAGATTCTCGGATTGTTAATTCGGGAAAAGGTTGGGTGACAGAGGTGTCAGATATAGTTGGCGCAAGTAATATCGAACTTTTCATCAGATTAACATTTACCTTATTGTAGAGGTTATACCGAGCTATAGCTGAGCTATGGTCAAGCTATGGTCGACGTATAATGGCAATCGGTCATTTGAGTGGACTTACAGTTACATCCTCTTTGAGTGGCCTTATAGTTGCATCGACCTTCTTGAAGATTGACCTTTCCTCGGCAGTAGATGCCCCTTGAGGCTCAAGTCTTATTAGGTCCGTGCTGGTTTGTAAAGTTGGTCCATTCTATAAGTCGATCTATTTTTCTCCCAAATGTACATTTTAACATCTCCTAAAGTTTCGCTGAAAATTTCACTGTTTCCCCATGTTTTCCCACATTTCCTGTTATCAGTGATATCAATATTATTTTTGTATCCCTAACTAGCGAAACTTGTAGCGATATCGATACTTCGAACACAGAAAACAGGAATTAAACCATGATTTAGGAGTACCTTCATACTGTGCTTGCTCATGTGGCCTAAGCGCGCATGCCACATACGTGCTGATGTGGATTCCTCTTCAAACGTTGTAGCTCCAACCGATATATTATTCCTAATTAACTTGTAAAGATTGTCGCTCCTCTGTGCCTTCATAACGGTGACTGCCCTCTTTGAAACTTTAGGACACCATAATGGCTGGTGAACTTACATCCTAGTGCATCGAGAACACCTAGAGAAATTAGATTTTTCTTCAAATCTAGAACATGTCTCACATCGATTAGAGTATGCTCCACCCCATCAAACATTATTATGCGGATGGATCCAATTCCAATTATCTTACAGGGATGACAATTGTCCATTAGAAGCAAACCACCATCATACTCATTGTATGTAGTGAACCAACTCCAGTGAGGGGCCATGTGATAAGAAGCCCTTGTATCTAAAATTCACTCCTGAGAGAAGTGACTCATTTTGGACACTAACAATACATTGTCACCATCCGAACCTTCATGGGATTCCACTGAATTGGACTCCCTAGTAAAATTATCTGAATTATCATCCTTCTGGGTTTCAAGGGATTAACAATCCTTCTTCATATGCCCGATCTCCCACAATTCCACCACTTCATCTTGCCCTTTCCCTTAGACTTGGATCTTGATCATGAATTTTCCTTCTCCCGCTTAGATGTTCTTCTCCTAGCAACCAACACATTCGTAGAGGAACCCTCGTCATCGTTCTTCTTTCTCAACTACTTTGAATAAAGGGCTGAGATAATGATTTCGACATCAATGGTCTCCCTACCGTGGTACAGAGTATCTATGAGATTCTTGTAAGACTTCAGAAGAGAATTCAATACTATTAGGGCTTGATCTTCCTCGTCGATCTTCACCTACACATGCATCAATTTGCAAAATACTTTATTAAAGTTGTTGATTTATTCATTGAGATCTATCCTTTCTGTAATATTTAGATTGTAGAACTGCTTCTTTAGAAATTAATGATTGGAGAGCGATCTCATCATGTAGAGACTTTCCAACTTCGCCCACAATCCTATGGTAGTCATCTCACTGATGACATTATAGAGGACCTCATCAATAAAACACAATTGATTTGTGTTAATTGCCTTTTGATCTAGTTCATCCCACTCTTCATCGTTCATAGTATCAGAACACTTCACTTTTCCAAGGATTACATGTTGTAACCCTTGTTGAATTAGAAGGGTTTTGATCTTCACCCTCCACAATTTAAAATTAATTTTACTTGTAAATTTCTCCATCTCAAACTTAACATTCATCCCCTTCAATGCCATGCCTTCATATTTAATTTAAAACCCCAACCTGATTACATGAATGCTCTGATACCACTTGTTGGGCGTGGAAGCGTCACCCAGACATGAATCAAACAAGGATAAAGATAGAAAATTCGAGCATAAATAGAGAATACATCGATTCACATGGAAAAAGCCTAGTAAGAACAAAACCACAACACAAAGCAACAATAAATCTACTATAAAAATGAAATTAAAAGAGATGCAATCAACTTACATGAAAACCTTAAAGTAAAAAACCCTAGATCCCTTTTCTCCAATCCCTAGCTCTTTCTAGAACAAGCTTCCAATTCCTTAGAATTTACCCTAATCCCCTATTACACCCAATTATATAACCTGGATCTGAAATTAGAAAAAAAAAAAAAAAAAAACCACGCATTTACACAAAATTTGTGCAAACTATTGATAGGACCTTTGATAGTATTGATGACCATCGATAGGATCAAAGCCTCCTTCGATAAAATCGAATAGGACCAAAAATAGTCCAACGAGCTATTGGGAAAAATCTAGAATTATTTGATAGTATTGATCAAGGTGTTGATCCTATCTAAAATTCCATGTTTGCAGATTAAAGCACTTGATTTCAAAATGGCTCACCTGATAAGTATGCCAGCTACATGGGTCGAACAACAAAACAAAGAGGAAACTTTGAATATTTCCCTAAATTAAATACTAAATAATAGGAGACTTAAATGAAAGTCCCTTTCTCTCATTTGCTCTCCAAGTCAATGTTTTAAATATTGACGATATCGACCGATATATCCCACGATATATCTTCTATCCCACCTGTGCGATACGAAACACAAAGGTAATGTCGATATATCCCACATGCTTAATACATTGAGCATTTTCACTTTATGATCCCTTTTTTGTTGAAATTATATTAAATAAATGTCAAATGGTTATAAATCCATTGGTTTTTCATGTTTTGCATGAAAAATCATGGAGTTGGAGCTTTGATTTTTATATCCTTTTATTCTTTATGTTCTCTATGTTTATTTAAAAAAAAAAAAAAAAAATTCCTTCAACTAGCTATCAAATGAGACTAATTTCAAAGTATTCAGGAGTAATTGATGAAATGACCATCACATAAACTCTAATTTTGAAAATTGACTATACGTGGTCTGATTTGAGAAGTTGAAAATTTTTCCAATTTCTCCCAAATTGCTTGCAATGTTGCACTCTAAACATGATATCAAGCATGAATGAGGGCTGATCTACTGATTTGTTAAGTCCTTGTCAATTTTTGAAAAATAAAAAGTATTTTTAAATTTAAAATTAATAAAAATTTATGAAAATATTAATATTTTTTTTAAAATTTCCTTCAACCAGCTGTCCATTGAGGCTAATTTCGAAGTATTTAGGAGTGTTTGATGAAATGACCATCACATACACTCTAAATGTCATGCATTCAATTTTAATGTAGTTGTATTAGTTCAGTTACACAACGCATAACTTAGGACCTTATGCAAAGGAAACTTATTATGTGCACTCCTTTTTTGAGATGTTATGATTTAAAAGTGTGTATTAAATTCTTTTTTACCAATCCCTAAAATTTAATTAAAAAATTCAACCCGTTCCCCAATGTTTCCCAAAAAGTAGAATAAATTACGTGATACGAACGATATATCCCATGCAATAACAGATATGCATCTGTGTCCCAAGGATGGGATACGTAATGTGATACCTATATTTGGAACATTGCTCCAGAATTTTAGCAGGTCTAAAAGGTGAGACCTTCCTGGTGCATGGATGCTTATCAAAACGATGTTTAGATAATCTCTTTAGAGATTGTAGTTACGTTCTAGTGATGGTTGCTTTTGATTCTTCTGTCACATTGGGTAATCGGGTGGCTTTTTGTACTTTTTAAGATTTCAACCATGTGTGTATTGACCTCCTCATTGCATTCTTTGAGGAAATATGGACTTTGAAGAGCTTTAATGTCTTCGTATGTGATGAGAGACCTGGATCAAGTGCACTCTTTCCTTGTCTCCATATGAAAAGTCACATGACCTGGACATGTGCAAATAGCACCCGGTTCAAGTTAAGTGACAGACGAAGGAAATGCTAGTCATTAGTTATTACACTTTTGATTGTGGGATGTCAACCACATTTTTATTAATAGTTATGCAATGATTGTTTCTTTGGCACTCTTTAAGGATGCATTTGCTTTTCTTTAATATTGCATGAATGGTTTGGCTTTGATTTTTCTTTTTACAGCATCCGTTGCTTTGCGACAGAGGGTTAGTGTTGGTGTCGTTTCACCCTACAATGCTCAAATTGTTGCAATTAAAGAGAACCTAGGAAAAACATATGAACCATACGAGGACTTTGTTGTGAATGTCAAGTCCATTGATGGGTTTCAAGGGGGTGAAGAGGATGTGATCATAATGTCTACTGTCAGGTCGAACAGTAACGGATCAATCGGTTTCCTCTCCGATAATCGACGGACAAATACGGCTTTGACCAGGGCCAGGTATGCTTATCTTACTTTGTAGGAGCCATCACTCACCAACCGTCAAATAAAAGCACTTGTAAGTCGTTTTACTCGGACAAAACCACTTTCATTAGAGTTGGCTTGTTCTTGTTCTTCTTCTTCTTCTCTGTCTCTCTCTTCAGGCACTGCCTTTGGATTTTGGGGAATGAGCAGACCTTAATTAAAAGTAGTTCCATCTGGAAGAAAATAGTCCTGGATGCGAAGGATGCTTCTTTAACGCTGAGGAGGATGAGAGTTTGGCCGAAGAAATCATCCATGCCAACAAACTTGAGGATGACTTATCAAGACATTATGCTTCTCTTAATCTAGGCAATGAACCTGGTGATTCAGCTCGAGAGTTAAGGTAGGTGGTGGTTGTTTTTTTTTTCTTTTCACACACCACTACACACTCACACCTACGGATGTCACTATCCGTGCCAACATGGTAGGTTGTTGTTTTACATGTGAGAGTTGTTTATATGGTCTTGTGCCAAAAAAAAAAAAAAAAAGAAAAAAAGAAAAAAAAGAAAAAGAAAAAAGAAAGAAGTGCAAACATGTGCAATCCATAATTTGTGCTCCGGACCGTCGATCTCTCCCTACCTTGGATGTCCCAGATATCTTGCAGATTGGAAGATCCTAGCTATTTAATCTTTGGACTTTGTTCCACTTGAATGTGGCCATTTGTTGGGAAATAATTAAACTATTAGGATCTTGTAATTGGTGTGACTTTTGGGGGCATCAGCATCCATGGGTGTGCACATCAGATGTGTTGGACCTAGGCCAGTGGGGCCCACTGGTGAGCAATCACTAGTGGGTGGGTTCCGCAAGTTTAGGCTTCTTCCGTTATGAGAAAGGGTTCAAATTCAAATTTGAATGAGAGATAGGGAGAAGATCAGATCTTCTGGTCTCATCTTATCTTGCATTCTTTCTTATAAAAAGGAAGAGACTCTTTTGTAAAAAGATCATTAGAAATGCCATGGTATACAAAGATATACAGTGTGCACTATAATTTGTCCATTTTGGCTTGTTGATGATTGACTAGTGGCTTTAAAATGAACGAACAAAAACAATAACAGTCAATTGTCCACACTGTAAAAGATTGATGGTCAGAATCATCATCTGAGTGTGACATTTTTAGCATGGCCTTGGTATCATCTGACTGCAGCTTCATGTGGACCCCCAGATACTATTGCATGAGTACCAGGCATTGCAATGCATGAAAGAACATACTCTAGGAAAAAATGACCAAGATGCCTCAGTTCTATTATATTCTTATGTGTATTAAGACAACCAAAGCAGTCAGTAAAACATGATTTTTTGGATCATCTTATACATGTTTTTCATTAGCATGGATGCGAGAGAGACTCTGAGCATCCATGCTATCCTTAATACAATGAATATCAAATGCTGCATTTTGCATGTGTTTGCTGATTTAATGATTTCAATTCTTCTGGAGGCTCTTTGTTTTCACTGTCCCTTTAACACAACTTCATTCATGCATTGCGAGAACAGAGATTCTAAGAAAACTCAAGAGTCAAAAGCAAGTTCACCGAAAGAGTCTGGTGATCATTCTCAACCTGTGAATACTAGCACTAGTTTCAATTTCCAAAGCAGGACTAAAGGAGAGGCTGCTGGGGAAAGTAGTCATGCAGACACGCCCAATGGAGGTAATTTGCATGTGCTCAATAAAGCAATTTATGTGTGTTTGTGTTTATTGCAAAATATTCAGTTTCATCAACAAGCAATGGCAGGTCTCTTACTCATGGATTAGTGGTAGACATTGTATGTTTGAACTCTGAGGTCATGGGTTCAAGAACCCATGTGGTGTATGTGGGTTTGAGAGTGTGTGGTCATGGGTTCAAGGACCCATGTGGTGTGTGTGGGTTTGAGAGAGTGTGTGTGTATTCACCTTTCAAAAAAAAATCATCAAGAAATGGAAAAACACATGCAAATGAATCATAGTATTAATTGGGAAGTAGCCCTGAAATTTCATAAATTGGTTCCTTCGAGTCCATCTTGAAAGCAACATAATTTCATTTTGGTGCCTGTAACATCAATATGTTCAGGTCAGGTAAGTTTGGGAGGAGTTCAATCAGGTCTGGATATCAACTCCTGGATCCAATACATTAATATGTAGGTTGGATCTAAGTTAGGTCAAAAATAAAATAAGTTGGTTCATTTTCGGGTTTGCAATAAGAGCATCCAGGCCAAATGCATGTCTGTGGTTTGGTTTTGTATCTAATCTAAGTTTAGGTGGGTCTAATTTCTAATTTCCCAGTTAATATATGTTGATGTGCAATCTGTCACTCCCATGTCTCACACCTATAGAAGGTTAACTACCAAGTGATCCTTGACTATAAGGAGATCATTCATTCACTACAACAACTCTATTCACTCGTCTTTGCTTCAAGTATTACCATAAAAGATTGTCGGAAGGTCTTCGGTAGTTGGAGAGCCTTGTGAGCTTCTATATGTTGCAATCTTGCCCGGAGGTAGTCGTCATCATCATCAACATTATCACCATTGTTGTTGTTGTTATGGACGTGGAGGTGGTGGTAGTGGTCATCACCACCACTACCACCATTATTATCATCTTCACCAGCCTTTATTAATTATTTATCATTCTGGTCACTGGATTCCCATTACCATATGGCAACTTATGTTTCGGTTGTTGCATCTGTGTCTTACTGTCATTTATGTTTGCGGTTCTGCATTTTGGCCATCAAATAACATGTAACACAATACAAAATTTTCTTTAATATACATAGCTTGCATTGGTTCCGCCAAGATTTTGAACTGGCTTGGCCTGTCAGGTCATGATTGTTTGGCTTCACCGGGGCCTAATCCAGCTCATTGACCAGCGTACATGTGTGTGCATGGAGATGTTATATTTTGCATGCCTAGCTGATTCTAATATTTATGTTTTGGCCTGTTTCGGTGCAGGAATTGGAGTTGACAATCCTAAACAAGTAAGTTTTTTGGCAAAGAATATTAGTTGGATCTTATCGATTATGCTAATATGCTCATTTATGCATTGTTTTCCTATAGTAACATATTGAAGGTTTTCTCCATTGTGAAAATTACAAAAGCCTACTCCATTTGATCTTAAAGCCCCTAATTTACCTTTAAAATTGAATAAGGTATTTATTACTGAAACCTAACCAATTTTCAAAAAGAATTACCAAAACCTACATGTACTCGCACTTTTTTTTCTTCTTTTTTTTGAAGTTTGCTTTGACATTGTCTTGACTTGGGATCCAGCATGTGTCACCTCCCATTGGTGTCCACATGCAGAGTGGTCCAATGTTCGGAACCACCCATGTTGTGAATTCCATGGTATAAGATCCATTGTAAGAAATTTTTTTCTGAACTTATGATTGTGACCATTGGTATTTGTAGATGAATTTAGAACAAAAACAAGGAAAAAAAAAAATCAATTTCTCACATTGAACTCAAAAAATCAGAGGTTAGGATCATCAATGAAACATGATATGGGACGATAGCTTGTGGTCGCAATGAGAATATGGACAGTTCATATCATATGACAATCTAATCACGTGGCCCCAGTGGGTGACGTCAAGCACTAGATCTTGAGTCATAACGGATGCAAAGCTCCTTTTTTATTTTTATTTTTACAAAAACCCAAGTTTATGTTTAGGTCATCAACCATTTTACTCCTTACACGTTCCATGAATAGGATCTGTGAATAATTCATTGGGACCTACCATGGAGGCATGGAGAGAACAAAGTCCCAAAGATCACATTCATTAAGCAGTCCAAACCATCCTGGGACTACATTGTCGAGTACTGAGTTGTGGCTGTATCCTCTGTTACCTAGAACCCTTGCAATGCTATGCACTTAGCTTAGCTACCACATCTTCCAACAGTACCCTCCAAATCTGGGACATGGCAAGTAGCATGACTAGGGTCATCATCCAAGCCAATGATGCACCTATCATTTCCTGTGACTAAAACTTGCAAAGCACTACCTACATCAGTTTCGAATGATTGGAAGGTGGTTCTGTGGGATTATGGCCTGGGGATAAGAGGACCCATTTATCACATCTTATGAGCATCATGAGGGGATTGTCTGTAGGTTGGATATAAGCAAGCCAGTTGTGGGCTGCTGGCCAGCACCAGACATGATGAACTCGTTTATATGTGGTTGTGCTCACTACCGGAGGCACAAAGGTCTTGAATTCAAAGACCAGCTGTGGATCTCTGTAATTTTGATCTTCTTCTTCTTCTTCTTCTTCTTTTCTTGTTTTGTTCTTGAACACGCATACATGCTCATATTGCATTGGGTTTCTTGTTTCATATTTCCAATAAATGATATATTTTCATCTTGAAATCTTGGGTTTTTCCTATCAACAGCTGATAACATGTACAGGTATAACCCTCATTCGAGTATCCAGATCATTCATCTGGTGGGCACACTTTTTATGGCTGATGAAGATTCAAGATCCTACCGATTATCCATCTGGTGGTTTGTGCACATGGCATTTGTATCATCTGGCTATGGCTTCAACTGGACCCCCATGAGCTAATGCATGAGTGCACGAATTGCAATGCATGAAAGAAAAATTTCAAAATAATAATAATAATAATAATAAAGAAAGAAAGAAAAAAAGGGCCATGATGCCTCAGGTTTTTTTTTGTTTTTTCTCATCTGTGTAGTAAGACAACCAAGGCAGGCAGTAACACATGTTTTATTTTTTGCATTATCTCATGCATGCCTTTCATTAGCACGGATGAGATAGAGACTTAGGGCATGCAAGCAAGCTTTAATAAAATGAATTTCAAATATATGTGCTTTCAAATGCTTCATTTTGCATGTGTTTGCTGATTCAATGATTTCAGTTCTGTTGGAGGCTCTCTGTTTCTATCGTGGCTTTAACAATACCTTTATACATTGCGACAACAGAGATCTAAGGAAAGTTCAGAGTTGAAAGCTAGTTCATTGAAAGCAACTGGTAATTCTCGACCTATGGATACTAGCACTAGTATCGACTCCCAAACGAAGAGTAAAGGAAAAGCTGTTTGGGGAAGTAGTCACGCAGACAAGCCTGATGGAGGTAATTTTCTAGTGCTTAATAGTGTAGTTCATGTGTGCTTATTTGATTGCGAAATATTCAGTTTAATCAACAAGAAATGGCCAAATACTAGCAAGTTTATCATAAGTATTCATTAGGAAGTACCCCTCAAATTGCGTAATTGTTTCGTTCATGTCCACCTTGAAACTAGGTGATTGGAGCCTATATTGTCAATATTATCAGGTCAGATCAGGTCAGGTCAGGTCAGGTTGAGAGGAGTTTGATTAGGTCTAAATATCAACCCCCGGATCTGATACATAGATATGTATGTCAAATAAAAAATCAAACAAGTTGGGTTTTTCTCAGGTTTGCAATAAGGGCATCAAACCAAACTTAAATTATCTATGGTCTGATTTGTATCTGGTATAAGTTAGGTTGGTCTAATTTCTAATTTCCTAGTTAATATATATTGATGTGCATTCTGTCACACTCCCCAACTGCGGAGTATCATGTCAAACACCCATACAAGGTTAACCACCAAGGGATCCTTGACTATATGGAGGCCATTCATTCACTCCAACAACTCTATTCACTCGCCTTTACTCTGAGTATCACTATACAAGATTTTCCAAAGGGATTTGGGGGTTGAATAACCCCTCGTGAGCTTTGATCTGTTGCAATATTGCCTAGAGGTAGTTGTCATCATCATCAATGTTATCACCATTGTTGTTGACGTCATCACCACCACGTTGTCATCACCATTTTTAATTAATTATTTTCACTCTGGTGACTTGAATCCCATTACCAGATACCAACCAGTATTTCAAATAACGCTCGTAGTGTAGCTAAATAGCGTCAAACCCCTGTACTGTACGCTATAGATAGGTAGCGTGTAACATTTGTAGTGGAAACTACAACGTTTTTTTTTTTTTTTTTTTTTTTTTTTTTGTAAAAAGTGGTGTAAAACTCATTGTTGTGCAGGATGCCTTGCATTTTTCCTTCTGACTGTAGGGGCGGTTTAGTCAACCGAGGAATCCTTGGGTCAACCGAACCTTGTTGTGATGTTCCCAGTCGATCGAGGATTGTTTCAATTGACCAAGAGTCTCTGTTGAAAGCTCGGTCGACCGAAGGTGTGAGCGACGATTTTTGCATTTTTTGCGTAGAGGGCATTTAAACCCAGTTTCGAATTAGGACTTGTATTAGACGAACATTTTCTCTCTAAGGGCAAGAGTTTGCAAGGTTAGAGGGTTTCCAATATTTGTAATGGCTTGGGAAGGGTTTTCTAAGGGTTGTGCATAGCAAGGGAACATTAGGCGATCTTGTAATCAAAGAAGGTGAGTAGTGTACTATAAGGTTTTGATTATAGTTGAGATCTCTATCGCTTTGTGCCTGGTTTCTTCCCACAAGGGTTTGCCACATAAACTAACATATGTTATGTGGTTTATTTTTCTTGGTTTAGTTATCTTCTTTATTATATTGTTCTATCTTCGTTTATCGCGCTTTCACAGATTAGTAGTTGTATTAGATTCGAATTTCTAATACCTAGGGTTTGATCTGGGTTTGTTGTGGCTCAAGTTTACATCGTTGTGGTTTGATAAGGAGTCGGTTTACTCCAACAAGGTGGTATCAGAGTATGGAGTTGGACATTTGGGATTTAGCCAAGATGTCAGCATCAAAATTTGATGTGCAAAAATTTGATGGGAAGAACAATTTTAGTTTGTGGCAATGGAAGGTCGAGGATATTCTAGTTTCATAAGGGTTGAGCAGGGCGTTGTTGGAAATAAAATTTGAGAAGATGTTAAATGATGATTGGAGCAATTTCGGGGAGAAAGCTATGAGCACCATCCCTTTGTATCTATCGGATGAGGTTATGTACAACGTCTTGGATGAGGAATCTCCCCTATAGATGTGGAAGAAGTTAGAAGACCTATACATGTCGAAGTCCTTAACAAACAAGTTGTTTATGAATAAACAACTTTTTGGGCTCGAATTGAAGGAATGATCGGATCTCCTAGAGCATATGAATTGTTGCGCAGCACGCCAACAACGCCGGTGAATCGAGATCCAATCTCAAGTCTCACTCACAAAACGATAAACAGGAAGAAATATAAACTAGAAGTAGAATCAAAGCAAAACAACAAAACACAAGATAGAATATACATGGAAAAACCCTAACAAGGGTAAAAAACCACGGGTGCAAACTTTCACTATGAAGAAAACGAGATTACAATCAATATACTAACTTTCTTCGATGCTCCCATGCACAGAGGTAGCCATTTTCTCCCTTGGATGTATAAAAAATCCTAATCCCAATACAATCTCATACTCTAAAATAGCCCCTAGGGATGCCTATTTATAGTTTAGGCAACTTCCTTTTGCACCTCTGCGAAAATCGCCTCAAATTTACGCAGTTCGCACCAAATCCGCTCAAGATCTACGTAACCCTCGTCTAGTCGAGCTAGGGCCTCGACTGGTCAAGCAGCCCGGACACCCAAAACCTAAACTCATTGGACTTTGAGTCGAGCGATCCTCGATCGAGCAGCCCACTCGACCCGTCGAGCAGTCGCCTTGACCGGTCGAGCAGCCCACTCTACCAGTCGAGCAGTCGCCTCGACCGGTCTAGCAACTTGGTGAACGACCTCCTTTTTACATTGGGCACATTGGTGTGCTGGCTTCGCACCTTAACAATCTCCCACTTGGAGACACATCACCATAATTTTCGTCTTCTACATCCGAAGTGCACCACCTCCCCGTCTTCAGGCCTGAGGACCAATCAAAGATGAACATAGCTTCAGCTTCTTTGTGTGACCGCCTTGGTTAGCATATCTGCAAGATTCTCACTTGTATGAATCTTCTCTAGAGCAATCGATCCATCTTCCAGTAACGAACGCATGAAGTGATATCTGATATCAATATGTTTGGTCCTTGAATGAAAGGCTGAATTCTTAGCCAAGTGTATTGCATTCTGACTGTCACTGTACAGCTTGTAATCTGCTTGCTTTTTTCCCAACTCTTCCATGAAACCTTGCATCCATACTATCTTCTTGCACGCTTTTGTAGCTGCAACATATTCTACTTCCGTTATACTAATAGATACTATCTTCTATAACTGAGAGACCCAACTAACTGGAGCACTACCCAAAGTAAAGACATACCCTGTAGTGCTTCTTTTGTTGTCGATATCTCCTGCCAAATCTGAATCTACGTAGCCTTGTAGCTTGATTTTCGATCCCCCATAACATAGCCCTAAATTTATATTACTTACCAGGTATCTGAGGATCCACTTTCACAGCTTCCCAATGTTCCTTCCCGGGGTTGTTCATGAACCTACTAACAACTCCCACTGCTTGAGCAATATCTGGCCTCGTGCTCACCATAACATACATGAGGCTCCCAATAGCTGATGCATATGGGACTTTAGCCATGTAGTCTCGTTCCTCTTGCGTCTTCGCACCTTGCTCCTTAGAAAGCTTGAAGTGGTTTGTTAATGAAGTACTAATCGGTTTAGCACCTCCCATATTGAATCGATCAAGTACCTTGGCTATGTACTCTGCTTACAACAAAACTAGTTTCTTGTTTTTCCTGTCACGCTTTATCCTCATGCCTAAGATTTGTTTTGCACCTCCTAAATCCTTTATGGCAAATTCTTTAGATAGTTGTCTTTTGAGATCTGAGATATCCTTCATGCTTGATTCGGCCACAAGCAAATCATGAACATACAGAAGAAGGATGATGTACGATGTATCAAATTCTTCAAATAGCAACAGTGGTCTACATGACATCTAAAACCATTTTCCGATATGAAACTGTCGAACTTCTTGTACCACTGCCTTGGGGCCTGCTTCAGGCCATATAGACTTTTCTTCAGTATACACACCTTGTTCTCCTGTCCTAGTGCCACGTATCCTGTCGGCTAATGCATGTATATCTCTTCTTCAAGATCCCCATGAAGAAAGGCTGTCTTAACATCTACCTGCTCTAAATGTAAGTCATTTGTAGCCACTATACTCAAGATCATGCGAATCGTAGACATTTTCATCACTGGTGAAAATATTTCAGTGGAGTTGATACTTGTCTTTTGTTGGAACCCTTTCACAATCAATCCGGCCTTGTACCGTTTCGAACCATCGTGCTCCTCCTTCAGTCTATAAACCCACTTGTTATAAATAACTTTCTTACCCTTAGGTAGAGTGACTAGCTCCCACGTACGATTTGACTCAAGAGAGACCATCTCATCATCCATGGCTTGCTCCCACTTAACCCGTGTATCTAACTGTAATGCCTCTTCAAAACACTCTGGTTCACCATTATCTGTCAACAGTAGATAATTAAGGAGGGTGAGTATCGGACAGTGGATCTCCTCTCCCGAGTAGATATCCTCACAACCGGTGTCTTCAGCTCTGCCTCATCATGCTCCTGTGCATGCTCATCCTGTGGCACTATAACACCCATGTCCGGTAACTCTTCCAACTCTACGAATTCTCTCTCATCGGCCTTATGTTGCACTGTCCTTTTGCATTACTTTTTCATTGAAGATTACGTCATTGCTTCTAATGATTTTTCGATTCTCTATATCCCAAAACCGGTGGCCAAAATCATGCTATCCGTAGCCTATGAACATGCACTTCTTGGACTTTGCATCTCGCGTGTTTCTGTGCTCTGCATCAATGTGAACATATGAAGTGCAACCGAACACTTTGAGATGTGCAAGGTTCACTTCTTTCCCAGTCCACGTTTCTTCTAGTAGCCCACCATCTAATGGTGCTGAGGGACTTCTATTGATGAAATATGTGGCAGTATTCATAGCATCTATCCAAAACGTCTTGGACAACCCTGCATGTAACCTCATACTCTTGGCGCGCTCAAGGATAGTCCTATTAATGCGCTCATCCACACCATTCTGCTCCGGTGTCCTTAGAATTATTTTTTGATGTTTGATTCCATTTGCTACATAATACTCCTCAAACCTTTTATCACAGTACTCTCTCCTATTATCTAATCTAAGAAATTTTACTGTTTTACCTTTCTCATTTTCTACAATTACTTTCTACTTCTTAAATACATCAAATACATCAGATTTATGCTTTAAGAAATAGATCCACAGTTTTCTGCTAGCATCATCAATAAAGAAAACAAAATAACGTGAACCACAAATAGATGATACCTATGCCAATCCCCACACATCAGTGTTTACAAGCTCCAACAGATGCGGCTTTGGAGTGCGTCCTATTTTCTTGAAACTTATCCTCTTCTGCTTGCCATATACGTAGTCCTTGTAGAATTCCAAGTCGATAGACTTTATCCCTAGTAACTTTCCTTTTGACAATAGCACTTTCATCCCTTTTTCACTCATATGTACGAACCTCTGATGTCATAACTACCCATTCACTCAAGTTGATGCGATTGCGAGTGAACTATACAATCCTGAAGTCACGTACAAAGCACCTTCCTTCTTACCTCGAGATATTACTAAGGCACTTTTTGTGATCTTCCAGGAATCACTAGTGAATGTCGTCATATATCCAGTATCGGTCAACTGCCCCACTGAGATCAAATTCCGTCTCAAACTTGGTACATGTCTGATATCCTTCAATTTTAAAGTTGTTCTATGTTTCTGACTTATATGAATGTCTCCCTTTTCAACAATACTACACGGCTCATCATCACTCAAGTAGACTCTCCCGAAGTCACCTGACACATAATCACGCAAAACTTCCTTACACGAAGTGGTATGAAACGAAGCACCTGAGTCTATAACCCAAGACTCATTCATTGCATCGAGAGACATGATCAACGCCTCTATGTCATTCTCCTCAGATAGATTCACTGAATGCTTCCCACCTTGAGAGCTTCCTTCTTGTTTCTTAAGTGTCCTACAATCACATTTCATGTGCCCCTTCTTCCCGCAATACCAGCACCCGTCTTTGTCTTTCGGTCCCTTGGACGTCTTCATCGACTTAGAACGTTCGTGTTTATTGCCTCATTTGTTCAGCGATCTTCCTCTTCCTTCAACGTTTAGAGCATTCCCCGAATCCCATGAAACTCCCGATGTTTTCTTTTAGATTCTTCCCTGAGAATTAGATCGGCCACATCATCGAATTTTAGCTTTGTTGACCCTGAAGAATTGCTCATAGCAATCACCAAACCATCCCAACTGTCTGGCAAACTGGACAAGATCAATAATGCCTTGACCTCATCTTCAAAAGTGATTCCAACGAATTCCAATTGGCTCGTGACTGTATTGAATTTGTTTAGATGTTCAGCCACGCTCCCACTATCTGACATCTTCATGTTGAATAACTGTTTCATAAGATGAACCTTGTTGGACGCTGAGAGTTTCTCATACATCATAGCTAGAACCTGCATTAATTCTTTTGTGGACTTCACTTTGGATATATTGAAGGCGACACTCTTAGACAAAGTGAGTCGGATCGTTCCTAAAGCCTTCTGATCCAATAAAGCTCATTCATCATCTGTCGTCTTCTCTGGTTTCTTCTCTTTTCCTTCTAGAGGAATATAGAGGTCCTTCTGATACAGATAATCCTCCATCTGCATTTTCCAGAAGGCAAAGTTTGAACCATCAAACTTCTCAATTATAGTTTCCATTCTTCTGTCATCGTTCCCAATAGAACTAAACCAAAAGCTCTGATACTAGTTATTGTGTAGCACGTCAACAACGCCGGTGAACCGAGATCCAATCTCAAGTCTCACCCACAAAACGATAAACAGGAAGAAATATAAACTAGAAGTAGAATCAAAGAAAACCAACAAACCACAAGACAAAATATATATGGAAAACCCCAATAAGGGTAAAAAAACCACGGGTGCAAACTTTCACTATGAAGAAAACGAGATTACTATCAATATACTAACCTTCTCCGATGCTCCCATGCGCAGAGATAGCCCTTTTATCCCTTGGATGTATAAAAAACCCTAATCCCAATACAATCCCATACTGTAGAATAGCCCCTAGGGATGCTTATTTATAGTTTAGGCAACTTCCTTTCACACCTCTGCGAAAATCGCCTCAAATTTACGTAGTCCGCACCAAATCCACGCAGGATCTGCGTAACCCTTGACTGGTTGAGGGACCCCCTCGACTGGTCGAGCAGCCCAAACACCCAAAACCTGAACTCGCTAGACTTTGAGTCGAGCAACCCTCGACTGGTCGAGCGTCCCACTCGACCAGTTGAGCAGTTGCCTCGACCAGTCGAGCAGCTCGGTGAATGACCTCCTTTTTACATCGGGCACATTAGTGTGCTGGCTTCACACCTCAACATGAACACGTTTACAAAGGTATATAACGAGTTGGTAAGGCTCGGAGAGACGGTAAAGGAAGAAGACAAAGCAATGTTACTTCTAGCATTACTTCCCGCATCATACAACCATCTCACCACTACTTTACTGTATGGGAAGAATACGGTGAAGTTAGAAGAGATCATTGCGACTATCATTTGTAACGAGATGAGGATCGATGAGGACTCTTAGGCGGAAGGGTTAGTCGTGAAAGGGGGTCAGGGATGCTGGCAATCCGTGGAGCGATCTTAATCTGATAGGAAGAAAAGGTCTAGATCAAAATCAAAGACAAAGGATGGATGCTTCTATTGCGGTATAAAAGGGCACTTCAAGAGATACTATCAGGAATGGAAGGATGACTTGGAAAGCAAAGGAAATGGGAACACAGGTGAATCAACCAATGCAGCAGAAGAGAGCTTGAAAGGAAACCTCTCGGTCTCCTCAGGTGTGGACCATCTCTCAAACACATGGATTCTAGATTTAGGATGTTCGTATCACATGTGTCCGGATAAGACTTAGTTCGGTTCCTACAAGTCCTTTGATAGTGGAAGTGTTTTGATGGGGAATGATGCAACACGAAAGGTCATCGCAATAGGGACCATCAAGATAAGGATGTTTGATGGAGTCATACAGACTCTAGGTGATATTAGGCATGTCCCAAACTTGAATAAAAACTTAATATGCTCGGGTGTTTTAGATACGTACAGTTGCACGTTCACCACATCTAACAGTGTATTAAAGGTTATCAGAGGTGCAATGGTATTAATGAAGGGACACAAAGTTGGAAATCTATACAAGTTGGTCGGGAGCACAATTAAGGGCGAGGTCGCTACCACCTCACATGCAAAATCCGGCACAAATGATACAAATCAGTGGCATTTACAAATCAGTGGTATATGCAGTTAGGGCATATGATCAAGAGGGGCATGATGGAACTCCACAAATAGAAACTGTTAAAGGGATTTAAGGCATGTAAGGTCGATTTCTATGAGCATTGCATCATAGGAAAATAGTGCAGAGTAAGGTTCAAGATTGCTACACACACTAGTAGCGATGTGCTCGGCTGTATTCATTTTGATGTATAGGGGCCAGTGACAATACCATCTAAGGGAGGGGCATGACATTTCATGACCTTCATAGATGACTATTTGAGGAAGGTTTGTGTCTACTTCAAGAAGAAAAAGTCCGAGGCGTTCGCTAAGTTCAAGTAATGGAAGGCAAAAATAGAGCAGCAAACCAGGTTAAGTGTCTTAAGTCAAACAATGGTACGGAGTACAAAGAGGCAAAATTCGTGAAATTTTACAAAGATCAAGGCATCACAAGGCAGTTCTCAACTCCAACAAATGGAGTGGTAGAGAAGATGAAGAGAACTCTGTTCGAGAGGGCGAGAAGTATGTGGTTGCATGCGGGACTGCCTAAAAGCTTCTGGGCTAAAGCAGTGAATATGGCATGCTACATAGTAAATCGGTCACCATCTATAGTGTTAGACTCCAAGGTTGCAGAGGATGTTTGGACAGGTAAGGACGTTGATTACTCAAGATTGAGAATCTTCGGGTGTCCAGCATATGTTCATGTGCAGAGTGGACAAAGGTCGAAGTTGGATCCAAAGTATACAAAGTGCATCTTTGTTGGGTATGAAAAAGGTGTCAATGGCTACAAGCTTTGGGATTCAATTTCATAAAATGTGGTTATTAGCAGAGATGTCATCTTCGATGAGGCGTCAATGCTGAAGACCAACAAGGACACTGTAGGAGGGCAATCGGATACATATGGTGAGACTGAGAGATTGTCAGTGTAGGTGGAGCTAGTTGAACAGGTGATTGAATGTAGAGGTGTACATGAGTCGAACCGAATCGAGCTTGACACAACTCGACTTGGCTCGGCCACTTGCTGACCCCAGCTCGAACTCGGCTCAGCTCGGTCCTCGAGCCTAATTGGCCAGCTCGGCTTGGTTCGGTCAGCAGCTCGGGCCAGTTTGAGCTAAGTTCGCACTTCGTTAAGTCATTTCATCAAACACTTGGTGAGCAACAACAATATCAAAGTAACCGAGTCACTGAACTGGTTCGATCTGAGTTCGATTTGAGTTGGGTTCGCTCCGAGTCGAGTCGAACTCGAGCAAGCTCGAACTCGGTTCAAAATTTTTTCGAGCTCAAAAAATTAGCTCGACTTGGCTTGAACTCAATTTCGAACAGAGTCGAATTGAGCTTTTTGGAGTCAAGTCAAGCGAGCTAACTGAGCTAACTTTGCTCGTGTACAACCCTAACTGAAGGTGAAAATTAGGAGTAAGACACTGAGCAAAATAATCAGCATGATACTCAGGAAAGTATAGCCAGGAACAGGGAGAAAAGAACTATTAGAGCCCCTGTTCGGTATGATTTTCAAGGAGATGGTTTCTTTTACATTGTTCATAAGGAGTGGAGATCCCTTTACCTTTCGAGAGGTAAAATCTGGAAAGGGTGGCGGCAGGTTGATGTCGGCTATGACGGAGGAGATGGAATCTTTGCACAAGAATCAGACATGGGAGTTGGTAGAACTTCCTAAAGGTCGGCTCAGCTCGGTCCTCGAGCCTGACTGGCCAGCTTGGCTCAGTTCATTTAGCAGCTCAAGCCAGTTTGAGCCAAGTTCACCTATACAACATTTTCACAAACACATGGATTGCACTTTAAAATCTCACTGTTTATAAAACAACAGTAGTGGTTTTACAGGTATTTCATCAAACACTTTGTAAGCAACATAAAAATCAAGAACAAAAGGGTATTTGTTTCATATACGTACCTTCCTTGCCATCGACCACACTTCGTTGAGTCATTTCATCAAACACTTGGTGAGTAACAACAATATCAAAGTAACCGAGTCACCGAACTGGTTCGATCTGAGTTCAATTTGAGTTGGGTTCGAGTCGAGCTCGGGCAAGCTTGAACTTGGTTTGAAATTTTTTCGAGCTCAAAAAATCAGCTCAACTCGGCTTGAACTCAGTTTCGAACAGAGTCAAATTGAGCTTTTTGGAGTCAAGTCAAGCGAGCTAACTGAGCTAACTCTGCTCGTGTACAACCCTAACTGAAGGTGAAAATTAGCAGGAGTAAGACACTGAGCAAAATAATCAGCATGATACTCAGGAAAGTATAGTCAAGAACAAGGAGAAAAGAACCATTAGAGCCCCTGTTCGGTATGATTTTCAAGGAGATGGTTTCTTTTACATTGTTCATAGGGAGTGGAGATCCCTCTACCTTTTGAGAGGCAAAATCTGGAAAGGGTGTCGGAAGGTGGATGTCGGCCATGGCGGAGGAAATGGAATCTTTATACAAGAATCAGACATGGGAGTTGGTGGAACTTCCTAAAGGTCAATGAGCTATAAGGTGCAAATGGGTTTACAAGAAGAAAGAAGCATTGATAGAAAATGAGGGTGAAAAGTATAAGGCAAGGCTTGTAGCGAAGGGGTACTCACAGAGGGAATAAGTGGATTACAATGAAGTTTTCTCTCCAGTCATGAAACATACCTTAATTAGGGTGCTACTGGCGATGATAGCAGAATCCAATTTGGAATTGGAGTAGCTCAATGTGAAGACGACATTCCTTCAAGGAACTTAGAGGAAGACATTTTCATGAGGTAGCCTAAAGGTTTCAAGGAGCTTAGTAAGGAAGATCATGTGTGTAGGTTGAAGAAGTAGTTGTATGGGCGCAATTTCTGAGGCAGTGGTACAAGCTGTTCGATTACTGCATGGTGGAGATTGGGTATAACAAGTGCGAGTATGATTGTTGCATATGCTACAGGGTACTTGAGGATGGGTCCTATATTCTACTGATGCTTTACTAAGATGATATGTTGATTGCTGCAAAGGACAAGAATAAGATACTCTTGCTTAAGTCTCTGTTAAGAAAGGAGTTTGACATGAAGGATCTGGGCGGTGCGAAGAAGATCCTAAGCATGGAGATAAGCAGAGATAGAGTATGGAAATTTATGACTTTCTTAGAAGGGTTATGTGCAGAAGGTACTAGAGAGGTTTTATACGGAAAGTACTAATCTAGTTAGCACGCCTCTAGAAAGTCACTTTAAGTTGTCAAATAGATCATGTCCAAGTACAGAAAGAAATTTCAAAAATGTCATACGCTAGTGCAGTGGTGAATTTGATGTATACAATGGTTTGCATGAGGCCAAATATCTCACAAGCAGTCAATGTGGTTAACAAGTATATGACGAATCCAAGAAATGAGCATTGGAATATTGTTAAGTGGATTTTCTGGTATCTCAGGGGCAGAATCGACACTAGAATCATGTTCAGGGGACACAAAGTTTCAGGTGGAGTTGTAGGCTACGTGGATTCAGATTGTGTAGGTGATCTGGACAACAGGAGGTCCACTACAGGATATCTTTTGACATTGGCAGGCGGACCAGTATGTTGGGGATCTATGCTACAGTCTATAATAGCATTGTCTACAATTAAGGCGGAATACATGCTTGCGACTAATGAATGTGAAATATTACATATTTACTCATAATTATGCATTGGTTTTATACACATAAATGTGCTATGTTGAGCTAATTATGTGCATTTTACTATGCGATGTGATTTGGAGAGCTAAGACAAAAATGACGATTAAAGTAATGATTTAAAGCTCAAAGAATGATCAAGTGAAGGATTGGATACTTGGAAGACAATATTGAAGAATTCATGTGCCAAAGATCTAAGAAAACCAAGTGTTAAAGATGAAGTGAAGTCTGGAAAATCATACAGTTAAATAACAGAAATAACAGACCGTTCGGTCCGATCGAAAGTGCCAACAACAATTCAATAACAAATAGTGATTTTCAGATTATATTTGGCTCAACCATTCAGTGCGACCAAAGTGATGTTTGATCCCACCGAAGCTAGGTTCAGTTCGACCAAAAGGAAACAGAGAGTTCAGACATGTTTTAGAGAAATTTGGCTAGATTCAGTGCGACCAAAGATAATTAATCATCGATGTGACCGAAGCATAACAAAAGTGCGAAAAAATTGAAATCGGTGCAAAGTTAGTGCTGAATTTTCCTATTTAAAGGGGTGATCTAAGCTATTCAAAACACGAATTGCGGTATGGGAGAGAGAGCAAGAGGTGGCGAAGCGTCTACGGAGCTATTCTTCTTCTTCAATCTTTCGGTTTTAATTTATTTTTCATGTATTTGTTTGAGTTTAATTTAACTATGATAATTGTTGGCTAAATCTCTTAGCTAAGGCTAAGAGGTGAAGTTTGTAGTTATTTTTAATGTTATAGTTTACTTTGATTCAAGTTTTATAGTTTGAATAATGAACAATACATTGGTTTTAATTTAAATAAAGTTTTAGTTTTAATTTACTTTAATCCATTATCGACTCTGGGTACTTTGGATGCTTAGGAATGCTAAGATTGTTTGCTTATCTATTTTGCAAGGGATTGATCTATAAAATTTATGGATTTATTGTAGAATATGGCCACGATAGATACTTTTGATTCCTTGCGATCAATAACTTGGTGTTTCATGTGGGAACTGAATCAACTGAAGTTCAAAACTATTTTGGTTTGTGAATTTTGAATCAACTACTCTATTATCTGGCTAGATAGGATAAGACTTTGATTCTAGTTGTGTTATCTAATTGAATCAAGTAAATTAGGCCTTAAGAATGGCTAGAAGTAGATCCTTAGCGCTTAAATGTTTTGTTTTATTGATTTTCTCTCAACATTACTTAGATTTTCATAATTGCTTATTCTAATTCAAACTCCATAGTTAATTCTAGTTTTAGTTCTATTCTAAAATATTTTGAGAATGTACTAATATAAGTCCCTGAGAATTTGATCTGAATCTCACCGAGTTCAAACTACATCGCAACCCTGCACTTGGGGTTGTTATCCTTCTGGATCGATTTGCGACAAAGGCATCAAAGGAAGCCTTATGGTTGAAAGGTCTGAAAGGAGAACTCGAGTTAAAGTAGGAGGTGATTCAATTGCATCGTGATAGTCAAAATGTTATCCATCTGACGATAAATTAGGTGTATCAAGCGCAGATCAAGCACATTGATGTAAGATTCCACAAGATAGGTTAGATCATTACTTTACGAAAGATTCTGTATCAGAAGATTCATACGTACGAGTATGTTGCGGACATGTTGACAAAGCCGGTGACCACAGAGAAGTTTAAGCATTACTTGGGCTTGATCAATCTCATTAGTCATTGATGAGATTGGGCACCCTTACACAGGGGTGCGGATGGATCTACATTCCCGGTGGAGAATGAAGGGAGTGGTCTACACTCAAGATAGAGGTTGCACGGGAGATCTTTGAGGAGACTTGGCAAAATACAAGTCAAGGTGGAGATTGTTGTGCAGGATGCCTTGCATCCTGCCTTTCGACTGCAGGGGCAGTTCGGTTGACCGAAAAATCCATGGGTCGACCGAACCTCACTGTGATGTTCCCAGTCAACCGAGGACTATTTTAGTCAATTAAGAGTCTCAGTTGAAAGCTCAGTTAACCAAAGGTGTGACCGACAATTTGCACATTTTTACGTAAGTAAATGTATTTAAGCCTAATTTTGAATTAGAGCTTGTACCAGACGAACATTCTTTCTAAGAGCAATGGTTTGCAATGTAAGAGGGTTTCCAACGTTTGTAACAACTTGGGAAGGGTTTTCCAAGGGTAGTGCATAGAAATGGGAGATTGGACGATCCTATAATCGAAGAAGGTGAGTGGTGTACTTTAAGGTTTTTATTATAGTTGAGATCATTTTTGCTTTGTGGCGTAGTTTTTTCTAGCAAGGTTTTTCCACGTAAAATATTGTGTTCTGTGGTTGATTGTTTTTGGTTTGTTTATCTACTTTTTTATATTGTTCTATCTTCGTTTATCGTGCTTCCGCAAAGCGCATGGATTAGCAGTGGTGTTAAATCCAAATTTCTAATACTTAAGGTTTGATCCAAGTTTGTTGTAGCTCAGGTTTACATCATTGTGATGTGATAAGGAGACAGTTTACTCCAATACTCATCTCTAAAAAAATGGTGTAAAAACTCAAATCATAAAAAACTTGAAATGTGAAGTTAAAATCAAACATTTTCTTTGTTTACTTTCACTTAAAATGGTGGTGATCCTTTGTTAAAGTTGGTGTGAAACTCACACATTAAAAATCTTTAAAACTAAACTTAAAGGAAAAAAGAGTTTCGAAAGAGGGTTTTCGAAAATCCCTCTTTGTATTGATGAGATTTGTATTGTACTTAATGTTTTTAATCTGTCAGGTTTTTATTTCTTTTTCATACAAGTGAAAGTGACTTGTAGTTTCAATTAGACTATTAATTAAAGTGGTTTGCTTAGAATGTTGTTGACATGATGATTTATTTGATTGGTTTATAACTTTATCTGGATTGGTTTTTGACAAGTAATAATTTATGACTTTTTTGAACATGCTTATACTTGAACAATGAATCATCTTTTAGGTATTTTTATATTTTTTGCTCTTTTTTTTTCTTATTATTTATTATTTTTTTCATAATTTTAAATTAATAAATAGAAGTATAGTGTATCTCACGCTACGCTATTTATGCTACATGCTATAAAGAGATGAATGCTATGCAAGAGACTACCACTATTTAAAATACTGATGCCAACTTATGTATCCATTATTGCATCTGTGTCCTAAAGTCATTTGTGCTTGTACTTGCCTCTTGTTGCATCTTTTCTTATTTTTGGCACTAAATAATATGAATCTCAATGCAATTTTTTCTTTAACATACATAGCTTGCATTGGTTCGCCCATATATTGAATTGGCTTGGCCTGTCAGCTCATGCTTGTTTGGCTCGGCCGGGTCCTAATCCAGCCCATTGACTGCCGTATATATGTTTGTGCATGGTGATTTTTATGTTTTGCATGCCTTGCTGATTCTGAGATGTTTGTTTTGGCTGTTTAGGTGCAGGAATTGGAGTTCACAACTCTGAAGAAGTTAGTTCTTTTGCAAGGGTTAGTTGGCTCATATTGATTATGCTCATATGCTCAGTTATGCATTGTTTTCCGATAGTAACATAGCTAAAGGTTTTCTCTGTTCTGAAAATTACGAAAGCCTACTCCATTTAATCTTAAAGCCCCCACTTTACCTTAAATTTTGAATAAGGTACTAAGACAACCAAGGCAATCAGTAACATATGTTTTATTTTTCATATTATCGTATGCTTGTCATTCATTAGTACGGATGACAGAGACACTCGGGACATGCAAGCAAGCTTTAATAAAATGAATTTCAAATGTATGTGCTTTCAAATGCTGCATTTCGCATGTGTTTGCTGATTCAATGATTTCAATTCTGTTGGAGGCTCTTTGTTTCTATCGTGGCTTTAACAATACCTTTATACATTGCGACAACAGAGATCTAAGGAAAGTTCAGAGTCAAGAGATAGTTCATTTAAAGCTACTGGTAATTCTCAACCTATGGATACTAACACTGGTATCGACTCCCAAAAGAAGAGTAAAGAAAAAGCTGTCGGGGAACGTAGTCATGCTGACAATCCCAATGGAGGTAATTTTCTGGTGTTTAATAGTGTAGTTCATTTGTGCTTGTTCAATTGCGAAATATTCAGTTTAATCAATACGAAATGGCCAAATACTAGAAAATATATCAGAGTATTCATTGGGAAGTAGCTCGCAAATTGCGCAATTGTTTCCTTCATGTCCACATTGAAACAAGATGATTGGAGCCTATACTGTCAATATTATCAGGTCAGGTCAGGTTGGGAGGAGTTCGATCAGGTCTAGATATCAACCCCCGGATCTCATACATAGATATGTAGGTCGAATAAAAATCAAATAAGGTCTTTCTCAGGTTTGCAGTAGAGCATCCAGACCAAACTCAGATATCTATGCTTTGGTTTGTATCTGGTCTAAGTTAGGTTGGTCTAATTTCTAATTCCCCAGTTAATATATGTTGATATGCATTCTGTCACTCTCCCCAACTGCAGAGTATTATGTCAAACACCCATAACCACCAAGATCCTTGACTATATGGAGGGCATCCTTTCTCTTCAACAATTTTATTCACTTGTCTTTACTCCAAGCATCACTATATGAGATTGTCTAAAGGGCTTTGGGGGTTGGAGAACCTCGCAAGCTTTGATCTGTTGCAATCTTTCCCAGAGGTGGTCGTCATCATCATCAATGTAATCGTTGTTGTTGTTGACATCATCACCACCAACACCATCACTACTGTCATCATCACCATCATTAATTAAGTATTTTCTTTCTGGTGACTTGAATCCCATTACTAGATACCAACTTATGTATCCATTCTTGCATCTGTCTTAAGAGTCATTTGTGCTTGTGCTCTCCTCTTGTTTTCCTCTTTTCTTATTTTGGGCACCAAATAACATGTATCTCCATGGAAGTTTTTCTTTAAATAACATGACTTGCATTGGTTTGGCCCAGATATTGAACTGGCTTAGTCCGTTAGGTCATGCTTGTTCGGCTCGGTCAGGCCCTAATCCAGCCTATTGACTGTCATACATGTTTGTGCATGGAGATGTTATGTTTTACGTGCCTTGTTGATTCTGAGATGTATGTTTTGTGCTGTTTGGGTGCAGGAATTGCAGTTGACAACTCTGAAGAAGTTGCAGTTGACAACTCTGAAGAAGTAAGCATTTTTGCAAGGGTTATTTGGGTCATATTGATTACGCTTTATGCATTGTTTTCTGCTAGTAACATAGCTGAAGGTTTTCTCTATTGTGAAAATTACAAAACCCTACTCCATTTAATCTTAAATCCCCTAGTTTATCTTAAATTTTGAATAAGGTATTTATTACTTATCCAATTTTCAGAAGTAATTACCAAAACTATCTTTGCTCACCCTTTTTTTATGTTAGCTTTGACTCTGTCGTGACTTGGGATCTAGTATGTGTCTCCTCCCCATCAAACCCAATGTTTTAAATATCAATGATATCGGCCAATATATCCCACGATATACTTGTATCCTACCTGTGTGATACGAAACACATAAGTAGTGCCGATATATCCCACATGTTCAATCCGGTGAGCATTTCAATATCTGATTCCTTTTTTTTTTTTTTGAAATTATGTTAAATCAATGTCAAATGGTTATAAATCCATTGGTTTTTCATGTTTTGCATTAAAAATATGGAGTCAGAGCTTTGATTTCGATATCCATTAGTTTTTCATATTCTCCATGTTTTGTTTTGAAAATTTTCTTCAACTAACTATCAATTGAAACTAATTTTGAAGTATTTAGGAGTATTTGATTAAATGATCATCACATATATTCTAATTTTGAAATTTGAGTATAAGTGATCTGAGTTGGGAAAAATTCAAAATTTCTCCAATTTCTCCTAAATTGCTTGCAATGTTGCACTCAAAACATTAAATCAAGCATGTATGAGGGCTGATCTACTGATTTGTTAAGTCTTGTTAATTTTCGAAAAACAAAATTATTTTTAATTAAAAAATAATAAAAATATTATAATATAATTTTTTTTTCAAAATTTCCCTTCAACCAGCTGTTAATTGAGACTAATTTCAAAGTATTTAGGAGTGTTTGATGAAATGATAATCACATACACTCTAAATGTTATGCATTCAATTTGAATATAGTTGCATTAGTTCAATCAGACAACATATAACTTAGGACCCTATGCAAAGGAAATCTATTATGTGCACTTCTTTTTTGAGATGTCATGATTTAAAAGTTTGTATTAAGGTCTTTTTAACTAATCCTTGAAGTTTCATTGAAAAATTCAACTATTTTCCTAATATTTCTCCATGTTTCCTAAAAATTAGGATAAGTTACCCGAGGCAAACGATATATCATGTGCGATAACAGATACATATCTATATCCTAAGGATGTAATATGTAACACGATACCGATATTTCAAACACTGTTGGAACACACATGCAGAGTGGTCAATGTTCAGAACCACCCATGTTGTGAATTCTATAGTATAAGATCCATATATTGTAGGAAATTTTTGATGAACTAGTGATTGTGACCATCACTATCTGTAAATAACAATAAAATGAAAATTTTCAATTTCTCACATTCAACTTTAAAAATCGAAGGTTAGGATAATCATTGAAGCATGATTATGGGACAATAGCTTGTGGTAGCTAGCAACAAGAATATGTACGATTCAAATCATAGGACCATCTAATCATGTGGTCCCAATGAGTGGCCACACGCACCATGAATAGGATCAGTTTTAATTTGGTAGGTCCTACCATGGGGGCATGGATGGAACAAAATCCCAAAGAACACATTCATTAAGCAGTCTTAAGCATCTGTCCTGATGACTTTTGAGGGGAAAATGGTTAGTTAATGGGCCATTGATCAATTTCATAAACATCTATTTTCTTTCCTCAAAACTTGCCCATAAAATGGTTAGAAATAACCAACCGAGGTGATTTTTGGGCCATCCCCATACAAGCTACGGTCTGCAGGATGAACAGTTAGGATCCCTTCCATGTGTGAATTGAGGTAAAAGAAAGGTATCACTCACTCTGGCTCATTCCAACTCAGTTAGAATCCTTTTGATCTGGCCTGACTCCTCAATACCTCATTTCGTTCTCCGCTGCTGTTGAGTCAACTCAGTTGAGTTTACTCGGCACCAGAGGATATTTAGAACAATAAACAGTTTGCAATCAAGCTACAGATGTGGCCCTCATCATGAGTGTACCTGGAGATTGGGCTGTTTCATTTACATGGTGGAATCCACCTTAAATCATGGTTTAGTTGTCCCACACATGCTAATCTCTTTGTATGGTTTATTCACATGACAATTGATACATGCAGGAAAATCATGCAGATCACTTCAACGGTACCCCTTCTGTGCCACCATACCTTGTACCTGGTGGCTTATGCATTGTGGGGTTTCTCCTTTATCGGTTTTGGGCGTGGTCATAATACTTAGATATGATTGTAAAGGTGTGAAATTTGTTTACATACATAGGAATTGGAAGAGGTGAATTTGTTATTAATGTTGTGAGACCAGAGTATACATTGCTATGTAAATTGTGACGAATACTAAAAGTGAGATAAAAAAAAAAAAGAAGAAAGTATTTTCATCCCTTTTCATTGTATTTTACTCCAAATAATTTGAATATCATGACAATAGTAAAAATGTTATACCTATGATAAAAATAACTTATGTTCAGGTAAAAAAATAGAAGTGGATAACTGCATACCTAGCGTTTGCATAACAAGCATTGCTGGGACAGGAAATCACAAACAATTATTTATTTATTTATTTATTTTTATTATTTTAAGAACAGAATTTATTAAAGAAGAACAGGAAGCTGTACATCAATTGTACATTCGGGCAGGCCCACAACACTAAAACCCCAGGGCCCACCTCCCCAAAACAGAAAACTTTAGCCCTTTCTAATATTACGCACTCCAACGCCATCAATGTAGAGTATTGGAGTTAGCCCAGACCTGCAAATACCACCTACTCCACATCAAAGGGAGCTTCTTGTTAAACATATCCACCACGATCATGGAATTGCTCTCCACTTCCACCTTAGAGAAGCCCCGGTCCACGCAATGGTAAAGGCCCTCGATCAAAGCCCTGGCTTTGGTCCGTACGTTGGGGCCTAACCGGACGCGGATTTCCTGCTAAAGCCTTTCGCAGGAAATTCCTGCGCTGGGAACCCAGGTGGGCCCCACTGATGATTTTGAGAAATCCTATTTGTCCATCTGTTTTGTGAGTTCATTTTAGGACGCGAGGGCCAAAAAGAACCGTATCCAATTCTCAAGTGGGCCGAAAATATGAGAATTGAATTTTGACAGTTGAAATATTCGTGGGCCACAGAAGTTTTGAATCATTCTAATATTTGTTTTTTCAGTTCGTCCCAGTAGGAATGACAGTATTAATGGTATGGATGGCATGTAAACATCACTGTAGAACCCAAGGAGGTTTCAATGGTAGGAATTTCCCTAACCAAGGCCCACTTGAGTCGTGGATCCTGCTCAATTTTGGTCTAATGGCCTAATATGAGCTCACAAAACCGATGGACAGGGTGGATTCCATACAAACATCACTGTGAGCCCCAGCTGAGTTCCCAGCACAGAACTTACTGCGAAAGGCATTCCCAGGAAATCCGCGTGGAGCCAAACCCGTAACCACTTGGGCCTCCAGGTTACCTTGAGCAGACCCATCAACTTTAATCGTAACCAAGCCCTCTCGCGGGCTCACTACTTAACCACCGACAAATTGATTCCTTAGCTAGCAACTGTGGCAATACCCATGGCCTGGAACACAATCTCCGTGGACATCTTAAGTTTCTTGGGGGAGGACGGGACGGGCTGATCATCTGCACCCATCTTTGAACCCGAGTAACCACCCTAGACACTTTGATTGGAAGCCCTTCAGACTGACTTCCATTCCTCTCTATCCACACTTTCCAAAAGATCAAACAGGGTATGACCCCCTGCAAAATGGGGAAATAGACGAGCTTGCCATCCACCACTGGTTGGCCTCCTAGCTGCTGCATGGTCTGCACTAAAGGAAACCCCAAAAAGCAAGTGTTTACATACCTGAGATGTCAAAGCTCCCGTTGCGAAAAGGTGGTCAATCGATTCAGCCTTAGAAGAATTATTCAGCTTGAGACCGCAGCAAACACATTTTGAGGCCATGTGAATGCCTCTAGCTTGAATTCTTTTGTCAACTAGGATAGCCCTCTGCAGAACTTTTCATCCAAACAACAAGATCTTAGGCGGTAACTTGGAGTGCCATACCCATTTGGCCCACTCCTTGCGATCCCCCACTTCTCTCCCATCGAAGTGCAAAGACCCTCCTCGCTAATATGCTCAAGAACTACCTGAGGAAGCACAGACTGAAGCTGGTTATGAGGGAGGAGATCCTCTGGGCTCAAAATACCCTTCACAAGAATGTCTTGTAAACCGTCTGGGGGCTGCATGAGCCTACAAGCTTATAGGGGCCCCAGCCCTGTCCAATTCTCTGCCCAGAAATCGCAATTCCTGCAACCAACCAGCCAGCGGGAATGAGGGTCAAGCGCTGATAAAAGCTTCCTGATTCCGTTCCAGAGAAGGGAGGACTTGTGCGAGCCTGTTGCAAGAAAGGAAAAGTTCCTACCATATTTCGAACGCATAAAAGAGGCCCATCAGATTTTACTCTTACCGAATCTTACATTCGGTGCCATCTTCATCCTGCAACATTTCAAGACCCCTCTGAGCTGCCATCTTCCAGCTTGTCCAGTGTCATTTCATCTTACCTTCTTCCCAGCTCCAACAGAAGTCTGTCAAAGGGGTTCCAGTCCTTGCCCGATTGGTAGACTGTGAGGAGTTTCATCCCGAGGTCTTGGGTACGAAACCCATAGGTGGTGAAATCCCAGTACGGCGTGCATGGGTGCGCAGCGGGTGCGTGTGGAAAAAAAAAAAAAACAAAAGCCTGTGAAAGCTTTCTCCAGGGCGAAAACAGTGCACAAAGGGGAAGCTGATTGGCTAGTGTACCACACATCAGCTATATAGCTGGTGTATTGACGTCAGCAAGTTTTGTAGGTCACATCATGAGGCATGTGTTATATCCAACTGGTCCATCCATTTGGTGAGCTCGTCTTTAGGCTTGAGCCAAAAAATAAGATAGACCTGAAGATCAATTGGACCACACTGCAAAAAGCAGTGGGGAATTGTGTGGATACGTGTGTGCAACGAGCGGTGATGGTCCTCGAGCTCCGATTATTACAGACGGTTAAAAGGAGATCAAAGTTACATAGGCCTATATGCACACTGTTCATCCATTTGGCAAAATCATTTCACAGGATGAGCCCAAAAATAATCATATCCAAAGCTCAACTGGACTACACCACAGGTGGTGACAATGATTCTAACTGTTAAAACATTCCTAGGGTCATCATAGCGTTTATTTTCCATCCGATATGTTCATGCGTACAGGTCACACTGGCCAGGTCGGTAGTAAGTGGTACACCGGCCAATCCGCTTCCCATCGGCTGCCGGCAAAGAATGGACAAATAATTTGCCTGTTTTAACAATCGAACCACACAATATGAAAGCACATGAAAAGGAGTTTAAGCAATTGATAGGGTACTTGATTACCCTCACTCTCCCTCCCTCTCAACAATAATAAAATAGTTTGATTTAAGTCTTGTTCGAGATCTCTACTCTAATTCAATAAAAGTTTTTCCAATGAGAGCTTTTATTTTATTTTATTTTATTTTTAATTTTAAACGCTTGTTTTAAATAAACTTGTTTGATAAAAATTATTTTTTCAAATCCAAAAATAATCTCAAATAAGCTCGTTTGATAAAACCTTTAAATAAGAGTCTTTTTTTTTTAAAAAAAAAAAAAAAGAAGAAGAAATAATTGCTGTTATTTTTAAATATTACAATAACTTTATTATAATAGTAATGGTTATTTCAGTGGATCTCACCAAAAATGAACCATGCCCCAAATGACAAAAGAATGGATGACTACAATCTTCATATTTTAAAACATTTGGGTCATCCATTATGTCTTACATTATATGTGGATCAATCATCATCTGGAGTCCACCTTTGATGTGGACCACCCATTGTGTGAGCCAAACCTTTAAAGTGAGTCTACATCATACAAGGCCTGTCTTAGATGTGTACCATTCATCATTAGGGGCCCACCTTGATGTAGGTCATCCATCATGTGGGGCCCACCATCAATGCTAATTGTCTTCTATGTGGACCCCTAATGTCCACTACCCATCACCCATTACATGAAGTTCACATTTGATGTGTCCATAATGTGGGCCCTAACTTCGAAGTGGATTGTCCATCTTGTGGATCCCACTTTTGATATCCATCACTCATCGTGTGGGTTGTTGAGTGTGAAATATTGTATATTTCCCCCGTGATATGAATTAGTTTTATAAGCATGAATATGCTTAATTGATCTAATTACGCATGTTTTCTTTTGCAGGGTGATTTTGAGAGTGAAGGAGAAAATGATGATTAAAACATGAATTTAATGCTCAAAGAATTATCAAGTGAAGAATTGAATTTATGGAGGTCAAGATTAAAGAATTCAAGAGTCTAAGATCCAAGGAAGCCAAGTAAATAAGGAAGAAAACTAAAGTTGTAAAGTTCAGAAAATCGAAAGTGTTGAAATTGATAGTTTGATGTCATCGAAGTTAGTGTTCGATGACATCGAAGGCCACTCGATCCCATCGCAAAAATCAAAGAAAAATCAATTTTCTTGTTAGATAGATTTGAACACCCTTTGATCCCATTGAAAGAGTGTTTGATGCCATCGAAGTCAAGTTCGATCCCATCGAAGTGAAGTTCGAGAGGTTCGATGATATCGTAAAAATACACAAATTTAAAAGTTCGTTGCTGGATAATTTCCTAATTTCACTCAGACTCTTCGATGTGAGCTCAAAGCCATCGAATGTGTCATCAAAGTTACAATAGCTGCATAGATCTAAGTCGGTGTGAATCAAACGTATATAAATGGATATTTTAGGAGTTTCTAAGCACAAATTAAGGTAGAAGGAATAGAGCAAGGAGTTGTGGAGCTTTAAGGAGTCCTCCCTCCTCTTCAATCCTTTGGTTTTAGTTAGTTTTTATGTCTTTTTGTTTGAGTTTTATTTCAATCCTGTTTATGATTGGCTAATCTCTTAGCTAAAGTTAAGAAGTGAAGATTGTAGTTCTTCTTGATGTTTATTTTACTTTGATTGAAGTTATTTGATTTATATATTGAACAATTCATTAATTTTTGATTTGAATGAAGAAGTACTTCTAATTTATTTTGATCCATTGTCAACTTCGGACACATTGGATGCTTATGAAGACTATGAATGCTTTCTTACCTATTTTATGAGGGTTTGTTCTGTAAAATTCATTGATCTACCATTGACTTCAGGCATGATAATGCTTTGAACATACTATTATCAAATCATTGATGTTTTATGAGGGAAATAATTCAATAAATATTCAGATCTGTTCTGATGAATGAATGACGTTTTAACTGATCCATTATCTTGCTGGATAGGCTAGGACTTGGATTCCGGTTATGTTATTCAATTAAATCAAGTAGCATTAAGGAAGCTATAAGTAGATCCGTGACACTCTAGTATTTTATCCCTGATTATTTATTCTACAATTGATCACTTTACTCTAGATTTTAGTAGTTAGTTTAGATTCTAGATCTAGTTCTAATGTATTTCAAAAAGCGTACAAATAGCAAGTCCTTGTGGGTACGACCTCGGTCTCACTGAGTTATGATTATGTCGCAGCCCTGCACTTGGGGTTTGTGACCAAGTTTTCAGCGTCGTTGTCGAGGACTTCAGATGCATTTTTCTAAATTATATTGGAATTAGGTTAGGATTAGGTCATGATTAGGTCTAACTTTTTCTGTATTATCATATTAGATTTTTTCTAAATTTTGCTTTTAAATACTAGCTCTTTTGTTTTGTAGAACTAACATAGAATCTCTAATTTGGTAATATTGTTCCAACTCTTCTTTTTCAAATTTCTTATTTTTTGTAGATTTCTTTTTCTGTAGTAGGTTGTACTTTAGACTTGGGAGGTATAGTATTTCATACCTAAGTAGGTTCGTGATAACACTCTACGTCTCTTAAGTGAAGGAGGATTAGTCAAAGGTCTGCCTATCCATCGTTGGATTAGACACACATCGAGATCCTCTGAGTTAACATAAAATATGGTTGACAATCAACTTCAACATTTGGCCGAAGAGCAATAAGATGAGAACGAAGTACATAATGCTCCTCTGCTTAAAACATTGTGTGATTATCTACAACCAGCAAGATGAGTACACCTTCCCGTATGGTGTTTTTACACAATGTAGGAAACGTGGACTTCAAGTCGAGAGTGATCCAAGTACTCTAGAAGTTTCATGGACTAGATTCTGAAAGTCCATATCTACATCTCAAGGAATTTGATAAGATTGTAACAACCTTGCACTTTCACAATGTATCTAAGGGCACTTTATGATTGAAATAGTTCCATTTTTCTTTGGAGGAGAAAGTCAAGTCTTGGCTTCGCTCTTTAAGACTGAGATATATAGGGACATAGGATGAGATGACCCGAGAGTTCATTAAAAAATTATTCCTAGTTCATAAGACTAATACCCTGAGGAGGACAATCATGAACTTCTCTCAAAAAGAGGAAGAGACTTTCTTTCAATGTTGGGAGAGATTGAAAGATATTTTGAATTCCTGTTCACATCATAGATATGAAACTTGGTGGGTAATAAGATTTTTCTACGATGGACTAACTTCACCTTGCACCAATTTGTAGAGATGATGTGCAATAAAGAATTCATGAACAAGGATCCTGAGGATATGTGGGATTATTTCAGTCTAGAAAAAAGGGAGGAATGTACGTCTTAAGGAATGAAGACGATGTGAATGTAAGGGTGGCCAATCTCATCAGAAAAGTTGAGGCTATGGAACTGAAAAGAGTAGAAATAGTCAAACCCGATGAGACTGCTGAAATTGTTTGTGGGATTTGTCCTAGCAATATACACTTGACACATGAATGTTCTACAATTCTTGCATTTCAAGAGTTTTTGTACGAGCAATTTAATGTCCTGAATAATGCCATTTAGTGCCCCCATCTCAGACACATATAATCCTAGTTAGAGGAACCATCCAAACTTTAGTTGGAGGAATGGGCAAATGACGAACACTGAAAGGAATCCTCAAGGAGCTTTTCCATCAAATTTCAGTCCACTAAATTAAAAAAGAGCCCAAGAGGATATGGTTCAGAAATTCATTCAAAATCAAGTGTAATTCAACCAAAACACATTATAAGCATTTTAGAATATTAAAACATCATTGGAAGTGTTTGCATCATCTATCTAAAGAATTGAGTCACAACTAACTGTTAGGGAGAAAATGGACTCTTCTAACCCAACCTTTACCTAACCTAACCCAAAACAACAACATGAGATAAGTGATCCGAGCTCTTCGAACCACCATGTAGAGCAAGTTAAGTCTATCACTACTCTTACAAGTGGTAAGATAATTGATAAAAACATCCCAATGAGGGTTAAGAAGTCTAAGTACTTAGAAGAATCTGAGAAGAATGATGGACCTAGCCATACCACACATGAGAAAGAACAGGAAAAACAGTATAAGTTGGTTGCTTCGTTCCCTCAAAGGTTAATTTCACCTAAACCCCTTACTAATACTTAGGATATATTTGAGGTGCTTAAATAAGTGAAAATCAATATTCCTCTATTGGATGTGAGAAAACAAATCATGTCATATGCCAAGTTATTGAAAGATCTCTGATGAGGGTCAAATATTGCATATCAGACCCCATTTATTGCCTGATTATATGGACATGATAATGCTTAATGGAATGCTTTAATCATATTTTTGTTGTAGTGTGTAATCAGGACCATGGACTGAAAAAGAGTATTAAAAGCATGGATTTGATGCTTCGAGGATACCAGAGCAAGGGACGGACCCCAGGGGACCAATATCAACAGATTTACATGCCAGGGATCCGAGAGAATCGAGCCGTTCGCATTAAACGAGCCCGAAATTGGTGCAAAATGTAAGATCATAGGGTTCCCGCCATCCGATTGACTTGAAACTTCATACATCGTCTGGGGATCACAAATTAACCGTACATATTAAATTTCAACCATTGGATCACTGAGGAAGTGTCCCAAAAATTATATCAGCCCCTTAATTCATTAAGTGGGGCCCACATGATATTTGGAACTGTCTCAAATGTGGAGTAAACGCCTTAAATAAGGTAAAAAAACATATGGACGGTACGGATTCCTCAAAATCATCATAGTGGACCCTATTTATGCATGAGTGTGCATAGTGCACCATTTCAGTAGCCGTGCATGGCACCATAGAGTCGGTTTGACTGACTCTTGACCGACTTTCTAAAAATAGAGAAACGAGCCTCTGTTTCACGTTACGCGGGGCTGATCGCAGGTGGTGTAGATGGCCCACCATCACGATCCAGATGATCGATCTAAACCGTCCATATTGTAGAGGGCATCGATCTGGTCAAAACTATGCTGACCTTTGTCAGCCATGCCCGAGCATGTGCGGATCACGGCAGCACAAAAGGACCGTCTATTGGCATTACAACATATTTTCTTATTTGGGCCGCATCAACGATCGACCAAAACCACCCATCTGGCACTGAAATCTCGTCACAGATCTGATGGACAGGGTGGATTTCTTAATACCAAATCAACGTGGACCCCACCGACTGATATCAAAACAAAAACAAAAATGGAAACTTCCGTTTCCAGCGTCTGCGAACAGAGCATCGGACGAACGCTTATGGGCCACCAGCGTGACACAACTCACCGATCCGGACCGTTCATCAGTCTCACACGGTCCCTCTTACCAACGCCCAGGTGGTGCCTTTTCAAAATACAGCGAGGATTGATTTTTAACCATTCAAGCTCGAAATGGACGGCAGAAAGAATATCTCATGGGCCGCATCAACAGACCGTAAAAACTGTGTATTCCTAACCGAAATTTTGTCCTTGATCCAGTGGATGGCGTAGATTTTGCACTTGACACCAATAATGGGCCCCACCAATGTTGCAGCTTAAAGCCTGCTACGCAGGCTTGGTTGGTTTCAGCGTCCGAAACTGACATTTTTTTAGCCGCTTAAACGATTATCGTCGGCGATCATATGGACAATCCAAACCGTCTATCGGATAGACCATCTCAAAACGTCCCAAGGGGCGTTGTTTTCTTAGAAATACGCAAGAGTAGAGGGGGAAAAATAGCCTCCGTTTTCTAGGTGCGTAAATGTAGCTGCGCACCTTCTGCTGCATAAAGAATTCCTTCGAAAATTGTTGCTGCGAAACTGACTTCGGCAACTCTCCCACCGACTGGAGCAAGTTATAAAAGGAGGCAGCAAAGGAGAGAGCTGGGGGCAGATCCAGAGCTTGGGAGGATCCAGAAAGAGAAGAAAGAGGAGAGAGAGAAAGGAAGAAGGGCGATGTTTTTGTGTTTTAAATCTTATTTTTACTTCTTCCTAATTAATTTATGGATTGCTAGACTTCTTAGCTAGGGCTGAGATGAAGCCCCTAATTTGATTGACTCTGGTTTATTGTTGAATTCATGTTGATTTGATTGATTTGTTTCTTTTTCTAGTGTGCTTTCCTGAGATTTTCGTACATCTCCATTCTATGAGCTCGACCAAAGTCTAGATATGGATGTTGTTTGGAATATTATTCTAAGTGCTTGTGTCTGACCATGAACAGGTCTCCTATAGAGTAAGAAACAGGATTTACATCTCTCCATGCCTGACCATAGATGGAAAGATGTGATCCATATGCTTTAAAGGATTATACATTCTTTGTGCCCGACCAAGGACAGAGGGTGTGCTTTGTTTATTAAATTTATATCAATTTGAATTAGGGTGAATCAACAGGTAAAACAAGGGTTAGGATAATTAGGGGTGGATTCGAAAGTCCTAGTCTTCTCATCGATTGGATTTTACTCACTACTCTTAGTTACTTTTTCATTGATTTTTGTTTAGTTTTCTTAATTATTATCTGAACCCTTTGTTGGATTAGTTAAGAAGAATCGTAACGTTCAAATTGTGACAACCAGTCCTCGTGGGAACGATCTTGTAATACGTATCATATCTACATCTGATTCGTATACTTGCGAGTTTAAAATCATTTAAATTAGATTGGTTTAAATTAAAACATCAATCTTTATACAGCTAAGAGATGGCAAAACATTTAAAAGAAAATCTTTTTTATGGAGAAACTGAGTGACATCCTCTAGCAAAATGTGCCCCATAAATATAAAGATCCTAGTATCCCAACCATCTCTTGTGTGATTGGGAATCACCGGATTGAGCACGCAGTACTTGACTTGGGGGCGAGTGTAAATTTGATTCCATACTCGGTTTGCATGTAGCTTGGTCTTGGTAAATTAAAACCCACTAGGACCACACTTCAATTAGATGATCGTTCTATTCGTATACCAAGAGGGATGATAGAAAATGTGCTCATCCAAGTTGAGTCCATCATTGGCACAAGCACTCAAATTTCCATCATCCTTGGCCGACCATTCCTAGCTACATCAAACAACATCATCAATTGTAGGATTTAGATCATGAAATTAACTTTCAAGAATATGATATTAGAGTTGAATATCTTTAACATGTATAAACAACCCGATGATGTTGATGATGTCCACGATGTAAATGTGATTAATTCATTCGTGGAAGATAAAAACACTTTTGACTCTATATTCTGACACCTTAGAGACATGCTTAACCCACTCCCCTAATTTAGATGGTGAGATTATTAGGGAGATGGATACTTTGCCAATTGTTACACCTATACTTGAAATTAATTGGCGAAAGCCATAATTTGAAATATTTCCCCAAACCAACACAAAGCCTCCACCATCTAGTGTCAAGGCACCGAAGCTTAAGCTAAAATAATTATCCATTGAACTTAAATATGCTTATTTAGATCAAGATGAAACATATCTAATGGTGATTTCTTCCCACCTGGATGAAGATCAAGAGAGTATGCTTATTTCTACTATCAAGGAAGACAAATGAGCCCTTAGGTGGATGATCGCAGACCTCAAGGGAATCAATCCTTTGATTTGTACTCATTGCATTCACCTCAAGGATGATGCGAAAATATTTAGATAACCACAACATCAGTTAAATTTAAATATGAAAGAACTGGTTAAAACAGAGGTTTTAAAGTTGTTAGATATGGGTATCATATACCTTATATCCGATAGCCAATGGGTGAGTTCAACTCAATTGGTACTCAAAAATTTCGAGATCACCATCGTATCCAGTGTAGATAATAACACCACCAAAATCCTTCTTTAATCCAATTAGGAACGGCTTTTAGTGGTGGCTAAATAGGGCATTGCAAAAAATTAGGAACGGTTGAAAACCGTTCCAAATTTTACACGAATCAATCCATGGTGTTGTAAAAAATTAGGGACGATTGAAAATCGTTTAATTTTTAGTTTCCGACCTAATTTTCAATTTTTGGGAACGGTATTTTTTCTTATTTTGGAACGGTTTAAAACCAAAAAACCATGCAACTACGAGCAAATTACAACACCAATGCCCAATCACCCACAAGATCTTCCCTCATATAGAAATAGAGGCCCTTAGCCAAGGAAATTACATAGCCCTTAGCCCTTACAAAAATTGATCCTATAGAGACAAATCTATTGTTGATGGCACGATGCTTTTGGTCTCTCACAAATCAGTTGAACTAAGCATTACCTGACTTGATCCAAAAAGGATGAGGAAACTCTCTCAAGAGGGGCTAGAGGTTTGAGTAGTTTGGTTCCCATAAGAGGGGTTAGAAAAACGAACTACAAAGAGAGAGTTCTACTACTTGGAATTTAGTATGTATAGATTTAAAATGAATTCATAAGAAACCTGCCCTTTTGCTATTTTTCCTATAGTGCATGGGAATGCAATATATACATGGACTCCCTCAAAGGACTGATTAAATGTTCTCTCTAGAAACATGAATTGTGAAATGGCTTTTACCAACATGAGAGATGAATACATATTTTCCATCAACTTGCAGTTGGGCAGAAACAATATTTTAGCTAACAAATTGTAAGTTAACATCCACTTCTAATTTCCGGTATTATCGAGGTTCTCCCTGAATTTTCCAGAAAAATCAAATTCAAGAGTAAACTAAATTTCCAAAACGTACCTTCTACCACCATCTTGATCATGTTAACTTTCTATTTCTATAATGTCCCACATATAACAGTCATCGTAAAACACATGGCCATTATATGAAGTGGTCTCAAGTGTCATTTCTTCTCTTGTTATTAAGGCTTACCTGGTTTTCACCTCTTGAAGGCCAATCGACTGTCATCTTCAAGTAAGCTTCTTTTGTGGATTAATGATGAACTGGATTGCAAATAGTCAATTTAAACAAGAGGAAACAACCAATTTATAATGATTTGTAATAATGTTTCCAAGTAGTCATGGTGAGGAAGAGCCCCCAAATTGCAGTTTCAATCTAATATGGAAGTGAAGAATTTGCAATCTGGAGACAAATTCTTCATTATTGAACATTAAGGAAATTATTTGGTCATTTCTGCCAAATTCTGTAATTTTTTAGAGCAATAAACATTTTACAAACTAAAACTAATAACAGAGATTCACTTGACATGACAATTCAAGTGCTAGAAGAAACAACAATGAAACATAGTTCTGCAAATTGTTACATGATATTGACACACAGTTTTACATTAGATTCTATCTTCAGGAACTCAAATTTTCCTCCCCAGCCTCACTAAAAGATATAGTGCTAAGTTTTCCAAGAAAAAACACAGATTTAAAAATCATAAATCAATACATAGAGCATATCGTGGTATTTCATTTACCATGTCTTTAATTGGACATGCTGGTGTGGTGAGCTCCAACCAAAATGAAACCTGAAATTAGCAAACAGAGAGATCTCTAATAAGAGGATTTATATGATCGTCTATCTGATGACATGTAGAGTGAGCACATGTTATTATCATTATCTTGTATTTCCCTTCGTACGCATAGTACTCAAAGCTTTTGATCATAGTGGATTTTGTGATGGTGTTCTTATGGTTATTGTTCGTAGGTTATGCTTATGGTTGTGCTTATACTGAATCAAAATCATGTTTGAAATCCTCCTTGTAGGATTCAAGGATCGAAACCTTGTGTATGGGTGCCAAGAGCCGAGAATGGGGTACTATGGAGGCTGTCAGTGCCGGATTCGGCGATTGAGAATTTTGTGAGCCCGGTTTTTTAGTTCAGGATGCGACATCTTTATTGTTCCAAACAGGCCCAGTTGTAACCCCCCCCCCCCCCCCCCCCCTCTCAAAAAAAAAAAAAAAAAACTAAACATTTGCTTCAAACTTGAACATTTAAAAGCTCTCCAAAAAGTTGGACTCGTAACTCAACCTTGTCAACTTCCAAGATCGGACACACATACCACCCTGAATCTCATTTTTCTACTTATTATTAAACACACACACGGACACACACAACAAGGCTCAAAAGCTTAAAACCTATTTCCATGAAAGATAAGCTTCCACTAGGGAACCATCACAAAATGGGTTCATCTAATTAACTAAAATAAGAACAAACCCATCTTGTGGCACTGCCAAACAGGCCCTCAACACAACTGAGTTTTCAAAATCTGTGGATAGGTGGACTACGTAAAGCTTTTAATACACTTCAATTGTAAGAAATGGGACATGCATCCACTTGCCTGGCATTTACCCTTTTTGAAATATTAGCTTTAGATCTATATTCGGAACATCTTTTGCAAGAAACTTTCTAATAAGTTTGCAAGCTTTGTTCAAAAGGGTACAATTACAAACTTCTTCCTATCTCTCTCTAACACTATGAAATCAGGCCTGTTGGTCATTTTCCCCATGATAAGGTTCTTGAGGTAGGTATTCAGTCCTTAGTGAGGATGGAAGTGCTGTTTTTCAGTCCCTTTTTTTTTTTTTTTTTTTTTTTTTACTTAAGTTTGGTTCAGCCATGTACCATGGTGGGAGTAATCATTTTTGCACTTAAAATCTGTTAAACATGATATACTTGTCCTCTATAGAGTAGTTGACATGTAAACACCTCTTTTCCATGAAATTTGGAAATTCAATTCGGAAGATTAAAGATGGACAAAAGCTGAGTTTTCAAGTCTCGCCAATATGTCCTTCGAGTCTTTAATGATAACTTGCTACACTATCGATGATCTCTTCTACATTGCTGGAGAATCTTAATCCATGGTTGAGCTCCCCTTGTGTAAGACCTTCTGCAGTAGGTTTAGAGGAATGGACTTATCTGCAGAGTATTTTGTGCACTCGCTGGGGCTGCAGGTTAGTGGTGTAAAATATAAATATTGATGAATGGGGCCAGTAGCTGCTGTGATTACAAAAAAAAAAAAAAAAGTAAGCACAAACCACCAGAGCGAATTTTTTGCCTTTTGTGAATCCTATCTCTGTTCATGTAACATCCTGGAAAAAAATCCGTACAAAGACCTGAGTACCACCTCAAACAGAAATCACATAGAACCAAATCATTTAGAAATTAATGAGAATTAACTAGTGCTAAACTAGATTACTTGTGAAATTAGCACCAACCACTTTAAATACTTTCTGCAAGACCTAAAACTTGTAGAATTGTTAACGCTACATTACCCTGAAACCTAGGATCAACCTCTAAACCCAGTTTCTCTCGACAGCATTCAGAAACTCTGTATCGGACCTGGACCGCATGTCAAAAGTCCGATAGCGATGAACTTAGATAATTATAACCGCCTAGTTGGACTTGACAATCACCTCAAAAATCATGTCCAGATGATGTCCTGAGACTATTTTCTTGAGTCCAGAGTGAAGTGTGTGAGAACGTGAAGGTTTTTATGAAATTAAATATAAATTTAAGTGATCTAAGTCGTGTCGCTTGCGAACCGATTATAAGCATTTTAACTGTCAGAATTCGACCCAAATTTATCCTCAGATCAGGGAAAATGTCCCACATATGCCAATGTACTTATGGCCCTGATCGAGTATCAGTGACCGTTGAACTGAAACTGGTCCACCACGGTCGATATATAAACTCGATCGGATTGAAAACTTAGCTTGATCAAGATCCAATATGTAACGCCCTGAAAATCGAGAGTCGAGCATGAACTTCACTCCCGAGTTCCAAAACATCACTTATGCAATATTTTTAATGATGGATGAATGTCGACTGTATTAGTGCATAAAACATGAAGTGGATTAAGCTAAAACAACATATCATACTCCAGAGACAGTTAAATTTCACAAGCGGAAGACTGTGATAAATATATAAAATGTATAATTGATTGTAAGTCTCCAGAGTGTGAACATGTTACTAGGTTAACTAAATACATGTACACTCCAAAAATGGAAAGAAAAGAATATACACGGGTGTTTAAATAAAAAGTGAAATACCAAGTGTATTGGCATCTAATCAGTAACCCTGTAAACCCGTCGATCAGAACCTGCATATAGGAAAAATCCTCCCCAACATCATAAAGTCTGGCTCTGCTTCGCAAGCATTGCCATCATTTGAAACTAAAATAGGGACTGGTTGGTGTGGCCAACACATTCCCGTAACGTGGGAATGAGTGATCAACTCAGTGGAATCATAAAGCAAAGATTAGCATGTTATCAAATCAATCACGCGATAATGGTAAAGTAAGCAATCAAACATTCCTAAATACTGTGATTAATGCAAGGATGAGATGCAATAATGTTACATGCCCTCGTCAACATACTCCCTCGTGCGACACCATCTTACGTTCACGGCATGCTTTCGTCCCTCAAGTGCTCCACATCTTTCAGGCACATGCAATGCGATATGGGCATGATTACCGAATTGTTATTAGTCCTTTTTATACAGCAGGATTGAGAAACTAAGGTACCTCCCTTATATCATTCCCAAACAAGGATCCTGTCTAGGGTCGTCACTCCTAGTTAATCTCATACGATGATACGGTTCTAGGTCACTGCAAGGGCTGCCAGGGCTGTTACACGCACTCGTTGCACTGCTCCCCCATCACCTTATCAATATAGGCCTAGTTTATACTTTGTTTACTACGGGAAGGCTCGTCGCCTCTCCGCAGATTCAGAGTATACTCGAGGTCACTACAAAGGGCTGTCAGGGCTGTTACATGCACTCGTTGCACCGCTCCCCCATCACCTTATCAGTGTAGGCCGACAGCTTGAATTTAGTGTCCCATACCACCATAATCTGCTCACAAGTCTGGATTGCTCACTGGTCACTACGAGGAGGCTCGTGGCTCCAGCATAGACCGACAGCTTGACCACGGTGTCCCATACCACCATGCCCGGCTCATGAGTCTTAATGGATCAAGGTACCACGATTATTAGGATTTTCACTGGTAAGTTCAGTACCCTAGGTTCAAGCAGTTATGACCAATACAAGGTGAACATACAATGATCAGTCGGGTTACTTGACAAGTTCGACTAGTACGAGCGCACCTCAAGCTGAATGACATGAAGTGAATAAACACCTCGTGTGGCCTAACCACTGCCGTCAGCCAAAACACGACTCGGGTTCGTCAACGCGTCCTTCGTGACGAATAGGATCTGACCACGAATTCTAATCTATTACTGACTGCCTGGACTAGAGTATAGCCCCAAGCACATATAATGTGAATCAGTAATTATATGAGATAAACAGAATGGAAAATAACAAGTAATTCAAGCATGTTAGCAATATGTTATAAGATACAACATAAGCAATTTAACCATACACGAGCATTTCATGTATATAAGATAGTCAATTCAAATATAACAAACATGGAGGAAATCATATACATCATCAAAATACTTGAGAATCCTATCTCAACACTAATTTACAACCTCATTTACTCAATACTTACTTATACAAACATTTAGTCTACACACATTAGTCTACATAGCATATGTCGGCCAAAATATGCATTAGGACGAATCTCTTCGTGTCACGACCCAAACTCGAAAACCGAGCTCACAAAATTCTCGATCGCCGAATCCGGCGCCGACAGCCTCCGTAGAACTCCATTCTCGGCTCCTAGCTCCCATTCGCCAGGTTCCGATCCTAGGATGCTACGAGGAGGATTTTCAACATCAGTTTGATTCGTAATAAGCATAACCAAAGGCATAACCCACAAACAACAACCAAGAACTCCATTACATTTCCACTATGATCAAAAAATTTACAAGTACAATGAGCATAAAGGGAAATACAGTGGTGTTGAACAAAAACTCTAAAACACTCTGCAACGTGCTCCTGCCTCAGCGCTGCTGCGATCCAACGTCACCTGCACGCAACGGTCGTGCATAAGCTTACAGAAAGCTTAGAGGGTGGTGAAAGTGTGTGCGCAAGGTAGTAACATGAACATGCAATGACAGAGTAATACGGAATATGCAGATGGAACCATAATATCATGAGCCATACCAAGGCTTATGCGATGCAAGACATGAATGGTATCGGCCACCCCAAGGCCATGCGATGTACAATGCAACTCAAGCATACATATCCTCATCTATGTCGACACATCAATACAGCTCAAAATATGAAATATCACCGAGGTCTAGTACACTTTAAACCAGATTGCCGCCACATCGCGCGCAATAAGGTAAGTGGAAGAGACCACACTATCCGTCTGCCAATATCGGGCGCGACTCGTCGATAGCGGACCCATTTCTCGAGCTGGTCAGACTCAACCTAGCATTGCCCCGTACGCTCGGACGGGTAAGGCCGCACCCCCTTCCAACCTACCACGACACAGTAGAGAGCGTAACCGTCTGGTAGTCGGCATTCAACGCTCATCTACCCACTCGGTTTAGACGTTGGAGCAACCTCTTGGTACCATAAGGGTTTAGGGACTTTCACCTAGGGATATCTATAGTACCCCATGTAGAATAAGATTTTTCAGTATCCAATCCTGCCAACCACGATGCGTCTGTGGAGGCTACGGCCCTGATGTCGCTAGGGCGTACAATAACCATGTCACACAAATGCGGAATGCATGAATCACGCTATCCAGTCATGTAACCAATCCTGCGCATACCGTGCGCTCATGTAGGGCAACACCGCCTAACCGAGAGCCCATAAACAACTTGTCCGAAGGCAAATGCTATGATCAAACAATTCTCACGTCAAGCATACATATGATGCGTATGATCATGAGTCATGAAACTGTACTAAACATGATAAAATGAACTACCTCACAATGCAGATGGACCTGGACGGCCTATACACGATAAGTACGGCCCAGTAATGAGCCCTAAGGAGAGTCGTAATGTGGACATCCAACAAACATTACACTCGCAATGTAGACGTCAAACCAACATTGCTCCCAAGGCACGATCTTTGTAAACATCAATACTTAGTCTATAATGGATTTACACATTGCAATGGACCGTAGGTTGTCCCCCTTAGACCTTACATATATATATCAAATGGGCCATATCCTATGGGCCTTTTATTCATCAGATGGACCACATAAATAGGCCACATCAATGGGTCTTATGTGCATTGCAATGGGTCAAAACCCGTGAGCCTTAGATTGCATCAATTGGACCTAGTCACATGAGTCTAGTATGTATCAAATGGGCCACACCAATTGGACCCCCAAATGTATATCCAATGGGCCTCAACCCAGAGGCCTTATATGAGTTGAATGGGCCTAAATCCCTAGGCCTTAAACAATTCAAATGGGCCTAATCCATGAGCTTGCATGCATATCAAAGTGGGCCTAATCCCATGGACCCCTTTTTTTATCAAATGGATTTAGTCCCATGGGCCTTACAATATATCAAATGGCCTACTTCCATGGGCTTTTAAAATTTTAACAAAAAGGTCCAATTACATGGGCCTTGAAGTACATCAAATGGGCCTAGTCCCATGGATTTGCAACACATCAAATGGGCCTAAGATCTTAGGCCTTAAGTGGATCCAATGGGCCTAGCCCATAAGCATTTCATAAACCAAATGGGCCTAGCCCATAGCCCTTTTGAAATTCAAATGGGCCTAGCCCATAGGCCTGTTACAAACCAAATGGGCCAAACCCATATGAATGGCCCACCCATCTAATAACTCATGCATTAAAATGATCTCACTAAGTGGATGGACGGTTTGGATGCATTACATGCATCATGGTGGGTCCCACTGTCCAATGGACAGTGCGGATAAAAACACATACATTACACAGGGCCCCACCGTCCGCTGGACGGTGGAGGCACACAAGCAAAGGGGGGGGGGGGGGGGTGCCCGTCCGCTGGACGGTGGACTTGGCACATACATCCATGTGGGTCCCACAAATGTGGCCCACCGTAATATTTATTTGAAATCCAACCCATTCATAAGGCCACTTAGACCTGGATGAAGGGAAAACATAAATTTTAGCTTGATCCAACACGTCAGTGGGCCCCAAAAGGATTTTAATGGAAAAATTCGATTCACACTGTTTCACTTGGCGTGGGCCACCTGAGCTTTGGATCTGTTTCATTTTTGGAGGGGGGCCCGCCACTGGGGTGACCCACCTAATGAACAAGTTGGATGACAAAATAAACATTATTGTGGGGCCCATGGCTGGAGCCGTGGGTCCCTAACCAGACGCCACCCGCCCGCCTGGACGGCTGCACGCAGCAACGTGCAGCGCTGCCAGCGCCCACTGACAACCAGAGGCTCTGCCTCTTGGATTTCAGAATTTGAGAAAATACAGTTTTCTCGAGGTTTTTCACACGTGGGGCCCGCTTCGCCAAAATCTGTCCCGACCATAGCGTTCAGCGGCTCGAGGCCGTCCAAATGAGTCTAGAGTTTGAATTTTTTTGATGCTTGGAAGTGAAATAAAATAAGAAATTAGTGTTCGAATGGCGGGAATGTAATATTTGGCGCTATGACCCACCAGGTGATTGGATCAGCTCCAAACTTGTACCCAACGGCTAAAATGTCGTGGGTAAGAGAATGGACGGCTTGGATCGAACATAAACATCAGGGTGGGGCCTATGCAAGGGGACCACCCAAGTCCCTTTCTTTCCTTTTCTTTTCTTTTTTTAACTTCCTTTACAACGTCCAGCGTCCAGACGCTGGACAGTTCTATATTATTTTTTTTTTGAAAATGGTGGGCCCTGATGAAGTGGGCCACCACATGATGGGTAACATGGTTTAACGTTTAAGGTGGGCCCCACTTGAATAAAAATAATTACATCAAGGTGGGATCCATTCAAGTGGGCCACAACCCTATAGCATAAAAAATAAAATAAAATAAAATAAAATAAAATAAAAGCAATAAAAGAGAGAGAGAGAAATGGAGAGTGGGACATGGCCTATGATGTAGGGGCCCCGTCATTATGGGCCCTCCCTTGCAATGAATCATACAATATACGGATCCCGTTGAACATGGGACCATCAAAAATGTAAATCAACGGTGGAGATCCATTCCCTACCGATATGGACGGTCTAGATGACCTTTCTAAGCGAAATAAACATCATGATGGGGTCCATGGAGAATGGCCCCATCATGGAATGATCATGATGATCCAAGTGGTCCATTGGCCACAAATAAGGGTCCCAAGTGAGATCCACACCATTGATCGGTGGGCCTCACTTGGTCCACCATAAAAATAAGTAAATCTACCCTATAGAGGCACCCACCGTCCGATCTTCTCGCTCCTAGGGGTCCCTTGGCACCTTAGCTTCAACTTCAATAGTTAAGATGAAGAATGGAGGGTTGAGATGGAAGATTTTGGGGTAGGAAGGTGGGCCACTTGGAGCTTAGGAGGGTTTGAGAAATTCCATACGTGGGATGTTTTTGCTTGGAGGATTTTTTGAAATGAGAAAGAGAGAAAGAGAGAGAGTGATGTAAAGGGAGAGAGAGAGAGTGATGGATGGATAGGTGAGTGATGGTTGTGTAAGAAATCTTTGACTTTTGTGGCTTTTGTGTAAGAGAGGTATGGGTGGTGAAGACTTTTGTGGCTTTTTGTGTAAGAGAGGTATGGGTGATGAAGATTTTTGTGGTTGCTTGGAAAAATAAAATAAAGTGATGTGTACTTGACATGTGATGGATTGATGGGTGATTGATTAATGGGATTGATGTGATTGATGTGACACATCGTAGAGATTCTCTTAGGTTTCGCAACTCGCGGCGTTTTCTTGCACTGAACGTTGGCCCACATCTCTTGATCAGGGTATAGCCTCGGCGCGCGAGTCGCGGCGTCGGAACCGCGGCGATGGCGCGGTCGCTATGGTATTGGTCTCGGATTGAGTCGACTCGGGTTGTGGACTTATGAATCAGGGTCGCGCTTCGATATCGTTTAAGGGTCGATGGTTGCCGGAATTCGACCGGTAAGACCGTGAAAGTGTACGGACCAAGATACGGGTCTTACACTTCGCTAAACAGATCATACGCGCATAACTAGTATAGATACACGACAAATACTCATGGCAATCTTATCAGTAAAATTCATACGTATACGGTATTTCCTACAAATACCTAAAATACCCTAAATCTCATATTCTTCGTACGTATTTGAAATGAAAAACAGACCATGTTCTACATGTCAAACAACATCCTTGTCAACAATCTACCATTAAACGGCATTGAAAGCTTTGAAAACAGGTAACCTAAGCATCTAAAATCCGCACCTTACGCCGTAGAAGTGTGACGAATTCAATAGAGACTCTAAGTCTTTGTCAACGACTGATTGGCAACCTACAATATGATTTAGGTTAACTACTTCACCACTTGCACCAATTGAAACCCTAGAACATGTTAGGGTTAGGCTTTCTTACCTAAGAACGAAGTTAGAATCACCGAAAAAGTGATTTGATCGTGATGGTTAAGCACATAGGATAGCAGGGTAGGATAGCAGGAAAATCCTCTCACTTCTCTCACACTTTCTCTCTCTTTTCTCTCTTCTCTCTCCTAAGTTTTTTCTAAATTCGTATGGGATGAGAGAGTGAGAGTTTAAGGTCCTTATATAGGCCCAAAACTCTCCAAATTAGACTCAGGGCCATGGTATACTTAGGTTATGTCCAAATACCAACTATTCCGTCTCAACGGAGCACTTCTGGAGGTCCTGTTACTAAATGCGGTCGAACTAAAGCTCACTAATATTAGATCTAGGTGGATTTAAGTTTTTATCCCAGTTGAACTTCCAGATTGCACGTGGCGGACCAGTTTCAATTCAGTGGTTACCGAACTTCGATCAAGGCCACAAGTACTTTGACATGTAAGGGCCACTTATCCTGATCCGAGGGTGAATTTAGGTCGAATTCTAACGGTCAGAACGCTTAGAAATAACGCGTAAGTGAAACGTGTTAGATTTTATAAAAATATAATTAATTTTCTAAATATCTTCCTTTTCTCACTCTCTTTACTCCGGACGCAAGGAAATCATCTCAGAGCATCGTTTGGATGTGATTTTCGCGGTGGTAGTCAAGTCCAACTAGGCGGTCATAATGATCTAAGTTCATCGCTATCGGACTTTCGACGGGCGGTCTAGGTCTGATACGAAGTTTTAAAGTGCTCCAGAGAGTAACTGAGTTTAGAGATTGATCCTGGATTTTAGGATAGCATAGCGTTATTGATTCTACAGGTTTTAAGTCTTACGGATTGTATTTAAAGTGGTTGGTGCTTATTTCACAGGTAATCTAGTGTAGCGCTAGTTAATTCACGTTAAATTTCTAAAGAATTTCATTCTAAATTATTTCTTTGGCTTTGAACTTGGGTTATGAGATGTTACCAAGGTGTTATAGTTGACCCATTGCCTAAGGACGTCTAAATTTGGGTTGGCAAAAATTTGACGTGTTACACAATATTAGTGAGCTTAAGTCCAACCGCATTCAGTAAAAGGACCTCCAGAACTGCTTCTTTGGATCGGAACAAGCCCGATTTGGATATAACCTAAGTATACCATAGCCCTGAGACTGTTTCCATCAGTTCTGGGCCTATATAAGGGCTTTAAATACCCTCTCTCATAATCCATACGAATTATTAAACCCTAGTTAAGAAAGAGAGTAAAGAGAAAGAAAGTGAGAGAGAAGTTGGTAATTTATCTTGGAATTCTTCCCAGCTTCACTTCGTGCCTAATCCACCTATTTGAATCGTTATTTCGATGATTCTAATTCCATACTTCGGTAAGAAATCCTAACCCTAATCTATTCTAAAGTTTCAAATAGTCTAAGTAATGATGTAGTTAACCTACCTCATGTTCTAGGTTGTAAATCCATCGTTGACAAAGACTAAACGTCTAAATCATATTTGTTACGCATTTTTCGGTTTAAGGTGCGGATTATATACGTATAGGTTATGGTTTTCAAGACTTTCAATGTCAGATAATGATTTATTACTAACGTGGGTGTCATTACGCATATCAAATGCGATATCTGTTTCGTTTTACGTATATGTATGAATTATGTTGTGTATAGACTATTTCATGTTTTTGTTGAAATGTTTGTATGCATTTGGCATCCGATGTTGTGATTGTCATGATTAATTGTCGTAGGAACATGGTTGTTATGTATGCGACAACTCATTGGTAAAAGGACTTGCCCAAATACGTCATATGACCAACATACGTGATGTATGTTGAAAAGTGTAGTCTAAGTGTTTGTGAGAATGTCTGAATGAGTTGGTAGTTAGTAAAGTGTGATTTATAAGGGAGTTGAGATATGAATCCCAATTACCTTAACTGTGTGTATGATTTCTTCCTTGTACTATGTATTCATGTTTAAGTTATATTCCATAGTATGTTCATATGACTGTAGGATTTAACTTGCATGTTTATTATTGTGATTGCATGTGATTGAGACTATATCACAGTCCGGGTAATCGGTAATAGTTCTCGAACTGGTGGCTGGGGTTGCTTTCGCCACATAGGATGTGTTCGATGCATCCAAGCCGTACTTGGGATGTCGGCAGTGGTTAGGCCACATGGAATGCTTCTGCACTTCATGTCGTTCAACTCAACGTGCGCTCGTCCTAGTCGAGCTCGTCAATTAACCCGATTGAGTGATGTATGTTCACCATGTTTGGACGCTACTGCTTAAATCTAGGGTACCAAACTTACCAGTGAGATCCCGTTAACCTTGGTACCACGATCCCCTAAGACTCATGAGCCGAACATAGTGATATGGGACACCGTGGTCGTGCTGTCGGCCTACGTTGGGGCGACAAGCCTCCCTGTAGTGACCAGTGAGCAACTCAGACTCGTGAGCCGAATACGATGGTATGAGATACTGTATTCGAGTTGTTGGCTTACTCTGATTGGTGATGAGCCCTTTGTAGTGACCGCGAGCATACTCTGAGTCTATATGAGGCGATGAGCCTTTCCGTAGCAACTAGAGTATGAACTAGGCCTACACTGATAAGGTGATGAGCCTTTTGTAGCGACCTAGAAGCATAACATCGTATGAGATTGTCTAGGACTGACAACCCTAAAATAGATCATTGTTTGAGAATTAATATGAGGGAGGTACCTTAGCTTCTCAATCCTGTTGTATGAAAGGGACTAATAAGAACTTGGTAATCATGCTCATAACATCGCACTGCATGTGTCGTTGACGTTGGTGTAGAGCACAGTGGTAGTGATTCATGTCGCGATCGTTAGATATTGTCGTAAGAGAGAGTGTAGGCGAGGGCATGCATCATTACCTCATATCATTCTTACATTAACAAGAGTATCTATGATATGTTTGATTGAATTGCTTTATCATTACTGTTTGATTGAATTGATAACATGTTAACTTTTGCTGTATAGCTCCACTGAGTTGATCACTCACTCCCACATTCTGGGACGGTGTTTAAACACCAACCAGACTATGTCTTATTGTAAATGATGATGCAACACTCGAGGCAGAGCCGAAGTATGAGGATGATGAGAAGGCATTCTCTTATATGCAGTTTTTCGACGGATTCACATGAGTCGAGTCTAGATCGACGGGGCTTCAAAGATTATACTTGTAGGGGACTTATTACATTTTTTTTGACGTTTTGTATCTTGACATAACACTTGTAAATATTGACCTGGCATTGCATACATACTTTGGAGACTTATACTAGTTTATATATTCATACCAGTCTTCCGTTTGCATATTATGACTATCTCTGGATTATGTTTTGCTGATTTGGCTTAATTTACTTCATGTTTTATGCACTAATACAGACAACATATATTCATCATTAAATGAGTTGCATAAGTGATATTTTGGAACTCGGGAGCTGAGCTATGCTCGACCCCCGATTTTCAGGGCGTTACAGTTTAATTAGTCTAGGTAATGATATTTTCTTTGATTATTTAAGAGGTTAGATGTAAGACCCGTATCCTAGACCGTACCGTTCCTTAGACTTCTGCGGTCTTACCGGTCAAATTCTGGAAACCTTCGACCCTTAACTGATATCGACGCGCGACCCTGATTCATATGCCAACAACCCAAGTCGACTCAACCCAAGACCACTACCATAGAGACCGCGCCGTCGCTGGGGTTCTGATGCCGCGATTTACGCGCCGAGGCGATACCCTGGTCAAGAGATGTGGGCCAACGTTCGGTGCGTGGAAAATGCCGCACGTTGCGAAACCCAAGAGAATCTCTACGATGTGTCACATTAATCCCATCAATCTCATCAATCCATTACATGTCAAGTACACATCACCTTTCACCTATTCCCAAGCAACCACAAAAGTCAAGGATTTTTTACACACCCATCACCACCACATCTATCACCCATCATTCCATCTCTCTCTACAACACTCTCTCTCTTTCTCATTTGCAAAAAATCCAAGCAAACCCTTCATATGTATGAGCTCTCCCAAGCTTCCCAAAAACTCCAAGGTGGCCCACTTTCCTACCCCACCATCTCCCATCTCAACCCTCCATTCCTCATCTCATCCATTGAAGTGGAAGCTAAGGTGCTAAGGAACCCCTAGGAGCAAGAAGATCAGACAGTGGGTGTTAGATTATGCTAGTTTTTCATGTTTTTGAGATGGGCCAAGTGAGGCCAACCGATCAATGGTTTGGATCTCACTTGGGACCCTAAGTTGTGGTCGATGGACTACTTTGATCATCATGATCATCCATGATGGTGCCATTCTCCATGGACGCCATCATGATGTTTATTTCATTGCAATAGCAAGGTCATCTAGACCGTTTATTTTCGTGGAGAATGGATCTCCACTATCGATCCTTGATTAGGTGGGCCCATATGCTATGATGTATGTTGTAGATCATGAAAGGGAGGGCCCATAGTGCCGGGGACCCTCCATCAAGCGTGTCCAACCCTCTATCTCTCTCTCTACTTTATTTTCTTTTCTTATCATGGTGTGTTTGTGTGGCCCACTTGAATGGACCCCACCTTAAAGTATTTATTTTATCCAAGCTTTCTTCAAGTGGGGCCCACATCATCCATCTGTGGTGGTCCACTTCAACAGGGTCCACATCAACAGGGTCCACCATAATGTATTTTTTATTTGGACCGAACGGTCCAGTGTTTGGGACGCTGGACGTCCCTGTATAAAAAAAAAAAGAAAAAAAGAATGAAGCTTTTTGGGAGGTCCTCTCATAGGCCCCACCTTGATGTTGGGGTAAGATCCAAGCCGTCCATCCTCTTGCCGACCCCATTTTAACTGTTGAGTAGGAGAATGGGCCTGATCTGATCATCTGGTGGGCCATAACATTGGGACCATTGGTGGTTACCATTGAGGAACTTTCTGACGTTTCTGTACATCCAAAAATCGCAAACTCTGGACTCGTTGGGCTTGTCTCGAGCCAGAGGAGCCAATGGACGGGATGGATTTGTATGATGCGGGCCCTAAACTCGAAAAACCCCAAACAAAAGGGTTTTCCTTTTTTTTAAAAAAAAAGACTAAGAGGCATAGCCTCTGTCTGTGACGCCTGGCTGCTGCCGTGGGCCCCACCATGATGCATATGTCTCATCCGTGCCGTTCATGTGATGGGCCCCCTCCCAATTTCGGCCTCAACCGCTGATCAGGTGGCCCACACCGTAGGAAACAGTGTGAATGAACATCTACCATTGAAACAAATTCTGAGGTCCACAGAAATTTTGGATCAAGATGAAATTTATGTTTTCCCTTCATCCAGGTCCGAGTGACCTTATGAATGGCTCGGATGGCATTTAAGCGTTGTGGTGGGCTACATTTGTGGGACCCACAGTAATGTATGTATTTTATTCACACCGTCCACAGTCCGTGGACGGTGGCACTCACCATGATATATTTGTTTCATCCACCGTCCAGCGGATGGTGGGGCCCTATGTGATGCATGTGTTCCGTCCACACCGTCCACCCTTGGACGGTGGGACCCACCATGCGTATGTGTTATATCTGCACCGTCCACCCTGGACGGTGAGACCGACCCCACCCCCCTTTGGCCCACGTAATTTCATAAATAGATTGGATGGAAAATAAACATTACAGTGGGCCCTTTGCCCTTTTTGTTGGCAAATAAACATTACAGTGGGCTCTCTGCCTTTTTTTGATGGCAAACAAATATTTCAGTGGGGCCTCTAGGCCCATGGGATTAGGCCCATTTGTCGTATCTTAAGGCCCATGGGATTGGACCCATTTTGAAGTATTCCAAGGTCCATGGGTTAAGGCTCATTTGATGGACATAGGGGGTCCAATTGGTGTGGCCCATCTGTTTCATATAAGGCCCACAGGATTAAGCCCATTTGATATGTATAAGGCTCTTGAGATTGGGCCCATTTGATGCAATCTAAGGCCCACGGGTTTTGACCCATTGCAATGCACATAAGGCCCATTGGTGCGGCCCATTTATGTGGCCCATTTGATGAATAAAAAGCCCATATGATATGGCCCATCTGATATATATGTAAAGCCCGATGGGATGAACCTAAGGTCCATTGTAATGTGTAAACCCAACTCGGAGTATGTGATGATGTTTACGACGATCGTGCCTTGGAAGAAATGTTGGTTTCACGTCCACATTTCGAGTGTAATGCTGGTTGGATGTCCACATTACGACTCTCCTTAGGGCCCATTATTAGGCTCATACTTATTGTGTATAGGCAGCCTAGGCCCATCTGCATTGTAAGGATAGTTCATCTCATTATAACATGTTTAATATAGCTTCATGACTCATGATCATACGCATCATATGTATGCTTGACATGAGAATTGACTGATCATAGCATATGCCTTCGGGCAGGTTGTTTATGGGCTCCCGGTTAGGCGGTGTTGCCCTACATGAGCGCACGATATGCGCAGGATTTGTTGCATGACTGGATAGCGTGATTCATGCATTTTTCATTTGTGTGATATGGTTATTGTATGCCCTAGCGACATCAGGGCCGTAGCCTCCACAGACGCATCGTGGTTGGCAGGATTGGATACCGAAAATCTTGTTCTACATGGGGTGCTATAGATATCCCTGGGTGAAAGTTCCTAAACCCTTATAGTACCAAGAGGTTGCTCCAATGTTTAGACCGAGTGGGTAGATGAGCGTTAAGGGCCGATTACCAGACGGTTGCGCTCTCCATTGTGTCGTGGTCGGTTGGAAGGGGGTGCGGCCTTACCCGCCCAAGTGTAGGGGGCAATGCTAGGCTGAGTCTGACCAGCTCAAGGAATGGGTCCGCTATCGACGAATTGCGCCCGATATTGGCAGACGGATAGTGAGTCTTTTCCACTTACCTTATTGCGCGCGATGAGGCGGCGATCTGGTTTAGAGTGTACTAGACCCCGGTGATATTCCAGATTTGAGCAGTATTGATGTGTGGACATAGATGAGGATTTGTATGCTTGAGTTGTATTTCACATCGCATGGTCTTGGGATGGTCAATATCATTCATGTCTTGCATCGCATAGCCTTGGTATGACTCATGATATTATGGATCCATCTGTATATTTCGCATTACTCTGATATTGCATGATCATATTACTACCTTGCGCACACACTTTCACCATACTCTAAGCTTTCTATAAGCTTATGCACGATCGTTGCGTGCAGGTGACGTTGGGGCGCAGCAGCGCTGAGGCAGGAGTGTGTTGCAGATCGTTTTGGAGATTTTGAATTATCATCATTGTATTTCCCTTTATGCTCGTTGTACTTGTAAAGTTTTTGATCATAGTGAAAATGTAATGGAATTCTTAGTTGTTGTTTGTGGGTTATGCCTTTGGTTATGCTTATTACGAATCAAACTGACGTTGAAAATCCTCCTCGTAGCATCCCAGGATCGGAACATGGTGAATGGGCGCTAGGAACCGAGAATGAGGTTCTACGGAGGCTGTCGGCGTCGGATTCAGCGATCGAAAATTTTGTGAGTCCGGTTTCTGAGTTTGGGGTGTGACATTAGAACAGTTGTGTTTAACTTCATGTTCATATGGTGATAGGATCTGTCAATAGTGTGTTTAGGAATTTGTTTGGTACTAGATTATTTACCATCGCATGTTACCATTATCATCCACAGCACAGATACCATTGTATGCACACATTTCACTAATGTTCCAAATTTTATAATTCTGATGAAATGTCTGGTTGTTGTATGTCTCACTGCATGTATTGATTTTAGAGTTGTCTGATACTCAGGTTGCATTTGATGCTTGATACACAGCCACTTGGAAATTGTACACGTGGCATATATTAGCTAATAAAACCAATTACATTGTGCAGCCCACTGCTGCCAAATCAAAATCCAAAGATTAGATTGGTTAAACAATCCTAACCTCTGATTTATGGACACTCATTTGGAGGAATAGGACCATTGGATTGTCTTCAGTTTTAACTGTCAACTACCCACCAATCTGATAGTCAGATAATCAAGTAAGATTAATGGTTGGTTCATGATACATCTTGAGCAGTACCATAACTTGGACAATTTCTTAACCTACGTTGCTCAATCACCTTGGATACAAAGCGTCACTACACCGAAATTATTTATTAGGTACGGCTAGTGCTTCGGTTTAGAAACGTTATTAAGCCATTTCTAATTGCACATTGTTCTAAACCCGTTTCTGAATGCAGGGACTGTACCCTCTTTCCATTTCTATGTACGGCTGTTTTGCTGTCCCCTTTTCTTCGATCTCTCGTCTCGCATCTCTCTCTCTTCAAATCTCCCATCTAGGTCGTTCTGCCCTGCTGCTCTTCTTCTTCTCTACACTCCTTCAGCACCAAAATTCCAATCTCCTTCTCCTCTTCAAACCCTAACATCTCATCTCTACATTCCCATTTCCTCAACCCTTCCTTTTCCCTCTCTCTCCCTCTTTCCTTCCCAACCCAAACCCAAACCCAAACCCAAAACCTTCTCTCCTAACATCCTCACTGTCCGCATGTCCTGGGATGGCGCTCTCTCCTCCATCCGATTGATAGTCAAAGGCAAAAATCTCGAGGTTAATTACAGCTCACGAAAGCAGTGAAACGCCAGATTTACACCCGTAGAAGAATCCCTTTTCTTTTCTGGACAGATACAGAGACAGGATGATGATGATGATGCCGATGCAGGGGTTTTCTTCCGCGAGGAGGTCTCTTCCGTGAGGATGATGATGATGATGCTGAGATGGTCTGATGATTTGAACCGTCCATATGCTTGTTGTGAGAATGTTTAGAAATATTTGATTCTTCATTTCCGTCACCAGCTTTCGTCTTGCTGCAATCGTCGATCTGATAGCTCAGAGATTGTATTTTGAATGGACTTTTCGAAGAGTTTGTTTTGCGTCTGTTGCAACCTAGGATCCAGTTTGTGTTGCCACCCACTGCGGCTCATGTGCTGAGATGGTGCCACCCATTTTCTCTTTACTTCCACAAATAAGTTATTGTCCTCTAGTCACACTTCAGTGATGATCCTAATGTTTGATTTTTAGAGTCGAATGAGATCTATTGAGAATTTTCTTTCTGTTTCTAAATTATCTCCAGAAAGTGATAGTCCCAATCATCAATTCAGAGTAATTTTCTTATGGTGGCTCGTGTAACATAGAATTCGCAACATGAACAGTTCTGATTATTAGACCAATCAGCCTGTTGGCCTGGCCCCAGTGGGCAGTAACATGCTGGATCTCAAGTCGTGCAGAGGTAAAATGAACTCTTTGTATTGAGCTGCAGTTATTAATTATTAGCTTACTGAAGTAGAAATGACCAAATTGTAATTTCCTGAGCATTCTCATAAAGGGACTGGACACTAGATTGCAATCATGTTAGTTTTTGGGCTGTTGGGGCAGGTGATCTGCGAAATCGGGATTAAGCCTAATCCTGTTTTTAGCAGGCTCCATGCCCTCCACATTGGATTCACTGCATTTTCTTTGCCTAATTGCAATTGTCGTGTGTGCATTTTCTTCTTCTAGAACTTCCACAGGTGCAAATAAAACGAATCAGTAGTGCTTTTGCGCCGTGGATCAAAATACTGTAGGAGACCACTAAACTTTTGGTTGTATCCCTGATATTTTCAAACTATCCCCGATATTATCTCTATCTCCAGCTCAGCGATACCTATAACATTGGTAGCGATACCAATAGCACCCTTTGATATGACACACTCTGATGTTTTGAAACTAGACAAGTGCCAGATTTGGCAAGTGTTCAACTGGAGACATATTGAATGAAGAAGAGTGATTTTTATTATTATTATTATTTTTTTGCTATCAAGACTTTTGCATCAACAGGTAAAATGTAATTGTGTGGTATTTGAATTATAATTGCAACACTAGTATTTTGCTAATATAAATTTGATGTTCTTTAATGTAGGCTGCATCACTACCAAAGAATTGTGTACTATGATGAGATCTCTTTGGCAAAATCCAACTGAAGCCGAGCTCCAAGTTCTCTTTATTATTATTTTTTCTGTTGTCTTTTCTGAAGAATTCTCAATTTCATGCTCAATTAAAAATGATGGCTCATATATGACATTTTAAACTTGAAACAGAGCTGCTTTTGTGAAATAGATTGAGGGGTTATTTTTGACTTGATTGAACTGATTGATTACTATTTGCAGCGGAGCATATTTCTCTTATTTGTAAATTGTACAAAGCACAAAACAGTTTTTTGCATATAGTTTCTTGTTTCTACTCTTCACTGTATGTGGTCTAATCTGTTGTCAATGCATATCTGTTTCCTCTAATGATGATTGTGTTGCCATCTGTCACATATTATTGCCAATGTCAAACACTATTACTGATATTATTATTATTATTATTATTATTTTTTTTTTTAAAGAGCATTACAGGATCCTGATGCATCATGACATGACTAGTGTCCAGTACACCGCTTACGCCGGTCTTTACAAGTGGGGTTATGCCAGATATCCAGACTTTTGATATGGTGGGCTCCATTGTGGATGGGGATGCCCTAAGTTCTTACAGATTGGAAGAAATGCAACAACTGTGTGGGAAAAAAGGCTATAAAAGGCTAAAGATTGGAAGGCCAGGATCTTCTGATGTGAAGATTTTGAGGCCTCTTCCTTGCACTGTACGGCCCATCAAGTCAGTGGTCTGGATCACAGAAACATGGATCCAACTTATATAGACAGTCGCATCTGGACATTATGGATGCCATGATGCATCAGGATCTGGTACTTCTCTCTTGTAAAAAAATCCATCTGTCAATACTCTCAGATGTCTATTGAACAAATTACTTATTATCTGATTGGTTATGTTGTTCTTGTAGCTTGGTTTCGATTCTCTGTACTTTGCAAGGATTGATTACCAGGACAGGGCAAAGCCTAAGGTGGATAAATCACTTGAAGTTATATGGCGTGGGTCAAAGACTTTTGGTTCTTCTTCTTAGGTATGAGACTTAAAGTTCTTGTTCTGTTATTTATTTATTATTTTAAATTTCTATAGTTTGCTGACATATCATGTTGTCCAACCACCAGATTTTCACAAGTGCCTTTCCTGTTCATTATAGTCCTCCAAATGGTTTCCATTTTGACCTCAATGATGAATCTTCACCTATACAGGTACCTACTTCTCATGACAGTTCTCATGTACTCATCTGGATTTTGTTGTAACTGTATCTCCTCATTGCTATCATGGAACAATTGTAGGATGATCCTCGTCTATATGACTACAATGTTGAACAACGCATAAATGATTTCATTGATGCTGCTAGGACTCAAGTAAGAATTTTGTGTACTCTTCATATGAAGTGTACTAGTGGTTTCTGATAAGAGTACAATGCAGCCTATGCATTTAATCTAATACTTCTATGCACTCCCTCCATTGTAATTTTATTTGGCTTTGATGAACAGGCAAATGTGACACGTACAAATCACATCATGTGGACAATGGGTGATGATTTTCAGTACCAATATGTTGAATCGTGGTTCAAACAAATGGACAAGTTTATCCATTGTGTTCAAGGTAACACACTAGGACAAAATTCAAACTGCCCTTCAATCTTGGGTGGAAACTTGGAAGTAGTTCTATTCAACTTTAGAATATTGTTGCTTATATATATATATATATATATATATATATATATATATATATATATATATATATATATAGGGAAAAGGTACTATACGCTTGACCGTATTATACCTTTCATAAGGTCGAGTGCTGGCAGCACATTATTGGTCAGATGGTAAAAGTTTTAAACAAAGGGGAAATTTTATAGGAAACCGAAGAAACACGGCGTGGATTTTATAGGAAATCTGGAGAAATAAAACCGATGCTATGTGGACCCCACTGTGATGTATATTTTCTATCCATGCCGTCCATCCATTTTGAAATATAATTTAAGGGATTTACACCGAAAATAAGTTATATCCGAATCTCAGATGGACCACACCATGGGAAAACAATTGTTATTGAATTTCTATCATTACAAACTCGTAGGGCGCACTGGAATGGTTATATAGGGAAAAATAAGTTCTTATTGAAGTTTTACCATCCAACCTATTCATAAGGTCATGTAGACATGGATGAAGTGAAAACACAAATATCAGCTTGATCCCAAACTTCTCTAGCTCGTAAGAAGTTTTTAATGGTGGACGTTCAATCCCCACCTTGTGGTCCACTTAAGCCTTGGACCTGCCTCATTTTTTGGTTCATATATTAAAATGATCTGAGAAAATTGTTGAACAGCGTGGATATAAAACACTTACATCATGTTGGGCTCCACAGAGCCTGGTAGGACGCAATCCGCGTTCCAGTGGAAGTGAATTGGGATTAGCCAGTGTACCTTACACCAGCCATGTAGCTGCTGTAGGTACGTGTCGTGCAAGATGAGCACTGATGCTCCTCCATCTCCGAGTTGTATGAACGGTTTAAAGGAGATCAAAGCTACATGGCCCATACTAGTTTATTTATTATATCTACACGGTTCATCTATTTTTAGAGATCATTTTAGAGCATTATTCAAAAAATGAATCATATCCAAAGATCATTTGGACCACACCACAAATAGTAGCGGAGATAATAATTTTTATCGTTGAAAATTTTGTAGGGCCTACCATAACGTTTATTTTCTATCCAATTTGTTCATAAGGTCAAAAGGGCTTGAATGAAGAAGAAAAAAAATAAAATTTTTATACTGATCCAAAACTTCTGTGACCCAAAAAGGGTTTCAATGGTAGATGTTCAATCTCACATTGCTTTTTTCTGTGTGGTCCAATTGATAGTTAGATCTGTCTTATTTTTCGTCCAAAGCCTTAAAACCAACTCACCAAATGGATGGACGGTTTGGATATATATAAGATATACCTCATGATTAGACCAAAAAAACTTGCTAACATCAATATAGGGTGAGGTACGCCAGCCAATCCGCTTCCCCTTTTAATCTGGAAGTAGATGTACGCGCAGTGAGTCGGCTATTGAAGCTACGTCACCAATTTCTGTGAGCCCCACTATGACGTATGTGTTGTATCCACACCGTCCGTCTATTTTGAAATATCATTTTAGGGCATGAGTCAAAGAATGAGGTAGATAAAAATCTGTAGTGGACCCACCACAGAAAACAGTGGAGAGAGTGATTCCCACCATTGAAACTATCCTAAAGCCCACCATAATGTTTATTTGAAATCCAACTTGTTCGAAAGTTAAAAAAGACATGAAATAAGAGAAAACACAAATATCGGGTTGATCTAAAACTTTCGTGGCCTTTAGAAGTTTTCAATGGTAGGCCTCACTATCCCCACTGTTTTCTATGTTGGGTCCACTGGAGCTTTGGATTTAACTCATTCTTTGCATATTGCCCTAAAATGATCTCGTCATGTGGATGGAAGGTGTGGATATAAAACATACATCATCGTGGGGCCCATGGAACTTGGTGACGTCACTTCAATAACGTTTCTAACTATTTTAGTCTCTAATCCGCATTGTGTTTCTTCGGTTTCCTATAAAATCTCCCGGTTGTTTAAAACTTTTACCAACTGACCAATAATGTGCTGCCAGCACTCGACCTTATGGAAGGTATAATACGGTCGAGCGTATAGTACCTTTTCCCATATATATATATAACTACAAGAGCCAATATATGACTAAAGTATGTAGGTACTGAATAGTCATACAACAGATTATCATTACATTTGTTCTTGTTCTAACTTGGAGTTAATACTGTCAATATATACTATTTCTTCTGAAATCATCCCTTCCAAATTGTGTAGATTTGTTGCTGTGCATAGGATCACATCCTTTGACTCATGTCCAATAGGTCATTGGCAATGATTCATAGTTCTAAGAGGAAGATTGTAGTACACAGTTTATTTGTGTGTCCATGCTCCTATCAGGCAAGGGAATTCATGAGAACTAGTTTAACTGAGAGAATGGTCCTTGATGGAGTGCAATGGCAGAACAGGATTCATGTAGCTGATTCCAGTTGGTCTTCAGATGATGTTGATCTTCCTGGTGAGAACTGCACAGTGAATTTTTTAGGAGTGGTTATTGTATTCGTTATTGAAAATGGCATTAAATCCCACCAGCATTTATTTTCTTTTAGATTGAATGGCAAATCATTTTTAACAGTTGAAGTTCTGTGATGTTTGGTGTAGCTATCCAGAGTGGAAAATCGTTGTCTACCACTGATTTTTATATAACTATTAACTTGTAGGCAGTTATCTGTTTGGATGGTGATGGTTGCAAGTTAAAAAGTGGACTGGTGAAAATTGAGGAAGGTTTAACTCTTGACAAGTTAATTGCTTGTGATTCATGTGATCTTTGGTAAGTACATTTCTTTGACAAAGCTTCCTAGAAACCAAACTAATGATAATTGCCAACTCTTAAACTCACTGACACATGTGCCTTTAACAGCAAGATGACTCTCATGCACCATCTCTGCAAGGTAACACCTTTTATCCAAAGTGATGCTTTTTCTTCCACTAGGCTATTAGGCAGCAGTCTTTGAATATAATGCCAACAATTAGTGTTTTCTTGTGCAAATCAGAAATTTCAGCTGCTTGAAGGTCAAATCCATAAAAAATGCTTCGATCATAGTCGAATGTGAAAGGTTCAGTGACCCCATCAGGGACCGACACTCGAATCGAGCCGAAGAGCCCGGCTTCTCTTTGCATTCCATAGTGTGCATTGTCTATCCCCCCACTTGCACACACAAACACTCTAACTGGCCTTTAGTTGAATTATGCCTGCATGGTGCTTATGTTATAACTAAAATGGGTTTTGTAGATAGTAATTGGTCTCTCCAACAGAAAATTGGGTTTTTGTACCTGTGTTTGATGATTTTTGCTGTTATGAGAATAGAGTTTTGCTGCTGCCTTTTTATTGTTTCTGTCTTGATAAAAGCCCAGCTTTCTTTTATCATTCTGCTTTCCTTTGCCCACTGCATGAATTGTTTTCTATGGGTTTATTATTATTATTATTATTATTATTTACATGAGCTTGTGTTCTTATGCAATTTGAAGTTTTCAATTTTTATGTTTAAATGATCTTCTGATTGAAATTGGAATTATTGATTGAAAACATTCATTTTTATTTTTATTTTTATTATTTTTATTATTTTTATTTTTTGCAGAACTTTGAAGACGAATTTATCGAATCCTGTTACCCTGAATGCTCTTCTGCATCTGAGAGAAGTGCTCCATGCTGTAGATCCCTGGCTGTAATTGTAAGTAGTATTTTCAATATCTTTTTTACATTGATTCAAAAAAAAAAAGAAAAAAAAAAGACTGCACCAATCAGAGATCAGACTTCACATACACCAAAATTTGGTGTATAACTATACAACAGCATTTTCATCGATCCAATCTAAAATCAGGCTGGTTAGTCATCAGGTGGGCTAGTGTATGCATGTGTTCTAGTCTTTTTTCTCCTTGACTGTATGTATGGGGAGCACTTTTGGTGAACCAGATAATTTGGTGGTATCCTTCACTTAGTCTACCACTTGAGCTATGGTAATTTACGGTTTTACTCACACTCAATACAAGCCAACTAAGATTATAAGTAATTAAGCTAAGAACTTCTATAAGAAAATTATGTGGGCTTTTCCTGATTTTATAATTCAAACTAGTTTCCAGATTTGGGCCAGTACTATTATAATTCATAGCTCAAATTTATCTCTCTGGGGCATACGCTGAAAGTCACACCATTGGATGATCAATGGCTAGGAAAAAGTCAAACAGGTAGCTGATATTCAATGAGCAGTGTCCTCTAATTGGAGGTTACAATCATTTGATCACTGATTTTTTGGGAGTGGCCTATCCCAGTAGAGATGAACTGTCTGGATCAGGTGAAAATATGCCACATGTGTAGAGATAGATTGCTTAATAACTTAGATATATACATTTGACACTGTAGACTAGCCCTAGTCTGAATTATTAATACATTCACTGACACTTCCTTTGCACTCCTAGCCTTTGCCACTGCCGTTTCCACATTTTGGCTCCTGCTTTACTCCTGGTTAGTAAGCTTTGACGTTACTGTAACCTAAACAAAGAAACAGCCAACCACCTGGATGTTTAATACTCCTGTCGATGGTCTTTGAAGACTCGAGCTTCGTGTGTTTTTTTACTATGCACATGTTCTCTCTTTATTGCTGTTTTTTCAGAAGATCATGCACGTTTGAAATAGGAAAAAAGGCATTAAACTTGATAATGTTATCTCTGTTGTTTTTAACGTATTGCGCAACAAAAAAAATTATTTGCTTTTAACGTTGACAAAAATATGATCAATATATTTCTTGAATGTGCAGGAAACCTCAAAAATGATACTTCTTCGGGGCCAGTTGAGGGTTCGAATTCTAGCAGCTCAAATGTCCACAAGTTCACCAGTGGTGGGAAGACACCTAGAAACAAGCTGTTACATGATGGTTCGTCTGTTTCTCAGTTCATGTTATTGACATCAGCGACAAATCTTCAAAACACATACATTTAGATAAACTTGAGTTTCCTTTGCTGTGATTGAAGATTTTACCATGTTGTCGAGATTGGATAACGTTAATTTTGTTTTTCCGAGTACCATGCTACCATGATGTATAGCTAATTCTAGTTTCCCTCCTTTTCAGCCTGCCAGATCCTGTCCATTCTTAAAAAACCAATTGCTCAAGAGAGTCTTTGCCCTAGAAAATTGTGAATGGAGCAGGCCTATCCTTCCCAATCTTCAGATTTGCTTCAATCTAGTCTTCAGGATAAGCTTCCGGGACAAATCACCAGGGATAAAAGAGCCAAAGCGAAATGCAGAAAACCGTGGGGATGATTTTCAAAATAACAAAAAAGAAAGTACTACTAAAATGAGAAGTGATCTCTTGCAATTCAGAGCTGCTCAGGTGATCCTATCTTCGGACTTTACCAACTTGATGGATCCTGAACATAGAGGGGAACTACCACCAGATAGTTTTTCTGCTTCATCCAATGCATTTCCTGGGTATGTATATAATGCAATGCAATATCTCCAAGATAAGACAATGGATATCAAGCTTCGCACACAGCAACGAGCTTCCGTACGGGCAGGATTCAATTATCTGGTGAGGCCCACTTAAGAGAAACTCCCTTCTCCTTCTCTATTCTCATCAATCAATTTCACTCATCTTTCACTATGTGTATAGGTTGCATACAAGACAAGTTGGCTGGAGTATCAGCAAAAACAACTAGAGACGATGAAAAAGGTAGTGATGGTAGTGGCAGGACATGTCCAGGTCTGGCCCACATCTAGCTTTCTTGGGAGGCTAATGGCCCACTGGCAGATCTTGTTGCAGGGACTGGTGACTGCGGATGTGGTGGTAGCATCTTGTGGTTGTTTTTTTTTTTTTTTGTTTTGTTGCAGCAGCCTGCAACTGTCGCTGCTCTCGGCGGATTAGGGGCAATTTCACCCATTGTATGGAAGATTTCACATACAGCGCCTTCTTTTCCTACCCAAAGTGGGACTTTTTGTAATCATCTGGATGGTGCAGAAAGTGGGGCCATACTGCAAATGATTGTCTACAGGGAAAGCCAGGATGGCTTTGTTAATTTTGTTTCATTTCAAAAGTGGGCCCATACCGCAAATGGTTTGGAAGTTGTTTAGTACCATTTTCAGTTCACATGGCTTCGTTAATTTTGTTTCATTTCAATCAGTTAAATCGGCTGTGATGGTTAGACAATGATATATTTACTGTAACCATCGGGTGCTCCTTGATATTCTTTAAATCTTCCTAGGATTGCATAAACTCTGTGAATTTGGTTTGTACTTGAAAAGCAAGCTGCTTTTATTCTTGTCATGGATGATTTGTTTGGCTGCACATAGTTGATTGCAAGAATATGATGTTATTACAAAAATCTCGTCTCTTGATTGAGCTGAATATTTACATTCATTTCTTGTGTTTGTGTGGAAAGCATTTGATATATGGATGTTCAGTTGAACATAATTGCAATAATTCAATCTGTTGGGTCATCCATGTAATTGAAAATTACAGTGAGTCTACGACTCTAAATTGCAATAATTGCATTCTTCATCTACTTTGCTGGTTAGAATCTGCTCCTCCCAAGTGTTCCTATTGCATGCCACTGTCTGGCTGCATGCCATATGTGTGTTGTTTTATTCCGAGGGAGCTGCATGTTAGTGTTCATCTTATTTATCTGCTGCAATTACCATTTCAGCTGGAGATTCATGTTTGGATATTGAGGACTTCATTGCAGTGCTTTATATCATGGCTCAAGTCCTTTCCTTTAGGCCGTGCATCAGTAGAGATCTTGCTGCTCGGTTGTGGATGAGTTGGCTAGCCGCCCAATTGCAATGCGAGCTTAACCAGAGGAGAGCACAGTAGGCTTTGCTGGTGTTTTGCATGACTGGCAAACCATCTTCTATTGATTTAACTTTTCCTTTTTTTGTTGTTATTGTCTAGAATATGGACAATCTAAACATTGGTTCAAGAGCTGGGTGTAAAATAAACATCAGTCAATGAGAACTCATTCTCTTAAGAAAACCGTCTGCAGCCTTTTTATACCACATTATTTTTACATTTTTTTTAGTACTGTTTTAGGTCTACTTCATATGGTATTAATTTGCTTTCATCCTATTGCTAGTTGGCTTCACAGAACAGAAAACGCATTGAGAAGCCAATGCATTTGAGTTTCTTTGTTATTGGCCCATCATTTAAAGCCGATATTCGATGAAAAAATTATTTCATATACCAAAATTTTAATTTTGTTTATGTTAGTAATATTTCAACCAAATCTAAATAGAAATTCTTTGTCATCCAACATTTATGCTATTATTTTCACAGAAAATTTATGTATTTTTGTCCGTCTTTTGTAGGACATTGATTGACAGATTAGGATCTGCAGTAGACCATATCCACTTGCATAGAATGCTGGCAGAAGAACACTTCAACCAAATGGATAGGAACTCATACTTCCTCCTACTTTATTCTTGACTAGTTTTAATGTAAGTAAATGCTTCAACTGATTTTATAGTCCTTTTCCACAAACAAGCATCCACGAATCAGAGGTTAGGATTGCTCAACTAATTTTATAGTCCATATTGGCACGTGTTCTTTTATGTGGATGGGCAGCGGTACACTTGTGTTAAGATTTATTCAGGGGTCAACAGCTATAGTCTTACAGTTGGTATTTCAAGCATATCTACTTCTTCATTTAAATGCATGTAGAAAACCGATGGAAAATTCCTTGAATGGGTTTTAGGAAGAAATCTTAGTCAAAGTCGTGCATTATCACCCTTCATGTGGAATATGAATCCAGATTGGGATGGACGCTGTTAATTTCACCTGAATTTTCAAGTTTGCTTTTCTCATGTCATTGATTAAACTATTCTAACTGTATGTTCAGGTTTTGGAAATTCATATTCTAGGTATCCATCAAACAGGAGTGAAACAGAATCAGCATTCTCTCATCTTCGGCATCGTCAAGTAATTTCGGTACCTCTTGTTTTTCAACATGCTTCATGTGCACCAAGAACGCAAAATGCTAATTCAACTGAGCTAACTCAGGGTTAGGATGAATCCATGTTATGTTCTATTTGAATAACATGCATGGGTCTCACATGCCCGGATATATTGATGAGAAATTGTAGTCGGATGTTCCAATTTCTGAAAGTGGGGTCCATGGTCAGTTATCCATTTGATGACCTGATGGTTCGATGTCTATGGTCGATGTCTACAGTTTTATGTACTTTAATTCATTACTAACTCTCCATTATCTCCTCTTTTTGATCTTCACAGATCTTGTGTTCTGTTGTTTTCGATACTGTGATTAATATGGTGGGCTGTTTTCACAGTCTCTACTTACACCTTTCTTTTGTGTTCAGGGTTTTCTGAAATATCTGCTGATTTATCGGAGGCAGCAATAGCTCACTGCCAATTAATCATTGTTTACAAGTAAGTTGCCCACATCCATATTGTCACACATTCCTTCTCTTCATACGTGGTGCTGGAGGACCACACCATTGTGGCAGTCACCTTCTTTTATTTAACTTCTCAGCCACTTGCTTTTTCGTGTGGCAAACCTGTTATCAGGTATGCTATTACTTTTTTATTTTCAAAATTTTTGAGTGTTCTCTGCCATAGTGCAGGTGGTGGGATGCGCTCTCTGCATTTTGGGTGCATCCAAACAGTGATATATATATATTTTTTGAAAGATGGGAAACAATCATTGAAATAAAAAAATATCCAACAGTCCTATTTCAGCCAACGAGTATCCACATATCAGAAGCAAGAACCAGTAAACCTATCTGATTTTGGGCATGTGACAGTTATGGTGGCTTCTGCATTTTAGACCATTTAATTTGATGTAATATATGGCATGTGATTGATTAACAATGCCTGTGTATCAAGCATCATAAACTGCCAGAGTATCAAACAATTCCCATTGATTATAAATACAACAAGGACACGTCCTCAACAGCTACAGTGACATTAGGCATTAGTAATAGCAGTGAGAGAGAAAAATACTACACTAGTGTGAGAGATGGAGAGCATAGTAGTGATAGTAGGAGCTGGTCCATCAGGCTTAGCAACCTCAACATGCCTAAATCACCTTTCCATCCCCAACGTAATCCTAGAAAGAGGAGTGGGCTCAAGTTCCCACCCTTCCAACCAGACAAGGTAGTTTACCCAGAATATCTTATTAGATTTTTGCTTTGGGGTGGGCCAAATGAAGATGTGGAGTTATTATGAGGACGGTTGATCTGCTTTAATGTTTGTGGAATAAGATTACAAGAAGATCCATGGGCTGTAGGGCTAGCTAGCTCACATACTATTTTTTCCATTAGCTATTCCAAAAATCACATCAATCTAAAACATATATGGGTCACACCACAATTGGATTTGTTCCACTAGCACAGTGCGGAATCACACAGATTGGATGATTGATTAACATGGTATGTAGGACAGGAGGGAACGATAGAGAGACACTTCTCTCTTACTCTCTAAAATGTAGTAGAGCCTATATAAAGGTTTCTAAAACTGCACATTACAATGGATCTCAATTTTTTAGGTGTTTAGGGTGTTTGCAATCTCTGCAGCCACCCTCTTCTTTTTGTATCTTTCTCTTTTCTTAATGCAATTGTTATCTTTCAAAAAAAAAAAAAAAAAAAAAAACCTGTACATTTTCACCTACCACTGGTTGCTAGATTAATTGGAGAATTCATGATAGATGGCATTGGGAAGATCTGTTCTATTTTCCATCCAGAGAAAAATATCTACAATTCAAATAGTTTCTATACATAGTAGCATCCACAAGTTTACCTTTTCTTCCCATTTTCAAAGTGATATTGTTATCTTTTTTGGTTCAAGCTGGTTTCAATTGTTTTGACAGAACCAGCAAGTTCTCCATAATCAACCCTGCTATTATTGAGGAAAATGGATAAAAAAAACAAACAATGAAATGGAGGCAATCTTTGAAATGTGTATTTCCTCAAATCTTTGTGGCTTAATGAGGGTTTCGCGACATGGGTATTGCTCATGGGTTCCTTCATCTCTGACATTAGTGCTGGGTTGACATAGCATAATCTTGAGAATGATCAAGTGAACTGCTGTGTTTCAGGTGAGCTATTTAGTCACTGATTGCTTGTTTCCTGAATGGAAAATTTGGATGCTTTTAGATAAACCTGCTTTTAGATAAAAGTTGTTTCCATTCTTGGTTATAATCCATCTGATAGTCTCCTAAGAAAAGTGCAACTTGATTGTGTCACATTGATTGCATTTAAAATTGCACTTGATATATATTTGTTACTTTTTTGTGTTTCTATTCAATCATACTGATGGAATTAATTTCTTCTGTAATTTTAGAGCTTGTTGAGGCTGAAGTGGTTGTGTGCTTGTGTCATCAAACCATCTGAACTTCAGGTGCATGTTGTATTTATTGATCATTTCCGTCAATTCATCATCATCACTATAGCCTTGTCCCAGCTATTATTGTCAGCTTTACCAATCTTCCGCCACTACTGTCTAAAAAAAAACCCAAGTGGATGATCAAATTTCATTTAGATTGACCAAGCTTCATTGAGTACCAACTGAATTGAACTTGCTAGTTGACTATATTCTCATTTAGAACATGTTTATCGAGTTGTTGGCCTTGTTTCTCTATTCTTTTTTTCTTTTTGGTTAAGTGTGCAGTGGATTCATGGCCTTGATGGAGACTAGGTGCAGGTCAGTGGCAGCTTGATTTTTCTCCAATTTTGTTTGCATTCATGGCCTTTTGATGTTGGTATGGTGATGTCTTAGATTGACTTCTTTAGATCTTGGAAAGGAATCTAGAAGATGAAGCTTGAGGAAGATGGTGCCAATGTTGATCTTGACTCACAAAGGGGAAGTGTGTCATTCTATAAACATCTACAATCCAATTGAGTTTGGATTTTTTTTTTTCATTGATTAAGTATCTCTTGGATTGCTGTATCTAGATTAGACTACTGTTATTTATTTTTTTATTTTTTTTATTTTTATTGGGTGGCTGCTCAAGTCATATTTTTCTTTTCTTTTTCTGTTAGCTATTTGAGCTAACTTTATTATTAGTTGGTTTTTGTCCTTCACGATTAGCTTTTCTTTGTTGAGTTTTAGGCATTGTATTGAGATCATGTTTCAAATTAATGAGATTTTTCCCACCATTTTGTTATGATTTCTTTAGCTAATTGATGACGTGTGGATTGAGCAATTTTCTTTGTACAGAAATTAATGGACTTGTCGGATGCACCTAGCGCCAGATTGATCGATAGCATCTTGCTCACAAAATTTGATTCTGTTGTAGATATTACCTCTCTGCTTCTTATGTTTTTCTTTGAATTAATTTCTATTTTGATGGAATGCAATAAAGTTATGTTAATTTATTTTCCTTGACTCTAAATTTCGTGTTTATCAGGGTTTGGAGTTGTTCCTTAAATTGTTGAATGTGACCGTTAGCAACATTAAGAACGGTTTAAAACCGTTCCTAAATTTTTGTTCTTAAATTGCGGTCATTGGCACTAGAACGGTTTAAAACCGTTCCTAATATTTCGTTTCTAAATTTTTAAATGGTACCCAAAACGATTCTGAACTATTCTTGTTGTTATGCGACGCCTCATTTAGGAACGGTTTAGCATTTAGGAATGGTTTAAGGCAATTTTGGTGTAGTGGAACAGCTGTTATGACCATGATGAAGCTCTCCATTTTCTATGGACAGCATTGAAGTGGCTTGGTTGGACAGACTCGTGTTTATGTATTAGCTCAGAATTGATGGAGCAGATTCAGATGTTGAACGGGAGTTCCTAGAAGGTGGGAACCGCTGTTATGATCATGATGAAACTGTCCATTTCCTATGGACGACATTGGAGTGGCCTGACCATTTGAACAGGCTCGTGTTTATGTATTAGCTCGAAATTGATGGAGCAGACCCTAGTATAACCCTAAACCTAAACTTACACCTAAAACTAAAACCTATAACTAAGCATCATGGTGGGGATAGTGCCCTTGACTGTTGATTCCTTCTTGAGACCCACTATCATGGTTATTTGAGATCCAACTTATTGGTAAGTTCACACAGACCTAGACTGGAAGAAGGGATAACACAAATATCAGCTTGATCGAAAACTTTTGTAGCCCCAATTAGTTTTAAGGTCTACTTAAGCTTTGGATCTACCTCATTTTTTAGCTCATGCCCTAAAATGATCTCTCCAAATGGATGGACGGTTAGATACAACATATACATCATGGTGGGATCCAACATCTACCTCATTCTTCAGCTCCTAACTTTAACCTATAACCTAAACCTTAACCTATTACCTAAACTTAAACCTAAACCTAAACCTATAACCTCTAACCTTAACCTAGACCTAAACCTAAACCTATAACCTTAACCTAAATCTAAACCTATAACCTAAACCTATTCTTAAATCCCTAAACCTAAACCTACACCTAATCCTATAACCTAAACCTATAACCTTAACCTTAACTTAAACCTAAACTTATAACCTTAGCCTAAACTTAAACCTATAACCTAAACCTATTCTCAAATCCCTAAACCTAAACCCGAACCCGAATTCCTAAACCTAAACCTAAAACCTAAAACCTAAAACTAAACCTACACCTAATCCTAATCCTAATCCTAATCCTAATCCTATAACCTTAACCTGAACCTAAACCTATAACCTAAACCTATAACATAAACCTAAACCTAAACCTATTCTCAAATCCCTCAACCTAAACCCGAATTCCTAAACCTAAACTTAAACTTATAACCTTAACCTAAATCTAAACCTAAACCTATAACCTTAACCTAAACCTAAACCTATAACCTAAACATATTCTTAAATCCTTAAACCTAAACCTGAACCCGAACCTGAATTCCTAAACCTAAACCTATAACCTTAACCTTAACCTTAACCTAAACCTATAACCTTAACCTAAACCTAAACCTATTCTCAAATCCCTAAACCTAAACCTACACCTAATCCTAATCCTATAACCTAAACCTAAACCAATAACCTAAACCTAAACCTAAACCTATTCTCAAATCCCTAAACCTAAACCTGAACCCGAACCTGAATTCCTAAACCTAAACCTAAACCTATAACCTTAACCTTAACCTAAACCTATAACCTATAACCTTAACCTAAACCTATTCCCTTAACCTAAACCTAAACCTAAACTTATAACCTAAATCTATTCTCAAATCCCTAAACCTAAACCCGAACCTGAACCCGAATTCCTAAACTTAAACCTAAACCTATAAACTTAACCTTAACCTAAACCTATAACCTATAACCTATAACCTATAACCTAAACCTAAACCTAAACCTAAAACCTAAACCTAAACCTAAACCAAAACCTATAACCTATAACATTAACCTACCTAAACCTATAACCTAAACCTAAACCTAAACCTATAACCTATAACCTAAACCTAAACCTAAACCTAAACCTAAACATATAACCTATATAATCTAAACCTAAACCTATAACCTATAATTGTAACATAAACCTATAACCTAAACTTAAACCTATAACCTTAACCTAAACCTAAACCTATAACTTAAACCTAAACCTATAACCTTAACCTAAACCTATAACCTAATCTAAACCTATAACCTATAACCTATAACCTAACCTAAACCTATAACCTAAACATATTCTTAAATCTCTAAACCTAAACCTACACTTAATCCTAAACCTATAGCCCTAACTTAAATTTATTTCCATAAATTGACTCTAGTCTTTTCATTTTAGAGATGAATAAGAGTTGGATGCGAGCTAAGAACAGGTTTGACCCAAAGTATAAATAAGGGGTTCAAGAGTTCATGAAATTTGCACGAAATTGGGCAAATTCAGGCAATAAGATTAGGTGTCTATGTTGAAAATACAAGAATATAGTTTATAAGACTTTAGATAAAGTAGAAAACGATTTGTTCATAGTTAAGATTGACTAAGGTTACACTTGGTGGATCCATCATGGTGAAAATATCCACCAAAGAGTTGAGGCTACTGAAGTCCTTACTGACCCAATTGTGCCGGATGATGAGGATGAAGACGTTAACGAAATGCAAGATATCATGGAGGATGTGTTCAGGGAAACAATTGCGGATACTAATTTTGTAACGACAAGTAGTAGTCAAGATATTCCTCGTATGGGTGATGTCGAATCAGAAAAGTTTAGTAAGTTGTTAAGGGATGCGCAACGTCCACTTTATCCGGGCTGTGAGAACTTCTCCAAGTAGATTTTTCTTATAAGGTTACTTCATTTGAAGACTAAATTATTGGAGTAACAAATCATTCGACATGTTGCTTGACTTGTTGAGAGAAGCATTACCGGGTGATGAGACATTGCCTAAGTCTCATTACAAGGTAAAATCTTTGATGCGAGACTTGAGCCTTGATTACATCCCCATACATGCATATATAAATGGTTGTATATTATATTAGAAAGAGCATGAAAATGTTGAAGAGTGTCCAGAATATAGAGAGTCTAGGTGGAAGTATGACGAATCCAAGCGCAAGAAAATTCTGCAAAAGGTGTTAAGGTATTTCCCATTGAAACCCATATTGCAAAAATTATTTACGTCTCACAAGATGGCTGAAGATATGAGGTGACATAAGGAGAAATGTATTTATGATGATAGTACACTGAGGCACCCTACGGACTCTAAAGCCGGTAAAATTTTGACAAGCAATATGACTGGTTTACAGAGGATTCTCACAATGTTCGACTGAGTCTTGCAAGTGATGGTTTTAATCCATTTGATAATATGAGTAGCTTGTACAGTATGTGACCAGTGGTACTTATGCTCTACAATTTACCTCCTTGGTTATGTATAAAGAAGCCATTTTTCATGATGTCATTGCTTATTCCTAGACCCAAGTTACCTGAGAATGACATTGATGTGTATTTGCAACTGTTAGTATATAAGTTAAACGAGTTATGGAGTCAAGGTGTACAGATGTATGACACATTTGCAGGACAAACATTTCGATTGCATGCATCAGTCTTGTAGACAATAAATGACTTCTCCGCGTATGAGAATTTGTCTAGGTGGACCAAGAAGGAAAAATTGGCTTGTCCTATATGTAGTATTGAGATTCGTTCATTATCATTGAAGCATGGTAAAAAATGTATTATATGGGTCATTGTCGCTTCCTTCCTGTCACACTCTAAACTCGAAAATTGGATTCACAGGAATCCCGATCGCCGAATCCGGTGCCAACATCCTCCGTAGTACCCCATTCTCGTCTCTTAATGTCCATACGCCGGATTTCGATCCTAGGATTCTACAAAGATGATTTTTTTTTTTTTAAATTTTTCAATATACATTTAACTCGTAATAAGTATAACCACAAGATTATCCAATTCACATAGGCAACATCATCATCATATATCCACTAATATAATCATTTGAGTACAATACTGAAAGGGAAATACATAAATAAAAAATCAAGCTCCAGAAAACCACTGCACACTCCAAGCTCAACACTGCTGCAACCTAACATCACCTGCACGCATCTATCGTGCATAAGCTTATAGAAAGCTTAGAGGGTGGTATAAGTGTGTACACAAGATAAGTGCCAAGTATTCAATACAATGCCATAATCATATAATACTGAAAATACTGGTAATCTATAAATCGTACAATGGTTAAATAAGCATAAATACTGATAAGATCATGAATTATCAGAGTAAACAGAAATACTGACAAGATCAGGAATTATCAGAGTAAACAAAAATACTGACAAGTCATAAATCACAAGACAACAGAGTAATCAAAAATACTAACAAGTGCATGAGTTATACAATATTAAAATACGCAAAAGAAAATAACTATGCAAATGAGGAGTCATAGAGAGCCAAATATCAGATGCAGAGGATGCAATGCAATATATATTCCTGATGAGTAACACAAACAGCGTCAGTCGTACCATATGTCATGGATGTAATGCAACATGCAGTGCGAATAAAATGACTATGCTGGAGTGTGAAGTCGGGATGATAGTACGTAGTATTACAGGCTATGGGGTCTATCAAAAGGGACTTCTATCCAAACCAGTCTCATACCTAAATTTGAATAGTCAGACTCGATGTAGTAAACTCCTGATCTCAGGTTAGTCGCGCGCCCCAACCGAAATCCTGACCATTGTGAAGGTACACGTAACAATTAGTTGCACACCACCAGCCCAAGTGGATAGTAAATGAATGAATGAGTATGCAACTTCTGTGCAATAAGTCCACATATTAGTACGATTCATCTCTAGGATCATCATCGAGGTTTAATACACTCCAAATGGCACTGTCGCTCTCCCAGCCACACAGTCCAAGTGAGTGTAAGAAACCTCACTATCCGCCTAACCAATAGTCTGTCAATACCTATCCGGCATGTCGATAGCGGATCCATTCACGATCTGGTCAAACTCAGCCTATTAATGCCCCTTACACTCTGGCAGATAAGGCCACACCCCCTCCCAACCGACCACGACATAGTGAGAGACGCAGCCTCCTGGTATTCGGCACTCGAGCGCTCATGTATACACTCAGTCTTAATGTTGGGGCGTCTTCTGCTACAAAGAGGGTTTAAGGATTCTCACTCAGGGCCATCTATTGCAGCCCGATGCTAGAACAAATTTTCAGTGTCCCATTTGGCCATCCATGATATGCCTGTGGAGGCTACGGCCCTGATGTCGCTAAGGTGTACAGTAATCATAATGCAATATACATGAGTCATACAATCCAGTCATGCATCAATCCTGCACATACCGTGCGTTCATATGAGATAATGTAAGGCCCTGAAAATCGGGGGTCGAGCATAACTCAGCTGTCGAGTTTCAGAACATCACTTATGCAACATTATTTGATGATGGATGAATGTTATCTGTATTAGGGCATAAAACATGAGGCAGATTAAGCCAAAATAACAAACATAATTCAGGGATAGTCTGAAAACACGAGCGAAAGACTGAAATACATATATAAATCAACATAAGTCTCCAAGATATGTATGCTCTGCCAGGTCATAATTACAAGTCGTGTCTTAAAATATATATATCAAAAAGTGATAAATCACTACCAACATAGCCCAGAATCCCTGTCAATCAGAGCATTGTTCACATGAACCCGCCTGAGAACTGCATATAGGAGAAACCCTCCTCATCGGCATAAAAGATCGGCTCTTCCTCGCAAGCATCGCCACCATCTGAAACTAAAACATGGACTGGTTGGTGTTGCAAACACCGTCCCGTAATGTGAGAGTGAGTGATCAACTCAGTGGAATCATAGAGTAAAGATTAACATGTTATCAATTCAGTCAAGCAGTAATGATAAAACAAATATATCAACCATTTCTAAATACTCTTATTAATGCAGGGATGAGATGTTTCATGAATGCATGCCCTCGCCTACACTCCCTCATGCGACACTATCTTACGTTCACAGCATGCTTTCAGCCCTCTGTGCACTTCATCGTCGACACATGTAGTGCGATGATATGAATATGATTACCAAGTTATTATTAGTCCTTTTCATACAGCAGGATTGAGAAGCTAAGGTACCTCCCTTGTATCAATACCCAAACGATGATCCATTCTAGGGTCATCAGTCCTAGACAATCTCATATGATGTTGCGGTTCTAGGTCGCCACAAAAAGGCTTGTCACCAAATCAGTGTTGCTCCTGCGGGAAACACATCACACGCACAGGACGCGACAACTGATCGGTGTAGGCCTAGTTATACTCTAATGCTACGGAAAGACTCGTTGTCTCAACACAGACTCAGAGTATGCTCGAGGTCACTACAAATGGCTCGTCACCAATCAATGTAGGTCGACAGCACGAATATAGTGTCCCATACCACCATAATCAGCTCACGAGTCTAGGTTGCTCACTGCTCACTACGGGGAGGCTCGTCACCCCAACGTAGGCCGATAGCTCGACCACGGTGTCCCATACCTCCATGCCCGGATTATGAGTCTTAGCGGATCGAGGTACCAAGGTTAGAGGGATTTTGCACTGGTAAGTTTGGTACCTTAGGTTCAAACAGTAGCGTCCAAACATGGTAAACATACATTGGGTCAATCGGGTTACTTGACGAGCTCGACTAGCACGAGTGCACGTTGAGTTGATCGATATGAAGTGTGTAAATACTTTGCGTGGCCAAACCACTGCCGACAACTCTAGTACGGCTCGGGTTCATCAAACACGTCCTACGTGGCAAATAAAGCTCAGCCACGAACTCAAGCCTGTTACCGAATGCCTGGACCATAATATGGCCCTAATCACGTACAACCTCAATAATAGACATTTAATTCAACTTCTACATTCATATGAGTATGGATGAAATATAACTTAAGCATGGATACTATACGTGGAGGAAATCATACGCACAATTAGTAGAAATAAAATAAATTAAACATACATGAAGGAAATCATATACACAATTAGCATGAACGAAATAGACTAAATATAACATAGAAGGAATCATACACACAAGTAAGGAGATCGAGATTCATATCTCAATACCCTTAAACATCATACTTTACCTATTTCTAACTCATTCAGACATTTACACAAACACTTAGATTACACTATTCAACATACGTCATGTATGTTGTCATCTTGCATATTTAGGCCATTCTTTTTGCTAAGGAGTTGTCGCATACATAACAAGCACATACTAACAATGATTTATCATGGCAATCACAGATCCAAAATTTATACATATACAGGTATTTCAATAAATACATAGAATACACTACGACATACATATTTCATACATATTCGTAACGTGAAACAAACAACACGTTTTGCATGTGAAATAGCATCCAAGTCAATAATAAATCATTATCTGACATTGAAAGATTTCAAAACCATAACCTATACGTCTATAATCCGCACCTTAAATTGAAAAATACGTAACGAAGATGATTAAGACGCTAAGTCTTCGTCAACGGCGGATTGACAACCTAAAGCATGAAATAGGTTAGCTACAATAACACTTAGACTTCTCTAAGCTCCAAACCAGGTTAGGGTTAGGATTTCTTACCTGAAAATGCATCTAGAATTGCTGAAACGGTGACATGGCAGCGTGGGTTCGACACTTAGAATAACAGGGAGGAATCCCTGTAGCAACACCCTAACTTCCCTCACCTTTTCTCTCTCTTTTCTTCTCTTCCTTAGCTAGGGTTTGGAAATTCGTATGGGATATGAGAGTGAGGGTTTAAGGCCCTTATATAGGCTTAAAACTGATGGGAATGGCCCCAGGGCCAAGGTATACTTAGGTTATGTCCAAATTGGGTCTGTTCCGATCCAACGGAGCATTTCTGGAGGTCTTTTTATTGAATGCAGTCGGACTTAAGCTCATAGATGCTAGATCTTGATCAAGTTAAGTTTTCAGCTCGATTGGGTTTTCAGATCGACCGTGGCGGACTAGTTTCAGTTCAACGGTCACCGAAACTCGATCAGGACCACAAGTACTTTGACATGTATGGGCCACCTTCTCTAATTCGAGGGTGAATTTGGGTCAAAAACCAACGGTCAGAACGCTTATAAATGACGCGCAAGCGACATGACTCAGATTACTTAAATTTGTATTTAATTTCTTAAAAATCTTCACTTTTTCACACTCTTCACTCCGCACTCAAGGAAACAGTCTCGGGACATCATTTGGAAGTAATTTTTGAGGTGATAGTCAAGTCCATCTAGGCGGTCAATATTGTCTAAGTTCATCGCTATCGAACTTTTGACGTGCGGTTCAGGTCTGATACGAAGTTTCAAAGTGCTCCCGAGAGCAACCGGGTTTAGAGATTGATCCTGGATTTTAGGGTAACATAGCGTTAACAATTCTATAGGTTTTGGGTCTTACAGATCGTATTTAAAGTGGTTGGTGCTAATTTCACAGGTAATCTAGTGTAGCGCTAGTTAATTCACATTAAATTTCTAAAGAATTTAGTCCTAAATGATTTCTTTGGCTTTGGAATTGAGTTATGAGAAGTTACCAAGGTGTTATGGTTGACCCATTGCCTAAGGACGTCTAACTCCAGGTTGACAAAAATTTGGGGTGTTACAGATAACCTCCACCTATCAAGGAGTCTCATATCATCTTGCCTAATGACATATGCAATGGTCAATCACATCTCATAACAAACATGCATATGATGCGTATAGGCATGTATCATGATGCTATGTTGTCACATACTTATAATCGGTATCAACGATCGACCTTGACAATGTGGACATTTAACCAACATTGCCCCAAGGAATGACCCACATAGAATCAAACATATAATGGGCCCACAGCCTCACACAAAGGCCTAATATACAACACAATGGGCCTTATTCAAGGGCCACACATACACGACAGGTGGGCCCTGCTCATGGGCCTCAAATACATGACATGTGGGCCCTACACATGGGTCTCGAATACATCAAATGGGTCATGAATCTTGGGCCTAATACATTTCACAATAGGCCTTGCCCATAGGCCACTAACACACCGGAATGGGTCTCATTATATAGACCTCCCATTCATCACATTAGGCCTTAAACATAGGCTAAATACACATCACAATAGGCCTCAACTATGGGTCGCGTACACCTCATATAGGTCTCGATAATCGGCCTCGGCATTCGAAATCATCCTTAACAATCAAAATCGACACTCGGAATTGGCCTTGATACTCGGCCTCATATATATTAAATGGCCTATGACACTCAGAATCGGTAAATCGGCCACGTCAATCGGAATTGGCCTTAAGACGGGGTTCACAGATGAATGGCTGATGATAGTCTAAGCAATATCAATGGGGCCCATTTATTTGGGGTAATCCACTAGAGGATGACGAAAATGGGCCTAACCAGGCCTAAAGGAAGGTCACAATGTGGACATTTAACCATCATTGCCCATCAATGTGGGCATTTAACCAACATTGCTCCCAAGGAGTGGCCCACATAAAGCCAAAGGTATAGTGGGCCTGTGACCTCACACAAGGCCTAATATACATTATAATGAGCCTCATACAAGGGCCACATATACACTACATCAGGCCTCGCCAAATGGGTCACAAATACTTTACAATGGGTCACATACCTGGGCTTACATACATCACAATGGACCGCATCTTATAGGCTGAAAATATATCTCATTGGGCCTTACCAAATGAGTTTCGGATACACCATACCAGGCCTTATCATATGGGTCACAATTAAATCAGATGGTCACACCAACGAGCCTCATAAAGATCAAGTGGGCCGCATTAACGGGCCGCACCAATGGGCCATAAATAAACAATAGGTGGGCCTTCTACATGGTCACAAATACATTACATCAGACCTTGTCCATAGGCCGCAAATACATCATGTGGGCCTCGCCCATGGGCCTCGAATACATCACAATGGGCCGCATTACGTGGCCTATATACACATCAAGTAGGCTGCATCCCATGGGCCATACATACATCACATCGAGCCTCACATATCACGTAGGGCCTTATGCAAATCAGATTAGGCTGTTTGGATTAAACATGTACATCACGTGAGGTCAACGTCCCACGGACGACATGGAATGAAACACATCCATCAAGGCGGTTCCCACCTATCAAACAGATGGATAGTGTGGAATGAAATACGTGCATCATGACAGGCCTACCGTCCTATGCCGGATGGTGTGGTAGATACATCACCAAAGGGGGGCCCACGTCCAAGGATGGACGATGTGGATATAGTAAATACATCAAGGTGTGGCCCACGGCAACACTGGACGGTGTGGGAGAAACACATGGTGTCCCACCATCCCATGTCCAGATGGACGGTGTGGGATCAAAACATACCTTATAGTGGGGCCCACCCTCCAGCTGAATGGTGTGGATATAATACTTATAACAAGGTGGTCCACCGTCCAAATGCTGGACGCGGGGGCACAACACATCCACCATATTAGGGCCCCACGTAGCACCATCCAAACAGGTCCAGTACCATCCAACACTATCTGGACGGTATGGATTAAACACATATATCATAGTGGGTCGATGTGGATTAAAGCATACATCATGGAGGAGTCCCCCCAGTGGGACGGCTTGGATAAAACCAATACCTCATGGTTGAGTCCACAACACCTGCTGATGGTAACCCAGTAGCTGTAAGGCCGGTGGATGGACGGTCTGGATGTATAGCACGTACCTCATGATTTGGACCCCACCTGCTGATGGCAACATTGCATCATATGTTGTATGCAGTAGACAGATGGTCCGGATATAGAGCAAATACAACTAGGTGGGTCACGTCCAGACCTTGGACGGTCTGGATATAACACATACCGACAAGGTGAGTCCCATAGCTGCTAAAGCATATGGACAGCGAGGCTAAAACACGAGCATCGTGGTGGTGTCCACCGTCCAGCCATCTGGATGGTGGAATAAAACACATACATCGCGGTATGCACCACTGTCTAGTCCTCTAGACAGTGGATGCAAAACAGATGGGCGGCATTGATAAGCACATGCATGTGGAGTCCACACATGCGTGGATCCCACAGCTGCTCTGCACCAATGGATGAATCACATATATCATGGGGTCCACACCAATGAATGAATCACATATATCATGGGTCCACAGGACCTGTGGTTGCAATACAGCAGCAATAAGCTGGTGTGAACGAACCAGCCAATCCATTTCTCATCAAGTGGGTCCCACGTGGGGCCACATAATATAATATTAAATTATATATATATATATATATAATGAATATACTATATCACGTGGGGCCATATATAGACGGTCTAGATAGACCACAAACATCAAGGTGGCCCCACATCAATGGTGAACTTCACCACCCAGCAGACATCAATACACCAGCTATTTAGCTGTGCAGGTACGTCAGCCAATCCACTTTCAAAAAAGGTGGGTCCCACGTGGGGCCCACCATAACGTTTATTCTCCATTCGATCCGTTTATAAGGTCACAGAGACTTGAATCAAGGGGAAATACAAATTTCATGTAGATCCAAAACTTCCGTTACCCAAAAAGGGTTTCAATGGCAGACGTTACACTGTTTCCCACTGTGTGGGCTACCTGAGTTCTACATACGGCTGATTTTTTGGAGGGCCCACTTCCCTAAGGGCCCCCATCAAAATGCACGGTGTTGATGTTCTAAATACATCATGGTGGGGCCCACGGCTGGGACCCAATGGTCGCCCATCTCGCCTACGGAGGAGCGCAGTAGGTAGCAGGACACTGCGCATTGTCCTCTGGTGCCAGCAGCAACACCTGCTGCCTTATTATTATTTTTTTTGAAAAAGAGTTTTTCTGCAGTTTTGCCTGGGTAGGGCCCGCATCATGGGGATTCGACCTAGCCATTGGTTTTTATGGCTTAAGACAAACCCATCGAGACCAATATTCGACATATTTTGTGGTATAACAACATTATAGGAAATTTTAATGGTAGACAACACTATTTTCTATACTATGGCCCACCAGAAATTTGGATTGGCTTTATTTTTTAGCTCAACGCTTAAAATGATCTAAGGAATGGAATGGACGGCTTGGATGAAAAAAATACATCAAGGTGGGGCCTACATGGATAGCCCTTCCCAAAAACCCCCATTTTTTTCCCACTGCTACCATTAGTACACCCACTGTTAGTTCACTCTCCACAACGTCCAGCGTCCAGGGACGTTGGACAGACGGCGTGGGTATTCATGTCATCAAGGTGGGTCTCATGTGTGGGGACCATGGCTCACGTGGACATGGCCCACTAAATCAATCTGATATTAGTGTTTTTTCCCATCCTCATTTAGGTAGGGCCCACATGGTTTGGATGGTTAGATAAGACATACATCAAAGTGGGGTCCATCCAAGTGGGCTACACATCACACAAAAATGAAAGAGAGAGAGAGAAGTACCCACTTATGATCTTTTCCTCCTTTCGCCAAAGTATCTTAAAGCTTTAATGGACGAACTTCAACGGTCAAGATTGAATCATGGATGGTGGAGATGGGTGTAAGGAAGGTGAACCACACTAGCTCTCTCATGGGGAACTTAGACGTGGGTTGCTTGGGAGGAAAAAAATGAGAGAGAGAATGAAGGAGAGGGAGATGAAGGGAGAGGAGTGATGGGGTCTGTAAGAGATGGGATGGAAAAGTTGACTTTGAGGATGATGTTGTGTACTTGGGGGATGGGATAGGGTACTTTACTTGATGGGTGTACTTTGACAAGTGAAGTAATTGATGTGATAGATTCTCTACGGATTTGTAACACGCGACGTTTTCCTTGAACTGAACGCGGGCCTACATCTCCTGGCCCGGGTATCGTCTCGGTGCGTGAGACGTGACATCGAAACCGCGGCGACGGTGCGGTCGCACTGTTACAAGTCTCGGGTTGAGTTGACTCAAATATGTAGGACTCGGCTTAGGATCATGCGCAAACATTGATTACAGGTCGTGGGTTGCCAAAATTCGACTGGGAGGACTGTATGATTATACAGAACGGTATGGTCTAGGGTACGGGCCTTACACTTTCGAGCGATCATAGTTGGTGAAGGAAGACGATGATCTTTGATAGCAAACAAGATCATAAGCCACCACCGTAAGAGCTATCTAGAGAAGATGTGATACAACAACTGCGTAACATTAGAGAAGTTAGATTTGGTAAGGCATCACACTTGAAGAAGAGGAAACGTACAATATTGGAGTATAACTGGAGGAAGAAGAGCTTTTTTATGAGTTGTACTATTGAAGTGATCTGAAATTACAACACAACTTGGATATCATGCATATTGAGAAGAATATATGGGATAAACATAGAGAAGAAAATAAAAGACAGTTTTAAGGCTTGATTGGATCTACAAGCAATGGGTTTAAGGAAAGAGTTGTACTTACAACCGCATCAAAATTCATACACTATACCAACAGCCTGCTATACATTGAAAAAACTAGAGAAAAAGCGTTCATGTGAATGGTTGAGATCAGTGAAGTTTTTCGATGGGTATGCGTCAAATATATCTCGGCACGTAAACTTTATGGACTGTAAGGTAACATGAATGAAAAGTCGTGATTGTCGCATACTTCTGCAACGTCTGTTACCGGTTATGATTCGTGGATTCTTTTGCAAGGATATCAGTGCGATGCTGATTGAGTTAGGAATTTTCATTAAGGATTTGTATTCGAAATCGTTGAATGTAGAGGTTATTAAATGACCGGAGAGAGACATTATTGTAACCCTTTGCAAACTTGAAAGAATATTTTCACTTGCATTTTTGGATGTCATAGTACACTTAGAGATTCACTTACCGCACGAGGCGAAGCTTGCAGGCCCAGTACAATATTATTGGAAGTATCCGATCGAAAGGTGGTTGAACCTATTACAATTTTTATTTATTCCATAAATTACATATATCCATGTTTTCATATGTATAACATAGTGGTTTTCTGTATAGGTACCTTTACTGTCACGCTCCAAACTCAGAAACCGGGCTCACAAAATTCTCGATCACCGAATCCGGTGCCGACAGCCTCCGTAGAACCCCATTCTCGGCTCCTATCGCCCATTCGCCAGGTTTCGATCCTGGGATGCTACGAGGAGGATTTTTCAATGTCAGTTTGATTCGTAATAAGCATAACCAAAGACATAACCCACAAACAACAACCAAGAACTCCATTACATTTCCACCATGATAAAAAACTTTATAAGTACAATGAGCATAACGGGAAATACAATGAGAATGAACAAAATCTCCAAAGTGATCTGCAAGGTGCTCCTGCCTCAGCGTTGTTACGATCCAACGTCACCTGCACGCAACGGTCGTGTATAAGCTTATAGAAAGCTTAGAGGGTGGTGAAAGTGTGTGCACAAGGTAGTAATATGATCATGCAATGTCAGAGTAATGCGAAATATGCAGATGGATCCATGAAAACCATTAGCCGTACCAAAGCTATGCAATGCAAGACATGAATGATATCGGCCATCCTAAGGCCATGCGATGTGAAATGCAACTCAAGCATACAAATCCTCATCTATGTCCACATATCAATATAGCTCGAATCTGGAATATCACCGGGGTCTAGTACACTCTAAACCATATCGTCGCCTCATCACGCGTAATAAGGTAAGTGGAAGAGACCTCACTATCCGTCTGCCAATATCGGGCTTGACTCATCGATAGCGGACCCGTTCCTCGAGCTGGTCAAACTCAGCCTAGCATTGCCCCCTACACTCGGGCGAGTAAGGCCACACTCCCTTCCAACAGACCACGACATAGTGGAGAGTGCAGCCATCTGGTAATCGGCACTCAACGCTCATCTATCCACTCGGTCTAGACGTTGGAGCAACCTCTTGGTACCATAAGGGTTTAGGGACTTTCACCTAGGGATATCTATAACACCCCATGTAGAATAAGATTTTTGGTATCCAATCCTGCCAATCACGATGCGTCTGTGGAGGCTACGACCCCGATGTCGCTAGGACGTACAGTAACCATATCACACAATGCGAGATGCATGAATCACACCATCCAATCATGCAGCAAATCCTTGCATGTATCGTGCGCTCATGCAGGGCAACACCGCCTAATCGGGGTCCCATAAACAATCTGCTCGAAGGCATATGCTATGATCAGTCTCTTCTCATATCAAGCATACAAATGATGCATATGATCATGAGTCATGAAACTATACTAAACATGTAAATAAGTAATGAACATTTCTTACAACACAGATGGGCCTAGACGGCCTATACACAACAAGTACGGGCCTAACAATGGGCCCTAAGGAGAGTCATAATGTGGACATCCAACCAACATTACACTCGTAATGTGGACGTCAAACCAACATTGCTCCCAAGGCACGATCGTTGTAAACATCGTACATAATCTGTGTTAGGATCACACATTGTAATGGACCTTAGGTACATCCCATTGGGCCTTAAATACATCAAATGGGCCATGTCATATGGGCCTTTTATTCATCAAATGGGCCATATAAATGGACCACACCAATGGGCCTTATGTGCATTGCAATGGGTCATAACCCGTGGGCCTTAGAATACATCTAAAGGCTTAATTCCTTGGGCCTTAAAATACATTAAATGGGCATCGACCCATGGGCCTTACATATATATCAAAGTGGGCCTCAACCATGGGCCTCATGTGCATCAAATCGAGTCGCGTCAATGGGCCTCAAGTATATCAAATTGGGTCACACCCAAACATAAGTGGTGGTAATGAATTCCACCATTGAAATCCCCAAGGCTTACCATAGCATTTATTTTTCATCTAATCTGATCATAAGGTCACACGGACCTGAATAAAGGAAAACAACTTTCATGTTGATACAGATTCCCTGTGATACCCAAAGGATTTCAATGGTAGACATTCAATGCTCCAATGTATTTAGTGGTGACCCACCTGATAAGTAGATCTGTCTTATTTTCACCCCAAGCCTAGATGAAATCTAGCCAACTGGATGGACGGCGTAAATGTGTCACATATATCAGCGGTGGGTCCCACTTTGAGAGACAGATGGGCGTGGTGGACATAACACATGCTACAATGGACCCACAGAACTTACTGACTTAATAGAGCAGCAATTTAGCCGGTACGCCAGCCAGCCTGCTTCCATAGTAGGTGGGGTCCACGCTCACCAACTGGATGGACGGTTTGGAGGTCATACAAATATCATGGGGGGTCCCACTGTCGTTGGACAACGCGGACAATCACATGCATCCCCGTGGGCCCCAGCTCCACCGTCCGCTGGACGGTGAGAGTATAACACAAATATCATGGTGGGCTTCCATCGTCCGCCTGGACGGTGGATATAAAACACATACATCACTGTGCGTCCCATGTGGGGCCCACCATCATGTTTACATGCCATCCAAGCTGTTGATAAGGTCACTTGGACCTGGATGAAGAGAAAAAACAAATTTCATATTGATTCAAAACTTCTGTGGCCCACAGAAGGGTTTCAATGGCAGGGGTTCAATCCCACTATTTTCTGCAACGTGGGCCACTCGAGCGTTGGAATCGGCTGAAACTTGGAGAGGGGCCACTTCGGTGAGGGACCCACCACATGAACGGTGTGGATATTACATATACATCATGGTGGGGCCCACGGCAGCAGCCGTGAGACACTGCCCGGCCGCCCGCTGCACGCAACGCGTGCTGCTACTGCAGTAGTGTCAGAGGCAGAGGCCTCTTGTATTTTGAAAATTTGAAAAAAATAATTTTTTTAAGGTTTTTGTCATGTGGGGCCCGCATCTAATGAATCCATTCTAGCCATTGGATTCAATGGCTCATAACGAATCCAATGAGTCCGCTAATGGCCCTCTTTCGACATGTAGAAAAAATCTAAATAGATTTTAATGGTAAAAATGTTATTTTTAACACCGTGGCCCACTAAATACTCTGATCAACCCCATCTTTCAGTTCAACGCTTAAAATGATCCGTTGAATGGGATGGACGGCATGGATTGAATACATACATCAAGGTGGAGCCTAAGTGAGGGACACCCCAAAAGCTTGGAAATCAAGCTAATATTTGTACTTTCACAGAGACGTCCAGCGTCCCTGGACGCTGGATGGTCCTCACAGACAAGGTGGATTCGGGTGGGCCACCACATGATAAACGGTATGGGTATAACACACATAAGGTGGGTCCCACTTGAGGATAGCTTGGACAAAATAAATACTTCAAGGTGGGGTCCATTCAAGTGGGCCACACAAACACATCATGATCTTACAAAAGAAAATGAAATAGAGAGGGAGAGAGAGAGATAGAAAATGGGACAGGCGTGATGGAGGGACCCTGACATTATGGGCCCTCCCTTGCAATGAATCATACATCAAGTGGGCCCTAAAGCATCTGGGACCACCGAAATCTAAAATCAACGGTGGAGATCCTTTCCCCACCAATATGGACGGTCTAGATGACATTCCTAATGCAATAAAATAAACATCATGATGGGGTCCATGGAGAATGGCCCCATCATGGATGATCATGATGATCAAAGTGGTCCATCGGCCACAATTTAGGGTCCCAAGTGAGATCCAAACCATTGATCGGTTGGCCTCACTTGGCCCATCTTAAAACATGAAAAACTACTAACATCAAACACCCACTATCCGATCTTCTTGCTCATATGGGTTCCTTAGCACCTTAGCTTTGATTTCAATGGATGAGATGAGGTTTGGATGGTTGGGATGAGAGATTTTGGGATGGAGAGGTGAGCCACACTTGAAGTTTTGAAAGAGAGGGAGAGGCTTGGAGAGTTCATAAGTATGGAGGGTTTTTGGTTGCTTGGAATGGATTTTGAAAATGAGAAAGAAAGAGAGAGAGTTGTAAAGGGAGAGAGAGAGTGATGGGTGATGGAGTGATGGATGGGAGAGAGATGGGTGTAAGAACTTTTTGACTTTGGTGGCCTTTTGTGTAAGAAAGGCATGGGTTTGTAAGACCTTTTTGACTTTTGTGGCTTATTTGGGAAAAGGTGAAAGGTGATGTGTACTTGACATGTGATGGATTGATGGATTGATGAGACACCTCGTAGAGATTCTCTTGGGTTTCGCAACGTGCGGCATTTTTCTCGCACCGAACGTTGGCTCACATCTCTTGACCAGGGTATCGCCTTGGCGCAAGTCGCGGCATCGAAACTGCAGTGATAGCGCGGTCGCTATGGTAAGGGTCTTGGGTTGAGTCGATACGGGTTGATGGCATATGAATCAGGGTCACGCGTAAATATCGGTTAAGGGTCGAAGGTTGTCGGAATTCAACTGGTAAGACCACGGAAGTCTACGGAACAGTACAGACTAAAATACGGGTCTTACATTTACACACTAAAATAATTTATGAGGAATAAGGCACGTCAAGAGGGATCCATTACTGAGGCATACATTTATAATGAGTGTCTGATATTTTGCTCCATGTATTTTCATGGCATATAGACTAGATTCAACCGAGAAGATCAGAATGTCAACGAAGGGTAAGAGCATGAACAAGGACTCATATTTGTATTCGCACACAACGTACGTCCTATAGGATCCCTGATGTTTCATGATATGGATCTTGAGGATCAAGCAAAGGCACGGTGGTATGTGTTGCACAATTGTGAAGAAATAAAGTCATACATAGAGTAAGTTAAATCCCTCGATAATTGTATCTCTACATACGTTGATCTTTAATATTTCTTGCTGATGACGTGCTAATTATGTGTAGCAAACACATCGAGGAGATGAAGTCCCAATACCCTACAAATTTTGATCGGATGCATTAGGATCAGTTTTCAGAATGGTTCGCAAAACATATAAGATTTCACCTTGTATCTCACTACACTTAGAATTTTGTCGTATTGCATAATATTTAAACATAAGAAAATTCCTAAACAATTACATTCTATACGTGATAATAGATGAAGACGTTGCGCGCTAGCAACTCTACGGATGCGTCTGATGCACTCTACTCACTAGTGTATGTCCCTGATAGACGTGTATCTAAGTATACAGGTTGTATTGTAAATGAGATTCGGTTCCACATTAAAGAGCCTGAGAAGTATAGGACCAAACAAAATAGTGGGGTGGTTGTGAAGGGAACACATGAGGAGGTAGAAATTTACTTTTATGGCATTTTGACAGATATTATTAAGTTGAGTTATTGTATGAGAAAGCAGATGTACTTATTTAAATGTGATTGGTGGGACATTGGAAATAAGAAGTTGGGAATATAGACTAACAACTACTTTACGAGAATAAATTTATCTTGGAAGTGGTTTAAGGACGACTCATTTATCCTCGCCAGCTAAGCCAAACAAGTATTTTACCTCGCCGACACCAGGTTAGGTGGCTCTTGGCATGTGGTGTAAAAAATAAAGCCCAGGAACGTATTTAACATTCCCGAACCAGACGTTAAAGACAGCGAGGACGGGGGAAATGAAACGTCTAGGGTTGAACAAGCATATCAAGAAGACTTGCCATCTAGGGTTAGAAGGACTGATCCAAATGTTGATATTGATATGGTGTAATTGAACAGAGATGATATGACACTTGATCATGTTGATGCCTCAATAATACATGACATTGTTAGAGATGATATCGGTTTCATTGATGATGGCATTGCAGACGATGAAGAGAAAATACTGATCAATGATAGTGATGGTGAAGAAGAAATAATCCTAAGCGATAGTGATACAGACGACGAATATTAAATGTACACATGATTTACATATCATTTTTCAATTCGAATAATTTGATTATTACATGTATACATGTTTTATAAGTCATGATTTATTCTTTTAATTGACTTGTTTGTAATTCGCATTTGCAGTTGAGTCAATTTCTGATCGTGTCCTCCTCAAACCGGAGCGTAACGGAAGCATGCAACATAATTCATCAGCTATTATGGGTGAACTTTTCGGCCCTATCTTCTTCTGGTAGGGTCAAAGAGATACCTGGTCTGGTCAATGAGTGTAAGAGGGAATATATCGATGATGACTCGGATGAAAGATTATACAACTCAAAGAAATTTCAGACCTGATTGAGGAATATAATCGATGGAAACTTTGTATGGATGGTGCAGTTTTGTCACTTGCACATCTAAATGGAGCCCGAGAGACTAGATTTCTCTTATTATGACTAGTATGTTGGCTGTAACAATGTTGAGTACTCACATAGCTTAACATATACTTTTGCAACATACGATAACTTACGCAGGGAGTACTTTGGATAGTTGATCCGAAGTTGTAAATTATTACAATGAAATAAATGTATTTAATATAGAATGACAATGTGTAATAAATTTTTTAAATTTTATTTGAATGTTTACGGTTTTATTATATTCTGTTTGCATTATAATGTAATGGTCTAATCATATTTTAATAATCTCTCTAAGCATAAGCACAAATTCATTCTACCATCAACACTACTTGTATAATGTTTTAGAATATTCCACTTGCACTGTAAAGTTTAATGTGTTTATTATATTGATGTTCATACACTTGTATTGATATTGTTTAAATTTATAAGTTTGCAGTTTGCATAGTTTAGTCATGACACCAGGTGGGAGATCAGGTCGTTCGTCACTAGATCTACCCCTTCCACCCGTGATGCGGCGGAGACAGCATCGATGTTGCATGCTACATCACTGACATCTGAGCCCTCTGTTTAGCATACACTGGGCACTAAATGTAAGTGTAGACATATATTTCTTTTAGTGACTTCTGTTTATGTTTAGAATTACATATTTCTTTTGCAACAGCATCGTCGACCAGCCGACGAGGACGTGGACCCATGCATGGGTTAGTTTTAGAGCGACTTATGCGTGAGGGTAGAGTGATAGTAGAGTTCCCACAGGACTGCCTTAGACCTATTGGGGACAATGCCAGATTATTTACGTTGGAGGTCGGTTTCCTATGCTAATCTATGATCCCCGCCACCACCCCCCGTTGGGCAGATGTGATAAATGACGTGCGGTAGCTCATTCGTCAGCGCATTCAGGTAAAATTGAGTAAATTAATTTTTTTTTTTTAAAATTTTATTTACGGTTAAGTTATTTTCTTAATAAGTTTATTGCCTTAATCTATTATTTACAAAATTGCAGGATAAATTTATCTTATATCTAAGTGTTCCATACATTTCCCATGCCATTGACGACATGGTCAAGGAGTGGTTCAAGGAGCACTGCGGGGATTTACACCCACGATACAAGCGGTGCAAGAGCCACGAGGAGGTCGTACTGTCCACATCGCCGCAGGTGACTATAGAGATTGACGGATGCTCTGTGACAGATTTTCTTTTGAGGCTTTTTAAGTAATATTTACATATTTACGATACCTTAAGGTAACAATTAAATTCACAATTAATAACAATATATTATTAATAATGTGTTCAAAAGATGAGTAGAATAAATTCTATGAACAGAGGAAAGTTAGAAGTGAACCATGTAGCTAGTTTAAAGTCATTTTTACGACATCGTCATGACATGGTAAGAAATTTCTGGTAATTATTAAATTGATATATTCAAAGTCATTTATATTAATTTTCGTCACCGATCATGAGCCTAGAACAGTAGACCTCTACAGAGGGACTTACTGTCTGCAGGCGACGGGATCTTAGGTTCATCCTAGATCCAGCGAAATTGGGTAAAAATCCTTACATTGTACAATTTAATTGCATTAAATTATAATAACATCATTAATTATGAAAATTCATATGTTTTCATTATAGGCGACGATGAACACCATGCGCAGTCAGCCCACTCTTGATGGTAATCAGTGGAGTGATCTAGATATCTTGAGCGAGTTGTTTGGACTCGTTTTGGATATGTGCGTGGGTTTGGCCATGGTGCTAAGCTCATGGCACCCGCTAGACCTAACTCCAACCGATCCGTCGCTTACGAGAGCACCCTATGCCGAGCTGATATCGTAGAGAGAGAGGTTCAGCAGCTACGGGTCATCGTCGACAGAGAGTAGATGGAGAGGCAGAGGGAGGACCCAGAGAGGTGGATTGAAGAGATGCAGGTGGAGCATGAGCGATGAATGCAGGAGATATTTCATGCTCTCGCTACACGCTTAGCCACCGATGCATCAAAACCTCCACCTTTATCTTCATGAATTTTTTATTTTTTTTTATGATTTATTTTATATACGAATGTTAAACTTATATGTATTTGTACGTGAATGAATGTGATGTGGATAAGATTATTTGTGTATGTATGGATGGAGTTTGTGTTTAGATGGATGTAATTTGTGTTTGGATGGATGTGAATGAGAATATGATGAAATATATCATAACAGGTGTATATTAGAAAATTTTGCTTGAATTTTGAAAAAAAAAAGATACTATTACCGACAAAATATTTTGTAGGTAAAAGTTGAAATAGCGGTGAAGACCGCTTGAGTTGAAGTCGAAATATGCCAATATGTCCTAGAGGGGGGTGAATAGGACTTGTTGAAAGTTTTTGCAATGTATTTAAAAAAATTTCGTTACACTAATCCTTATAGATATGCAATTATTAGGATTACTCAAATGTAACTCTACTGGCTTCCAAGTCAGGTAGAGGATCCAATCACAAACTATTCAAGAAATAACAATATGTAATTTAGTTTATGATGGATATGACTGTGTGTGTGTGTGTAAGATGTGATCTCAGATATATAGGTATGAAAGTAATGAAGTAAATCACATGCACAAGAGAATAATAATCGCAAACACAATCATTTTTATAGTGGTTCAACTACTTGTCTACTCCAATCCCGGTAACCGCACTCAACATCGCGCCAGCTTTTAGGCACACTGGCCAAGGATCTTCGCTAAGACCCTAACGGAGGTTTCATTCGGTTCACCTTAAACTTGAGGTTTTACACGGTTCACCTCAAACTGAAGGCTTTACTAGTTCACCCCTTACCAGATGTTTATGCTCTCCACAGAGCAAGGGTCCACACAACGCACCCACCACGTACACTCCTGCCAGAGGCCTCCTTGAGGACTTCAAGGGTGAAAAATACCTTAGACCCAATCCTATAAAGGAATGATCAAAGGGTCCTCTTGACTTTAGATACTTACAGATAAGTTGATGAGTCCCATTCAGCACATGACGAAGATCTCCTCCTTGTTGATGAAGAGTCTTCTGTTCCTTTGATCCGTAACAAATGATGTACCAATATAATGTAACGGGTTGGATCAAGGTTATGATGGAATCCTACTCTTTAAAGGTTTTCCTATTAGGAAGGTAGAGTGATTCCAATCATCTATGCATTCGAGGCATCCCAGCTTAATGATGTGCCATTAAAGTAGTAGCTGAAGGATCCTTGAATGCGGAAGTTCATTCCCCAATCCACTCTATTGAATATCAATGATGAGAGTGGATTGGATGATGAACTCCCTTGAGAGAAAGGGCTTTGGGTAAATGATCTGAGGTTAAACACACAAAAGCACTCTCTTCTTTCTCTCACAACAACTAAAGACAAGTTCTCTTTAAATAGGCAAAAGGTTCCAACGGATATAAAATGGTCACATTTATAACAGAGTTCGATATCATCGAGTGGGTTAGATATCATCGAGCATATACTCTCGATTGTATCGATGGTCCACTCGATGACACAAACTCTATTTCATACGCTTTTGAAAAACCATCTACCAACTAATCGAGGGAATCGAGACTCGTGTCAATGCCATCAGATTTTAAACTCCAATTTTATCGATACAAGGATCGAGTCCTCGACATTTGAAAAATGAGAGAAACTTGCTTTAAAATTTTCAGGATAACATATATGATTGGGGGATACTCGATATCATCAGAATTTGAATGTCGATGATATCGACGGTCGTGTTGATGTATCGATAAGTCAAAAGATTTTATCAGTGAGCTTGCTAGAAAAGTTTTATCCTTTCTCGATGCAATTGATCCGGCCCCAATATCATCGATGTTTAGAATATCAATTTTATCAAGTGACCCCCGATTAGAATTGAAAACCACCTAAAAATAAAATTGTTGGAGAACTTCGCGCTCATGATCGATAATATCGAGAGCCTTCCGATATCATCGAGATTTGAACTCTGATGGTATCGGGGAGGGCTCCGATATATCAAAGCATATATGATTTTTCTTAATAAAAATAGGGGCGCCGGATCTGCCTGTCGATATTATCGAGCCACCTTCGATGGGCTTGAGATTCAAATATCGATGATATAGATAAGTGTGTCGATACATCGATAATTCTGTCCATATATGTATTTGGTTACTAGACACATTAAGTCCTCATTCGATTTTATTGATTGGTCTTTCGAGGACATCGATAGCGCAGGTCGATCATATCGAGATGTGTATCGAGACAATCGATAGGGCAAGAAGGCTTAAAGATTTTCTGATTTTTGAAAAAGTTAAAAACCCTAATATGTTTTAACTTATTTTTAAGGGTTATAACACCTGGTGTTTTGGGACATAGGATGTGAGGCTTAGATTTACCTAAGGCGAGCTTCCACACATGTGGTTGAGGAAGAATCTTGAATTGATCTTCCTGTGATACTTTGTAGTCCGACTGACTTAACACACGCTAATTGACAAACTAGGGCACTAGCAACGACACATTCAATCTCCCCCTTTGTCAATTACGTGACAAAATACGCAAAACACCCTAGAACAATATCTAGACAGACACATCCTAAATTGTGTGTACATGCATTTTATACAATTTTACAAATTCTAATGAACCCATGTACACAACCAGTATCTGCTCCCCTTTACTGTAAAAGCTCCCCCATTCTTGGTGCAGCTGCTCCCCCTAACTCCTGCAACACATTCTAACAAATATGCAATTTTCCACACGGGGTGTTTTGAACTGTTCTCCCCCATTTTTATCAGTTATTGGCAAAGGCACAGTAGATATTGATTGAAGATTTAAGGACATATGGGAGAATCAGTCAGATATAGATGTAGTAAGAGAAAATTAGTGTAAAGCATACATCATTTTCAGACAGTATGGATGCATGTTAAAGAAGGCATTGACACAACCAGATAAGATGATCATAAAAAACACATGCATTCCATATCAGAGAGTATATATCAGAAACTTAGATACACAAGGGGATCTTAACATAGTTATGGTAGTAAAAGAGTAAGCATTATATTCAGCCATAGTTAATCAATATCCAAAAAAAAATATAATGCCCAAGGTTGGCAGATATTCGGCATTCATTCACTAAACACAAAAATAACTGTTAAGCCCATTCATGGGCAACCTCAATCAAACATTAGTTTTTAACCCATCCATGGGCAATTAAAAATATCTAGCAGCAACAGACCCTTACGGGGTATATATGTAAGACCCGTATCCTAATCTGTACTGTTCCGTCGCTTTCCGCGATCCTTCTCGTCAAATTTCACTGACCTGCGACCTGTAATCAACTTTACTCATGACCGTAAGTCGTATCCTATACATTTGAGTCAGCTTAATCCGAGACTTGTATCATTGCGACCGCACCGTCACCGCGGTTCCAACGCCGCGATTCACACACCGATCCGATACCCAGACAAGGTGATGTGGACCCACGTTCAGTTCGAGAAAAAACACCGCGCGTTACAAATCCCAAGAGAATCTCTACAACATGTCCCATCAATCACATCAATCAATCCCATCAATCACCTCTCATGTCAAGTACAAAGCACCCATGCTTTCTTTCTCCACAAGCCAAGCAACCACCAAGTCAACTCTCATGTCAAGTACACCATCACCTCACCCATCACTCACACCATCACCCATATTTCATATCTCCTTACAACCCTCTCTCTCTCCCCCTCATTTCCCAAGCAACAAATCACAAGCAAAAGAGAACCCACGTCCAAGCTCTTCCCGTAAGAGAAAGTGTGATCTTGGTGGTCCACTTTTCCATCCCAAAAGCTCTAATCCTAGCCATCCATTTTCCATCTCCACCATCAAAGTGAAGCTATACGAGAGTAGCTTTCCAATGGAGCAAGAAGATCAAGTGGTGGGGTGCTTCTATAGGCTAGATTTTTATATTTTTATGATGGGCCAAGTGAGGCCTACCGATCGATTGTATGGATCTCACTTTGGACCCTAAGATGTGTCCGATGGCCCACCTTGATTATCACTTGATGTATGATTGAATGCAAGGAGGGCCCATAGTATCGGGGTCCCTCCATCACACGTGTGTCCCACCTTTTTCTCTCTCTCTCTCTCTCTCCGTTTCTCTTTCAATTTTTTTTAGGTGTGATGATGTGGCCGTGTGGTCCATCCGGATGAACCCCACCTTGGTGTATGTTTCATCCACACCCTTCATGCATATGGTGGCCCACCTGGATAACATATCTGAAGGTGGGGCCCACCTTAGTATATATGTTGTATCCAAAATCATCCAGCGTCCAGGGACGCTGGACGTCAGTGAAGGGTGAGCCGACAGTGGGTGTACTAATGGCAGCAGCAACAAAAAAAAAAGAAGAAAGTTTTGGGAATGGCTATCCATGTAGGCCCTACCCTGATATTCGGATCCAATCCATGCCAACCATCCTATTCCTTGGCTCATTTTAGGCGTTGAGCTAAAAAATGAGGCCAATCAGATAATCAAGCGGGCCGTACCATAGAAAAGTATGTTTCCTATCGTTCAAAGCTATTAGGACCTACCTTGCTGTTTCTACACGTTAAAAATGCCGAACATTAGACTTGTTCAGCATGTTTTGAGCCCTAGAATCCATTGGACGGGGTGAATTTGGTTGATGCGGGCCCCACGCTGAGAAACCTTAGAAAAATACTTTTTTCAAAAATAAAAATAAAATCATACACAACAACATTTGCTGCTGTGTCAGAGACACAGGCAACGCCTGCTGTTGGCGGGCGGACGGGCAGCAAACCCACGACCTAGCCATGGACTCCACCATGATGTTCATTTTTCATCCAACACATTCATGAGGTGGGCCACCTCCTGAGGTGGGCCCCCTCCAAGTTTCAGCGACGTCCAAGGCTCAGGTGGCCCACATCAGAGGAAATAGCGGTGATTGAATTCTACCATTAAAACCCTTTTGGGCCCACAGAAGTTTTGAATCAATCTGATATTTGTTTTTTCTCTTCATTCCAGGTCAGCGTGACCATATCAACAGGTTGGACGGTGAGTAAATATTATGGTGGGCCCCACGTGGGACCCACTGATGCATATATTATGACCCACACCGTCCCTGGGTGGGACGGTGGTGTACCTCACTCCAGTAGCTTGTTGGAGTGGCGTTAACTAAGCTCTGTGGCCCCATATTTTAATCATCCACACCGTCTATCTATGGACCCCCACCATGATGCATGAGTTATATCCTAACCGTCCATCCATTTTGAGAGCTCATAGTTCGGTGGATCCCACCTTTGATGCATGTGTTTCATCTAAACAGTCCAACCATTTGGCAAGCCCAAATGAATAGGCTTGAGATAAAAAAAAGAAGAAGATAGATCTACGGTTCAAATGGACCCCACCTTGGCATATGTATGGGGCCCATCTTGATTTACTTATGGCCATCCATTGAGGCCCACCTTGGTATATATTTAAAGCCCATGGGATTAAGCCCATTTAGCACATATAAAGCCCATGGGATTAAGCCCATTTGATACATATAAAGCTCATGGGATTAAGCCCATTTGATACATATAAGGCTTATGCGATTTAGCCCATTTGATGTGCATGGGGCGCAAATGGAGTGGCCCATTTGATATATATATATATATATATATATATATATATATATATATATATATATATATATATATATATATATATATATATATATATATATATATATATATATAAGGCCCATGGGACGTGGCCCATTTTGAAATATTGTAAGGCCCATTATGATGTACTCTAGGCCCGCAGGTCATGGACCATTGCAATGTACATAAGGCTCATTGGTGAGGCCCATTAATGCAGCCCATTTGATGAATGTAAGGCCCATGTGATACAGCCCATTTGATGTATCTAAGGCCCATGGGTCGAGGCCCAACGGGATGTCCTTATAGTCCATTGCAATGTATGATTTCCCATGGTTCATGTAATGATGTTTATGGCAGGCCGTGCCTTAGGAGCAATGATGGTTTGACGTCCACATTGTATGTATAGTGTTGGTTAAATGTCCGCATTATAACTCTCCTTAGGGCCCATTGATAGGCCCATACTCGTTAATATTCATTGCTTTATAACATGTTTAGTATAATCCCATGACTCATGCCCATACTCATCATATGTATGCTTGATATGAGTAGTGACTGATCATAGCATACGTCATTGGGCAGACCATTTATGGGACTCATTATGAGATGGAGTGCCCCACATGATCGCGCAATACACGCTGGATTCCTGCATGATTTGATGTGTGATTCATGCATCTCACATATGTGTGACTTAATCACTGCACGCCCTAGCGACATCAGAGCCATGGCTCCACAGGTACATAGTGGATGGCCGTATTGGATACCGAAAATGCTTGGTTCTAGCACTGTAGGCACTTAGGATGTCCTTGGGTGAGAGTACCAGAACCTTTTTGGTATCGGGAGATGCTCCAACGTCTAGACCGAGTGGATGCATGAGCGCCCAAGTGCCGAATACCAGTAGGCCGCGTCTCCCACTGTGTCGTGGTCGGTTAGAAGGGGGTGTGGCCTTATCTGCCTGAGTGAGGGAGCTATAAGCTAGGATGATTTGACCAGCTCATAAATGAGTTCGCTATCGACGATCTGGGTAGGTATTGGTAGACTATTGGTCAGGAGGATAGTGAGGTCTATTCTGCTTGCTTGGCTGTGCAGCTAGGGAGGAGGCAGTCAGTGTGAGTGTATTAGACCCCGGTGATATTTAGAGAGGAACTGTACTGATATGTGTACTTGATGAGTACCGACTTGCTTGGATTGCATTTCGCATATGACATTCGGCTATGTAGGCCTTGCTTTGCATCGGTGTGGCCGATAACATTCATGTCTCGCATCGCATGGCCTTGGTATGGTCGATAGCATTCATGCCTTGCATTTCATAGCCTTTGTATGGTTAATTTTATTCATGGACTTACCACATACTTTCGCATTACCTGATATTGTACACTCGGTGTTTGCCTTGCGCACACACTTACACCACCCTCTAAGCTTTTGTAAGATTATGCACGATAGTTGCATGCAGGTAGTGTTGGACAGCAGCAGCGCTGAGACAGGAGCGCGTATCAGGACCTTTTGGAGCTTTTTGATCACCTTGTATTTTTCTTTCCTCATTGTACTTAAGTTTTTGATATAGTGGATATGTGGTGATGTTGTTTTGTGACTTGGTTATACTTGTGGTTATGCTCCATTACAAAAAAAAATTATTCTGAAAATCCTCCTTGTAGGATCCCAGGATCGAAATCTGGCATTTGATTGTCAGGAGCCGAGAATGGGGCACTACAAAGGCTGTCGGCACTGGATTCGGCAATCGGAATTCATGTGAATCCAATTTTTGGGTTTGGGGTGTGACAATATATATATAAAAAATGCAAACTGTCCGGGGACTATCACATTCGCTCATGAGAGCGTAGAGCACCAAAAAGATACTTATGCTCATACATTGAAATAAGTACAGGTGAATGTGACAGTGTTCAGAGACCCGCATTATGGCGGAGGAGCAGAGGTTGATGGTGCCATATCATCTTGTCGATAGGTGATTATCTCGACCAAATGTTGTACCATCTGCTGTACTCCCTGGACCAGCCTTTCGAGGACTGTAAGCCTTTCTCGTACAAAGTGGACGTCCCTCTAAATCGCACCGATCCTGTCTAGTTTAAATCGTTTGGCATACCTGTGTGATGATGTTGACGGAGCAGGATCTATTCTAGGAGGTATATCTCTGTCCACTTCAGTTTCTTTCATAGGGCCACCACTTTCACCTCTAGCCTCTTCTGCTTGAACAACCTCCTCTGGGTTCGGAGGGTACTAGTGAAAAATCAAGTCCATCTTACGAATGTTGTTCTTATTGAGGACTTGAAGAGGGTGGATCGGATTAGTGGTTGTTGGGAATTCAATGGCATTGCAAATCATGTTTATGATCTAGGAATATGGCAGATGAAGGTCCCTGGATGTATAAATGACATTTACCAACTGATGGACGAGCAGAGTTGGAAGATAGATCTTTATTCCATTGGCAATTGAGTACACTATCATAGTTATGAAGCCTGTGAGATCAGATCGGTTGGTACTTTTGGAATATATGTTTGTGGCGAAGATGTCACGCATGACCTAGAATCTTGGTTCCATGTACCTAGCTTTCAACGCATTCCCTTGATGCCACGGGATGTCCCTATTATGACACAGGAACTTAGTTATCATGGACTGAATTTGTAACACCCTGAAAATCGGGGGTTGTGTATAAACCCAACTCCCGAGTTCCAGACAATCACTTATGCAATAAGAATGAATATGATTTAAAGTTGACTGAGTTAGAGCATTCACATGAGTAAGATTATACCAAAACTACAATTTATACTCCAGATTCAGTGATAAAACGCAAGCGGAAGACTGAAGAATAAATATATCACTGTATAGAAAACAAAATAAATCTCAACTGTCTCCAAAGTATGAATACATCTCTGAGTCTCATATACATGTAATAAAATAAAAATCAAAATGTCTGAAGTCCAACTAGTATGTCCCGCCAATCCAGGCCACCTATGCAAAGCCGTCGTGAAACTGCATATATGAGAACTTGTCTTGGTCCTCATCGTAATCCGGCTCTGCCTCCTGAATTGCCGCCTCACCTGCATCTAAGACAGGGTCTAATGGGTGTTGCAAACACCATCCTGTAACGTGGGAGTGAGTGATCAACTCAGTGGAATAATAGAGTAGAGATTAACATGTTCTCAAATCAATCATGCGATAATAGTAAAGCAATAAATCAAACATTCCTAAATACTGTTGTTAATACAATATGACATGACATGATGGATGCCCTCACCGACATTCTCCCTCATACGCACCATTTGCGTCCGCGGCATGCTTACGTACTGCTCAGTGCTCCACATCTTCCAGGCACATGTAATGTGATGTGGATATGATTACCAAGTTATTATTATTCCTTTTCATACAGCAGTATTAGGAAACTAAGGTACTTCCCTTATATCAATCCCAACACAGATCCTGTCTAGGGTCGTCACTCCTAGAAAGCACATACGATGTTACATTTGTAAGTCGCTGCAAGGGCTGCCAGGGCTGTTGCTCGCACTCGTTGCACCGCTCCCCCATCACCTTATCAATACAGGCCTAATGTACTCTCATTGCTACGGAAGGGTCGTCACCTCCCGTAGGCTTAGAATATGCTCGCAGTCACTACAAAGGGCTTGTCACCTGATCAGTGTAGGCCGACAGCAAGATTATAGTGTCTCATACCACCATAATCTGCTCACAAGTTATAGGTGCTCACTGGTCACTACGGGGAGGTTTGTGGCCCCAGGTTTGTGGCCTCTTCCTTAGAGTGATGCGTCCACAATACCTTCACAAGGGAGATCACCTTGCTACGCAGTACCTGCTCCTTCCTGTCTAGGATACGGGTCGGTCGCAGGATATATGTAACATCCTCTCCTAACTGCACCTGCTCCCATCTGATGATATGGAAAGGATCAGAAACGTATTTCTTCAGCATAGAAACATGAAATACGTTGTGAACGCTCGCGAGAGGCGTAGGTAAAGCCAGACGATAAGCCACTGCACTCACACGATCGAGAATTTGAAATGGTCCAATGAATCGCGGTGCCAGCTTCCCCTTCTTCCCGAACCGAAGGACTCCCTTCATAGGGAAACTCACAAAAATACATGATCCCCAACCGTGAACTCTAGTGGCCGCCATCTCGTATCGGCATAACTCTTCTGTTTACTTTGCGCTGTGAGAAGCCAGCGTCTAATGATGTCAATCTTCTCCGACGTCACCTGCACTAACTCTGGGCCGATCAATCTACGCTCACCAACCTCTGCCCAGCAATGCGGTGCTCGACAAGGTCGCCCATACAATGCCTCGTAAGGTGCCATACAAATACTTGCTTGGTAACTGTTATTGTACGCGAACTTCGCATATGCAAGACAATCATCCCAACTGTCCTTGAAGTCCAATGCGCAAGCCCGCAACATGTCCTCTAAGATCTGGTTCACCCGTTCTGTCTGTCCGTCAGTCTATGGGTGGAAGGCAGTACTGAACTTCAACTTCACACCTATAGCCTCCTGAATGCGAGTCCAGAAAATAGAAGTGAAACGCGTGTCTCTGTCCGACACGATCTCCAACGGAACTCCATGCAGACGCACGATCTCTCTGATATACAGTCTGGCTAACTCGTCTGCAGAGCTCGCAACTCTGATCGGTAGGAAGTGCGCCGACTTCGTCAGACGATCGACGATCACCCAAATAAAATCATGTCCCTTCCTCGTCTTCGTAGCCCTGAGATGAAATCCATGAAAATGAAGTCCCACTTCCACTCAGCTATAGGCATAGGCTGAAGGAGTCCAGGTGGTCGGCGATGCTCTGCCTTTACCTGCTGGCAAGTGAGACAATGGGACACGAACTCTGCGATGTGGGTCTTCATACCTTCCTACCAATAAGTCCTCCTCACATCGCGATACATCTTGGTGCTGCCCGGATGCATCGCAAGTCTGGTACAGTGCGCAGCCTCGAGAATCTCTCGTCTCAAGTCGGGAATGTCTGGGACGCATAGGCGGCCACGATAACGTAAGCCCCCATCCGTGCCAACTTGCCACTCGGCGTCTGCATCATCACTGGCCTACTCTCGAAGCTCAGTAAGATGCGCATCATCCCGCTGCGCCTCGATGAGTCTGTCATCGATCTGAGATCGCACTTGCACATGTGCGATAAACTCATAGGGCTCCTCCACAGTGAGTTTCTGCTCAAAGTCTCGTAAAAACTCAATCATGTCCCACTCAGCAACCATCAGCGGAGCCGTAAACTCTATCGCCTTCTTGCGGTTCAACGCGTCAGCCACAAAGTTCGCCTTGCCAGGACGGTAGGAAACTTCGAAGTTGAAGTCTTTCAAAGTCTCCATCCATCGCCGCTGCCTCATATTCAAGTCCCGCTGTGTGAATATGTACTTGAGGCTCTTGTGATCGCAAAAGAGCTCGAACTCCTCTCCATAGAGGTAATGTCTCCAGAGTCTCAGTGCGAATATGACGGCTGCCAACTCAAGGTCATGTGTAGGGTAATTCTCCTCATGCTTCCTTAATTATCTCGAGGCATACGAAATTACCCTGTCCCTCTGCATAAGGACACAACCCAAACCAACGCTAGACGCGTCGGTATATATAGTGTATCTAACCCCTTGCTCTGGCAATACTAGAACAGGGGCGGATGTGAGCCTATCCTTCAGCTCCTGAAAAGCTGACTCCGCCTTGTCATTCCAGGCGAACTTCACATCCTTCCGTGTCAACTGAGATAGAGGTCTGGTGATCTTTGAGAAATCCTAAATGAAGCATCGATAGTAGCCAGCAAGACCCAAGAAACTCCTCACCTCAGTGACAGAACCAGGCTGCTCCCAGTCCTGAACTGCAGCTACCTTAGACAGGTTAACTGCCATGCCATCCTTGGACACCACGTGTCCCAGGAACTTCACTTCCTGCTTCCAGAAATCGCACTTCTTGTACTGTGCGAACAACTGATGCTGTCTCAGTGTATTCAGGACCAAGCGCAAGTGCTCCTCATGCTCCTCTCGACTCCTAGAGTATACCAAAATGTCGTCAATGAACACCACGACGAATCGATAGAGGAAAGGCCAAAATACCCTGTTCATCAGATCCATGAACACGGCTGGTGCGTTCGTGAGACCGAACGACATCACAAGGAACTCGTAGTGGCCAAAGCTGGTCCTGAATACTGTCTTCTGCACGTCCTCATCTCTGACGCGCAACTGATGATATCCTGACTGAAGATCAATCTTCGAGAAGTACTGCGCCCCTCTCAACTGATCAAATAAGTCATCGATCCTGGGTAAGGGTACTTGTTCTTCACTGTGATCTGGTTTAGCCTGCGATAATCAATACACAATCGCATCGAACCATCCTTCTTCTTCACAAACAGAACTGGTGCTCCCCAAGGAGACACACTGGGTCGAATAAGACCAAGCTCCAACAGATCATCAATCTGCGTCCTCAACTCCTCCATCTCACATGGTGCCATGCGATACGTCGGCAGTGAGATGGGCGTGGAACCAGGTACCAGATCGACAGTAAAATCAATCTCTCGCTGAGGAGGCAAACCAGGGATCTTCCTAAACAGATCCCCAAAATCACGGACGACTGGCGTATGCTCAAGCGTCTGGGCACCAGCGTCCCGTAGTAAAGTAGCGTAGCTGAGTATGTGGAAGGGAAGATTTACCCGCGCTGAAAATGTAAGAGGTGTGCCATCTGGCTCGTATATCGTCACCATATGAGTCTCGCAGTCAATCTCGGCCCTCTCTGCAGTCAGCCAATCCATGCCAAGAATGACGTCGAGATGAACAAGAGAAGGGTCGACGACAAGATCAATAGACATGGTCCTGCCTCCTAAATCCATCAAGCAACCTTCACACATCAGGGTGGCATCAGAAAAATTTCCGTGAGTTGAAAGGACTCGCACTCCATCCATACGAATAGTCGGTAGTCCAAGACGCCTGACTATGGAACGCGATATCAAAGAAAGCGTGGACCCAGTATCTACCATCACAAGTATAGGAGTACCTCCGATGTGGGCGGTGACCTCAAAGACCAAAGGCTGAGTAGTGTCTGTCTCAGCTGCCTCAGCTGTCAAAGCATGAACCCGAGCCTGCTGTGACTGGTTCGGCCGCGGTATTATAGGCCGTAGAGGCGGCCTGAAATGAGATGCGGGAGGTCTGAAGGAAGGGTGGCAGGAGCCAACCGTAGAGGGGGTGCTGATATAGCCTATGGGCGTGGACGGTCGATCTTCTGCGGTGGTGAGAACCCACTGTCTCTCATCCGAACGAAACAGCTCTGCACTGCGTGACCCGCTCTCCCATAGTAAGTACATGATAGATCAGGGCGCCTCATCGGTAACACTGGCGCTGTAGCCCTAGGAGGAGGGTCAACGCGAGGCCTCTTGCCCGCAAAGGGCCTGTCCTACAACTCTGGTCACGGCCTAAGGACAATAGGGCCACGAGATTGCGCAAGCCGATCCACATCCTGCTCTGCCCGCATAGACATCTGAATCAGCTCAGCGTAGGAGGGGATGCTCACTCAACACATCTTCGACCGTATGTCCGGTCATAAATCCTCAGAAAAGCGCCGTATGCGCATCTTCTCATCAGCAAGTATAGTTAGGACATATCTGCCCAACTCAGTGAATCGATGCTCATACTCTGTGACTGTCATGCCCCCTTCCTGAGGCGTAGAAACTCATTCTTCCGCTCATGCCTGTATGTCTGGAGATAGTATTTCTCGTGAAAACGGAACTCGAATGCTGCCCAAGTCCAGACGTAATCGACTGCAACGGTCCGCAACATACTATCCCACCACAAGCTGGCCTCTCGCTCAAACAGGAACGTAGCCAACTCTACCTGCTCAAGCTCTGAGCAATGCAGCATCCGTAGTATCTTCGACACACGGTCGAGCCAATACTCGGCCTCCTCGAGTCTGTGAAAACCCGTAAATGTAGGAGGCCATAAGCGCTGGAATCGCTCGAGTAGGCCCCGTGTATCCGTAGCATTTCCCACAGGGTAAGAAGGTGGTGCAGGATGAGCCATGCCCTCATCTTGAGCATAAGTACCGACATCCTCAACTGAATGCACAGGTGGTGTAGGTGGAGTTGCACTCCCACCCTGGGCTAGAGCCCCTACTATAGTAGTCAAGAGCTGCTGCTGCTGCTGCATCATGGCCATCATCTGTTCAAACCTATCAGGAGGTGGAGCGGGCTGTGACACATATTGCGTCGAGGAAGACGCGCGATGCTACTCTCTGACAGGAGGTGTGAAAGGCGGCGGTCCAACTACAGGACCTGTGGAAGGCTAAGACTCACGTGCAGTCTCAGGAATTGGACCCATAGCAGGGTCCATATAAGCATCAGTCTGGAGAGGAACCTGATCCATAGGCTCTCCCAATGTAAGTCGTGCGGTGCTCTGTATAGCCTTAGGCGACATGTCCTATATTCAAAATAGGGCGCAACCTTGTTAGTCACAGCTATAGCACAAACACACCACCACCAGTCATTCACATAACAAGTCAAAGACATTCTATGCATTTCATTTACTCAAAATTTGTCACAATACAAGAGATATATCCTTACATGCATCATGACCAGAAACACATGGGAACTAAGCCAGTAAGCTACTACAATAATATAAGCAAACTACTAGCCTTATCAGGCTTACACAAGAAAGCAGGAAATAACTAACTACTACAAATAACATCTAGATCTAGATCACTAGACCGAGTCTGGGGATGGAGAAGGAGCACCCTTATCCTGCAAGCAACACAGGATCACCTTCAAGTTGCGATTCACCTTACCAAATTTTCTCTTCATGACGGCCTTAGTATCCTCAACTTCGGCTCGAAGTTTCTGGACTTCCCGTCGCAAGGCAACCTGACTCTTCTCGAGTCGGGCAATGTGAGCATCTCCAGTAGCCCGCGTCACTGGAGGAGGGCTCTCATCAGTATCCTGAGCCTCCTCTTCTTCCTCTTCCTGGGCTTCTTCCTCTATTTTCTCCCTAGGTTCTTCTTCACTTGAACCTTCCTCGCCATGATAATCGCCCTCGCTATCCTCATCAAGCTGAGCCTCATGCTACCTTCATCTTGTCCATAGTAGACTCGTCAATGTGGTGAATCGGTACTGGCAACTCCGGCCCAAGTCTGTACGCAAACTCAAGCACGATCTTGCATATGAGCCGGCCAAAAGGAAGCGACTCAGACATTCTTCTTGAATTTTCTACTAGGACTATCTGCCGCAACACAAAGGTGGCCATACACACATTCTCTCCCTGCCCCACCTGATATAAGAAATCAACCGTGAGGCGTGTACATTCGCTGCGGTTGGTCGACCTAGGATACACGTTGAACGTGCAAATGTGGTGTAGCAGGCGTAAATCATCTGACCTATGAGACACCAAGAGGCTATTGTTAGTCTGCCATGGAACCAAACTACCACATAAGAATCTAGTACGGAGATCTCGCTCACGCCTACTCTTCAGATTCTTAGCACTGGGATGAACTTCACCAAGAGGCACCTTCAGAATGCGAGCTATCAACCGAATATCGATCGTAGCCATCCAGTCTCTAACAAAGGGAATCTTGAACTACAATGACTCCAATGTAGGATACCGGATACGAGTATAGAAGGCACGAACGGTGCTCATGTTTGCTCGGGACTGTGCTTCAAAGAGCAGACCCCAGTGTGCAGCTTCAATACGCTCAAATAACAGAAATTCACTGAAGAGCCGCTCATCCACATGGGCTTCAAACAGTACCTTACGGTCAGTATAATCGCCATGAGACATCTTTGCTAACAGTACTCACGCTATTTGAGCATGGGGATCCAAATCCCACTTTGTATGAAACTCACGAGCTATGCTTGGACCTGCGGCGACGCTTGAGCTAGCAACGCCACCTCTCGGCCTTCTTGATTGTGAAGGGCGACTAGGCCCGGCTTCGTCTGTGGCAGTCTTTCTCTTTCCCATGAAAGAGAGGATGGTGGAGAAAGAGAAAAAGGCCAAAATGGCTCCAACAAACGCCATGAAAAATGAGTGAAATGGAGAGAAACCGCTGCCCAAACGGACTGAAGTGGATCTAGGTGTTGTAGAGGGATGCTTCAAGCTTCCAAGGGCTAGATTTTTAAAAAGAAAAGAGAAGAATAAATGGGAATGGAGCTCCATAAGATTTCAGCCATGTTTGGAGCTTGTAGGAGCTTCAAACGATGAGATCAGAGAGGGAGGGGGTTTCAAATAGCAAAGGAGGGATGGACAGGCATCATTTTTAGTAAAGGAAGGGTTTGGAAAGGATTTGGCACCAAGTTTTGAAAGGTGGCAGCAAGAAAAACTGAAAATGGAGGGCTTGGGGGCATTTTTGTGAAGGGAGTAAGACATTTAGGGGTTTTTGAGGGACGACCCGTATATGGGAGGGGTGCCTTACCCCAAAAAGGGGGTGCGCCCGAATTTCAGCACACGTGGGGCCCGATGTACGGCGATCCATCGCCTGATCCACGATGCGATTGCAATTCGGCCACTAATCTGGCCAGTCAGACCACATGGGTTGGGTCCCCCCTGCCCTAGGGACTCCAGATATATGTGGGCCCCACCCTAGTTCATTGTGGTTTGGCCTAGAGAGGCCCAAAACTCTATTTGAGGTGTTCCAGGGCCATTCTATGAACCTGAATGCATTTAGGAATTATGTAGCATATGATTTTGGGGTAGGAGGAGCTAATCCATCCAACTAACCCATCTGTTATGAAATATTTCAAAATTGGAATGGCCAAAAGGCTAATTTTCACCTATTTTTACTATTTATAGTAAAATTTTATCTAAGTATGATTTTATATCATTTTCACATTAGGATCAATGCCTAACATGAATAGACTAAGAACTAATTGAAGAATGGGGTGGTGAGAGGAAGAATTTTGAAGGAATTGGGTGAAACGGGGTTTTTAAGCCCTAGCGATTAAATGTAAGGGTTGTGGTTGTCCCAAAACCCAAAGACATGCATTTTTGGATTTGAAAATGCTTCTGAGAACATCCCAAACCCGTCAACTAACAACCTACTGGCTATTTAGGTCGCCTCACACGACCTAAGATGCATTATGGACTCGATCGAAGTGAACGAGTTGAGTAGACTTCGCCTATTGGCGAGACTGTGATCCTACGAGTGTTTGTAGACCTTTCTCACACCCACCTAAGTCAAAGGAGCAACAACGTACGTCGCGTGTCCATAACCTAGGTCCGATTTAATCTCATTCATGCTTTGATACCAACTTATAACACCCTGAAAATTGGGGGGCGTGTATAAACCTAACTCCCGAGTTCCAGACCATCACTTATGCAATAAGAATGAATATGATTTAAAGTTGACTGAGTTAGAGCATTCACATGAGTAAGATTATACCAAAACTGCAATTCATACTCCAGATTCAGTGATAAAACGCAAGCGGAAGACTGAAGAATATATATATCACTGTATAGAAAACAAAATAAATCTCAACTGTCTCCAAAGTATGAATACATCTCTGAGTCTCATATACATGTAATAAAATAAAAATCAAAATGTCTGAAGTCCAACTAGTATGTCCCGCCAATCCAGGCCACCTATGCCAAGCCGTCGTGAAACTGCATATATGAGAACTCGTCCTGGTCCTCATCGTAATCCGACTCTGCCTCCTGAATCGCCGCCTCACCTGCATCTAAGACAGGGTCTGGTGGGTGTTGCAAACACCATCCTGTAACGTGGGAGTGAGTGATCAACTCGGTGGAATAATAGAGCAGAGATTAACATGTTCTCAAATCAATCATGCGATAATAGTAAAGCAATAAATCAAAAATTCCTAAATACTGTTGTTAATACATTATGACATGACATGATGGATGCCCTCACCGACATTCTTCCTCATACGGCACTATCTGCGTCCACGACATGCTTGCGTACCTCTCAGTGCTCCACATCTTCCAGGCACATGAAATGTGATGTGGATATGATTACCAAGTTGTTATTATTCCTTTTCATATAACAGTATTGGGAAACTAAGGTACTTCCCTTATATCAATCCCAACACAGATCCTGTCTAAGGTCGTCACTCCTAGAAATCACATACGATGTTACATTTATAGGTCGCTGCAAGGGCTGCCAAGGCTGTTGCTCGCACTCGTTGCACCGCTCCCCCATCACCTTATCAATACAGGCCTAATGTACTCTCATTGCTACGGAAGGGTCGTCGCCTCCCGTAGGCTCAGAATACGCTCGCGGTCACTACAAAGGGCTCGTCACCTGATCAATGTAGGCCGACAACAAGAATATAGTATCCCATACCACCATAATCTGCTCACGAGCCATAGGTGCTCACTGGTCACTACGGGGAGGTTTGTGGCCCCAGCGTAGGCCGACAGCTCAACCACGGTATCCCATACCACCATGCCCTGCTCATGAGTCTTTATAGATCAAGGTACCATGGTTAACAGGGTTTACAATGGTAAGTTCAGTACCCTAGGTTCAAGCAGTTGTGACTCATACAAGGTGAACAATCAACGGCCAGTCAGGTTACTTGAAGGGCTCGACTAGCACGAGCGCATCGCAAGTCGAACGACATGAAGTGCGTAAAACACTTCGTGTGGCCGAACCACTGCCGCCAACTCCAAACACGACTCGCGTTCATCAACGCGTCTTTCATGACAAATATAAGCCAACCACGAATGTACTCCATTACCGACTGCCTGGACTAAGCATAGTCCCAAACATTTGTAAATCAGCATCGATAATCATGTGAGAGTAATTGAAATGCAATACAACAATACAAGCATGTTATCACATGTTATAACATACAACTTAAGTAATTTATTCAACACATGCATTTCATACATACGATGTAATCCATACATATTGCCAACATGATGGAAATCATTTACATCAGCATATTACTTGAGAATTTAATTTCAAAACTATTTCACAACACCATATACTCAATAAATACTAATACAAATATTTATACAAACACTTAGTCTACACACTTAAGTCTACATAGTGTATGTCAACTCAAAGTGCACCTTTGGGCGAATCTCTTCACCAAACCAATTATGCACACATTCTTAATATCCTAATGCGACAAATAGCCATAACAAATAATTCAGCAAAATATGGATGCAAACTGTATTTCCTATAAATGACTAAAATGCCCTAAATCTTATATTTCCCGTACGTTTACGAAACAGAAAACGGACAGCATGTTGTACATGTCAAACGGTATTGCCGTCGATAATCTACTATTAAACGACATTGAAAGCATTGAAATCAGCCAATTAAAGCGTCTAAAATCCTCACCTTTTCCCCTAGATGTGTATCGCTTCGAACGGAGCGTATATGCTTCGTCTACGGCGAACAGGCGACCTAATACACAAGATGTATAAGCTACTTCGCTATTGGAATCGACGGAACCTTAAATCAGCAAGTGTTTAGGGTTTTCCTTACCTAGAATTGTGGTGGAATCACCAATGAAGTGATTGGGATACGTTGCTTAAGCACGTGCAACAGCTAGTGCAGGTGGCAGGAAGATCTCTCTCACACACTCTCTCAATCTCACACTTTTTCTCTCTCTCTAGCTAGGGTTTCTAACAAATTTGGATGGGTGAGATAAGTGAGGGTTTAAAGCCCCTTTATAGCCTAAAACCTTTCCAAATTAGGCTTGGGAATGATGTTTACTTGAGGTGTAACCAAATCGGGGCTGTTCTAGTCCAAAAGAGTAGTTCGGGAGGTCCCCTGGCCGAACACGATCGGACTTAAGCTCATGGTCACTGGATGTTGCTCACACCCAGTTTTCAGTCCGGTAGAGTTCGTAGATCGCACGTGGCAGTACAGTTTCAGTTCAGCGGTCATCGCACATAGATCAGGTCTACAAGTCTCACGATATGAAAGAGAAATTTTTCCTGATCCGAGGGTGTAATTTGGCTGAATTCTGATGGTCAGAACGCTTAATAATAACGCGCCAAGTCACGTGCTAGATTTGGATTAAAATTTCCAAATCTAATCCTTTTCTCACTCTCTTCACTCCAGGCTCAATGAAATAGCCTTTGAATGTCGATTGGGCTTGATTTTTGAAATGATTTTCAAGTCCAGCTAAGCGGTCATAACGGTCTAAGATTATAAGTATCGGACTTTCGACGCGCCGTCTAGATCCAATAAAAAGTTTCAAAAGGTTCCTGAGAACAAACCGGTTTAGAGTTTGATCCAAGGTTTCAGGATATTATAGCGTCATTGGTTCTACAAGTTTTGGGTCTTGTAGAAAGTATTTAAAGTGATCAGGGACGATTTCACAGCTACTCTAGCGTTGCGCTAGCTAACTTACGCTTATTTTCTAAAGGAATTAATCCTATGGGATTTCTGATCGAGTCAGTACTCGAGTTGTAGTACGGATTTTTCCAGGGCGTTACAGAATTTCCACATTGTTGAGGTGCATTTCAGCAATACCTTCCGGGGTCATGGTTAGACAGAGAATATTAGCCAATGCGGAAGGCGTAATCATCATATCATCTCCATATAAAGAGACCATGAAGGATGGAGGATCAGACACAGGTGAATGACACATGACAAGGAAGTTGCGTGTACATTTGAGTTGGTAGGGCCCTCCAAAATTTAGAACTGGCAAGCAGTCGATTGCAGCAAATAAGGGCTCCAGATTGTATGGCCTTAGACATTCCCTGTCTACTTTTCTCTCATGGATGAGCTGTCTTCCCATGTATTTGGGTGGTCGTGAAGATGCTCCAGTTGGAGGAGGTGCCGGTGGGGGCGCCTGTTCCTTAGATTGGGGCCCTCGCTATCTCGTGTGTTGCCTCGTGGGAGTGCCACGTTCCGGGCCACGTGTGCTTCCTCTTGAAGCAACCACTTTTTGTCGGGTGGACCTCGATGACTCACCCGGTCCCGACATCTTTTCTTTCTCTTTTCCCATGACGACAAAAAGATTTTGGGAAAAACAGACATTGCAGAAATAAAGAAAAGGAATACCCAAAAAAATAAATCTTGTTGTTAGAGAAGTGTATTACTGAATTTTGGACCTTCTGAGGCTGTCTGATAGTGTTTCGACCCATCCGATTGCAACGTGCGAGTAGGACGAAAAACTGAAAACCCTGGAATAAAATTCCCTTTTTCGCGTTTCATCCTTTTATATCGGGCGACATTGATCGATATCATCAATCCATATTTTGATTGTATTGATGAACTCTGGATCGATTTTATCAATTCTCTTTCCGATATCATCCTCGATCATATGCCCTTTCACATTCTAAAGAGTCATTGATTATATCAACCATTGATCGATTAATCGAAAATGATATATTGATAGTCGTATCGAAGATGAATGATTTTCCATTTCCAGCATCTAGATGACCTCTCAAGTATACTTTTAGAATTTCTATGAGTCAAGTATACAAGCAAAATTATGTACAATCATTGTACATACACAAAAGTATAAACATTTGAATGTTTATATACAAAAGATGGAGGTCTAGAACCTCAGATATATCATTTGGAGCTTAGCAAAATTTGCATCATTTCAGCAATTATCCAGGTCTAGATGCATGACTTGGACTTATCCTTTTATGCTTGATATTTTAGGGTATATGAGAATTAATCATCAGACAATTTGATTTTTCTTTAACTACCCATTGTGAGACAGATTTCTTCATTCTGTCCTTTTCTTTAGGTGGTGATGGATGGGTGTTCCTCCTTGGTGGACTTTTAACATTCTATGTTTCTCAGATTGATTTGAATTTTCCACTATGATTTTGATCAGAGTTATATGTTGTCCGTCTAGATGTCAACATTCAAACTTATAATAACTCACATCACCACATAAATGAAAAACTGGAGAGGTTCTCACATCACTACCTGAAGTAGTAGATCTTTTAGTGGTTAAGGTAGTATTTCTAGTTTTCTTTTTGGTTTTATCGTACTCCAGACCACTCTTATCTCTGAAATAGCGGTGAAGACCGCTTAAGTTGAAGTAGAGATATATGTCAATATATCCTAGAGGGGGGGTGAATAAGACTTTTTAAAGTTTTTATGAATTATTAAAAATCCTTATCACACTAATCCTATTACAGAGTACAGATTAGGATTACTCAAAATTAACTCTACTGGCTTCCAAGCCTGGTAGAGGATCCAATCACAAACTATTTAAAAGACAAACAGTTTACAGATGAGATTGTGATGGATATAACTGTGTGTGTATAAGATGTGATCATATATAAGGACTTGTAAGGCAATCACATAAATGTAAGACAACATCAATCTCAAACACAGTCATTTTATAGTGGTTCGACGACTTGTCTACTCCACTCCCGGCTTCCACACTCAACCCTTGAGTGACCGTATTTCACTAAGGAGGTTTCCCATGGTTCACCTTAAACCTAAGGTTTTAAATCAGGTTCACCTTCAACCTTTACAGAGGTTTCTACTCGGTTCACCTCAAACCCTGGAGTTTTGCTGGCGTACTCCTAACCAGATGTTTATGCCCACATAGGACAAGGGTCCACACAACGCACCCGGAGCTTTCTACTCGGTTCACCTCTAACCCTGGGGTTTTGCTGGCGTACTCCTAACCAGATGTTTATGCTCTCCACAGAGCAAGGGTCCACACAACGCACCCAGCACGTACACTCCCGTCGGAGGCCTCCTTCGAGGACTTCAAATGGTGAGCAACACTTAAAACCCAATCCTAAAAAGGAATGATCACAAGTGTCCTCTGGACTCTTAGTACTTATAGATAAGTTGATGAGTCCCTTTCAGCGCAGTGATGAAGACCTTCTACTTGTTGATGAAGATTCTTCAGCTCCCTTGATCCACAACATAAAGATGTATCTATACTAGGCTTAGGTTGGGTCAAGGTTATGATGGAATACCATTCTAAAGATTTTCCTATAAGGAAGATAGAGTGGTTCCCATCATCTATGCATTCAAGGCATCTCGGCTTAATGATATGTCATTAAAGTAGTAGCTGAAGGATCCTTGAATGCGGAAGTTCATTCCCCAATCCACTCTATGAAATATCAATGATGAGGGTGGATTGGAGGATGAACTTTATAAGAGAAAGGGCTTAAGGTAAATGATAGGAAGGTTAAAACTCACAAAAGCACTCTCTACTTTCTCTACCAGCAATGAAGACAACTCTCTCTATTTATAGGCAAAAGGTTCCAACGGATATAAACGGTCATTTTTATGACAGAGTTCGATATCATCGAGAAGTCGTCGATATGATCGAGCATATACTCTCGATTGTATCGGCAGACCTCTCGATGATAAAAACTCAATTGTCATTTCGCTTTTGGAGACCTTCCGCCAACTGGTCGATGGGATCGAGACACACATCGATGTTATCGAATTTCGAACTCCGATTCAATCGAGTGATGGTTCGATCTATCGACAGGTGAAAAATACGAGAGAAGCCTTGAAGAATTTCAGGTTCTACAGATATGATCGGGGAAGCAGTCGATGTCATCGAAATTTGTACATCGATCATATCGGAGACCTTGTCGATGAGATCGATAAATCGTATAGATTTACCTATAAGCTTGCTAGACGATTTATGTCCTGACTCGATCCAATCGATTAGGTCTCGATATAATCGATATATGAATATCGATTTATTGACTGGCACCCCGATCATCATAAAACAACAACCTGAAATTCATGCTGGTGAGAATATGTGCCCACAATCGATATGATCGACTGACTTCCGATATGATCGATATTTGAGTTCAGATTGTATCGGACAGACATCGATATATCGAAGAATATGTAAGTTTTCTTTAAAAAAATAGGGGCGCCGAAAAGCAGTCTGTCGATTATATCGATCCTCTTCAGATATGATCGATATTCGACTATCAATGATATCGACTCTCAAGTCGATATATCGATAAATCGTCCAGATGATTGTTTTGATTGCTGGATGCTTTCTGTCCTCACTCGATTGTATCGATTGAGATGCCGAGGACATCGACAGAGTTGGTTGATCATATCGAAGGGGTAATCGATATAATTGACAGTCTAAGAAAAACTTTACTGATTTTTCTTTTTGATAAAAAGCTTTCTTATACTGAAACCCTAAGATGTTCTAATTCTTTTTAAGGGTTTAATCACCTGGTGTTTTGGGACATGGGATGTGAGGCTATGATTTACCTTTTGGTGAGCTTCCACACACCCAGTTGAGGCAGACGCTTGACTTGATCTTCTTGTTAGGCGCTGTTGTCTGACTGACTCAACTTACAATGTAATTGACAAACAAGGGCACGTAGTAGGTGCACTTTCAATCTCTTCCTTGTCTTCCCATCGCTAACAAATTTTTTAGCTTTTCACTACTCTGAGAAAATTTGTAGCTTATTTCAGAAAATTTCTTGGATTTCTCTAAGTCAATACAGAGTGAGTGATTCTCATTCTTAAGTTGTGCATTATCATCTCTTAATAATTCAACCTATTTCACAAGTTTTGATAATTATATCTTTAGGGATAGGTTTTCTCTTTCTAACTTATCATTGTCTAAATGATATTGTTGCAAATCATTGATTAAATGAGTGTTAATTTCCAAGGTTTTGTCTAAGTCTTTCTGCAGCAATTCCTTCTTATTTTTAGACATTCCATTTTTTCTAAGTATGTGGATGCTATGGATATAAAGTTGGTTATAAGCATCTTGCAGTTTGTCCTCTTCTATCTCTTCTTCTTCTTCTCCAGTCTCCTTATTATCAGATGAAAATGATTCAGTGGCTTGCTGTTCTTATTCGTTCTCAGATTCACTGGGAATGATTGAAGTAGTGGAGACCATAAGGATTTTTAATAATTTCTGATCTCCATCACTCTCTGAGTCACTGGATTTTGAATTTGACTATTCTGTATCATCCCATGTAGCGGTCATTGCCTTGCCCTTGGTTTTTCTTTTTGGGCATTCAGTAGACAGGTGTCCATACTCATGACAGGCATAACATTGTGGTTCTTTGGTTCTCATACCAAATTTGCCTATAAAGGTTTTGTTGTTCACCTTTCTTCCTCTAGAAGGACAGCCACGATTCTTCTGAATCTTTATGCCAGCAAAGCCACTTCCTCATCTTCATCTTCCTTTTCACTCCCACTGTCCTCATGTATTATTTTCTTGAAAGTTTTTAAGATAGTATTTTTGGATTTTGGGATTGTTTGAAGTGTAGTTCAAAATTTTGTAGGGAACCTACCAGTTCTTCTGCTTTCATCTCATCAATATTCCTACACTCCTTAATGGTTGTTACTTTGAGATCAAATCGTTCCGGTAGGGATCTTAGAATTTTTCTACAAATTTTTGGTACCAGAACTTTTTCTCCCAATCCACCCATGGAGTTACAAATAGTATTCAACTTGGTGAAAAACTCCATAAATGTCTCATGCTCTTCCATTCTGAGATTTTTGAACAGTGAAGTCAAGAGTTGGAGTTTGGACCTCTTCACAATGCTTGTGCCTTCATGGGTTGTTTCAAATAGATCCCATGCTTCCTTGGATGTCCCACACATGCTTATTTGATTGAATATATCCTGGAACATGGCACAATATATGACGTTCATGGATTTAGCTTCAGCATTTTATTTTTCTTTGCCGAACATCGTCCACTTTTCTTTGGGTTTGGGTTTTGTGATGGTTATGCCACTTTCAAGTGCGATTTGTTTAGATGGTGGCACATATCCTCTTTCAACTATATCCCAAACATCATGGTCCAAAGATCTCATGAAGTAGCGCATCCTAGCCTTCCAGTATGCATAATTTGATCCATCAAATACTGGAGGTCTAGTAACTGATGATCCCTCTCCTTTGGCCATATTCCAAACATCAGTCAAGATCACTCTCTAGGCGGTGAAGCCCTTAAAGAGAGACCCACTCTGATACCAATTGAAATAGTGGTGAAGACCGCTTGAGTTGAAGTCGGAATATGCCAATATGTCTTAGAGGGAATAAGACTTATTGAAAGTTTTTGCAATGTATTTAAAAAAATCCCGTTACACTAATCCTTATAGATATGCAATTATTAGGATTACTCAAATATAACTCTACTAGCTTCTAAGCCTGGTAGAGGTTCCAATCACAAACTATTCAAGAAATAACACTATGTAACCTAGTTTATGATGGATACGACTGTGCGTGTGAGTAAGATGTGATCTCAGATATATAGGTATGAAAGTAATGAAGTAAATCACATGTACAAGAGAATAATAATCACAAACACAATCATTTTTATAGTGGTTCGACTACTTGTCTTCTCCAATCCCGGTAACTGCACTTAACCCTTGAGTTTACCAGATTTCACTAAGGAAGTTTCTAATGGTTCACCTCTAACCTAAGGTTTTAAATCATGTTCACCTTCAAACTTTACAACCTACACTGAGGCTGACTGTTTATGCTCTCACAAGCAAGGGTCAACACATCGCACCCACTTTTAGGCACACTGGCCAAGGATCTTCCCTAAGACCCTAACGGAGGTTTCATTCGGTTCACCTTAAACCTGAGGTTTTACACAGTTCACCTCAAACTGAAGGCTTTACTAGTTCACCCCTTACCAGATGTTTATGCTCTCCACAGAGTAAGGGTCCACACAACGCACCCACCACGTACACTCCTGCCAGAGGCCTTCTTGAGGACTTCAAGGGTGAAAAATACTTTAGACCCAATCCTATAAAGGAATGATCAAAGGGTTCTCTTGACTTTAGATACTTACAGATAAGTTGATGAGTCTCATTCAGCACATGACGAAGATCTCCTCCTTGTTGATGAAGAGTCTTCTGCTCCCTTGATCCGCAACAAATGATGTACCAATATAATGTAATGGGTTGGGTCAAGGTTATGATGGAATCCTACTCTTTAAAGGTGTCACGCCTCAAACTCAGAAACCAGGCTCACAAAATTCCCGATTGCTGAATCCGGTGCCAACAGCCTCCGTAGAACCCCATTCTCGACTCCCAGCTCCCATTTGCCAGGTTCCGATCCTGGGATGCTACGAGGAGGATTTTTGTAACGCCCGTGAAAAATCCGTACTTGGGTTCGAGTACCGATTTGACCCGAAATCGCGTAGGAATAATTTCCATAGAAATTAAACGTAAGTTAGCTAGCGCAACGCTAGAGTAGCTGGGAAATAGTCCCTGATCACTTTAAATACGTTTTACAAGACCCAAATCGAGTAGAACAGACAACTCTACAATACTCTATAACCTTGGATCAAACTCTAAGTAGGTTTGTCCTCTGGGCCATATTGAACTTTTGTATTGGATTTAGACTGCGCGTCGAAGGTCCGATACCTCCTATCTTAGACCGTTAGAACCGCCCCGCTGGACTTGACAATCATCTCGAAAATCAAGTCAAACCGATAATCACAGAGTATTTCGTTGAACCCGGACTGAAGCGACCGCGAATAGGGACGAATTTGGAATTTCAAATTCAAATCTGGCACATGACTTGACGCGTCAGTATTAAGCGTTCTGACCGTCAGAATTCATCCAGATTACACCCTCGGATCAGGAAAAATTTTTATTTATTATCATGCGACTTTCAGCCCTGATCTATGTGCGGTGACCGCTGAACTGAAACTGGTCCGCCACGTGCGATCTGCGAACCCTGCCAGATGAAAACTTAATACGAGGTACATCTGGTACCCATGAGCTTAAGTCTGATCGCAATCGACCAGGGGACCACCAGAAAACAGTTTTTGGACCGAAACAGCCCCGAAATGGATAGGCATCAAGTAAACTTCGTCCCGGAGCCTATTTTCGGCAATTTCAAGCTTATAAAAGGGGTTGAAACCCTCATTTCTTCCTTCCATCCGAAAATCACCAAACCCTAGCAAAAGGAGAGAGAGTTTGAGAGAAAGAGAAGAAGGGATTTCTCCCGCTTCCGAGCCCCTGACAATTGCTGCTTTAGCACTTCCTTCCAATCACCTGGCTGGTGATTTCTACACTTTTTCAGGTATAGAAAAACCCCAAAAACTTACTGATTTAGGGTTTACGTAGATTCAGGGCATGTTAGCTAACGTAATCCATAAATCAGGTTCTCTTACAGCCGTAGACGAAGCGTACACGCTCCGTTCAAAATCCCGCAACCGTAAGAGACTAGGTGAGGATTTTAGACGCTTTGATTGACGGTTTACAACGCTTTCAATGTCGTTTAATAGTAGATTATCGACGGCATCGCCGTTTGACATGTACAACATGCTCTCCGTTTCCTGTTTCGTAAATTAACGAAGAATATGAGATTTAGGGCATTTTAGTCATTTGTAGGAAGTACGGTCTACATGCATATTTTGCTGACGTGATTGACATGGTTTGTCGCCGCATTAGAGAGTTAGGAATGATTGCATAATCAGTTTGGCGAAGAGATTCGCCAAGTTGCGCACTTTGGGTCGACATACTATATGTGGACTTAAGTGTGTAGTGTATGTGTTTGTATAAATGCTTGTACTAGTATGTATTGTATTGAATGATGTTATGTAGTAGTTTGAGATTGATTTCGTGATTAAAATGCTGACCTAAATGATTTCCTACATGCTTACCTTATGCATGATTGCACTACATGCATAGAAAGTATGTCTTGAAGATTTGCTTAAGTTGAATATGCATAGAAAGTATGCTTTGAAGATTTGCTTAAGTTGAATGTTATAACATGTGCTAACATGCTCACATGCTGTATTTCAATTCCAATACCTTTGTATATAGTGTTAATATAATTCCATAGATGTGTGGGACTTGACTTAGTCCAGGCAGTCGGTAACCGAGCGAATTCGTGGCTGACTGGTCATAGCCACGAACGACGCGTCGATGAACGTGATTCGTGTTGAGAGTTGGTGACAGTGGTTAGGCCACGCGAAGTGTTTTACGTACTTCATGTCGTTCAACTCGAGATGCGATCGCACTAGTCGAGCCCGTCAAGTAACCCGACTGGCCGATGTTTGTTCACCTTGTATGTATCATAACTGCTTGAACCTAGGGTACTGAACTTACCATTGTAAACCCTATTAACCGTGGTACCTTGATCCACGAAGACTCATGAGCCGGGCATGGTGGTATGGGACACCGTGGTCGAGCTGTCGGCCTACGCTGGGGCCACAAACCTCCCCGTAGTGACCAGTGAGCACCTTGACTCGTGAGCAGATTATGGTGGTATGGGACACTATATTCTAGCTGTCGGCCTACACTGATCAGGCGACGAGCCCTTTGTAGTGACCGCGAGCGTATTCTGAGTTCACGGGAGGCAACGACCCTTCCGTTGCAGTAGAGTACGGTAGGCCTGTATTGATAAGGTGATGGGGGAGCGGTGCAACGAGTGCGAGCAACAGCCCTGACAGCCCTTGCAGTGACCTACGAAATATACATCGTATGAGATTACTAGGAGTGACGACCCTAGACAGGATCCGTGTTGGGATTGATACAAGGGAAGTACCTTAGTTTCCCAATCCTGCTGTTTGAATGGACTAATAACAACTTGGAAATCATATCACCATAGCATTGCATGTGCCTGGAAGATGTGGAGCACTCTAGGGAGTGTGGCATGCCGCGGTCGTAAGATGTTGCCGCATGAGGGTGATCGTCGGTGAGGGCATACATCACGTCATATCATCTTGCATTAACAACAGTATTAGGAATGTCTGATTTACTGCTTTACTATTATCGCGTGATTGAATTGTGAACATGCTAATCTTTGCTCTATGATTCCACTGAGTTGATCACTCATTCCCACGTTACGGGATGGTGTTTGCAACACCCACCAGAGCCTGTTGTAGCTGCAGGTGAGGACGAGATCCAGGAGGTGGAGCCGGAGATTGACGAGGACCAGGATGAGTTCTCGTATATGCAGTATCACGACGGCTTCCCGTAGGTGACCTGGATCGAGGGGACTTCAGTGGGACTATTTTGAACTTTATTCTTTTGTTTATTTACATGTATATGAGACTCAGAGATGTAGTCATACTTTGGAGACAGATGAGATTACTTTGTTTTTCCATACAGTGATATATATATATTGTTTAGTCTTCCGCTTGCTTTTATCACTGGATCTGAAGTATGAATTTCAGTTTTGGTATACTTTTACTCATGTGAATGCTTTAAATCAGACAACATTGAATCATAACCATTTTTGTTGCATAAGTGACGGTCTGAAACTCGGGAGTTGAGTTTATACACGACCCCCGATTTTCAGGGTGTTACAATTTTCAACGTCAGTTTGATTCGTAATAAGCATAACCAAAGGCATAACCCACAAACAACAACCAAGAATTCCATTATATTTCCACTATGATCAAAAACTTTACAAGTACAATGAGCATAAAGGGAAATACAATGATGATGACCCAAAACTCTAGAGTAATCTGCCACGTGCTCAAGCCTCAGCGCTGCTGCGATCCAACGTCACCTGCATGCAACGGTCGTGCATAAGCTTATAGAAAGCTTAGAGGGTAGTGAAAGTATGTGCGCAAGGTAGTAATATGATCATGCAATATCAGAGTAATGCGAAATATGCAGATGAATCCATAATATCATGAGCCGTACCAAGGCTATGCGATGCAAGATGCAAGTCAAGCATACAACCCTCATCTAAGTCCACATATCAATACAGCTCAACTCTGGGATATCACCGGGGTCTAGTACACTCTAAACCAGATCGCCGCCGCATCGCATACAATAAGGTAAGTAGAAGAGACCTCACTATCCATCTGCCAATATCGGGCATGACTCGTCGATAGCTGACCCATTCCTCGAGCTGGTCAGACTCAGCCTAACATTGCCCCCTACTCTCGGGCGGATAAGGCCGCACCCCCTTCCAACCGACCACGACATAGTGGAGAGCGCAACCATCTGGTAATTGGCACTCAACGCTCATCTACCCACTCGGTCTAGACGTTGGAGCAACCTCTTGGTACCATAAGGGTTTAGGGACTTTCACCCAGGGATATCTATAGCACCCCATGTAGAATAAAAATTTTGGTATCCAATCTTGCCAACCACGATACGTCTATGGAGGCTATAACCCTGATGTTACTAGGGCGTAGAGTAACCATATCACACAATGTGAAATGCATGAATCATGCTATCCAGTCATGCAATAAATCCTGCGCGTATCGTGCGCTCATGTAAGGCAACACCGCCTAACCGGGAGCCCATAAACAATTTGTTCGAAGGCATATGCTATGATCAGTCAATTCTCATATCAAGCATGCATATGATGCGTATGATCATGAGTCATGAAACTATACTAAACACGTAAATAAGTGATGAACCATTCTTACAACGTAAATGGGCCTAGACGGCCTATACAAAATAAGTATGGGCCTAACGATGGGCCCTAATGAAAGTCATAATGCGAACATTTAACCAACACTATACTTGTAATGTGGACGTCAAACCAACATTGCTCCCAAGGCACGACCGTCATAAACATTATTACATAAACCGTGTTGGGATCACACATTGCAATGGACCTTAGGTACATCCCATTGGGCCTTAAATACATCAAATGGGCCATATCATATGGGCCTTATATTCATCAAGTGGACCACATCAATGGGCCACACTAATGGGCCTTATATTCATCAAGTGGGCCACATCAATGGGCCACACCAATGGGCCTTATGTGCATTGCAATGGGCCATAACCCGTTGGGTCTTGTATACATCAAATAGGCCTCAACCCATGGGCCTTACATATATATCAAAGTGGGCCTCAACTATGGGCCACAAATACATCAAATTGCCTCATAACATGGGCCTTACATCCATATCGAAGTGGACCCCAATGGACTACCAAAGATACATTTAAGATGGTCCTCATAACATGTCAAGGTGGGGCCCACTTGGACTATGGATCTGACTCATTCTTTATACCCATGCCATAAAATGGGCCTTCCAAATGGATGGATGGATTGGATGCAACCCATACATCATGGTGGGGGCCCACATGAAGGCCCACTATCATGTATATTATATATAATATAATATATAAACTATATATAGTATATATATACAATATCACATATAATATAATATTATATATATACACACACACACACACATACCATCTTACACGTGGAGTAGGTCCCACCATTAGATCACATGTGCCACAAGGTGGGACCCACAAGTCTCTAGACACTTGAGAGATAGAGAGAGAGGTAGAGAGAGATAGAGAGAGAGGTAGAGAGAGAGATATAGAGAGAGAGGGAGGGCACGTGGCCCCCTTTTCTTTACTTTTTTCTTTTCTTTTCTTTTCTTTTTTCTCTTTCTTTTCTTTTCTTCCCTGACACAACAATGGTAGGTCCCACGTAGGGCCCACCATTTGAGTATATATATATAATATAATATAATACATTTAATATATAACATATATTATATTATATTATATATAGAATATGGATTATATGACGTCTAGGCTGTCCAAAGGCCTGGACCGTCACTAGCATGCAAGATGGGTCCCACACGTGGGATGGGTCCCACGTGGCATACATCATGGTGGACCCACCAAACTGGACGGACGGTCATGGATGGGTCCTATGGACCCAATGACCTAAGCGTTGAAAGGAGGTCTCGGTCTGCCAGTTGAGCTGTGAATTTGGGTGTGCAAGGAGGGCCCCACACGAACATGGGCCCCACCATCTTGGGTGGCGGATGGTTGGGATGAAGCACACATACTATGGTGGGCCCCATGAAAAAGGATGGACAGTGTGGATGGGTCCCGTGGACCCCATGCCAGTCCACACCCACTGTCAGTGCACAATCTATGTTAGCCACCACCACAGGGAGCGATGCCAAGGCCTCAAGTGCAGAACTGAGGCATCTTTCACTCAGTCTACACCATGAGCCATGGTGCTCGGTGGGCCCAGTGTTGAAATGTTGTACCTTTCACTCAGTGTGCGTGGCCCACTGGAATACATGCATTGTGGTGGGGCCATCTAAATGGAAGGACGGTTCGGATGAGTCCCATGGACCCCACGCCATCACACCCATGTTAGCAGGCACCCATGTCAGTACACACACCATGTTGGTACACCCCCAGGTCAGTACACACTCCATGCTAGCCACTTCAACAGGGATCGATACCAAGACCCAGCGTTGAAATGTGGCGTCTTTCACCCGGTCTACCACCTGAGCTATGGGGCTGGGTGGGCCCACGTCGGATCACACTCCACTGGCAGCCAACCCCACTATTAGCCACCCCAAGGTGGGTCCCCTATGGATGGTTGGGATGGCATAAAAACATCATGGTGCGTCCCACATAGATGGGGTCCACCAGTATGCGGCATGGATGAAATACATACATTCTAGGTGGGCCAAAATCATAGAAGAGAGAGAGAAAGAAAGAGGAAGACACCGGCAAAAAAAATGGAGGGGCCCCGCCACTATGGGCCCCTCTTTAATACAAAGCCTACATCAAGGTGGGTCCCACTACATGTGGCCCTTAAATCAAACAAATGTATGAAAACAAAAATCTAAAAATCACCCAACGTTCGATCTTCTTGCTCCTATGGGTTCCTTAGCACCTTAGCTTCAATCCTAATGGAGGAGATGAGAAATGGATGGCTAGGATGGGAGATCTTGGGATGGAGAGGTGGACCACACTTGAGTTTTTTGGAAGAGAGGGAGAGGCTTGGAGAATGCTCATACGTATGGGGTTCTTGCTTGGATTTTTTTTTTGAAAATGAGAAAGAGAGGAGTTGTAAAGGGAGAGAGAGAGAGTGATGGGTGATGGAGTGATGGATGGGAGAGAGATGGGTGTAAGAACTTTTTAACTTTTATGACCTTTTGTGTAAGAAAGGTATGGGCATGGAGGACTTTTGTGGATTGCTTGGGAAAGGGTGAAAGTGATGTGTACTTGACATGTGATGGATTGATGGATTGATTGATTGATGGGATTGATGTGACACATCGTAGAGATTCTCTTGGGTTTCACAACGCGCGGCATTTTCCTCGCACCGAGCGTTGGCCCACATCTCTTGACCAGGGTATCGCCTCGGCGCGCAAGTCATGGCATCGGAACCGCAACGACGGCGCGGTCGCTATGGTAATGGTTTTGGGTTGAGTCGACACAGGTTGACGGCATATGAATCAGGGTCACGCGTGAATATCGGTTAAGGGTCGAAGGTTGCCGAAATTCATCTGGTAAGACCGAGGAAGTCTACGGAACAGTACGGACTAAGATATGGGTCTTACAAAAGGTTTTCCTATTAGGAAGGTAGAGTGATTCCAATCATGTATGTATTCGAGGCATCCCAGCTTAATGATGTGCCATTAAAGTAGTAGCTGGAGGATCCTTGAATGCGGAAGTTCATTCCCCAATCCACTCTATTGAATATCAATGATGAGAGTGGATTGGAGGATGAACTCCCTTGAGAGAAAGGGCTTTGGGTAAATGATCTGAGGTTAAACACATAAAAGCACTCTCTTCTTTCTCTCATAGCAACTAAAGACAAGTTCTTCCAACGGATATAAAATGATCACATTTATGACAAAGTTCAATATCATTGAACGTATACTCTCGATTGTATCGATGATCCGCTTGATGACACAAACTCTATGTCATACGCTTTTGAAAAACCTTCTGCCAACTAATCGAGGGAATCGATACTCGTGTCGATGCCATCGGATTTCGAACTCTGATTTTATCGATACAAGGATCGAGTTCACGACATTTAAAAAATGAGAGAAACTTGCTTTAAAATTTTTAGGATACCAAATATGATGGGGGGATACTCGATATCATCGGAATTTGAATGTCGATGCATTGATAAATCTAAAGATTTTATTAGTGAGTTTGCTGGACAAGTTTTGTCCTTTCTCGATGCAATCGATCCGGCCCCGATATCATCGATATTTAGAATATCGATTCTATTGAGTGACCCCTAATCAGAATTGAAAACCACCTGAAAAAAATGTTGCTAGAGAACTTCGCGCCCATGAACGATAATATCGAGAGCCTTTCGATATCATCAAGATTTGAACTCCGATGGTATCGGGGAGGGCTCCGATATATTGAAGCATATATGATTTTCCTTAGTAAAAACATGGGCATCAAATTTGCATGTCAATATTATCGAGCCACCTTCGATGGGCTTGAGATTCAAATATCGATGATATCGATAAGTGTGTCGATACATTGATAATTCGATCCATATACATATTTGGTTGCTGGACATATTAAGTCCTCATTCAATTTTATCGATTGGTCTTTCGAGGACATCGACAGTGCAGGTCGATCATGTCGAGATGTATATCGATACAATCGACAGGGCAAGAAGGCTTAAAGATTTTCTGATTTTTAAAAAAGTTTTCTTGCCCAAAAACCCTAATATGTTCTAACTTATTTTTAAGGGTTATAATCACCTGGTTTTTTGGGACATGGGATGTGAGGCTTAGATTTACCTATGGCGAGCTTCCACACATCCGGTTGAGGCAGACGCTTAAATTGATCTTCCTGTGACGCTCTGCAGTCCGACTTAGTCAACACACGTTAATTGACAAACCAGGGCACTAGTAACGACACTTTCAAAAGTTTCATTCATCCACATTTTTTACCTATGAATAATTTCATAGGTAAAAGATTCATCCACATCTTTTACCGATGAAAAATTTTGTAGGCAAAAGTTTCACCCACATTTTTTACCTGCAAATAATTTCGTAGGTAAAATATTCATCCACAGTTTTTTTACCTAAGAAAAATTTTGTTGGTAAAAGATTCATCCACATTTTTACCTATGAAAAATTATGTAGGTAAAAGTTTCATCCACATTTTTTACCTATGAAAAATTTCGTAGGTAAAAGTTAGTTTTACCGATGAAATATTTCGTCGGTGAAAGGTGTACCATTGTTGACGAATTGATATTTCGTCAGTAAAAGCCTTTAGCCGCGGTCTTATTGTGACGATTTTTTCGATGACATATTTCATCGGTAATACTTATTACCGATGAAAAAACATCTTTTACCGATGAAATAATTCGTCAGTAAAAGAGCAATTTCCTATAGTGGAAACAATTTGAGTCACATTGTGTCTTTAGACACGCTTGAAAGGTGTAATATAGTGACTACCTCATCAAACTCTTTGGTGTGTAAGTATGGGCTTATTGATTCTTGCCCATGAAACTTAGGAAGGAGTTGTATTACTCCCGGTTTAACATCCATATTTCCTACATTTAATGGACATATCATGTAGGAGGGTGTACTCACTGCCGTTGATTGTAAATAATTTTGAAGAGTACGAAGCGGGGGTGCATAATGCACCTCATTCTCATCTTCAACTTCCTTAATTGGATGTTAAGGTTATTTGTAGCCATAACTTCAATTAATTCAGATAATCTCAAGTGGTGTCTAATCCAGTGATGGATAGGCAACCCTTCGACTAATCCTCCTTCACTCAAGAGACAAAGAGTGTTGTCATGAACCCACTTGGGCGTGAAACACTCACAGCCCTCAAATTCTAAATAACTAAAACCTAAGAAAGAGAAAACTAAAATTTACAAGTAAGAAATATAAAAAGTTAAGAGAGAAATGCAGAGAAGTTACCTGATTATAGTTTTTATGTTAGGATTCTATAAAATAGAAAACAAAGTTAGTTCTAAAAATAAATTTTGAAAATCCTAACCTAAGAACAAAAACTTAACCCTAATCATAAACTAATTCCAATACAAATTAATCTAAAAAAACGTAGCCATAGTTCCCCAACAACGGCGCCAAAAACTTGTTCACAACCCCAAGTATAGGGTCGTGATGTAGTAATAACTCAATAAGACTGAGGTCGAATCCACAGGGACTAAACTTGTACGTATTTTGAAAATAACTAGAACTAGAACTAGAATAAGATCTAAACTAAAATCTAGAATAAAAGAGAATAATTGTAAATAAAGTATCAATAATTTAAAAGGAAACTAGAGTGTCAAGGATCCACTTGTAGCTATTAAGATGATACCTTACTTGATTCAATAAACATAATTAGAATCGATGTCCTATCCTATCAAGTTGGAAGATGAAGCAATTAAATTAAATTTAAACTTCTCATTAAATTAGTTCACACATAATGGGGTATTGTGATGATTGGAAGAGAATTCATCTATCTCACAATCTCAAAACAAAAAAGAAGATATTCAAAGCTACCACAACATCTATTGTAATTTGAGTCACAATAAATCATAGAAAACTGAAAATATTCCTTAATATCAATGTAGGAATCAATGAAGTTCAACATAAATAAGAATCAAAGCAAGATAATCTTCCCAACACACTACAAGCTTCACCTCTTAGCTCTAGCTAAGAGGTTTAGTTGACCATAGACATGATTAAGACTAAAACCCTTAAACAAAACATTAAAAATAAATAAGGAAAGGAGAAAAAATCTTAGGAGGCTACTCCACCCTTTTGCTCTACTCCTGGAAACCTAATTCATGTTTAGAACTCCTTAAAAAATCCATATTTATAGCCTTTGTTTGATCATCTTTGAAAATTTCCTTAAATTTATGCACTCTGCGTAACGCCTTCGATGTCATCGAATGTGAATCAAATCCGGAAGTCATGCCTTTTTGCACTGCATAATTCCTTTCACACTACATAACTCTTCATGTCATCGAACATTCCTTCGATATCATCAAATAATCCTTCGACATCATCAAAGGGTGTTCGAGTAATAAAAAAAAGTGTCCAGAATATTCCAGTGAGTTACTCTAGAATTTTTCAAAAATCTCGATGTCATCGAACGGCCTTTATTGTCATTGAACGGGTCTTTGAGCAATCGAACAGGGATTCAATGTCATCAAGAAATGCATCCAATTTGTCCAGCAACCAAACTCAATTTTCATGTTATTCTCGATGTTATCGACCCGTGTTCGATGTCATCGAACACTTGCTTCGATGTCATCAGCCGGAGGTTGATACTATAGACAATGAAGTTTAGATTCTCTGAATTTATGAACTTTGCACTTTCGACTTCCTTCCGTCTCCACTTGGTTTCCTTGAATCTTGGGGTCTTGAAATCTTCAATCTTGGTCTCCTAAGATCCATCTATTGCCTTGGTGATTCTTGAGCATCAAATCCATGCTTTTAACATTCTATTCAATCCAAGCTCTCAAATTCACCTCGCAATACAAACATGTATAAAATATACCCATTAAGCATTATCATGTTCATAAAACTAAGATATAAACAGGGAGAAATATACAATATTTGACACTCAACGACACACACATAACATATTCGCCAAAAGGAGACAATCAAAAGATTGGTGGCATTTGTTGAGACTCAAACAACTACCATCAGTCTACTCTATCGATCAGTGATCAAGCAGGAGGCCACTCTATAGCTATTGAAGGGCCGACTGGAGATGATAATCATGTCACTTCAATGCTTCTCTTCTGTTGAATTGTAACTTTGTACCCAAAATCACTTATTAATACAATAGGCCATCGAGCTTGTTTTGTTCTTTTCACGCCATAGTTTGTTTTATTTTCTTTTTTGTTTGTAACGAACTATTGAGTTGGCCCTTAAAACCTAAAACATTGTGGGCTTACTTCAAATTTAAAGCCTCAACTGCTACACGTCCCTGATTGCTCGGAACATGAAGCGACTTCCCTACTATAATCACCTATTTAAATTGATCCAAACCTCATTCAAATTCAAACTAACATTGTCTTTATACCCCTGTCTTGCTCCCATGACTTCCAACCCTTCTTCTTTCATTGCTGGTGTTAAGAGTTATTCGAAAGAGATCTTTGAGTGGGATTTAGCGGAGTTTTCTCAATCCTCGTTACCTTTTAATGTGAACTATTTCATCAAAGAGGCTTCGATAGCGGTTGAATCAGAGGCAACACTTGGGGAACTCCTTAAAAAACTGAAACGTCTATATACCATGTGATGTCATTATCTTGAGCTTACCTTCAATTTCGAAGTGTTCTTTGGATACCTTCATCAGCAAGTATCAACCAAGGAGGACTCTCCAGAAGTGAGTAGGACCCATGAATTGTCTTGGAACAACTAATTGCGCTGGGTTTAGACCCACCAATTCAAACGCACTATGCTTCGTGCTTTGCAAGCTTATCAGACTGGACTGATGGAAGAACTCAAGTAACAGGAACATTCCTTTGTGAAAGATGTGGTTGTCCTAGAAGACCTCTCATTTCTGGACAGACAGATCACCATCTACCAGATGCGGTAGAAAATAAGTATTGGTGCGAAGAGAACAACCAAAAACAAGGTTTCTTCAAGTAGTATCTGCGTTGACTAGTTGCTTCACCTCCTACCAATTATCATAAAAAAGGGCAGATTGGGCACTGATGCAAGAGAAGAATGAGACCGAGATGCCAACTCTCCACAAGGAGTTCGAGGGAATGAAGATTTGAGTCACTCACTCGCTTTAAGTTTTCCCTTTCTTGCATATGTAATGCGGTCAATGACCTTCAATGTTTTAAATAAATCTCTCCCTTTACCAATAAAATTGATATTTTAACAAGGCATGGGATGTTTCCCTTTTAGGTACCAAACCTTATACCATTGGTGTAGCATCCCAATTTCATATAGCCAATTACACGTACACCTAGACATACATATCCACCTCATGAGGAATATAGTGAAAAATTAAACCAAATGAATCAATGTAGATGGTGTAAGTAATTAAATTTTGGGGGTAAAATTTTATTTAAAGGGGGGGGGGGGGGGGGGGGGGGGGGGTAAATTATAACACCTCAAACTTTTCAATACCTAAGTATTGAAAGTTCTTCAGTGTTACCATAAAATTTAACTTATTATGTACATGTGTACGATACCAATGTAACTATCCAAACCTTACACCTATACTCCAACACGAATCTAACTGTTGGGAATAATCTCCATTCATAGATCATGCAATTTGACCATTGATTTTAAGATAGGATCATTATATACCCAAATATTCTCACTTGTTCATCATAACCAACTGTTCGGTCAAATATGCAATATTAGATAAAGACATCTAACCGTCTACTTTGATTTTGAACCACCTGAATGTAGTAAACTAGCTACTTGATCTCTATATCTGCTCATGCACACATCAAGTTGTTCATAACCCCAAGTGTATGGTCGCGATGTAAAAATAATCTTGATGAGATCGAGGTTGAATCCACAGGGACTAAACTCGTACGTTTCTAAAAGTAACTAGAAATAGAACTAGATGATGTGAAACTAAATCTAAAGTATTTAGAGAGTAATTTTGAATAAGGTAATTAAAACTTATAAATATAAAGGTGGGAACTAGGGTGCTAAGGATCTACTTGTAGCTCTTGGGATGCTACCTAACTTGATTCAAGAGATCCAACTGGAGTCAGAGTCCTATCTTATCCAGTTGGAGAAGGAGATGATCAAATCTCTAAACTTCTCATTGATCTAATCTCAAAGGAGGAGAATTGTGAGGATTTATAAGGGATTTCGTCACCTAACCATGCCCTGAAGATGATGAAAAACAATAGGATTTACCAATCCCACAATCTCAATTAACAAAAGAAGATATCTAAAGCTATCATAGATCTATTATACTTTGAGTCATAACAAACCATTGAAAACTGAAAATATTTCTTGAAATCAACTAGAAATCAATGAAGTTTAACATAAACAAGAATTGAAGCAAAGTAAACATCCTCATCCCGCTACAAGCTTCACCTCTGAGCCCTAACTAAGAGGTTTAACCAACCATGAACATGATTGAACTAATAACTTTTAAACAAAACAAAAAGACCAACTAAGGAAGATGAAGAAAAACTCACGAGTGGTGGCTCCACCCTTTTACTCCACTTCTTGAACCCTAGAAGATGCTTAGGAACGTCCTATGGACTCCTATTTATAGTTGTGAAGCTCCACCTTATGCACCAACTTAGAATTTTTGTAATCCGTTATGAAACCGTCTCAATTTACATAGTCCGCAGCTTTTTCACGTTACGCTTTGGTCGGACCAAAGTTAGGTTCGGTCAGACCGAATTAAGATTGAAAATCATACTTTCTCGCTAGACAATTCTGCGCGATTTCCGTCAGACCGAAGTTGATACTGAAAATTCTCGTGCAGAAAATTTGTCAAATTTAGGTCGGACCGACTCCAATCGAAATTGGCTTAGGTCAGACCGAATTACCCTGTTTTCTTTTCAGACTATTTTTTGTAATTTCAGTCGGACCAAAGTTGGTTCAAGTCAGACCGAAATGTCCTGTTTTTTGCTATAGATTTTTCATTCTTTCATGTCCTTTCTTCATCCTTTATACTTGGTTTCCTTGGATCTTTGGCATGTGAATTCTTCATTTTTAGTCTCCTAAGATCCATCTTTTGCCTTGGTGATTCTTGAGCATTAAATTCATGTTTTTAGAAATTTTTTCAATCCAAGCTCTCAGATTCACCTTACAACACAAACATATATAAAATACACCATTAAGCATTATCATGTTCATAAAACCAAGATATAGATAGGAGAAAATTTGTAATATTTGACACTCAACACAAGTTGAGATTCTGATCTATTCATCTTGCTCATTACCTATGAATATGCTGGACCCACCAACAAAACTACAATATGAGAATCTTACACATGTGAACCAGTCACTTAAATCTAACGGTAGACATGTTCTGCCTCTGGATCACTCTAAAAACTCACTTGTGATCATCCGTTTATAAAAGTGACCATATACTCACTTATAGACATTGGTAGAATACCAACCATCAAGTCTTTATGTTTCTATCATGTCACCTAACTATCCATCCTATTTGGATCCCCCAAACAGGTCATCTGAATATTAAGACAACCTGGTAATTATGAAGATCCTTAAGTCATATCTCCAAACTACCGGGTAATAGTCCAACTAGACGTGTACAATTGCCACTCTGAAGCACAAAGTGTGCTAGCCATAAAAAGAGCATCTTTGTTATCCTTAACAGATCAGGGTCCAAACTTAGCTAGTTGAGAGATCTTAAAAAATAACAATTAGTGGTAAGATTTCGTCTCATTCAGACAATGCAATTAGGAGGAATAAATGAGACAATGGAAAGGGGTAAGATTGTAATTATAGAGTCACAACTTATACACAACATAAGTGCGTTTTATGATCTTCACATAGATTTTACATGTGAATTAAACTCACACATTTTTTTGTGGTGTGTGGCCCACCTAAGGCTTGAACACGCTTTACATTTGAACTTATAGCATAACATGATCCTACAACACTGGTGAATGGAGTGGATTTCTCGAAAAAACATCATGGTAGACCCCTCCTTCACCCCAACCACTCACGAAGTCGAGGAGTTACATGCAATCACGTGCAGTGCACATAACTACTTCCTACATTAGCTAGCTTCAATGATGTACACCACCTCCTCACCTACGAATGGTGTGGGCCACTTCCAAAGGACTAGCAAAAGTGGACCCCACCCACTCTAGCAAAGAACTGAAGTCGAATTTCTTTCACAAATGATAGCCAGCAGAGAAAACAGATGCATTTAAAACTCCACGTGTAGGACAACCAAAATCGATTACCTGGCTCCGATCCGAGCCGTCCAAACCATAAGAGATGGGATTTTGATCCTCCGTAAGATGTTTGAAAGGAAAAAAGGAAGCAGAGAATACGACATTCTGTCATCCGACGAAATCACGTTCGCAAGAATTAAGGCGATCGGACCACCTATCTTCTGTGCTTGTGAGCATTGAATGGTAATCCTAGACCCTCCAAAAGAAAGGTTTCGAATGAGGAATGGTCGGTGATGGATTTGCCATTGGAGCAGTGATTGTCCTCTCGACCAATCGCTAGACAACAACATTTGTCTTAAACACCTAAGGAATGATCGTAACTGACCATCTATTGGCCCCTTAGCTAAGAAACCTCTCCCAACACTCTAGATGATACCGAATGCTAAACTACACTACAAAAGTTAAGTACACGCAGGTTAACAGCGGATTATTGTGCATAAATAATGTGCGAAAGACGTAACCACTTTCGACTAGGACTCTCCTTTTAGCTGGACTGAAGGCTTATAAAAGCCTGGTATTTGGAGGTGGGAAAGAACCATTCAACTCCACGCTAGGAAAAAAGAAAGAAAGAAAGGAAGGAAGGAAGGAGACTCCTAGTCGCAAGCACAGCTCCATGCCAGGAAGGAAGGAGGAAGAAGGAAAGGAAGGAAGGAGACTCCTGGCCGCAAGCACAAGGGAGAAGGTGATTAAAGATGAGTGCTGCACTCGTTGAGTCACTGAGTCACGCCCAAGCCAAGGTAGACCATCACCCATTCCCTTCTGGAATTCCTCTTTTCTTCTTTGTCTAATGGCATGATTCAAATTGACCAAATTTGAGTCGAAACAAGTCGACTCGACCAGGAAACCCGGGTGTAAACTCAAGTCGTAACAAATTAACGTTAAGCCCTTAATCTAAAAAATATGCAATCATTTTGATAAGACGTATCCTAACCCAAGATAAATTATAAAAGAACCTAACCATTCAAAGTGTTAAATGTTAGGTTAAGGTTCCAAGCCTGTGACACATCCTCACACTCGAAGGAGACAAACATTAAAGGTGAGGGATGAAATTGCGGTAAAGACCGCTATAGTAGAAGTAGGAATAGGTCAAAGTGTCCTAGAGGGGGGTGAATAGGACTTTATAAAATTTTATGACAATTTAAAATCCTATCAACCTAATCTTGATCTCATATGCAACCATCAAGATATACTCATTTCAACTCTAATGGCTTCCAAGCTAAGTAGAGGATCTAATCACAAGACTACTCAATATTTAAACAAGATATAGTAATTAGTCTATATAGACGAACTATGTGAAAGTGTGTGGGATATGATTCTTATTAGTTATAGATAATCATGTTATCATGCTTCATGTGAATATTCAAAGTAAACACAATAAAAGAATATGAAAATAGCAATCCCAAACACAGTCGTTTATAGTGGTTCGGCTATGTGCCTACTCCACTCCCAGCAGACGCACTCAATCCTTGAGTGTACCAGATTTCACTAACAGAGGTTTCAAATCAGGTTCACCTCAAACCTTTACAACTTGCACAAGGTTGACTCTAGGACTTACACAAGGTACCTAAACATGCCTACATAAGGAAAACGGTCCTACATAAGGATACAATAGTTTATGCCCTACACAAGAGTAAATGTCCTACACAAAGCACCTAAGTTTTAGGCTACACAGGCCAAGGATCCACATAAGGAACTTGGGTTTTAGGCCACACAGGCTAAGAATTCATACAAGGATCTTACTTTAGACTACATAGGTCAAGGATCCACACAAGGACCCTAGTTTAGGCCACACAGGCCAAGGATCACTACAAAAAAAATGGGCAAAGGCTACGGCCAAAAACTGTAGCTAAATACCTATTGCTACGGATCTAGTCCGTAGCACGTCCGTCGCTATTGGTGGGGTTGTTAAAGGTCAAAAAACTAATTACTACGAATTATATCCGTAGCAATAGATATCAACAGCTACGAACAAAAGTCATAACTATAATTTCTGTAGTGAAATGTAGCTATACTTACAAATTAAATCCGTAGCAATCGATACACTAGCCACGGATAAAGGCCATAGCTATACTTTTTGTAGCAAAATATACCTACGGCTACAGATTAGATCCGTAGCAGTAGATATCACTAACTACGAAAAAAAGCAGTAGCTATAATTTCTATAGAGAAATGTACCTACAACTACAGATAATATCAGTAGCTAAAAGTGGAATAAAATCCGTAGCAATATGCTGTAGTTAGCAATAGCTACGTTTTTCAGAATAATAGCTACGACCAAAATTCGTATCTATTTTTTTTTAAAAAATTGTAATAATGATGCCTGTTTCCATTGCAAGAACCTTCTATGACTGATAACTCATCTAAGCTTAATGCTGATAGGAATAGTACATAAAATGCAATCTAGAAAAAAATGATGCATTCATTACAAATAGCAATCAAATCATACAAGGCATCCCACATTCACATTTCTAAATAAACAATACTTCATTTTTCTCAACCTATCATAAGAATTACAACTAAGGCATGCCCTCATGTGCAAGAAACAAATACACTCCAACATAGTAAACACCCTCTATATAATGCAATAATGCTCATGTTTATACAAAATTTTCTTCCTTCACATGGTCAATTTTAGCAAATGCAGAAGATAGAGCTTCTTCTTTTCCTGAAACCGCAGATGTAACTTCTATGGACTTTGACACAATATCACTTTCAAGTTCTGAAACCCTTCCCTCGAGAAAATGAATTTCATCCTCCAGTGACTTCTTTTGCTTGTCAGCATGTATAAAATAACATTTGTAGACACAATCAAATAAGCATTCCTTTGTACACATCTCAAAAGAAAGAAAGATAAAAAAACACTTACATAGGAAGAAATAAAAAATGCACTTGTTAATCTTCTAAACTATGGAAAAATCTAACATGAGTAATGTGGTTTGATGGACTATTGGTTTGTGTAACATTATATAGGAAGAAATCAAAATACAGTGAGAGGAGCAATGAAACTAAATCTCTAAGCAATTGTATTCTACAAAAATAATAAACTAAAAGTTTTGAGAAGAATACTATATAAAATAGGAACCCAATTTAGGAAATGGATAACAAAATTCAAAGATCAAGAGAACAAAAATAATACAAAAGTAAATTAATATACAAACCCCTCAATCAGTACGGATGATATTAGGAAGTAATGACATCATTTTTGTTAAATTCAGTATTCTTATGAGTGTAGCCACCGTTCATTGAGCCAATGGTTGAAATGGTGGGCCACATTATGAGATGGGCCATGCCCAAATTTCCCCACATGAGGCAACCTATAGTTCACATCAAATATGGCCCAATCAAATAGTTAGAATAATCTAATGGGCAAAACTTTTATCGCATTTCCTATCGACAACATGGCCCGCCACATGAACAGGTTAGCCAGATTGCCAAATGGTGGGACCAACATGTACAATTCATTGCAGTGACCACTCCGTATACATAGTAACTAAGAACATCACCAGAACAATCACAATCAGAATCAAAATCAAAATCACAACAGAAATTCAAATAAAAAGAATGGAATCAAAACAAACACAAAGCAATACAGCAACATTCAACAATCGAATTCCAGTGGCTTAATAAACATTAAATGACACTTGAATCGATTATTCACCAGTTCAAATGGAAACTATACCAACTTCATCTCTAATTAGTTCTAATTGCTGAAATTTATGTGAAATGTTATTTTTAACCAAAGAGACGTTTAGGGAATTCAAATTACAACTTCTATGACCGTCCCCTACATTTAGGGAGTGTTAAAATTTATTTATTTAAAATTTATAGGTTTAGGTTTAGGTTAAGGTTATAGGTTTAGGTTTAAGTGTAGGTTATAGGTAGGTTATAGGTTATAGGTTATAGGTTATAGGTTTGGGTTTAGGTTTAGGTTTAGGTTTAGGTTTAGGTTATAGGTTATAGGTTTAAATTGAGGTTATAGATTATAGTTTAGGTTATAGGTTATAGGTTATAGGTTTCGGTTTAGGTTATAGGTTATAGGTTTAGGTTCAGGTTTAGGTTTGGGGATTTGAGAATATAGGTTTAGGTTTAGGTTTAGGTTATAGGTTATAGATTATAGTTTAGGTTATAGGTTATAGGTTATAGGTTTCGGTTTAGGTTATAGGTTATAGGTTTAGGTTCAGGTTTAGGTTTGGGGATTTGAGAATATAGGTTTAGGTTTAGGTTTAGGTTATAGGTTATAGGTTTAGTTTATAGGTTATAGGTTTAGGTTTAGGTTAAGGTTATAGGTTTAGGTTTAGGTGTAGATTATAGGTAGGTTATAGGTTATAGGCTATAGGTTTAGGTTTAGGTTTAGGTTATAGGTTTTAGGTTTAGGTTATATGTTTAGATTGAGGCTATAGGTTATAGGTTTAGGTTTATATTTAGGTTTAGGTTATAGGTTTAGGTTATAGGTTATAGGTTTAAGAATTGGGGTTCGGGTTCGGGTTTAGGTTTAGGGTTTAGGGTTTAGGGTTATAGGTTATAGGTTATAGGTTTAGGTTTAGTTTATATGTTATATTTTATAGGTTATAGGTTTAGGTTTAAGAATTCGGTTTCGGGTTCGGGTTTAGATTTAGGTTTTTAAGTTTAGGTTTAGGGTTAGGAAATCATTGTTCCCACTATAAATATATGTAGTTTATCTACACCATCCATTTGCTTTTCTAGATCATTTATGGGGTTGAAACCAAAATTGAATCATATCCAAAACTCAGGTGGACCATACCACAAGAAACAGTGGGTATAATGATTTCCATCATTGAAACCTTTATAGGGCCTGTAATTCTGTTTATTTATCATCTAATCTATTCACAAGATCACACAGACAGTGATGAAGGGAAAAAGAAATATAAGCGGTTCCCACCTTCCAGGAACCCCCACTCAACATTCGGATAGCTCCGACGCATATCCGGATCTACTTCATCAATTTAAAGATAATACATAAACACTGGCTGTCCAAATGGCCAGGCCACCCATATTGTTGTATATAGAAAATGTATAGCTTCATCATGGTCACAACAATGGTTCCCACCTTCCAGGGACCCCCGCTCAACATCCAAATAGCTCTGACACAAATACAGAAACAAACTAATTAGGAACTTACAACAACAAAATGTACCAGGTCTTTGGTCCAGGGGTGATCCATAATAAAAGGTACCATTTACCATGAACTAAAACCATATATTCTCCATACATTGATTGGACTCACTACAAGGGTAATCTTTCAATGATGGCCCATGACTTCTAATAATCACTACAGGGGTAAGAAAATTACAAAAAGTAAGACTCATGAGATAACATATGTACAAATAGTGACAAGACTAGGTGGTAATGACAGGAGGCTAAGACATCAAATTATTTATGAAGAATAGGAAAAAATAAAGATAAAATAAATAGTTAAAAACTTTACCATTTCAATATTGAACCTTGTAGTGACAACATTGATCTGTGGGGATAAAAATACATCATCTTGCATATAAAAATATCAAGTTAGTAGGGCCTTTGAGGTCCTTAAATGATAGTAGAAGAAGCCCCAAAACTATTGAAATTAACCATGAAGCATTTTAAAAATCCCTCTAAGAAAATGAATGAAAGGTACACAACTCACCTTGATGCCCATTCTCTCTTCTCCTTTACCCGGGCTTGGGACCGACAATGCAAGGAGTTACATTGGCGGAGTTAAAAAGGGGCTTAGGATCCATTTGGTTTGTGACGACCAAATGGAATCTAATATGTTTAAATATAGAATATAAAATTCATTCAAAATGACAAAAACCAAACCAAACAACATATAGAGTAACTAAAAAAATATGTAGACCATCAACTTCCTATCTGTTATAGCCGGATCCTGATTAACCAAGGGGTTCATTTTGAACCCGCATCTTACGAAAAAAAAATATAATTTATTTTCACCCATTCATGAATCTAATTCTAAACATATGCATCTGTGACTATAATTGGAGTTTAATCTTTAAATAGCTTTAACTTTTCATGGGCATATCACGAGGGGCTTGGATTGCCTACTGACGGTGTTGTGTGGGTCACCGCATGATGTATGCGTTTCATCCATGCCATTCATCCATTTTTCTACATCATGTTAGGGCACGAGACCAAAAAAAGGAAGATTTAAATCTTATGTGGATTACATAAGATGAAATAATGATTATTGAACGCCCATTCATTTTTAAGCTCATGACCTGCGATGATATGGAAAAATGAATGGACAATCAAGCTCAGGGCCCACATCATGAAATGTCTAGATTAATGGACTGTTTATAGTATGAACGATATAAACCATCAATTTCCTTATCCATTGATTGGAAAAAGTAAAATGGAATAAATTGCAATTATAGAGGGAACCACCACTCTAACATGGCGAATTCGAAGCTGAGGACATGGGATTTGCCAAAATCGGGATTAGACTTAATCCTAATTAAAAGACTACAATGGTGAGTAGTAGTGGTGTAACACCCCGGATTTTTGCCAACCTGGAGTTAGACGTCCTTAGGCAATGGGTCAACCATAACACCTTGGTAACTTCTCATAACTCAATTCCGAAGCCAAAGAAATCATTTTAGACTAAATTCTTTAGAAATTTAATGTGAATTAACTAGCGCTACACTAGATTACCTGTGAAATTAGCACCAATCACTTTAAATACGATCTGTAAGACCCAAAACCTATAAAATTGTTAACGCTATGTTATCCTAAAATCTAGGATCAATCTCTAAACCCGGTTACTCTCGGGAGCACTTGGAAACTTCGTATCGGACCTGGACCGCACGTCGAAAGTCTGATAGTGATGAACTTAGACAATTATGACCGCCTAGTTGGACTTGACTATCGTCTCAAAAATCTAGCCCAAACGATGTCCTGAGACCATTTCCTTGAGTCCGGAGTGAAGAGAGTGAGAAAGCGAAGATTTTTAAGAAATTAAATAAAAATTTAAGTAATTTGAGTCGGGTCGCTTGCTCATTATTTATAAGCATTTTGACCATTGGTTTTTGACCCAAATTCACCCTCGGATCAGGAAGGTGGCCCATTCATGTCAAAGTACTTGTGGCCCTGATCAAGTTTTGGTGATCGTTGAACTGAAACTGGTCCATCACGGTCGATCTATAAATCCGACCGGACTGAAAACTTAGCTTGACCTAGATCTGATATTAGAGAGCTTAAGTCCGTCCACATTTAGTAATAGGACCTCCAGAAATGCTTCGTTGGATCAGAACAGACCCGATTTGGTTATAACCTAAGTATACCTTGGCCCTATGGCTATTTTCTTCGCTTTTGGGCTTATAAAAAGGCCTTAAACCTTCATTCTCAAATCCCATATGAATTCTAAACCCTATCCAATCCAAGAGAGAGAAAAGAGAGAGAAAGAGAGAGAGACTTGGGGTTTCTTCCTGGGATTCAATCCCACTGATCTACGTGCCTAACTAAGACTACTGTGTCACTTTTTCGGTAATATCGATCCCGTTCTTAGGTAAGAAAACCTAACCCTAACCTGTTCTAGAGTTTCAAATAGCATAAGTGATGAAGTAGCTAACCTATTTCATGGTATAGGTTGTCGTTGAGCCGTAGACGAAGAATCGGTATACAAACCGAGTCCACTACTTGTCTATCTGTGTAAGGTGCAGATTTTAGACACTTAGGTTATCTATTTTTAAAGCTTTCAATGTCGTTTAATGGTAGATTATTAACGAGGATGCTGTTTCACATATAGAACATGCTATCCGTTTTCCATTTCGAATACGTACGAAGTATATGGAATTTTAGATATTTTAGGTATTTATAGAAAATACCATATACGCATAAATTTTACTGATATGATTGCCATGAGTATTTGCTATGTATATATGCTAGTTATGGATGTATGACCTGTATGGCGAAAGGATTCGCCCTAATACACATTTTGGCCAACATAGGTTATGTAGGCTAATGTGCGTAGTCTAAGTGTTTGTATAAATGCTTGTATGAGTAAGTATTTAGTAAATGATATTGTAGATTGGTGTTGAGATAGGATTCTCAACTACTTTGATAATGTGTATGATTTCCTCCATGTACGTTGTTTGAATTAATTGCCTTATATATGAAATGCTTGTGTATGGTTAATTGCATATGTTGTATCTTATAACATGTTGATAACAGGCTTGGATTACTTGATATTTCAATTCCGTCTCTCTCATATGCTTACTGATTCAGATTGTAAGTGCTTGGGGCTATGCTATAGTCCAGGCAGTCGGTAACAGAATTGAACTCGTGGTTGAATTCTATTCACCACAAAGGACGCGTTGACGAACCTGAGTCATGCGTTGCTTGTCGAAAGTGGTTAGGCCACACGGGGTGCTTATGCACTCCAGGTCGTGCAACGCAATGGGCACTCGTACTAGTCAAACTCATCAGGTAACCCGATTGGCCGTTGTATGTTCACCTTGTATTTGTCATAACTGCTTGAACCTAGCGTACTGAAATTACCAGTGAAATCCCTATCAACCGTGGTACCTTGATCCACTAAGACCTATGAGTCAGGCATGGTGTTATGGGACACTGTGGTCGAGCTGTCGGCCTACGCTGGGGCGACGAGCCTCCCTGTAGTGACCAGTGAGCAGCCTTGTCTCATGAGCCGATTGTGGTGGTATGGGACACTACATTCGAGCTGTCGGCCTACACTGATCAGGTGATGAGCCCTTTGTAGTGACCTCGAGCGTACTCTGAGTCTACGTGGGGGCGACGACCTTTCCATAGCAACAAGAGTACAAGCTAGGCCTGTATTGATTTGGTGATGGGAGAGTGGTGTAACGATTCCGTGCAACAGCCTTGACAGCCCTTGTAGCGACCTAGAACTGCAACATCATATGATATTAACTAGGACTGACGACCCTAGAATGGATCCTTTTTGGGAATGATATATGGGAAGTACCTTAGTTTCCCAATCTTGCTGTATGAAAAGGACTAATAACAACTCGGTAATCATGTTTATATCGCACTGCATGTGCCTGGAAGATGTGGAGCACTGAGGGATGAAAGCATGCCGCGAACGTGAGACAGTGTCGCATGAGGGAGTACGTAGGCAAGGGCATGCATCATGATTGCATCTCATCCTTGCATTAATTACAGTATATAGGAGTGTTTTATTTTGCCTGCCTTATCATTATCGCGTGATTAATTTGATGATATGTTAATCTTTGCTCTATGATTCCACTGAGTTGATCACTCACTCCCATGTTACAGGACGGTGTTTACAACACCAACCACTCCCTATTTTAGTTTCAGATGATGGCGATGCTTGCGAAGCAGAGCCGGACTTTATGATGTTGGGGAGGATTTCTCCTATATGCAGGTTTTGATCGACGAGATTAAAGGGTTATTAATTAGATGCTAATACACTTGGTATTTTGCCTTTTATTTAAACACCCATGTATATTCTTTTCTTTCCATTTTTGGAGTATACATGTATTTAGTTAACCTGATAACATATTCACACTCTAGAGACTTACAATCAATTATACATTTTATATATTTATCACAGTCTTCCGCTTGAGAAACTTAACTGTCTTTGGAGTATAATATGCTGTTTTGGTCTAATCCCACTCATGTTTACTGTACTAATATGAACAATATTCAATCATCATTATCTATGTTGCATAAGTGAAGCGTTGGAAATCGGAAGCCGAGTTTCTGCTCGACCCCCGATTTTCATGGTGTTACAAATGGACATGCTAATATGAAATTCATGTGTTACATCAGGTCCAATTGTTAGGTTGGTTTAGCCATGAAGATGTGTGGTGGCATGTGAGTCAATGGAAGCCATTCATCAGGTGGGCCAAATTCATATGGAGAAAATAACAGTTATGAAAGAAAATAACCAACAGGTTATGCCTAAAATTGGCCCACCCAATGAAAGGACCATCCTGGATTTAGGTACAAGGCATATTCATGTATATGTAGTGCTAGACTTGGCACCAGGCTCATATGTTGGACATACATGCCATTTTGACACGTCTTCCTTTCATTGTTCCTCCTGTAATATTTTCAACTCTTAAGTTGGTTAGACGATTGCAAGGACAAGATGGAGATGTTACTGGGAAAGAGGTTCCTGTGACACCAAAGAAGATTTTTCAGCTTTTGAATTAGACTATTGAGGCCTTGTCATTTGTTCCATCACCAGAACTGGCACTAAGATTGTACTTGTAGTGTGCTGAGGCTGCCAATGATTGTGATCTCGAGCCTGTAGCATATGAGTTCTTCACACAAGCTTTTATAATATATGAAAAAGAATTGTGGATTCAAAAGCTCAGGTGACTGCCATACATCTAATAATAGGGACTCTTCAGAGGATGAATATATTTGGTGTTGAGAATAGAGATACACTTATACATAAGGCCACAGGATACTCCGCAAAACTTTTAAAGAAGCCTGATCAGTGTAGAGCAGTTTATGCATGTTCACATCTCTTCTGGGTTGATGATCAAGGAGACATCAAGGATGGAGAAAGGGTCCTGCTTTGCTTAAAGCGTGCACTAAGGATCGCGAATGCAGCCCAACAGATGGCTAGCGTAATGCGGGGTACTGGTTGGCCGATCACACTATTTGTAGAAATATTGAACAAGTACCTTTATTTTTTCAAGAAAGGGAATCCTCAGATTATAGGCTTAGTAATCCAAGGCTTGATTGAACTGATCACGACCAAGATGCTAAGCGATAACACGACGCCAGACCCATTTGTGGATGCTTTCTTTGCTGGCACGTTGCGCTATATTCAGTTCTAGAAGTAGAAAGGTGGCGCGATGGGTGAAAAATACGGGCCTATCAAGGTGTGATGCACCTTATGTGAGTGGGCCTTAATTTGATGAGATCATCACTAGCGCATTTACATGATGAAGTTGAGGAATTTTTAGAGTTACAAAACAAGTGTTGATTTGATTGCAATCAGCTGTATTCCTGATTTCCTGCCATGGCCAAGTCGAGTCAATTTGCAGGTGCTAGTGGATTCGGTTTCTTTTTCCTTGTTGCTAGGGGATGTACATGGGGTGCATACAACCTTGTACCCATTTTTGCTTTTATTTTTATTTTTCCCTTTTATTTCCTAATCATGATGATCAGGTTTTTGTTTTTCCTCCTGGACATGAAAACCAAGTTATGCGGATTTTTTTGGTAATTTTAACTGATGTAACCATGTCAATGAAACATGTCTTAGTAATTCTGAGTCCATGGAGTAATTTTTCAGTTTCACATTAGAGGGGGTGTAGAAATACCATTAAGTTTCAACAGTTTGTGGCAATAATGTTATACATATCTATGGAGTTTTGTCAATATATGTATATATATCTTGGCATGAATGTCATTTTAACAAATAGATAGCATGTCATTTCAACAAATAGATAGCATGCCATTTCATCAAACAGATAACATGCCATTTCAACAAACAGATAGCATGCCATTTCATCAAACAATTAGCGTATATCAAATCTGAAAGACAGGAAAAGAGATATAATTAGAAAAAGATATCAAACTTACAGAGAGAAGCTTTACGACAAGTGTTTCTTCGGGAAAGAGATTCACAGCTGCTGTAATGGAGAGAGAGAGAGAGAGAAGAGGGCATTCATGGTCGATGCATTGGAGAGAGAGGGAGAAGTATGAGAGAGATGGAGAAGAGATCAGGAGGGAGAGAGAGGATTAGGGAAAGAAGAGATTAGGGAATGCTCTAATTAGGGAATGGAGAGAGAGAGAGAGAGAGAGAGAGAGAGAGAGAGAGAGAGAGAGACTGAAATACCCATCTTTGGGTGCGGGTCTGTTTTGAGCACACGCCTAAATTTGGGGGTATTCTCACAGATGGACGTAGACGGTCCGTTCAGGGGCTCCGTGGGGCCCACCATGATGTATTTCATTAATCCATTCTGATACATAATTTTAATAAATTATTTTAGTTTATGACACCAAATTTCAGGTATATTGGAGGCCTAAATGGACCACACTATAAGAAGCAATTGTAATTTAATATCAATGTTTCCTATCGTGTGGTCCACTTGAGCCTTCGATCTAGCTGATTTTTTCCATCCTCTAAAGTAATATTTATAAATATATAGATAACTTAGATAGAATATATAGTTTTTTTAGGCCTCATAAAGCCCTTTACAATGCTATTAATTATTAGTGGTGTATCAACTTTTTAGCTACGGATTAAAACCGTAGCAACCATAGCTAAGGTTTATATTCATAGCAAAAAAATAATGTGGTTGAATCCTTTGCCTCTTTTTTTGGTAGTGAATCCACACAAGGAACCTGGTTTAGGCCACACAGGCCAAAGACCTACACAAAGGACCTAAGTTTATACCATATAAAAGAACAAAAGGTCCTACATTAAGTACCTAAACGTACTCTCCCGTCGGAGGCTTTAAATGAGGGCTTGAAAGGTTTGAGATACACCTGTGACCCAATCCTATACAAGGAATAATCAACAGGGTCTCTGGACTCTAATGACTTAAAGATAAGTAGATGAGCCCCGTTCTGCGCGTGGATGAAGATGCTCTCCCTTGATGGCAGAGATACTTCAGCTCCCTTGATCCGCAACATTGATGATGGTCAAATGTAAGGTGACATGGTTGGGTCAAGGTTTTGTTGGAATCCACTCTACTGAACATTAATCATTGAATAGACAGAGTAATTCCAAGGTCTTAAGCATTCAAGGGATCCTAGCTTAATGATTTACCATTAAGGTGGTAGTTGGATTATCCTTGAATGAGGAAGTTCATTCACTAATCCACTCTATTGAATATCAATGATGAGGGTGGATTGAATGATGAACTCTCATGAGATAAAAGGGCTTAGGGTTGGTGATAAGCAATAACTCTCTCAAAGCTCTGTCTCTTTTTCTCAATACAGCAACCAAGAACAAGCTCTCCTTATAAAGGCAAAAAGCTCTAACGGTATTAAAGTAGTCAGTGTCTGACTGAGTTCGATGTCATCGAACCTGATTCGATGTCATCGAATGTATACTTTCGATGATATCAAATATCAGTTCGATGATATGAACTTAACTGAAAAACATTTCTGGAACTTTTTCATTGGAGATTGATGTCATTGAAATTGATTCAATGTCGTCGAGATTTGAACTCTGACGTCATCGAATTATGATTCGATTCCTCGACAATCTGCATGACATTTCACCAGAGCTTGCTAGACAGTTTAAGTCTGTGTATGATGTCATCGGGCCATTTCAATGTCATCGAATTTCAAAGTTTGAAGTCATCGAATCCCAATTCAATTCATCGATCATTTTAAAAGATATTCCTTTAAAGCTCGCTGGACACTTCTTTGTCCATTTTCAATGTCATCAAACTAGTTTCGATGTCATCGACATTTGAATTTCGATGTCATCAAGGCTATCTCGATTCCTCGAACATTTCCATTTGATTTTCCTTTCAAGCTTGTCAAACCAGCCTCGTCCAACTTCAATGTCATTGAGGCACCCTCAATGTCATCAAAGTTTGAATATTGATGACATCGAGGCTAGTCTTGATTCCTCAAACTTTTCAGTTCATTTTCCTTTGAAGCTTGCTGGACACTGACTTGTCCAGATTCGATGTCATCAAACCTTGCTCGAAGTCATCGAAATTTGAATTTCGACGACATCGAAGCTTGTTTAATCCTCGAGCAAAGTCAAAATATTTTCCAAGAGGTTTTGCTGGACAATGCTTCAAGTTTTTTGATGTCATCGACTTGCCTTCGATGTCATCGATTACTGATGTTCGATGTCATTAAAGGTATGTGCGATTCATCGAACATTTTTTCCAAATATTATGTGGTTGCTGGACATAAAAGGTCTCATTTCGATGTCATCGAAGCCTGTTCGATGTTATTGAACATGAGTGTGCAATGTCATCGACGTATGCTTGATGTCATCAAACTAAGCAGAAAACTTAGAAAATTTTCTTGTTTAAAAATAAGTTTTTAGACTTTTAACTCTTATGTTGTTCTAAGGTTTTTAAAGATTTATTTACCTGAGTGTTTTGGGACATGGGATGTAAGGATTAATTTACTTTTGATGATCTTGAAACACACATCCGATTGAGGCAGTAGCTTGAATGATCTTCATATGGGGCTTACTTGACTCACCGACTCAACCCTCATGCTAATTGACAAACCAGGGCACTTTTAATCTCCCCCTTTGTCAATTACATGAAAAAACACCTAAAACAACACCTAGAACAACACCCTAAATTGTATGTACATCAACTTTACACAATTTTACAAATATTCTATTAAGTTCACACACAATTTTAAATCTTCATGTAGTTGCTCCCCCTATCTTCTTGTAACTGCTTCCCCTATCACCTGTATCACCATGCATATAAAATATACACCCAAGTGTTCTCATGGTGGGATTTGTTCTCCCCCTTTTTGTCAGTCATTGGCAAAGGTTAGTATATACCAATATCAGATAGATTTACTAAAGTTGAACTTGAAGAAACTAGGAGAACCAATGTAATAGGAGGGAGATGTAGCATATAAGGATCATGGCAGAGCATTGTATCATCATTCTTAATCAGCATTTCATAGAAATTCAATCAACATTCCATAGAAGATATTAGAGACACAAATATGCATATGAACCCCTTAAATCAATATTCCACAAATAACACATGCTTCCATAGTGCATATGATAAACCGTAATTAGCTCAACATTCTACAGATAACATTCACTCCCATAGACATTGATTATGAAGCCCAAAAAGATCATCAGGAATATATAAGAGCAATCAAAAGTCATTGCCCATGCTTGGAAGTAATTTAGTTTTTAAATAAAATAAAAATATCATCCTGCCCATCCATGGGCATATCTTACCAAAAATAAAAAATAAAAAAAATCTCCAACCATTCTGCCCATCCATGGCATAAACAAAGACAAAAATGTCTGCATAAAATGAGGAACTTCACATGTACCCATAGATATATACGTGGTGCAAAAAGAAATATCCCAAGTAACAATTAGCCACTCATGGGTAAGTGATGGTAGAGGAGACACCCTATGGTGCAGAAGCCACATCATCCCGGCACGATGTCAGCAAGTTAGTGACTTGTTGTGTAGTATGTTGCAGCGCGATTATACTCTCCTCGATTCCGGTCAAACATGCTTCGCAATGCCGAAGTCATTCTTCTATGTCAGATTGCTTGTTCAGCAGATGTCGGCCAAGATCGTGTTGACTGAAAGTTGGTGATTACTAACCGAATTTGGACTATTTAGAGGTGTGTGACTGGAATCCCACGGCGTTTGTGGATGTTTGTGCTAATTGTCCCTTGCACCTCGGGTCGAAGTAGTGGGACTGACCGAATAGAAAGTTGTTGTTAAGTGCAGGCTCTGAATAGTATCTTCATTACACTAAACCTCAGGTTTCTTTGGGTCAAATGAAGGCGGAAACCACACAAAGCGTGCGATCTTGCAAATGAGAATGGGAATTGTAGTTTGGCAAGATGCTCCCCTTTGACTAAGCGAGTTAATTATTGGAGCATAAGGGTTGGCAAACACATAGGAAATGTCTTGATGAACATCATACAAGATGTTGAGCACGTAGGGAGAGAGTTCATTTCCTTTTACTTCACATGGATAGACATTGGTACTAAAAATGCTGTGAAGAATCTTGAATGTGGGTTCAAGATACTTGGTGTGGACAATGTTTTCCTCATTCCTAGGGTTGGTGGAGCCTTTGCAAAATGCTCGAGACGCCTCTCCCTAGACTCCAATGTCATCGAAGCATGTTCGATGTTATCGAACATGAGTGTGTAATGTCATCAACGTAAGCTCGATGTCATCGAACTAAGCAGAAAACTTAGAAAATTTTCCTATTTAAAAATAAGTTTTCAGATTTTTAACTCCTATGTTGTTCTAAGGTTTTTAAGGGTTTATTTACCTGGGTGTTTTGGGACATGGGATGTGAGGCTTAATTTACCTTTAACGATCTTGAAACACACATCCAGTTGAGGCAGTAGCTTATATGATCTTCATATGGGGCTCACTTGACTCACCGACTCAAACCTCACACTAATTGACAAACCAAGGTACTTTCAAAGGATTCCTTTAAGCTTAACTTGATTTAAGTAGATATAATTCATCCTGTCTTTTACATATTTTTCTTTCATGATACTATGATTTTATCCCTGTAATTGTTCAATTTACTACTAACAAGAAATTACCCTTTGTAAATTATTGTATGATGATGATTACGTGTGATCTTTATTATTTTTGGGGCAATGGATACAAGTCTTGCCCTTTCCTTTACCAATTTTATTGATTTAGCCCGTACTACTCTTCTCTTTATTAAGTTGGCCATTGTCACTCTCCTATTTGTTGAGTTAGCCATTGCTACTCTCCTCTTTGTTGAGTTAGCGATTGCCGCTCTCTTCTTCGTAGAGTTAGCCATTGTTATTCTTGTCCTTTATTATGTTAGCCTTGTACTACCTCCATTAGTGGCTTGGGCATATGTCGTAGAATTCCAAAAGCCTCACGATTCAATTTATTTCCTCTTTGGTATAAGTGATGTGTTAGAGGTATCACAATTAGTGATTCAAATATTTATCATAGACATAATGAGCTCTAGGTAGTGACTCTCTTGGTTGATGCGTTATTCATGGGTTTGGGTAGTGGTGCAAAAATCGATGTAAGTAATTCGCAATGTGTGTTACATCACTTTCAAGATTGGATGTCGTGAAATTCACTCCATGAACAAATCGTGTCACGTAATTCATCTGACTCATGTGTTATGCCACCTCGAGATGTTTACGTAAATCCATGGTAACATTACATATGCCGATGAATCTCCATAGTAATGGGATGCGGAGCGAGTGAGATTTTCTATGAATTATATGCCACATTGTGATGATTACTACGTATGATGCACACACTTTTCTAGGCATGCATTTATATGCATATTGGTTATGCATACTGATACCCTCTTAGTTGTGGAGTACGGGATGTATCAGAACCCTTACATTACTTTTATGAATTTCTTGAATTATTGTTAATCTTAAAGGATAACCATCACTATGAGTAGGGCGTTGATCCTCTCCAACCATACAGATGATGCAGGTGATGTACAGATTGAAGACCCAGAAAACCATCTCTGTATGGAATATTATACTGAATGAATAAGAAGATAGTTTTATGATTTAGTTTTATATTTTCGCTACAAACTTGATAATGTAATACGCTCCCATTGAGAGGGCATTTGATAATTTTTTGAATTCTTTTACTTTAATGGAATAATGAATACAGTCGATTTTATTCTCGTAAATGGCTACCTTCCTAAATATAACTGGATTTGATCTAAATGAAAAAAAAATGTGTGATTTTTAAAGCATCCAATTTATTCATTATTAACACCCAAATTTATCAGGCACGAGTATGTACTCGGGCTGTGGAAATTCAGGATATTATAATCGGTCATGGTTCAGGATGTTAAGAATAGATCGAACAACATTCCTAAAGTGAATCGAATTTATGTATCATCAATCAGTCATTCAGCACTTAGCCATTTTTCCAATTGCATATGTTTTATCATATGTTGACTTAGCATGAGTAAATGCACAACATTCCTTGCAATGCCTCATTTATTCTGTTGCATTCCCCATATTCTTGAAAACAAATTAACCCAACTGCCTGCTTCGAGTTCCCAACCGTCAAACCCTATCTAATGTGTGTATTTATTATTCCTTACGAGGTCTATAAAAAGCACTCATATTTCATATTTACAGCACATCATGAACAAAAATCTTAGTAGCAAACCTTGACATCATGACTTCTTTTTCCTTCTTTTCCCAATCCTTAAAAGTTATGGAGGAAATTTTCAAGGGATCGACTCCTTTTTCCATTCCTCTCTCCTTCATGATCCATATCCCTTCCTCAGGGATGCAACTAAAGCATCCGAGATCGATGGACCTCTTCAAGAGGTCGTTAAGATCATTTAGGAACTCCAATAGCTTGGAGACACGTACTCCAGAGCCAACTTTAAGCCTAAACGATGCACTATCCCATTAATGAAACTCTCGGCCATTCATGTCGAGTTCGCGACTCTTTCAGCTCATTATGATGCAACTTGGAAGAATCGATTGCACTGGATTCATCAACATATTGCTTTGACAAAGAGATGTTATGATTTATGGATGTCGTACTGGGCAACCTCTTCGCTTACTTCTCTGAGGCCCAACGGCCTTATCCAGACCGAGATTGGCCACACAATCAGGGCCTGAGAAACTTCATCGAGTCTCAAATAGAACTCTATCGAGCTTACGAGGAGTCCAACAAGTTCGAGAGGTCGAAGGCCAAGTAGGAGTACGCATCTATCCATCGACACATTGATGAAGTCAACAACCTTCTCTGCAAGCTCACAGACTAGCAACCTTCATAGAGAAGAAAGCGTGCACTCGCTGTAAAGGTCAAGGAATCGGTCGCCAAGAGATTCGAAGAACTCCAGGAAGCCCACTTGTCACTTGGCTGATTATTTGATAATATATTTCTTTGCTCTTCCTCTTTTTATTTTAATCGAATGGCCTCTATTTTAGGACCCCCTTTTTTTTTATTAAAGAAACATATTACTCCTTCTATCCTTTAACTTCACTCAGCCTATTCCTTAAAAACTTTCCACAACAAGGGAAAGCGAGGCTTTAGGAATTGGCCATTTATTGGAGCTTTCACGACCTTTCCGTTCATATCCCTTAAAATATATGCTCATCTTTTGAGAACTTGGATAATAACATATGGTCCATCCCACATGCGAGACCATTTCTTACTGAGAGCATAGTCTTTTTGACCGATAAGTAGTATCACCTTCCATATCATATCTCCAACCCCAAAGGACTTCCCTTTCACCATCTTGTTATAAGCACGAGCAACAACTGCTTTGTGGGCAACAATCGAGTCAAGGGCTTTTATTCGAATTTCATTTAGCCCTTCAAACTCACCAAAATTACTTCTGTAAACTTAGGAGGGGTTAATTTGGGTTGATAAGTGGTCCATAAAGATGGCGCAGTGAACTCTAAAGGCATCATTGCATCATGCCCATATAATAGTGCAAATGAACTCACTCTAGTACTTGTACGTGGTGAATTTTGAGACTTTCTTTCGGCATATTTAATAGGCTAAATAAAACCAACCTTCAAAAGTTATTCAATCTCCTATCTGATCTTATGGGTTACTTCGGTTGTCATCCGTATAGGGGGCTTCTCGTGTGGCTGACATCCTTCTTTTGTCGACAACATGTGTTTGACTAAACCCTGATCGAGCCCCCAAATATCGTGATAATCCCATGCAACACTATCAGCAAATTCATTGAGTAGATCCGCCAGTTGCACCTTCTCATGAGGCTTCAACAAGTTGCTGATGAATGTAGGCTTTGGGTACTACTTGGTCCCTATGTTGACTTCGATCAACAGATCTTGAACTTGGGGTCAAGAATATTCCATCTTATTAGGATCCTCCTTAAGATCGATGTCGTCTTCTTCAGTCGAGTCCTCCATATTGGCCAAATTTACAAGACATCCATCATCCATTTCTTTCAGGCTTTCTTCGAGCCTTCTTATTTTGGCCTTGAAATCGGATTGGTGGCTCACATCTCTTGGTGTGTTGATCATGGAATTTCTTCGATAATGCAATGCAAAACCGGCCAATAAGGAATGATGTCCGTCGGTAGGGTGTCACTTGATCACATTACTTTGATGATGGCTTGTATAATACTCTCAGGGTTCTTCTACACTGATACTCTGGTTGGGCGACCAAACTGATTTTGCCCAGTGAACCTAATCGGTTCTACCTCTTCTCCATGATAATAAGTCTCATTGGCATTTAAAGTGGCTAAAAAAGGTTTATTATTAGCCAAGATAATTAGACATTATCTTGGTTTAAGAAAATCACAAATTGATGTAGGGAGGATGTGATGCATGCAACCAAATGAATTCAGTCCCTCCCCCAACAAAGCATTATAACTTGATGAGGTATCGACCATTAAAAATGGCTCTAATATTGTTTTAGTTCCAACATTCAGATCAATGGGTAAGACACCATGAGTATTCATGGCATGACTGACAAAATTACTAATAGTCACCTCTTATTGAATCAAATCGGCTAGGGTTTTTCCCAACTTAGCCATCATCCTCAATGGCAAAAGGTTAATGGTGGCCCCATTGTTGACCAAGATTCTAGTAATGGGACATCCTTCGAGATGAGATGATATGTACAATAGCTTAAGATGTTGCATCATGTTATGGGTAAGTTTATCAATAATCACCCTTTTGGACATAGTTCACACCTCTATTATGAGTGTTAATATGAGGGGCTTCGTCGACAATGGATTCATTTCTAGCATCTTCTTCGAATGGGAAAGAAGCATGTTGTATTATTATTGGGGAGGTATATTCATGAACATCGCTCGCCATCCTTTTTGGCTGGGTTGGTCATGCTTGGAAACTAGAAGGCAGTGTGAAAACCATCTTGCAGTGGAACACAACTGGTGTAACGCCCTGAAAATTGGGGTCGAGCAGAAATTCAACTCCCAAGTTCTAACGCATCACCTATGCAACATGGATAATGATGATTAAATGTTGTCCGTGTTAGCGCACTAAACATGAGTGGGATTATACCAAATCAGCATATCATTCCCCAGAGACAATTAAATTACGCAAGCGGAAGACCATGATAGGTATGTATAAAACATATAAGTGGTGGTGCGTCTCCAAAGTATAATCATGTTCTAGGTTGAACAATTACATGTATCGTTTCAAAATACAAAATATCAAAATGTGTAGGTCCGACATCATGAAATCCCTATAGCTCCTATGATCAAAATGCGAGCTACATGAACTCGCCAGACTTCTGCATATACGAGAACTCCTCATCATCATAAAAATCAAGCTTCGCTTCATAAGCTGCGCCATCATCTGCAACTAAGATAGAGTCTGGTTGGTGTTTTAAAACACCATCCTAGAGTGGGAATAAGTGATCAACTTATTGAAACTATAAGGTAAAGGTTAACATGTTATTAATTTAGTTAAGCAGTAATGATAAAGTAGTACAACAATCATGTCCTAGATTACTCTTATTAATCTAAGAATGGTATGAGATAATGATGCATGCCCTCGCCTACACTCCCTCAGTGACTTCATCTCACGTTTGTACATGACATCCTCCCGAAACGTGCGCTTCCACACCAAAGCACATGTAGTGCGGTGCATGATTGTGTTATCCAATACTTAATTAGGTTTATTCATACAACAGGTTCAGGAAACTAAGGTACCTCCCTTGTATCATTTTTCAAACAATGATCCATCTAGGGTCGTCAATCCTAGTTAGTCTCATATGATAGGAAGTTCCAGGTCACTACGGAGGGCTCGTCACCTCAGCATAGACCTGCTTTATACTCGAGGTTCCTACGGAAAGGCTCGTCACCTTAATGTAGATCAAGTGTATACTCGAGGTCACTACGAATGGCTCGTCACCTAACCATAGGCCGACAGCTTGAATACAGTGTCTCATACCATAATATTCGGCTCATGAGTTTGGGTTGCTCATTGGACACTACGGAGAGGCTCGTTGCTCCTGTGTAGGCTGACAGCATGACCACGGTGTCCCATACCACCATGCCCGACTCATGAGTCTTAGTAGATCGAGATACCAATGTTAAACGGGATTTTCACTGGTAAGTTGGTACCTTAGATTCAAGCAGTTGCGTTCATACATGGTAAACATACAATGGGAAGATCGGGTTGCTTGACAAGCTCAATTGGTACGAGTGTACGTTGAATTGGTCAACATAGAGTGCGTAAACACTCTGTATGGCCCAACCACTGCCGGCAATCTCTATACGATTTGGATTCCTCGAACATATTTGTGGTGGCGAAATTAACTCTGCCACTCAATTGGGAGTTGTTACCGATAGCTTGAACTATGCAGCAGTCCCAAACATACCTAAACATAACCGGAAAGCATATGTGATAGGCATATTAACAATAAATAATTAATTCAAACAAAGGAACCACTTGAGCATTTTTATGTAGTACAAGTAAACATGCTTTCACACCTATACATTTCAAACATAAATCACATCAAATAATATAAGTTACATGAATGGATTTATACATATAGCTAAGGTAGTTGAGAATCTTATCTCAATACCCATATAAAATACAATTTACCAAATATTTACTCATTCAGACATTTCTACAAACACTTAAACTACACACTTCAACATACATGACGTATGTTGGTTATAACATGTATTAGGGCAAATCCTTTCACTAAGGAGTTGTCACATATACAACAATCATATATCCATGATGGATAATCATGGCAAGAATGAATTCAAATTCCATACTCATTCAAACATTTCAACAAACACATGAATTATACTATATTCAACATAGTTTATATATATCTGTAAAGCGAGGGAAACATCATATCTAGCATGAGAAATGGTAACCAAGTCACTTTTAAATCATTAACCGATATTAACAGCCTTGAAAACCATAACCTAAACATTTATAGTCCGTACCTTTCACTGGTAAACTCGTAACAGATTCAGTTTGAACACTCTTGCCTTGTAAACTAGACTTTGGATACCTAATCAATAAAACAGGTTAGCTATTTCACCAATCTACGTATTTGGATTCCTAAAACAGGTTAGGGTTAGGGTTTCTTACCCAAGAACGGAATCAAAATCTCTGGTATAGCGACATAGAAGCGGTAGATACGTACGTGGAGTAGTAAGATTGAATCCCAGGAACTATCTCACACTTGCTCTCTCACTTCTCCACTTTCTCCTTCACTTTCTCTCTCTTTTCTCTCTTAGGGTTTAGAATTCGTATGGAATGAGAGACGGGTGAGTAAAGGCCCTTATATAGGCCCAGAACTGATGGGAATGGCTCCAGGGCCATGGTATACTTAAGTTATAGCCAAAGATTGGCCGTTTCGGTCCAACGGAGCTGATCTGGAGGCCCCTTTTCTGCATGCAGTCAGAGTTAAGCTTCTTGACATTAGATCTAGGTCAGGTTAAGATCTCAACCCGATCAGATCAGTGGATTGGCTGTAGGGGACCAATTTCAGTTCAATGGTCACCCATACTCCATCAAGGTCACAAGTGCACTGACGTGTGTTGAAAATTTTTTAAAATCCGAGGTTGTAATTGGGTCAGATTCTGATGGTCTGAATCCTTAGATTTAGGCTGCAAGTGAATGATTAAATTCACTTAAGTTTTAGTTCATTTCCTAAAGATATTCGTGTTTCTCACACACTTCACTCCGGGCTTAAGTTGTGCATTTTTAGATACCTTTAGGACTTAATTTCTGAGATGGTTGTCAAGTCCAGTAAGGCGGTCATAACTGTATAGTTTCGTTATAATCAGAATTTTGATGTGCGGTATAGGTCTGATACGGAGTTTTAGTGTGCTCCCAAGAGCAACCGAGTTTTGAGATTAATTATAAGTTTCAAGGTAATGCAACGTCAATGATTCTACACATTTTGGGTCTTACAGTTCATATTTAAAGTGGTTTAAGCTAATTTCACATATAATTTAGTTTAGCACTTGATTAATTTTCATCTAATTTCTAAAGGATTTGGTCCTGAGTGATTTCTGCCTGAGGTGGAACTCGAGTCGTTATACGGATTTTTCCGATACATTACAATCTACCCCCCTTAAAGAAAAATTTCATCCTCGAAATTAGTACCTTTTTGTACTCCTCGAGATTCTGAGGGTAGTTCTTACGGACCTCGTCTTCGGTCTCTCAAGTAGCCTCTTCCTCGGTGTGATGCGTCCATAACACCTTCACCAACAGGATAACCTTACTATGCAACACTTGCTCCTTCCTGTCTAGGATACGCATCGGCCGCAGTACATAAGTAGCATCCTCACTCAACTGTACTTGCTCCTATTTGATGATGTAGGAAGGATCAGGAACGTATTTCTTCAACAAGGATACATGAAATACGTTGTGCATGCCTGCGAGTGGTGTGGGCAAAGTAAGGTGGTACACGACCACACTCACTCGGTCTAGTATCTGGAATGAACCAATAAATCTCAGCGTGAACTTTCCCTTCTTGCCAAACTGAATGACTCCCTTCATGGGGGAATCCCTAAGAAAGACATGGTCCCCAACCTCGAACTCTAGCGGTCACCGTCTCATATCAGTGTAACTCTTCTGTCTGCTCTGTACTGTAAGAAGTGGATGCCTGATAATGTCAATCTTCTCAGAGGTCACCTGTACTAACTCGAGTCCAATTAAACTTCTCTCACCAACTTTCGCCCAACAATGCGGTGCTCTACATGGGCGCCCATACAATGCTTTGTAGGGAGCCATGCAAATACTTGCCTGAAAACTGTTGTTGTAAGAAAACTCGGCACAAGGAAGACAGTCATCCCAACTGTCCTTGCAATCAAGCACGTAAGCTCGTAACATGTCCTCTAACACCTGGTTTACCCATTCCGTTTTCCCATCCATCTGTGGGTGGAACGTGGTACTGAACTTCAACTTCACACCCATTGCTTCCTGAATATGAGTCCAAAAGATAGATGTGAATCACGTGTCTCGATTCGACACGATCTCCATAGGCACTCCATGTAGACGTACTATCTCCTTGATATACAGCCTGACCAAATCATCTGCAGAATCTATAACTCTGATCGGGAGGAAATGAGCCGATTTCGTCATCGGTCCATAATAACCCAAATGGAGTCATGCCCCTTCCTCGTCTTCGGTAACCCTGAAATGAAATCCATAGAGATGAAGTCCCACTTCCATTCAGCTATAGGCATAAGCTGAAGTAGACCAAGAGGTCGGCAATGCTCGGCTTTGACCTTCTAGCATGTGAGACAACGGGATACGAAGTTAGCTATGTGGGCCTTCATGTTGTCCCACCAGTACGAACGCTTCATGTCTCGAAACATCTTCATACTACCCGGATTTATCGCCGTCTTTGAATTGTAAGTGACTTCCAGAACTTCTCTCCTTAAGTCATGGAGATTCGGGATGCACAGGCGGCCACGATATCGCAAACCTCCATCTAAACCAACCCTCCATTCGGACTTATCACTGTCGCTCACTAGCTCTCTCATCTTGGCCAATCGCTCATCCTCATTCTGAATTGCTATGATCCTATTATCCACAAGTGGTCGCACACGAACGTGTACGACACTCGTAAATGGCTCCTCTACCATGAGCTTCTACTCAAAATCTCACACGAACTCCACCATATTCCACTTCTCAACCATTAGTGGAGCTGTAAATGCTATCGTTTTCTTATGGCTCAACGCGTCTGCCACAAGGTTACCCTTGCCAGGATAGTAGGAGACCTCGAACTTGAAGTCTTTCAAGGTTTTCATCCATCGGTGCTTCCTCATATTCAAGTCTCTCTGGGTGAATATATAGCGAAGGCTCTTATGGTCGTAAAAGAGCTCGAACTCCTCTCCGCAGAGGTAATGTCTCCAGAGCTTCAATGTAAAGATGACGGTTGCTAACTCCAGGTCATGCGTAGAGTATTTTTTCTCATGTTTCCTCAACTATCGTGATGCATAGGCAATAACCTTGTCCTTCTGTATCAGAACACAACCCAAACCAACACGAGAGGCGTCGGTGTAGATGGTATACTTGACCCCTTGTTCTGGCAATACTAACACAGGGACGAATGTCAACTTGTCCTTCAACTCTTGAAAAGTTGCTTGACCTTCTCATTTTAGGAAAACTTAAGATCTTTCCAAGTCAGCTGAGACAATGGTCTGGCTATCTTGAAAAAATCCCTAATGAATCAATGGTAATAACTTGCCAGGCCAAGAAAACTCCTTACTTCAGTAATCAAAACAGGCTGATCCCAGTCCTGAATTGCGGTTACCTTAGCAAGGCCCACAACTATCCCTTCCATGGACACCACATGTCCCAGGAACTTGACTTCTTCCTTCCGAAAGTCACACTTCTTGTACTGTATAAACAACTGGTTTCTCCTGAGAGTATCAAAGACTGCTCGCAAGTGTTCCTCGTGATCTTCTCGACTCTTGGAGTATATCAAGATGTCATCTATGATTACGATGATGAATTGATACAGATACGGCCGAAACACCTGGTTCATCAGGTTCATGAACATGGCCGGTGCATTTATGAGTCTAAAGGATATCACAAGGAACTCGTAGTGTCCGAAACTGGTCCTGAAAGCTATCTTCTGCACGTCCTCATCCCTGACGCGCAACTGGTGATACCCTGACTGTAAATCGATCTTTGAAAAATATTGTGCCCCCTTTAATTGATTGAACAGATCATCTATCCTGGGCAAAGGATACTTGTTCTTCACCGTCACTTGGTTCAACCTACGATAATCATTACAAAATCACAGAGATCCATACTTTTTCTTCACAAATAGTACAGGTGCTCCCCACAAAGACACGCTTGGCCGTATAAAGTCAGCATCCGATGGATCATTGATCTATTTCCTCAATTCCTCCATCTCACACAGAGGCATGCGATAAGTGGGCAATGAAATAGGTGTCGCACCAAGCTTAAGATCAATGGTAAAATCGATCTCGCGCTGAGGAGGTAATTCAGGAATCGTCCTAAACACATCCATGAAATCCTGAACTATTGGCGTGCTCTCAAGTGTCGAACCATTAGCATGCTCTAGCAAGGCGGCTTAATAGCTAATGCGGCAGGGCCAACTGACCTGAACTAGAAAGGTAAAGGTCGTGCCCTCAGGTCCATGGGCTGTCACCACTCTGGTGTCACAATCAATTTCTACCCTCATCTCGGTGAGCCAATCCATACCTAGAATAATGTCGTAATGCTATAATGGGGCAACAATTAGGTCAACAAGCACTGTCCTTCTTCCTAAGTCTATTGAGCACCCATTATAAATCTTGATAACATCTGAAAAAGTCCCTGTAGCTATAAGGATCCTCACTCCCTTCGTAGGAGCTGTATCCAACGCTAGTCGCTTGACTGTCGCGCATGATATGATGGAGATAGTAGACCCGGTGTTCACCAATAAGAAAACTGGTGTACCTTGGACATGAGCCATGACTTTAAAAGCCATCGGTGCTGTGCCTGCTAGCTTGGATGCCTCAGCTATAAGTGAATGCACACGAGCTTAATGAGGACGGTTCGGTTGTGGTACTATGGGCCGTTGAGGCGGCCTGAATCAAGGTGCAGGTGGCTGGAATGATGGATGTGCTGGTGCTGACCTCAGAGGTGGGGCTGAAATAGCCTAAGGAAGCTGGCGATTAATTCTCTGAGGTGACGAGAAGCCGCTATCCTTCATCATGTTGAAACAATATCTATCAGTGTGGCCCGTCCTCCCGCAGTAGTCGCACCACAAGTCTACTCGTCCCAGCTGAGTCAGTGATGTCGTACGCCTAGGAGGTGAATCCAAATATGGCCTCTTGCTTAGGAATGGCCTAATCAAAAAATTAGGGCTGGACCAAGGACCCACAGGTGCATGAGTACGGGATAGACTATCCCCGTCCCGTTCAGTTCGCAGAGATATGCTCACCAGCTCAGCATAACTGGGTGTGCTAGCACAACACATCTTCGAGCGTAACTTGGGTCGTAGACCCTCAAAAATTGTCGCATACGCATAGACTCATCAGCCAATATCAACGGAGCATATCTAGCCAGCTCCATGAACTTGTTCTCATACTCAGCCACGGTCATCCCTCCCTGTCGGGGGTAAAGAAACTCTCCCTCCTTCTCATTACGGTAGGTGAGAGGGAAATACTTCTCATTGAAATGCGTCTTAAATGCGTCCCATGTCCACACGTAACCAGCAACCACAGTCCTAAGGACGCTGTCCCACCAGAGATTGGCCTCCTTCTCAAACATGAAGGTGACCAACTCCACCTATTCCGCCTCAGTACAGTGTAGCGGCTTCAACATCTTAGAGACGTGGTCAAGCCAATACTCAGCCTCCTCGGGTCGGTGAGTACCCACAAAGGTAGGAAGTTGTAAGCACTGGAATCGCTCGAATGCACCGCTAACACTCATGTTCCCAGCAGGGTGCACATGTGGTGCAGGAGGGGTCGCGTGCATATTCCGAGCAAAAGCCCCTGCTATGGCGGCAAAAAACTGCAGCTGCTACAGCTATTGTTGCTGCATCAGTAGCATCATCTGCTCCAACCTATCAGGAGGAGGAACCGACTGTGGCATATGAGGCGTTGAGGTAGACACACGATTCTGCTCACGAACCGAGGTTGTATAAGGTGGTGGCTCAATAGTGGGGCCAGTGGCCGGCAGTGAGTTCGGCATCGTGTCCGTGTGGGGGCCTAAGCTGTGGTCTGTGTGGCTATCGCTCAGGGGAGGTACCCCTTCAAGAAATTCACAGAGTGCTAGACGTGTAGTGTTCTGAGTAGTCCTCAGAGGCATGCCCTATATGCAACACAGGGTGCAACATGTGTTAGATTTATCATAACAACACCCAATCACTTAAGTGGTTTACACATCCCATAACAAAAGAACTTCATGCATTTCATTTAACCAAAATTGTCACAATACATGAGATGATTTATATGGATCATGACAGAAGATGTATGTGAACTAATCTAAACAAATTTAAACACTAGAGCACACAACCTACTTTATCATGTAACCAAACTTAGTAAGACCATACATAGAAATAAAACAAATCAGCAACAAGGCATACTAAAAGATAACTACATATATGACTAGTCGTCAGAACCTAATGATGGTGGGGGTGTACCCTTGTCCTACACACAACACAGGATAGTCCCTGGGGTGCCGTACGTGTGCAGGGTCTAGTTTGGTTCCCCCTGATTATATCGTTTGGACCCCCGACTCCGTTTGAGTCATGTCGGGTCCCATTTCATGTATTTTCACACTTTTCAGGTTGTTTGGATGTGGAATGGGTAGAATTTTGGTCTAAACCCATCGACTAACGGTCTAGAAAAGATCTGGGGTCCCTGCGCATGATCATGGATGCGTACGGGCCCTAATTTTGATGGTCAGTTTCACCTGGCGGTGAAATTGGGAATCCTATGATCATTTCTACGTTTTCTCACCCCCCTCCTAAGTTAAAGTACGTCAGTGTGCATTGTGTGACCATAACCCAGGTCCAGTTTAATCTAAATCATGCTTTGATACCAACTTATAATGCCCTGAAAATCGGGGGTCGAGCAAAAGTTCAACTCCCGAGTTCCAACGCATCACCTATGCAACATGGATAATGATGATTAAATGTTGTTCGTATTAGCGTACTAAACATGAGTGAGATTATACCAAATCATCATATCATACCTCAGAGAAAGTTAAATTACGCAAGCAGAAGACCATGATAGGTATGTATAAAACATATAAGTGGTGGTGCGTCTCTAGAGTATAATCATGTTCCAGGTTAAACAATTACATGTATCATTTCAAAATATAAAATATCAAAATATGTAGGTCCGTCTACATCATGAAATCCCTATAGCCCCAATGATCAGAATGTGACCTGTATGAACTCGCCAGAATACTGCATATACGAGATCTCCTCCTCATCGTCATAAAAATCAGGCTTCGCTTCATAAGCTGCGCCATCATCTGTAACTAAGACAGAGTTTGGTTGGTAGTTTAAAACACCGTCCTAGAGTGGGAGTGAGTGATCAACTCAGTGGAACTATAAGGCAAAGGTTAACATGTTATCAATTCAGTCAAGCAGTAATGATAAAGTAGTACAACAATCACGTCCTAGATTATTCTTGTTAATGTAAGAATGGTATGCGATAATGATGCATGCCCTCGCCTACACTCCCTTAGTGGCTTCATCTCACGTTCACGCATAAAATCTTCCCAAAACATGCGCTTCCTCGCCAAAGCACATATAGTGCAGTGCATGATCGTGTTAGCCAATACTTATTAGGTTTATTCATACAGCAGGTTCAGGAAACTAAGTTACCCCCCTTATATCATTTCCCAAACAATGATCCATCTAGGATCATCAATCCTAGTTAGTCTCATATGATAGGCAGTTCTAAGTTGTTATGAAGAGGCTCGTCACCTCAACGTAGACCTAGTTTATACTCGAGGTTTCTACGAAAAGGCTCGTCACCTTAATGTAGACTAAGTGTATACTCGAGGTCACTATAAATGGCTCATCACCTAATCGTAGGGCGACAGCTCAAATACAGTGTCAAATACTACAGTATTCGGCTCACAAGTTTGGGTTGCTCATTAGACACTATGGGGAGGCTTGTCGCCCCAGCGTAGATCGACAGCATGACCACGGTGTCCAATACCACCATGCTCAGCTCATGAGTCTTAGCGGATCGAGGTACCAAGGTTAAACGGGATTTTCACTGGTAAGTTGGTACCTTAGATTCAAGCAGTTGTGTCCATACATGGTAAACATACAATAGGTAGATCGGGTTACTTGGCAAGCTTGATTGGTAGGAGCGTACGTTGAATTGGTCGACATAGAGTGTATAAGCACTTTGCGTGGCCCAACCACTGCCAAAAATCTCCGTATGACTTGGATTCTTGGAACATATCTGTTGTAGCGAAATTAACTCTGCCACTTGATCGGGAGTTGTTATCGATAGCCTGGACTATGTAGCAGTCCCAAACATACTTAAACATAACCAAAAAGCATATGTGATAGGCATATCAGCAATAAATAATTAATTCAAATAAAGGAACCACTTGAGCATTTTTATGAAGTATAAGTAAACATGCTTTCACACCTATACATTTCATATGTAAATCACATCAAATAATCTAAGTTACATGAATGGATTTATACACATAGCTAAGGTAGTTGAGAATCTTATCTTAATACCCATATAAAATACAATTTTCCAAATATTTACTCATTCAGACATTTCTACAAACACTTAGACTACACACTTCAACATACATGACGTATGTTGGTTATAACATGTATTAGGACAAATCCTTTCACCAAGAAGTTGTCACATATACAATAATCATATATCCACGACGGATAATCATGGCAAGCACGAATTCAAATTCCATACTCATTCAAACATTTCAACATACGCATGAATTACACTATATTCAACATAGTTCATATATATATCTATAAAGCGAGGGAAACATCGTATCTAGTATGAGAAATGATAACCAAGTCAGTTATAAAGCATTAACTGACATTAATAGCCTTAAAAACCATAACCTAAACATTTATAGTCCGCACCTTTCGCCGGTTAACTCGTAATGGATTCAGTTTGAACACTCTCACCTTATAAACTAGACTTTGGATACCTAATCAATAAACTGTGTTAGCTATTTCACCAATCTATGCATTTGGATTCCTAAAATAGGCTATGGTGAGGGTCTCTTACCCAAGAATGGAATCAGAATCTTCGGTATAAGGACACAGAAGCAGTAGTAATGTACGTGGAGTAGTGGGATTGAATCCTAGGAACTATCTCACACTTACTCTCTCACTTCTCCACTTTCTCTTTCACTTTCTCTCTTAGGATTTAGAATTCATATGGAATGAGAGAGGGGTGGGTAAAGGCCCTTATATAGGCCCAGAACTGATGGGAATGGCCCCAGGGCCATGGCATACTTAGGTTATAGCCAAAGATTGGTCATTTCAGTCCAACATAGCTGATCTGGAGGCCCCTTTCTGCATGCGGTCGGACTTAAGCTTCCTGACATTGGATCTAAGTCAGGTTAAGATCTCGGCCTAATCGGATTAGTGGATCGGCTGCGGGGGACCAGTTTCAGTTCAATGGTCATTGATACTCGATCAGGGTCACAAATGCACTGACTTGTGTTGGAAATTTTTCCTGATTAGAGGATGTAATTGGGTCAGATTCTGATGGTCTGAATCCTTAGATTTGGTTTGCAAGCGAACGATCAATTCACTTAAGTTTCAGTTCATTTCCTAAAGATATTCGCGTTTCTCACCACTTCGCTCCGAGCTCAAGTTGTGCATTTGCGGATACCTTTGGGACTTGATTTCTGAGATGGTTGTCAAGTCCAGTAAGGCGGTCATAATCGTATAGTTTCATGATAATCGGACTTTCAACATGCGGTACAGGTCTGATACAGAGTTTCGGTGTGCTCCCAAGAGCAACCGAGTTTTGAGATTGATTTTAAGTTTCTGGGTAATGCAGTGTCAACAATTCTACACGTTTTAGGTCTTACAGTTCATATTTAAAGTGGTTCAATCTAATTTCATAGATAATTATTTTACCACTTGATTAATTTTTATCTAATTTTTAAAGGATTTGGTCCTGGGCGATTTCTGCCTAAGGTGGAACTTGGGTCTTTGTACGAATTTTTTCGAGACGTTACAACTGGTGGCAATGTCCCTGACAAAATCCCATCACTTAGACATTGCTTCCTTAGTGTTTCAGGGTCTGCTTTCTTCCTGATATCTTCTGTCTGATCAGTGGTTTCATTGACCACAAGTTCAGCCGAGGCATCCGTTGGTGAGATAATTTTCAGTGCTTTAATAGTCAATGTTAACTCAATTGCCAACCATTCATCCATCGAGAAGCACTTATCACTAAGGTAGTCTGATAAGTTACCACAACTATCTTCTTCCTTAGGACTTACCGACTAACTAAGTTTACCGAGAACATCAAAATCCTATCTTTTTAACATGGGAGACAGTATTGCCCCTACTGTGTTTACAGTCACATGTCCTTCAGTCACAAGAATGCTCTAGAAAGGTTTAGGTGGAGCTATTTCTAACCGAGGAGGTCTTACATTCTCTTCTAATCTCCTTCTTATCATGGCCTGATGTCTTTACCATCAACACTTTTGAGTCTAAGTTAGTGCTTCTGGCACCAGAGGGAATTTTTGATGTGTGACCTTCTTCCATATTCCCTCTCGAGTTAATGGGAGTTTGACAACCCTTTGGCTCAGTGACTCCATTTATTGGTGGTAAGTGGGAGCCAACTGTTGCAGTCGATGACAGTCGTTGTTTCTAACTGGCCAAGGGGCCATGTAATGACCTCTCCATCTTGGTTCAGGAGGATCCCCCCACACAAGAACAATCTTTTGGGCACATCGGTCACAAAGTTATGAGCCTTGACTAGCTCGTTGAACAGGGTCTAACCAATTATTAATCGAATGGTAGGGCCAACTCTAACCTTGTGTTGGTTGTTGTGATACCTCTCCTTGATTACTTAGGCCGAGATCGACCTTTAATCATGGTTGATTCCTCATATTAATTATGACCATGTTAACCTCGTGGTTAGATGGGAATGAGTTTGTATTGATCAACATGGCTTCCTCCCCTTTCTTAGGAAATTCAACAATATGTGGTCGATGTGACCTTAAGGTTAGTTGAATGAGACCGCGTTTCATGTCATTTGCAATATTCGGTCTTTTACAATTCTTCAGCTGAGGGTATCTTTTAGTTCATAGGAACTATGATCAATTTCCTAGCTAACAGAATGTCAAATATTTCTTCAGCTCTAGTGATACCAAAAGGGTAAACCTTTTGAGCCTTTTGTGTGGTCACTACGGTTGATTTCACTTTGACCAATGCAGAACATACTAGTGGCTTCTTAGCTACCACCTTCGTCTCTTGAGTGAAGGAGGATTAGTTGAAGGGTTACTTATCTATCATCGGATTAGACATCAATTGAGATCCTCTGAATTAATTGAAGTTATGGCTACAAATTAACCTCAACATCCAGTTGGGGAAGTTGAAGATGAGAATGAGGTGTATCATGCACACCCACCTCATACTCTGCGAGACTATTTACAACCGGCAAGGGTTACCTTCCTACATGATATTCCCATTGAATGTAGGAACTGTGGATGTTAAACCTGGAATGATATAACTACTTCCTAAATTCCATGGACTAGAATATGAAAGTTCATACTTACACCTCAAAGAATTTGATATGATAGTCATCACATTATACTTTCCAAACGTATCTGAAGATATAGTGTGACTTAGATTGTTTCCCATCTCATTGAAGGAGAAATCTAAGACGTGGACACACTCTTTAAAGCCATGATCTATTAGCACATGGGCCGAAATGACCCGGGAATTTCTCAAAAAGTTATTCTCGTTTCATAAAACAAACACTTTAAGGAAAGTAATCATGAACTTCGCCTAGAAATAGGAAGAGACCTTCTTCCAATGCTAGGAAAGGTTCAAGGATCTCACGAATTCTTGTCCACACCATGGATACGAAATATGACGAATAATAAGCTTTTTTCTATAACTAATTAACTTCACCAATGCGCCAGTTTATAGAGATGATGTGTAAAGGTGAATTCATGAACAAGGAGGATGATGATGCGTAGGATTACCTTAATTAATTGGCAGAAAAGGCGCAATCATGGGACACCTCCCCAAGACCCACCACTTCTAAGCCTACTCAATCAAAGGAAAGGAGAGGAATAAAATATCATAAACAACTACCAAAGACCTTTCAGAGGATCCACTTCAAATACATACAACTCCAGCTAGAGAAACCATCCAAATTTCACAAGGAAAGTCAAGGCCATGGAACTTAAGAAGGCAGAACCTATCAAACCCGATAAGGTTGCGGAAGTTGTTTGTGGTATTTGTGCTAGTAACATACATACAACTAAAAATTGTCCAACAATTTCTCCTTTTTAAGAGATATTGAATGAGTAATCAAATATCGTAAACAACTACGAAAGACCTTTCAGAGGATCCACTTCAAATACATACAACTTCAACTAGAGAAACCATCCAAATTTTAGTTGAAAGAATGAACAAACAACTAACCCATATGAGACCCTTACTCAATTTTAAATCAAAAGAGGCCTCAAGAGGATATAGTTCAAAAATTCATGTAAAACCAAGAGTTATTCAAATAGAATATGGTACAAGCATTTCAGGATCATAAAACAACAATAGGAATGTTTGCATCATCCATTCAAATGATTGAGTCACACTTAACGAGTGGGGAGAAAGGGATTCTTCCAGCCTAACTTCTCCCCAATCCAAAGCCACAATGTGAAATTAGTGACCCAAGCTCTTCATATCAAATGAAGAAAGCCAAGTCTATCACCACTCTTAGGAGTGAAAAAATAATTGATAAATCTATTCTAGTGAGGGTTGAAAAACCTAAGGACCCGATAGAAGATAAGAATGATAGACCTAACATTGCTCCACAAGAGGAAGAATTGAAAAAACTGTGTGAGCTAATTTTATCATTCCCTCAGTGGTTAATTGCACCAAAACTTCTATCTAATTATCAGGATATTCTAGAGGTACTTAAGCAAGTGAAGGTTAATATTCCTCTACTGGGTGTTGTTAAAAAAATCCCTTCATATGCTAAATTTCTAAAAGACCTCTGCACTACCAAAAGACGGCAAAATATACAAAAGAAAATCTTTTTGATAGAAAAAGTGAGTGTCATCCTCAAGCAAGATGTACCATAAAAATACAAGGATCCTGGTAGCCCAACTATCACTTGTGTAATTGGAAACAACCAGATTGAACATGCACTTCTTGACTTGGGGGTGAGTGTAAATCTGATCCCTTACTCGGTTTACGAACAATTGGGTCTAGGTGAATTAAAACTCAACTGGACCACATTATAACTTAATGATTGATTGATTCATGTACCAAGAGGATGATTGTGGATGTGTTGTCCAATTTGATAAATTCTACTATCCAGTATATTATATTGTCCTGGATACTCAACCCATCATAGATGTGAGCACTTAAATACCCGTAATTCTTGGTCACCCATTCCTTGCTACATCAAATGTCATCATTAATTGTAGGAATAGAATTATGAATTTATCTTATGAAAATATGACATTGGAGCTCAACATTTTTTTAACATGAGAAAACAGTCAAAGGATGAGGACAATACCTACAACATTAATATGATCAATTCTTTCGTGGAAGATAGAATACTTTGGACTCTATACTCTAACACTCTAAAGACGTGCTTCACCCACTCCCATGATTTAGATGATTACATGATTAAGGAGATGGATGTCTTGCTTAATGCTATGCTAATACTTGAAGTTAACAGATGGAGGCCACAATTTGAGAAATTATCCCAAACCGATGTAGTGCCTCTACATTTTAGCCTCAAAGCACCGAAGCTTGACCTAAAACCTTTACTTACTGATCTTAAACATATCTTCTTATGTCAAGATGAGACATACTCGGCGGTGATTTCTTCCCACCTTGAGAAAGAATAGGAGAGTGTGCTTATTTTCACTCTCATTGAGCATAAAGGAGCCCTTGGATGGTCGATTGCGGACCTCAAGCGAATTGGCCCTTTGATTTATACTTACAACATTCATCTTGAGGATAATGTAAAAACCTTACCAACAACCACAATGTCAACTCAATCCAAATATGAAAGAAGTGGTTAAGGCTAAGGTACTTAATTTGTTGGATGTGAGTATCATATACTTTATATCCGACAGTCAATGGGTGAGTCCAACTTAGGTGGTCCTTAAGAAGTTCAGAATCACCATCGTAGCCAATGCTAGCATTGAACTCATGACAACTAGAGTTACTACTGGTTAGAGAATATGCATTAACTACAAGAAGTTGAATATCATCACAAGGAAGGACCACTTTTCTTTACCCTTCATTGATCAAATTTTGAAAAGGCTAGCTGATCATTCTTACTTTTACTTCCATGATGGCTATTCAGGTTACAATCAGATTAAGATAGCCCTTGAAGATTAAGAAAAGACTACGTTCACATGTCACTTTACCACCTTTGCTTACCGAAGGATGTCATTTGGACTATTTAATGCCCCCGTCACCTTTCAGCGATGTATGTTGAGTATATTTTCTGACATGGTGAGGTAATATTTAGAGGTCTTTATGGACGACTTCTTCGTCTTTGGTCCATCCTTCAGCGAGTGTCTGAAAAATCTTAAAAATGTGTTGAAGCGATGTGAGGAAAAGAATTTGGTTTTGAATTGGGAGAAGTGTCATTTTATGGTTCCCAAAGGAATAGTGCTTGAACATATGATTTCATCTAAGGGAATTGAGGTAGATAAGGCTAAAATTGACCTTATCTCTAACCTAACTCCACCCAAGAGCATACGTGATGTGTGATCCTTTCTAGGACACGCTAGATTTTATAAATGATTCATAAAGAACTTTAGTCATCTCTCTCATCCTTTATGTAATCTCCTTCAAAAGGATATTTCATATGAGTGGACTGAACAATGCCAAGAAGCTTTCACTTAGCTCAAAGCTATATTGACTACCACACCTATCATGCAACCACCCGACTAGATCATACCTTTTGAGATTATGTGCGATGCATCCGACTATGTTATTGGGGCAGAGTTAGGCCAGAGAAAAGAGAAGAAGCCCTGTGTGATTCACTATGCAAGTAGAACTCTAAATTCTACCTAAGTAAACTACTCTACTATGGAGAAGGAGCTCTTAGTCGTAGTGTTTGCTTTGGATAAATTTATGTCCTACTTGATTGGATCCAAGATCATCATTTACACTGATCTTGCGACACTGAAGTACCTTCTTTTTAAGAATGATGCAAAGCCCCACTTGATAAGATGGATCCTTTTACTCCAAGAATTCAACATAGAAATACGAGATAAAAAAGGAATAGGGAATGTAGTGGTTGACCATCTCTCTAGGCTTGATCTTCCTAATTCCCTTGAGCTGACACTGATAAACGATATGTTCCCTAATTAACAATTGTTGAAACTTTCCCAATTACCTTGGTTTACTGACATTGCAAATTATCTTACCAAAAATTTCACACTAACATATTGGACTGCGCAAGATAAAAAGAAATTCTTCGCTAAGGTACATAAGCTTTTCTAGGATGATCTTTATCTATTTAAATATTGCCCAGACCAAATTCTAAGGAGATGCATGCCAGACAATGAACATCAGAGTGTTATCTCCTTTTGTCACTCTCAAGTGTGTGGTGGTCACTTTTCTCCTAAAAAGACCATGGATAAAATTCTGCAATGCGGATTTTACTGGCTCACTATGTTCAAAGATACTCATGAGTTTTACAAATCTTGTGAGCATTGTTAGAAATTGGGAAGATTGTCCCATTGAAATATGATGCATTTGTACCCAATTATTATTATTAAAGCATTCGATTGTTGAGGCATCGATTTCATGGGACCATTCCCCCAATCCTTTGGTAATAATTACATCCTATTGGCAGTAGACTATGTCACTAAGTGGGTTGAAGCAATCCCGTGCCAGAATAATGATCATAGAATGGTCATTAGATTCTTAAAAGAAAACATTCTTTCTCGGTTCAGAACACCTCAAGCTATCATGTAACATCCCGAATGTTCATAGTCAGAGTTTATACTCATGTCCGAGAAAATCAGGTGTTAATAATTGAATGAATTGGATGCTTTGAAAATTACACCATATTTTTTTTAGATCACATATAGTCACATTTATGAAGGTAATCATTCACGAGAATAAAATCAACTGTAATTCTCATTCCATAATAATAAGAGAATTTAGAAAATTGTTAAATATCCTTTCAATGAGAGCTTATTACAATTTCAAACTTCGCAGCAGAAGTATAAAACTAAATCATAAAATTATCTTCTTATTCTTTCAGTGTAATCTTCTATAGGGAGATTGTTCTCTAGGTCTTTAATTTGTATGTCACCTACATAATCTGTACGGTTGGAGAGGGTCAACATCCTACTCATAATGATTGTTATCCTTTAAGATTAACAATAATTCAAGAGATGCATAAAAGTAATGTAAGGGGTTCTAATGCGTCCCGTACTCCACTACTACGAGGGTATTAGCATGCACAAACAACCTACATGAGATGCATGCCTAGAAAAGTGTGGGTGGCTCATCATATGTAATGATCATCACAATGTGGAATACGATTTATAGATAACCTAGCTTAACTCGTATCCCATAACTACGAATATTCACCAGCATGGCCAATGCTACCATGGATTTACGTGAACACTTTAAGGCGTACAACACATGAGCCAAATGAATTACGTGACACGATTTGTTCATAAAGTGATTATTTGTAACATCCAATCTCGAAAGTGATGTGGCACTGTATTTGTGAATTACACACATCGATTTGTGCACCACTACAAAAAAAATCATAAAATTATGTGACGACCATGAGGGTCTCTACCCAGAGCGCAGTACGTCTATGATAAAATATTTGAATAACAAGTTGTAATACCTCTTAACACATCACTTGCACTTATAGATAACATGAACTGAATCATGGAGGTTCTGGAATATCAAGACATATGCCCAAGCCTTAAAGATAAATAGTACAAGGCCAATATAATAAAGAGAAGATTGACAATGGTCAACTCAACATAGAGAAATCGGGGTAATGGCCAGCTTAATAAAGAGGAGAGTAATAATGGTCAACTCAATAAAAGAAGAGTAACAATGGCTAACTCAATAAATAGAAGAGTGGCAAAGGCCAGCTCAATAATAAGGAGAGTGACAATGGCTAGATCAATAAAGAGACGAGTGTGTAAGACCCATATCATGGTCCGTACCTTTCCGTACACTTCCGCGGTCGTACCGGTCGAATTCCGGCAACTTTCGACCCTTAAACAATATCGACGCGCGACCTGGATTCATGTACCGACAACCCGCGTCGACTCAACCCGAGACCAATACCATAGCGACCGCACCGTCGCCGCGGTTCCGATACCGCGACTCGCGCGCCGAGGCGATACCCGGATCAAGAGATATGGGTCAACGTTCGGTGCGAGAAAACGCCGCGCGTTGCGAAAACCAAGGGAATCTCAACAATGTGTCACATCAATCACATCAATCCCATCAATCAATCACCCATCAAGCCATCACATGTCAAGTACACATCACTTCCATCCCTTTTCCCAAGCAACCACCAAAGTCTTCTCAACCCATACCTTTCTTACACAAAAAGCCACAAAAGTCTTCCTAACCCATACCTTTCTTACACAACCATCACTCACCCATCCATCCATCACTCTCTCTCTCTCCCTTTACATCACTCTCTCTCTCTCTCTCTTTCTCATTTCAAAAAAAAATCCAAGCAACTAAAATTGCAAGGGGCTCCCACGTATGGAATTCCCCAAGTCCCTCTAAACTTCAAGTGGCCCACCTTCCTACCCCAAAATCTCCCATCTCAACCCTCCATTCTTCATCTTAGTCATTGAAGTTGAAGATAAGGTGCCAAGGAACCCCTTGGAGCGAGAAGATCGGACGGTGGGTGCTTCCATAGGGTAGTTTTTATTATTTTTATGGTGGACCAAGTGAGTCCCACCGATCAATGGTGTGGATCTCACTTGGGACCCCAAAATGTGGCCGATGGACCACTTGGATCATCATGATCGTTCCATGATGGGGCCATTCTCCATGGACCCCATCATGATGGTTATTTTCATTGCAAAAAGGTCATCTAGACCGTCCATAACGGTGGAGAATGGATCTCCACCGTTGATTTATAATTTTGATGGTCCCATGATCAAAGGGATTCATTTATTGTATGTTTGATTGCAAGGGAGGGCCCATAATAACGGGGTCCCTCCATCACAAGCCGTGTCCCACTCTCCATGTCTCTCTCTCTCTCTTTCATTTCTTTTTTTTATTTTATTTTATTTTATTTTATTTTTATTTTATTTTTATTTTATTTTGTGCTTATGCAAATAGGATTGTGTGGCCCACTTGAATGGATCCCGCCTTGATGTATTTATTTTCCTTCAAGTGGGGCCCACCTTTAATGTTGAAATATGCCATCCATTAGTGGCGGCCCACCTCAAAAAGGCCACCACCATGTACATATAAGGGGAGCTCACCGTCCAGCGTCTGGGACGCTGGACGTCCCTGTACAAAAAAAAAAAAAAAAAAAAAAAGAAAGAAAGAGAGGAGCTTTTGGGTGGCCCCTTGTGTAGGCCCCACCTTGATGTAGATATTCGATCCAAACTGTCCATCCCCTTGCTCACAACATTTTAACCGTTGAGCCGAAGAATGAGGTGGACGTGATTATCCAATGGGCCATAACATCAGAGACTTGGATGGTTATCCTTAAATACACTTCCTGATGAGACTATACACCCAAAAATCCCGAACCTTAGACTCATTGGGATTGTTTTGAGCCCCTGAACTCAATGGACGGGGTGGATCAACTTGACGTGGGCCCCAGGCGTGAAAAACCCCAGGAAACTAAATTTTCTTTTAAATGGAAATGAGGCATTGCCTCTCTCTGACAAGCAACAGACGTGCAGCAGGCGCTGCACGTCTTGGCGGGCGGGCGTCCAGCTTGGGACCCACGGCTCCAGCCGTGGGCCCCACCGTAATGCTTAATTGTCATTTAATCCGTTCATCAGGCGGGCCCCAGCATCAGGTGGGCCCCCTCCAAATTTCGTCCAGATCCAAAACTCAGGTGGCCCACACCACTTGAAACAGTGGACTTAAATAATTACCATTGAGATCCTTTTAGGGGCCCACAGCAGTGTTGGATCAAGATGAAATTTATGTTTCCCCTTCATCCAGGTCCAAGGGACCTCGTGAACGGGTTAGATTTCAAATGAAAATTACAGGGTGGGCCCCACATGGGACCCACAGTGATGTGTGTATTGAAGTCCACCGTCCAATGGACGGTGGCGCCCACCTTGTTGTCATTTTGCGAGCCCTCTTGATGCATGTGTTTTATGCACGCCACCAGAGCATGCGTGCAGCGTGTGTGGAGAGTGTGTGCGTGCTGTATGCGTGGTATAGGTGTGCATGCATGTGTATACTTACATATACATACACACTGATGTTATATAGTATATATATAAAATATTGTATATATATATTATATACATAGTTTATATACTACATATGTACAAACATTCACAATGGTGGGCCTTCTCGTGGGCTCCACCCGTGATGCAGATGCTGCATCCAATCTACCCATCCATTGTAAGCAGATCGTGCTATGGAATGAGTCAAGGTATGAGCCAGATCCACGGTCCAAGTGGACCCCATCTTAGCATGAGTTGAGGCTCATCTTAAATGTAGTTGTGACATATATTGGGGTCCACTTTGATGTGGATGTACGGCCCATGGGACTGAACTATTTGATATATTCCAAGGCCCTTAGGTTCCAGGCCCATTTAAATTGTATAAAGCCTATGAGTACAGGCCCATTTGATTTATGTAAGACCTAGGGGTTTAGGCCACTTTGTTATGTATACAAGGCTTACGGGTTTAGGCCCATTTGATTTGTTTAAGGCCTAGGGAGTTAGGCCCATTTGACTCATATAAGGTCTATGGATTAAAGCCCAATTGATGCACATGTGGGGGCCCAATTGGTGTGGCCCATTTGATACATATTAGACTCATGTGACTAGGTCCAATTGGTGCGGTCCAAGGCCCACGGGTTTGACCCACTGCAATGCACATAAGACCCATTGGTGCGGCTCATTTACGTGGCCCATCTGACGAATAAAAGGCCCATAAGCTATGGCCCATTTGATATATATGCAAGGCCCAATGGGAGGAACATAAGGTCCATTGCAATGTGTAAACCCAATACCGATTATGTAGCAGTGTTTTAAGAGGCTCATACCTGAGAAGCAATGATGGTTTGACGTCCACATTGCGAGTGTAATGTTGGTTGGATGTCCACATTACGACTCTCCTTAGGGCCCATCACCAGGCCGTACTTGCTGTGTCCAGGCCCATCTGCATCGTAAGATAATTCATTTTATTATAACATGTTTAGTATAACCATGATCATGCGCATCATATGTATGCTCGGTATGAGGATTGACTGATCATAGCATTTGCCTTCAGGCAGGTTGATTATGGGCTCCCGGTTAGGCGGTGTTGCCCTACATGAGCGCACGGTATGCGCAGGATTGGTTGCATGACTGGATAGTGTGATTCATGCATTCCGCATTTGTGTGACATGGTTATTATACGCCCTAGTGACATCAGGGCCGTAGCCTCCACAGACGCATCGTGGTTGGCAGGATTGGATACCGGAAATACTTGTTCTACATGGGGTACTATAGATATCCCTGGGTGAAAGTCCCTAAACCCTTATGGTACCAAGAGGTTGCTCCAACGTCTAGACCGAGTGGGTAGATGAGCGTTGAGTGCCGATTACCAGACGGTTACGCTCTCCACTGTGTCGTGGTCGGTTGGAAGGGGGTGCGGCCTTACCCGCCCGAGTGTAGGGGGCAATGCTTGGCTGAGTCTGACCAGCTCGAGGAATGGGTCCGCTATCGACGAGTCGCGCCCGATATTGGCAGACGGATAGTGAGGTCTCTTCCACTTACCTTATTGCGCGCGATGTGGCGGCAATCTGGTTTAGAGTGTACTAGACCCCGGTGATATTCCATACTCTGAGCTGTACTGATATGTGGACATTGATGAGTATCTGTATGCTTGAGTTGCATTGTACATTGCATGGCCTTGGGATGGCCGATACCATTCATGCCTTGCATTGCATAGCCTTGGTACGGCTCATGACGTTTTGGTTCCATCTGCATATTCCGCATTACTCTGACATTGCATTCATATTACTACCTTGCGCACACACTTTCACCACCCTCTAAGCTTTCTGTAAGCTTATGCACGACCGTTGCGTGCAGGTGACGTTGGACTGCAGCAGCGTTGAGGCAGGAGTGCGTCGCTGATCATTTTGGAGTTTTCTGTTATTTACCATTGTATTTCCCTTCATGCTCATTGTACTTGTAAAAATTTTCGATCATAGTGGAAATGTAATGGAGTGCTTGGTTGTTGTTTGTGGGTTATGCCTTTGGTTATGCTTGTTACGAATCAAACTGATATTTAAAATCCTCCTTGTAGCATCCCAGGATCGGAACCTGGCGAATGGGAGCTAGGAGCCGAGAATGGGGTTCTACGGAGGCTGTCGGTGCCGGATTCGGCGATCGGGAATTTTGTGAGCCCGGTTTCCGAGTTTGGGGCGTGACAGAGTGGCAGGGTCAACTCAATAAATTTGATAAGGCAAGGGTAAGGCTTGTATCCATGACTTCACATAAATTCAGAAAGATCACGTACAATATCATTATTTCCAAATGATAAGTAAATGATGGTAGTAACTAAATCAATTGAATGGATAACTCTCAGAAATATGTAAACATGAGAAGGTAGGATAATTCATATCAATTAAATCAAAGTAAGCTTAAAGGATGAAACCCTCACCTCTAGTGTTGTTCCTTCCTTGAAGGTAGGTATGCGTTGAAGGATTTAGTCCTTAATCTAGTGTTTAACAATCCTTAAATGGTTAGATTTGGTTTGAGATAATTGGTTTAACTGACTTGATTTTAGATCATGACATGAGGAGAAGGGAGAGAAGGAGTATAGATGAGGAAAGATTGGGCGTGACCTACCTTAGTGAACCAGTGGGAGTTGCTAATGCTTTCTTCTTCTCTTTCTCTTTCTTCTTTGTTGTATTTTCAAGGTGATGGAGTGGTTGTTATTTATAGGGCGTGGGAGCCACTAGGTCGGCTATAAATCTTGCACTGACTTGTTTACACAGCAAGGGAGAATCAGGAAATACCTTTGCACCTCCCTATTTACGTGCCAGAAAAACAGGTGCGGGATTTTCTAATTTTCCTATCTTTCTTAATTGTTCTGTTGTAGACTTGGTCGGTTAATGGCCTGAACGTCTTGGATCGGTTTCCTGCCATTGATTGGCCCACCAGATCAAAGATCTGGTTGTCTGATCTTACTGTTGTGAATCCACTGTCGTGCAGGAATGTTCTACCGAATGCGGAATCAATGAACATCGAGTTGTCTCGGTTGCTTCTTTCATTTTTGTTGGCATAAAGAGGATCAAAATCCCTTCCTCTTTCGTTTGAGCAGCCTAGATCAGCCCCATGATGTCGGTCGTGAATTTCCTAAGTAAAAGGATCCAAATAGCAACCCTTTTTCCCAGTGTCTTTGTGTGGGTTATGTAACGGAGTCCATCCGAATTAACGGTCGTGAAGGGACCAAGGTTTTGGTCATTTTAATCCTTTAGACCAGATGGATGGTCCAGATCTTTTGATCTCCATTGTGATGGAGCTCTTAAAGACCACCAAACGAACAGTGTCCATTCAAACTGCGAATGGGCGTAAAGGCAAGGATTTGCAGAATTTCGCCGATCAAACCGTGTTTGAATGAAGGGTACACTAATTCAATTGTTGAAGCATGATCCATCTCTACCACACATCTCGTGTTGTCTAGTTAAGCTACAACCTCAAATTCAGGGTACATCCTCTGATCGGGTGGCCCACAAATGAAGTAGAAAGATGGGGGTAAAACTATCTTTTAATGCGGTTTTGTTGCCCGCTTTTACAACATAGCGGAAGGACGTTGTTTCAGCTGGTTTGTGTAAAAGTAGGTGGGGTCCACTTCTAATGACATTCTAGGAGATATACTCCATCCATCATCTTCTTCATATGTGTAGGCCCATGGGTCAAAGTATGAAGCAGATCTGAGCTCTACGTGGACCACACCATCTACCTGTGATGAGGCAATTCTCACCGTTAAAGCAAACCTCATTTTACTTATGCATGCATATGGAGTTCCTTAAATTATAGATTTTCCATCATTCTTGCCACCGACTTCCAAAGTGTTGTATGTTTAAATGCACCATCCGATTTCCTTGAAATTGAGCAAGTATTCCTCATTTTTCATGCTCATCGGTTAAGTTTGGGCCACGATCTCTAAAGTATGTCTCATATGCTTTTTTATGGCTAACCCACTCCGTAATCCAAAATAGCATTTGTGCACATCTTATTGACAAATTACCAGATAGTTTGGACCTATACCTTAAGATCTTCATGATGATCAGTTTATTGTGATATTTGAATGGCTAGTTTAGTAGATTCAATTATGATGGAAGGTCATATGACATGTTAAAAATAAGAGAACTTGATGGTTAGGACTCTGATGATGTATGTAGTGGATGTACGGTCAGTTTCGTAAATGGATAGACATAAATCAAGTTTCTGGAGTGATTAGGGGTTAGACATGTATACTGTTAGATTCAAGTGACTTGTTCACATGTGTAAGTTTCTCATATTACAATTCTAATGGTAGATTAAGTATATTCATATGAGGTGAACAAGATGAACGGATCAGAATCTTGATCTGATAAGTGTACGGACGGATGTAGAGGTCAAGTAGCTAGTTTACTGTGATCTAAGGGATGAAATTCGACGAGTACGGTTAATTTATGATAATTAGGCATGACATAAAATTTCACATGAAACGGATCATGAGAACCATATGATTTGGAATTCAGGGTTATAGGTTGATGAAATTTTCGTAATTATTATTGATCTAAGAGTTTTGTGAAATCTAATGGTTCTACATAGTTATATGCTCATTTCTAAACAATTCTTATAAAAGAACTTACATCTAAATTGTCACACCTTAAACCCAGAAATCGAATTCACAGGAATCCCGATTGCCGAATCCGGTGCCAACAACCTCTGTAGTACCCAATTCTCAGCTCTCAGGGTCCATATGCAAGGTTCTGATCCTGGGATCCTACAAGGAGAATTTTTCAACGTACATTTATCTCATAAGAAACATAACCACAAGTTTACCCAAATCACAAAAGTAACATTATCATCATATATCTACTAATATAAAATATAAACTTTGAATATAATGCTAAAAGGGAAAATACATATATCGAAAATCAAGGCTCTAGAAGACCACTGCATACTCCAAGCTCAATGCTGTTGCAACCTAACATAACCTGTATGCATCTATCGTGCCATAAGCTTATAGAAAGATTAGAGGATGATGTAAGTATGTGCACAAGGTAAGTGCCAAGTATTCAATACAATATCATAATCATATAATATCGAAAATACTGGTAAGATCATGAATTATACGATATCAGAGGAAATGGAAATACTGACAAGTTCATGAGTCAAACAATATCAGAGTACACAATGCGGATCGACTATGTAAATGTGGAATCATAGAGAACTAAATATCAGATGTCGAGGATGCAATGTAATATTCAATTTCTGATGAGTTCATGAATACCGTCAGCCATATCTAGACCATATAAATGCAAAAGCACAGTAACCCAAAATGTCATATGTCGCGGATGTAATGCAATATGCAATGTGAATGGAATTACCATGCTGGAGTGTGAAGACGGGATGATAGTACGTAGTATTGCAGGCTATGGGGTTCATCATAAGGGACTTCTATCCAAACCAGTCCCATACCTAATTTAGATAGTTAGACTCAATGTGGTAAACTCTTGATCTCAGGTTAGTCGGGCGCCATAATTGAAATTCTGGCCATTACGAAGGTACACGTAACAAATAGTTGCACACCACCAGCTGGAGTGGATAATGAATTAATGAGTATATAACTCCTGCTCCATGAATTAGTATTGTATATCTCTGGGATCATCACCGGGATCTAGTACACTCCAAGCTGGCCACCGCCCCAGCCGGCCGCGTAGCCTAGCGAGTGGAAAAGACCTCACTACCCACCTACAAGCAGTATAGCAATGCCTACCCGACTCATTAATAGTGAACCCATTTGAAAGTTGGTCAAACTCAGCCTAGCTTATAGCCCCCTCACTCGGGTGGATAAGGTCACACCCCCTCTCAATTAACTACGACACAATAGGAGACACGGTCTAATGGTATTTAGCACTCGGGTGCTCATGTATCCACTCGATCTAGACATTGGGGCATCTCCTAGCCACAGAGGTTTAGAGACTTTCACTCAGGTACATCCAAAGTGCCCAGATACTCAAACCAAACATTTTTTATGTCCCATCTAGCCATCCACGACATGCATGTGGAGGCTACAGCCCTTATGTCGCTAAGGCATACAATAATCACAACACAATGCAAGATGCATGAGTCATACAATCCAGTCATGCATCAATCCTGCGCATACCATGTACTTATGCGAGATAACCTTCACCTATCAGGGAGTCTCAGAACAACCTGCCCAATGACATATGCAATGGTCAACCACATCTCATAACAAACATGTAAATGATGCATATGTGCATGTATCATGATGCTATGCTGTCACATACTCATAATCGGTATCAATAACCGGCATCGACAATCAACCTTGACAATGTGGACATTTAACCAACATTATGAAAATGCCCTGGTTTGTCAATTAGCGTGAGTGTTGAGTCAGCTAGACAGAGAAGTTTCGTAGGAAGATCAATCAACGTCTGCCTTAACTAGATGTGGGCCCGAATTCGCCACAGGTAAATCTTACCCTTACATCTCATGTCCCAAAACACCAGCTAATTAAATCCCTTAAAATTGACTAGAATATCATAAGGTTTTTAAGTTAGAAATTTTTTTTCAAACTTCAGAAAAATCACTAAGTTTTTTGCCTCTGTCGATTTATTAATAGACTGATAAAAGTAATCAAAAAGTGTTGTCGATGTACTCGAAGCTCACTCGATATTATCGAAATGAGGACATAAGATGTCCAACAACCGCATATACTTCCGGACGGAATTATCAATGTATCTATACTGTATCGATATTATCAAAATTTGAGTCTCGGGTCTATCGAAGTTAACTCGATAAAATCGACATCACATATGTTGTGTCCAATGTTCTGCTAAGGTAAATCATGAAATCTTCGATATATCAAAGTACTCCTCGATATCATCAGAATTCAAATCTCGATGATATCAGAAGCTCTTCGATGATATTGGATTGAACACTCTATTTTCTAGCAATATTTTTCAGGTTGTTTTATCTTGGATCGAGGGTCACTCGATAGAATCAATATTCAAATATCAATCATTTCAAGGCTGGGTCGATTGCATTGAGAATGGACATAAACTATCTAACAAGCTCACTGGTAAAATCCTTGAATTTATCGATGCATTGATATTATTATCGATATCATCGACATTCAAATTCTGATTATATCGAGTATACCTCGATCATACTTTTGACCTGAAATATTTCAAATTCAAGTCTCTCTCATTTTTAAGTGTCGACGAATTGATCCTCGTGTCAATGAAATCATAGTTCGAAATCCGATGACATCAATGCAAGTTTCGATTCCCTCGACCAGCTGGAAAAATGTTTCAAAAGCGTTTGACATTTGATTTTGTGTCATCGAGTGGCCAGTTAATGCAATCGAGAGTATACGCTCGATAATATTGACCCTGCTCGATGATATCGAACTCTGTCATAAACATAACCGTTTTATATCCATTGGAACTTTTTTCCTATTTATAGAGAGCTTGTCTTTAGTTGCTGGTAGAGAGAAAATAGAGAGTGCTTTTGTGTGTTTAACCCAATATCATATACCCTAAGCTTTCTCTCTCATGGAAGTTCATCCTCTAATCCACCCTTATCATTGACATTCAATAGAGTGGATTGGGGAATGAACTTCCACATTCAATGATCCTCCAGCTACCACCTTAATGATAAATCATTAAGATGGGATGCCTTGAATGCATAAATGATTGGACTTGCTCTATCTCCCCTATAGGAAAACATAAGAGAGTAGGATTCCATCATTACCTTGACCCAACCCATCGCCATGTATTGGTACATCTTCTGAGTTACGGTTCAAGGAAGCAGAAGATTCTTCATCATTAAAGGAGGAGATCTTCAACAACGTGTTAAACGGGGCTCATCTACTTATCTATAAGTCATTAGAGTCCAGAGCACCCTTGTGATTATTCCTTTCTAGGATTAGGTCTAAGGTGTTTCTCATCCCCTACAAGTCCTCATAGGAGGCCTCCTGCGGGAGTGTACATGGTGGGTGCTTTGTGTTGACCCTTGCTCAGTGGAGAGCATAAACTATTAGGTCCTTGACCAAGGTGGTCTAAAAGTGGGTACTTTGTGTTGACCCTTGCTCGTGGGAGCATAAACTTGGGAGGTTCCTAGAGTAGATCCTTAGCCAGTGTACCTTAAATTGGGTGTTATGTGTTGACCCTTGCTCATGGGAGCATAAGGGCCTGTTTGGATAGACATTTTAAGGTGTATTGTATGGTATTAAAGGGTTTGATGTGACATATATGATGTTTGGTTTGGAGTTAAAGGCCATGGAAAACCATGCGCGTGAATACAATGCAAAACTAAAAAACCGCAGCCATTGTACACAACATCAGACGTACATGTCTGCCATCTGTACAGCCTATTCATTACCCTATATTTTCACCGATTTTTTTGCCTATCTCTTCCAAAAAGGAGTTCCTTCTCTTTGAGAAAAAAGAAAACAGCTGAAACTCAAATAGTTTTTCTTCTTCTCCTTCAAATCTCTTCTTCCCATCTCTTGTTGATGAATAGGATTGGATTGCGTTGTTTTTCTTCTTCAAATCTAGCAAGCAGAAGAAGAAGAAAGCCCATCTCTTTTGTTTTTTTTTTTCTCATTTTGCTATATAGGTTTTTAAAATCTGTTGCTATTTTTTTCGTCTTTTCTGATATGTGAGTTTTAAAAGGAAAAAAAATATAAAAGAAATAGGGAACGACTGAGATTGAACGTTCTCTTTTAGGTTTTTTTATTTGTTATACTTCTTGTCCTGATCTTTGATCTTGAAAAGAATATCTGAAAATCAGATTCAAACAAGTTTTTTTCCTTCTTCTTCATTTTTTTCCAACTATTTAGCATTTTTTTCTTCAAATTTCCAAATAGTGAAATATATTCACTATATTTGATCTTCACCGTGGAATAGCGATCATTCATTCATCTCCCAGATCGTTCTGGAAGATTAGAAACTAATGTGGGCCACACTAGTAGAACGATCATCATTCATCTCCCAGATCGTTCTGGACTGTATGGATTAGTCTCAACAACAAGACTGGGCCCCGTTTGAGATAGAATGTCTGAGTATGTACTAATACACTTCATAGTACTTAAAATACCAATATCTATATGTATATATAGTGTGTGGCCCATTTACGTCGTTTCCAAACATTGATCTGACATGAAATTGTATGTATGCTACAACAATACGTCCTATCCAAACATTGGTTAGTGGCACGTTTCTACTGGATGTATTCTGAATATCGGCCAACGTATACATGAACAGTACCGGAACACAATACAATACAACCAAAACGTGAATCCAAACATGCTCTAAACTATCAGCATAGGCGTAGGTTGTACTGGTTAGAGGAGAACCTGATTTAAAACCTCCGGTTTGAGGTGAACGTATTGTGAAACCTCCTTAGTGAAATCCGATACACTTAAGGGTTGAGTGCGTTTATCGGGAGTGGAGTAGACAAGTAGTCAAACTACTATAAAAATGACTGTGTTTGTGATTGCTACTATTTTTTATTGCTATTGTCTTTCATTCCTTATGTGATTATATGCTTTCATATTTGATTATCTGAGATCACATTTCACACACAGTCACATCCATCATAACCTCTGATTCGCATCTTGTTTATCTTTCTAGTTTTATGGTTAGATCCTCTATCGGGCTTGGAAGCCAATAGAGTTACTCTTTAATAATCCTAATGTATGCTTGCTGTTAGGATTAGAGTGATAGGATTTTAAATTGTTATAAAATATTAAAAAGTCTTATTCACCCCCCTCTAGGACATATTGGCGTATTCCTACTTCAACTAAAGTGATCATTACCGCAATTTCAATTTGTATCAGAGCGGGTCTCTCTTAAGGGCTTTACCGCCTAGAGAGTGATCTTGACTAAATGTGGAATTATGACCAAAAAGTGTCTCAAAGATGTGACAGATCAGAACAATTGCCTAGTAATCCATACCGCTCTAAAAGTTGGCATTAGTTCAAAATGATACCTTGATAATGGATGTTCTAGACACATGATTGGTGATCAAACTCATTTTTGTGAGTATTCAGACTTTGATGGAGGATTAGTCACATTTGGAGATGGTAGCTCTGCCAGAATTATTGGACAAGGAACGATAGTTGTACTAGGCCTTCCAAAAATCAAACATGTTCTTTGTATAGAAGGACTGAAACATAATCTCCTTAGTATCTCCCAAATATGTGACAAGGAACATCTGGTCACCTTCTTCAAGGATGTGTGTAGGATCTTAGATCATATAGAAAAATCTCTCATAAAAGGTTTACGTACTAGTGATAATCGTTACGCTATTGAAAGTACAAATGAGAGTGTGTTATTCACAAAGTGTAATATGACTGTAAGAAATGAATCCAAATTATGGCACCAAAAGGTTGGGTCATGTTCACTACTGAAATTTATCTAAGCTTAGTTAAAAAAATTTGGTTAAAGGACTTCTCAACATTAGAAAAGAAGAAAAGGTTGTTTGTGAAAAATGTCTAAAAGGAAAATAAATAAAAGTATGTTATAAAAAGATAACCACCATGGCAACAAAAAAAACCTTTGGATCTGCTACATATGGACCTTGTTGTCCCGACCAAAGTGGAAAGCCATGGCAAGAAAAGATACTTTCTGACGGTAGTAGATGATTACACCAGATTTACTTGGGTCGCATTTCTTTGAGGGAAATCAGATGCTTGTGAGGAATTTGAGATTTTGGCAAAGCGACTTCAAAATGAAAAAGGACATTGTATCAATCGCATCAGAAGTGATCATGGTGGGGAATTTGAAAATGAGCGAGTTGACAAATATTGCGATGAGAAAGGAATTCGTCATAATTCTCAGCCCCAAAAATCCCACAGTAAAATGGAGTCGTTGAGAGGAAAAATTGAGTATTGCAGTAGATGGGGTCAGTTATGCTGAATGGTAAAGATATGAAAAAAAGTTTCTAGGCGGAAGCTGTCAATATTACCGCTACATCATAAATAGAGTATATCTTAGAGCAAGTTTGAACAAAACTCCATATGAACTATGGTATGAGAAACAATGTAGTGTGAAATATTTTTAAGTGTTTAGAAGTAAATGTTATATCTTGAGAGACAGAGATCACCTAGGAAAATTTAAGTCTAAAAGTGATGAAAGTATTTTTCTAGGGTATGTCTTGAATAGTTGTGCTTATAGAGTGTACATTCTAAGAACTCTCACTATTCAAGAATCAGTTAATGTGGTAATCGATGACCAACCTCACGAAGAAGATAGCCCTGTGAATGAATTAGAAGATGATGTAGATTCATGCATTCTAGATAAATCAGATAACAATTCTCCATCATCAAATGAACCATAACCATCTTCTAACATACCCATTATTAAGGATCACCCTTAAGAGAAAATTATTGGAGATCCTAATGATGGTGTGAGAACTCGACGACAGATAAAAAGTATTTATAGTCTTTTCTGCTTTACCTCAAAGATTGAACCCAAGAATATTGGAGAAGCTCTTCAAGATGAATACTGGATAAATGCTATGTAAGAAGAACTTCAACAACTTCAAAGAAATGAGGTATGGGAATTGGTTTCCAGACCACTTAATACAAATGTAATTGGACTCAAGTGGATCTTCAAGAATAAATCTAATGAATTTGGGAATGTGATTAAGAACAAAGCAAGACTTGTGGTTCAAGGGTATTCACAAATAGAAGGTGTTGACTTTGATGAAAAATTTACTCCTGTATCTCATCTTGAGTCTATTAGAATACTTATGTCTGTTGCATGTGCGTTGAAATTTAAATTATTCCAAATGGACGTAAAAAGTGCATTCCTTAATGGGGATCTTGCTGAAGAAGTCCATGTAGAACAACCCAAGGGATTTTCAAATCCTGAATATCCCCATCATATTTATTATCTGAACAAAGCTCTCTATGGTCTCAAACAAGCACCACGTACTTGGTATGAACGATTGACGAATTTTCTCTTGGATCATAAATTTTGCAGAGGAAGTGTAGATAAAACACTATTCACTAAAACAACAAAGGAGTCATTACTCATTGCACAAATTTATGTGGATGATATCATCTTTAGTTCGACATGTGAAGACACTACATATAAATTTGTCGATCTCATGAAATTAGAATTTGAAATGAGTATGATTGGCGAATTAAACTTCTTCCTAGGGCTACAAGTGAAACAGTTAAATGATGGAATCTTCATATGTTAAACCAAGTATGCCAACGACCTTGTGAAAACATTTGGGCTCAAATCTGGTCGTACTTATCATACTCCCATGAGGTCTTCACTCAAACTCTCCAAAGATGTTAATGACAAAAGTGTGGATCAACATCTCTATCGGAGTATGATAGGAAGCTTATTATATCTTATAGCAAGTCGTCCTGATATATCTTTTAGTGTGGGATTGTGTGCTTGGTATCAGGCAGATCCTAAAGAATCCCACCTAACAACTGTATAAAGAATCATCAAATACATAGCAGAAACAACTACCTTTGAGCCGTGGTATCCATTTGAAACATCCACCACCATTGTTAGATACTGTGACGCCGATTGGGCTAGCAATCTAGATGACCGAAAATCAACTAGTGGAGGATGTTTTTACATTGAAAACTGTCTAGTTTCCTAGCAAAGTAAGAAGCAAAACTCAATATCATTATCTACTTCCGAGGCTGAATACATTATCATAGGAAGTTGCTGTGCACAACTCCTTTGGATGAAACAGATGTCGTTGGACTATGGGATTCAACAACTCACAATGAGTCTTTTCTGTGATAATACAAGCGCTATCAACATTTCAAAAAATCCTGTTCAACATTCTTGGACCAATCATATTGACATCCGTCATCATTTTATTCGAGAACTTGTTGAAGACAAGATTATTGTGCTGGATTATGTATCCACAGAAAAGCAACTCGCAGATATCCTAACTAAACCTCTTGATACAAACAATTTTAGTGACCATCAAAAATCCATTAGAGTATGCACTCATTGATAATATCCTATTGACCATGATCCTCATAGGTAAATCTTTATGTTGGGATATTCATGGTTAAGTATCGGCCACAAATCTAAACCTCATGAATTAACCATGTTAGTTTTGGGATGCCAAACATTCTCGATGATATCTAGACTGTGTCGATATCATCAATATTTAAAGTTTGATGATATCAATATTCACCATCGATAAAATTGAAAAATCTCGGGAATGCAAGCTTATAACCAGTGGTCCTTCCCAACGGTTGGACTGTCACAATTTCCACTGGTTATTAGCATCTTCCCAACGGTCATCAGCACGGTTTTTAATGTCATTATGAGCGTAAGATCGATGCCATTGATGAGGGATCAATATGATTGACAACTATACTATAATAACGAAGGGAGTATTCTACTTCAAAACCTCATATCCCCTCTCTTCTTTGGTTCTTGTTACCTTTACCTGTCTCTCACACCGACAAATCATGGTCAAAGGTAAAGGAAAGTCTCTTCCTCAATCTTCAAAATGTAAGACCAAGAAACCTAAATCTACCCAGCATCATCTCATTCTGGTGGTAAGAAATTCAGTCCCTATAGTTAAATGTCTTGTCTTGAATAGTGCCATTGAGCCCATTGGTGTGAATCTTCTCCTGGAAGTGATCGAATGGCAGAATATCTTAAATCTTGGAGGATCCTATCAACTAGATTTGATCCATGAATTCTTCAACAGCTGTAATGTCATTCGTGATGATCCTCCCTGTATCCAAATCGAACATGTGCATCACTCCAAACTCATCACTCCCATCACTCTTGCACGACTTCTGAATCTTGAAGTCACTCGGATCCCAATGACAAATCGGAATCTCAATGGTCTGGGTGTCTGGGGAGAAATCACCCCTGCATTGTGCCATGGCACCACTGTCCCCCGGAGTGATGACAATTCGATTCACATCAATCATCTTGGACCCACTTTTAAAATTCTCCATAGCATTCTCGGGTCCAATGTATATCCATGTGATGTAACAGGTAATCATCTTCCTCCCTTTGTGTTAAATGTTTTTTATGATGTGTATCAAGAAATTCAAGTATGCCTTCCAACGTTGCTTCTCAAGCAACTAATTTGTGTCATCCAAGGCGATCATCGGGATACAATACCCTTTCCTGCACTTATATGTAAACTTGCTCATTATGTGGGCCTTGCTACCTCATTCGATGTCGTCCATCCAAAAACATGGTTTGAGAGTGACGCAGCTCAGGAGGCTCAACAGTTGTGTCTCTCTTCATCTCTTCCAGAGAATAGTGCTCTCCTGCAGTCAGCTGCCCACTAGGCTCAACCTTCATATCCTCCTACTCCTTGGGGATCCAATCGAATGCCACTTCTCAGTCCAGAATCTATCACAATCGCCAAGCTCATCACCTAGAACGTCACCTACTTAACGGGATGGCTTGTTTGGAGGAACGCCTTTACAACTGTGAAAGGCACCTCACCGTTATTGAAGAAAAAGTCGATGTCCTCCAGTAAACAAGCCAGCAAGTAGTGGACTTGATCACGCATGGTGAGCCTCGTGGACATTAGGTGCCTACTGAAGAAGTACAAAATTACTGCAGGTCTACAAAACATTACTTTTTTTTATTGTGCTCATATTTGAGCCCACTCGGATGGTCTTTTTTTTTGTTTTAAATTGAATGGGATGACTGTTATACTACTACCAAACTTGGGCAGTATATATATTTTAGATATTTTGGGATATGGCTGGTTATAAATTCACACACATTTTTACTGCCATGTTTATATTTTAAGATCCCCTGTTTTATCTGGTTATTACTCCAATGGTGTATAATGCATGTCATATTTTGAGCTATACATTGTCTGCTATGCATACATGGTTGTTGAAATGCGATGTTTGTTGTACATCTATCTACTGTGCTTATGCTCCCTGACTTTTGGTTCTCTCATATTATCTAAACTACAGTCAATAAGAACTGTTACGTTATCCTTTACCAATGATTAACAAAAGGGGGGAGAACAAATCCACACCCCAGAAAAAATTGTGTGTATCTACTTGTGGATGGTAATGCAAGTGTTAGGGGGAGCAGTTGCAAGAAGATAGGGGGAGTTTGTAGTTAGGGGGAGCAGCCTCTGAATGTTTGTGTATATGAACTAGATAGCATTGTACAATTGTGTAAAGTTCATGTACACACAATTTAGGGTGTCAATATAGAAGTTATTCTAGGGTGTTTTGGTATTTTGTCACGTAATTAACAAAGGGGGAGATTGAAAGTGTCCTGGTTTATCAATTAGCCTGAGTGTTGAGTCAGGTAGACAGAGAAGCTCCATAGGAAGATCAATCAACTGTCTGCCTCAACTAGATGTGGGCCCGAACTCGCCACAGGTAAATCTTAGCCTCACATCCCATGTCTAAAAACACCAGGTAATTAAATTCCTTAAAATTGATTAGAATATCATAGGGTTTTTGGGTTAGAAATTTTTTTCAAACTTCAGAAAAATCACTAAGTTTTCTACTTCTATCAATTTATCGATAGGCTGCTCGATGTAATCGAAAAGTGTTGTCGATGTCCTCGAAGCTCACTCGATATTATTAGAATGAGGACATAAGATGTCCATCAACCGTACATATTTTTGGACATAATTATCGATGTATCAATAGCTGTATCGATATCATCAAAATTTGAATTTCGGGTTATCAAAGTTGACTCGATAAAATCAACATCATATATGTTGTGTCCAATGTTCTGCTAAGGCAAATCATGAAATCTTTGATATGTCGAAGTACTCCTTGATATCATCAGAATTCAAATCTCAATGATATCGGAAGCTCTTTAATGATATCGGATTGGACACTCTGTTTTTCAACAATATTTTTTAGGTTATTTTATCTTGGATCGAGGGTCACTCAATAGAATTGATATTCAAATATTGATCATATCGAGGCTGGGTCGATTCTTCAAGAATGGACATAAACTGTCTAACAATCTCACTGGTCCTTGGATTTATTGATGCATCAACACTGTTATTGATACCATCGACATTCAAATTCCTATGATATCGAGTGTACCTCGATCATACTTTTGACCTGAAATATTTTAAAGGCAAGTCTCTCTCATTTTCAAGTGTTGACGAATCGATCCTCGTGTCAATGAAATCGAAGTTCGAAATTCGATGATAATAATGTAGGTTTCAATTCTCTCTACCAGGCGGCAAAATGTTTCAAAAATGCTTGACATTTGAGTTTGTGTCATTGAGCGGCCTGTCAATGCAATCGAGTATATGCTCGATGATATCGACCCTGCTTGATGATATCGAACTTTGTCATAAATGTGACCGTTTTATATCCATTTGAACCTTTTTTCTATTTATAAAGAGCTTGTCTTCAGTTACTGGTAGAGAGAAAATAGAGAGTGCTTTTGTGTGTTTAACCTTATATCATATACCCTAAGCCTTCTCTCTCATGGAAGTTCATCCTCCAATCCACCCTCATCATTGACATTCAATAGTGGATTGGGGAATGAACTTCTGCATTCACGGATCCTCCAGCTACCACCTTAATGGCAAATCATTAAGCTGGGATGCCTTGCATGCATAGATAATTGGAATCGCTCTATCTCCCCCATAGGAAAACATAAGAGAGTAGGATTCTATCATTACCTTGACCCAACTCATCGCCATGTATTGGTACATCTTCTGAGTTGTAGTTCAAGGAAGAAAAATATTCTTCATCATCAAAGGAGGAGATCTTTGACAACACGCTAAACGAGGCTCATCTACTTATTTATAAGTCATTAGAGTCCAAAGGACCCTTGTGATCATTCCTTTGTACGATTGGGTCTAAGGTATATCTCACCCCTTGCAAGTCCTCGTAGGAGGCCTCCGACAGGAGTGTACGTGGTGAGAGCTTTGTGTTGACCCTTGCTCTATGGAGAGCATAAACTATTAGGTCCTTGTAGTTGACTAAGGTGGTCTAAAAGTGGGTGCTTTGTGCTGACCCTTGCTCATGGGAGCATAAACTTGTGAGGTTCTTAGAGTAGATCCTTGGCTAGTGTGCCTAAAATTGGGTGTTATGTGTTAACACTTGCTCATGGGAGCATAAACTGTTAGTATATGTGTAGGTTGTACTGGTTAGAGGTGAACCTGTTGTGAAACCTCTTAGTGAAATCCGGTACACTCGAGGGTTGAGTACATTTGTCGGGAGTGGAGTAGACAAGTAATCAAACCACTATAAAAATGACTGTGTTTATGATTGCTACTGTTTTTTATTATTATTATCTTTCATTCCTTATGTAATTATATGCTTTCATATTTCATTATTTGAGATCACATTTCACACACAGTCACATCCATCATAACCTCTGATTCACATCTTGTTTATCTTTCAGTTGTATGACTGGATCCTCTATCGGTGGAAGCTAGTAGAGATACTCTTTAATAATCCTAATGTATGCTTGCTATTAAGATTAGAGTGATAGGATTTTAAATTGTTATAAAATATTAAAAAGTCCTATTCACCCCCCTCTAGGACATAGTGGCATATTCCTACTTCAGCTAAAGCGGTCATTACTGCAATTTCGCATTGCCCCTATGGAAGGGCCCACATAGAGCCTAACATTTAGTGGACCCATGGCCTCACACAGGGGCTAAATATACAACACCATGGGCCTCACTCAAGAGCTTAACACACATCACGATGGGCCTCTCACAGAGGCCTAATATACATCATAATGAGCTCTATCGCCTGACCCTCAAATGCATCACAATGGGCCTCATCACATTAAGCCTTAAATAGACGCTGAATACACATCATAACGGGCCACATATACATCACATTGGGCTTCAAACACGGGTTAGATATACATCACAATGGGCCTCAAATACGGGCCACATATACATCACATTAGGCCTCGACAATCGGCCTCGATATCCAACCTTGATAATTGGAATCAGCCTCGATAATTGAAGTTGACAATCCCTATACAATCGGCCTCAACAATCAGAATCGGCCTCAACAATCGGAATTAAAATTAGAATTGACCTCAACAATCGGAATCGGCCTCAATAATTGAAATTGGAATCGACAATTGAAATTGACCTCGATAATCAGAATGGGAATCAGCCTCAATAATCAGAATCGAAATCGACAATCAGAATTGACCTTGATAATTAGTCTTGACAATCAGAATCAGAATTGGCCTCAGCAATCGGCCTCAACAATCGGCCTAAATAATCAAAATCATCCTCGACAATCAAAATCGGCCTTGATAATTGGAATCGACAATCGAAATTAGCCTCGATAATTAAAATCGGCCTCAACAATCGACCTCAATAATCGAAATTGGTATCGACAATCATAATCGGCCTTGACAATCGGAATCGGAATCGGCCTTAACAATCGACCTCGATAATCGAAATCGGCCTCGATAATTGAAATTAGAATCAAAATTAACCTCAACAATTGGAATCGGAATCGGCCTTAACAATCAGAATTGACCTCAATAATCAGAATCAGAATCGACAATCGAAATTGGTTTTGATAATTGGCCTCGACAATCGGAATCGAAATTGATCTCAACAATTGGCCTCGACAATTGAATCGACCTCGATAATCGAAATCAAAATCGACAATCGGAATCGGCCTTGATAATAGGCCTTAACAATCAGAATCGAAATCGGCCTCAACAAGTAAAATAAATATCGACAATCGGAATCGAAATCGGCCTTAATAATCAGCCTCGTCATTCGAAATCAGCCTCAATAATCAGAATCGGTGAGAATGGGCCTAACAAGGCCTAAGAAAAAGTCACAATGTGGACATTTAACCATCATTGCCCATCACGTGGACATTCAACTAACTCCCAAGAAGAATCCCACATAAAGTCAACATAGAGTGGGCCCATGGCCTCACACAAGGGCCTCATGCACAACATGATGGGCCACATACAATCATAATGGGCCGAGTCTCGCATACATCACAATGGGCCTCATATACATTAAGTAGGCCGCATCAAACGGGTTGCATCATGTGGGCCTTAGATACATCAAATTGGGCTACATCACATGGGCCTCATATATATAACAAGTGGGCCACATCAATGGGTTGCACTAATGGGCCTAATACATATCACAATGGGCCTTGTATACATTAAGTCGGGCCTCATCATGTGGGCTTCAAACACAAAATAGGTGGGCCCTACCACATAGGCCTCAAATACAAGGCAGGTGGGCCCTATCACATGGTCCTCAAAAATAAATGATGGGCCCCATCACATGGGCCAAATACACATCATAATGGCCTCACTCAAGGGTCACATATACATCAAGTGGGCTGCATCGCATGGGCCTCGAATACATCACAATGGGCCACATCCATGGGCCTCTCATGAGTCATGTCGGGCCTCGCCATCTGGGCCTCATGTACAGGGCCTCACTCATGGGCCTCATATACATCAAGTTAGGCCCCTAATACATCAAATGGGCCATACCAATGGGTCGTACCAACTACACCTTTCATCCATTTCAGAGATTATTTTAGAGCATTATATAAAAAAAATGAATCATATCAAATGGATCATCTGGACCATACCACAAATAATGGTGGAGATAACGATTTTCCATTGTTAAAACCTCATGGGCCCACCATAGCGTTCATTTTCCATCCAGTCTATTCATAAGGTCACAAGGACCTGAACTAATAGGAAAAAAATATCACATTGGTCCAAAACTTCTGGAACCCAAAGGGTTTCAATGGTAGACATTCAATCCTCCACTGAATTTTGCAATGTGGTCCACGTGATAGACGGTTGGATATAACATATACATCACAGTGTGGCCTAAGGTCCAGCCATCTAGACTGCGGAGATAAAATGCATATATCATGAGGGGCCACAGATGTATGGTGTGTATGAAGCACATGCATCAAATGGCACCCACGTGTGGACAACACACGCTCCAAGTGGTTTTTCCACCTTCCATAGATGGATGGTGGGGATATGACACATAACACATGATCAAGCCCCAAAACTTGCGAGCGTCAATACAACAGCTAAGTAGCTGCGTGCGGTCCACATAGATGGATGGTGGGATATTACATATACATCACAAAGGTCCACCGTCCAGCCATCTGGTCGGTGTGGATCCTCACATACATCAAGGAATGCACCCCGTCCAGCCATCTGGATAGTGGATGCAAAACAGGTGGATGACATTGATCAACAGATGGACTGCATGGATAAACACACGCACCATGTGGAGTCCACATGTGCATGGGTCCCACAACTGTTATGCAACATGGATAAAACACATATAAACCATGTGGTGGCGGATGCACGGTGTATATACAACACATTCATCAAAGTGGGGTCCATGCAGATGGACGGTGTGGATCAAACCCACCCAGCTGCTAACACAATACAACAGATATATGGCTGGTGCGCGGTAGACCATCCAATCCGCTTTCCAAAGAGGTAGGTCCCATGTAGGGTCCACCATATGAATATATATATTATATTATTACTGATATTATATTATTTATACATATATATTACTTTTTTTTATTCACTCCTACATCTAGCATCTAGCGTCCAGCAGTGGACGGACGGCTGGATGCTCACTTCATCACGGTGGAGTCCCACAGTCTCTGATGGATGGTGTGGATAAAACGCATACATCAGGGTGGTGCCACGTCAGTGTGGCCCACCCGTTTTAGGATCAAACTCATATTTATGTTTTCCCATCATCCAACAGTCTAATCGAACTAACTATCCAACAGGGTGGGCAGCAAGAAAGTCCCACTTGTTGGATGGTCTGGATCATCCAATCAACCCTACATTAAGGTGGCCCATGATCAGAGAAGGGAGAGAGAGAGAGAGAGAGAGAGTGAGAGAGAGAGAGAGAGAGAGAGAGAGAGAGACGACATATTGGAGGGACCCCGCCACTATGGGTCCCTCTTGAATACAACACAAACATCAAGATGGGTCCAATCATAAGTGGGCCTTACATAAAAATTAAGATCTTATGATACGATCACCCACCTCAAGATCTCTTCTTCCTTCTTCCACCAACGGGTGATTTAACTCCAAGGAGAAAGAATCAATGGTTAAGATTGGATTTTAGAGGTTGGATGATGGGGTATGAAGCTTCAAGGTGGGTGAAAAAATAGAGGAAAGCTTAGAAGTTGGACTCTCATGAGGTTGCTTGGGAGTAATGAGAGAGAGAGATGAGAGAAAGAGTGATGTAAGAGAAGTGCTAGGAGAGAGGGATGGTGAGGTGATGGAAAGTTAACTTTTTGGGGTTGCTTTTGTACTTGGGAATGGGAAGAGTAATGGGTTGAGTGATGGGTGTACTTTTGACAAGTGAGGTAATTGATATGATGGATTCTCTTAGGTTTTACAACGCACAACATTTTTCTCGAATTGAACATGGGCCCACATCTCCTGACCCAAGTATCACCTTAGCGCGCGAGACATGGTGTTGGAACCGCGGTGACGAAGCGGTCGCAAGGGTACAAGTTTCAAGTTGAGCTGACTCTAATATACGAGACACGACTCAAGATCGTGTATAAACACTGATAACAGATCGCAGGTTGCGAGAATTCGACCGGGAGGACCGTAGAGGCATACGAAACAGTACAGGCTAGGATATAGGTCTCACATAAATCATTATGGATAAAGAGTTATTCACCGATTTAGTCAAAGAAATCTATATATATCAAACCACATGATCACAATCAGATGACTTGATTTATGAATGGAGATAATTCTCAATGGTAATATTCACGTCAGGGAATAGATGTAAGGTTGGATAGTTAGATTGGTATCATACACATGCACATATTATGTTACTTTCCATGGTAACAATCGAGAACTTTCAATACTCAGGTATTAAAATGTTCAGGGTGTTACACATCATTAATGGAGGGTTGTACTTTTGTAATAGGCCATTTGAGAACTTAACGAAGAAATATGGCATCTCTTACAAAGTGAGCGCTCCATGCCATCTGTAGACAAGTGAGCAAGCTGAGATTTTCAACAAGAAAATCAAACAAATTCTGGAAAAAACAGTTAACCCTGATCGTAAGGATTGGTCAATCCAATTGACTGATGCTTTATGGGCTTACCATACAGCTAATAATACCCCCTTTAGAATGTCTCCCTTTAGACTAGTCTAAGGGAAAGCTTGTAACTTGCCTATTGTAAGGCCCGTATCCTAGTCTGTACTGTTTCGTCAACTTCCGCGGTCTTTTCGGTCGAATTCCAGCAACCTTTGACCTTTGCCCGATGTTTACGCATGACCTTAAGTCGTATCCCGTAGATTTAAGTTAGCTTAACCCGAGACTTATACTATTGCGACCGCACCATTACTGCGGTTCCAATGCCACGTCTCGCATACCGAACCGATACCCTGTCCAGGAGATGTGGGCCCGCATTCAGTTTGAGAAAAATGACGCGCGTTGTAAAACCTAAGAGAATCTCTACGACATTCACCTCAATCAATCAAATCAATCCCATCAAGGGTCAAGTACACCATCACCTCACACTCATCCCCAAACAACCCTAAAAGTCAAAAAGTTCTTACACATCCCATACCCTTCTTACACCATCTACCCCTAAAAGTTAAAAATTTCTTACACGCATCTCTCTCTCTCTCTCACATCCAATCCTCTCTCTCTCTCACTTTCAAAAAAAAAAAAACTCCATCTCCAAGCAACCCAACGTCCAAGCTATCTCTATGAGAGAAGCCATGTGTGGCCCACCTTCCTACCTCCCATCTCTACCATCAAAGCCTCATCTCAACTGTTGGATCACATTCTTTGGAGCTATAGAACGCGTTGATGGAAGAAGGAATGAGAGATCTTGAGGTGGGTGTTCATCATCTTGTTGTTTTGATTTAGGGCCCACATATGGTAGGACCCATCTTGATATATGCTTTGTATAGGGAGGGCCCATAGTGGCGGGGTCCTAATATGCCAATCTTCCTCTCTTTATCTCTCTTTTTCTCCTTCTCTTTCATTTCCTTGGTGGTGATGTGGCCATTTGGCCCTCCCTGATGGACCCCACCTCAAAGTATGTATTTTATATTCATGCCAACCACCACGTGGGACCCACCAGATGTCCTTATTTCATCCACGTGGGACACACATTGCTGGACATGGGGCCACTTTGTTGGCGTGCCCCATCCAGACCGTCCACCTGTTGGGACTCCCAGCGCCCCTAGACGGAGTGAGAACACAAATACCAGCTTCATTTAAAGAAGGTGGGCCACACGTGTGGACCCACCTGATGTCTGTGTTTCATCCATGACTATCCACCGTCCAACATTTTTGGACGGTGGGATTCCCTTGATGTATGTGTATTATCCACTACCCATCCGTGGGACCCACCTGACGTATGTGATTTATCCACAGTCTAATATTTTCAGATGGTGGGACCCACCTTGATGAATTTGTTACATATCCATCACCGTCCATTCGTTTTGAACGTCCAGCAAAAGTAGCTGTTGGACCGTTTGTAAATAATAATAAAATAAAATAATAAATAAATAAATAAACATCAGCTTTATTTACAGAAGGTGGGCCACATGTGTGGACCCATCTGATGTCTGTGTTCAATCCAGACCGTCCATTTGTGGTCCTCACCAGCGGCAGCAGCTGCTGCGTACGTTTGCAAGGTCTATGGGTCCCACCATGGTATGTATCCATCCTACCGTCCATTTGGATGGTGGGGACCATCCTGATATATGTGGACGGTTGGGATAAAACAGCCTCAGATGCTATTGTACGTCAGCAGTTCCGTGGACCCCCCACCTGTATGTATATGTCATAGTTGTGCCGTCCAGCAGCTGGACGGTGGCTACCATTTGATGCATGTGTTGCATCCACCGTCCAACAGCTGGATAGTGGTATACATTGTGATGTAAGTGTTATGTCTCCCCCGTCCATCTCCCACGTGGGGACTACCATGATATGTGTGTCTTAATCCACACCGTCCATCATCTAAGGACGTGGGACCCCAGCAGTACGAAGCTGCTGAATTGACGTCCGCAATTTCTATGGGTCCCACGTGATATGAGCATTGCATCTGCACCATCCGTCCCTAATGTCCAGGGCCTGGACCAGACGGTGGCTGCTTTCAAGATGATGATGATAATAATAATAATATATTTTTATATATAATGCTATGGTGGGCCCCACATGGGACCCACCTGATGGTGGCAGATTGGCTGGTGCAATTCAACACCAGCTATGTAGCTGCTGGAGACGCCAGGAATTTCCATGGGCCCACCTTGATATTTTTTTTATGTCTTGTCTATGTTATCCAACAGTGGACACCATCATTATGTATTTTTTTTATCCACACCGTCCAGATTGTGCTGGATGGTGCTGGACAGTGTTTTGACGGTGCTGATTTTCATAGACAATGTTTGGATGGCGCTGATTTACATTGACAATGTTTGGATGGTGCTGATTATCATTAGTGGGCCATGTGCCCCATGGAATGATAGTGTATAGTGATACACATGTTATACCTGCAGCTAATAAAATGATTTTAGGTGTAATCTAAGGCCCACCTGTGATTTATATTTGAGGCCCACCTATTGGGTACTTGAGACCCACCTGTGATGTACATGTAGCCCATCTATGAGGCCCATTAGTGCGGCTCATTGATGCAGCCCACTTGATGTGTATGAGGCCCATTAGTGCGGCCCATTGATGCAGCCCACTTGATGTGTATCAGGCCCATTAATGCAGCCCATTGATGCAGCTCGCTTGATATGTATGAGGCCCATTAGTGTGGCCCATTTGGCATATATGAGGCCCAACCTGATGTACACGAGGCCCATTATGATGTGTATTAGGCCCTTACCGTGCGACCCATTGTGACGTGTATTACGCCCATGATGCGTGGCCCATTTGATGTATTCAAGATCCAGATACGTGGCTCATTTGATGTATTCGAGGCCCATGGGGAAGGCCCGATGTGATGTATGTGTGGTCGTTACGTTGTGTATGAATCTCTTATGTGGACCACTCCTTAGAAGCAATATTGGTTAGATGTCCACATTGATGGGCAATGATGGTTAGATGTCCTCATTGTGATCTCCTCTTAGGCCTTATTAGGTTCATTCTTACTGATTCCAATTGTTGTGACTGATTGTCGATTCCGATTTATGTGACCGATTTGTCGATTTCGATTATCTATCAATTTCGATTATCGTGGCCGATTGCCGATTAGTGATCGAGGCCGATTATCGTGACCGATTGCCGATTTCTGATTGTCGTGACTGATTTGCCGATTTCGATTGTCATGGCCAATTGCTGATTCCGTTTGACTTGACCGATTTGCTGATTCTAATTGTCAAGGCTGATGGTATAGGCCGATTCCGATTGTCGAGGCCGACAGCATAGGCCGATTCTGATTGTCGAGGCCGAGTATCAAGGACGATTTCGAGTGTTGATTCTGATTGTTGAGGCCGATTTCGATTGTAGAGGTCCATTATGATGTATTCGAGGCCCATGGGACGTGGCCCATTGTAATATATTTTCGGCTCATATGATGAGGCCCGACTCGATGTATATTAGGCCCGTGGGAACAACCCATTGCGATGTATATTAGACCTGTAAGATGTGACCCACTTAATGTATATGTGGCCCATGAGTGAGGCCCATTGTGATGTGTATTAATGTCACACCCCAAACTTTTCAATACCGACTATTGAAAGTCTTCGAGTGTTACCGTAAATTTAACCTATTATGTATACGTGTATAGTACCAATCTAGCTAACCTAACCCTACATTCATCCTCCAACGTGAATCTGACCAATTAAGTGTCACGCCCCAAACTCGGAAATCGGGCTCACAAAATTTTCGATCGCCGAATCCGACGCCGACAGCCTCCGTAGAACCCCATTCTCGGCTCCTAGCTCCCATTCGCCAGGTTCCGATCCAGAGATGCTACGAGGAGGATTTTCAATTCATAATAAGCATAACCAAAGGCATAACCCACAAACAACAACCAAGTACTCCATCACATTTTTACTATGATAAAAAACTTTATAAGTACAATGAGCATAAAGGGAAATACAATGGTAAAGAACAAAAAACTCCAAAACGATCAGCAACGTGCTCCTGCCTCAGCGCTGCTGCGATCCAACGTCACCTGCACGCAACGGTCGTGCATAAGCTTACAGAAAGCTTAGAGGGTGGTGAAAGTGTGTGCGCAAGGTAGTAATATGAACATGCAATGTCGGAGTAAAGCGGAATATGCAGATGGATCCATAATATCATGAGCCGTACCAAGGCTATGCGATGCAAGACATGAATGGTATCGGCCATCCAAAGGCCATGCTATGTGCAATACAACTCAAGCATACAGGTCCTCATCTATGTCCACACATCAGTACAGCTCAAATATGGAATATCATCGGGGTTTAGTACACTCTAAGCCAGATTGCCGCCACATCGCGCGCAATAAGGTAAGTGAAAAAGACCTCACTATCCGTCGGCCAATATCGGGCGCGACTCATCGATAGCGGACCCATTCCTCGAGCTGGTCAAACTCAGCCTAGCATTGCCCCCTACTCTCGGGGGGGTAAGGCCGCACCCCCTTCCAACCGACCACGACACAGCGGAGAGCACAACCAACTGGTATTCGGCACTCAGCGCTCATCTACCCACTAGGTCTAGACGTTGGAGCAACCTCTTGGTACCATAAGGGTTTAGGGACTTTCACCCAGGGATATCAATAGCACCCCATGTAGAACAAGATTTTCGGTATCCAATCCTGCCAACCACGATGTATCTGTGGAGGCTACGGCCCTGATGTCGCTATGGCGTACAATACCAATGTCACACAAATGCGAAATGCATGATTCACGCTATCCAGTCATGCAACAAATCCTGCGCGTATCGTGCGCTCATGTAGGCGAACACTGCCTAGCCAGGAGCCCATAAACAACTTGCCCGAAGGCATATGCTATGATCAGTCAATCCTCATATCAAGCATACATATGATGCATATGATCATGGGTCATGAAACCATACTAAACATGTAAATGAGTGATGAACCATTCTTACAACGCAGATGGACCTGGACGGTCTATACACAGCAAGTACGGCCCAGTAATGGGCCCTAAGGAGAGTCGTAATGTGGACATCCAACCAGCATTACACTCGCAATGTGGACGTTAAACCAACATTGCTTCCCAGGCACGATCTCCTTAAACATTGCTACATAATCGGTATTGGGATTACACATTGCAATGGACCTTAGGTTTATCCCATTGGGCTTTTCATATATATATCAAATGGGCCATGTCCTATAGGCCTTTTATTCATCAGATGGCCACATAAATGGGCCACACCAATGGGCCTTAGGTATATTGCAATGGGTCATAACCCGTGGGCCTTAGATTGCATCAATTGGACCTAGTCACATGAATCTAATATGTATCAAATGGGCCACACCAATTGGGCACCCACATGTACTTCAAATGGGCCTCAACCCATAGGCCTTATATGAGTCAAATGGGCCTAAATCCTTAGGCCTTAAACAATTCAAATGGGCCTAACCTATGAGCTTGCATGCATATCAAAGTGGGCCTAAACCCCTAAGTCTTACATATATCAAACGGCCTACTTTCATGGCTTTAAAATTTCAACAAAAAGGGTCCAATTTCATAGGCCTTGAAGTACATCAAATGGGCCTAGTCCTATAGACTTGCAACATATCAAGTGGGCCTGAGTTCTTAGGCCTAAATGGATCAAATGGGCCTAGCCCATAAGCATTTCATAGATCAAATGGGCCTAGCCCATAGACCTATTACAAATCAATGGATGGACGGTATGGATGCATCACATGCATCAAGGGTGGGTCCCATTGCCGCTGGACAGCAGGGGTGGCGTGTGCATCAAGGAGGGCTCCACCGTCCGCTGGATGGTGGAGATAACGCATCAGCAAGGTGGGCGCCACCGTCCACTGGACGGTGGGCTAAAACGCATGCGTCATGGTGGGTCCCATGTGGGGCCCACCTGTAATGTTTCTAAGCCATCCAATCCGTTCAATAGGTCCCTCGGGCCTGGATGAAGGGACAACATAAATTTCAGCTTGATTCAAAACTTCTGTGGGTCCAAGAAAATTTTCAATGGCAAACATTCAATTCTATTGTTTCCTGTGGTGTGGGCCACCAGAGCCTTGGATGGGCCTGAATTTTGGCAGGGGCCCACTTTAGGAGGTGGCCCACCACATGAACAGATTAGATCACAAATAAACACTACAGTGGGGCCCACGTGCAGGGCCGTGGGTGGCCAGCTGCCCGCCCGCCCGCCTGCACGCAGCAGCGTGCAGCGCTGCCTGCTGATGCCAACATGCAGAGGCTCTGCCTCTTATCAATTTTGGGAAAAATCTGTTTTTCCGGGGTTTTTCACACGTGGGGCCCGCTAAAATGAAATCCGCTCCGACCATTGCGTTCTGTGGCCCGCAACAGTTGAAATAAGTCCAGAGTTCGAATTTTTTTGACGCTTGGAAAGTGAAATAACATAAGAAAATAGCATTTGAATGGTGAGGACGCAATATTTAGCGCTATGGCCCACTAGGTGCTCCGTTCAATCTCATCTTCTGGCTCAACGCCTAAAATGAGATGGTGAAAGGGATGGATGGCTTGGATTAGAACGACAAATCAGGGTGGGGCCTAAGCAAGCGGGACCACCCAAAGACCCTTTCCTTCTTTCCCTTTCCTCTTTTCTTTGAAACGTCACGCTGGACGGTTTTTATATATATATTTTTTTAAAAGAGTGGTGGGCCCTGATGAAGTGGGCCACCACTGATGGGTGACATGGGTTCAACGTCTAAGGTGGGCCCCACTTGAATAAAAATTTGAACAACATAAATCTCAAGGTGGGATCCATTCAAGTGGGCCACACATTCCTATTGCATAAAAAAATAAAATAAAATAAAATAAAATAAAATAAAAGAAATAAAAGAGAGAGAGAGAGAGATATGGAGAGTGGGACACGGCTTGTGATGGAGGGACCCCGACATTATGGGCCCTCCCCTTCATGAAATCATACATCAAGTGGGTCATTTTGCACATGTGACCATCAAAACTGAAGATCAACGGTGAGGATCCTTTTCCCACCAATATGGATGGTCTAGATGACCTTTCTAAAGAAAATAAACATCATGATGGGGTCCATGGAGAATGGCCCCATCATAGAATGATCATGATGATCCAAGTGGTCCATCGACCACCTTTTAGGGTCCCAAGTGAGATCCACACCATGGATCGGTGGGCCTCACTTGGCCCATTATAAAAATAAGTAAATCTACCCTATAGAGGCACCCACCGTCCGATCTTCTTGCTCCTAGAGGTTCCTTGGCACCTTGGCTTCAACTTCAATGGAGGAGATGAAGAATGGAAGGTTGAGATGAGAGATGATGGGGTAGGAAGGTGGGCCACTTGGAGTTTAGGAATTCTTACAAAATTCCAAACGTGGGGGCTCTTTGTTGCTTGGGATTTTTGAAATGAGAAAGAGAGAAAGAGAGAGAGTGATGTAGAGAGAGATGGATGGATGGATGAATAATGGGGGTGTAAGAAATCTTTGACTTTTGTGGCTTTTGTGTAAGAGAGGTATGGGTGGTGAAGACTTTTGTGGCTTTTTGTGTAAGAGAGGTATGGGTGGTGAAGACTTTTGTGGTTGCTTGGGAAAAGGGAATAAAGTGATGTGTACTTGACATGTGATCGATTGATGGGATTGATGTGATTGATGTGACACATCGTAGAGATTTCCTTGGGTTTCGCAACGCGCGGCGTTTTCTCGCACCGAACGTTGGCCCATATCTCTTGACCAAGGTATCGCCTCGGCGCGCGAGTCGCGGTATCGGAATCGCGGTGACGGCGCGGTTGCTATGGTATTGGTCTCAGGTTGAGTCGACTCGGGTTGTCGGCATATGATTCAGGATCACGCGTCGATACGGTTAAGGGTCGAAGGTCGCCGAAATTCGACCGGTAAGACCGCGGAAGTCTAAGGAAAGGTACGGACCAAGATATGGGTCTTACAGCTCTCCCCTCCTTATAAAAATTTCATCCTCGAAATTTACACAAGCATCGCAACTAAGCATTACTCGCGAGGAATAAGAAATATAACGTCATCATATAGAATCAGGGACAGCGTACAAAATACAATACATGATCAATCATCAAAGAGATGAGGATAACGCTCTCGAATCTCAGCCTCACGCTCCCAAGAAGCCTCCTCTACAGAATGGTGACCCCACTGCACCTTCACCAATGGAATGACCTTGGTTCTGAGGACCTGTTCCTTCCGATCAAGGATACGGACTGGCTGCTCAATGTAAGAAGTGTCCTCACGAACCTCCAACGGCTGTCAATCAATAACGGGAACTATGTCTGACCCACACTTCCTCAACATGGAGACGTGAAAAATGTCATGGACGCCAGACAACTATGATGGCAAGTCAAGCCTATAGGCCACGGCGCCAATGCACCCAGTGATCTCAAAAGGTCCTATGAATCTCGGGGCAAGCTTGCCCTTCGCTCCAAATCGAACTACGCCCTTCATGGGCGAGACCTTGAGATACACATGGTCCCCTACATCAAACTCCAAGGGACGACGCCGATGATCAACAGAACTCTTCTGTCGGCTCTGAGCTGTGCGCATCCTCTGCCTGATGATATCTATAGCCTCTGAAGTCTCCTGCACAAGCTCGAGACCTAGGAGATGGCGCTCTCCAACCTCGGTCCAACAACTCGATGATCTGCATGGTCTGCCATATAGTGCCTCAAAAGGAGCCATGCCGATGGTCGCCTGATAGCTGTTATTGTACGCGAACTCAGACAATCGCAGATGCTCATCCCAGCTACCTCCGAAGTCAATCGCGCAGGCCCGAAGCATATCCTCAAGTATCTGATTGACCCTCTCGGTCTGACCATCGGTCTACGGATGGTACGCGGTGCTGAGCTACAAATCAGTCCCCATCGCACGCTGGAAGCTCCCCCAAAACTGAGACGTGAACCTCGAGTCCCGGTCAGAAACGATCGAGACTGGAACGCCATGCAGTCTCACAATCTCCTCAATAAACAGTCTCGCAAGCCGGTCCATAGACCAAGTCGCACGCATCGTAAGTAAATGTGCCAACTTCGTAAGACGATGCACAACAATCCAAATGGCGTCATGACCGCGCTGAGTCCTCGGCAAACCCATAATGAAATCAGTCGACACGTTCTCCCACTTCCACATCGGGATGCTCAACGGCTGCAACAGACCAGGAGGTCTCTGATGATCGGCCTTGACACGCTGGCATGTATCACACTCGACCATAAAACTGGCGATCTGGCGCTTCATCCCCACCCAAAAATACTGTCGCCTCATATCACGGTACATCTTCGTCGAGCTCGGGTGGATAGAAAATCGCGATCGATGTGCCTCGGTCATAAGGTCTCTGCGCAACTCTGGAATATCCGGGACACATAATCGGCCTCTGAAGCGAAGTCCACCGTCTGTATCGATCTGCCAATCAGCCTGACCCTCAGATGCCACCTCGGCCATATAACTCTGCAACGACTGATCAGCCTGCTGAGCCTCGATCACCCTAGCGACAAGAAAGGGTTGAATCGACAAGCTCGATAACTGTACGATGGAAGACTGCAGGCCGAACTCAAAGTCATACGCTGCAATATCCTTAAGCATCCACCACTCCTGAATCATCATGTGCGCCACTAAGCCTCGTGGCTGACGGCTGAGGGCATCTGCCACCACGTTCGCCTTGCCCGGGTGGTACTGGAGGTCAAAATCATAGTCTTTCAAGAGCTCCATCCAGCGCCTCTGTCTCATATTCAACTCAGACTGCGAGAAGAGGTACTTCAAGCTCTTGTGATCAGAGAAGAGCTCGAACCTAACCCCGTAAAGGTAGTGCCTCCACACCTTCAGTGCGAAGACAACTGCAGCCAGCTCTAAGTTATGTGTAGGGTAGTTCAGCTTACAGACCTTGAGCTGACGAGAGGCAAAGACCACTGGTCTCTCGTGCTGCATCAGGACAGCACCCAAACCGATATACGAGGCATCAGTGAATACAATAAAGCCGTCACTCCCAGAGGGAAGAGTGAGGACAGGAGCGGACGTCAGACGGTCCTTCAACTCCATAAATGCTCGCTTGCAGGCGTCACTCCAAATAAACTCTGCGCCCTTCCGAGTCAACCTGGTCAGCGGGGCTGCAATACGAGAAAAACCCTCAATGAAACGTCGGTAATAGCCTGCCAAGCCAAGAAAACTATGGATCTCTGTCGCAGTCGTGGGCTGGCCCCACTGACGCACTGCCTCAACCTTCGAGGGGTCCACTACGACACCCTCCCTCGTCACCACGTGACTGAGGAACTTCACCTCCTCCTGCCAAAACTCGCACTTCTCCAGCTTCACATACAGATGGTGTGCGCGGAGGGTCTGCAAGGTAATCTCCAAGTGCTGTTTATGCTCCTCACGGGTCCTCGAGTAGATCAGAATGTCGTCGATGAAGACTACAACAAATTGATCCAGATATGGGCGAAAAACTTCGTTCATCAGCTGCATGAAGACCGCATGTGCATTGGTCAGTCCGAAGGACAAGACCTGAAACTCAAAATGACCATAACGCGTCCTGAATGCCGTCTTTGGAATGTCCTCATCTCGGACCCGAATCTGATGATAACCGGAACGCAGGTCAATCTTTGAAAAGAACTGTGCACCCTGCAGCTAGTCGAAAAAATCATCAATCCTAGGGAGCGGGTACTTGTTCTTGATCGTGACTTTGTTGAGCTCGCGATAGTCAACGGAGAGCCTCAACGAGCTATCCTTCTTCTTCACGAAGAGTACCGGCGCTCCCCACGGTGAACTACTCGGACAGATAAAACCCAACTCTCGCAACTCGTCCAACTGCTTCTACAGTTTTCGTAACTCCAACGGTGCCATACTATACGGGGCCTTCGAAATAGGCGTGGTACCGGGCACGAGATCGATTTGAAACTCGGTGAGTCGGAGAGGCGGTAATCCCGAAATCTCCTGAAACACATCGGAAAAATTGCATACTATCGATAAATGGTCGATGCGAACTGCTACAGGCTCCTCTATGGCGCAAGACATCAAACAAGACAACCGCTCTCATCTGGCCTCTGCAACGAACTGAAACTGTGGCACGCCGGGTATACAGAAAGTGACGGTCCTCGCAGCGCAGTCCAATATAGCATAGTACTCGGCGAGCCAATCCATGCCCAAGATGACGTCGAACTCAGACATCAGCAAAATAAACAAATCGACAGGCAAAAAGGTATCCCTAACTAGAACGGGGCAAGACAAACAAAATCATCTCAACGCTGCAGTCCTCCCCAAGGGTGTCGATACCGATAGGCTCTCACCAGCAGACTCCAACGATAAGCCAACCGATCGACAGAAGCTCTCGGCCACAAAAGAATACGATGCACCAGAATCAAACAGTACACATGTAATGCATGCAGAAACTGGCAGTATACCCTCAATAACTCCTCCAGATGACTGCGGATCCTGCTGAGCTGCGTAAAACCTAGCCTGAGCCGGCTGGGGAGGTACATGTCCCCTCTGAGCGTGCTGCTGCTGCTGATGGGGTCGTTGAGGCGGTCGAAACTACTACCTCTGCTGCTGCGGCCTCTGAGGCTGGTGCTGATGCTGATGCTGCTGCTGAGGTGGCCTCGGTGGTGGAGGCTGCTGTCGCTACTGCTGTGGGGGTCTCTGCTGCTGCGGTGAAGGTCTCTGCTGCTGTGGACCTCTCTGCTGCTGCTGGGGGCTGGGACACTCCCATGAATGGTGTCCCGTCGCACCGCACCTGAAGCAAGTACCGGTGAACTGCCTCTGAGGTGGCGGTGGAGGTGCTGCTGGTGCTGATGGTGCTCGGAAAGCTGGGCGACCTGTGCGCCTCTGCTGCTGTGGTCGACGCTACTGGGAAGGACTGGAAGAAGCCTGCCTCTTTCGGTCTCTCCTCTGACCAAGCTCAGACTGAGAACCGGCCCACTCAGTCTCATAAATCTGAGCTCTCCGCACTACTGCCTGGAAAGTAGGGAGCTAATGTCCAATAACACGGTCTCGAAGGCCGTAACGCAAGCCGTGCTCGAAGCGGCGGGCCTTTCGCCCCTCGTCATCAACCATATATAGTGTAAATCTAGATAGCGCCACAAAACGTGCCACGTACTGTGCCACAGTCATGTCTCCCTGCACCAGAGTCTCGAACTCTAAGGCTCGCTGACGACGGATATGGTCGGGGAAGTACTGCTCCTCGAATCGGTCAACAAAGTCCTCCCATGTCCAGACATACTCAGGTCCGGCAACACGGGTAACAGAGGTCCACCAATGCTCGGCCTCACCCTGAAAGAGAAATACTGCTAGCCGGACGTGCTGCTCGGTCGTACATGACATGGTGTCAAAAATTTTCTCCACATCGGAGCGCCATCTCTCTGCTGCAGTCGAATCTGGCTCACCCTGAAAATGTGGGAGATCAAGCCGTCTGAACTCATGAAGTAAGGCGCTCGCGCGCTCCTACTCTTCCTGAGCTGGTGAAACAGCTGGGCGTCTGCCCTGTCCGTGGAGTGCTGCTGTCACAGCCTGTAACATCTGCTGTAACTGAGATGCACTCATAGTCACGGTCGGCTCCGCATTGGCCTCAGGTGGAGGAATGTCATCCTCAGGGAAGGAAGCAGGGCTCTCTGAGGGTGGAACGGGAGACGTCGGTGGTAAAGCTGGAGCCTCCGATGGTGAAGCAGAATCCTCAGGTGGTGGTGCGGGAGTCGATCGGGTAACTCTCCCAGGCGCCATGTCCTACAGGAAAGAGCGAAGGCGCCTATCAACTTCAAAACTCTCAAAAGTACGCACGTTAACGGTCTGTATTGGAAGGTCGCGAAGCTATCCGAACTTCGATACTTAGCCATTCTATACTCATAGCAGACATGTAATGTTGTTCTCAGTTATTCCCAAGTTATGCTCTGATACCAACTTCTGTCACTCCCCAAACTCGAAAATCGGGCTCACAAAATTTCTGATCGCCGAATCCGGCGCCGACAGCCTCCATAGAACCCCATTCTCGGCTCCTAGCTCCCATTCGCCAGGTTCCAATCCTGGGATGCTACGAAGAGGATTTTCAATGTCAGTTTGATTCGTAATAAGCATAACCACAGGCATAACCCACAAACAACAACCAAGTACTCCATCACATTTTCACTATGATCAAAAACTTTACAAGTACAATGAGCATAAAGGGAATTCAATGGTAAAGAACAAAAAACTCCTAAACGATTAGTAACGTGCTCCTGCCTCAGCGCTGCTGCGATCCAACGTCACCTGCACGCAACGGTCGTGCATAAGCTTACAGAAAGCTTAGAGGGTGGTGAAAGTGTGTGCGCAAGGTAGTAATATGAACATGCAATGTCGGAGTAAAGCAAAATATGCAGATGGATCCATAATATCATGAGCCGTACCAAGGCTATGCGATGCAAGACATGAATGGTATCGGCCATCCAAAGGTCATGCTATGTGCAATGCAACTCAAGCATACAGGTCCTCATATATGTCCACACATCAGTACAACTCAAATATGCAATATCACCGGGGTCTAGTACACTCTAAGCCAGATTTCTGCCACATCGCGCGCAATAAGGTAAGTGGAAAAGACCTCACTATCTGTCTGCCAATATCGGGCGCGACTCATCGATAGCGGACCCATTCCTCGAGCTGGTCAAACTCAGCCTAGCATTGCCCCCTACTCTCGGGCGGGTAAGGCCGTACCCCCTTCCAACCGACCATGACAGTAGAGAGCACAACCAACTGGTATTCGGCACTCAGCGTTCATCTACCCACTCGGTCTAGACGTTGGAGCAACCTCTTGGTACCATAAGGGTTTAGGGACTTTCACCCAGGGATATCAATAGCACCCCATGTAGAATAAGATTTTCGGTATCCAATCCTGCCAACCACGATGTGTCTATGGAGGCTACGGCCCTGATGTCGCTAGGGCATACAATACCAATGTCACACAAATGCGAAATGCATGATTCACGTTATCCAGTCATGCAACAAATCCTGCGCGTATCGTGCGCTCATGTAGGCCAACACTGCCTAGCCAGGAGCCCATAAACAACCTGCCCGAAGGCATATGTTATGATCAGTCAATCCTCATATCAAGCATACATATGATGCGTATGATCATGGGTCATGAAACCATACTAAACATGTAAATGAGTGATGAACCATTCTTACAACGCAGATAGGCCTGGACGGTCTATACACAGCAAGTACGGCCCAGTAATGGGCCCTAAGGAGAGTCGTAATGTGGACATCCAACCAGCATTACGCTCGTAATGTGGACATTAAACCAACATTGCTTCCCAGGCACAATCTCCTTAAACATCGCTACATAATCGGTATTGGGATTACACATTGCAATGGACCTTAGGTTTATCCCATTGGGCTTTTCATATATATATCAAATGGGACATGTCCTATGGGCCTTTTATTCATCAGATGGCCACATAAATGGGCCACACCAATGGGTCTTAGGTATATTGCAATGGGTCATAACCCGTGGGCCTTAGATTGCATCAATTGGACCTAGTCACATGAATCTAATATGTATCAAATGGGCCACCTAATTGGGCCCCCACATGTACATCAAATGGGCCTCAACCCATAGGCCTTATATGAGTCAAATGGGCCTAAATCCCTAGGCCTTAAATAATTCAAATGGGCCTAACCTATGAGCTTGCATGCATATCAAAGTGGGCCTAAACCCTAAGTCTTACATATATCAAACGGCCTACTTCCATGGCTTTAAAATTTCAACAAAAAGGGTCCAATTTCATGGGCCTTGAAGTACATCAAATAGGCCTAGTCCCATGGACTTGCAACATATCAAGTGGGCCTGAGTTCTTAGGCCTAAATGGATCAAATGGGCCTAGCCCATAAGCATTTCATAGATCAAATGGGCCTAGCCCATAGACCTATTACCAATCAATGGATGGACGGTATGGATGCATCACACGCATCAAGGGTGGGTCCCATTGCCGCTGGACAGCGGGGGTGGCGTGTGCATCAAGGAGGGCTCCACCGTCCGCTGGACGGTGGAGATAACCCAGCAGCAAGGTGGGCGCCACCGTCCACTGGACGGTGGGCTAAAACGCATGCGTCATGGTGGGTCCCATGTGGGGCCCACCTGTAATGTTTCTAAGCCATCCAGTCCGTTCAATAGGTCCCTCGGGCCTGGATGAAGGGACAACATAAATTTCAGCTTGATTCAAAACTTCTGTGAGCCCAAGAAAATTTTCAATGACAAACATTCAATTCTATTATTTCCTGTGGTGTGGGCCACTAGAGCCTTGGATGGGCTTCAATTTTGACAGGGGCCCACTTTAGGAGGTGGCCCACCACATGAACAGATTGGATCGTAAATAAACACTACAATGAGGCCCACGTGCAGGGCCGTGGGTGGCCAGCGGCAGCCCGCCCACCTGCATGCCTGCACGCAGCAGCGTGCAGCGCTGCCTGCTGACACCAACATGCAGAGGCTCTGCCTCTTATCAATTTTGGGAAAAATCTATTTTCCCGGGGTTTTTCACGTGTGGTGCCCGCTAAAATGAAATCCGCTCCGGCCATTGCGTTCTGTGGCCCGCAACAGTCGAAATGAGTCCAGAGTTTGAATTTTTTTTACGCTTGGAAAGTGAAATAACATAAGAAAATAGCATTTGAATGGTGAGGATGCAATATTTGGCGCTATGGCCCACCAGGTGCTCCGTTCAATCTCATCTTTTGGCTCAACGCCTAAAATGAGATGGTGAAAGGGATGGACGGCTTGGATTAGAACGATACATCAGGGTGGGGCCTAAGCAAGTGGGACCACCCAAAGACCCTTTCCTTCTTTCCCTTTCCTCTTTTCTTTGAAACGTCACGCTGGACGGTTTTTATATATATTTTTTTTTTAAAGAGTGGTGGGCCCTGATGAAGTGGGCCACCACTGATGGGTGATATGGGTTCAACGTCTAAGGTGGGCCCCACTTGAATAAAAATTTGAACAACATAAATCTCAAGGTGGGATCCATTCAAGTGGGCCACACATTCCTATTGCATAAAAAAATAAAATAAAATAAAATAAAATAAAATAAAAGAAATAAAAGAGAGAGAGAGAGAGAGAGAGAGAGAGAGAGAGAGAGAGAGAGAGACATGGAGAGTGGGACACGGCTTGTGATGGAGGGACCCCGACATTATGGGCCCTCCCTTTCATGAAATCATACATCAAGTGGGTCATTTTACACATGTGACCATCAAAACTGAAGATCAACGGTAGGGATCCTTTCCCCACCAATATGGATGGTCTAGATGACCTTTCTAAAGAAAATAAACATCATGATGGGGTCCATGGAGAATGGCCCCATCATGGAATGATCATGATGATCCAAGTGGTCCATCGACCACCTTTTAGGGTCCCAAGTGAGATCCACACCATGAATCGGTGGGCCTCACTTGGCCCATCATAAAAATAAGTAAATCTACCCTATAGAGGCACCCACCGTCCGATCTTCTTGCTCCTAAAGGTTCCTTGGCACCTTGGCTTCAACTTCAATGGAGGAGATGGAGAATGGAAGGTTGAGATGGGAGATGATGGGGTAGGAAGGTGGGCCACTTGGAGTTTAGGAATTCTTGCAAAATTCCAAACGTGGGGGCTCTTTGTTGCTTGGGATTTTTGAAATGAGAAAGAGAGAAAGAGAGAGTGATGTAAAGAGAGATGGATGGATGGATGGATGATGGGGGTGTAAGAAATCTTTGACTTTTGAGGCTTTTGTGTAAGAGAGGTATGGGTGGTGAAGACTTTTGTGACTTTTTGTGTAAGAGAGGTATGGGTGGTGAAGACTTTTGTGGTTGCTTGGGAAAAGGGAATAAAGTGATGTGTACTTGACATGTGATGGATTGATGGGTTGATTGATTGATGGGATTAATGTGATTGATGTGACACATCGTAAAGATTCTCTTGGGTTTCGCAACGCGCGGCGTTTTCTCACACCGAACGTTGGCCCATATCTTTTGAACAAGGTATCGCCTCGGCGCGCGAGTCCCGGCATCGGAACCGCGGCAACGGCGCAGTCGCTATGGTATTGGTCTCTGGTTGAGTCGACTCGGGTTGTCGACATATGATTCAGGATCGCGCGTCGATATCGGTTAAGGGTCGAAGGTCGCCAAAATTTGACCGGTAAGACCGCGGAAGTCTAAGGAAAGGTATGGACCAAGATACGGGTTTTATAAGAATGATTTTCATCCATAAATCAAGTCATCTGACCGCTAATCATGTAGTCTGATAAACGTACCTTCCCTCGACTAAATCGGTGAATAACTCTTTATCCATAATGATTTGAATGTAAGTTATTTTGTAAGAATTGTTTAGAAATGGACATAGAACCACGTAGAACCATTAGATTTAACAAAACTCCTAGATCAACAATAATTATGAAAATGCCATTAACATAAACCCCTGAATTCTAGATCACATAGTTCCCATGATCCGTTTCATGTAAAATTTTATATCAGGCCTAATTATCATAAATTAATCATACACGTCAAATTTCAGTCCTTGGTTCATAGTAAATCAACTACTTGACCTCTACATCCATTCGTACACTTATCAGATTAAGATTCTGATCCGTCCATCTTATTCACACTATATGAAAATGCTTAACCCACCATTAGAATCTGAATCTGAGAAATTTTCACGTATAAGAAAGTCACTCCAATCTAACGTTATATAATCCCTGACCCTAATCACTCCAGAAACCTATTTTATGTTCATCCATTTACGAAACTAACCATATATTAACCCACAAACATGGCCGGAGTGCATTCTATCAAGTTTCCATATTTTTAACAAGTCATCTGACTACCCATCCTAATTGGATCCGCCAAGTGGGCCATCTGAATATCAGGGTGAATCGGTCATTATGAAGATCTTCGGGTTTAAGTCCAAACTACCTGATAACTTATCAATCGAAAGTGTACAAATTTTATTTTGAATTACGGAGTGTGTAAGCCACTAAACGAGCATCTTGGACATCCTTAGGAGATCGGGGCCCAAACTGGGGTGATTGAAAGAGCATGAAAAACAACGAATGGCTAAAAAAATTACATCGCATTCGGACGGTATATTAAGATGTTATGCATGGTGGAAGTAATACAAAAGTAAGGGGTAGATTTGTAAATAAGGGGATGTCATGTGCATGGCAATTCAAATTCAACAGACGTGATACATAATGAAGCTTTTATGTAGAATTCACTCACTTGTTCCTGCAAATGTGTGGCCCACCTTGGATTATGATCTGTTTTATATTTTGGCCCTAGGCCAAACATGATCTTTTAAAGCTGGTGGATGGAGTGGATTTCTTAACAAACATCACTGTAAGCCCCACCTGATTTTCCCAGCCGTGCATGCAAGTCTAGAAATGACGTGAAATCAATGCACGTAAATGGATTCCTAGTTCAACGTGAATAGAGTCCACGTTAATCAAAGTGTGGCCCACCTAGGACATGAATGTGTTTCATATTGTGGCCCCTAGCCTAACATCACCTTACAAAACTGATGGAAGGAATGGATTTTCTGAAAACCATACTAGTGGGCCCCCGAAAACAAACGAAGGGAATTGATTCCTGACCGTCCGTTCTGTTATGAACAAACAGAAGGCGAACAGACTGCTGAAGTTATGGGGAGAGCTGCGTTGGTTAGATTGCCAATGTGCAGACGCCAGCTCTGTCTCTCTCTCAAGACAAAAATAGCCAAATCTGGGGGACTTACAAGCCACATTTATCCATTTTGAGAAAAACAGAGGCAATGACAGAGTCTATCTCAGCTGTTGCACCCCTCCATTTCTTTGCATATAAATGGGGAGCTCAGCCCCTCAGAATTCACACAGAAAGAGAGTTGGGAGAGGAAAGAGTCAGAGAGAGAAGAAAGAGAGAAAACAGAGAGGGAGAGTAAACAGAGGAAGAGAAGAGAAGGAAAAGAGATGGGTGTGTGCATGACAGCCCAAGCTCGGGTCAGACCCAACTAAAGCAGGTAGAGTCCTTCTGGAACTCTCAAATGAACTCAAAACAAAGTTCCATCACGCCACGAACTGCACTTTAAAATGGGCTCTGTTTGTGGCTGAAAACATAACATGATAACAACTATTTTCTAGCATGAGAACACGACCTGTGAGCAGCTATGTATTCGGTTAAAAATGGCTGAGATTTCAGCCTAATGGGCAGCAGAAAAAGGTCCCCTAGCTGGACCGATAACAGGTCTGGAAACAAGGTAAATCCGACCCAGATGTAAGCCTCTATGTGGGCTCTAGACAAACCCAAAATCTGGCCTTGGTTAGGCTCGCTGCTGGGCTTTAAAAACCAGCAAAACACCACGCCAACAGGGGGGCACACCTAGATCTCCATCTCAGTAATCCACACAAGCACTATTGCCCTCACCACTAACCATGGTCGACCCACCTGTGTTGAAGCTGATGGGCTGGTGTATTCCACACCAGCCGTGTAGCTGTGTATTGACGTCAGAGGTCCTATGGGTCCCTCCTGATGTATGTAATTTATTCTACACTGTCCATCCCATTTCCCACCTCATTTTAGGCGTTGACCTGAAAAATGTAACAAACCTAACTCTCTGGTTGGCAACACCAGTAGAAAGACTAATTTAATAGTGGTAAATCATTGGGGCCGCTGTGATATTTCGGTGCGTCAAGACATATCCAATATTGGACATTGGACCTGTCCCGAGCCCTGGAACCCGATCGACGGAGTAGATCCTCCTGAGCCGAGCCCCACCTATCAAAAATAAAAAAATAAAATAAAATAAAAAAATACATAAGGAGCATGCACGTGAACGTCCAGAGTACGCTGCCTCCTTTGATTGAAATTTTGGCTAGGACAATGGGTCCCACAACAGGCCCTACCATGATGTGTGTTGAACATCGACACCGTCCATTTGATGGGTCCCCTTTATATATAAGGTGCCCCCAAAAATCAGCCATATTGTAAGACCCGTATCTTGGTCCGTACCTTTTCGTAGACTTCCACGGTCTTACCGGTCGAATTTTGACAACCTTCAACCCTTAACCGATATCGACGCGCGACCCTGATTCATATGCCGACAACCCGAGTCGACTCAACCCAAGACCAATACCATAGCGACCGCACCGTCGTTGCGGTTCCGATGCCGCGACTCGCGCACCGAGGCAATACCCTGGTCAAGAGTTGTAGACCAACGTTTGGTGTGAGGAAAACGCCACGCGTTACGAAACCCAAGAGAATCTCTACGATGTGTCACATCAATCACATCAATCCCATCAATCAATCAATCCATCAATCCATCACATGTCAAGTACACATCACTTTCACCCCTTTTCCCAAGCAACCATAAAAGTCTTCCTAACCCATACCTTTCTTACACAAATGCTACAAAATTCTTCCATCCCCATGCCTTTTCTTACACAAAAGGCCTCAAAAGTCAAAAAGCTCTTACACACCCATCACCACCACATCCATCCATCACTCTCTCTCTCCCTTTACAACTCTCTCTCTTTCTCTCTTTCTCATTTCAAATCTCTAAGCAACCAAAATCCCAAGCTCCATACGTATGGAATTTCTCCAAGTTTCCTAAGCTCCAAATGTGGCCCACTTTCCTACCCCTTCCTCATCTCATCCATTGAAGTTGAAGCTAAGGTGCCAAGGAACCCCTAGGAGCAAGAAGATCGGACGGTGGGTGCCTCTATAGGGTAGTTTCTTTCTTGTTTTTATGATGGGCCAAGTGAGGCCCACCGATCAATGGTGTAGATCTCACTTGGGACCCTAAGATAAGGCCGATGGCCCACTTGGATCATCATGATCATTCCATGATGGGGCCATTCTCCATGGACCCCATCATGATGTTTATTTCATTGCAAAAGGTCTTCTAGACCGTCCATTTTGGTGGAGAGAGGATCTCCACCGTTGATTCTCGATCTTGGTGGTCCCATGTGTTGAGGGACCCTTTTGATTGTATGATTTATTTTTAAGGGAGGGCCCATAATGTCGGGGTCCCTCCATCACAAGCGTGTCCCACTCTCCATGTCTCTCTCCCTTTTATTTCTTTTTATTTTATTTTTATTTTATTTTATGTAATAGGTTTGTGTGGCCCACTTGAATGGACCCCACCTTGAGGTATTGTGTCCAAGTGTTCTTCAAGTGGGGCCCACCTTAAATGTTGTAACTACATCATCCATCTGTGGTGGCCCACTTCATCAGGGCCCACCATAACGTATTGTGAGGACTGAACCGTCCAGCGTCTGGGACGCTGGACGTCCCTGCATGAAAAATAAAAAAAATAAAAAAAGGAAAAAGAGACTTTTGGGGTGGTCCACTTGCTTAGGCCCCATCTTGATGTAAGTATGAAATCCACACCGTCCATCCCATTCTCCATCTAATTTTAGGCGTTGAGCCAAGAGTTGGGGTTGATTGGGAGATCTGGTGGGCCATAGCGTTGTGGGTTGCATCCCTACCTTTCAAAAGATCATTTTTCAATTTATTTTATTCTCTAAACATAGAAAATACTCTATATTAGACCCGTTGGATTGGTTGCGAGCTTAAGAACGCAATGGCCGGGGTGAATTTTTTTAAGCGGGCCCCACGTGTGAAATACCCCGAAAAATTAATTTTTTTCCCAAAATTGCAAGAGGCATTGCCTCTCTGTTCTGACAGGTGCTGCAGCAGTAGCAGCTGCGGGTGGGCGGGCGTCCAGCAGGGGACCCACGGCTCCAGCCGTGGGCCCCACCATAATTTATATATTTGATCCACGTCGTTCATGAGGTGGGTCCCATCCTCAGGTGGGCCCCCTCTAAATTTCAGTTCAATCTAGAACTCAGGTGGCCCACACCACATGAAATAGTGTGAATTAAACTCTACCATTTGGAATTTTTTTAGGGCCCACAGACGTTCCAGATCAGTCTGAAATTTGTGTTTTCACTCCATCTAGGTCTAAGTGACCTTATGAACGGTTGGATGGCACCTAAACATTTCAGTGGGCCCCACATGGGACCAACAATGGTTTATGTATTCGAAGTCCACCGTCCAGGCGGACGGTGGCAACCACCTTAATGTATCTATACTCCCACCGTCCAGCAGACGGTGGGGCCCCTTGAGGAATATGTGTTTGGTCCTCACTGTCCAGCGACAGTGGGACCCGTCATGATGCATGTGATGCATCCAGACCGTCCATCCACGTGGTGAGATCATTTTAAAGGCAAGGGTTGCTGATTGGGTGGGTCACTTGTGTATGGGTTAGGTCCATTTGATTTATAACAGGCCTATGGGCTAGGCTCATTTGAATTACAAAAGGCTTATGGGTTAGGCCCATTTGATTCATATAAGGCCTATGGACTTGGGCCCACTTGACATGTAAAGCCTATGGGCTTAGGCTCACTTGATATTTAAGGCCTATGGGTTTAGGCCCACTTGATATGTTTCAAGTCCATGGGACTAGGCCCATTTGATATATCCCAAGGCCCAGGGGATTGGACCCATTTGATGTATTCCAAGGCCCATGAAATTGGACCCATTTGATGCATTTTTAAAGCCCATGGAAGTAGGCCCATTTGATATATGTAAGGCCTAGGCCCACTTTGATATGCATGCAAGGCCTAAGGGTTAAGGCTCATTTGGCGTACATATGGGGTTCAATTGGTGTGACACATTCGTTACCTTTAAGACCCATGAGTTAAGCTCATTTGATGCAATCCAAGGCCCACGGGTTTTGACCCATTGCAATGCACATAAGACCCATTGGTGTGACCCATTTATGTGGCCCATCTGATGAATAAAAGGCCTATAAGATATGGCCCATTTGATATATATGTAAGGCCCAATGGGATGAACCTACGGTCCATTGTAATGTGTAATTCCCATACAGACTAACTAGCGAAGTTTACAAAGATTGTGCCTTGGGAGCAATGTTGGTGTGACGTCCACATTGCGAGTGTAATGTTGGTTAGATGTCCACATTACGACTCTCCTTAGGGCCCATCACTGGGCCGTACTTGCTGTGTATAGGTCGTCTAGGCCCATCTGCGTTGTAAGAATGGTTCATCACTCATTTACATGTTTAGTATAGTTTCATGACTCATGATCATACGCATCATATGTATGCTTGATATGAGGATTAACTGATCATATCATATGCTTTCGGGCAGGTTGTTTATGAGCTCCTGGTTAGGCGGTGTTGCCCTACATGAGTGTACGATATGCGAAGAATTTGTTGCATGACTGGATAGCGTGAATCATGCATTTCGCATTTGTATGACATGGTTATTGTACGCCCTAGCGAAATCAGGGCCGTAGCCTCCACAGACGCATCGTGGTTGGCAGGATTGGATACCGAAAGTCTTATTCTACATGGGGTGCTATAGATATCCCTGGGTGAAAGTCCCTAAACCCTTATGGTACCAAGAGGTTGCTCTAACGTCTAGACCGAGTGGGTAGATGAGCGCTGAGTGCCGAATACCAGTTGGCTGTACTTTTCACTGTGTCGTGGTCGGTTGGAAGGGGGTGTGGCCTTACCCGCCCGAGTGTAGGGGGCAATGCTAAGCTGAGTCTGACCAGCTCGAGGAATGGGTCCGCTATCGACGAGTCGTGCCCGATATTGGCAGACGGATAGTGAGGTCTCTTCCACTTACCTTATTGCGGGCGATGTGGCGGCAATCTGGTTTAAAGTGTACTAGACCCCGGTGATATCCCATATTTGAGTTGTATTAATGTGTGGACATAGATGAGAATCTGTATGCTTGAGTTGCATTGTACATTGCATGGCCTTGGGGTGGCCGATACCATTCATGTCTTGCATCGCATAGCCTCGGTACGGCTCATGATATTATGGATTCATCTGCATATTCCGTATTACCCTGATATTGCATGTTCATATTACTACCTTGCGCACACACTTTCACCACCCTCTAAGCTTTTTATAAGCTTATGCACGAATGTTGCGTGCAGGTGGCGTTGGTTCGTAGCAGCGCTGAGGCAGGAGCACGTTGCAGATCGTTTTAGAGTTTTTATTCTTTACCATTGTATTTCCCTTTATGCTCATTGTACTTGTAAAGTTTTTGATCATAGTGGAAATGTAATGGAGTTCTTAGTTATTGTTTGTGGGTTATGCCTTTGGTTATGCTTATTACAAAAAAAAAAAAAAAAAAAAAAAAAACTGACATTGAAAATCCTCCTCGTAGCATCCCAGAATTGGAACCTGGCGAATGGGAGATAGGAGCCGAGAATGGAGTTCTACGGAGGCTGTCGGCGCCGGATTAGGCGATCGGGAATTTTGTGAGCCCGGTTCCCAAGTTTGGGGCGTGACACATACACAGAGCTCAGGTGGCCCACACCATCTGCAATCTTGTCAAGACATGTTAAACTATATAAAAGCACTTGCTGGGGTCCATCAGAGATTTGAATGCACTTGAAACTTGATTTGACCCATTAACTTAGTAGGACACACATAATGGATGGGTTGGATTTGTGAACCATAACTTAGTAAGCCCAACAAATGATTATGAATGCTTTAATGGTGGATTTTAGTATATATTTATACTTGATAGCTATTACTATTATCATTAGTATTACAATAGTAATTATGGTTATTAAACATAACTAACCATTAGCAGATTATCCATGCTAGTAGTAGTGCTTACAAACAAAATTATCTTTATTAAATATTAGTCATTTAATTATTATTCTTAGGTATAATCATTAATAGTAAATTAAAACAGTACTAAAATTATAATAATAATTATTAATAAATTGGCTAACGTTAATATTAAGCATTACTTTTCATATGCAAACTACAATCTAATTCCTAAAAGAAATTTATCGTAGACCTAAACTTAAGGATGAACCTTAGACCTAGGAAATCTAAACCCAGGTTATAATCTCAACCATAAATAGTGTGAAGAACTCGATCTAACCATGTAATTTTCTAATTCATGATAGGACTCAACTATAAGGAGCCACACGTTCCCTAGCCATGCTGGTAGGCGATCCAACTATAAGGTGATGATTCTTCCCCTTGAGCTTTTCATCTTCTCATTAGCTTAAGTTATAGTTTTTATTTAAATTGATATCTCCCTTTATAATCACATGTGTTAGCTGGTGGAAATTGAATTGCTATATTGCATACTTAATGTTCATCCTGTATATTTGTTTATGCTTGTGGATTATTTGTGTATTGCTTATGGACTTTAAACTGGTACATTGGTAGGAAACCCCCACCTATACATGTACACCCATACTTAGGATGTAACCCGACTGGTTGTGATTAAAATGGACCTTCGACTTAGTGGTTATTGAGTGGTGGTCTAGATGAATCATTGATGTGGGCATACCATCAAGGGTTGTTGTGTCCAATGGTTTTAAATGATGATTTTTACCGTATAGTTTTAATATTCGCCCTATGTGGCATATTTTGATACCCGGCCTATATGGTTTCATTTTGATATTTTTCCTATATGGGATTAATATTTTATATCGTGCAACCATGTGATGGTAAGCCCCATGTATTGTAATATGATTGGCCACTAGTCGATGGGTTTCCATTAAACATCCTAAGATGGTAGTCTCATGAGCCAGGGATGGTGGAATGGGACCTATGCCCGAGCTTTCGGCCTACGCTGGGCCATGTGCTTCCCGTAATGACCTTTGAGCTTATCTAAATTGGCTGGTTGTAAATGGACTAATAATAACTTGGCTAATCATGCATACATGGCTAATCAACACACTGAGTTGGTCACTTATCCATCAAATATATAACCGTACAGGTAGTACAGGTCGCTTAAGTGATATGCATGTTCAGACTTGATGAGGAGCAGGGTACGATCTCCAGGGATGCATGACTGTATTTTTCTGGAGGAGCCACGTGATCTAGCGGATTATATTTATATGTTTTCTGTTATTTTTCATGTATTAAATTCTTATAAATCTTGTACTTGTTAAATTCAAAGACATTAGTTTGTATAAGTCATTATATGCAGCTTCTTGTATATTTGAATGATAATGGAATTTTTCTTTATGTCGATTTGTCCACACTACGCTCATTTGCTTACTCTGATGAAAGAAAATAAAAAATAAAATGTACACTCAAATTTGACCATCCTTTAAGGTTAACACTTGGGTTTTTGGGAAACGGGTTATGTACTCGGGTCCTAAAAACACGGGGCGTTACAATTAAGCTTTTAAGTGAGGCCCATGGTGTTGTATATTTGGTCCTGGTGTGAGGCCATGAGTCTACTGTATGTTAGGCTCTATATGGGTCATTCCTTGGGGGCAATGTTGGTTAAATGTCCACATTGTCGAGGTTGATTGTCGATGTCAGTTATTAATACCGACTATGAGTATGTGACCGCATAGCATCATGATACATGCCCATACACATCATCTACATGTTTTTTATGAGATGTAGTTGACCATTACATATGTCATTGGGAAAGTTGTATGAGACTTCCTGATAGGCAGATGTTATCTCACATGAGCGCACAGTATGCACAGGATCGATGCATGACTGGATTGTATGACTCATGCATCTTACATTATGTTATGATTACTGTACGCCCAAGCAACATCAGGGCCATAGCCTCCACAGACATATCGTGGATGGCCAATGGGACACCGAAAATGTTTAGTTCGAGCATCGGGCTGTCATAGATGGCCCTAGGTGAGAATTCTTAAAACCCTCTTGGTACCAGAGGACGCCCCAACGTCGAGACCGAGTGGATATACATGAGCGCCCAAGTGTCGAATATCAGGAGGCCGCGTCTCCCACTGTGTCGTGGTCAGTTGGGAGGAGGTGTGGCCTTACCCGCCCAAGGGATTAGGCATAGCTAGGATGAGTTTGACCAGCTCAAGGAATAGGTCCGCTATCGACGAGCCGGGTAGGTATTGGCAGACTACAGGCCAGGTGGATAGTGAGGTCTCTTCCACTTATCCAGTTGTACGCTTGATAGGGTAGCAGGTGGCGTGGAGTGTACTAGACCCCGGTGATGATCTTAGAGAGGAACTGTACTGATATGTGGACTTATTGAGTAAGAGTTGCATACTCATGCATTCATTTCATTCACTATCCACTCGAGCTAGTGGTGCACAACTAACTGTTGTATACCTTCGCATGACTAGGATTTTGGTTGGGCGTGCGACTAACCTAAGATCAGGAGTTCACCATATTGAGTCTGACTATCTAAATTTAGGTATGGGACTGGTTTGGATAGAAGTCCCTTGTGATGGACCCCATATCCTGCGATACTATGTACTATCATCTTGACTTCACTCCAGCTTGGCTATTTCATTCGCACCGCATATTACATTGCATCCACAGTACTTAGTATTTTGGGTTATCATGTTTCTACATTGATATGGCCATTAATACTCATGCCTTGCATTGCATAGCCTTGGTACGGCTGATGGCACTCATAGACTTATCAGTATATTTTCGCTTATTTCGATATTGTAAGATTTATGACATTGTATCCTCAACATCTAATATTTGGCTCGCTTTAACTCCTCATTTGTATAACTAATATGTATTGCATACTCTGATATTGTATGACTTGTAGACTTACCAGTATAATTTCGATTACTCTGATCTCATATCTTGTCAGTATTTCCATTTATTCCATTGTATGATTTATGGCATTGTATTGCATACTTGACACTTATCTCGTGCACACACTTTCACCACCCTCTAAGATTTCTATTAGCTTATGCACGATAGATGCGCGTAAGTGATGTTATGTTGCAGCAACGTGGAGCTTGGAGCATGTAGCTGTCTTCTGGAGTTTTGATCTTATTTGGCAAATGTATTTCCCCTTTTAGCAGTGTATTCAAATGATTATATTAGTGGATATGTGATGATGATGTTGCCTTTATGATTTGAGTATACTTGAGGTTATGCTTCGTATGAGACAAATGTACGTTAAAAATCCTCCTTGTAGGATCCCAAGATTAGAATCTGGCGTATGGACGTCGGAAGCCAAGAATGGGGTACTACGGAGGCTGTCAGCACCGAATTCGATGATCGAGATTCCTATGAATCCAATTTCTGAGTTTGGGGCGTGACACCTGTAGAGTTTATCATGTAACCCACTCAGCCGCTTAGATTAATTAATTTATTTTTTTAATTATTTTTGGACGATCGCTCGTCGGCCAACCATGACCGCTGCCTACTGGTGGTCCGGCCATCCTGGATCGTCGGCCAACCATGGTCGCTGCCCGCTGGTGCTCCGACCACCTTGGATCGTCGGCCAGCCATGGCTACATCCCCTGCTTGTTTCACAAAAGCATCTCGGTTGGCCCCACCTAGCTTCTGGCCAGTGAAATACTTTAGGCTTTAGCAGGCAATCCATCTAATGAGTGGAATGGTCCATTTTTATTTTTTTTTGGGCTAGTGCATCTGGATGATGGGGTGCCACTTGATAAATGGCTTTGATCGTGTGGAGGTGTGTGTGGGACAAGAAAAACTCTTGATTACATTCCAGGCTCAAAACTGTGAATGTCATGTGCTATTGTGGGATGTTGGTGGAACTTATGCTGCTTTGTAAGCCTATGAGAGGTCCATTTCGACCCATTTCTTCTATATCTCGTGGGGAAAATTCTGCTCATGACCATTCACTTTTGTATTGGCCTGGTTTCTTTTTAAATGTTGTCGATTTTTGTTTTGTACCTAATTGATGACTATCCATACATTTAATGGCAGCTTGTTGGAGATAAAGTTGCATATGCGCTTTCTCAAGGTTTGAAGGTGATTGCCTGTATCGCGAGACTCTTGAGCAGCAAGAATCAGGTTCCACCGTGGAAGTAGTTTCTGCACAAACAAAAGCAATTGCAGGTGATTCCCCTTACCAGTTATATGAAATGTTTCCCTGGTACTTTAGGCTTGAGTTTGGATGCTCGATTGAGTTCTCTTGTAATATTTCAAATGAATAAATTGTAAATGATCATAATGGGTCCATCTCTCTATTCATGGTGAAGGACTAGCCTCCAAATTGCAGTTAAAATTGTTGCAGGTCCAATATGAAAAACATGGAATTCCACTTAAGGGCCTGTAAGTGTCTTGTAAGTGTGAAAATAAGTTTTCTAGTTTTATTTAATATTCAAAAGTATATATAATGTCCAGTTATGCATACTCAAATTGAGTTTTGTTGATTTATTTTCTCATTTATGTTAATTTTTACCCATTATTTTCAAATCAAGTTGAGTTTTTCTTGAGTTTTGACTGAGCCATGGTCAAAAGGATTTTCGGTGAGCATTGGTGAAACATGATCAAGACCAGTTGGCTTGGTCAAGTTGAATAGAGTATTTAAACCATGGTTCCAATTATATGAACATATACACCTACCTGATACATGTGTGAGGTCAGTGATCATTATATAAGTGAGCTCCCTTGATATCTGGGAGTTGGGATAAGAGAAGCTCAAAGGCCCCAAAAAAGATGATGAATATCTGCAAGGTTAATATACCGTCCCTGTGGTAATACTTGTAAACTGCCTAGACATGAAATGGCAATGTTAGAGCTTGCGTTCTAATGCACGAGTGAAAAGAATTGCGAAAACATTCAGTTCAGCAAATGATGTATCCCAACATTCATAATTAGGAACTAGCCTCAAATGTGATCGCATTTTCTTAGGTCCAACTTGTAAGTAACTTAGTTACATGCTTACATTTACTCACACTTGCATAAGACTAACCTTTAGGCTGCTTCCTACAGCAATTTGGATGGATATTGCAATTTACATTTGTTGACTAAAAATTTCTGCTACTCTTCTAAAACATATCCTGCAATAACATCTCTTCAGTTTATTTTTTCAATTGTAAGTTTTGAGTTACTCAATACAGTCTTCCCCCTCTTATCTAATCCCAAATAAGGGTATTGCTATTTACCCCTCTGACCTCCCCTTTTTGATAGATTCTCCCTTTCTTTTTAATTTTTGTTAATACAGGAGTACTAAACTGTACGATTATATCACCAAATTACGAAAAATGGCTGCATCTACAAAGGGTGGATTTAAATAGTGGGACCCATGAAGCAGTTTTTATCACTGCCATCATAATAGAAAATATATAATTAGGTTGGCCAAAAACTCAGGTGGGCCAGCCATAGTTTAAACATGGCAATATGCCCTCCAATATGTTCATCTAAACATGAATCAATAGGATGAATGGACCTTTCAAGATCGCAGTGTTTCGAAACTCATATGGGCCATTGAAGTGTTCTGAAAACTCAATTTGAGTATGCATAACAAATATTAATCATTTTGTCAATAACCTTTAATATAGACAGTCAAGATCCTTTGCACAAAACATGCCCAATCAATAATTTGATTCATATAGGACCCACCATGGATTGTTTATAACTATATAGTAATGACTTTATGCTTTCTTTTCTTAGACTATTATTGTGACTTGTAACTTGTAAGTTGTGATTTAAATTTGTGACTTAGATAATTGGTTACCCGTTTGAGGATTTCTATGTGGACATACATAGATATGGTGTGTTTTTTGTAGCATAAAAATCGCTCAAATTGTCTCATTTTGGACGGTTCAAAGTTAGATGGAAAATATGTTTTCATATAACCTATTTAAATGTCCGTGCCTGATCCGCGGTTCGTCTCCTCATTTCTCTCTAGATATATTTCTTTCGTTTCATATCCAATGTCAAGTATATTTACATTGCTTTAGATATTTGGCATCGGAATGTAACGTAAGATCAACTTATGTCACGCCCCAAACCCGAAAATCAGATTCACAGGAATCCTGATCGTCGAATCTGGTGCCGACAGCATCCGTAGTGCCCCATTCTCAGCTCCTGACAATCACATGCCAGATTCCGATCCTGGGATCCTACGAGGAGGATTTTCAGAATGATTTTTTTTTTTTTTTGTGTAATGAAGCATAACCAAGTCACAAAACAACAACACCACATATCCACTATATCAAAGCTTTAAGTACAATGCAGAAAGAGAAATACAAGATGATCAAAAAGCTCCAAAAATAGCCTGATACGCACTCCTACCTCATCGCTGATGCTGTCCAACGACACCTGCAAGCAACGGTCGTGCATAAGCTTACAAAAGCTTAGAGGGTGGTGTAAGTGTATGCGTAAGGCAAGTGCCAAGTGTACAATATCAAAGTAATGCGAAAGTATGCGGTAAGTGCATGAATAAAATCAACCATACCAATGCTATGTGAAGCAAGGTATGAATGTTATCAGCCATACCAAGGCCATGCGATGCGAGACATGAATGTTATCGGCCACACCGATGCAAATGCGAGGCTTACATAGTCGAATGTCATATGCGAAATGCAATCCAAGCAAGTCGGTACTCATCAAGTACACATATCAGTACAGTTTCTCTCTGAATATCACCGGGGTCTAATACACTTACACTAACTGCCTCCTCCCTAACTGCACAGTCAAGCAAGCGGAATAGACCTCACTATCCGCCTGACCAGTAGTCTGTCAATACCTACCCGGCTCGTCGATAGCGAACTCATTTACGAGCTGGTCAAACTCAACCTAGCTTATAGCCTCCTCACTTAGGCGGATAAGGCCACACCCCCTTCCAACTAACCACGACACAGTGAGAGACGTGGCCTACTGGTATTAGGCACTCGGGCGCTCATGTATCCACTCGATCTAGATGTTGAAGCAACTCCTGGTACCAAAAAGGTTCTGGAACTTTCACCCAAGGACATCCTAAGTGCCCACAGTGCTAGAACCAAGTATTTCTGGTATCCGATACGGTCATCCATGATGTGCCTGTGGAGGTCGCAGCCCTGATGTCACTAGGGCGTGCAGTGATCAAGTCACACATATGCGAGATGCATGAATCACATCGTCAAATCATGCAGTAATCCAGCGCTACTGTGCGATCATGTGGGGTACTCTGTCTCATAACGAGACCCGTAAATGGTCTGTCCAATGGTGTATGCTATGATCAGTCACTACTCATATCAAGCATACATATGATGCGTATGGGCATGAGTCATGGGATTATGCTAAGCATGTTATAAGGTGATGAATTATCAACAAGTATGGGCCTATCAATGGACCCTGAGGAGAGTTACAATGCGGACATTTAACCAACATTATACTTACAATGTGGACGTCAAACCAACATTGTTCCCTAGGCACGGCCCGCCATAAATATTATTACATAAACCATGTTGGGATCACACATTGCAATTGGGCCTTAAATACATCAAATGGGCCATATCACATGGGCCTTATATTCATCAAGTGGCCACATCAATGGACCGCACCAATGGACCTTATGTACATTGCAATGGGCCATAACCCATGGGCCTTAGAATGCATTAAAATGGGCCTAATCACATGGGCCTTATGCATACCAAATGGGCCTAATCATATGGGCCTTATGTACACCAGATGGGTCACACCAATTGGGCCCATATGCACATCAAATGGGCCACAACCAAATAAAAGGGGTGATAATGATTTCCACTATTTAAAATTCCTAAGGCCCACCATAAATATGTTTTCCATCCAACCTATTCTTAAATTAATATAGTGATAGATGAAGTAAGAAATAATTATCAACTTAATGGGAAGTTGCTATGGCCCTTAGAGATTTTTGAACGGTAGGCGTCACTGACCACTACTTATAATAGTGGGGTCCACTTGAACTTTAGATCTGCCATAAAATGATCTTTGAATACGGATAGACGGCTTGGATGCAACATATGCATCATGGTGGGTCCCACTACCCAAACAGTGGACAGTGTGGATAAACACATAACATTGTGGGCTCCACCGTCCAGTACGTATGCCCCTGTGGGCTCCACCGTCCGCTGGACGGTGGGAATAAGACACGTACATCACTGTGGGCTCCACGTGGGGCCCACCATAACGTTTATCTTCCATCCAACCGTTGATAAGGTCGCACGAACCTGGCTGAGGAGTAAAAACAAATTTCATATTGATTCCAAAACTTTTGTGGTGCCCAAAAGGGCTCCAATGGTAGTCGTTCAATCATCCTATTTCATGTGATGTAGGCCACCTGAGCCGATTTTCGGCGGGGGCCCACTTCAGGAAGTGGCCCACCGTATAGACGGATTGGATATTACTCATACATCATGGTGGGGCCCACAGCTGGAGCCATGGGTACTTGTCCGCCTGCCCCTAGCAGCGCCCTAACGCTGTTGTCGTCCAGAGGCAGCAGCCTTTGCTTCTTTATTTTTATTTTTTTTTAAATCGAGTTTTCTCACTGTTTTTTCGAGGTAGGGCCCGCATCTGGTAAATCCGCTCCATCCATTGCTCTCTACGGCTCAAGACAGATCAAACGAGCTCCATATCCATTATATTTCAGCGTGTAAAAAGAAACCAAGTGAATTTAAATGGTGTAGATCATTGTTTTCTAAGGTATGGCCCACCAGAAAGTTGGATCAGCTCCATATTTTGGCTCAATGCCTAAAATAGTCTGAGGAAAGGGATGGATGGCGTGGATTGAATACATTCATCAAGATAGGGCCTACACAAGTGGGCCACCCCCATTAGCTTGGAACCAAGCTAATATTTGTGTTTTCCATGCACGTTAAGCGTCCCTGGATGTTGGACGGTTTGGGCTAACACACGCACAAGGTGGGCCCTGTTTAGGTGGGCCACCAAATGGTAGATGGTGTGGGTAGAATACATATAAGGTGGGCCCCACTCATAGACGGCTTGGATAAAATACTTACTTCATGATGGGGTCCATTCAAGCGGGCCACACAACCTCATCATCGTCACTAAAAAAAATATAAAAGAGAGGGAGAGAGTGAAAAATAGTGGGAGTGGGACACGCGTGATGGAGGGACCCCAGCACTATGGGCCCTCCCTTCCATGATCTACAACATAAATCAAGTGAGTCCCATAACATGTGGGCCCATAAACTTGAAATCTAATGGTGGAGATCCCTTCTCCATGAAAATAAATGATCTAGATGACCCATATACAAGCTAAGAAGGTAAACATCATGATGGGGTCCATGGAGAATGGCCCCATCATGGAATGATATTGATGATCATGATGGGCCATTGACCACATCTTAGGATCCAAAGTGAGATCCATACCATTGATCGGTAGGCCTCACTTGGCCCATCTTAGAAATATAAAAATCTAGCCTATGGAAGCACCCACCACTTGATCTTCTCGGTCCGTTGGAAAGTCGGTCTCTTAGAGCTTCACTTTGATGGTAGCGATGGGAATTGGATGGCTAGGATGAGAGCTTTTGGAATGAAAAGGTGGGCCATACAACACTTTCTCTCTTAAAAATGGCTTAGACATGTCATGCTCTTACTAGTTGGGAGTTGAGATGAGAAATGAGAAAGAGAGAGAGAGTTGTAAGAGAGATGAGGGATGGGTGTGATGGGTGAAAGGGTGAGGTGAGTGATGGATGTGGTACTTGACATGTAAGGTGGTGTAAGAGAGGGTGAGAAAGAGTTGACTTTGGAGAGAGAAAGCATGGGTTACTTTGTACTTGACATGAGGTGATTGATGGGATAGATGGGACATGTTGTAGAGATTCTTTTAGGATTTGCAACGCGTGGTGTTTTTCCTTGAATTGAACGCAGGTCTACATCTCCTCGTCTAGGTATCGGATCAGTGTGCGAGTCGCGGCGATGGTGCGGTCGCAATGGTACAAGTCTCGGATTAAGCCGACTCAAATCTACAGGATATAACCTAGGGTCGTGCGCAAACATCGATTTTAGGTCCTGATTGCTGGACTTCGATGGGAAGGATCGCGGGAGTCGACGGAACAGTATGGATTGGGATACGGGTCTTACAACTTATTTGGAAGGCATGGGGAGATGCTGCTGGATTTTTGGCGTAGACGTGTAAATAAGAATATGAAAGTATTACAATCTATCCAACCTTGGATGGGTAACTAATTTATGATTTAATTGTTACTTGTAAGTTAGATAATTAGTTACCCGTTTGATGATTTCTATGTGACCATGCATAGATATGGTGTGCTTTTGGTGGCATAGAAATCGTTCAAATTGTCCCATTTTGGATAGTTCAAGGTTAGATGGTTAGTATGCTTTTATATTCAAAGGATTTTTTGAATATAACTAATTTAGGATTTAATATAACTCTGTTAGCATTAGATTGCTAATGTTAATATGATTTAGTATATTTTAACTATCATATGGAAAGTGAGAGTCTTTCTAATACCCTATCACCGGCCCCTGGTGGTCGGTCAATTACATCACCGATGATCCTTGAAGATGAAGGATTAGGTCTTGAACATGAAGAGGTGCCCATCGACGTCGTTGATACTAGTACCACACAGTTGCATGTTGCGGGAAAAATGAAAAAAAAGGTCGGCAGTATGGGAAGATTTTGAAGAAGTAACCTGATGAACGGCCAAGTGAAGATACAATACAAGCACTGCAAGAGTCGGTACACTAAGCAAGCAGATGGTTCGACCACAACGTTAAATACGCATATTTCAAAGTGTTATAAAAAAAAGTGAGAAGTGCGGAAAGGCAACAAACACTTTCATTTTCACAATCTACAAGGGATCCGTCAGTGTCCATCTACAAGTTGACAAAGAGTGGGTGAATGAGTGGACGGCCAAGTTAATTATTTCAGATGGTAGAGAGTCCTACTTTTGTTGGACTAGCCAAATGCCTTAACCCAGATATGAGAAAGTCTCTCGTACAACAATCAGGAGGGTGTGTATGAAGATGTATGAAGGCGAGAAGGTCAAGTTAAAAGGAGAGTTGGAACTGATTTTCTAAATTAGCCTGATATCAGATTTGTGGATGACATCCAATCAACAAAAGGGGTATATGTCCCTAACTGCTCATTACGTTGATGCCGAATAGAGGCTTTGCAAGAGAATAATAAACTTTCTTTATCCTACGCCTCCTCATACTGGTTTGATGATTTCAAACTACATACACAGGTGTCTTATGGAGTGGGGAATTGAGAAGAAGATCTCGACAATTACACTAGACAACGCCTCTGCAAATGATAGCATGATAATGAATTTGCGCAACCAGTTTAAGGCCACCGATGACCTGTATTTTGGTGAAAAGATATTTCATGTTAGGTGTTGTGCCCACATCCTAAACTTGATTGTACAAGAAGGCCCTAAAAATAATCAACCCCACGATCGAAAATATAAGAAAGAGAGTGAAGTACATACGGGGGTCACCTTCACAATTATATGCATGGAATGAGATCGTGAAGCGGTTGAATTTGTCAACTCAGAGAACGATGAAGTTGGATGTTATGACACGTTGAAATTTAACTTCTAAAATGTTGGATTCAGCAATAGATTTGAGACCTGCATTCTCTCACTATGTGAAGCGTGATAGTGCGTATGCTTGGCTGCCTTCTAAAGATGATTGGTCAAGAGCTGAATCAGTTCGTAAGTTCCTTTTTATTTTTTACAACAGCATGAAGAAATTTTTGGACTACAAGTATCCAACAGCAAATATATTTCTACTTGAACATTGAAAGGTAAAAGATACCTTGCGCAAAACTAATAGTGCATAAGACTTTTTACAATTCATGACCATGGCTATGCAGATAAATTTTGATAGGTATTGGTCTAAGTGTAGTCTAGTAATGGGTGTTGTGGTCGTTCTTGATCCCCGATATAAGAAGATTATGGTTGACTTCATATGTAATAAGTTGTATAGTGTGATGGGAGTTGATGAGGCCGAAAAGATTTCTAGTGCAGTCAGTGAATTGTACAATTTATATGTATATGCCACAAAAGAACAATCTCCTCATGTGGGTTCTAGTTCTGCTGTTGATGAATCATTAGAAGACACAGTAGATGATTTCATGTCTTACTATGCATAGCTAAAAGGGACTTAAATACAGACACCTAGATCAGAACTTAAAGACTATCTCAAGGAAGATCTTCTAGTTTTAACCAAAGGCGGTGATTTTCATATTTTGAAGTGATGGAGGACGAGATCTGGTAAGTTACAGTACTCTATGTTCTCGTTAATGGCACGCAACATATCATCAATTCCAATTTCAACCGTGGATTTAGAATCTGCTTTTAGTACGGGGAGTAGTGTCGTAAGTAAGTGTAGAAGCTCACTTACACCTGAATCGATTGAAGCACTCATTTGTACTCAGGATTGGCTGCGTTCGATGTGGGGGAAAAAGAACTCTATTGATGAGGAGTTCGATGAAGAGGAGAGCGACAAGATTAATGAGAAGTACCTGCAGCTGCAATATGATTTTTGATGCCTTCTATTTCTATTATATCATATTATTTGTAATTTTGTTAAAATAATTACATTGAAATTTTATGGTTATGTCTTATGGGTGGATGAAATTTCACTTTTTTCGTTAGTACCATTCAATTAGATAATATTGTTTAAATCTCTTTTTATATTGTTGGCTAATTGCATTCATTCATAACTTTAGCTTCTTCTTTTTTGTTGTCCTAAGCTAACCAGATATACATTACATATGTCATCAGAAGATGATGCATCGGCAGATATTTAAGATTATGGAGTCCAAGTCTACTCCTAGGATGGAAAGATAAATTTAAAATATAAGTTGTGTGGAAAACAGTTTGTTAACAAAATAAATCAACTCAAATTACATTTGGCTTGTCGAGAAGGAGATGTTGCACCATATAGCAAAGCTCCTCAGGAAGTCTGAGATTTATTTAGAGTCATTCTCGATTCTAATACAAAGAGTTCCTACACCCCTCACCCTACAACTACAACCAATAAAACTAACCAAAGAATATATAGAAGTAGGCCTATTATAAATGAAGAAGGGTTAAGCAGAGGAACTGCAACTGCCTCTGGCTCTAGTTCTAAGTCTTCCACAACCACAATTAGTAGAGAAGAGGAACAAGAGAGAATTTTAAGGGAGCAAGAACAACGAGATTACAAAGAGGCCGTCAAAGAAAGCTTACAAATATCATACAGATAAAAAAGTACTAGACAACAACATCCACCTCCGAGACAACATGATGCTGAAGCAGGCATAAGTAAACTATCAAAATTTCTTAAAAGTCTCGCAGCATTTTATAGGCGGCTGGGAATCCTGTACAAATCAGATTATAAAAAGCGTTTGAAAAACCTTCTTGCATCTGTGAATGAGGACGAAGGGAAGGAATCTCCATCATCTGATTCAGCAGAGGTGAACGACCATTTTTTGGACACATCCAGCTCGGAATCGACTAAGAGTTCTCTTGCAGTTGAAATAGTAAAAAAAGAACCGAATGATGAATCTGACAACGAAGGTGGAGGTGGAGGAGGGGGTTACTATTATGGACAAGGTTCATCTAGTTAAACGTCATAGATGCATTCATCGTATAGAAGGTATTGAATGTATAAAAGTTTTACCTAATCTATGACTCAGTAATCAGTATGTGCATGTTAATTGTTAGGTTAATTTATATTTTTTATTTTAGACATGGTTTATTTTCTTTTTATATTTAAAGGGTTGGATTCCTCTTTTAGATTTTCATGAGGTGTTGCAGCATACATATCCTCCATATTTGGATTATAGTGCATGCAATTTTTCATTGAATAGTATATGAAGTGATAATTGAAAACTTCTTGTCTGTTTCTGACAATTGTAAACACCTGCCCCCTTATTTGGATTATTATAAATACCTCTCCTTTGTTTGTAAACGTTAGATGAATTTGCACCAAGTGATAAAATTTTATTTGTCTTAAGAGTTCATTTTTCTCATTTGTGGGCCCAACCATTTCTCTCCTATGGTTGCAAATGTTAGATGAATCTGCACTTTGTGAAAAAAAATTCCTTGTCTTAGGAGTTCATTTTTCTCATGTGTGAGCCTAGCCACTATGTATAAATGGTATCCTCCACCATAGATATTGGATATACCAAATTAAAATCACACTAATCCAGTCATTGGATGAGCCACCCACAACCAATTGAAAACATTTAAAGTAGGCCACCTGACAGTTTGGATCAACTTGATTTATGGGGTTTTCTATTTTCGTGTTAGCTTGACCACACCAAATGTGGATTAGATGATAAGTTTAAATCCATGTTAGACTTCTTAACTTAGTCGTGTAAATGCTCATTCCATGTTAGCCTGACCACACCAAATGTGGATTAAATCCATCAATTGGATAGTTAGGATTGCATTTTAAATTAAGATGTCATCATTTGCTCATTTTAACTTTGGCGACTCTACAGGTCAGTCTAGTCACTTTCGGTGAGTCTATCGCACATAATTACTCATTTACTAGACGATAATCTCAACTTACACTACCATTGATCAAGATTATATATAACTGATTTAAGGAATTTCAAAAAAACATTAAACCTAATAATGCCCTAAGTAGACCATGGGACTGGTTTGTTGATTATTTTACTAATTTTTGCATGTGTGATGAGAACATGGATTCAGGTAGATAACTACCTAAGTACAGGCTCCTACAATCTCAGGTGTGCTGGGTTTTGTGCAAACAAGTAATGAGATAGCTCTTGCCTCTTGGCACCGTTGTAATACCCATTTCCATTTATGGTTGGAATCAATTCTCCCTATCCATTCACATATACAATGGTTAAGGTCCAACCTGTGGACAACTTCCAACCTTTCAAGTATATGTGACATCCAACAAATCCAATAGGTTGGCCGAATCATAAGTCACTTTTTGAAAAATTCAGTAACTGCCACTTATTGTGTGGACCAAACTCGTGTTTTGCTTTTACCAATGGCTAGACATTGTTTTTTTATGGTGTGGACCACTTCATGAATATATAGGGCTGACCTTTGCACTAGGAAATCCTCATGGTGGAGCCAACCTTTCCGTTGGACTTGAGATCTCATACATATACTACTCTGCATGCATACACATGTGAGATTTTTGACATTTACATAGGAAATCCTCATGGTGGAGCCAACCTTTCGATTGGACTACAACTGTCCATTTACTCATTGTTTGAAGTCCTGCAATTTTTTTCTAAGATCACATGAACATATCGATTTTTGGGGTATAACGAATGAATGGTGGGGCCCAACAGATGAACAAGATCTGGATCTTGCACATGTGTGCTGCATGTATGGAGATAGACTGCTCAATAACTGACTTGGATATAATTCCTGGAAATTTCAAATATAAAAAAGAACACTGGAACATGAGGAAAGGGAAATTGAGTTTTTCCCCGGATTGACATGTTAACGAGGGACCCAAAAATGGGTCTTTCCAGTTTTAAAGAAAGATCATAAATCACTTTATGTAGTTGTATGTTCACAGCAATGTTCAAAAAGTTAACTATCTTCTTTGAAATCAGCTGAGTCAATAGTATACAAGGTTAGACAAATGTTGTAGTCTTAATTCTTTATTCTTAATATTTTGGAGATTCGGCTAGTTTAAATGTTGTCATCTTATACAAAAGCAGATCTTTGGAGGGATTTTGGAGAAATCAAAATCCTTGTTATGAAACGTCCCAAAAAACTGAAATCCCCACAAGTCCCTCGGAGTCTATGATGTTGCCAAATTTTGTGAATTCTTGGGTCCATCTTTATTTGGCACAAGTTGACAAATGTTGAGATTATGTTTTTACTAGATTTTGCTCTTTCATGGAAGGTAATTTTCTTAGATTGATTTCACATTTCCTCTTTTTGCTTGTGAAATTGGCTCGAGTCAGTGAAATCTCAATAGGAAATGCAATTATCTGAATTGGCCATGCAATTCCATTAGAAAATGCAATTATATAAACATATTCATGGTCTACTATGGTCATTTGAAAGGGTTATTTTGGTCAATTAAAAATAGAACATGCATCTAAGAGAAAACATTCGAGACATTCGAGGTGTATTGAGGACTAAAATCAAAGCTGACATGACTCATGAGTGCCTTCACTTACTGGGTTACTGAAGACCCCCCCCCCTCCCCAAGGATGACTGGAACAATCAGAGGACTTTCCCTATTACAAGGGCATTTTCCTATAAAGATGGCACACATTTCAAGGCAATTTGTGAAAAGTAAATCTGAACCGATCCGAACCGTGACAAATCCAATCTGACTCGATTTTCGTGACCGAGTCGGACTTGAATTGGGTCAACCAATGCAAATTTCAGATCGGTCTAAGTCAGGTGCCCCGAACTTGGTACCAGATCGGATCGAGTTTAAGTCAGGTCAGTGAAATTCCAGATTGAATCGGGTTGGGCCTAATCCGATTCGACTTGGACCGATGCCCACCTCTATTTTATTACTTTGATCTACTATTCATAACCCCAAGTGTAGGGTTACGATGTAGTAATAATTTTGATAAGACCGAAGTCAAATCCACAGGGACTAAAACTTGTACGTTTCTAAAATAAACTAGAAGTAGAACTAAAAGAAGATGTGAAACTAATTCTGAAGTATTTGAGAGAGTAATTGTGAATAAAGTAATTAAAGCTAAGAATTTAAAGGTGAGAATTATGGTGTCAAGGATCCACTTGTATCATCAGGAAGCCCTCTTGCGTGATTCAAGTAACACAATTAAAATTGGAGTTCTATCCTATCCAATTGAAAAATATATCAATAAAACTAAATATGAACTTCCATTGACCTAATTCTCAATGAAGGAGAACTATGATAATTGGCAGGGATTCCATCACTAAACCATGCCTAGGAGACAATGGCAAACAACAGGATTTACTAATCCCATAATCTCAAAGTAGGAGAATTGTGAAGATTAGGAAGGATTTCATCACCCTACCTTGCCTAAGGGATGATGGTGAATAACGGGACTTACTAATTTCACAATCTCAAATTATAAAAATAAGATACTTAAAATTATTGCAGATCTACTGTAATTTGAGTCACAATTAACCATTAAAATTTGAAAGTATTCCTTAAAGATCAAATTAGAATCCATAGAGTTCAACATAAACATTAATTAAAGCAATAGAAACATCCCATCATGCTACAAGCTTCACCTCTTAGCCCTTTTGCTAACCATAGACATGATTAGAGTAAAGTCTCTTAAAAAACCATGAAAACAACTAAGGAAGAAAAAGAAAAACTATTGGTGATGTCTTCTCTACCCTTTTGTTCTACTCCTTAAACCCTAGAAGATGTCTAAGAACATCCTAGGAAGTCCTATTTATAGTTGTGGAACTCCAAATTTCGCACCTAGTTGGAAAACTCTAGAAACTGCCTCAAATTTATGCATTTTGTTAAAATAGACTTCATTCTACGCAGTTTTTCAAAATAGACTTCACTCTGCACAATTTCACAAAATGACCCAGAGTTTCAGAATATATTTTTTCACGACAATTTCAGGATTTTTTTCTTCACTTCAAATCTTTAATTGTCTTCATTCCTCACTTGGTTTTCTTATATATTTGGCATATGAATTCTTTAATCTTAGTCTCCTAAGATCTATCCCTTGCCTTTTTGATTCTTGAGCATCAAATCTATGCTTTTAGAACCCTTTTCAATCCAAGCTCTTAAATTTACCTTGCAACACAAAAATGAGTAAAATATAACATTAAATATTATCATGTTCATAAAACTAATATATAAATGGGGGATAATATGTAATATTTGACCTTCAACATCTACCCATTTAGATTTTTCTCATGTTCTGATGATTGTCATAACCATTCAACACTACTTGAATTCCTCTGTTTCTCCTTTGTCATCTGTCCTGTAACTGTTTCTTCATGATTATTTTTTCATCGGTCGCTTAGACATTGACGTGGCACTATATGATACGTTCTAGATATTGTTTGCTAATTAAGAAAATTTTCAAATCTTAAAATACACTGTATAGATTTTGTATAAATCACATATAATCTATTCCAATCGGCTACTAAGAGAATGACTATGACGGGAAACACATGCCAACCGTGATCAAGGATGCCCACAGGTCACGTTCAATGACAAGTACAGACCACGATAGCGGTCCTTTCATAGCAACCTAAAAGTTACACCTTAAAACACACGGATGATCGCGCTCGGTTACAGTTGATGCCAGATTTTCTAATCTTGGTGGCGGTTTATTTTCATTGTAAAAGAAAGACCATCTATCTACTTTATTTTATTTTATTTTTCGGAGATGTGTTTTTTTGAATAAGATATTGCTAAGCAGACTTGGCGTAGTGTGGGAATGCACGCTGGACCCACTGAGAGCATGGAAGAAGATGAAGATTTGGGTTTTCCTTGTCAAAGTCTGAGAGTGTGGCTTTTCCTTCGTACAAGCTGTGAGGGGCCTTACTAAACTGGTAGTGAAGGCTTTGTGGGTCCCACTGGTGATGCATGTATCGTATCCATGCAATTCGGATTATTTTAGGGTATGAGCTCAAAATTGAGACTTAGAATGAGTTGGATGACTGGGATCAAGCTGATATTTGCGTCTTCCCTCGGTGTAGATGTTAGTGACCTTATGAACGAGTTGGATGGCTTCAAAAATTACCTCTACTAAAGTTTCCACGGTGCATGTCATTCGTCACCTTTGGCTCCCACATAATCACTCTGCACGTGTCGGCCTCGATGCAAGGCAAAATCGTGGCAAAAAACACTAAAAAGTGCTTTGGGGTGTATAAGAGGCGAGACATTTAAAAAAGAGAAATTTAGGACTGTGGACCTCACTTTTTAGCCAGGTGTTTTTATGGTGGAATACAAACTTTGTTTTGCAACTTAGACCCTCACGTGCGGATTCAGAATTTCAAGATGAAAATACCCCTCCTTTCAAGGAAACGGATTGGGTACTCTGCCTGCCACCAGCCGTCCATATGTGGGCCCCACCTTGATGTGTGCTTTTCATCCATGTCGTCCATATATTTTTTGAGATCATTTTATGGTATGAGACCAAAAATGAGATACATCCAAATCTCAAGTGTACCACATTATAGAAAACAGTGTTGAATGAGTGTCAACCATTAGAAACCTTTAGGGGGCCCATTGTGATGTTTGTGAGAAATCCTGCCTGTCTAAGTTCATTCATAGGGTCAAAAAGACCTGGATGAAGAGGAAAAAAAAATTTCATAATGATCCAAAACTTCTGTAACCCCTAAAAGGGTTTCAATGGTAGACATTCAATTCTCCACTGTCTTTTACAGTGTGGTCCACTTGATAGTTAGATCTATCTTATTTTTCATCTTAAGCCTTAATATGAGCTTGTAAAATATATGGACGGTTTGGATATAACACATACATCAAGATAGGACCCACAAAAGCAAAAAAAAAAAAAAAAAAATTCAGTTTGCCCTGCTCAATTTCTAGTTTGCCTCGCTCAATTTTCAGTTTGCCCAAACTGAATTTTTTTTTTTTTTTTGCTATGTTACTTTTGTGGGTCCCATCATGATGTATGTGTTATATCCAAACTGTCCATATATGAGCGGGGCAAATTGGAAATTGAGCGGGGCATACTAGAAATTGAGCAGGACAAACTGAAAATTGAGAGGGACAAACTAGAAATTGAGCGAGGCAAACATGAAATTGACCCGACTGTCAAAATCTAGTTTACCCACCTTTTATCTAGCTATTTTTATGAAAGAATACAAATTTACTTTTGCAACTTAGACCTCCACGTGCGGAGACCCAATTCTAGGATGAAAATAAACCTCCTTTTCACTGTTGTCCACTTTTTCTCTCTCTTTTCACTGTTTGGTTTTCATCTCCCTTTCCACTGCTGTTTTCACCTCCCTTTCCACCCTCCAGTTCCACGAGAAAGATGAAAAAAACTCATTTTATGGGCCCCCCTTATCAGCATTTTGTCTTCTTCTGAAAATGGTCAGTCCAAGGAAGAAATCATGCATCAGTTGGGCTCACATTGAATGTATGTAGTATAGGAAACGGATTGGCTGCTCCCCCTGACACCAGCCCCGTGGCTAGTGGTCAGTGCTCTATGGGCCCCACCATGATGTATGTGTTTCATCCATTTGTAAAGATCATTTCAGGGCTTCATCCTAAAAATAAGAGGGACATAAATCTTAGATGTACCATACTACAGGAAAATAATAGTGATTGGACATCCATCATTTAAATCCATCAATTCAAGTTTCCCCCGCTCAAAATTCAAATTTCCCCCACTCATTTTCTAGTCTACCCTGCTCAATTTCATGTTTGCCCCGCTCAATTTCATGTTACTCCTGCTGAATTTCTTGTTTGCCCCACTGAATTTCTATTTTGACCTGTTCAATTTTCAAGTTGTCCTGCTGAATTTCATGTGTGCCCCGCTCAAACAAATAATGCTCCCCTTACTCAATGGCATGATAGATAGCGTCACAAAATTAAACAAGCACCACTCATTTTTCATGTTTCTCCTGCTCAATTTCTAGTTTACCCCACTCAATTTCATGTTTCCCCCGCTCAATTTCATGTTCGCCCCACTGATTTTCTAGTTTACCCCCACTCAATTTCATGTTTTCCCCTGCTCAAAACTTAAACCTAAACCTAAACCTAAACCTAAAACCTAAATGTATTCTCAAATTCCTAAACCTAAACCTTAACTTATTCTCAATTCCCTAAACCTTAACCTATAATCTAACTTAAACCAAAACCTATATTGTACACTTGTAACTTAAAACCTAAATGTATTCTCAAATCCCTAAACCTAAACCTTAACCTAATCTCAATTCCCTAAACCTTAACCTATAACCTAACTTAAACCTAAACCTATAACCTACACTTATAACCTAAAACCTAAATGTATTCTCAAATCCCTGAACCCAAACCTAAACCTAATTCTAATATCAACTCCTTAACCTAAACCTAAACTTGAAAAACCAAACCTAAACCTAGTCAAGACTAAAATAGAGTATATGGAGTGTAATTTTAGTAATAATAAGAATGAGAACGAGGAATTAGTCAAGATTGCTTACTTGGATTGACAATTCATGAGAGTGGATAGATTGAGAAGGATGTTGCGCATAGAATTTGGGCGAGGTGGAAGAAATGGAGATGTGCCTCTAGAGTTTTATGTGATCATCGTGTACTCACTTAAATTGTCCTGATCCCATTGACTAAGGATCAAGGCAAGCAAGAGCCCTGTAGCAAGGGGATAGATTGAAGGGGCACATAATCCCCCCTCCCCTCTTTCCTTACCATCATCGTCAAATGAAAGTAGAGTTGTGGCTGCTCTCTACTTCTGCTTGTAGACTTCTTTTCCTTCATGCTTCAAGTGACAAAATGTGAAGCAGAAGTACGTGAAGAACATGTGGTCCCTAGCAAAAATGGTTATAAAATAGATGTTGAACAACGAAGTTTGATTTTAGAAAAGCACCATCACTATGGGAATGTACACACGGTAAAAAAAAGTTACGTTAATCCGTTGAGATATGGTATGCTACAAGTGAATATTTGAGATAAAAAATGCATCCTAATTTAGGATGACTGATCCTTCTAATCTAGTCCACATAATATCCTTTTTGGGAGTGTACATGTGAAGAAATGATCAAAAGGGTCATATTTGTTAGGAAATTGGGAGTTCTATACTTATAACCTAAAACTATTTCCAAATCTCAAAACCTATAACCTAAACCTAAACCTATAACCTATAACCTTAACCAAAACCTAAACCAAAACCAAAACCAAAACCAAAACCTATAACCTAAACTCGAACTCATTCCCAAATCCCAAAACCTATAACCTAAACCAAAACCAAAACCCATGACCTAAACCCGAACCCATTATCAAATCCCAAAACCTATAACCTAAACCTTATCCAACACCTATAACCTATAACCTAAACCAAAACCAAAACCTATAACCTAAACCCGAACCCATTATCAAATCCCAAAACCTATAACGTAAACCTAACCTTAACCTAAACCTAAACCTATAACCTATAACCTTAACCAAAGCCTATAACCTAAACCCGAACCCATTCTCAAATCCCAAAACCTATAACCTAAACCTTATCCTAAACCTATAACCTATAACCTAAACCAAAACCAAAACCTATAACCTAAACCTGAACCCATTATCAAATCCCAAAACCTATAACCTAAACCTAAACCTAAACCTATAACCTATAACCTTAACAAAAACCTATAACCTAAACCAATACCAAAACCTATAACCTAAACCCGAACCCATTCTCAAATCCCAAAACCTATAACCTATAACTTAAACCAAAACCTAAACCTAAACTTAAACCTATAACCTAAACCCGAACCCATTCTCAAATCCCAACACCTATAACCTATCTTTAAACCTTAACCTATAACCTAACCTAAACCTATACTTATAACCTAAAATTATTCCCAAATCCCAAAACCTCTAACCTAAACCTAACCTTTCCCAAAACCTATAACCTAAACTCAATTCCATAAAGTGAAGCCTACACCTAATCCCAATCTCAACTCCCTAACATAAACCTAAACCTAACTTAAAAACCCAAACTTAAACCCAATCCCGAACCTGAATCCGATTTCCTAAACCTAAACCATAACTCATTCTCAAATCCAAAAACCTATAACCTAAACCAAACCCTATAACCTAAACCCGAACCCATTCTAAAATTCCAAAACCTATAACCTAAACCTAAACATAAACTTTATCCTAAACCTATAACCTATAACCTAAACCAAAACTAAAACCTATAACCTAAACCTAAACCCATTCTCAAATCCCAAAACTTATAACCTATCCCTAAACCTTAACCTATAACCTAACCTAAACCTATACTTATAACCTAAAACTATTCCCAAATCCCAAAACCTATAACCTAAACCTAACATTTTTCTAAACCTATAACCTAAACTCAATTCTCTAAAGCGAAACATACACATAATCCTAATCTCAACTACCTAACCTAAACCTAAACCTAAACTTAAAAACTCATACTTAAACTCAAACCTAAATCTAAACCTTATCCTGGAAAGGGAGATGAAAATCAAATAGTGAAAAGGGCGAGGAAAAGTGGATAGCAGTGAAAAGGAGGGGTATTTTCGTCCTGGAATTGGGTCTCCGCACGTGGAGATCTAAGTTACAAAAGTAAGTTTGTATTCTTTCATAAAAATAGCTGGATAAAAGGTGGGCGAACTAGATTTTAACAGTGGGGTCAATTTCATGTTTGCCTCGCTTAATTTTTAGTTTGCCCCGCTCAATTTTCAGTTTGCCCCGCTCAATTTCTAGTTTGCCCCGCTCATATATGGACGGTTTGGATATAACACATACATCATAATGGGACCCACAAAAGTTAAAAAAAAAAAAATCAGTTTGCCTTGCTCAATTTCTAGTTTGAGCGGGGCAAACTGGAAATTAAGCGGGGCAAACTAGAAATTGAGCGGGGCAAACTGAAATTTTTTTTATTTTTTTTTACTTTTGTGGGTCCCATCATGATGTATGTGTTATATCCAAACCGTCCACATATTTTACGAGCTCATATTAAGGCTTGAGACGATATTAAGGCTTGAGATGAAAAATAAGATAGATCTAACTATCAAGTGGACCACACTGTAAAAGGCAGTGGGGAATTGAACGTCTACCATTGAAACCCTTTTAGGGCTAAATGTATTCTCAAATCCCTAAACCTAAACCTTAACTTATTCTTAATTCCCTAAACCTTAACCTATAATCTAACTTAAACCAAAACTTATATCGTACACTTGTAACATAAAAGCTAAATGTATTCTCAAATCCCTAAACATAAACGTTAACTTATTCTCAATTCCCTAAACCTTAACGTATAATATAACTTAAACCAAAACCTATATCGTACACTTGTAACCTAAAACCTAAATGTATTCTCAAATCCCTAAACATAAACCTTAACTTATTCTCAATTCCCTAAACCTTAACGTATAATCTAACTTAAACCAAAACTTATATCGTACATTTGTAACCTAAAACCTAAATGTATTCTCAAATCCCTAAACCTAAACCTTAACGTATTCTCAATTCCCTAAACCTTAACCTATAACCTAACTTAAACCTAAAACTTAAATGTATTCTCAAATCCCTAAACCTAAACCTACACCTAATCATAATCCTAATATCAATTCCTTAACCTAATCCTAAACTTGAAAACCCAAACCTAAACCCGGTCTCGAACCCGATTTCCTAAACCTAAACCTTAACCTATTCTCAGTTCCCTAAACCTTAACATATAACCGACACTTATAACCTATAACCTAAACCTAAACCTAAAACCTAAATGTATTCTCAAATCCCTAAACCTAAACCTTAACGTATTCTCAATTCCCTAAACCTTAACCTATAACCTAACTTAAACCTAAAACTTAAATGTATTCTCAAATCCCTAAACCTAAACCTACACCTAATCATAATCCTAATATCAATTCCTTAACCTAATCCTAAACTTGAAAACCCAAACCTAAACCCGGTCTCGAACCCGATTTCCTAAACCTAAACCTTAACCTATTCTCAGTTCCCTAAACCTTAACATATAACCGACACTTATAACCTATAACCTAAACCTAAAACCTAAATGTATTCTCAAATCCCTAAGCCTAAACCTACACATAATCCTAATATCAACTCCTTAACCTAAACCTAAACTTGAAAAGTCAAACCTAACCCCAGTCTTGAACCCAATTTCCTAAACCTAAACCTTAACCTATTCTCAGTTCTCTAAACCTTAACATATAACCGACACTTATAACGTAAACCTAAACCTATAACATAAATGTATTCTCAAATCCTTAAACTTAAACCTACACTTAATCCTAATATCAACTCTTTAACCTAAATCTAAACTTGAAAACCCAAACCTAAACCTGGTCCCGAACCCGATTTCTTAAATCTAAACCTTAACCTATTCTCAGTTCCCTAAACCTTAACATATAACCGACACTTATAACCTAAACCTAAACTTATAACATAAACCTAAAACCTAAATGTATTCTCAAATCCCTAAACCTAAATCTCAAAAAAAAAAAAAAAACACAAAGTTTTTTATTTTGCTAAAGATGCAAACGTTGATATTATCTACATATCGTAGATGTTATCGACATAAGTTGTAGATATTATCTACATATCATCGATATATCGACGTAAGTTATAGATATTATCTACATATCATTGATATATCGATGTTATTCATAAATAACAATTTTTGATACACTTTAGCTATAGATTATAACCGTAGCTATAATTGCGTCGATATATCGACGATATGTTGATATTATCGAAAAAATTCAGAACTGTCCAGCGAGTTTACCTTAAAAATCTGGAATTTACGATACACTTTAGCTACGGATTATAATCGTAGCAGACAGGCAGCGCCACGATCATCTTTTTTTTTTTTTTTACCTATGTTGCTTTTGTGAGTCCCATCATGATGTCTGTGTTATATCCAAACCGTCCATCTATTTGGAGAGCTCATATTAAGGCTTGGGATGAAAAATAAGATACATCTAACTATCAAGTGGACCATACTGTAAAAGGCAGGAATTGAACGTCTACCATTGAAACCCTTTTAGGGGTTACGAAAGTTTTGGATCATTATGAAAACTTTTTTTCCTTCTTCATCCAAGCCTTTGTAACCTTATGAATAGATTGGATGGAAAATAAATGTTATGGTGGGCCCTATAAAATTTTTAACGGTGAAAATCAGTTTCCCTGCTGCTCTGTGGTGTGGTTCAGTTGATCTTTGTATATGATTTTTTTTTTTTTGAATAATGCTCCAAAATGATCTCAAAATATGAATGAACTTTGTGGGTATAATAAATACATAGCTGTGGCGCCACGTAACTTTGATCTCTTTTGAGCCGTTCGTACAACTCACGGCTAGAGGAGCGTCAGCGCTCGTCTTCGGAAGAAGGGGTATTTTCGTCCCCAAATTTATTATCCGTACGAATATGTCTAAGTTGTAAAACAAAGTTTGTCTCCTTTCATAAAACTCGGCTGGCTAAAAGGTGAGGCCCACGGTCCTAAATTTCCGTTTAAAAAAGGTAAAATTTATGGTCCCACTAAATCCGAGGTATCTTCGGGGAAAGAACGAGAAGTTGATCTGTCACGCGCGTGGAAATACCAACCCATACAACTCAGTTACACATGCTAATACAAAAAAACGCCTGAGAGATCCGAGATTTCATCTAGTGTACTACAAAGAGCTTAGATGCTTTTCTCCAAAAATCAGGCTTTTTCACTACTTAGGTGGGCCACAGCGTACGAAAAGAAATGGATAGCTAGAAAGGAAAAATGAACGGTCCTCTGTTTTCTATAAAGTATCCCACTTCGAGGAATTAAAAGAAACGGCTTAACTTTTAGACCACAACATCTAAAGAGTGTGGTCCATTGGATGGACGGCTTATATCTACACGCACGTGTGACTTAATTGACATCAGTGTTTGCGTGTGTATGGCAAGGGCTCCAAACGCGTGGAAGAAAAAGAAAATAAAAAGAGGAGACTCGAACAGATGGCGACGATCGACGCCTTGCTTAATTCCTAGGCTGTAATTCCTACTCATTAAATTCTTACCCCTCCTACATCTTCCCCATTTCAGGTGAGTGCGTGTAGAATTCAGTAGAGGCAATTTCAACACAAAGATTTGGTGGATTTCATCTTCTCTTGGTCCATCCAAGACGTATTCAACGACGATCTCTTCAAAGGAGAGGTTAGATCTTCGATTCTTGCTGCTTTATTGGAGTTTACATATGTGCTTCCGTTTTCTCTACTACTCGCCGCTCGCACGTGCCAACTCGGCACACGTGTAGAATCCAACCCGATTATCGTACTGGGTTAGAAAATTTTGGGGGAACCGCTCATTCGGTGGGCTAAATTTCGAACCGCTGTTGAATTTCTTTCGACTCTCTGTTTCATTTTTATACGTGTGTACCACCTCATGTATTGTCCGCCCTATTTATGGGATTCATGCTTGGGATTTCTGACAGATGTATGGTTTGGCACGTGTACGTGCGACTAGATAGAACTGTAGAAAAACGCACTCGTCGAGTCGGCATTTTTTTTCCCGCGCTCGTAGAAATTACGTGGGAATTGCATACGCGGCATGCAAGTAATTTAAATTAAAGTGCTCGAATGAATACTATTTTAGATTTATCGGGTACCAAACATTTAGAGCCAGAGAATTTTTGTTCGAGCACTTGTTTTACGATAAGCTGGTAAATTTATTTTTAAATAGCCGAATAAGCTCTTATTTGAAATAGATATTCTTGATAAAACTATTTGAACTAGATATGCTTGATAAAACATACAAATAAGAGTTTTTTATTTTTATTATTATTATTTTTTTATAGTTCCCATCAAAGGCGTGCACAAAATTGCCTAAGTGCACGTTTTGTTTCTTATTCCAGTTGTGGTAATATATATATCGGATGTAATCGAGATTAAGATAAGGATTAGGGTTCTCTAAACATGCTTAAGGGTTTGAAAGGGTTTTAAAGAGAAAGGGCTAAAGCTTTCCTTCTTGGGGTTTTATTCTGTAAGATTCTATTGCCTATAACTTCGTTTTTCATAGTGCATTATTGTTTGTGCCGTATTTTTTTTTTTTTTTCCCGCAAGGGTTTTTTCACGTAAATTTGGATTATTCTCTAGTTGGATGTGTTTGTGCGATTATGATTATCTTATTTGATTCCTCTTTGTATACTTTTATGAGTCTCAACAAGTGGTATCAGATCTAACGTTGGGAAGCAGATTGAATTTGAAAGCAAGATATCTATGACATCTAATATGAAATTCGATGGAGAGAAGTATTCTGAAAAAAATAACTTTGAACTATGGAAGATGAAGATAAATGACATTCTAGTTCAGCAAGGATTAGAAGATCACTCATTGAAAAGTGATAGGAAACTATAAAAAAATAAGAGTGGAGTAAGTTAGATCAAAATGTCAATATTTCAATCCAATTATACCTAACAAATGAGGTTCTCTACAATGTTGTGAGAGATAAGACTATGTCTGATACATAGGTGAAGTTAGAGAAGATCCATGTGAAAAAATCTCTTAAGAATCGCTTGTATCTAAAGTTACAATTGTTCAATCTGAAGATGACTAAGGGGAATGACGTTGAGGCCCACATCAATAACTTTAATAAGCTCGTTTGGAAATTGTTAAATGTAGATGAGACGATGAAAGGTGAAGATCAAACATGTATTCTATTGAATTCTCTTTTAGAATTGTATTAGTCGTTCAATGACTTGTTGCGCATCAGTAGGACAGTCATTAGCATTGAGACTGTTATCTTAGCAATTCAATCGAAGGCGATGAGAAAGAAAAACAGTGACGTGGGGTGCTTCTACAAATGCACTGGTTACGAGGGAGAGAAATTTTGAGAGAAATAATAGATCTTCATGATCTAGATCCAAATCCAAGGGCAAGGGAAAAGGCAAGCTGAAGTGCTAGAATTGTGGCATGTCAGGGTATATGAAAAAGGATTGTTAGAATCCAATTTTAAGAATGAGAAATCAAAGAATTTTTTCAGAGAGGCCAACACTGCAGAATCTAGTCAGTAGACAAGTGATAGTGACGTGTTGACCGCATCAAAATCCAGATATTTTAGCGATGAATGAATATTGAATATGGGGACTTTATATCACATGACCCCTCATATGAGTTGGTTCACCAATTATAGTGAGTACGATGGTGGCCACGTGTTTATGGGCAATGACAATAATTGTAACATAGTTGGTGTTGGATCGGTGCACATTAAGATGCTTAATGACATAAAGCATATCTTGATTGATGTAAGACATGTTCCTGAGTTAAGGAAGAGTTTAGTATCTCTAGAAGCACTCAAGGCACTTAGGTGCAAATTCACCGGATTCGATAATGTCCTTAAGGTTTCAAATGGGGCACTTGTAGTCATGAAACCACAGAGGAATGGTAACATCTATAAGTTGATTGGGAGCACTTCATCAGGTGGAGTTGAACGTCCATAATGGATTCCATGTCTACACGTATGTGGCATGCGCTCATAGGCCACATGAGCAAGCGAAGCATGAAGGTACTTTCTGACCGTTGTTTGATTTTAACTTTTAAAAGTATTGATTTTAATATATACGAGCATTGTATACATGGTAAACAGTCAAGGTTATCTTTTAAGTCTATGAAACATATTTGTAAATGGGTTCAAGAGTATGTGCATTCTAATGTATGAGGGTCATCGCCTGTAGTTTCTGATAGAGGTTTATCATGGGTTGTTACGTTCATTGACGACTATTCTAAAAAGGTGTGAGTTTACTTTCTAAAAAATAAATTCAAGGTTTTCACTAACTTCAAATAATGGAAGGCGATGATGGAAAAACAATTAGGGTGAAAGGTGAAAGCGTTAATGAAGGATAACGGTGAGAAATTCACTTATAGAAAATTTAATCGATTTTGTAAGGATGAAGGGATTGTAAGGCATAAACAGTGCATCACACACCAGAGTAGAATAATGTGACTGAGCGAACAAATCAGACTCTCTTGGAGAGGACCTGATGGATGATGAGTAATGCTAGGTTGGGCATGGAAATGTGCAATGGGGTCATTAACACAACTTGTTAATTGGTGAATCGATCCCCTTCCACAATTATTAATTGTAAACTTTCAGAGAAATTGTGGAGTGTTTAGCAGGTATACTCCAGACTATGAGTATTTGATTGTGATGCTTACTCTCACGTACCGTCAGTTGAAATAGATAAGATGAGCCAAAGGGCAAAAAATGTATCTTTATCAGCTTTGGGAATAGTGTGAAGGGGTACAGGCTATACGATTGAGTCATGTAGAAAATCATCCTTAGTTATGACATCAAATTCGACATATGATCCTTGTTCCATAAGGATGAACATAGGGAAGCGAAAAAGTTAGTTATGGATGTCCAGATAGACATAAATGAGACACAACCTGATACTGAAACACATATAGAGGTACATGGTAGCCACCTGTGAGAAGGAATCCACTATAGGAACGTAAGTTACAAGCGAGATACATAAATGACTCAAATGTTACATTTGCCTTCATCACAAATGAAGGGAATCCATTTACTTTTCGGAGGCTCTTAACAATAGATATCGAAAAGTAGAAAGTATCAATGCATGACGAGATTGACTCCCTGTATAAGAATGAGACGTGCGAGCTAGTTGAGCTTTTCATCAACCGTAAAGCGATCAAGTGTAAGTGGATCCATAGGAAGAAATAGGATAAATACAAGGCAAGGCTGGTAGCGAAGGGATATGCTTAGAGAGAAGGCATCGACTTCAGTGAGATCTTCACACTTGTGGTGAAGTAAGTATTTATTAGATTCATATTAGCACTGGTTGCCTAATACAATCTCTAGCTACAACAGATGGATGTGAAAACTGTTTTCCTATATGGGGAATTGGAAGAGAAGATTTACATGAAGTAACCATAAAGTTTCAAAATATAAAGGGTAGAGAACAAGATTTGAAGGTTGATGAGGTCGTTATACGGCCTGAAATACTCGCCTAGGCAGTGGTACAAGAAATTTGATTCTTCCATTATGTGGGCCCACCTTAATGTGGACCATTCATCATGTGAGCTCACTTTTAAAGTAAAGTGTCCATCATGTGGACCAACCTTTAATTCCACCATCATCATGTGAGTCCCACCTTTAATGTGGGCCATCCATCAAGTGGGCTCACTCGATGTAGATAGTTCATGTGGGATCACACTTTGATGTGGCTCGTCCATCATGTAGGGCTCATCTTTGATGTGAACTGTACATTATATGGACCCACCTTGATGTGGACTATTCATCACGTGAGGCCCCACCTTCAATATGGGTCGTTTATCAAATCGGTCCACATTCAATGTCCACCATCCATCATGTAGGGCCCACCATTTATATGATTCGTATGTATAATGCCCAGAAAATTAAAAGACGAGCAAAGGCTCAACTCCCAAGATCCGTCACATCACTTATATAACATAGATAATGATGATTAAATGTTGTCTGTGTTAGAGCATTAAATATGAATGGGATTACACTAAATCAGCATATCATACTCCAGATATAGTTAAATTAAGCAAGCGGAAGACTGTGATAGATATATAAAGTATGTAAGAGTTTTGTCAATCCCTAGAGTATAAGTATATTGTTAGGTTAAATAAATACAAGTGTTGTCCCAAAATTTATAAAATCTCCAAATGTAACTGTCCAACTAGCCATGTAACCTTGTAATCCCATCAATCCAGAACAAGGCCTACAGAGGCCCGCCTGATAGCTGCATATAGGAGAACTCCTCGTGGTCATAAAATTCAGGCTCCATCTCGTAAGTCTCGCCATTGCCTAAAACTACAACAGAGTCTGGTTTGTGTTTTAAAACACCGTCCCAGGGTGGGAGTGAGTGATCAACTCAGTGGAGCTATAAAACAAAGGTTAACATGTTATCAATTCAGTCAAGCAGTAATGATAAGGCAATACAATAAACATATCCTAAGAACTCTTGCTAATGCAAGGATGGTGTGCGATAATGATGTATGCCCTCGCCTGCACTCCCTCAGCGACATCATCTCACGATCGTGGCATGCACCACTCTGGACAAGTGCGCTTCCTCGCTAAAGTACATGTAATGCGGTGCATAATCTTGTTAGCCAATACTTAATTAGGTTTATTCATACAGCAGGTTTGGGAAGCTAAGGTACCTCCCTTTATATCATTTACCCAAATGATGATTCATATAGGATCGTCATCCTAGTTAATCACATACAATGGGCAGGTTATAGGGCAACATCAGCCCTGATTTAAAAGCAGTGGATATCTAAGTTCATGTTGCTACCGGAGGCTCATCACCTCGGCATAAGCCTAGTTTATACTTGGGGTCCCTACGGGAAAGACTCGTCACCTTAGTGTAAGCTGATAGCTCGAATACAGTGTCATATACCACCGTATTCGGCTCATGAGTTTGAGTTGCTCACTGGTCACTACGAGGAGGCTCGTCACCCCAGTGTAGGCCGACAGCTCAACCACAGTGTCCCATACCACCATACCCGGGTCATGAGTCTTAGCGGATTGTGTTACCAAGGTTGAAACGGATTTTACATTGGTAAGTGGTACGTTAGATTCAAGAAGTAGCGTCCATACATGGTAAACACACATTAAGCCAATCGGGTTACTTAACAAATTCGACTAGTACGAGCATACGTTGAATTGATCGATATGAAGAGCGTAAGCACTCTGCGTGGCCTCACCATTATTGACGAACAACATACGACTCGGATTCATCGAACGTGTCTTGTGTGGTAAACGACCTCGACCACTAATTCGAAAATCATTACTGATTGCCTGGACAACATAGTAATCCTAAACCAACTCAAACACAGCATGTGGTTACATGTGATATTCATAATAACATTTAATAAAAAATACCCACATAAATCTCATTTGAGCATTTTAACAAAACATAAAGCACATTATCATTCATATGTACTTCATTCATGTATTACGTAGTAGTAAGGGAAGTTACATGAAGAAAACTATAGTTATAGATACAGTAATTGAGAATCCTATATCAACACCCTCATTAAGTACATTTTAACAGACAATTTATCATTCAGATATTTTATCAAACACTTACACTACACATATCAACATACATGTCATAAATTAGTTATAACTTATATTATAGCAAATCCTTTCATAAAGGAGTTACCACACATACAACAATCATGTATTCTCAACTAATAATCATGGCAAGCACAAATCATAATTTCATATTCATTTAGACATTTCAACAAACACAAGGAATGCATTATATTCAACATAGTTCATATATGTGTGTAATACATGAAAAATATCGCATCTAATCACATGTGACAATAATCAAGTCAGTATAAATCATTAATTGACATTGAAAGCCTTAAAAACCATAACTTAAATGTTTATAGTCCGCACCTTTCATCTGTACACTCGTATTGAACTCAGTTTGAATTCTACGTTCCCGAATACGGAATAACAGGTACCTATACATTGAGATAGGTTAGTTATTTCATAGATTCCTAGATTCTTAAAACAAGATTAGAGTTAGGATTCCTTACCTAAATCACAGTCGAAACGAGTTGAGTAGTGTAGCAAAGAGGCGATCTAGGGCGCGTAGTTTTACGAGAGAACCACTGCCTCGACCTCCCTAACCTTCACTCTTCTCATCACACTTTTCTCTTCTTTTCTCTCTTCTCTCTCCTAGGGTTTGGAGGAAATTCATATGGAATGAGAGAGGGGTGGGTTAAGGCCCTTATATAGGCCCAGAAGTGGTGTAAATGGCCCCAGGGCCATGGTATACTTAGGGTATAGCCAAAGGATGGCTATTTTAAGCCAACGGAGCTCATCTAGAGGTCGATTACCTACATACGGTCTAGAGAAAGCTCTCTGACCATGGATCTATGTCAGGTTAAGATTTTAGTCCGATCGGGTTAGTGGATTGATCGTGGAGGACCCGTTTTAGTTCAAAGGTCACTCGATCTGGGCCACAAGTATACCATTGGGTGCAGGAAAAATTTTCTGATCCAAGGGCATAGTTGGATCAGGATCTGATGGTCTGAAATCTTAAATTTAACCTACAAGCGAACGACCCAATTCACTTAGGTTTGAGTTCATTTTCTAAAGATATTCGCGTTTCTCACACACTTTGCTCCATGCTCAAGTTGTGCATTTCTGGATACTAATTGGATTCAATTTTTGCGATGATTGTTGAGCCCATTATGGCGGTCATAACCTTATAGTTTCACTCCCATCGGACCTTCGACACACGGTCCAGGTCTGATACGGAGTTTCAATATGCACATGAGAGCAACTGGATTTTGAGATTGATCCTAGGTTCCTATGCAATGTTAGGTTAGCGATTCTAATGGTTTTGGGTCTTACAATTCGTATAGATGATAGTTTAAGATAATTCACCGATTAATCTAACTTAGTACTTAACTAATTTTCATCTAATTTTCATAAAATTTTATCCTTAGTAATTTCTGCTTGAGGTGATACTCGGGCCTTTGTACAAATTTTTCTGAGACGTTACAATCTACCCCCCTTAAAGAAAAATTTCATCCTCGAAATTAATACCTTTTCGTTCTCCTCGAGAATATGAGGGTAGTTCTTACGGACCTCGGCTTCTGTTTCTCAAGTAGCCTCTTCCTCAGTGTGATGCGTCCATAATACCTTCACAAGCGTGATAAGCTTACTGCGCAGCACCTGTTCCTTCCTGTCTAGAATACTTGTGGGTCATAGCACATAAGTAGCATCTTCACTCAACTGTACCTACTCCCATCTGATAATGTGGGAAGGATCGGGAACGTATTTATTCAGCGTCGATACGTGAAATAGGTTGTGCACGCCAGTGAGTGGTGTGGGCAAAGCAAGACGATACGCTACCACACCCACTCGATCTAGTATCTGGAATAGGCCAATGAATCTCAGCATGAATTTCCCTTTCTTTCCAAACTGAAGGACTCCCTTCATTGGGAAAACTTTCAGGAATACATGGTCTCCAACTTCAAACTCTAGTGGTCATCGTCTTGTATCGGAGTAACTCTTCTGTATGCTCTGTGCTGCCGAAAGTCGACGCCCGATAATGTCGATCCTCTCTGAGGCCCTCTGCACAAAATCTGAGCCAATCAAACTCCTCTCACCAACTTCTTCCCAATAATGTGGTGCTTGACATGGGCGCCTATACAGTGATTCGTAGGAAGCCATACCAACACTCACTTGAAAACTGTTGTTATAGGCGAACTCAGCATAGGGAAGACAGTTATTCCAACTGTCCTTGAAATCGAGCACACATGCCCGCAACATATCTTCTAACACCTAGTTCACCCATTCCATCTACTCGTCAGTCTGTGGGTGGAATGAGGTGCTGAACTTCAGTTTCACACCCATTACTTCTTGGATACGAGTCCAAAAGATAAATGTAAATCACATGTCCTGATTCGACACGATTTTCATAGGAACTCCATGCAGACGTACTATCTCCTTGATATACAACCTGGTCAAATCATCTACTGAGTTTGAAACTCTAATAGGGAGAAAATGAGCCGATTTCGGTAATCATTCCACGATCATCCAAATGGAGTCATGCCCCTTCCTTGTCTTCGGTAACCCTGAGATGAAATCCCATTTCCATTCTACTATGGGCATGGGCTGAAGCAGTCTAGGAGGTCTGTGATGCTCTGCCTTGAACTGCTGGCACATGAGACAACGAGACACATAATCTGTTATGTGGGCCTTCATGTTGTCCCACTAGTACGAACGCTTCATGTCTCGGTACATATTCGTACTACCAGGATGTATCGTCATCTTCAAATTGTGAGCAGCCTCGAGAACTTTCTTTCGAAGGTCATGAAGATTTGGGACGCATAGGCGGCCATGATAACGTAAGCCCCCATCCGAACCAACTCTCCATTCAGAGTCTTCATCGTCACTAGCTCACTTTCTCATTTCCACCAATCCTTCATCTTCCCTCTGACCCACAATGATCTGGTCATCGATAAGTGGTTGTACATGAATATGTGCGATGCTCTCAAATGGCTCCTCTACTGTAAGTTTCTGCTCAAAGTTATGCACAAACTCTACGATATCTCATTCCTCTATCATCAGCAAAGCTTTGAATGTGTAACATCCTGAAAATTGGGGGTCGGGTAGAAACCCAACTCCCGAGTTCCAAAATGTTATTTATGCAACATAGATAATGTTAGATGCATGTTGTCTGTAAAAAGACATTAAACAAGATTGGGATTAATCCAAAACATCATATCATACTCTAGAGACCGTTAAATTAGCAAGCTGAAGACTGTGATAGTATGTATAACCTATATAAACTGTTGTATGTCTCCAGAGTATGAACATGTTACCAGGTTAAACATATACATGTATACTCCAAAAATGATCAAAAGAATATACATGAGTGCTCCAATACTATAAAATGACAAGTATCAAGGCATCTAATCAACCTCCCTGAAATCCCGTCGATCAGAACACGCATAAAGGAGGGATCCTCCTCATCATCATCAAGTCTGGCTCCGCTTCACAAGCAGCGCCATCATCTGCAACTAAAATAGGGATTGGTAGGTGTCCGGAAACACCATCCCGTAACGTGTGAGTGAGTGATCAACTCAGTGGAATAATAAAGCAGAGATTAGCATGTTATCAAATCAATCATGCGATAATAGTAAAGCAATAAATCAGACATTCCTAAATACTGTTGTTAATGCAATATGACATGACATGATGGATGCCCTCACCGACGATCTCCCTCATACGGCACCATCTAACGCCCGCGGCATGATTTCTTCCCAAAGTGCTCCACATCTTGTAGGCACATGCAATGTAATGTGGATATGATTACCAAGTTATTATTAGTCCTTTTCATATAGCAATATTGAAAAACTAAGGTATCTTGCTTATATCAATCCCAACACAGATCCTGTCTAGGGTCGTCACTCCTAGTAATCTCATACGATGTTATATTTATAGGTCGCTGCAAGGGCTGTCAGGGCTGTTACTCGCACTCATTGCACCTCTCCCCCATCACCTTATCAATACAGGCCTAATTATCCTTAAGACTGCATCAGGACTCGTCGCCCCCATGTGGTGTCAGGATAAACTCAAGGTCACTACAAAGAGCTCGTCACCTGATCAGTGTAAGCCGACAGCAAGAATATAGTGTCTCATACCACTATAATCTGCTCAGAGTAGGGTGCTCACTGGTCACTACGGGGATATTTGTGGCCCCAGCGTAGGCCGACAGCTCGACCACGGTGTCCCATACCACTATGCCCGGCTCATGAGTCTTTATGGATCAAGGTACCATGGTTAACAGGATTTTCAATGGTAAGTTCAGTACCCTAGATTCAAACAGTTATGACTCATACATGGTGAACATACAATGGCCAGTTGGGTTACTTGACGGGCTCGACTAGCACGAGCGCATCTCAAGCTGAGCGACATGAAGTGCATAAAACACTTCGTGTGGCTTAACCACTGCCGCCAACCCAAAACACGACTCGCGTTCATCGACGCGTCCTTCGTGGCAAATAGAAGCCAACCACTAATTCAATCCATTACTGACTGCCTGGACTAACGTATAACCCCAAGCATTTGTGCACAACATCAGTAATCATATGTGAGTAACAGAAATGAAATACAACAATACAAGCATGTTGACAACGTGTTATAACATACCATGTAAGTAAATCAACCAACACATGTATTCCATACATATAATGAAATCAATTCATATAGACAACATGGTGGAAATCATATATATCAGCATATTGATTGAGAATTTGATCTCAAAACTAATTCACAACACCATTTACCCAATACATACTAATACAAACATTTATACAAACACTTAGTCTACACACTTTAGTCTACATAGCATATGTCGACCCAAAGTGCGCATTAGGGCGAATCTCTTCACCAAACAGATTATACACGCATATATAATATCATAACACGATAAATTTACATGTCAAGCATTTCAGCAAAATACAGACGTATACAGTATTTTCTATAAATGCCTAAAATACCCTAAATCTCATAATTACCGTACGTTTACGAAACGAAAAATGGACAGCATGTTCTACATGTCAAACGGCATGCTCGTCGATAATCTACTATTAAACGACATTGAAAGCTTTGAAATCAGTCAATCAAAGCGTCTAAAATCCACACCTTTTGCCCTAGACGTGTATCGTTTCGAACGGAACGTCAATGCTTCGTCAACGACGATCTGGCGTCCTAATGCACAAGATACATAAGCTACATCACTAATGAATCGAAGGAAACCCCAAAACAGCAAGTAGTTAGGATTTTTCTTACCTAGGAGTGCGTTGGAATCACCAGAAGAGCGATGAAGGCAGGTGGATGTAGCACGAGGAGCAGCAGGGAAGACTCCTAGAAGAAAGTTCCAACTTCTCCCTCACTTTCTCTCTCTTTTCTCTCTTCTCTTCCCAAATTCGTATGGAATGAAAGATCAAGGGTTTAAACCCTTTTTATAAGCCCAAACATGACCAAAATAGACTTGGGGCCAAGGTATACTTATTTTGTAACCAAAGAGGGCTTGTTCTAATCCAATGGAGCATTTCTAGAGGTCCTGTGACTGAATGCGGTCGGACTTAAGCTCCCTGACATTGGATCTAGGTCAGGCAGAGTTTTCAGTCCGATCGGATTTCCAGATCGACCGTGGCGGACCAGTTTCAGTTCAACGGTTATGGGAACTCGATCGGAGCTACAAGTACTATGACATGTAAGGGAAATTTTTCCTGATTTGAGGATGAAATTTGATTGAATTCTGACGGTCAGAACGCTTAGAAAAAGCGCACAAGCGAATGTGCTAGATTTCATAAATTATATTTATTTCTCACACTCTTCACTCTGGACCCAAGAAAATCGTCGTGGGACATCATCTGGACTTGATTTTCGAGGTGATTGTCAAGTCCAACTAGGCGGTCATATTCGTCTAAGTTTGGGGAAATCGGACTTCCGACGTGCAGTCCAGAGCCGATACAAAGTTTCAAGGTGCTCCAGAGAGCAATCGGGAATAGAATTTGATCCCAGGCTTTACGGTATTGTAGCGTCACCTATCCTCTACATTTTGGCTCTAGCGGATCGTATTGAAAGCGATTGGTGCTAATTTCACAGGTCATCTAGTGCAGCGCTGGTGATTCTCTTTAGATTTTCAAAGGAAGTAGCCTATAATGATCTCTGTTTGAGATGAAATTTGGAGGGTGGAGCGAGGGTGTTTGGAAATGAAAGAAGGAGGAGTTTGGAGGGGTGGTTTTTACCAAAAATCGGACGTTTGGAGCAAAAGGAGAGCTTGGAGGGTCACTTTGTGAAGGAAGTACTTCTTTTGGGGGGTTTCAAGGTTCGGACCGTATACCAAGGGGCTATACAATACCCTAAACACCTCCAGCCCAAAGCTCCGGCCCAGACGATGAATTTGACGGGGAATGCATCACGGAATCGGCGATGCCATCACCGACGAAGTTGCAAAATGGTAACTTCGGCCATGTGGGCTGGGTTCCCCCTGCCCCTAGGGTCCCAAAAAAGTATGGGGCGTACCTTGGTTCATTGTGGTTTGGCCTATAGAGGCCCAAAACTCCATTTGGGGTGTTCCGGGGCCAGTCTGTAAATCAAAATGAACTTATGCATTATGTAACATATGATTTTGGGGTAGGAGAAGCTAATCTATCCAACTAACCCATCTGTTACAAAATATTTCAAATTTGGAATGGTCAAAAGGTTAATTTTCACGTATTTTTTCTATTCATTATAAAATTTTATCTAAGTATGATTTTATATCATTTTCACATTAGGATTAATGCCTAACATGAAAATACTGAGAAAGAATTGAAGAATGGGATGGTGAGAGGAAAGATTTTGAAGGAATTGAGTGAAACGGGGTTTTTAAGCCCTAGCGATTGAGTGTAAGGGTTGTGGTTGTCCCACGACCCAAGGACATGTATTTTTTGGGTTTAGAATTCTCTTAGGATCATCACAAACCCGCCTCCTAACAACCTGCTGGCTACTTAGGTCGCCTCACACGACATGAGATGCATTATGGACTCAATCGAAACGAACGAGTTGTGTAGACTTCGCCTTAGGATTAGTGGTCTTTACTATTTACACTTGAGGATTTGTGTCTAATATGGAAGCATTTAGAGAAATTCGAAGAATGAGGTGGTGAAAGGTGAGATTTTGAAGGAAACAGGAAAAAATTGATTTTTAGACCTTGGGATTGATCATTGAGAGTGAAATGGTTGACCCATTGCCTAAGGATGTCTAATTCCAGGTTGGCAAAAAATTCGGGGTGTTACAGAATGTTATCGTCTTCTTGCGGCTCAATGCGTCTGCCACAAGGTTGGCCTTGCCAGGATGGTAGGAGACCTCAAACTTGAAGTCTTTCAAGGTTTTCATCCATCGTCACTGCCTCATATTCTGGTCTCTCTACGTGAATATGTATCTGAGACTCTTGTGGTCGCAAAAGAGCTTGAACTCCTCTCCGTAGAAGTAATGTCTCCAGAGCTTTAATGCAAAGATGATGGCCGCTAACTCCAGGTCGTGCGTAAGGTCGTTCTCCTCATCTTTCCTCAACTGTTGTGAGGCATAAGCAATACTCTGTCCTTCTGCATAAGAACACAACCCAAACCAACACTAGAGGCGTCGGTGTAAATGGTATATCTAACCCCCTGTTCTGGCAATACTAGCACGGGTGCAGACGTCAACTTGTCCTTCAGTTCCTGAAAAGCTGCTCTTGCCTTCTCATTCCATACATACTTGAGATCCTTCCAAGTGAGCTGAGACAACGGCCTGGATATCTTGGAAAAGTTCCTGATGAATTGGCGATAGTAACTAGCAAGTCCAAGAAAATTCCTCACCTCGGTAACCGAACTGAGCTTCCCCCAGTCTTAAACTGTGGTCACCTTAGCAAGGTCCACAGCTATTCCTTCCTTGGACACCACGTGTCTCAGAAACTTGACTTCTTTTCTCCAGAAGTCTCACTTTTTGTACTGAGCAAACAACTGGTTCTTTCTGAGTATATCAAAGACTACTCGCAAGTGCTCCACATGATCTTCTAACTCTTGGAGTATATAAGGATGTCATCTTTAAATATGATGATGAATCGGTACAGATATGTTCGAAACACCCGATTCATCAGATCCATGAACACAGCTGGTACGTTTGTGAGTCCAAACGACATTACAAGGAACTCGTAGTGCCCAAAGCTGGTTCTAAGCATTGTCTTTTGCATGTCTTCATCCCTGAAGCGCAACTGGTGATACCCTGATTGTAAGTAGATCTTAGTGAAGTACTGCATCCCTTTCAACTGATCGAACAGATCATCTATCCTAGGCAAGGGATACTTGTTCTTTACTATCACTTGGTTCAACCTGTGATAATCAATACACAATCATAGTGATCCATCCTTCTTTTTCACGAACAACACAAATGCTCCCCAAGGAGATACACTCAGTCGTATGAAGCCTGCATCTAACAAATCATTGATCTGTCTCTTCAGTTCCTCCACCTCACATGAAGACATGCGATACGTCGGTAGAGATATAGGTGTTGCACCTGGCGCTGGGTCGATGATAAAATTGATCTCGCATTGAGGAGGTAATCCAGGGATCTTTCTGAACACGTCCTCAAAATCTCAGATTATAGGCATGCTACCAAGTGTCGGACCATCAACATGCTCTAGTAAGGTAGCATAACAACTAACACAGTCGTATCAATTGACCTACACTGGGAAAGTAAAGGTCATGCCCTCAAGTGCATGGGCTATCATCACTTTAATATCACAATCGATCTTTGCCTTCATCTTGGTGAGTCAATCCATACCAAGAATGACGTCATAATGACATAATAGGGTGACCATCAGGTCAACGAGCACTGTTTTGCTCCCTAAGTCTATCGAGCAACCTCTACAAGTCTTGATGGAGTCTACGAAGGTCCCTGTGGCAATAAGGAGTCTTACCCCAACCATAGGAGTAGTTTTCAATACTAGTCGCTTGACTATTGCGCATGATATGAAATAGTGGACCCAATGTCCACCAATAGAAGACTGGTGTACCTTGGATATGTGTTGTGACTTCGAAAGCCAATGGTGCTGCAGTTGTTGTCTTGGATGCCTCAGTTACAAGTGAGTACACACGAGCCTATTGAGAATGGTTCGGTTGTGGTGCCATAGCCATTGAGGAGGCCTAAATCGAGGTGTAGGTGGTCGGTAAGATGGTTGTGCAGGTGGTACTGATCGTAGAGGTGAAGCTGAGATGGCCTGAGGTAAATGACGGTTAATCTTTTGAGGCGGCACAAAGCCGTTATCCCTTATCCTAGTGAAGCAGTAAGTGTCAATATGGTCCGACCTCTTGTAGTAGGCACACCACGAATTAGATCATCTCGACTATGTCGATGGAGCCATAAGCCTAGGAGGTGAATCGGGACATGGCCTCTTACTGAGGAACAGTCTGCTCGATAAATCTGATCGAGGCCTTGTACCCATGGGTACCCGTGTACGGGATAGTCTGTCATCATCTTACTCAGCTCATAAAGACATGCTCACTAGCTTAGCATAGTTGAGAATGCTAGCGCAACACATCTTCGTGCGTATCTCAGGTCGTAGACCCTTAGAGAATCGTCGCATTCACATCGGCTCGTCGGTTAATATCAAGGGAGTGTATCTGTCCAGCTCCATGAACCTATTCTCATATTCTGCCACGGTCATCCCTCCCTATAGGAGGCGAAGAAACTCTCTCCTTTTCATTGCGATACGTGAGAGGGAAGTACTTCTCATGGAAGTAGGTCTCAAAAGTGTCCCACGTCCATACATGTCCTAAGGGACCTATCCGTAGGATGCTATCCCACCACAGACTGGCCTCCTTCTCGAACATGTAGGTAATTAATTCAACCTGCTCTGCCTCAATGTAGTGCAATGGCTTCAGCATTGTAAGACCCGTGTCCTAGACCGTACCGTTTCATATTCTTCTGCGGTCCTTCTGGTCGAATTTCGACAACCTTCGACCTGTATTCAATGTTTACGCTCGAACCAAAGTCGAGTCCCGCATATCAGAGTCGACTCGACCCAAAACCTGTACCTTAGCAACCGCGTCGTCGCCGCGGTTCTAACACCAAGACTCGCGCACCAACCCGATACCCAGGGTAGAAGATATAAGCTCGCGTTCAATTTGAAGAAACACCGCACGTTGCGGATTACGAGAGAATCTCTACGAGATGTCCCATCAATCAATCAATCAATCCCATCAATCAAGTACACATCGTACATCAAGTGAAGTACAACAATCCATACCTTTCTCTTACACAAGCAAGCTCAAAGTCAACTCTCTCTCCCACCACCCATCACTTTCTTACAACCCACCACTCCACCCATCACACCACATCACTCCATCACCCTTTTCACCCATCACTTCCCTCTCTCTCTCATTCGTTCTCAAAATCAAAATCCCAAGCAACCATAAGCCTCACACGTCCAAGCTCTCTCTCCCTCTCCCAAATCCCAAGTGTGACCCACCTTCTCATCTTCCATCTACACCTCTCATCTCTCATTCATACCATCAAAAGTCCATCATTCATAGTCCAAAGTGAAGGCAAGGAGCATACAAGCCTAAGGGAGCAAGGAGGAGTGCAAGAGGTGGGTGATCCACCGTTAATTCATGTTTTTAGGGCCACTTGTTATGGGACCCAAATTGATGTATACAATGTAGAGAGGGGCCCATAGTGGCGGGGTCCCTCTATCTCACCGTATATCTCTCTCTACCTCCCTCTTTTCTCTCCCTTGAATGTGGTGAGCCCCACCAAATTATGCTAAATCAACTCCATCTATCAAATGGGTGGCCCATCACATTTTAGGTGAGGTGACCTAACTTGTATGGTATATTGTATTTATATATATATATATATATATATATATATATATATATATATATATTTATATAGATATATATATTTATGTATATATACATGCATACATATATGTATGTATACACATATACATACATCAGGTGGGCCATGTCCCTGTGGGACCCACCGTATTGTATCTATTTCAGTACGTCGTCCAGCGTCTCTGGACGTTGGACTGGCAGCGTTAACACGTTGCACGTTTTTTTTAAAAAAAAAAAGGAAGAAAAAGTACTCTTTTAGAGTGGGCCACTCATGCAAGCCCCACCTTGATGTTTATACATGATCCAAGCCGTCCATCCCAACCCTTGCATCATTTTAGTCGTTGAACCGAAGAATGAGATCGATCCAATTATCTGGCGGGCCGTGGCATTAAAAATTCCAGTATTTTCCTTTAGAACTCAGAAAAATGATTGCTGGGGTCCACCAGAAGCTTGGACTCACCTGAAACTTGTTTTGGACCCCTATTTTTGTGGGACACATGCAATGGACGGGGTAGATCTAGTTAACGTGGGTCCCACTTAAGAGAAAAAAATGAAGCAGCTATTGCTGCTGTGCTAAGGACGCCCAGCGTCTAGCGCTGGCGGGCGGACGGCCTGGCTGGGGCCCACGGCCCCAGCTGTGGGTCCCACATGATGCGTTTCGAACATCCTCCCCGTTCATTAGGTGGCCCCATAGGGCAGTGATCCCCTACCAAAAATCAGCCATATACGGAACTCAGGTGGGCCATACCATCTAAAATCATGTGAAGACATGCCTAAAACATATAAACATTTTGGTGGGGCCTACCTGAATTTTGGTTGAGGTTGAAACTTGGTCTAAACCCCTAGCCAAGTGGGACACACATAATGAGCGGGCTGGATTGGAGAACCACCTTGTGGTGGGCCCCCAACCGTGGTCTCATGAATCGATTGGATGGCTAATAAACATTACCGTGGGCCCCATCGGACGGCCCCACTGTGATGTGTGCACAGTCCCACTGTGATGTGTGCACGGCCCCACTGTGAAGTGTGCACGGCCCACCATGATGTATGATTTGTATATCCATGTCGTTTATTGTGGTGGGCCAAAAATCATGTGACCCTATGAACAGGTTTGAATGACAAATAAATATTACAGTGGGCCCTACCCTAGTCCACGTGACCTTATGTACAGGTTGGATGGAAAATGAATATTATGGTGGGCCCCTAACTCACATGCCCTCACCAACAGTTTGGAAAAATAAATATTACAGTGGGCCCTACCCTGACCTTATGAATAGATTATATTACAAATAAACATTACCATGGGCCGTCCACATAACCTTGTGAGCAGGTTGGACGTAAACAGCATGGTGGGCCTAGTCTGAGTGGCCTCATGAATAGTTTGGATGGTGAACCAACGTCACCATGGGCTCTAGGTCCACATGACCTTATGGACTGTTTGGGTGGCAAATAAACATCACTGTGGGCCTGGACAGATTGGGTGTAAATAGACATTTTAGTGGGCCCCTATTCATATGACCTTATCAACAGATTGGATAGGAAAATAAACGTTTTGGCGAGCCTCACATGAGGCCCACTTCGGTATATATGGGCTGATGTATTTAGGCCCATCTTGACATGTGATTAGGTCCATCTTAATGCATTTGTGGCCCGTTGTCGAGGCCCACTTTGTTATATATGGACCCATGTGTGTAGGCCCATTTGAGGTAATTGTGGCCCATTCATGAGGCCCACTTTGGTATATATAAGGCCTATGTGATTAGCCTCATTTGATGCACATAAAGCTCATGTGATTGGGCTCATTTTTAATGCATTTTAAGGCCCATGGGTTATGTCCCATTGCAAGGTACCTAAGGCCCATTGGTGAGGCTCATTGAGGTGATCCGCTTAGTGAATGTAAGGCCCATATGATACGGCCCAATTGATGTACTTAAGGCCCAATTGGGTGCAACTAGGTCCATTGCAATGCGTGATCCCTCCATGGTATATAACGATATTTATATTAAGTAATGCCTTGGAAACAATGATGGTTAGATGCCCACATTGTAAGGATGACGTCGGTTAAATATCTGCATTATCACTCTCCCTAAGGCCCACTAATAGGCCATACTTATAGTAAATAGGCCGTCTAGGCCCATTTCCGTTATACACCGAGCCCATTCCTATATACATGTTTAGTATAGATCCATGATTCATTATCATGCGCATCATATGTATGACTGATATGAGAAGTAACTGATCATAGCATATGCCTTTGGGCGAACTGTTTATGGACTCCCTGATAGGCGGAGTTGCCCTACATGAGTGCATGGTACACGTAGGACTGTTGCATGACTGGTAGTGTGACTCATGCACTTGCATTTGTATGATTGTGATTATTATATGCCCTAGCGACATCAGGGCCATAGCCTCCACAGATGCATTGTGGGTGGCTGGATTAGATACCGAAAATGTTTGGTTTTAGCATACGGGCGTCATAGATGTCCCTGGGTAAAAATTCTTAAACCCAATGGTACCGGAGGATGACTCAAACGTCGAGACCGAGTGGATACACGAGCGCACGAGGGCCATATACCAGTAGGCCGCATCTCCCATTGTGTCATGGTCGGTTGGAAAGGGGTGTGACCTTACCCGCCTGAGTGAGGGGGCAACTTCTAGGTTGAGTTTGACCAGCTTAAGGAATCGGTCCGCTATCGATGAGCCGAGCCTGTTATTGGCAAGCGGATAGTGAGGTCTCTTCTGCTCTCCCAGTTGTGCGTTTGGACAGGGACGGCAAGCTGACGTAGAGTGTATTAGACCTCGGTGATTATCCAAACTGAGAACCGTATTGACTTGATGCTCTAGTAAGGAGCTGCATTAATATGTGGATGAGGATTGATATGCTTGACTTGCATTCTACATCGCATGGCCTTGACGTGGCCGATCGCATTCATACCTTGCACCGCATAGCCTTGGTACGACTGGTTGCATTCATGTATTCATCAGCATGATTCCGAATTTTTCTGACCTTGCATTCTAAACACGCTCTTATTGCGCACACACTTACACCACCCTCTAAGCTTTCTATAAGCTTATGCATAATTGATGCATGCAGGTGACGCCAGGACGTAACCATAGTATAGTAGCAGTTGGAGCGTGCAGTCAAGCTTCTAGAGTTTTTGTTATTGTCACTATTTTGTATTTCCCTTTCCTACGCATTGTACTTAAAGTTTTTGATCATAGTGAATTTTGTGATGGTGTTCTTGTGGTTATTGTTCGTGGGTTATGCTTACGTTATGCTCATTATGAATTAAATGGATATTAGAAATCCTCCTTGTAGCATCCCAGGATCGGAACCTGGTATATGGGTGCCGGGAGCCAAGAATGGGGTACTACGGAGGCTGTCGGTGCCGGATTCGGCGATTGGGAATTTTATGAGCCCGGTTTCTGAGTTTGGGGCGTGACAAGCATCTTAGAGATGCGGTCAAGCTATTACTCAGCCTGCTCGGGTCTATGAGTACCCGTAAAAGTATGAGGTTGAAAGCACTAGAATCCCTCAAATAAGCCGCTGACACTCATGTTTCCAGCAGGGTGCACAGATGGTGCAGACGGGGCCACGCTCATGTTCTGGGCAAGGGCCCCACTATGGTGGTCCAAATCAGTTGTTGTTGTTGCTGCATAAGGAGCATCATCTACTCCAACCTATCAGGAGGAGGAGCCACCTGATGCATGTATGGCGTCGACGAGGACGCATGGTTCTGCTCTGGAACTGGTGGTGCATAAGGTGTTGGCCCATTGGTGGGGCTAGTAACCGGTTGTGAATTCGGCATAGTCTAGTGATTTGGGCCCAAAATGGGGTCCAAAGGCTATTGCTAAGGGGAGGTGCCCCATCACTCGATTCACCAAGTGTAAGACATGCCGTACTCTGAGTGTTCTTAGGTGACATTCTCTATATACAACATAGGGTGTAACATGTGTGAGATTTAGCATAAGAACAAACACTCATCCAAACATCATTCACATTCATGCATTTCATTTACCAAAATTATCACAATACATGAGATATAGTCTTACATGGATCATGACAAAAGATGTATGTGAGCTAATTTAAACAAGCTTTAAAAACTAAACAAACCAGCTACCTTAGTATACTACTAAGCCTATCAAGGAGATAACATAGAAAATAAGAAAATAAAGACAACCCAAAGATGACTACACATACGACTAGTCGTCTGAATCTGGTGATGGAGGAGGAGCACCCTTGTCCTGCATACAACATAAGAGAGCCTTCAAGGTACGAGACACCTTCTTAAAATTTTGTTTCATGTAGGCCCTGTTCTCTTCAAGTTCGGCCCGAGTCTCTCTGACCTCCTGTCGCAGGGTAACTTGGCTCTCCTCAATTTGAGCCAAGCTGGCTTCTAAAGTAGCCCAATCATGATGGTGCTCATGTGTAGTAGGAGGAGAGCCCCCATCAGAGTCTTGAGCCTCCTCTTCTTCCTTTTCCTTCTCTTCGTCTTCCTCCCTTCCTCTATTTCATTTTCATCCTCTTCTTCATCACTTTCTCCCTCTTCACTTTCCGTCTCATCCCCACTCTCATCGAGTCGGGCTTGATGCTGTTGAGGGCCAATTCCCATTTTGTTGAGCATTGTGTCATTAATGAAATGGATCGGTGTAAGGTTATCTGTGCCAAGTCTATGGCCGAATTCACGAGCAAGCTTGCATATAAGTCGGATGAATGGAGTGAAATGTTTGTCCCAGGAGAGCGTGCGGTCTGAACTATCTGTAGTAGTACGTACATAGGCAGGCACAGCTTGTCTCCTTGCCCAGCTCTGTATAGGAAGTCTACCATCAACCACATGCATTCTCTGCAATTGCTCCACCTAGGATACACATTGTGGGTGAATATGTGGTGGAGTAAGCGGAAGTCATGAGTCATCTTGGTCGTTGGGATGCAATTACCTCGATTCCAGTAAATCAGTCGGCCGCAAAGAAATCGAACCTCACCATGTTGAATCCCCATGATTCGAGCTATCAAGTCTACGTCGTATAAAGCCCAAATAGTCTTCTGTTCACATGTGCTTTAAAGATAACTCTACTGTCACGCCCTAAACCCGAAAATCGGATTCATAGGAATCCCAATCGCCGAATCCGGTGCCGACAGCCTCCGTAGTATCCCATTCTCGGCTCCTAGCATTCATATGCCAGATTTTCGATCCTGGGATCCTACAAGGAGGATTTTTTTTTGAAATGTACATTTAACTAATAATAAGCATAACTACAAGATTACCCAATTCACAACGGCAATATCGTCATCACATATCCACTAATATAATCATTTGAATACAATACTGAAAGGGAAATACATAAATAGAGAATCAAGCTCCAGAAGACCACTGCACGCTCCAAGCTCAACACTGCTGCATCCTAACATCACCTGCACGCATCTATCATGCATAAGCTTATAGAAAGCTTAGAGGTTGGTGTAAGTGTGTGCACAAGGTAAGTGTCAAGTATTCAATACAATGTCATAATCATACAATACCGAAAAACTAATAATCCATAAACCATACAATGTCTGAATAAGCAGAAACACTGACAAGAATAGGAATCATCAGAGTAAGCAGAAATACTGACAAGATATATCTCACATGATAACAGAGTAAGTGAAAGTATGGACAAGTCCATACATCCATCAATATCAGAATACGCAATATAGAACAGCTATGCAATAAGGAGTAATAAAGAGTCAGATATCAATGCCGAGGATGCAATGCAATATACAAATCCTGCTAAGTCTGCCTAGGCCATATGAGTGCAAAAACATAGCAACTCAAAATGTCATATACCTGCAGATGTAATGCAATATGCAATACGAATGGATGGCCATGCTGAAGTGTGAAGTCGGGATGATAGTACGTAGTGTCGCAGGCTACGGGGTCCACCACAAGGAACATCTATCCAAACCAGTCTCATACCTAAATTTGGATAGTCAGACTCATCATGGTAAACTCCTGATCTCAGGTTAATCGAGCGCCCAACCGAAATCTTTGCCATAACGAAGGTACACAACAATTAGTTGCGCACCACCAGCTCGAGTGGATAGTGAATGAATGAATGAATGAGCATGCAACTCCTACTCAATAAGTCCACATATCAGTACGGTTCCTCTCTGGGAAATCACCGGGGTCTATTACGTTCCATACCAGATTGTCGCCCTATCGCGTACAACAAGGTGAGTGAAAGAGACCTCACTATCCACCTGCCAATATCGGGCCCGGCTCGTCAATAGCGGACCCATTCCTTGAGCTGGTCAGACTCAGCCTAGCATTGCCCCCTCCTGTCGGGCAGGTAAGGTCGCACCCCCTTTCAACTGACTACGACATAGTGGAGAGCGTAGCCATCTGGTAATCAGCACTCGACGCTCATTTACCCACTCGGTCTAGACGTTGGAGTAACCTCTAAAATCAAGAGGGTTTAGGGACTTTCACCCAGGGATATCTATAGCACCCCATGTAGAACAGATTTCTCGTGTCCCATCTGGTCATCCACCATATGCTTGTGGAGGCTACGACCCTGATGTCGCTAGGGCATATAGTAATCACAGCACACAATGCAAGATGCATGAGTCATACAATCCAGTCATGCATCAATCTTGCACATACCGTACGCTCATGTGAGACAATCTTCGCCTATCAGGGAGTCCCATAACAACCGACACTATGACATATGCAATGGTCAATCATATCTCATAATAGACATGCAGATGATGCGTATGGGCATGTATCATAATACTATGCAGTCATATACTCATAATCGGCAATCGGTCATGTCAATCGGAATCAATCGGTAATCAGAGTTGACAAATTAGTCACATCGATCGAAATCGACAATCGGTCACGTCAATCGGAATCGATCGGTAATCAGAGTCGGCAAATCGGTCACGACAATCAGAATCAGCAATCGGTCACGGTTATATCGAATTCGATAACATGGAGCCATCCGTCTATGGCGAATGAGGCCCACTTATTTGAGTTAACCCACTGAGGGAATGATGAGAATGTGCCTAACAATGCCAAAGGGAAGGTCACAATGTGGATATTAAACTAGCATTGCCCCCAATGAGTGGCCCACACAAGGGCCAAATATACAACACCATGGGCCTCATTCAAGAGCTTAATACACATCACGATGGGCCTCTCACATGGGCCTAATATACATCACAATGAACTTCATCGCCTGACCCTCAAATGCATCACAATAAGCCTCATCATATAGACCTCATATACATCACATTGGGCCTTAAACACAGGCTGAATACACATCACAACGAGCCTCAAATGCGGGCCGCATATACATCACATCGGGCCTCGACAATCAGCCTCGATATCTGGCCTCGACAATCGGCCTTGACAATTGAAATCGATCGATATTCGGCCTCGATAATCAGAATCGGCAATCGAAATCAGCCTCGACCCCGATAATCAAAATCAATAATCGTCAATCGGAATCGGCCGAACAAGGCCTCAAGGAAAGTCACAATGTGGACATTCAACCATCATTGCCCATCAATGTGGACATTTAACCAACATTGCTCCCAAGGAGTGGCCCACATGAACATCATTACATACCTCATGGCAAAATCACACATCACACGGGCCTTGAATACACAACAGGTGGGCCCTGCACCTGGGCCTCAAATACATCACATGAGCCTCTCATATACATCACGTCGGGCCTCGCCAAAGGTCGCAAACACATCATGGTGGGCCTCCTTACGTGGGCCATATATGTACATCAATGTGGCCCTCACCAAATGGGCCTGATACACCTCATAATGGGACACTCAAATGGGCCTAATACACACAAAAGGTGGGCCACACAAATAGGCCTCGATATACAATATAATGGGCTGCAAATACATCACAAGGGGCCTCATCACGTGGGTGCTGAAATATATCACAATGGGCCTCGTATACATCAAGTGGGCCACACCAACGGGTCATACCAATTGGCCTCATAAACATCAAGTGGGCCGCATTAATGGGTCGCACCGATGGGCCTCAAGTACACAATAGGTGGCCTCAAATACATCCAATCAAGCCCACCAAACTTTCTACACCCTACATCTATTTTTGGAGATCATTTACCCAAAAATGAATCATATCGAAAGATGATCTGGACCACACCCTACGTAGCAGTGGAGATAGCGATTTTTACCGTTTAAAATCCACAGGGCTCACCATAACGTTTATTTTCTATTCAATCTCTCGTTGCTTATGCGGTGTGGTCTACTTGATAGATGAATGGTGTGGATTACAAATGCATCACGGTGTGCCCCATGTAGGCCGCCGGATAGACGACATGGAAATAACATATACATCATGGTATCCCACAGAGCTAGCTGGCGTCAACCAGCAGCTATGGGACTGCACTGTCCAGATGGACAATTAGGATATAACACATATCATGGTGGGCCACAGATGAACGGTAGGATGAAACTCATATATCACAGTGGTGGTGGTCCACATCCATGGACTGGACAGAGTGGATAAAACATTTGCATCATGGTGGACCACGCCCATCAACTGGATGAACAGATGGACGGTTGGGATGAACACATGTATCATGTGGAGTCCACACATGCATGGGTCATGCTGTCCCATGAACGGACATTGTGATTACAACACATCATCAATGAAGGCCCCCACTTGCTGGGCTAGTTGGGTGGACGGCATGAAGGGCACATGCATCAAGTGGGGTCCACATGATCTGGACGGTGTGGAGGTTGCACGTGTTAGTGGGACCCACCATCCAGAAAATGCTGGACGGTGTGGATCTTACATACATCATGCGGGACCCATTAATCTTGTTGACGTTAATGGTAGCCACATGCTGCTGGGTTCCCACGTGGCTGGAGGTGAACGGCCAGAATAAAACACATATATTAAGGTGGGCACCACACACAACTACATCAGCTAAGTAGCTGGTTGCACCAGCCAACCACGTCCAGGTGAATGGACGTTAGGATACAACACGTGTATCAGGTGGTACCACCGTCCATGCTTTGGACGGTGTTGGTTCATATACATCAAGGTGGGCTCCATCCAAATAGACAGATGTCGTGGATGGAATCCACGCATCAGGTGGGTCCCATAGGATTAGGTGACGTCCTGACAGCAGCCATGCTACTGCTGGGGTGGAAGGACGGTATAGATAAACACATACACGATGTGGGTCCTACACAGATAGACGGCACAATAAAACACTTTCATCATGGTTGGGACCCACTACACATGGCAGGTGAGGTTAGAATACAAACATCAGGGCCCTAACAGATTAGCTAACGTCCGTGAAGATGGACGGTCTCGATATAACACGTACATCACAGTGGAGTACCCCGGCACCGTCCAAACGGGTCCAGCGCCGTCCAAATCATCTGGACGGTGTGGATGAAAATAATACATAAAGGTGGGGCACCATGGCATCTTCTCACAGTGTCCAGCACCGTCCAAAACATTGGATGGTGTGGACATAATTACATAAATCATGGTGGATCCCACCGTCCCTGATGGACGGTGAGGATACAACAAATGCATCAGGGTTGGGTCCCACATGGGCCACCTCATACATCTATATAATGTATTATAGTAATATTATTATTATTATTATTATTATTATTTTAATAAAGTAAAGCCAGCGTCCAGGGATCCAGTCCCTGGACGGCTTGGATGCAAACACTCAAGAAGGTGGAGTCCCACCGTCCCTGATGGACGTTGGGGATGCAGGGCACATATATCAAGGTGGTGCCACGTCAGCGTGGCCCACCCGTTTTGGGATCAAGCTGATATTTATGTCTGCCTTTATACAGCGTCTAGCAAAGGACGGTGAAGATGGGACCCTGCAGCTGCTGGACGGTGTCCAACAGCGTCCTGGGCCACTGGTCCAACCGATGGACGACATTAATAATAAAACACATGCGTCATGGCCTGGAGTCCACACGTCCCACGTGTGGACGGCTGAGGGTGGACGGTGTGGAGATAACACATACCTCGTGATCGGCGCCCACATCCACTGTCCAGATGGACGGTGCACATACATACATCATAGAAGGGCCTCCACAGCACCGTCCAGATGGACGTGCAGATGGCACACACCCATCATGGAGGGCCCCACGTACAACACAATCCGGTCCTCAGGACCTATTGACGCTGTAGCGTACGCACCAGCCCACCCCTCATAAAGGTAGGTCTCACCATAATATAATAATATTTTATTATGTATATATATATATATAAAAATTCACGTCCAGGCCCTTGAACGGGCGGCCTGGACAAAACACCTGTATTATGTGGGCCCCACGTCCAGTCGCTGTACAGTGTTGGGATCACACTGAAATCATGGTGGGGCCCATTGATCAAACTAATATGTGTGATTTACCTTCATCAAGGTCTGTTCATGTGGGCAACAAGGTAGGCCTCGATTGGATGCGGTAGCAAGGTACGCCCCCGATTTGGACAGTGAATGCAGTCTGTTAATTGGACAGCGGCGAGGATGCATACATCATAAGTGGGGTCCATGACACCATCCATCAAGGTGGACCATCACACAAGGAAAATAAAAAGGAGAGAGAGAAGAGGAGCACCCACCTTTGATCTCTTCTGCCTTCATCCGCCAACACGATCTAGAGCACCAAGGAGACGATTTTCAACGGTCAAGATGTTCTTTGGATGGTGGAGATGAGAGGTACAAAGTGGGCCACACAAGGTTCTCTCATGGGAGACATGGATGTGGGTGCTCCATGGAAGGATTGCTTCGAAGAAATGAGAAAGAGAGAGGATGGGATGTAAGGGTGTGATGGGTGACGGGTGGTATGGGTTGTGTAAGAAAGGGTTGACTTGGGTGAGAGAAGGGTATGGGTTGTGATGGGAGGTGTACTTGACATTGACTGATGGATGGGATTGATTGATGTGACATTTCGTAGAGATTCCATCGATACTCGCAACGCGCGGCATTTTCTACAAACTGAACACGGGCCCACATCTCCTGGCCTAGGTACCGCCTCGGAGCGCGAGACGCAGCATCGGAACCACAGCGATGCCGCGATCGCACTAGTACAAGTCTCAAGTCGAGCCGACTCTAATATATGAGACACGACTCGTGATCGCGCGTAAACGTCGATAACTGATCGTGGGTCACCGGAATTCGACCGGAAGAATCGCGAGAGTTGACGGAACAGTACGGACTAGGATACGGGTCTTACATCTACAACCTTGAAACCTACGATGTCCCATGTCCACTAGTAGAGTTCTTTCGAGAGGAACTTGGGGATCAAACCGCTTCATCCTTAGCTCTCGTGCGGCGCTTGTACTTGATTCGGCACCCGATTTCTTCCTTGAAAGGGTTGGGCAGCTAGGCCTAGCTTCATCTGTGGAAACCCTCTTCTTTCCCATGAGGGAAAGAAGTGTGGAGAGAGAGAAGATAACAGCCATAAGCTCAAAAAGAGCCATAAGAGTGAAACAAGATGGAGGGATGGATGGGTTGGTGGACCTTGAGATTTTTAAGATACAAAGGAGGATTTATGTGCTCAAATGGGAGGAAATGAGGGAGATAGGAGATGGGTTTTAGGAATATGATGGAGGGTGGGTATGTAATGAAGAAGATAAAGAAGACATGAGAATTGAGGGAGACTTGAGAGAGAAAAATTAGATGTTTGAGATCTTAGAGGGGCTTGGAAGCTTGGAAATGGAAGAATGAAGAAAAAAGGGGCATATAGAGTGGTCCCACATGTGTTTCATGGGCTCCACATGCATGTACATCATCGGCCTGCCGCGGCCCACTGTGGCTCGACTGGCCTGCTAAAGCTGGACACGAGGCATTGCAGTAGGTGTGATGCCATCGCGGTCCACTGGACCTAGGGTGATGACCTCCCCCCCCCCCCCCCCCCTCAGGGTGCCGAAAATGTATGGGGGCCACTTTGGTCTCTCCGATTTGTGTCGTTTAGGCCCCCGAGTTCATTTGAGGCATTTTCAGAGTCTATCTCGCGTACATTCACGCATTCCAGTTATTTGAGTGTGCAATATGTTGAAGTATCATCTAAACCCGTCGATTGATGATCTAAAAAAGAACTAGGACCATCTCATATGATCACAAATGCATATAGGTCCCGTTTCTATGGTCAGTTTCACCCATCGGCAACACTTAGAATCATACGTTCATTTCTACGTTTTATTACCCCCTCATAAGTCAAAGTACGACAGAGTGTGTCTTGTCCATAAGCTAGGTCCAATTTAATCCAAATCATGCTTTGATACCAACTTGTAACGCCCTGAAAATTGACGGTCGAGCAAAGGCTCAACTCCCGAGATCCATCGCATCACTTATGCAACATAAATATTGATGATTAAATGTTGTCTATGTTAAAGCATTAAACATGAATGGGATTACACTAAATCAACATATCATACTCCAGAGAGTTAAATTAAGAAAGCAGAAGACTATGATAGATATATAAAGTATGCAAGAGTTTTATCAATCCCTAAAGTATAAGTATGTTGCCAGGTTAAATAAATACAAGTGTTATCCCAAAATTTATAAAATCTCCAAATGTAACTGTCCAACTAGCCATGTAACCCTGTAATCCCATCGATCCAGAACAAGGCCTACAAAGGCCCGCCTGATAGCTGCATATAGGAGAACTTCTCGTCATCATAAAAGTCAGGCTCCATCTCATAAGCCTCATTATTTCCTGTAACTACAACAGAGTCTGGTTGGTGTTTTAAAATATCATCCCAGAGTGGGAGTGAGTGATCAACTCAGTGAAGCTATAAGGTAAAGGTTAACATGTTATCAATTTAGTTAAGCAGTAATGATAAGGCAAGACAGTAAACATATCCTAAGTACTCTTGTTAATGCAAGGATGATATGCGATAATGATGCATACCCTCGCCTGCACTCCCTTAGCGACATCATCTAACGATCCTGGCATACACCACTCTGGACACGTGCACTTCCTTGCCAAAGCACATACAATGCGGTACATGATCATGTTAGCCAATACTTAATTAGGTTAATTCATACAGCAGGTTCGGGAAGCTAAGATACCTCCTTTTATATCATTTATCCAAACGATGTTCCATATAGTATCGTTAATCCTAGTTAATCACATATGATGGGCAAGTTATAGGGCAATGTCACCCCTAATTTAAAAGCAGTGGACTGGCAAGTTTAGGTTGCTACGGGAGGGTTGTCACCTCGACGTAGGCCTAGTTTATACTTTGGATCACTACAGGAAAGGCTCGTCACCTTAAGGTAGGCCGACAACTTGAATACAGTGTCCCATATCACCGTATTCTGCTCACTAATTTGGGTTGCTCACTGGTCACTACGGGGAGGCTCGTCACCCCAACATAGGCCAACAGCTCAACCACGGTGTCCCATTCCACTATGCCTGGCTCATGAGTCTTAGCAGATCGTGGTACCAAGGTTGAAACGGGCTTTACATTGGTAAGTGGTATCTTTGATTCAAGCAGTAGTGTCCATACATGGTAAACACACATTAGGTCAATCGGGTTACTTGACAAGTTTGACTGGTACGAGCGTACATTGAATTGATCAACATGGAGCATGTAAGCACTCTACATGGCCTAACCACTATCGACAAACAGTGTACGACTCAGATTTATCAAATGTGTCTTGTGTGGCAAACGACCTCGGCCACTAATTCAGGAATCATTACATATTGCCGGATTATGTAGTAGTCTTAAACCAACTCAAACACAGCATGTGGATACATGTGATATTCATAATAGCATTTAACAAACAATACTCATATAAATCTCATTTGAGCATCTTAACAAAATATAAAGCACATTATCATATATATGTACTTCATTCATATATTATGTAGTAGTAAGGCAAGTTATATGAAGGAAACTATAGGTATAGATACAGTAATTGAGAATTTTATCTCAACACCCTCATTAAGTACATTTCAACAGGTAATTTATCATTCAGACATTTTATCAAACACTTAGACTACACATAACAACATACATGTAATAAATTAGTTATAACCTATATTATAGCAAATCCTTTCATAAAGGAATTTCCACACATACAGCAATCATGTATTCTCAACCAATAATCATGGCAAGCACAAATCATAATTCCATATTCATTCAGACATTTCAACAAACATAAAGAATGTATTATATTCAATATAGTTTATATATGTGTGTAATACATGGAAAACATCACATCTAATCACATGTGACAATAATCAAGTCAGTATAAATCATTAATTGACATTGAAAGCCTTAAAAACTATAACTTAAATGTTTATAGTCCGCACCTTTCGTCGGTACACTCGGATCGAACTCGGTTTGAATTCTACGTTCCCGAGTACGGAATAACAAGTACCTATACATTGAGATAGGTTAGCTATTTCATAGATTCTTCTATCTGGATTCTTAAAACAAGATTAAAGTTAGGATTCCTTACCCAAATCACAGTCGAAACGTGTTGAGTAGTGTAGCAAAGAGGCGATCTAGGGCGCGTAGTTGTATGAGAGAACCACCGCCTCGACCTCCCTAACCTTCACCCTTCTCCTCACACTTTTCTCTTCTTTTCTCTCTTCTCTCTCCTAGGGCTTGGATGAAATTCGTATGGAATGAGAGAGGGGTGGGTTAAGGCTCTTATATAGGCCCATAAGTGGTGTAAATGGCCCCAGGGCCATGGTATACTTAGGGTATAGCCAAAGGGTGGCTACTTCGGGCTAACGAAGCTCATCTCGAGGTCTATTACCTGCATACGGTATGAAGAAAGCTTCTTGTCCTTGGATCTATGTCAAGCTAAGATTTCAGTCCGATTGGATTAGTGGATCGATCGTGGAGGACCCATTTCAGTTCAACGGTCATCGTCACTGGATCAGGGCCACAAGTATACCATTGGGTGCAGGAAAATTTTCCTGATCCAAGAGTATAGTTAAGTCCGGATCTGATGGTCTGAAACCTTAAATTTGGCCTACAAGTGAACGGCCCAATTCACTTAGGTTTGAGTTCATTTTCTAAAGATATTCATATTTCTCACACACTTTGCTTTGGGCTCAAGTTGTGCGTTTCTGGATACTAATTGGATTCGATTTCCGCGATGGTTGTCAAGCCCAGTATGACGGTTATAACCTTATAGTTTTGCGGTCATCGGACCTTCGACACGCGATCCAGGTCCGATAAAGAGTTTCAATGTGCTCCCGAGAGTAACTGGGTTTTAAGATTGATCCTAGGTTCCTAGGTAATGTTAGGTTAGCGATTCTAATGGTTTTGGGTCTTGCAGTTCTTATAGATAGTGGTTTAAGATAATTCATCGATTAATCTAGCTTACTACTTAACTAATTTTCATTTAATTTTTACAGAATTTGATCCTTAGTAATTTCTACCTGAGGTGATACTCGGGCCTTTGTACAGATTTTTTTGAGAAGTTACAGTATGTTATGTGGGTCCACCTTCATGTGGACCATTCATCACATGGGGCCCCGCCTTCAATATGGATCATTCCTCATGTGGGCCCACCTAAGAGAGAGAGGAGAAAGAGAGAGAGAGAGAGAGAGAGAGAGAGAGAGAGAGAGAGAGAGAGAGAGAGAGAGAGAGATTGTAAAGAGAAGAGAAGAGGGTAAGTTGGGAATTACTTAAAAAGTTTAGGGACAAACTTGTCCTAGAATTAGCCCAAAAATGTCTACCCACTTTAGTAAAATAATTTTTTTTAAAAGTAAATTTGTCTTAGCTAAATAATTACGAAGTAAATCTTTCATTTCTAAATTTTGTAGATGCAAAACTAAACCATTACTAAACAATCTTTTTTTGAAAAAGACATTTTTAAATGATAATCCAAGCCTCTTAGGATTAGTGGAAATTAAAAAATTAAAAATTAAAAAAAAAGTAACTGAGAAAAGAAAATTGATTTCCTCATATGTGAGATTTCCTTAAGTTTGTGAAAGATGAGGATTGAGGAAATCAATTTCCTTTCCCTCATATTTCCTCATAAAAGGGCCATTTGCCATTTCCTTTATAGGACATGTGGTTGAACCCCCCATTTAAACTCTTTCTACTCATTCTTTCACTTTCTTTCTCACTAATCTCTCTCCTATGCAAGGGGAATTAGATTTTCTTATAGTATGTGTTGATTTGGGCAAACCACTAGGCTCCATATTTTGTCTCCTCAACCCAGTTATGTAATTATGTTGATCAATCCATAATAATAAGAAGAAGAAAATATAATGCGTCATGCTATCCACATGCGCCCAACAATGGTATTAGAGGATCAATTAACATGATTTTGACAAGGAAAAAATGACGAGATGGTTTACTGGTATACCTCTTCATCATCTTGTGTAAAAGTCTTATTATTTGGTAGATGCCATATATCTATCATTTGTGGCATGTGGGTGTTGCTGCAACACACAAGCTATGGCGGCACTTCTGTAAAATGTTATGAAGCAATTGAGTTTCGTTATTCTAGGTGTCACCTAACTATTGCCATAGACGGATTCCTTGATAATCCATTCAACTTTGATTGTTTATGCTACACCCAATCGAATAAGTGGAACTTTTAGACTTATAGACTCCACACCTTGATGAACTGTGTACATGGAATTGAATCGTAAACCAATGACCACCTAAACCCGTAACCAAAAAATCTTGTTTATGCACCTTTCACCCCAAAGGTCCATAAGGCCACCCCATAACCCAATCCAAAGTGACATAAGGCCCTGCAAGACCATTTGAACCGATAAATCATGTTGGAATAACAACTCCCTGCTAGCGAAATTTTGATTTCCGCTGGAACTTTTGGGTAGATTAGGTGCCACGTATGGACACTCAAGACCCTAATAGAAGTGCCCACGAGTATAGAAATATGAGTAGGTAGCAGAAATCCAATTTTCACTACTCTAACAAAAGTCAACTATTCTTCCAAAAGACTACACACGAATACCTAGGTTGGATGCATCAAGATTAAGGCTACTCTGAGCACCAATAAAAGAAAATTTTTGTTGCATGTTTGGATTGCTTTTTGCCCTCAAGTCTTGGTGAAATTACAAGTTTTACCATCTCCCTAGCCAACCAATAAGTATCATATGTCTAGCAACCAATCAAATCTTACCACGTGGCATTTTTAACACTTTTCATTATTTGCAAGAATGCCACCAACTCATCTTCTCAAGTAGTTTTTTGTATATTGCATTACTTCAAGTAGGGTATATCATATATATAGGGTTATAAAATTTATATATGAAAAACAATAAAGAATCACATATATCAATACATGGAATGAAATTTAATACAATATTTATTTACAACTGGCACTACTACAACTATTAACCCCCCTCAAATTGATATGGGGGATCAACCAACAATAGTTTTCCCACTAGAAAAGAGTGTCTAGGGTCATCATTGTCTTCATAAGAATATCCACAATCTAATCTTGAGATGCCACATAAAGAAGGGAGATAATCCCAAACTGAAACTTCTCACGAATGAAAAAACAATCAACTTCAATGTGTTTAGTCCTTTCATGATATCTGAACAACACTTGTGTTATCAACATGAAGAGGTGTGGGGGAATTGAGATGAATTTCAAAGTCTGAAAAGAGTCCTCGAAGCCAAATTATCTCATTATAGGCAAAAGACATCGCTCTATAATCAGCTTCTATGCTAGACTTGAAGACTATCAGTTGTTGCTTACACTTTTAAGAGACAAGCAAAGTGCTAAGAAACATACAATATCCCGTAGTATATCGATGATTGAGAGCACATCCTGCCCAGTCAACATCAGCATAGGCAACTAGATCAAGAGAAGATGTAGATGAGAAAAATAAGGATCAATCGATAGTTCTATTCAAATAGCATATAATCCTCGAGACGATGGTCATGTGCAAAGTACGGGGCTAAGCGATGAACTGACTAACTCTCTGTACAATGTAGGTAATTTCAAGTCTAGTCATCGTTAGGTAAACAAGACTACTAACAAAGCAACAAAAAAGTGTACGTTGTTCCAAAAGATCATCGTCTTATTTTCCATAATGAACATTTAATTCCATTAGTGTATGGATGGTTTGCTGATCAGAGAGATTCGCCAAGTTGATGAGATCCTAAGTATATGTCGCTAGTCTACAAGTATGCCATAATCTACACTAGAGAATTCCAAGCCAAAAAACTACGTAAGCAACCCTAAATCCTTCATGTGGAAGGATGACTGAAGGATATTCTGAAGCTCTTAAATGCCAAGAGAATCACTAGCCGTTAGAAGTAAATCATCAACATACATTAGTAATATCATAATACGATGGGATGATGATCTTATGAATAAAGATATATCATAAGCACTCTACCTAAATTCAGCTCTAATCACAACTTCATGGAATCATTGAAACCAAGCATGAGGTGTATGCTTGAACCCATATAATGCTTTTCAAAGGTGGCACACTAAAATTTTCTGATTTGGTTTAGACCCGGGGGTTGGGTGATGTATATGGTTTCTCATAAATCTCTGTGAAGAAATGCATTTTTTACATCTATTTGGCGAATGGGCCAAGAACGAGTAACAACCACTACAACGAGTGTGCAAATATTCTTCATTTTGGCAACCGATGCAAAGGTCTCCTCATAGTCAATTCCCTATTCCTGCCTATAACCTTGGACAATGAGACATGCCTTGTATCTTTCAAGAGAGCCATCAAACCTAAGCTTAACAGAATATACCCATTTACTACCAATCACTTGCTGATCAGTTGGGTAAGGAATAAGATACCATGTGTGATTATCTACTAATGCCTATAATTCTTTGGCCATGGCATCTGTCCAACATTGGTGATTGGAAGCCTAAAAATATAAGGTAAGAACAAAGATGGACTCAAGACCAGAAAACATAGAATAAATGAGCCTATTCAGAGGATTTGATTGATGAGTAGAATGATGTCCCTCAAGAATTGGAGGATCACCTGCAGGGTGAGCAATGGGAGAGGAATTAGGAGAGAAATGATTCACTTTCTCATCATTGAGAAACCTACAAAGAAGATGGATTAAATGTGAAGCAGAGGGTATATCAGGAAACCAAGTTAGGCTTGTAGAAGCATCAAAATTATTGCTTGGAGTAGGAGAGAGTGGAGCAAGAAATGGAACACATTATAAGAAGATAGCATTCCTTGAAGCATGAACATAACAAGCATTTGGGTCATATCAATGATATCATTTTTTAGTGTCTCCAAAACCGAGATACATGCAATGAAGAAATTTTGGATATAGCTTATTGCGTTCATGTGGAGAAAGATGAACATAACAAACATATGAAAAAATACAGAATAATGAGTAGGGAGGAAGAGAACAAAAAAAAATACAAGATAAGAACAAGTATTTTCAAGAATTTTAGTTGGCATATAATTTATGAGATATACATAATGGAACATTGCATATGCTTAGAAACTTTGTGGAAGAAAAGTAATGAATATGAGAAGATTTGGAGAATTCTCTAGTCGTTTAATGTATATTGCATTGCCCCAAGTAGGGTATATATAGGGTTACAAAATCCATATATGGAAAACAATAAAGAATCACCTATATCAATACATGTAATGGAATTTAGTATAATATCTATCTACAACTATCAATTCATTCAAGCCATTGCAACATTCAAGTCGACTAGAGTAGGGTTGACATTTGATATACACAATCGTGTCTTTTAAAGAGGAGTGTCATTGCTCTCATTTCTCCTCTTAAATCTCCCATGCTCACGAGCAGTTCTCCTGTCGTTCATTTACTTCGCTCTTTACTTATTGCACAACCTTCTCTCACACCCCTACTTCTCTTTAAGTGATTCTCTAGGTGTATACTTTGTATCTTGTTGATTTGTTAAATCCTAACATATCAAAAACTTGGGTTCATCCAATATTTATGTCTTTTATTTTAATAATCATCTCCTTGGTTATGGTTGATACCAGCGAGCTATCTTTATGATCATACTATAGTTAAACTTTACCATTACTTCATGTCCTTTTTAAACAACCATTGTCTCCTTAAATCACTGCCGGAATTGATTCATTGTGATCTCTTAGGTGGTGGATAGAATTGAGTGGTTGATTCCTATTCGACTTCAGATATTGTACACAACCAATTAGACAATAAGACTGTCCAAAACTCCTAAAATCCCCCCAAATCCCAGATTCCTGCAAAGTAGAGACCGCATTCGAGTGCCAACAGAGAAGAATTCCTAACCCCTTTATTCTTCATCACTGAGGTCCTTACTCGAAATTTTTGGTTGTAGACCAACTATACGAGTCATTCTGGTTAAGGACTCTAATTCCCTAACTAATAGTGATTCTATGGTGTCTAGCTAACTGTATATTTCAAGCTTCATCAACTAGTGGTGACTCTAAGTCAAACATATCATTTGAGTCAATACCATACCCTCTACCACCGAAATAGGAGTGAGCAAGTCCTATTGAGCATTCACAAATTTCGAAACTCTACTGGGTATTGGCTAGCTACTAGTGAGGCATCGACTTGAAATGTGGGATTTTAGAATTTTTTAAGATTTTTTTGGTTCCAGTCCATTTACATTTCTATATCTCTACTTTTCATCTATTCATTTTTTGACACTTTATTTTCCCACAATTTACTTTTGCTCACTTTATTTTCCTACTAAAAAAAACTAGGATTATTGCAGTACTTGAATATCATAATGCAAGCATCATCCTACTGCGTATGAACTTATCGAGGTTGTAGAGGATTCCTCTCTGATTTTGTCGTTGAATAGACTCCCTAAAAGGCACCACCAAGCATGTGTCAAAGATTTCTCCAAATGGGTAAGGAGGTATTTCACTTAAGGAACCTTGGGAAGTCGGGAAACCCTAGTTGCATGCATTCACCAACATGTTCCCGATAACACGAAAAGAGATAAAGAAAATTTACTATATATATATATATATATATAACTATTAAAAAAGGAACTTAAAAAAGAGAGAAAAGGGGGGCAAGAGGTGAAAGTTATTGACTCCCACCATTGCTTTCAAAAGTGACCTACTTGTCCGACATCCTAGAAAATTTTCAATAACCACTCCTCATAGTTCAGTTTACACTATATCATGAACGACAATGACTACCCAAGAGGACATACTCGTGGCCTACCAATCCCAGAACCACTAGAGCTAGTAATCGATGGCGTCCCCATAGTTTTTCTCATGTTAAAGTGAACTAAAGTCTCAAAAGGTTGAAAGACTTTTGTCCACATTTCTCTAGGGTGGGACTGTACCCTTAGCCCAAAATGTTTTTTCATAACTACTCAGGGCTCTATTTAATCAATCCTCATAATCCCCTTCAAATTCCACTCTTCCTCTTACTTCTACCCCTTTCCTCAACTTCTCTCCTACTTCTCATCAAAGAATTCAAATTCCTATAGTCGGGAGCCCATTTTAACAAACTCCCCCTAACAGGACCCATTTCCATCCAACTCCCCCTAATGGAAGCCTATATTCAGTGAATTCAACATCCTATAACAAAGAACCCTTTATAGTCAACTCCACCTAATGGGAATTACTTCCAATCAATTTAACCCTCCATAATCAGGATTCAACTTCAGCCACAACCTCCCCCTAACAAGAGCCGGTCATAGCAGTCTTCCACTAACAGGATTCAATTCCAACTAGTATGTATTTGAAGTATTGATATCATTACAAGTTTTGCTAGTCGGGGTTACGAAAACAATATCAATATTGTTGATAACCAAAAATACATGTAAACATGTGAAAAATTGTGGTAATTTTTAGTGAAACTTTAGGAGATGATAAAATAATATACATATTTAGGAATAAAAAATTTACAAAAGAAATGAATATATAATAAGTTTCCATTTACCAGGGGCCTAAAAGCATGTATTGTCATAAGAAAATAGTCCAACTATCCCAACCATCTCATCTATCAATCCAACCATCCATGTATCCATCCAAACATCCATTGACATTTTAGAATATTGACAACACAGGATATTTCGTTGAGAAATCATCAACATTTGGAAAGAAAATAAAATTTGTGGTCTTAATATCACCCATATTGCAATAACAATGATATCGTGATATTATTATTGATAAATTGAACAATATATACAACCATGCACGCACAAAAAAAAATTGAAATGGAATTTTTTTTAATAAACAGATTATTTATGATATTTATACACTGGTGATACTATTGAAACATTGCTGATACACTGGCAATACAAGTGAAACCTAGAATTTACAAAGTTGAAAATGTTATGATACATTGGTGATATCAATACATTGGTAGTGCAAGTGACACCTAGAATTACACAATCAGAAATCTTAGCGATGTCGACACATTGATGATACTCAACTATACATTGTCGATACCTAAAATTTCTGATACTACCAATATTCTCATTATTGCTACTAGTGATATCGGTATTGCCGAACTGGAGATATGGATAATATTGGGGATATCTCGATTATATCAGGGATACTTCGAACAATCATTTCAACATCCTGAAATTACGGTTTAGACTGTTGTAGTAGAAGTATGGAATAGACTAAGAGTCCTAGAGGGGAGTGAATAGGACTTTTTCAAATATTTTCTCTCTTTTAAAAATCCTAATTGCCTATCTTAAACAATCTTTCAGTTTAAAGCAATTAAGGCAATATAACTCTGAAGGCTTCCAAGCCAATAGAGGTTCCTATCACATAGGCTACTTAAGATATATAAATAAAGAAGCTAGCCTACTGCATTGTGAACTTGTATGTGAAATGTGCTACCTATCAATCCTAGGCATTCATCTAATCATACATATTCAATTTTGTACTTAAACATATAAGCATAATTAAACAAATGTGTAAATATTAATTCCAAACACAAGCATTTATAGTGGTTTGGCTAGATGCCTACTCCACTCCCAACAACCTCACTCTCTCCTAGAGTCTTTCGAATTTCGCTATCACTAGTTTTAAATTAGGTTCACCATAAACCTTTACAGCCCTACACAAAGGACTCACAATTTATGTTCTCCACTAAGAACCCAAGAAAAGGTCCTCCACTAAGAACCCACGTTTAGGTCCCAAGGCCATGGTCCCATAATAGGCACCTACGTTTAGGCCCCACGACCAAGGTCCCATACTAGGCAACTACGTTTAGGCACACCGGCCAAGGTCCCACAATAGTCACCTACAATTTAGGCACACGGGGTAAGGTCCCACACTAGGAACCTACACGAGTTTGTTGATAGCAAACTCTTAGCCTCAATCCTACTCAAGGATAGAGACTAACTCATGGACTCTTAACAGTGACACTTACTTGTCGGATGAGTCCTCTTTTATAGCTTGTCTTGGGTCGCTTGATCTTTACTCCTGCGTGTTTGAATCAACTCCCCAATGCTCTCCCGATCGCTGTGCTGTAGTTTATTTGTTGTGTCAGCTTCATAATCAAGAACCTTGAATATGATGTTCCTATTAAGGTAACTAAGGTAATGGGAGTTGGTTGAATCTCTAAAAAGGGTTGTGAATTATAAGACCCGACCCAAGTTCATGTGTGTACATGTGTGTGTAGGTATGCATTTCATTTCTCTTGTTCCCGCGGTCCTACTGGTAGAATTCCAGTGACCCGTGACTTTCGATTAGTGTTTGCAATCATCCTCAAGTCCAATTACGTAGACTCGATCCGGATCGATCCAAATTTAGTGTCATAGCGACCGCATCATCGCCATCCTTCCATCACTGCATCTCGTGCGGCAATCCGAGTTATAGATCATGAGTTGTGGGTCGCGCTCATTTTAGGCCATTGATGTGAGATTTGGTAGGACCCACCCTAGCATTTCATATTTTTCATGATTGATGACATCATCCTATGCATAGCTTTCTAAAAAGGCTACTCTATAGCCTACCCTATAGCCTCCTTAGACTAGGCATGGGTTGCTTCTTCCATAACTATTATTGCTTTTATCTTTTCTAGACCATCATTGCTAGCCTCTTTTAGATAAACTAATCATTTCTCTTAGTTACATCTCCCTAGCAATCCCATTTCCCTCTCATTTTTTTCTTCTCTTCTCCTTAATAAAGCCCAAACCGTCCCCACTCTCTCCCTTTCTCTAGTCCTCCTCTCTAACTATTCCCAACTCATCTCCACCATTAAAAGCTTTTCCTTAGAGCTAGAGGATCATTGTGGTGTAGGATTGAAGAAAGATCTTAAGGTGGGTGTTCCTTAGATAGAAATTTTTGATTTCTTTGATTCCATAGATGTTCTTTTTATTTCTTTCATTTTGAAACTTGTGGGGGCCATCAAATGATGGTGGTGGCCCCCATGTCTTCATGGATGTGGCTTATAGCCCATCCTTTATGCATGCATGATTCATGCAAGGGAACATTCTCCATGGACCCCCACATGGTTTTCTTTCTTTGATTAAGGATCCTTGGGTCATCTAGACCCTTGATCCTTGGTGGACATGGCATCTCCACCATAGATCTTGAGTAGGACGAGTTATGCTCATGTGGAACCATGTAAATCATGATATAGTGGATGATTGTGATTGTGTAATGAAGGGAATGGCCTCAATGTGGTGAAATTCTTTCCCTTGTAGCTAGATTCTTTTATTTTCCTTATTTATATCTCTGAAATCAAGATGTGTGTGGCCCACCTTACAGCCTGGAACCATCCAAACCGTCTAAAGAGGGAGGAAGTCCTTAACAGTCCACCTTTGGATGTTGGGGCCCTAAATGTAACCAAAAAGGGTACATGCAAATGGTATTTATTAATGCAAATAGATGTTTGTGAGGCTCACTAGGGTGGTCCATACTATAATTTCCATGGACTGATTTCCTCTTTTTATAGTGATTATAATTATTTTATTTTAGTATTATGTTGTTGTCCAAAAACTATTTGGACAGATTTTTGGGTTGTCTTGAACTCAGTTTTTGGGATGATTGGTGGAGTGTTTGGTCCCACTTGTCTCTTGAAGGTGGGGACCCCACCTAGATGTCCTCCAAATTTCAGCCCTATCCGACCCCGATTGAGGCCCCAAATGTGTGGCCCAAGTGAGGTGGACAGTCTAGATTTTCTGGATTGTTTCCAGCAACATATCAGTGTGAAATTCCATAAATATAAAATAATTTTTCTAGTGGGCCACATTCGTGGACCCCACTTTATAGTACATATATGAGGAAACATAAAACCTATTTTTTTCAATTTTTTTGAGGCCATTGATCCACCCCATTGGAGGCTCAAATCAGGGTCTATCAAAATTCTGCACCTAACAGAGTTTCTAGATAGTTTGAATTCCTTAAATTAATTAAAATACTTCTGTTAATCCAAAAATCATGAAATTTTTCATAGAGGTGGCCCACCCATTTTAGGACTTACCTGTAAATTTTTGGGGCCAAAGGATCCCTATGTACATCATGGAAAGGGTTGGACCGACCCACCAACGCCCAGGTTAAACAGATTTTCTAAAAAGTTTATTTTCTTTAAATTAATTAAAATACTTATGCTATTCCAAAAATTCTGAAATTTTACAGATACATGACCCACCCATGGTAGGACTCACCTACCAAGTTTTGGGGCCAACATACCCATGTGTGTTTGGTGGTCAGGGCTAGACTGGCCAAACAGGCTGGGACACCCAGGATGGGACGTCCGGCCATGGCTGGGCCATCCACCCCCCCTTGTGGGCCCATCTTGATGTATTTGTTACACCATCGTCCATCCATCTATGGTCCATGTGGTATTGGCCCACCTCCCTAAGAATTATCCATTTTGGGGATATAATTTAATGTGTTTTTGGGCCAATTGCCCAGGCCCATAGGACCCTTCACCTTAGGACGCCCAGGCCCATTAGACTATTGCTGGACTTCAAGTCCAGCAACATGGTCCACCTATTTTATGTGTGTAATCTAGTCCTCCCATCTGGTGGGACTCACAGAGATATGTGTGGGCCACCAGGGAATATATACCTAATTTATATTAATTATTATTAGGCCCCAGCAGGCCTAAAATATAGGCAGGATGAAAATTCAGCAATGGGCCCAAAATGGCTGCCCGTAGTAGCCTATTATGGGGTAGCATGACTCACCAGATTAAGGGTGGATTATGCACATAAGATTGTCATTTTCTGAGGTGTCTTTGGGCTTCATTATATTTACTTGGAGACCCACCTCCATTGGATTTTCTTTTGGATCTATGCTCATAGTTTTGGTTGGCCTTAGGAGGCCCATTCATCTTGGATCTTCTAGTTGGGTCCCTTGACCTTTGGGCCTGTATTTCACTACTTATTGTGATGGGTTTGTGCGCCATAATGTGCAAGTAGTTGGGCCCTTGGTTACCCACCAAAATAACCTTATACTTAGGCCAAGTTGTGAGGCCCAACTCACTTAGATAAGGTATAGAAATTACCCATGTGGTTGGATTACCGGGCTGCCCACTAAGCCCACCACAATATGTGGATTTATGACCTTTATGGTTGGGCCCAAACCTTGCTTGAGGGCCCACCATATTACCTATGTGTTGGGGTTAGTGTATAGCCCACTAAGTCATTGATTGCTTAGGCCTTGGGCCTTGTTTCATATTTGAGTAGTGGCGGGCTATCTTTTGAGACCTAGTTGAGGTTGAATGTCCTCCATGGTGGCTCTAAAGTAGGCCCATGGGTCACTATGGGTAGTTTAAGGCCCACCATAGGCCCTCATTAGGACCGTTTATTCCTTTAGGCTTATATATGACCCTTCTTAGCTTTGTGGGCTACCCCAAAGTACTGGGCCCCCACTAGAGATTTGTTCCTCAGATTTAATTGTCTAATTACCTAGATTTGATTTCCTTCTTGGGAAGGAGTGTGTTCTAAGTCATGACCGCCATATGACACACTCTCATGACCCATATGCATCATTGAGTGATTGGATTATGTGTGGTCATTAGGCTGATATGATAGAGGGATGGAGCTCCCCTCTTGTGCACATTGAGTGCTTAGAGATAATGCATGATTGGTTTCTATGACTCATGTATCTGGCATCGCATCTCATGGACATCATTGCACTTGCTTCATCAGGGCATTGCTCCACTGGTATTTTCATAGATGGATGTATGTGGCACCAAAAATATATATTTGAGCAGTGGAGTGTATAGGATATCCCTGGGTGAAAGCCCCTAAACCTTCAAGATACCTAGAAGACGCCTCAACGCCGTGACTGAGTGAAAACCATGAGCGCACGAGGGCCTTACACCTTTAGGCTGCAACTCTCACTGTCATGTAGTCAGTTGGGATGGGGTGTGGCCTTACCCGCCTGTGAGGGAGGGCATTGCTAGGCTAAGTTTGACCAGCTCGTGAATGGGTCCGCTACCATCGAACCTTGCTGGTGATTGATCATTTGCATGTAGGTAGTGAGGTCTCCTATGCTCGTTTAACTATGTGGATCTGTAGACTGGCAATCATCCTGCAGTGTACTAGACCCCGGTAGATTCCTTACGAGAGAATTGTACTGATATGTGGATTGGATATGAGGACTGGCATCACTTTGCATTGCATTCGCATCGGCTGCATAAGCCTTATATTGCATAGCCTTGGTATGGCTTCTTGCATTCATGGCAACCTTGGTTAGGCTTGTGGCATTAGCATTGATCATATTTCCTTTCTGTATCTCCTATTATTCTTCTGCGCACTATTATCATACACTTTCATCACCCTCTAAGCTTTTATAAGCTTATGCATGATTGATGCGTGCAAGAGATCATAGGTCAACATTGTAGCAGCTGAGGTTGGATAGGAGCTGAACTAAGGATCCAGTGTTACTGATCTTCCTTACTTCTTCTCTTGTCATCAGATGTATTTTCTTTCAGTTATGTACTTGAAAAGATCACATTTATAGTGAATTTTGTTATGTGTGCCTTTGTTATTTCTGAGATGTACTTAATGTGATCTTTGGTATGCTCGTATTAGAATGGATATATGGTTATGAAAATCCTCCTTATAGGATCTCAGAATCGGAACCTATCTCAAGAGCTGAGAATAGGGTATTATGGAGGCTGTTGTGGCCAGAACTGGCTATCGGGTTCCTTGTGAATCCGGTTACTGAGTCTGGGGCATGACATGAATGGATTTCCTAAGAGATTCAACTGATGGATGCACTAGAGTATGATTGAGACTAAGGATATACCTATAGGTTTGGTCTTAATACTCTAGTGTAGGCTTGAGATCATGTTCTTCATTAAAGTGAGCTTTGAATGCTCATTGAGATGACGAATCATAATGAAAAGAATATGAATCTCATGTGGATAGAATCTACGATGAGTAATAAGAGCTTAAGACAACCTAGGGACTATGAAATGCCTAAATCCACACCTTCCACAAAGTTCTGAGTCCTATATTTATAGAGAAAAGGTCCCAACGGATATAAAACAACTAGTTTTTGGTTCTACCAAGTGAACCTTTGGTAGTACCGAAATTCACTCGATAACACCGAAATATCACTTGGTGGTATCGAATTCACTCGGTACTACTTTCGGTGGCACCGAAATTTATACATCGAGAAGTCGGTGGTATCGAAATTCCAGTTGGTAGTACCAAATTTTCTTTTAATGGTGCTGGAACATTTTGGGCACTTTCGGTGGTGCCGAAGGTATCTTCAGTACTACCAAAGGTGCCATTTGGTGGTACCTCCTGCCAAACTAGGACAAGATTCATTCAATAACTTAAACTTTCTCTAAGCCAACTCTATAATGGTGGAAGTTGTAAGGTTAGAATGGCTTATATAGATGATCTAAGAAGGTTTTCCTATTTATAGGTCAAGGTCATCTATATGAAGGATCCAGATCATAAAAGGTTTTCTTTTCTTGAACTTGTAGCTTGTGCTTCTGCTCCAATTACATCGTCGGTCTTCTTTTTTCAAGGACTCATCCGACTTCTTGACATAACTAGTCACGTGATTGACAAACATGTGTAAATCAGTGCACTAACAATCTCCCCCTTTGTCAATTATGTGACAAAAATAACATATCCTAAGACACTGCCATGGACCATACCAACGACCTACCAAAACAGCAAAAGATTACATATCATGTACAAAATTACAACTCAAACATAAGACTAGATATGTAACAATAAATGTTTCTCCCCCGTAGTTTCTTCCATGATCAACCTGTATTCTGCAGAAAATAACGTACGGAGAGTTTTGGTGGGTGGATAGGTTTCTTCTCTCCCTTTTTGTTAGTCATTGGCAAAGGATTTACCAAGAAGCAAGCCAATAATCATATATGATAAAAAGTAGGTTAGAGAAAGGAGATCAAGGCACATAATGTTCAAAAAGGACAACAAGAAATAGAGAAACATAATGTGCTAAGCTCATAAAAAAGATATAACCATGAAGAAGATTAAATGATATGAGTAGAAAAGATTTGATAATGAAATTCATCAAAATTACTACCCCAAGCTTGGGTAGAATAAACCATTATCCAAAAAGAGAAGGCCCTTAAGGGCATAATCATTCAAAAGAAATATTATGATCCAGCAAAAATTCTTGAAAAAGATCATCGAGAAGATCCACCCGCATATGGAGGAATATGAGCATGACATGACAAGAGTAGCCAAGTAATGTGCTCCCCGGTATGTTAAAGAGCGTCAAGGCGTAGCTCAATCCCAAAGAGCCGATATTTGCACTGCCGAAGGCAAGCTTCTAAATTGGAATGTCCATCAAGAAGTTGACAAATAAAATCATTTTGACTTGGAGCTAGCATTGGGGTGTGACACAAGCCTCGAGGAGTGGCCATGGGAGTGTCTTGAACATCTTCTTCACCCCTGCATTCATGATTGGTTTTCTTGGTAAAGTACATTGCGGGATATATTGTATCACGAGTAGGTGGCAGTGCAAGAAACTTGGAAAGTTTGCAGATGACACTTGGAAAAGGAAGGCTTGTGTGGTGAATACCTTTAACAACTTGAATTAATTGTTTCAAATTAGAGTGGATAGACATATTTCAGTTCTCTGATAGATATCACATAGGGTATTTAGAACGACTACTGAGAGAATATATCTAGAAACTTCACAAGGATATGCATTGGTACTCAATATATCGTGAAGCACTTTTGTGGTAGAGTCCAGATGCAATGAGGACAGGTAGTTTCTTCTATTTCTGGGAATCATTGAGTCAACACAGTGTTCTGGTCACTTCTTTCCAGACACCTAGATCATTTAAGCAACAATCAGTTGGTGAGATATGTGTGACTCAAAGATTCAGAAGTTGTCCCGGCGTCAAAGGAGTAATCTCCTTGGTTTGGTTCATGTAATTAATGCTGATCGACGAAGAATCATCTTGAGTATTATGACAAGAATTCAAGAATTGATGAACGATGTAATATTGTATTTATCATCCTAAGTAAAGAATGTTATCCCACCCTATTAATCCCAGATAGATGTTTATCCCATATGGCTCTATGAAATGAGATTTGATAATTCAATCAAAGGTAAATTCATTTGCCCTGGTAGTAGAATGCGGGGAAGGAGTAATTTTTTTTATTTTTCTAGATGAGGTTTCTCCTTTTGCTTCATCCTTCCCTTTGTTCTTGATCATGTTGTGTTGAAATCATATGTTAAAACAATAAGTACAGATAAAGTGTTAAATAATCTGAAATAAAGCTTGTATCCTCAGACAGAAAGAGGTTTTAATCACAGATTTTCCAGTTAAGCACATATAGATCATGTATTGAGTTCCTTTGATGTTCAACATAATCCTTTTGGTTTTGAATAATTCAGTAGATTATTTAGAACACAATTGTGTCTTTATAAGAGTTGGTATGTTGTATGGAGTGATTTTAACTATTTGACCATCGCAATTAACTTCAAAACCCCCAAATAGTGTGAAATTGAAAAAAAAAAATGTGTCAAGTTTTCATTGATTGGTCCCTCAAAGGATAGGACTAGTAGACATTCTTAGCATTTCTTGAGCCTTCAATTCATATCCACAATTTTCACACAAAATCTTTTGCTTCAAATATCTGGCAGTAATAGGCTTAGAAGAATTAGGGTTTTAGAAAGATGAGGGTCTATAGGTTTGGCTAGATGATCGCCCTCATTTTGGAATGCAGAGTATATGCCTAGTTCCGGTTGATTCTTCAATGTCATGTTTCTTCTTGGATCGGTTTTTCTCTAGGTGATGATGACTCCGTTTAGAAAAATGAAGTGGAATGATAAAGACCTATCAAATGAAGGAAAATCATGCATCTAAGTTTTTTAGATGTAAAGAGAGAGGTCTGGAAGATACCTTAGATTTTGTTGATTTTGGCTGCATAGCCCTTTAGCTGAACTTGGGAAGAAACAAGAGAAGTGATAGTCTAAGCAAAACTGAGCAGTGATAGACTAAGTGAAAGATACCTCGTTTTAACACTGAGGTCTTGGTATCGATCCCTAGTGGTGGCGGCTAACATTGAAGTGTGAACTGACAGTGGGGTGTACTAACCAACTAATTAAAAAAGAGAAAAAAGAGAACCGAGAAGTAATGCATTTAGATAACTAGACGCGGTTCGATTTTGGTAACACCAAAGGTAAATTCAGTGTTACCGAAATATTCCTAGAACACAAAAACTTGTAATAACGGAGTTTCCTAATATTCACATTGTGTTCTAAGATAAGATTCCATGATATGATTGAGAGTAAAGATCTAACATGGAATTACCAAAATGTTTAGAGGCCAAGAATCCTCAGATTTAACAATTAGACTAATAATTAGGTTTAATCCTTTAGTTTGACTCTAATTCTTATATGACAGGCACGATCCTCGGATATACCAATTTAGTTCAAATGAACCAATAATAATTCACTAGTGATGGTTGATCAATAGCTTATAAGCATTTGATTGTAATATGTGTATCAACCTATTCTGGCTCAAGGTAAGTATCATATTATTTGTGAACATTTCAAAAGTTATGCACGATACTTGATTTATATGGAGTTGCTTATCATGAAGATACTTTTATTAAACTCCATGGATAAAGAAATTATTAGTTAAGAATTTATTTGTAAATTGATTCAAAAAATAATATGCATTTTAATGTTCTAGAATCAGTTTTAAGTAATCATGACTTTCTTCTTGACCAATCAATTTTTATGGCTCACTTTTACTTATCAGTATTTTCCTTTTTAAAGATCTTGACCCATTGCCAAATATATCAAAAGATAGATCAAGGTAACTTGTTGATTTACTTGGACCAGACGTTATAAGGGCCCGAGTTATTTTCAGGGCACTCGTATCTATTTTACATTACCCATTTGGTAATCATTTTCTTTAAATCAGAAGAGTGTTTCTCTGAGTGACTTCCAAATGATTTAGATGTGACCTTGCGACTTGCCTTGGAAGTAACATCAGGTTTTTTAAACATAGGACATTCCCATTTATAGTGTCCTGTCTTTCCACAGTGATGGCATTCAACTGATTTTTTATTTTTTTTTGGAGTAGTTGAGTTTGTCATCATTAATGAGGTAGATGAGGATTCTGATTCATATCCTAGGTCTGTCATATTTTTGAATTTTCTACCCATGCCTAGAAGTTTCTCAGATTTTTCATTGCTTTGAGTGAATTTTCAGGTTAGTTCTGTTGTTTGATCAGAGTGTTTTACTTCTCGTTTTAGTTTTTTGTTTTCTTTCTTTAATTTCTTGACTTCATATCTAGAAGTTCAATTTTTTTATCAGATTATGCTTCTAACAGTAATTCCTCTCCCATTTCTGATTCTCTCAAGATCAAGTTCATCTTCCTCATCCAGTATCCTGGGAATGATTGTAGTCGTAGATGTCATAAGTATTTTTAACAACTTTTGGCCTTCACCAATTTCAGACTCACTATCTTCAGAGTTTTGAGTCATATGTGTCATCCCATGGGCTGTCATGGCTTTTCCTTTTGATTTTCTAATTGGACAATCAGTTAATATATGTCCATACTTTTGGCAATTAAAACATTGGGGTTCATTGGACTTTCTAAAAGGTTTGCCTATTTGGTGTTTCTTGTCCAGTTGTTTCCTCTTAAAGGATTTTCCGCGGTTCTTGTTGAAAAATCTTTTAAACCATTTAACCAGCAAAGCCACTTCCTTATCATCGTCTTCATTTTCAGTTTCTTCTTCCTCCATTGAGGTTTTAGAAACTTTAAGAAAATTATTTTTAGACTTTGTTGGCGGTTGGAAATATAGCTCAAATGTTTATAGAGAGCCCACAAGTTCTTCAACTTTCACTCATCAATGTTCCTACATTCTTCTATTGTGATGACATTAGAGTTAAATCATTCCAGTAGTGATCTTAAGATTTTCCTACAAATTTTGGGTAATGGAATTTTCTCCCCTAGTCCCGCCATGGAATTCCATATGACATTCAACTTTGTAAAAAATTCCATGAATGTCTCATGTTCTTCCATCCTTATCTTTTCAAATTGAGATGTCAATAGTTGTAGCCTTGATCTTTTTATTATGTTGGTTCCTTCATGATTTGTTTGTAATAAATCCCATAGTTCTTTTGAAGTTCCACACATGCTGATTTGATTGAACACTTCTTGTGAAACTCCATAGTAAATAGCGTTCGTGGCTTTAGCTTCATTTAATTTCATTTCTTTATCATATGAAGTCCATTTCTCTTTTGGTTTTGGTTTGGAGACAATGGTATTGTCGTCTAGTACCACTTGTTCAATTAGTGGTATATATCCATTCTCAACAACTTCCCAAACTTCATTATCCAAAGCTTGTAGAAAATAAGACATCCTTAACTTCCAATAAGGATAATTTGAACCATCAAGGAGAAGAGGTCGAGAGACAGTAGGTCCTTCTTTACTCATTATTCAAACTGCTTGTTAGGTTCTCCCTCTAGGTTGTTAGACCTTTCAAGAGGAACCCGCTTTGATACCAATTGAAATTGTAATTTAGACCACTGTAGTAGAAGTATGGAATAGACCAAGAGTCCTAGAGGGGGGTGAATAAGAATTTTTTTAAATATTTACTCTCTTTTAAAATTTCTAATTGTCTATCTTAAACAATCTTTCAATTTAAAACCAGTAAGGTAATATAACTCTAAAGGCTTTCAAGCCAATAGAGGTTCCAATCACATAGGCTACTTAAGATATACAAATACAGCAGCTAGCCTATTGCATTGTGAACTTTTGTGTGGAATGTTCTACCTATCAATCGTAAGCGTTCATCTAATCATGCATATTCAATTTAGCACTTAAACATATAAGCATAATTAAACAGATGCACAAATATCAATTCCAAACACAAGCATTTATAGTAGTTCAGCTAACTCCACTCCCAACAACCTCACTCTCTCCTAGAGTGAGTTGAATTTCACTGTCACTAGTTTTAAATTCACCAAAAACCTTTACAGCCCTACATAAAGGACTTACAATTTATGCTCTCCACTCGAGCAAAGGTCCTCCACTAAGAACCCATGTTTAGACCCCACAACTAAGGTCCCACAATAGGTACCTACGTTTAGGCCCAACAGCCAAGGTCTCATACTAGGCACCTACATTTAGGCACACCAGTCAAGGTCCCACAATAGGCACCTACGATTTAGGCACACAGGTTAAGGTCCCACACTAGAAACCTACACGAGTTTGTTGATAGCAAACTCTTAGCATCAATCCTACTCTTGGATAGAGACTAACTTGTAGACTCTTAACAATGACACTTACTTGTCGAATGAGTCTTCTTTTGTAACTTGTCTTGGGTTACTTGATCTTCGCTCTTGCGTGCTTGAATTAGCTCCTCAATGCTTCCCCGATCGCTATGTTGTAGTTTACATGTTGTGTCAGCTTCATGATCAAGAACCTTGCATATGATGTTCCTATTAAGTAACTAAGGTAATGAGAGTTGGTTGAATCTCTAACAAGGGTTATGAATAAATTTCTTAAGAGATTCAAGTAATGGATGTACTAGAGTATGGTTGAGACTAAGGATATACCTATAGGTTTGGTCGCAATACTCTAGTGTAGGCTTGAGATCATGTTCTTCATTAAAGTGAGCTTTGAATGCTCATTGATATGATGAATCATATTGAAAAGATCATGAATCTCATGTGGATAAAGTCTAGGATGAGTGATAAGAGCTTGGGACAACCTAGGTACTCTAAAATTCCTAAATCTACACCTTCCGCAAAGTTCTGGGTCCTATATTTATAAAGAAACGATCTCAATGGATATAAAACGACTAGTTTTCAGTTCTACCGAGTGAACCTTTAGTAGTACCAAAATTCACCCAGTAGCACTGAAATATCACTCGGTGCTACCGAATTAAATCTTGAAGTTGCTGGATGAATTTTATTACTTTTGGTGGCACTAAAATTTTTACATCGGTAGGAGTCGGTGGTACCAAAATTCCAGTTGGTGGTACCAAATTTTCTTTGACAGCTGCTGAAACATTTTGGGCACTTTCGGTGGTACCGAAGGTGCCATTCGATGCCACCTCATCCTGTCGAACTAGGACAAATTTTTCTATTTTAATTACTTGTCCTATGATTCATTGAACAACTTGAACATTCTCTAAGCCAACTCTATAATGGTGGAACTTATAAGGTTAGAATGGCTTATATAGATGATCTAAGAACGTTTTCCTATTTATAGGTCAAGGTCATCTATATGAAGGATCCAGATCGTAGAAGCTTTTCTTTTCTTGAACTTGTAGCTTGTGCTTCTGCTCCAGTTGCATCATCAATCTTCTTTTGCCAAGGACTCATCCGACTACTTGACACAACTACTCACGTGATTAAAAAACATATGTGCAAATCAGTGCACTAACACATCCTTCCTTAGTCGAGTCTCTTCAAGCCACATGTGAACAATACCCCCCCATTCCCCAACGCGAGGCATAGCTAATATCAACCTTTTCCCATTACAAAAAATTCTTTTTAGTTGCTTCTCCCCCTAATGGGAGCCTAGTCCCATAAACACCCCATAATGAGAGCAACAACCAAGTCCAACCCCCAATGGGAGTCATAGAAGCATTTAAAAAAATAATTGCGAGCAATGGAGCCATGGAGACAGCAAGGGGCAAATCTCCATATACAAATTTTAGAAACCTTTGACCCTTTTCAGACATATAGGTGCTTGTAAATTTTGAGGTACTCAAGTTCAAGAGGTATGACGGTATTTGGTGTCCCATAGGCCACCTCAAAGAATTTTATGGAGAGCTCAATGCCATAGTAGGTAATAATAGAGCATTAATGTACCTTTTTGAGAAATCCCTCAATGGCCATGTGATGGAGTAGTATGCATTAATTTTCTAAAGATGGCTTTGTCAAGCCCTGAAATTCGACACTTGAGTATGGAGACTCTGATCTCAAGTTCTTAAGTGTAAGCTAAATAAAAATGTGTGGGTATCCTCATTTATATTTACATTCGTTCCATACACCTATAATCAAAGTAACACATTTCAACGAGCAGATCCAGAGCAAGGTAGAGATAACAAAACCAAAAATATAAGGCTAATATGCAAATATACAATTTCAAAAGTAGTGTCTTTCCATATGAGAATTATACAAATCACAATAAAAGAAGCATGAACGAAAAATACAACTACCAAGTAGAAAGAAGCTAGATATCTACTAGGGTGCCCCGAGTGCACCACCAACTGGTCTTATTATTTAATCATCTACATATGTCAAATACAATACATCAAATGACAATATACTTAAGAAATATCCCCAAGATTATACTCGGGACATTTTAGTGATAAGTAGGTTCACAATAAATACATAGTCTTACATGTGATACTCTTAAGCATGTTATCTCTAACATACAAATACTAAGCAAGTTACACATGTTATCTACAAAACCAAGCGCAGATAATGATGGCATAATAAAAAAAAAATAGATTCATAATCTAGTTGTTAAGTGCATTAATGATATGATGAGATGATGAATGGTCCTCACAATTCAATACTCCTTCGGCAAGCGACTTTAACGCCTATTTCACAGAATGCCAACACTCCTTTAACAAGTGACTCCAACACATTTCGCAACTACCTATCCCAAGGCATGCATGATTAGCCAAGTGATTATTAATCCAAGTTTATATAGTAGGTTGGAAAAGCTAGGATATCTCGGTCTTTACGTCATATGGCTTGTTGCAGCACGTAATGGCTCCTCACCAGTGTTCATTGATCAAATTAAGGCTTCACCTATTATATATCATAAATCAATAATTCCAAAAGTCTAGCATGATGCCTCATAGTATGTAAATCAACATGGTAAGGGTCATCACCCAAATACTGAGTATGAATAATAAATTCAGAGGAGAGGGCTTGTCACTCAAAACTAAATCAATATAAAGAAAAGTACTCGTCACCCAATTTCATTCACACCTGAGTCGTTCGAACGATACTCTAGCATGTAACCATCGGCTGGATACTTAATGGGGGCTGTTCGAATAACAATCTGCCACCTCCATTAATGCTCATTAGTCACTATGGGAAGGCTCATCACAACAGTATAGGCCAACAACTTGAACACGGTGTCCTATAACATCAAGCTCGGCTTATGAGTTTTTGTACGATCACAACGCACTAATGGTTATGAGTAGACTTAAACCAATGGTAATAACGGTATCCTAGATTCTATCGAATACTATACAATCGCCAAGTAAAATAATGATTGAACCCTGCGTTAGACTTATACGATCGATTATGGAGGAATCTAGACAAAATGGCATTGGGTGTAAGGCATCCCATGTAGTTCCAACTACTACTGATCATCCATGTTAATTTCGGTCGGTCGTATAAGTCTGAGATAGCCACCCTAAAGCAGGTTATTTGCTTATTTAAATAATTTACAGAGCTCAATCCACCACAACAACAATTCAGATTTATCAACTACATAAACATAATCAAAAGGAAATCCAATACTGTTGATGTAAAAATCTGGTTAGCCTCCTGTGGACCTTCGTGTACCTACACAATGAGCGGACAAAGGAAACCCTAGCTAATACATGGGACCCTCTGATGCTTAAGTCAGACAGAGAATTTGAGTCAAGTCGAGTAAGGGTTTTAGGCTAGGGATTGTGTGTACCTTTCACTATTAGAGGCGCTCCTATTTATAGTTAAGGAGTGGCAGTGGCATAGGAGGGGTCTCCCTATTTAGCAGGATATCTCGCAGTAGGATCCTAATCTTCCTATAAGTTGTATGGATCGTCCTAGATTCTAGGCTAAAATCTCGAGCGGATCCGTATCGCAATAGGCTTCCTAGATCTTCGACTAAGATCTCGGGTGGACGCGGCTGGGATTAAGTCGGGTCTTAATAGGAGGCGGGTTACGCTGACATGAAGTATGCTGGCTTGGGGCGTACCAACCTGGGACATGCTAACTCAGCGCGTGCCGACCTAGGGTATGCCACCTAGAACACATTGACCTGTCTCCTTAGTCAAGCGGTCGGGTTCCTATCATTGAGGTCTATGGTTCTTTCAGCCAGCTAATGGGGCGTCGAGCTTGACCTCACCCCTACTCAAGTTTTGGAGCTGGGGGTAGGGTCTAGAGTTCTTGCTATTGTCTAGCTTGGTTAAGTGCATAGTGTTTCGACCTGACCTCTTCATTGGACGGTCCATTTTTCCCATAACAAATAGTTTACCAAGGTATAACAATTGAACATATGTATGAATCAATAGAATCCAACCAACATCAACACATGATAATTGAATACATGTACAATTTAGTACAATTCAATCTATATCAACATTTCTTAACATTTGACGTCAAAGAATTTTAATATTAGGAGTTTCGTATTACTCAAGTATTTTATTGAGCATGTTATTAACCAAATAGCAAACAGATACATTTAATCTAACCAAATAGAAAATAGACATTTAATCATCTAAAATTTTAACTATAAGCTTAAGGTTAGATCTTCACCTTAGAGTCAAAAATCCTTGATTTGGATGCGGCCCTAGTGTCGAGAATTTAGCAAAAAAAAATGCTCTAAATCCTAATTTATTGGCAATCTCATCATTAATAACATGAATTCCAACCTAATTAGAATTTAATCAAGGATTAAGGGTTTTGCCTAACTTAATTCGAGCAAACTCCAACTTGATTTAATGAATTGGGGCCCAAAATTGGCATACAAAGGCATCCACATAGGGCCACGCCCAAATATGCCTCCCAAAATAGCATGGCCGCTCCTAATCAATTGTCGGGACCCCAAGTCCTAACATAAACAAACCCTAGGGATAGTATTTTTTAGAAACAACAGAAAAGAAAGGGGGTTCTCAACCCTAATGGCTCAAAAATGTAGAAAATGAAAGGAAGAGGTGGAAAGACAGATAAAGAACTTCTTACTTTGTAAGGAGTGAAGAATTTGACCCAAAATCAATAGATTTTGGCTGTAGAAGAAGCGAAATGGAGTGTAGAGGCGAGATCTTGCAAGATCCGGGGAGCATAAGGATCGGACGGAGTGATTCGGTACCGAGCCCCACCATTTCTCTCATCCTTCTCTTCTTCTTTCTTCCTTTGGCAAAGGAAAATTCATATGGAATGAAGTACTTCTATTCAAACTGGAGTTTGAAACCTAACTTCTCCTCGGGAGGGGGAGGGGTGCATGGGGGTTTGTTATTTATATTACTAAATGTGATGAAAATGACCATAATGGCCTAGTATTTGGTACGTCAACCCTATAAGAGGTCATTTTTAGCTGTTGAGGCCCACTAAGAGATATATGAGTCGATTTACATCATAGGATAGTTGCCCCGAGTGGTGATCTACACAAGGCTTTGATTACCTCGCCATTCAGATGCGTCGATTGATGACTATGACCAAAAGTCAGTTCGACAATTACTGATCATCGATCGTGGTCGCGGCTATACAACTATACATAGGATATTAATTTAAGTTAGTTTCCTTAATTTGATTGTGATCTAACGGTCCAAAAGTCACAATTTTGGCAAAGATCGAAGGTCGACAATTAACTTAAGTTCATGTTGATTTCATCCCAACCTCACACAACACATGTGATGCCCTTCGACTCTAAATTATATCTGTGATGGACATCGAGCCTAACAATACAAACATCTTTCCATAGTTTCGGGTTTAGTGGACCACTTATGGATGATCTAGAGCTAATTAGGTTAATCTGGGTATTTCTGGAATAACAACATGATTTCTCATATAGAGCGATTAGGGTTTGGATTAACTAAATCCACAGTATCATCCCCAAGAGGTGGGGCCTACTTGGAAGTTTAACATGGCTCCACAAGGCTATACTTGATGGGCTTTTAAGCCAATCGGCCCACTCAACAAGTGTACACATAAGCAACGTAATCGTATTACTAATAGTATCCAAACGGATGACAATTATAGGGTGAACAAGCGAACACAGTAAGCCTACAAGAGGCATCAAAGTGGCCCTACAATGTCCCCAAGCAAGCCCTAAAAATGGTTGCCCACAAACAACCAAGCATGGACCTATGATGGGCTTGACATATGTAGGGTGTTGGACCTGAACGGCGGCCCCAAAACATCTCAAGAGTAGGTTCCATGGTGGCAAAAGGTGCGTCTACAATACACAACAAGGTAGGCTTGTGGCACAATTACAACACCTACATCAGGACGGGCCCATAATATGGCTACAACACATACAATAAGGTGGGCCTATGGTGTGGCAATAATACATACATCAAGTAAGCCCATAGTGCCAATAGACTGCATACAACAAGGTAGGCCTAATGGAGCGGGTACAATATATACATCAATGTATGCCCATGGCATGGTAATACACACATCAAGGAGGGCCCACACTTGAGTTGGATCGTGAACAAACATCATAGCGGGCCTCATGATGTACATACAACTCCTACATAAGATTGGGCCCCAAACGGTTGGAGAGCGAATAAACATTACGGTGGGTGTTAGAAAGGATCCAATGGTGGGCATCACTAGCTCCATTATTGGGCTCAGGCCCGAAAATGTTATGGCAAAATGAATGGGCAACATGGCTAAACACATATAACACAACAGGACCAATAAGAAGGTTTCTAAGGGTGGGCATCATTAGCCCTATTGTTTCAGGTGGCACGGCCTACATGAGCCATGGATTCACCTGATTTCCAAGATCATGCTCTAACAGATAGACGATGTGATTCACCCATGGCCAAGTGCAACACATACATCTAAGTCTGGTCCGATTATACAAATATAACATAGACTTCAAGCCAGGGCCATGGCACCAATACAACACAACAAAAAGGTTGGCCCACAGTGCTATTGCTACATAAACATTAAGGCATGCCTATGGTGCGACCATAACATGAACCACAAGGTGGCTCGTGGTGTGGACACCATACATCAAAGTAAGGCCAAGGTGCAACTACAATTCATACATCAAGGCAGGCCCTAGGGAGGTCTAATGGTGGGCGTTAATCATCATGGTTCAGGTGGTGTGTTAAGAGTTAAATATTTCATATTTATCTCCTACTTTGCAATGTTTTCCTATGCAAATTCGTGGTAAAACGGTTTAGTTAGATGTGTTTTTTATATACAAGAAAGAGTAGAAGGTCAAAGATTATCTGAGCTAAAGGTGAGAATTTATAGCCGAAATTATCAAGAGTGGGGCAATTGAAGATTTGAGAGCTCAATGGATGATGATCAAGCATATTTGAGCATGCGGATCAAAGGAGATCAAAAGGATTATCGAACGATGCTTGAAAACAAGTGTAGAAATCAAGAAAAAGAAGTCCTAAAAATTTAGGACTAAGAAAATGAAATCCCGAAACTACATAGTTAAAAAAAAAAAAAGCATTGAAATTCTAAGGTCGACCGAGACCCATTGGACAATTCATGTTCGATTGAAAACATAGTCCGGTCGACAAAGCTGTGTGTAAATCAATTGCGTAAGTTTGAATTCTTCAAAGTCGGTGGTGTAAAGTCTATATAAGGGAGGCTTCTCTTCATGTCTAAAACATATTCTATGGCTTGAGAGAGAGAGGGAGAGGGAGAGGGAGAGAGAGAGGTGATGATGCCTTCATTCTCTGATTTCTTCTTTGATTTTATGGGTTTCTTTTATTTTTCTATTTTAATAGTTAGTTATGTGTAGCCAATTGCCTAGCTAAGTTTAAGGGGTCAAACTTCTAGTTAATTTTTAATGTTCTAATTCATTTGATTCAATATATTTGTTTAAATGATAATTTTTAGTTGCATTAATTTGAATTTTGTTTTGTGAAACTCTTGAGTTTTATGATCTTTGATCCATTATGAACTTCAGGTACATTAGATGCTTAGTAGTGCAATTACTTAGTTTAATTAGAAAATGTATTGATATGTAAAATTCTTTGATTGATTGTAGACTCTAAGCACAATAGATACTTGAAATTTCCTGTGATCAATTATTAAATGCTTTATGAGAAGATTGATTCGATTGAAGTTCATATCTATTATTAGTGAATTATCTATAGTTTTATTTTCATATTGGAATGAATCATTATTCTATTTCAATTGAGTTATCGAAATTGAATAGATAAACAAACATCATGAATTGATTGGAAGTGGATGCATGGATCGTCAGATCCTTTTCATTATTGTTTAGAATTCCTTAGTATTAAATTTAAACTAGTTCTATTTGTGTACTTTCCAGTTGCTGTGTATCGAACTCGGATTCACCGAGTTATATTACTTCACAACCCTGCACTGGGGAGTGAAAAATATGGTGCAGTCCACTTGAGACTTGAATCAGCCCTCATATAGCCTATACAATAAAATGATCTAGCAAATAAATGTACGGCACTAATTAAATATATACATCAAGTTGGCGAGCCATAGCAGACCCCCAATTGAGTGCCCTAAAGTGGGCCTACACATTGGACAGCTTGGGTAGGTTCCACTGTCCAACGTGTGGTTTACCTGGGCCAATGACCTGCAGCACATTTGGGTCCATGCTCTCAAATGAGTGGTCACAACGGATGGACAACATGAATATACAACACGTGCATCAAGGTCAGCCACACCTGCTGGATGGAGTGGCTAAAACACATTCAACAAGGTGGCCTTCACTAAAGACGGCCTAGGTATACATAGACAAGTGGTGGGGTCCACAGCGGACCCCACAGATGGGTTGGATGGCAAATAAACATTACAGCAGGCCATTGGACGCTTTTAAAGGTAGGCATTCATTTACCACTCTTTCTCGATGTGTCCACCCAAAACCGGGCCCCACACAACCCATGGGCTGCCAAGATAGATGGCCAGCATGATACAACACATACAGAAAGGTGGGACCCACAGCTGGTCCCACAAGGGCTCGTTGACCTTTTTGATGATCTTATTGGGTGGCCCACCTGGACACCACACGTACACCAAGGTGAAAGTCCATGGTGCGTCCCACGGCCCCTGGAGGAGGCTGGAAACGGCGCAGGGGCAGGCCCAAAACAGGGCTGCCCCAGGGTATGCTCCACTTGAACTTGGGTTTGCCTCACTCCAAGTTGGTCCACCAAGGCCTGTTGGCCTTTCTGGTAGCCAAAATGGTGGACCACTTAGGGTGGCTCATGCACGTGCTGGTGGGACTCACCGATGGCACCCACATCTCCTGATTTGACCTGAAAAATAAACATTACAGTGGGCCAAACAGAGGTTTCAATGACAGAGGTATTAATTCACACTGCTTCCTTCGGTACGGCACACTCGAGATTGGAATCTGACTCATTTTTAGGTCCATCGCTTAAAATGATCAGGCAAAGTAGATGAACAGTGCGGATAAAACAGATACATAAAGATGAGTATCACAAAGTGGGCCACAGCTGCAGCATGGCCTGGACGCATTGCGTACTGACAATGCTTTGTGGGCCTGCATATTATAGATGTGTTTTATCCGAGCTATCCATCGATTTTTTCCAAATCATTACAGGGCATTTGCCAAAAACATGCGTGAGATCCAAATCTCGAGTCCAACACGCCGTAAGAAAACAGTGGCAATTGAACGCTCACCATTAAAAACTTTGCAGGGCTCATTATAATGTTTATTTGTCATGCTACCTGTTGATTAGGTCACGCTCACCTGAATGAATAAAAGGCACAAATATTACTTAATCCAAAACTTTTATGATTCCTAAGAAGTTTTTATTGGTGAGTGTTCAATCACTATCCTTTCCATTAGTGTGGTCCCTATCAGACTTGGATCTGCCTAATTTTTGAATTCATGCTATAAAATATTCTTAAAACTAGATGGAATGCGTAGATAAGACATATAAGTCATGATGGGTCCACAGAACACTGTCAGTGGTCACCTTGCTACTAACCCTCTCAGTACGCAAGCCGGAAAGTTTTGAAACTAGCTGCTATGCGTTTGCCTGCACCCAGGTCTGTGTGACTTACGAACAGGTTGGATGGCGTATAACCATCACGGTGGGCCTTAGAAAGGTTTCACCAGGGTACATTAATGTCCCTACTGTTTTTACTGTTTTCTGTGGTGTGGATCACCTAAGATCTGGATCTGTCTGAGCCATGGCCTAAATTGATCTGCCAAAGCAGATGGACGGTGTGGATAGACACATACAACACGGTGGGTTCCACAGAGTGGGCCACCTGCTAGACAACGTGCATAGGCTCACTGCCCTGCAGCGTGGTCCATTCGTGTGGACCCCCTCCAGGTCTTAGAGTATGCTCACATCATTGTTTTGGACGCGGATTTCATTGAAAAGCCTTTCACATGAAATTCCTGTAGAAACCTAGGTGGGCCCACCGTGAAGTTTATGAGAAATCTATTCCGTATATCCGTTTTGTGAGCTCATCTTAGGTCCGGAAACCAAAAGTGAACCGCACGGAAGGAAAAGGTGGGTAGGGTAATTCCTACCGTTGAAACATCCCTGGGTCGACGGTGATGTTTTCATGCCAGCCAAACCGTTCATAACGTCATTCCTACTGGGATGAACTAAAACTACAAATATTACCCTGATTCACAACCGATTCAAAACTTATGTGGCTCATGAATAATTCAACTGTAGATGTTCATTCCTCATGTTTTCACTATATTTGAGTCTTGGAATCGGCTCATTTTTGGCTCCACACCCTAAAATGAGCTCAAAAAGCAGATGGACGGGGTTGATATCTCACAAACATCACGGTGGGCCCTACCTAAGTGAGCTTCCTGCAAAGCCTTTAGCAGGAAATCCGCGTCCTGTGTTTTCCCCTCATACCCTCGGACAGGCCACGTGGCCTTGTGAGCAGGTTAGATGGTAGATAAACAACGTGTAGGGCCTGAAAAGGCTTCAATGGTGGACGTCACCCGAAGTGTGTTCCACCTGAGATATAGATCTATCTTATTCTGGCGAAATGAATGAAACGTATGGAACACAAACATCGTCACCCCGAGGAAAGCAGCGCCGGTTGCTGTTTGGTACAGCAACAGGCTGCCCAGCGGCAGCAGCCATTATTATTATTATTATTATTTTCTCTCCATCTCTTTTCTTCCCGCCGGTGGGTTCCACAACCATGATCCACTTCGTCCATTATTTTGGCCAGCCCATGGTGGGCCCTCCATACATGTTCATGCACACAGGTGGAAAAGACTCGTACGTATGGAGTTTTTGAGTTGTAGAGATTTTGGTACAGAAGGGGAGATTAGAAAGGAAGAAAGGAGTAGGAAGGGAAGAAAAACGTGGAATGAATGATGGGTTGGCAAGGTAAGGGTAGGCTTTTGACTTCTAGAGAGAGAGAGAGGTAGCTTTGTAGGAGCATTTTGGAGATTTGCAGGGGGTAGGTGGCACTTTAATAAGGGTATTTAGGTAATTAGTATGATAAGTGATGGATTGATGGAGAAAAAGATGATGGAGGTTGATGGGTGATAGATTGAGGGGAATTTAGATAATTATGATGATGGGTGATGGATTGATGGAGAAAAAGATGATGAGGGTTGATGGGTGATGGATTGAGGGGTATTTAGGTAATTAGGATGATAGTTGATGGATTGATGGAAAGAAAGATGATGGGGTTGATGGGTGATGGATTGGTGGGACAGATTAACAAGATTCTTCGAGATTTGTTTAAGGCCTGAACTATGCGTATGTTACGTAGCCCACCTCGAATTGTGCTAACAAAATCATCTTTCAAATCGGGTATCACAACGGGGCATTGGAATCACAGTGCCCGCACGATCGCCATGGTATAAGTCTCGAGGCATTGTGGTATTAAATTAGGATCATGATCGGTGCTTTTCAATTTGGTCCGTGTGAGACGTGCCAGCACCGGAAACTAAGTGTACAGTCGGTCTTACATGGATACAAGTCTTACATAGCCACCTGGCTTTAGTGATGGCTCTAGAGATATGGTATGTTGTCTGAGAAAATCATTATGTCCTCAAGCAGGCTCCACATGCCTAATTCCAGCGTTTCCATGATGTGGTTATTGGTGCTACTTCTCTCAAAGTGGACACGATCCATCTTTATTTACTCGCACCACTTCCCATGCATTCTCATCCTTTTTGTTTATGTGGATAACCTGTTACGGACTTGTAGTGACTCTTCTAAGATTATTGAGTTATAGATTATTCTATCCTCTTCATTTCATATGAAGGTTTGAGACCCCTCGCTTATTTTCTAGGTCTTGAGATCTCTCGATCTGAGCCTGAATTTGTTGTTAGCTAGCATAAGTATACCACATATCTCATTACTCTTGTACAATCAACTAATTAGAAGTTTGTTCAAACTCCTATGAAGCTAAATGTTCACTGTAGCTGTGATGATGGCAACTGTTTGGAGCTGCCCACACTTTACTGTCACTTGGTGGGCAGTTTGGTGTACTTAGCAATGACATTGTATATGTTGTTTAGGTTGTTAGACAATTTGTTTCTGCCCTAAGGACTCTTCATATGACTACCGTACTTCAGATTATTCAGTACTTGCGTGGGACAATGGACTGATGGATCTCTAATTTTCTTTTTTTAGCACTCTTTTGGAGTTTTAGGCATATTCCAATGCAAATTGGGTTCCTTGTGTTGTCACCCACAGTTTTAGATATTATGTATTTCTTGGCACTTCTCTCATCTCTTGAAAGTGCAAGAAATAACTCATGGTCTCCAAGTCCAACATAAAGGCTGAATATCATGCGATGTTTGCTACACATAGTGAGATTGTGTGGATTTGAGAACTTCTATCATATATTGGTATTCATTCTATAGTTTCGACTCCATTTTATAATATGGATAACATTATTGCAGTTCAAATTACTTCCTATCACACAACAAACTCGGAAATCGGATTCACATGAATCTCAATTGCCGAATCTGATGCTGGCAGCCTTCGTAGTACTCCATTCTCGGCTCCTAGCGTCCATACGTCAGATTCCGATCCTGGGATCATATAAGGATGATTTTTTTTAAGGTACATTTAACTCATAATAAGCATAACCACAAGATTACCCAATTCACAAAGGCAACACCATCATCACATATGCACTAATATAATCATTTGAGTACGATGCTAAAAGAAAAATACATAAATCGAAAATCAAGCTCCAGAAGACCGCTGTACGCTCCAAGCTCAACACTACTACAACTTAACATCACCTGCACACATCTATCGTGCATAAGCTTATAGAAAGCTTAGAAGGTGGTGTAAGTGTATGCACAAAGTAAGTGTCAAGTATTCAATACAATATCATCATCATACAATACCGAAATTACTGGTAATCCATAAATCGTACATTATCGAAATAAGAAGAAATACTGACAAAATCATAAATTATCAGAGTAAGCAGAAATATTGACAAGATCATAAATCATATGATAACAGAGTAAGCGGAAGTATGGACAAGTCCATAAGTCAATTAATATCAAAATACGCAATATATAACAGCTATACAATAAGGAGTCATAAAGAGCCAAATATCAGATGCCGAGGATGCAATGCAATATACAAATCATATTAAGTCTGTTTATGCCATATAAGTGCAGAAACATAGAAATCCAACATGCCATATGCCTGCGGATGTAATGTAATATGCAATGTAAATGAAATGACCATACTGAAGTGTGGAGTCGGGATGATAGTACGTAGTATCACAGGCTACGGGGTCCACCATAAGGGACTTCTATCCAAACCAGTCTCATACCTAAATTTGGATAGTAAGACTCAACGTGGTAAACTCCTTATTTTAGGTTAGTCGCGTGCCCGAATGAAATTCTTGCCATAACGAAGGTACACAATAATTAGTTACGCACCACCAGCCCAAAAGGATAGTGAATGAATGAATGAGCATGCAACTCCTACTCAATGAATCCACATATCAGTACGGTTCCTCTCTGAAAAATCATCGGGGTCTATTACACTCTAAACCAGATTGTCGCCCCATCGCACGCAACAAGGTGAGTAGAAGAGACCTCACTATCCGCCTGCCAATATCGGCTCAGCTCGTCGATAGTGGACTCATTTCTCGAACTGGTCAAACTCAGCCTAATATTGCCCCCTCCTCTCGAGCAGGTAAAGTCGCACCCCCTTCCAATTGACCACGACACAATGGGAGATGCGGCCCAACGGTATACGACCCTCATGCGCTCATGCATCCACTCGGTCTAGACGTTAGAGCAACCTCTGGAACCAAGAGGGTTCTGAAACTTTCACCCAAGGATATCTATAACATCTCATGTAGAATAGATTTTCAGTGTCTCATCTGGTCATCCATGATATGTCTGTGGAGGCTACAACCCTGATGTCGTTAGGGCGTACGGTGGTCATGTCACACAAATGCAAGATGCATGAGTTACACAGTGCAATCATGCATAAATTATGCGTATACCATGCGCTCATGTGGGGCAACCCTGCCTATCAGGGAGCCTCATGAATAACCTGCCCTATGACATATGCGATGGTCAATCACATCTCATAACAAACATGCAGTTGATGCGTATGTATTATGATGCTATGATATCACATACTCATAATCGGTATCAATAATCGGCATCAACAATCAACCTCGACAATGTGGACATCTAATCAACATTGCCTCAAGGAATGACCCTCATAGGGTCAAACACATAATGGGCCGACGGCCTTACACAAAGGCCTAATATACAACATAGTAGGCCTTGCCCAAGGACCACAGATTCATCACAATGGGCCTCAACTATAGGTCGCATATACATCATATAAGTCTCGGCAATCGGTCTTGGCAATCGAAATCGGCCTCAACAATTACAATCAGAATCGGAGTAGGCCTTAGTAATCAGAATCGGTCACGACAATTAGAATCGTCAATCAGAATTGATTGATAATCGACCTTAATACTCAGAATCGGCAATCGGTTGTGATAATCAGAATCGATCGATAATTGGCCTCGATAATCGAAATCGACAATCGGTCACGATAATCGGAATCAATCGGTAATAAGAATTAGCAAATTGGTCACGTCAATCGGAATCGATCGGTAATCAGAGTCGGCAAATTGGCCACGTCGATCGGAATTGACAATCGGTCGTGATAATCGGAATCGATCGATAATCAAAATCGGCAAACCGGTCATGTCAATCAGAATCGGCCACGACAATCGGGATCGATCGACAATCAGAATCGGTATATCGGTCACGTCAATCGTACCGATCAGCAGATAAACAAAACGGGGTCCATAGATGATCAGCCGATCAACTATAGTATAAAGATCAGTACTTGGCCGTGGTTATATCAAATCCGATAATACGGAGCCATCCGTCTACAGCGAATGATACCCACTTATTTGGGTTATCCCACTTAGAGAATAGAGTGAATGGGCTTAACAAAGCCTACGGAAAGGTCATAATGAGGACATTTAACCATCATTGCACATCAATGTAGACATTTAACCAACATTGCTCCCAAGAAGTGGCCTACATAAGGGATTCATACACAATGTAACGGCTACATATACATCACGTTGGGCCTCATTCATGGGCCTCTCATATATCACGTTGGGCTTCCTACAAGGGCTTCAAATATATCACAATGGGCAACGTCCCATGAGCCTCATACAATCTCAATGAGCCACATATACATCACATCAGGCCTTACTCTCAGGCCTCGAATACATCACATTGGGCCTCGACCAATGGGCCTCAAATACATCAAATGGGTCTTAACCCACAGGCCCTAATACATCACAATGGGCCTTAAGCCATGGGCCCTAATACATCACAATGAGCCTTAACCCATGGGCCCTAATACATCATAATGGGCCTCAACCCATGGGCTCCAAATACGACACAATGGGCCTCAACCCACGAGCCCTAATACGTCAAGGTGGCCTCAACAATGAGCCTCATGCACATCAAAGTGGCCTTAACAATGGGCCGTATACACATCAAGGTGGCCTCAACATTGGGCCTCATACACATCAAGGTGGGCCCGGCAGGTAGATGGTGTGAATAAAGCACATACCTCAATGGTGAGTCTCACGTCCCACATGTGGAAAGTGAGGATATAACATATATATCACGTGTGCCCCATCGTCCCATGTTGTCTGAACGGTGAGGATGTAACACATTCATCAGGTGGATCTCACCATCCCATATATCTGGATGGTGGAGATCAAATACATAAATCAGGGTGGGGTCCACTTGAACTTTGGATCTAACTTATTTTTAGTCTCAAGCCTTAAGACAACTTGCCAAATGGTGGACGGTTGAGATGCAACATATGCATCATGGTGGGGTCCACACACATGGCCCACCAATTAAATAGATGGTTTGGATGTAACCCCTCTATCAAAGGTGCGGGTCCACTGACCGTCCAGCAGCACATGGGCATGTATAAAGCACATAGACCGGGGTGGGTTCCACCGTCCACAGCCGTAGACGGTGTGAATAAAACACATACATCAGTGGGCCCACGTGGGGCCCACCATAACGTTTATTTGTCATCCAACTGCTGATGAGGTAACACGGACCTGGATGAAAAGGGAAAACAAATTTCATAATAATTCAAAACCTCTGGGACACCCAGAAGGGTTTCAACGGCAGGCATTCAATCCTACTGTCCCCTGTGATGTGGGCCACCTGAGAGCTGCATACAGCTAATTTTTGGGGTGGGCCCACCGCAAGAAGGGACCCTCCAAATGCACGGTGTGGATTTTCCACATCCATCACGGTGGGGCCTAAGCATGGGACCCACGTCCTTGGCCAGTTCCGCCCACGCAGCGTCCTGCTGCTGCTGCAGCAGCAGCAGCGTCAGCTGCTCTGTGTATTTTTATTTTTTTTTGAAAAACAGAGTTTTTTACGGCTTTTCCATGGTAGGGGCCGCATCAGGTGAATCCACTCCATCCATTCGATTCCATAGCTCAAGACCATTCAAATGAGTCCAATATGCAGCATGTTTTGGCGAGTAGAACATCAAGGCGAGTTTTTTTAACAGTAACAATACGGTTTTCTAAGTTATGGCCTGCCAGAAAACTGGATTGACTTTATTTTTTGGCTCAACGCCTAAAACAGGCTGAGGAATGGAATGGACGGCGTGGATTGAATACATATATCAAGGTGAGGCCTACATGAGCAACCCACTCAAAGAATTTAAAATCAACTAACATTTTTGTTCATTGACTGTTGCCGTCAGAACACCCCACGCCAGTTCACACTTCTCGGTAGGAGTGCACATTTAACCGGTAGAACTATGGAACCGGACAGGAACTGACCAAATGGTCCGGTTTGGTCCGGTTCTAGAGTGCACCGGTTCCGATTCCGCTTCCAAAAATCAAAGAACTGGTCACATCGGTTCGGTTCTCGGTTTGGGGGTATGTAGAACCGAATCGAATCGTGAACCGATCCGTAGAACCAAACCGTGGATCCGATCCGTAGAACTGAACTGTGGAACCGAACCCAGAATCGAACTTGGAATCGAACCAAAAATGCTTTGATTATTTCCATATTTGACTCATGATTTATGGTTTATAATGCACCATTTAATTCTTTTCATAAATATATTTTTTCACACCTTATACAATATCTAAACCATTCATCAAATGGACCACAACATGGATGGACATGGGCTAGATAATAAAATTAAACATGTAATTGGGCTGGATTATAAAAAACCCAGAACCGTGGAACCGAACCGGTTTTAACGGTTCGGTTCTAGGGTGCCAATAGTTCGGTTTCGGTTCCAAATATCATAGAACCGTTAGGAACGATTCGATTCCAGTTTCACCCCAGAACCGGACCAAATCGAACCGTGTGCACCCCTACTTCTCGGTGGATATGTATGTAGGTCCCACGTATGGGGTCCACGGCTAGTGGGTCCTACTGTCTAGCTGTGTGGATGGTGTGGATGTGCTCATCGGTGTGGCCCACCCAATTGGGATTAAGCTTATATTTATATTTTCCCATCACCCATTAAGAGAGGGGCCCACATGGCCTGGACGGTGTAGGTCCAACGCGTCCATCAAGTGGGTCCCATGAAGGTGGACGATATGGATAAGTTACATACATCATTGGGCCATCAACAAGAGAAAAAGAGAGGGAAAACAAAGAGACGAAATGATCGTGAGAGGGGAGGGGCCCCTCCACTAAGGGCCCTCCCTATACATGCATTCATCAAGATGGGCCCACATATCAAAACATAAAATCAACAAATAGAAGCACCCACCTTTGATCTCCTCTTCCTTCTTCCGCCAACGCGATCTATAGCTCCTAAGGATGGACTTTAACGGTTGAGATTAGCTTTGGAAGGTGGGGATGGGAGATAGGAAGGTGGGCCACACTAGCTTCTCTCCTCTCTCTTGGGAAGCCATGGACGATTATTCTCTTTTGCTTGGGAGAATGGGAGAGAGAGATGAGAGAGAGAGAGAGAGGTTGTAAGAGAGAGGGATGGGTGTGATGGGTGAAAAGGTGAGTGATGGGTGATGTGTACTTTTATATGTGAGGGATGGGTTGCTTTGACTTTGGGGTTGCTGGGGGATGGGGTTTTGTACTTGATATGACAGGTGATTGATGAGATTGATTTGACATATTGTAGAGATTCTCTTCGGATTGCAAATGCGTATCGTTTTCTCGAACTGAACGCGAGCTCACATCTTTTAATCTGGGTATCGGTTCGGTGCGCAAGCTGTAGCATTGGAACCGCGGCGACGGCGTGGTCGCTAAGATACAAGTCTCAGGTTGGGCTGACTTCGGCATACAGGTCTTGGCTTAGGATCACGCGCAAACGTCGGTTTCGGCATGTAGGTCTCGAGTTGCTTCCAACCCTATTTTTCATGAGAGGACAAAGCACATAAAGGTTGATTATCACTTTATCCGAATGAAGTATCAGTCAAGCATCATTTCTCTTCCTCATGTGACGTCCCAGGATCAACTTATTGATATTCTTAACATGACGTTGCCTTCTACATATCATTCATTCTTTGTTGGAAAACTATTATTGGTTAATAACCTACATCAGTTTAAGTTGGGTATGTTAGACATATATGATTACCCATGTCACAAGTGCCACACGTTGTTCGACCGCAGGGCTGGATGATCGTGGTGGAGGGGTTTGTCCCCTCACTTGTTTATATTATATTTGTACTATTGCTTGTAATATATTTTTCCTCTTTTATCCCTTGTACCATGTTGGGTGGCTATGTGATGCAGGACACATGATTTAATGCTAACATGCAACATGGAGATTATGAAAGAGTCTATAAAGTAATTCGATCAACAAAAGATGCTAACCCACCAAGTAATTATGAGTAAACAATAGGAAAAAAAATCTGATTTAACCTAAATCACATGCTCGCATGCTAAGAAGAAATCACATAAATTAATTAAAATTAGGCCTGATGGAAGGATAAAACTTCTAATTTAGCATAGGCATGTTCCACACTTAAGGGACAAATTTATTGTTTTTATGATTAGGGTTAAGAATGAAAATTTGAAAAATTAGGGTTCATGGAAATTGGGAATTTTTGAATTAAGGTTTTTAGAAATTAAAAAAATAGGAAATTGGGGATTTAGGGTCTATAGTAGGGTTATGGATAGGGAATCAAAGGGTTTTGATGGGGGGAGGAAGGGAAAAAAGGATTGAGCGGTTGTCCATATGGTCAACCTAAGGGCTCACGCGTGTGAGTCGTTGGCTAGAGTTTTTGTATCCTCAATGGTTGATTTTGGTTGGGGTTGAAGTTGGATGATGAAAATTTGAAGAAAAAAAATGATTTGGATGATTTGGATAGGAAGGGAAGAAGATAGATGAAGTTTTTAGGAAAATATATCTTTTTGATAGAAAGGAAGAGAGAAGGAAGATAATAGATGGAAGTCTCACACCTTCGTTGAATGGGGAATGGAATTAGACTACATCCAAGATCCAAATCACATGGAGTATTCTTCAAATCATACGAAGAAGAGAAAACACAGTTTTTTTTTTTTTCAAAATAATGGCATTAGGGCTTTACACACCCATCTTTTTCTTTTATAGTCTCTGAAAATACCTTTTACAAAAAGACTCTCTCAGATAAGATTCTCAACATAAAGACGCTTAATAAATTAAAAGGTGTTCATAATTCCCTAATCTCAACACAAATATAAGGTATATAAAAAATAACTAAGCATGCAAACAATCTAAACAACTAAACTATTTTGTGGCCAATGGGAGTCCACGATCAAGATGTCCAATGATGATCCAACGGTCTGATCATCGTGTCCACCCAATCCAATGGTCCGATGTGTCCATCAATCTCCTATATATAGCCCACGTGCATCTTCCCAATGTGGGGTATTCAAATATGAATGAATATGCACGTGGGGTCTTCAATGTGGCTAGGAATGTGAATTGGGCCAAGTAGGCCCCATGTAATGGTCGTCTAGCCATAAAGAGACTGCCTTAGCCCTCCTCTAGTATAGTGCTTGGATGTCCTCATCACTGTGTCTATGTAGGAGTATTCTTGTACATTGTTCTCTTCATAGGGTTGATATATATTGTTGCTTTCTTTAAGGATTTGGCATAAAGTAAACCTTACCAAGCTAGAGTTCTATTATGTGTGGTGATTTCTCTTGGTTTTCTCCAAAACCTATCAAGTTGTACCCAAGTATCGCACTAGATGAAGATGAAAACGGTTTATATCAAGATGCACCGCATTCCAAAATTTTGAAGATTTTATAATTTCAATGAATGAAAAAAAAATCGATGAAGAAAAGTCATCTTTGGAAGTTAGTGGATCTTCCAGTTGACCATAAAGCAATTACAAATTAGTGTGTATTCAAAATCAAGAGTAAGACAAATGGTTCAATTAATGAGCATGAAGCTTTTTTCATAGCAAAAGGTTTTACACAAGTAGGTGTTGATTATGAAGAAACTTTCTCACTCATGGCCATATTTATATTAATTCGCATGATTATGGCAATTGTAGGATACCTTGATTTAGAATTATATCAGATTGATGTCAAAACTGCTTTTTTGAATGATGAGTTACATGAGACTTATATATGGAATAATGTCTTGGATATGTTAAGAAGGTTTAGCTTAACAAGGTTTGTAAACTCATAAATTCTATTTACAAGCTAAAGCAATCATCAAGCAATATTGGATAATGATTTCCATGAAGCCATTACCTCTTTCAGATTTTCTATATGAGAAGAAGACCATTGTGCATATGTGAAGTGATCTGGTTGACACTATTTGATATTATCTCTAAATGTCAATGATATTTTTTTAGTAGAGAATGATATGGAATGCTACTTTCAACCAAGGAATGACCATCTTTGAATTTTGAAACGAAAGACCCTGGTGCTGCAAATTTTATAGTAGGAATGAAAATTATAAGAAATTGCTTGAAGAAGTTTTTGGGCTTGTTGTAGGCATTTTATATTGAGAAGATTGTAAAATGATTTGGAATGCATAATTCTAAATCAATTGAAACTCCAATCAATAAATACTCTAAATTAAATAAAGTATGTGTACCCTTTATAATTGTAAAAAGTAGTCTATGTCACTTGTTCCTTGTGCTAGTGTGGTAGGTAGCCTTATATATGTCAGGCTATGTACAAGGTTAGATGTGTGTTATGATTTGGGTCTTGTGGGTCAATATCAATGTAATCTAGACTGGGCACATTGGTAAATAGTCAAGAGGATTTTCCGCTACCTCCAAGGAACAAAGGGTTACAAGTTGCATTATAAAGGCATCGAACTAAGGGAGTAGGCTCATTTTAATGCATCTTGAGAAGATGCTCAAGATGGAAGCAAGTCTACTTCGGGTTATGTGTTTATGCTAAATGATGTTGCATCTCATGGTGTAGTAAGAAACAATATTCAACTGCTCTTTTGACTATGGAAGTTGAATATATTACATGTTGTGCAACAATTAAGAGGTTGGGTGGATTATGAGGTTTTTTAGAGCCTTGGGTATTGTTCTTGTTATTAAAGCTCCTTCTGATAAGAATGGATACCACATTGACTATAAACCTCGTGAAGGATCTAGAACACCATTAAGAAATCCAAGCAAATTAAGATTAAATATCATTATGTCAGAGATTAGGTGAGAGATGGGCATGTTGTACTTGAATATATTCCCACTAAAAAAATGCTAGTTGATCCCATGATGAAACCTATTGCTAGAGACATATTTGAAATACATGTTAAGCATGAGAGAGTGTAGAAATTTTTAAAGATTTTCATTTATATTCCCTATTAGTTGTGATGGCAGGGATCCCACCATGCAGTGGTTGAGACTTAAACATGTGAGATGTGATAAAGTCCATACACTCCAAAGAGTGGGTGATGTAAATTATTAATGTCTTGTATTCAAGGACTATTTTATGAAATTAATTTAATTAATGGCTACATATTAATTAAATATGCACCTGCAGTCAATTTTTCTAAGCGTTAGATCATCAGCGGTGGTTTTTTCTTTAATAGGTCAGTCTTCCTTATTTGCATGGGAATTGACCCCCTATGACATGTGAGTGCAAGGCATGTTCAAGATGAGGAAGCATGTAGAGGTGCAACTGCCTTCCATAGCAATGCAGAAGATGAGGTAGCATAGGCATGACCGTTTCTAGTTACAGCTATGTATATGAATTATTTGATCTTTGATGCGTTGGCCATGTTCAAATGAATTTTTGCATGTGTTAGTGTATATTGGCCTATGTCATCACACAATTGATAGCTTTGAGTGATTGGGGAAGAGAGTCCGGGAGTCGAATGAAATTCACAGTGATAGCAGGGTTAGGAGTTACCGTGCTAAGTTCGCACTCGTGCGCATTAGGTAGGACCTCTATTTGATGAGGTTATGAGTTGCGGAGCCAATACTCACATGCTTTAGGGTAGACCTCTATCTCCTGATGATATCATGGCCTGTATAGAGCAAAGTTAAGAGTTATTGAGCTAGTACTAGCACGCTTTAGGTGGGACCTTCATTTAATGAGGTTAAGAGTTGGTGAGCAAGTACTCACGTGCTTTAAGCAGGACTGAAGCATTGTAGGCCTTATGTATACCTAATAATACCTAACTTGCAATGTGGGTCAGTGACTACGTGCTCAGAGCGTTGAGTTAGACTCTGCTCTAAGATCGATTACCTACTAGTTCTTGATTTGATCTAATCAATGCATTGTGCTACCAAGCCGATCTTATCTGTGACTCTTGTGTCCTCAACTACCCACCTTTGCATACGGGAGAATGAGATTGAGTGTCACTACTTTAGCATACAATATGAATGTTATGATTGATTCGGTTCGGGATGTATTTTTAGGAAAGCAAGTTAGACAAGTCTAAATTGTATAGTTGTGTGGAAATGACCCCTTGGCAGTGATACTAGGTTCTTAAGATCATGATTGTGCACTTTGAGACTTATTTGCCTCGGCATTTAAAGTTTTGTAAGATAATGATTTGCAAGCCATTTGTTAAAATTATATGTATCTAAATAATTTATTTTTTTCAAAAACTTCAAAGAATGTTTGCAAAAGATTTGTGATTTGAACTCAATAAGAAGATAAATGCATATAGTGGTAGAGTGACCCTATATTGAAGGCTATTTCCATCCGATGTAATCATGCAAGTCTAGGGTAGGCCTTGGAAATCTTGGGAGGCTATGTGCTAATGTTGTGGCCTCTTGGCGTATAGATATGAATGTGTAGAGGCACTAAAATCCCGACTGGTCCTGCCTCCCCGATTCTTGCTCCTTGTTGTGTTCCCCACTAAATGGTTGAGTGGGAGATGTAGGACATGTGGTTGGGGGTGGTAACCTACCCTTGAGCCTTAGGTCCCCCCTCCACCACCCCCCCCCCCCCCCCCCCCCCCCGTAAGTGGCGTACTCACACCATGTCTAGAAGATAGCACATTCTTGCCTCCGTAACGGACTACGTACACCTGCGCCTTTGTCTATAGGATTGCATACTCACCCCTCCCTTTGGTTGGCTAGTCGCTTACTCCTATTTCAGTAAGAGGTGAGAAAGAGAACGAAGTAATGGGACATTTATATGTGGCTCCTCCACCTGCATTTGATCCAGACTGTGTCATCAGCGTACCATCTTTGCCATCGGATTAGGGAGGTGAATTTGCTTGTCTTCCTGTATGTGATTGATTTGAGCAAGCCTCTGCTTTTGCATTTCGGCTCTCCAACTTGGTCGTGTAATCATGTCTCTAAATCCATAAGAATAATAATAATAAAATATAACATGTCACGCTATCTGCACATGCCCAAACATCATTTTCTTCTCTCAGAACTAAAGAAAAGACAATATTTTTCTTTTCCACAGTTTCCCAATGTGATGTTTTTCTTTCCTCGGCTACTTTTTTACTTCCACAATCCAACATAGAGTGCATCAATGGTGCATTTGGTTCGCTATTGAATCAAATTACAATTGCTGCTCTAATGAAGAGGAAATAAGCATACTTCCATTTCGTTGGCATTTGTGTAGATATTTTGCCACTTGGAAATTGGAGTTGACAGGAAAAGCAACTGCAGTTTTGGAGTTACTAGCAACATTACTAAACTGGTGATTTTCTCTTCATTGAATTGAATGCTAGAGATAATATTTTTTTGTGCATCCAAACGCAGGCTAATGATTCTCAAGAAAACCGCAAACTAGATTAAGAGAAATTAACCAAAACTTTGCACTTTTAAACAGCATTATTCATCTTTGACTATGTTTCTCTCTTCATCTCTCTTCATCTCATCTTGAAGTTGAAATATCTTCAATTGGTCTGTATGAGGTGAATCAATAACGCCATTGACTTCTCTGCATTTCCTATTTTCATATGAAATTTCAGATAGCCATTTGTTTTTGCAGGTGAAAAAGATCCCAGATAAATTTCAATCCGTAGAGCAGTATTGTGGATCGTTCATTTTTCCTTTGATTGAGGAAACACGGTCTGACCTGTGTTCAAGTATGGAGGTTCTCTCTAAAGCACCAGTCTATAGAATACAATTAGTTGGGGTATCTAGTTGTAAGGATGTATATGGCATTTCCATGGAACCTTTCAAAAACGTTTTGGATAAGGGAGGAAAAGAAACTTCCGTTCCAAAGACAGGAGATATCTATGCTTTGTGCAATGTGGTACCTTCAAGAGTTGCTGATCTAAACTGTGGTGGGAGATCCTACACTCTTGGTTTAGTTACTGAGAATAAAGATGCTGAAAGTGGACCACCATTTGAAGTTCAAGCCAAAGTATTGAAGGAGGTTGTGGCTCCAGAAGGAAAGGAGAAACCTCTTTTTGCTGTTTTCTTGATCAATATTACGACAAACAATCGTATCTGGATGGTCTTGAATGCACCCTTTAGAAATTCTAATGTCATAAAGGAAGCATTGTGCACCAATTCTTCAGTATGCCACATCCCTTGATATTTGCTTTTTCATACATTTGATACGTCAGCCATCCTCTTGAACAAACATACCTCATTTTCTTTGAAAGAAGAAATGATTTTATTTTTCTTCTTTTAAATACACACCGATAGAGATGAATTTTTTGTAGGTCACAATGGAAGGGTGATGTCCCAAAAGTCTCCTAGATTGGAAGATCTCATGCCTTTCATCTTTGGTTAATTTCCATTTAATATGGATGATTGTCCTTTTTTCTTTTTCCTTGACTGGTCATCTGTACACCGATGATTGTGGCATTATGACCTACCATTTTTGGTCCACAGTTTAAAAACACGGAAACAGCCTAGTTGGGTTGAGTCAACTCAAAAACTCAGATGAGTTTCTTGAAAACTCGTATGAGTTTTTATGTGTTTTTTCAATATTATTAATAATTTAAAAGTATATATATATATATATATATATATATATATAATATAAATATAGTCTAGTCATCTTAACTCGAACTGAGTTTTGTCAATATGTGTGTGTGTGTGTGTGTGTGTGTGTGTGTGTGTGTGTGTGTTTGTATGGCTTTCTTGAATTATGATTGATTCTTGAGCAGAGAGTTTTTCTCAAGTGTTGGTGAAATCTGGTCCAGTTGAATCGACTCGGTGAGTCAATATTTGTTTTTCAAAATTTTAAGGTATGGTTGGAGCATCTCCAATCCATGGCAGGTCCATTTATCGAAATCCTACAACTAAGCCATCAATACTTTTTTCTCTGAAGAAGAAGAAAAATAGAAGGTTAACCATGGCATTTTCCATTGTCATGTTACCCGGAAGCCTCACTCGGGTGATTAACCTGTTTCAGTGTTTTGTTCTTTACACAGGTTGGGGAAAGTTGCAAAAACTGTTCTTCTGGAGAATTTGGGCAGAATATCAAAGTTTTTTTGCAAATAATTCGATCCAGTTTATGCTCATTCGATCTGAATGAGTCACAAACCAGAGCTGTATTAAGTTCTATAGCAGCAAAGCAATGCAAGCATATGCATTCAATTCAACTAATCTGGGGCCCACTGGGGACTGGAAAGACGAAAACAGTCAGTACAATGCTACTGGCACTTCTAGCATTGAAATGCAGGATAGTTATGTGCGCACCGACAAATGTTGCTGTCTTAGACGTGGCCTCGCATCTCCTGAGGTTGTTGAGAGAGTTATGTTCTACTGACCTATGCCCATTGGGAGACATACTTTTAATGGGAAAAAAGGACCGGATGAACATTACTGACGATCTCAAAGATATTTTTCTCAATCACCGCATCGATAAGCTTTTGAAGTGCTTATTTGGTTGGAGAGATAAGCTAAAGCTAATGATACAATTTCTCAAAGATTATGTTCCTCAGTATGGAATCTATTTGGAAGAAATGGCAAAGACGGTTAAGACGGGTGCGGATGCCTTGACATTTCAGGAGTTTGTCAAGAGCCGATTTGGTGGCGTTGCATTTGGTGCCATTGCAGAGTCACTGAAGAATCATATTAGAAGCTTTTGTACTCACTTACCATCACTTCACTTTCGAAAAATAACTTCGAAAAGATGGTTTCAGCTTTCAAGTTGATTGAATCTCTTGAAAGCTTGTTCTGTACTAATAATGTCAGCGACAAGGAGCTCAAGAAACTATTTATGCAGTCGAAAAGAGAAATTTTTTTATGCAAGGCCCAAAATGAGTGTCTTCAAATTCTAACAGATCTTCAAGAAAATCTGATTCCCCAAGTTCTCGAAGAAGAACCAAGAGATCTTAAAGGAAATTTTCAGTTTCCCGATTTTTGGAAAAAAGATTTGATTCGAAAATTTTGCTTGAAAAGTCCTACCCTCATTTTTTGCACGGCTTCTAGTTCATCTACATTGCATCTTTTAAATAGCGAACCATTTGAGCTGGTGGTTATCGATGAAGCTGCTCAGTTGAAAGAATGCGAGTCGTTGATTCCATTACAACTACCGGGTATACAGCATGCTATTCTTGTCGGCGACGAGTGCCAATTGCCTGCACTTGTTAAAAGCAAGGTTTACATTTGCTTCTCTGTTGGCTCTTATCTGCAAATTGTTGGGTTTAATTTTGTCCTCAGTTTGTACAAGCGGGCCAATGGTTGGGTTCAAGACTGTTGATCTGATCAGCCCTGTATAGTATGGTCCACACCCAAAAATTCTCCTCAATGGGGCCTCAACCTTCTCTCTCAGAAGCTAGACAGCTGAGGGAAGAAAATAATAATAATGAGACAGAAACTGTTCACAGTCCAGTTGATCACCGAACTGTTGACCCCACTTGAACAACCCAAGAAAATCTGACAATGGGTTGTGTCATATAATTCCTCATGGCATACAATTGTTGCTGATATAAGTTTTCTTTGTATTTTAATATTTTACTCTCTTTTAGGTTTCTGAGAAAGCTGGCTTTGGACGAAGCCTCTTTGAGAGGGAGAGGTTGAGTTCGTTGGGACATAAGAAGCACCTTCTCAACGTTCAGTACAGAATGCATCCTTCCATAAGTGTTTTCCCAAATGCCAATTTTTATGGTAACCAGATTTCCGATGCTCCAAGTGTCAAGCATAAAATTCATGAAAGGCGGTACCTTCACAGCGTATGTATGGTTCATATTCATTTATTAATATTGACGATGGAAGGGAGACAGTCAACAAAGGAACTAGTTGGAAGAATATGGTAGAGGTGGCTGTTGTTTTGCAAATATTGAGAAGCCTTTCAGAAGGTATGTGCTAGTATTCGAAGTATCGGTATTGCTACAAGTTTTGCTGCCCACGGATATGGAAACAATGTCGATATCAATGATAATATCACTAATAACCAGAAATGTAGGGAAAATTTGAGAAAATGGTGGAATTTTTCAATGAAACTACAGGAGATGCTAAAATACACATATTTGCATATTTAGGAATTAAAAAACTGCAACAAGAATGCATACATAATAAGCTTCCATTTAATGGGGGCCTAAAAACATGTTGTCATAAGAAACCAGTCTATCCCATGCGTCCCATCTATCCATCCAAACATCCAATCTTCCATCCAATTATCCATTGATATTTCAAAATTAATATCAACAACACGTGATATTTTGCCAAGAAATCGTTGACAACTGGAAAGGAAATGAAAGACTGTGGTCTTAATATTGCCCATGTTGCGATAACGATGATATTGCAATATGATCGATATTATCATTGACAATTTGAATATTGCATACAACCATGTGCCATAAACATATCGATATGATTTTTTTAATAAACAGATTTTTGGTGATATCGATATATTGGCAATATCATCAAAATATCACTGATACACTGGCAATACAAGCAACAACTAGAATTTACATATTTGAAAATGTTGGCGATATTACAATAGTGATACAAGTGTCGCCTAGAATGTACACAATAAAAAATATTACCAATACTTAGCGATACATTGCCTATACCAGAAACTTCTAAGACTACCAGTGTTATCGGCATTGACGAGCTGGTGATAAGGATAATATCGGGGATACTCCGAACAATGGTATGTGCATTGTCAAACACTTGAATATTATCCTCTGCAATTCATTTTTAGCATGAAATATTTCATCTTGGGGTAAAGAATATGTGAATTCACTTCTGTTATGTTTGTGTTTGATGTATCATGTATTTTAAAGAATGTTGTTATATGTGTAGCCCACCTAATAAGTGTTGGGGACCTTGCACAAAACCTTAGGATCTAACCTCCCGAACAAACCAGAATTATGGATAATAAAGCAATGGAATAAATCAAAGCAACAATCACACACCACACAAGACATTTGTATGTGGAAAACCCTCAAAGAGGTAAAAACCATAGGACCTCGTCTAGATCAACAATCCACTATGAAGCAGAACGTTACAACAAATCACAAGCACACCTTGTTATGATCAAACCTTCATCACTCATGCAAGAGTGGATAAATAGTAAGAGAAACAAAGAAAACTGAGAGATCTCACCGATTACGAGGACATAAAAACGTTGAGATGTTGATTGTACAGTAAATCACCTCCACAAGCATAACCTCCCTTTTACAAGCGTCCTCTCTCTCTTTCTCTCTCTCTCACACCTTTGATAACCTTCTTGTGTTTTTCTTGTCACAAATCATACCCTAGAAAAACCCTAGAGACCCTTTTTTATAGTTTTAGGAAACTCTCTTCCGCATCCCAGTTGCAAAACAAAATCCGAACAAAATCGCGGAACGAATCTGCATAACCACAACCGGTTGAGCGCCACCCACGACCGGTAGAACACCCCAGAGAAAAATAGCCCAAATTCGTTGGACTTTGAGTCAAGTCACGGATCGACTCCACGACTGGTCATGCACCAACCCACGACCGGTCATGCAGGACTCACGACCGGTCGAGCACGGGTCAAAAACCCCATCAAATCTCTCCCTTTTTGACCCAGGAGGGATTCACCTTCTTCAAGCCAGCGTGGTTTCTACAAACCTCAAACTTGCCCTTGAGCAAAGCCTTGGTCATCATGTCTGATCTATTATTGTCCGTGAGAACCTTCTCAAGCTGTAACACCTTTTGTTCCAAAGTATTCCTGATCTAGTAGTACCGAATCTCTTTGTGCTTTAACTTGGAATGCTGACTTGGATTCTTGCTCAAGTGTATAACACTCTGACTATCGCAATAGACCACATGCTGCTCCTGCTTCGGGCTAAGTTCCTATAGGAACCTCTTCATCCAAAACATCTCTTTACATGCCTCTGTGATTGCAATGTATTTGGCCTCTGTCGTCGACAATGTTACGAACTTCTATAGCTTGCTCTGCCAAGAAATCGCTCCCCCTGCAAACGTGAACATGAACCCTGATGTAGACTTCTTGGAGTCAATGTCACCTGCCATATCTGCATCTGTGTAGCCCTCTAACACAAGTTTACCGTTACCATAGCATAGGCTCAACCTGGATGAGCCTCTTAGATACCGCGGTATCCACTTCACCACTGCCTAATGCTTTTTGTCAGGATTGGCAAGATACTGGCTGACAACACCAACCGCATATGCTATGTCTGGGTGTGTACACACCATAACATACATTAAACTTCCTACAGCAGACGTGTAGGGTATCTTCTGTATCTCTTCCACCTCTGCCTTCGTCTTGGGACACTGCCTATCGCTCAATCTGAGATGACCATCCAGTGGAGTACTGATCGGCTTCACTGCATTCATATTGAACCACTCTAGGACTTTCTTAATATACCGCTCTTGTGACAACCAAAACTTTCTGCTGCTTCTGTCACGGGTTATTTCCATTCCTAGGATTTGTTTAGCTGGGCCCAAGTCTTTCATCGCAAATGAATTGCCTAACTCCTGTTTCAGCCTGTCAATCTTCTTGATGTCTTTTTCCATGATAAGCATGTCATCAACGTATAACATCAGAACTAAGAAATCACCATCTGAGAACTTTCGCGTGAATACACAGTGGTCCAATTCCGTTCTGTCATACCCATGCCGTAACATGAATGAATCGAACTTCTTGTATCATTATTGTGGAGCTTGTTTCAGCCTATATAAGCTCTTCCTCAGCTTACACACCATATGCTCTTTGCCCTTGACTTCGAACCCCTCTGGTTGGTACATGTAGATCTCTTCTTCTAGGTCACCATGGAGGAAAGCAGTTTTAACATCTAACTACTCTATCTCCAGATCCATGCTAGTTGCCAACCCAAGCAATACCCGTATGGATGTCATCTTCACCACTGGTGAGAATATCTCCTCGAAGTCTATGCCTTTCCTCTGACCGAACCCTTTTACTACAAGTCTGGCCTTGAACCTCGTCTGTGAATTCTTCTGCTCAACCTTCTTTCTGAACACCCACTTGTTGCTCAAAGCTTTCTTGCCCTTAGGCAGTTTCACCATGTCATAGGTGTGGTTCTTATGCAAGGATTCCATCTTCTCTTGCATAGCTTTCAACCACTCCTTATGCTCGTCGGCTAGGGCCTCAGAATAATCTTCTGGCTCTCCCCCATCGGTTAGCATAATGTACTCATGTGGTGAGTATCTCTTGGACGGCTGTCTGTCCCTAAATGACCTCCTCATCTGTGGCTCAACAGGTGGATCAAGTAGGGGCTGCTCCCCTGGTCCATCTTCTGAAGGAGCTCCCTCGTCCTCTGCACCTTGCTGTACTCCCCCGTCATCAGGCACCACGGGATGAATAATCGGATCCATGTCCTTTATCTTACCTGAACTAGGCTGGTTCTTCTCTGGCTTACCAATGTCTTCTATACACTGATCTTCAAAGAAAACCATATCTTTGCTCTTGATGAGCATCTTCTCGGTCGGATCCCACAATCTGTAACCGAACTTTTCATCACCGTACCTTAAGAACACACACTGCTTGATCTTTATATCGAGCTTGGACCTCTTGTCCTTTGGTACGTGAATGGATGTCCTACATCCAAACACCCTGAGATGATTGTACGATGGATCCTGTCCAGTCCACACCTTCTCAGGTACTTCTCCATTCAACGGGGCTAATGGAGACCTGTTTATCAAATACACCGCTGTGTGCATTGCTTCTCTCTAGAACGTCTTGGGCAATTTCAGATGGGATAACATGCATCTTATTTTCTTAACAATAGTGCGATTCATTCGTTCAGCTACACCATTCTGCTGGGAGATCTTAGGAACCGTCTGTTCATGCCATATACTTAGGGACTTACAGTACTCGTGAAAGTTGCTAATGTATTTACTACCATTGTCAGTGCGGATGCACTTCAATGATATACCTGTATCTTTCTTGACAATAGCATGAAACAATTTAAATACACTAAAGACCTCGTCCTTGAATTTCAAAGCAGAAACCCAAACCCTCCTAGATGTGTCATCCATAAAAGTAACAAAATACAATGCCTCACCCAAGGTTTTTGTCCTCATAAGACCACAAACATTAGAATAAACCAAATCTAATGCATGCACTTTATTAACATCCTCATTGCTTTCTTTGAGGGAATATGGACTTTGAAGAGCTTTAATGTCTTCCTATGTGATGAGAGACCTGGATCAAGTGCACTCCTTCCTTGTGTCCATATGGAAAGTCACATGACCTGGACATGTGCAAATAGCACCCGGTTCAAGTTAAGTGACAGATAAAGGAAATGCTAGTCGTTAGTTATTACACTTTTGATTGTGGGATGTCAACCACATTTTTATTAATAGTTATGCAATGATTGTTTCTTTGGCACTCTTTAAGGACGCATTTGCTTTTCTTTAATATTGCATGAATGGTTTGGGTTTGATTTTTGTTTTTACAGCATCCATTGCATTGGGACAGAGGGTTAGTGTTGGTGTTGTGTCACCCTACAATGCTCAAATTGTTGCAATTAAAGAGAACCTAGGAAAAACATATGAACCATATGAGGACTTTGTTGTGAATGTCAAGTCCATTGATGGGTTTCAAGGTGGTGAAGAGGATGTGATCATAATGTCTACTGTCAGGTCAAACAGTAATGGATCAGTCGGTTTCCTTTCCAATACTCAACGGACAAATGTGGCTTTGACCAGGGCCAGGTATGCTTCTCTTACTTAGATATTAGGAGTCATCAATCACCAACCCGTCAAATAAAAGCACTTGTAAGTCCTTTTACTTTGATAAAACCACTTTCATTAGAGCTGGCTTCTCGTCTCTCTCTCTCTCTCTCTCTCTCTCTCTCTCTCTCTCTCTCTCTCTCTCTCTCTCTCTCTCTCTCTCTCTCTCTTCAGGCACTGCCTTTGGATTTTGGGGAATGGGCAGACCTTAATTAAAAGTGGTTCCATCTGGAAGAAAATAGTCCTTGATGCGAAGCATCGGGGATGCTTCTTTAATGCTAAGGAGGATGAGAGTTTGGCCGAAGAAATCATCCGTGCCAACAAACTTGAGGAGGACTTATCAAGACATTTTGCTTCTCTTAATCTAGGCAATGAACCTGGTGGTTCAGCTCGAGAGTTAAGGTAGGTTGTTGTTTTGCATGTGAGAGTTGTTTATATGGTCTTGTGCATTAAAATAATAAAAATAATAAATAAATAAATTGTGATCCGGACCGTCGATCTCTCCCTACTATGGATGTCCCAGATATCTTGCAGATTGGAAGATCCTAGCTATTTAATCTTTGAACTTTGTTCCACTTGAATGTGACCATTTGTTGGGAAATAATTAAGCTATTAGGATTTTGTAATTGGTGAGACTTTTGGGGCATCAGCATCCATGGGTGTGCCCATCAGATGAACATTCTAGATAACTTCTAGATAACCAAACCATGGCCACCCATGAAGGGGATACGGCACATCAGAAAATTCTGTATTTGCCAACTATTAGAACCCTGCAATTCTTCTCCAAATTTCATCTTATATTGAAAGTCATATGTATTCATGGCAACTACTTCTTAACACAATCCTATCAACAAAAACTTCGAGAACAGGGATTCCAAGAATAGCTTCAGGGTGAAAGCAGGTTCTGTGCAAAGTACTGGTAGTCAACCAATGAGTGCCTAAACTCGTCTATTTTATTGCAGGGGTAAGATTTCACATCTTAAGAGTCCCAAAAGAACTGACCCCATGGAGGGATTATCAAGTAACTTAGCTTCGCTCAATCTAGGGGAGGAACATGGTGATTCAGCCACAGTTTCAAGGTGAACCATCATTTTAAATTTCCGTCTTGTATTGAAAGTTGTTTGGGCCTGTCATAGCTACTCATTGCAATCCCACTAATGTACAATGCTAGTGATTCCAACAAGAGCTCGGGATTGAAAGCAGGTTCAGTACAAAGTATTGATAATTCTATACTTTGCACTAAACCCACTTTCGTATATGTGATGTAAGCTATAGCTGGTAACATTTTTATTCCATGTATTGCATTTTTGCATTTATTGTTTATAGTTGATAACAGTTTTTATGGTTTCTGTTTGTTTGTTTTGACTAATTTTGATGGTTGGACATGAATTAATGAGATGATGTTGTTTTTGGGAACAATTATATCCCACTCTTTTCATAGAACAGAATTCAATTTTGCAATCTCTGCATTGGTTGCTCCTTCTGCCTGTCTCTGGACCCATATGCATCCATTTTCAGACAAATGGAATTGCCGATTTCCGGGAAAAACCATGTTGCTGGGAACTATCGAGTATGGTCAAAGGAAATCATGCTGGAAAGATGATGTCGATGATTGACTGGTGGCTTTAAAACGAATGAACAAAAACAATAACAGTCAATTGTCCACACTGTAAAAGATTGATGGTCAGAATCATCATCTCAGTGCGACATTTTTAGCATGGCTTTGGTATCATCTGACTGCAGCTTCATGTGGACCCCCAGATATTATTGCATGAGTACCAGGCATTGCAATGCATGAAAGAACATACTCTAGGAAAAAATGACCAAGATGCCTCAGTGCTATTCTATTCTTATGTGTATTAAGACAACCAAAGCAGTCAGTAAAACATGATTTTTTGGATCATCTTATGCATGTTTTTCATTAGCATGGATGCGAGAGAAAGACTCAGAGCATCCATGCTATCTTTAATACAATGAATATCAAATGCTGCATTTTGCATGTGATTGCTGATTTTATGATTTCAGTTCTGTTGGAAGCTCTTTGTTTTCGCTGTGCCTCTAACACAACTTCATTCATGCATTGCGAGAACAGAGATTCTAAGAAAACTCAAGAGTCAAAAGCAAGTTCACCGAAAGAGACTGGTAATCATTCTCGACCTATGAATACTAGCACTAGTGTCAATTTCCAAAACAGGAGTAAAGGAGAAGCTGCTGGGGAAAGTAGTCATGCACACATGCCCGATGGAGGTAATCTGCATGTGCTCAATAAAGCAATTCATGTGTGTTCGTGTTTATTGCAAAATATTCAGTTTAATCAACAAGAAATGGTGGGTCTCTTACTCATGGATTACTGTTCCAACTCTGAGGTCATGGGTTCGAGAACCCATGTGGTTTATGTGGGTTTGAGAGTGTGTGTGGTCATGGGTTCAAGGACCCATGTGGTGTGTGTGGGTTTGAGAGTGTGTGTATTCACCTTTCGAAAAAAAATCAACAAGAAATGGAAAACACATGCAAATGAATCATAGTATTAATTGGGAAGTAGCCCCGAAATTTCATAAATTGTTTCCATCAAGTCCATCTTGAAAGCAACATAATTTCATTTTGGTGCCTGTAACATCAATATGTTCAGGTCAGGTCAGGTTGAGAGGAGTTCAATCAGGTCTAGATATCAACCCCTGGATCCAATACATCAATATGTAAGTTCAATCAGCTTCTATATGTTGCAATCTTGCCCAGAGGTAGTCGTCGTCATCATCACCACCACCACCACCACCAGTATTATTGTCATATTCACCATCATTAATTAATTATTTATCATTCTGGTCACTGGATTCCCATTACCATATAGCAACTTATGTTTCGTTTGTTGCATCTGTCTTACTGTCATTTATGTTTATGCTTCTGCATTTTGGCCAGCAAATAACATATATCGCAATGCAAATTTTTCTTTAATATACATAGCTTGCATTGGTTCCGCCAAGATTTTGAACTGGTTTGGCCCGTCAGGTCATGATTGTTTGGCTTCGCCGGGGCCTAATCCAGCTCATTGACTGGCGTTCATGTTTGTGCATGGAGATGTAATATTTTGCATGCCTTGCTGATTCTAAGATTTATGTTTTGGCCTGTTTGGATGCAGGAATTGGAGTTCACAATCGTAAGCAAGTAAGTTTTTGGCAAAGATTAGTTGGTTTGTATTGATTATGCTAATATGCTCATTTATGCATTGTTTTCCTATAGTAACATACTGAAGGTTTTCACTGTTATGAAAATTACAAAAGCCTACACCATTTGATCTTAAAGCTCCTAATTTACCTTTAAATTCAAATAAGGTATTTATTACTGAAACTTAACCAATTTTCAAAAGGAATTACCAAAACCTACCTGTACTCGCACTTTTTCTATGTTTTCTTTGACATTTGTCTTGACTTAGGATCCAGCATGTGTCACCTCCCATTGGTGTCCACATGCAGAGTGGTCCAATGTTTGGAACCACCCATGTTGCGAATTCCATGGTATAAGATCCATTGTAAGAAAATTTTTGCTGAACTTATGATTGTGACCATTGGTATCTGTAGACGAATTTAGAACAAAAAGAAAAATCAATTTCTCACATCGAACTCTGAAAATCGGAGGTTAGGATCATCAATGAAGCATGATATGCGACAATAGCTTGTGGTCGCAGTGAGAATATGGACAGTTCATATCATATGACAATCTAATCATGTGGCCCCAATGGGTGATGTCACATGCTAGATCTTGAGTCATAACAGATGCAAAGCTCCCTTTTTTTTTTCTTTACAAAAACTGAAGTTTATGTTTAGGTCATCAACCATTTTACTCCTTACACATTCCACAAATAGGATCTGTGGATAATTCGTTGGGTCCTACCATGGAGGCATAGAGAGAACAAAGTCCCACGGATCACATTCATTAAGCAGTCCTAACCAGCCTGGGACAATATTGTCAACTATTGGGTTGTAGATGTATCCTCTGTTGCCTAGAACCATTGCAATCCTATGCACTTAGTTACCGCATCTTCCAATGGCACCCTCCAAATCTGGGACATGGCAAGTAGCACCACTAGGGTCATCATCCAAGCCGATGATGCACCTATCATGTCCTGTGACTAGAACTTGCACAGCACTACCTACATCAGTCTTGAATGATTGGAAGGTGGTTCTGTGGGATTATGGCCTGGGGATAAGAGGACCCATTTATCACATCTTATGAGCATCATGTGGGGATTGTCCATGGGTTGGATATGAGCAAGCCAGTTGTGGTGCTGTTGGCCAGCACCAGACATGATGGCCTCATTTATATGTGGTTATGCTCACTACCGGAGGCACAGAGGTCTTGAATTCAAAGACCAGCTGAGGATCTCTGTAATTTTGATCTTCTTCTTCTTCTTTTCTTGTTTTTTTTTTTTTTCTTGAACACACACCATTACCTTACATCAAATACACAATCATATTGCATTGGCTTTCTTGTTTCATATTTCTGATAAATTATATGTTTTCATCTTGAAATCTTGGGTTTTTTCCTATCAACAGCTGATAACAACGTGTACAGGTCTGACCTGCCTTCAAGTGATCCAGACCATTCATCTGGTGGGCACACTTTTTATGGCTGATGATGCTTCAAGATCCTACCAATTATCCATCTGGTGGTTTGTGCACAAAATATAGCCAATAGTCCACATGTGATGGGAGAAGGTCCACCGATCGAATGGATGGGAATGTTCAAGGAAGGAGATTTTTTATCCCATCCGATCCAATGTGGGCAATATCAGATAAATGATTTGGATTGCTAAAAGATAGGCCCCAAGAATGTAATGCTGCGACAAAAGGAAAAGTGAGTAATTTGTCACCAAGACACCATGATTTTGGGAGGAGGGACCATTATTTAAATATTTAAACTTCAAACATTCCCACTTGGAAATTGATTCAATGGTTCTTTAGCCATCTATGGCTTCCCAAATCAAAATGTGGCTAAGGCAGCTCTGTTTAAACTTTTTTATGCTCCTATGCTTTTCCAGTAGGTCGCTGCTCAATTTTACTGATATGAACCAAATTCACAAATCATTCCATCTCCAACTACTAGTGTTTGAGAGTTGAATCAGTTTCAGACCAAACATCACATATAAGGATGCCTTTGGGTAGACTACTTGTTTTTTATGTTTTAAATCGAGTCAAAATCAGGGCCTGTCGATGTCATCGACAAACTGTTCGATGTCATCAACAAACTGTTCGATGTCATCTTCGATGCTATCGAACAATGCTCTATCCCATCGAGACTTTCTAGATTTTCTTCAGTTGGTTGCCGGACAACTAGGTGTTTTTTCGATGACATCGAAAATCAGTTCGATGCCATCGAAGAAAATCAGATTTCCATGTTGTCTCTGGACTGTTTAGGTGTTAGTTCGATGCCATCGACATGACTTCAATGCCATCGAAGGATAAGTTTTGATGACATCGAAGTGTGTTCGATGCCATTGAACGAGTTGGCGCAGATTTATGCAGAGTTGCAATTTTGTGGGAATTGTTTCCGATTTTGTGTGGGATTCTTCCATAGCTTATAAATATGGGTGTAAACGGAATTGGAAGTAAGTTCTAGGGTTTCTAATTCGTCTAGAGGATTTCAAGGGTGTAGCAAGGGTTAATTCGAGGTTGTTCGAATTGGGTAAGCTCTCTCATTTGTAATTTCTGCTTTCATTTGTAATTTCTGCTTTCATAGTGATATCCGTCGCTTTGTGCCGTGATTTTTTCCTGTAAGGTTTTGTCCACGTTAAAATCATTGTGTTCTTTTCATGTTTGCTTGGTGCAATTGGATTACTCCTTTAGACTCATCTCTGTGTGCTTCTGCGGTCCCCCAACAAGTGGTATTAGAGCTAACATTGGGGCGCAGGCTTAAATTTGTAAGGAGAAGTATTAATGGCTGGAAATCCGAAGTATGACATTGAGAAGTATTCAGGCAAAAATAACTTCGAGTTCTAGAAGATTAAGATGATTAGTCCATTAACTCAACAAGGGTTGTATGAGGCTCTTGAGGAGCGACGTGCATCTATGGATGATGATGAATGGAGGACTCTATATAAGAAAGTTAAATCCTCAATCCGATTTTGTCTCACAAATGAGGTTCTCTATAATGTCATGAGGGAGAAAACCATAGCGGTGTTGTGGGCAAAATTAGATGACGTTTATACCAAGAAGTCCCTTGAAAATCTCCTACACTTGAAGTTGGAATTGTTCAACTTTAGGATGGCAGAGGGTGGAGATGTGGAGACCCACATCAGTAATTTTAACAAGATGTTTTGCGGATTGTTTGATATGGAGGTAGTGGTCGACGAAGTAGATCAGGCATGTATCTTGTTGAATTCTCTCCCTGTTTTGTATGAGTCTTTTAAAGAAGCCTTATGCACTGGTAACACGACCCTTAGTGTTGATACCGTTATCTCATCCCTTCAGGGAAAAGCGATGAGAAAGAAAAACGGTAGCATGGGGGCATCCACCGATAATTTGCTTACGAGAGGTGAAAATTCTGAATGAGACACAGGATCCTTTAGATCAAGATCCAAATCTAAGAGCAAGGGTAATGGAAAGTTAAAGTGCTGGAATTGTGGGATGTCAGGGTACATGGAGAAGGATTGTACAAATCCTAAGTCGAAGAAAGAAAACTCAAAGGCTTCTTTTAAAGAGGCCAACACTGCCACGTCTGATTAAGGGATAGGTGGAGGTGATATGTTGTCATTGTCCATGATCAGGCACTTGTACGATGATCGTAGAGATGGGTGGATCCTTGACACAGGGGCTTCATATCACATGACTCCTCATTGGAGTTGGTTCGCCAGTTATAGGGAGTGTGATGGTGGGCAGGTGTTTATGGGCAATGATAATGCCTGTTATGTTATGGTTATTGGTACGGTGTGCATGAAGTTGTTTGGGAGCATACCTTGACTGAGGTCAGGCATGTTCCTGATATGAAGAAGAGTTTGATTTCTCTCGATGCACTCGAAGTAATAGGTTGCGAGTTCACCGGTTTTAATGGTGTCCTTAAAGTTTCAAAAGGGGCACTCGTGCGTATGAGAGCACAGAGGCACGGAAACCTTTACAGGTTGATCAAAAGCACTTTAATAGGTGGAGCACAGTGGTTGTTGCGGATTCCACGTCTGCACGTATGTGGCATGCTTGTCTGGGCCACATGAGCCAGCAGGGCATGAAGGTATTTTTCGATCATTGTTTAATTCTAGTTTTTAGGAATTCTGATTTAAATATATGCGAGCATTGTATATATGGTAAACAATTTAGGTTATCTTTTAAAATTGGTAAACATATATGTAAGGAGTGCTTGATTATGTGCACTCTGACGTATGGGGGCTGTCGCCCGTGGTTTTTGCTAGAGGGGTTCATGGTTTGTTACATTCATTAACGACTACTCTTGGAAAGTTTGGATTTATTTCATAAAACATAAATTCAAAGTTTTCACCAATTTCAAATAATGGAAGGCCATGGTGGAACAACATACAAGGCGAAAAATAAAGGTCTTAAGGACTGATAATGGTAGTGAATTTACTTCTAATGAATTTAATGAATATTGTAAAGATGAAGGGATCACTAGGCACAACGCGGTGCGCCACACACCCAAGAAAAACGGTGTGGCTGAACGAATGAATTAGACTATCTTGGAGAGGGCTCGATGCATGATTAGTAATGTCAGGTTAGGCAATGACCTATGGACTACGGCTGTTAACACAACCTGCTAGTTGGTGAATTGGTCCCCTTCTTCGGCAACTGACTGCAAGATTTCAGAGGAAGTATGGAGTGGTCATAAGGTTGATTACTCAGATTTACGTATATTTGGTTGTGCGGCTTACTCTCATATACCGTTATTTGAGAGAGATAAGATAGACCATAGAGCCAAAAGGTACATTTTTGTTAGTTATGGTGTTGGTGTGAAATGTTACAGTTTATATGACAAGGTCACACGGAAAATCATCACTAGCTGTGACGTCGAGTTCGACGAAAGCTCTATATTCTGCAAGAATTATTGGGATGAGCAAAATGAATCAAAAAGATTGGTCGTAGACGTCCAAATTAACATAGGTGATACTCAGGCTAAGACCAATGCGCAGACAAAGGTACAAGAGCAGGTGGAGCAGCCACCTGTGAGAAGAAATCCGCTGTGAGATCACAGGTTACTGGCAAGATACAGGGAAGATTCTAATATCGCATATGCCCTCATTACAGATGAGGGGAACCTATCTACTATTCAGGAGGCTCTTGATGAGTTTGATGTAGAAAAGTGGAAGGTGGCAATGGATGATGAGATGGACTCTTTGTACAAGAACAACACATGGGAGCTGATGGAGCTTTCAGTGGGCCGAAAAGCAATTGGATGCAAATGGTTATTTAAAAGGAAACGGGATAGATATAAAGCGAGGTTGACAATGAAGGGTTATGCTCAAAGAGAAGGCATTGCCTTCACAGAGATATTCGCGCCAGTTGTAAAGTAAGTTTCTATCAGATTCGTGTTGGCACTGGTTGCCCAATACGATTTCGAGCCGGAATAGATGGACGTGAAAACTACATTTATGCACGAAAAATTGGAAGAGCAGATCCACATGAAGCAATCAGAAGGATATGAAGTTAAAGGGGGAGAGAACAAGGTTTATAGGTTAATGAGGTCGTTGTACGACCTAAAACAATAGCCTAGGCAGTGGTATAAAAAATTTGATTCTTTCATGTTGAGCTAGAAATTGACTAGGAATGATCACTGTATCTATTATAAGACACTGAGTGATGGTAAGTTTATCATCTTGGTATTATATGTTGGTGATATGTTGATCACCAGTTATAACATATCTGATATTGATGTACTAAAGACTCAGTTATCAGGGATATTCGAGATGAAAGATCTGGGGGCTACAAAGAGGGTTCTTGGCATAGATATTTATAGAGACAGGAAGAAGAGCAGGTTTTGGTTATCTCAGGCAGAATACCTCGAGAAGGTATTAATCAAGTGTGGGATGGATAAGGCAAAGCCGATAAGCATTCCTCACGCGGCTCACTTCAAGCTTTCCTAAAAAAAAATGTCTTAAATGAAATAAGGAAAAGCAGGATGTCTCATGTGCCTTATTCGAATCTTGTTGGCAGTTTAATGTATGCCATGATCAGTACAAGACCAGATATTTCACAAGCAGTCGGTGTTGTGAGCAAATACATGTCAAACCTTGGTAAGCAACATTGGGAAGCAATGAAATGACTACTTCAATGCATTCGAGGTACAAAAGGCTACGTCTTGACTTTTGAAAAGACAGGGGCAAAGTTGGTAGGGTATGTGGATTCAGACTACGCATGCAGTGTGGATTCTAGAAAGTCGATTTCAGGTTACTCGTTTGTACTAGTGGGTGGAGCAATCAGTTGGATGTCGAAGCTTCAATCCGTGGTGGCTCTTTCCATGACCGAAGCAGTATATATGGTGGCGATGGAGACGTTTAAGGAAGGTGTTTGGTTGAGGGGCATGATAAATCAGTTGGGACTTTAGCAGGATGTTGTGCTGGTTAATTGTGACAGTGAGAGTGCTATCAATTTGGCTAAAAATTCAATTTATCACTCACGTACTAAACACATTGATGTTCATCGCTATTTTATTCGACACGTGCTTGAGGAAGGAGGTGTAACTCTGAAGAAGATTCACACTAATGTGAATCCGGCGGACATGCTCACCAAGGTGGTTCCTACAAAGGAGTTCAAGTTTTGTGCAACTTCTCTGGGATTGGCGAAGGCATAAAAGGAGGACAGAGTATGCATGAAAAACAATGGTGAAGCTATAATGTAAGGCAAAGATAAGAGAAGAGGACAAGAAATTACACGTTTGAAGATTGAAAACATGGTGAAGATTGTTGTTTTTGATGTCTTAAATCGAGTCAGAATCAGGGCCTGTCGATGTCACCGATAGACTGTTCGATGCCACCTTTGATGCCATCGAACAGTGCTCGATCCCATCGAGATTTTCCAAATTTTCTTCAATTGGTCGTTGGACTAAGTGGGTGTTTTTTCGATGTCATCGACGAGTATTCTATGACATTGAAGATCAGTTCAATGCCATCAAAGAAAATCGGATTTCCATGTTTTGTCTCCGGACTATTTAGGTGTTAGTTCGATGCCATCGAAGGAAAAGTTTTGATAACATCGAAGTGTATTCGATGCCATCAAACGAGTTGGCGCAAATTTACACAGAGTTGCGATTTTGTAGGATTTGTTTCCGATTTCGTTTGGGATTCTTCCATAGCTTATAAATGTGGGTGTAAATGGGATTGGGAGTAACTTCTAGGGTTTCTAATTTTTCTATCAAGGGTGTAGCAAGGGTTGATTCGAGGTTGTTTAAATCGGGTAAGTTCTTTCCTTTGTAATTTCTGCTTTCATAGTGATATCTGTCACTTTGTACTGTGGTTTTTTCCCATAGGCATTTTTCCACGTTAAAATTGCTGTGTTCTTTTCTTGTTTGCTTGGTGCAATTAGATTACTCCTTTAGATTCATCTCTGTGTACTTCCGCGGTCCCCCAACACTACTGAACTGAATTACGATAAAGAGGAAATTACCAAATTCCAAATTGCAAACTTTTCTAGTTGATCTTGGAAATGTAAGTTGTTAGTTTCATTTACACAGTTGTTAAGTTTCTTGCTTGGAAAGATGAGAGGTTTTAAGTTTAATTTACAAGTAATCAAAGCAATCTGGGTCCTCTAGTTTGATATTCCGGTCTTTTTTTTTTTCTTTTTTTTTTTGAAACAAATTAACGAGATGTTGTTGTTTTTGGGAACAGTTATATGCCACTCTTCTCAGAAAACAGAATTCGTTTTGCATCCCCGCATTTTGCTTGCACCTCCTGCCTGTCTCCAGATGGGACCCACATGCATCCATGGTTGGACAATGGGAATCGTCCATTTCTGGGATAAACCATGTTGTCGGAACTCCTGAGTATGGACCAAGGTAAAAGTCATGCGGGAAAGATGATGCCGATGATCGATTGGTGGCATTAAAATGAACAAATGAAAACAATAATAGTCACTCGTCCATGTTCATTGTGAAAGATTGATGGTCAGAATCATCGTCTGAGTGTTACATTCTTAGCATGGCCTTGGTATCATCTGACTATGGATTCAACTGGAACCCCATGAGCTAATGCATGAATATACAAATTGCAATGCATGAAAGAAAAACTCCTACAAAAAAATTAATAAATGAAGAAAAAAGATAAAAAGGCCATGATGCCTCAAAATTTTTTTTTTTCTTCTTCTGATGTGTAGTGAGACAACCAAGGCAGGCAGTAACACATGTATTAGTTTTTTGCATCATCTCATGCATGCCTTTCATTAGCACGGATGAGAGAGAGACTTAGGGCATGCAAGCAAGCTTTAATAAAATGAATTTCAAATATATGTCCTTTGAAATGCTGCATTTTGCATGTATTTTCTAATTTAATGATTTCAGTTCTGTTGGAGGCTCTTTATTTCTATCATGGCTTTAACACAACCTCTATACATTGCGACAACAGAGATCTAAGGAAAGTTCGGAGTCAAAAGGAAGTTCATTGAAAGCAATTGGTAATTCTCGAACTATAGATACCAGCACTAGTATCGACTCCCAAACGATGAGTAAAGGGAAAGCTGCTGGGGGAAGTAGTCACATATACAAGCCTGATGGAGGTAATTTCCTGGTGTTTAATAGTGTAGTTCATGTGTGCTTATTTGATTGCGAAATATTCAGTTTAATCAACAAGAAATGGCGAAATACTAGAAAGTTTATCATAAGTATTCATTGGGAAGTAGCCCTCAAATTGCATAATTGTTTCCTTCATGTCCGCCTTGAAATAAGATGATTGGAGCCTATACTATCAATATTATCTGGTCAGGTCAGGTTGAGAGGAGTTTGATCAGGTCTAGATATCAACCCCTAGATTTGATACATAGATATGTTTGTCGAATGAAAAATCAAACAAGTTGGGTCTTTCTTAGGTTTTCAATAAGAGCATCCAGACCAAACTCAGATATGTATGGTTTGGTTTGTATTTGGTCTAAGTTAGGTTGGTCTAATTTCTAATTTCCTAGTTAATATATGTTGATGTGCATTCTGTCACGCTCCCCAATTGCGAAGTATTATGTCAAACTGTTGGGGGCCTTGAACAAAACCTTAGGATCTAGCCTCCCAAATTAAACCAAAATTATGAGATAATAAAACAATCAAATAAATCAAAGCATAAACCGCACCACATGAGATTTTTACGTGAAAAACCCTCAAAGAGGTAAAAACCATGGGACCTCGTCTAGATCAATAATCCACTATGAAGTAGAACGTTACAACCTTCTTCACTCACATATGAGTGGATAAACAATAAGAAAATAAAAGAAAACGGAGAGATCTCACCGATCAGGAGGACGTAGAAGTGCTGGGATGTCGAGTGCATAGTAGATCACCTCTATAAGCATAACCTCCCTTCCACAAGCTTCCTCTCTCTCTCTCTCTCTTTCTCTCTCTCTCTCTCTCTCTCTCTCTCTCTCACACACACACACACACACACACACACACATACACATACACCTTTGATAGTCCTAAACCCTTTAGCAAACCATTATAAAGCTTTAGGAAACCCTCTTGCATTGCCTATAAAGGCCTTATGCATCCCTATTTAAAGTTTAGGCAACTCACTTTCGCAAAACCGCCTCAAATTTCTGCAGTCCGCACAAGATCCGGACTCAAATCTACGTAACCTCGACTGGTCGAGCAGAGTCCTCGACTGGTCGAGATTGTTCACTCGACTGGTTGAGTCAGTCCCTCGATTGGTCGAGCACTATTCACTGAGCTCACTGGACTTCGAGTTGAGTGACCCTCAACTAGTTGAGCACTGTTCAATCGACCGGTCGAGTAGCGCGGTGATTCCACTGTTTGTGGTATCCGAACCGCACCACACATTTTCTCTGACTTGAGGAGGAAAACCCCATCACAAACACCCATACAAGGTTAACCACCAAGGGATCCTTGACTATATGGAGGGCATTCATTCACTCCAACAACTCTATGAACTTACCTTTACTCTTAGTATCACTAACAAGATTTTCCGAAGGGCTTCGGGGGTTGGAGAACTTCTCGCTCTTCGATCTAGTGCAATCTTTCCCAGAGGTAGTTGTTATCATCATCAATGTTATCGTTGTTGTTGTTGACGTCATCACCACCAGGACCATCACTACTGTCATTGTCACCATCATTCATTAATTATTTTCATTCTGGTGACTTAAATCCCGTTACCAGATACCAACTTTTGTATCCATTATTGCATCTGTCTTAGAGTCATTTATACTTGTACTTTCCTCTTGTTGCATCTTTTCTTATTTTGGTCACCAAACAACATGTATCTCAATGTAATGTTTTCTTTAATATACATGGCTTGCATAGGTTCGGCCTAGATATTGAACTAGCTTGGCCCGTCAGGTTGTGCTTGATTGTCTTGGCCAGGGCATAATCCAGCCCATTGACTGCCATACATGTTTGTGCATGGAGATGCTATGTTTTGCATGCCTAGCTGATTCTGAGATGTATGTTTTGGCCTGTTTGGGTGCAGGAATTGCAGTTCACAACTCTGAAGAAGTAAGTTCTTTTGCAAGGATTATTGATTATGCTAATATGCTCATTTATGCATTTTTTTTCTGATAGTAACTTAGCTGAAGGTTTTCTCTATTGTGAAAATAACAAAAGCCTACTCCATTTAATTTCAAAACCTGTAGTTTACGTTAAAATTTGAACAAGGCACATATCCAATTTTCAGAAGTAATTACCAAAACCTACCTTTGCTCACACTTTTTTAAAGTTAGCTTTAACTCTGTCGTGACTTAGAATCTAGCATGTCTCTGCCCATTGGGACCCACATGCGGAGTGGTCAGTGTTCGGAACCACCCATCATGTAAATTCTATGGTATAAGATCCATTGTAGGAAAATTTGCTGAACTTATGATTGCGACTATCAATATCTGTAGATAACAGTAAAAAGAAAATTTTCAATTTCTCACATTTAACACTAAAAATCAAAGGTTAGGATTATCACTGAAGCATGAAAATGGGACATTTCTTGTGGTAGCAACAAGAATATGTACGATTCAAATCATAGGACCATCTAATCATGTGGCCCTCATGGGTGGCCACACACGCTATGAATAGGATCGGTTTTAATTCGGTGTGTCCTACCATGGAGGGATGGATGGAATAAAATCCCAAAGAACACATTCATTGGGCAGTCCTAATCATTTGTCCTGATGACTTTTTAGGGGAAATGGTTTGTTAATGGGCCGTTGATCAATTTTATAAACATCAATTTTCTTTCCTCAAAATTTGCCCATCAAATGGTCAGAAATAACTGACTGAGGTGATTTTTGGGCCATCCCCATCCAAGCTACAGTCTGCAGGATGAACGGTTAGGATCTCTTCCATGTGTACATTGAGATTAAAAAAAAAATACACGGTGTCACTCACTCTTGCTCATTCCCACTCGGTTGGAATCCTTCTGATCTGGCCAGATTTTAGAGCCCAACTCCTCAACGCCTAATTTCATTCTCCACTGCCGTTGAGTTATCTCAGGTTGAGTCTACTCAGCACCAGAGGATATTTAGAACCATAAACAGTCAGCATTCGAGCAACAGATGTGCCCGTCATCCTGAGTGGACTGACCTGTAGATTGAACACTATCATTTACATGGTGGAATCCACCTTCAAGTACATCTTACATTTCCCACAGATGCAAATCTCTTTGTATAGTTTATTCATGTGACGATTGATACATGCTGGGAAAGTACATTCACAACAACAATTGCTATAATCCCCTATCAAACCTTGTATATGGTGGCTTATGCATTATCGGGGCTCTCTTTTTCCATTTTGGGCTAGGAATAAAAATTAGAATATGATTGTAAAGGCGTGAAATTTGTTTATACACATGGGAATTGGAAGAAGCGAAATTTGTTATTAATGTTGTGAGACCAGAGCATACATTGCTATGTAAATTGTCACGAATGTTTTTTTTTTTTTTTTTTAAAGTATTTTCATCCCTTTTGTATTTTACTCCAAGTAATTTGAATATCATAACAACTGTAAAAATGCTATCTTGATTAACCTATGATAAAAATTATTTAGTTATGTTCTGGTAAAAAAAAAGAAGAAGAAAAGAAGTGGATAACTGCATATGTAGCGTTTGCATACCAAGAATTGCTAGGGCAGGATTGAACCATGTAATACGAAACTACATAGGAAGATTTTTAAGAAATTGATTCTCTCTCTCTCTCTCTCTCTCTCTCTCTCTCTCTCTCTCAACAATAATACAATAGTTTGAATCAATAGGCCTTTGAATTGTCTCCTGGCTAGAACAATGGTATTGAAAGAAGCTCCATTTTTTGGGTTGACGTGGATGCACTGATCTGATGGGTAGGACCATCTGGTGCACCATGTGTGATTTTCGACATACCTTGAACACAACACCCACATCAGCTCTGTTAATTGGAACCCTACCAATGATTCCTTCCTTACAGGCGCCTAGGATGTCACCATCAAGTTCTGGTGCACTAATCAAGTCTTCAGCATTTGTGGCAACACCCATCTTTGAGATGTCAACTTTGTTGCATGGAATCCCCTTGTTCATCCAACTTTTCCACCAATGTTCACGAACAATATCAAAGTGTGGGACATCAGGCAACCCTATGCACCCTTAGAGTTCTTGATCATCAGGCCCACACAAATTCAGTCTGCAAGGTGAAGTTCTCCCCAAGTGTGAGATTACATTGAGCTTGTACATCTCCAAGATGGTTCTCTCGGAATTATGGCCCGAGAGAAGATCCATTGATCACACCATATGATCCTCGTGATCTGGCAGTGGATGGATCACTACAAGAAAAGGGGGTTTTAGCCTCGGTTCAAAACGGTGGCTAAAAAGGTTAAAAACTGAGGCTAAAGCTTTTAGCCTCAGTTATCCAAACCGAGGTTGAAACCGCTGTGGCTAAAGGCTTTAGCCTCAGTTTTAGCAACCGAGGCTAAAATGACTTTTATAGCCTCGGTTCTTCAAGTGAGGCTAAAAACTTTTTTAGCTTCAATTTTCTAGAAATGAGGCTAAATTAAAATTTTAGCCTCCATTATTTTCAACTGAGACTAAATTCAAATTTTAGCCTCAATTGCCTCCAACCGAAGCTAAATCTATTTTTAACGTCGGTTCTCAACAACCGAGGCTAAACCCTTTAGCCACGGGAGTTGTAGTCTCAGTTTAGGTAACTGAGGCAAAACTGAGACTAAAGATAAATTTAGCCTTTGTTGGCATCAACTGAGGCTAAATTCAATTTTTAACATCATTCTGCCCAAAGCAAAAGCCGATAAAGATTGAATCTAGCTCACCATATAAAGTGAAAGTATATCACTAAAGAGAAATCAAAACTGTAAAACACTAATAAACCACATACCACATTGGAATCAGTGGCTTCAGAAGAAGGATCTACTTTCAGATCATGGACAATACCAGTTAAGGCAATGTCTGCCCGATATCCTTTGGAAACAACAAAGATGGAAGATCACCAAAGCTTTTACTGTTTGCTTTCAATCAGTCAACATCAGTCAAAGGAAGATGCTAAAACAGGACTCAAACAATACAACAGAAGTCTGAACACCAAACAACAGATTGTCTGTATCATCAACAACTCCCATAAAAGGAGAAAAGAAAAAGGCCATACAGATGAAATGACCCCAAGATGTCTACACGCACAGTGCCTCTCTCAACTCTGCTTTTTTCAGTTAATGACAGCAGCAGCTCTACTTGAAAATTCCATAACCTCTATCACTTAAACAGGACAGCAGGAGGAAAAAAGAAATGAAAATCAAAATTTGATAAATTACAATAGAACAACACAATATGACACCATAAACCAAGTTGTGAGTTATACAACAGCCACCAACCCAACTCTATGAATTGGATCAGCAACAAACTGAGAATTGCAACAAAAACTAAAGCTGAATTCAGATGTTCCACATGAGCTGGCAGAACAAATAATCAACCATTGTCTGCACATGTTATCTAAGTTGGTGCAGAAAACAGAAACAGCATCATGTGGGTTTCATTTTTCCTCTTTTTTTAAATCCCAAATAGGGTATCAGATGCATCTCAGGCCAGACCAAAAAATTTTATCCAATATCAATTTGCACAGTAAAAGTATCTAGCCCACACCACATGGCAATGAACACCCAAACAAACCCCAAAACACAATAAACAAAGTTAATGGAAATATTCCATCACCCAGGATAACAAATATTTGAGATTCTTTTAGTTGAATACAAAGGCAAAGAGCCATTCCCAATGGAAATGAGGGTCGTCCATTACTGAAAAGAATAGACAAGTAGGATGACAAGTGCAGGACTATTAGAGCTAGCAACTAGCAAGACAAAGTTAACAGAAATATTCCATGACCCAGGATATCAAATATCTGTGATTCTTTTAGTTGAATACAAAAGCAAAGAGCCATTCCCAATGGAAAAGAGGGCCATCCATTACTGAAAAGAATGGACAAGTAGGACAACGAGTCCAGGACTATAAGAACCAGCAACCAGCAAATCTTAATTTTCCACTGGTGAGAAACTCATGAAATAGGGAATTAGAACCTTGCTCTTCCATATGAAAGAACAGAAAACTTGAACTCACCGCAGTGCAGCGAAGACTAGGCGAGTATTGGAGAAGTCGTGAAGCAAGATTGATTGCTTCTGGAGGCATTCGTTTATGGAAAACCTGAAACAAAGAACTTGATAGCAAGAAAAGGATAACTGATAATATCCAAAGGTAAAAAAAAATAAAATAAAGGCAGAAATCTTAGGATGATTTTGTGAAAAGCCACATAGCTGCTCTAATTAACTATCACCTGATGGAAAAAAAATAATAAAAATTTAACTATTTTAAGCATGGAAGGATGCATAAATTATGATATAGAACAACACCCAATCACAAAAGGGTTCAAAGCCTCAGATCAAGTACAGTAAATTACTAAGATTTTCACAGAAGAGAATTAAACCATAGGTTCTTCATGACCAACATTTTCTTGCTTTTAAAAGTTTATATAGCATTTCTTGCGGCATATAAAAATGCAATACAAAAGTTTACATAGAAGTGTCCACACCATAAGTAATGTTAATATTTCAACCAAGAAAAATAGAAGTTCTATGTAATTAATTAACCATCACCATGCAAAACTCAAATTTTCAGATTCTTTTCATAGTACTAGATATAAGGGGTTCCTTTTGCTCTATGAACAGGAGTTACCAATGAAATTAAAGAAACTTATGCATTTAATTACCTTGTGCCAAGGGCAAGCTTTTATCTGAGGAAACCTAAAATTAGTATAATTAGGATAAACAAATTTCTATTTGAATGTGAGTAGAAATGAGATCATTTTAGAGAGAAATTTGATATTTTAATAATATAAATGTTGGATGCTTTGACAACATTTGTATTTTATAATACTTTTACTGTAAGTATCTACGCCATGTCTTTTAGATTTGGATAAACTCGTTTGGTCTCGAGTCAAGTCACGACAGTGGGCCACATAGGCACAAATTAGGTACCAAATAGGAAAATTTTCTGTTTGTAATAAATAGGAAGCTCAATCTTATGATTATGTACTTTTAACTGAAGTGATTAACTGAATGGCCTGGCATACTGGTGTCTAAAAGTACCTCCCATGCTCTCGATACAAACGAGACAAATAACAAAGAAACAAGATGAAAGATAAAATACATCCGAGCACAATAGGTACAGAAACTCAATGCATTAACTATCGACAATAACTAAGTTTGTGAATAAAGATCCAAGATGTGCCTGTATATCAAATGACATCCACACTCTGAGTTTTAGTAATCCTAAAAGAGCATCCCATTACACAATTAAAAGATAGAATCTCTGTATGATAGAGATTGTGTAAGGGTGGCAGTGAGATCACAACTCTCATGGGAGAAATAAACCTCAATCATTAGTTCATCACAGATAAATTACAGACATGTCCAGCATCAGAAGCCCAACGATCCATACCTCCTCTAGTCACCATTAATTAAACCAGCACAAAAGAAAAAACACATTTGCAGAACCTTAACCAAAATTCATCATAGAAGACTTACAAAATGTTATATAGTACCTCTCCAATGGTTGTATCTTTCTTTACCCTCCGAAAGAGCCTCACACAGAGCAAAGTATTATCTGCAGTGGAAACACATTCAGAATGATGAAGTTGCTTGCTTATGTTTCAATTTGATGCTTTTCATCATAGAAGACTTGCAAGATCTGACAAGCAAAGATACTGCCAAAAGACTATCAAGTTAAATTTAATATCTGGAGCAATTAACAAACAGTTGTCAGATAACGATCACAAACGCACTTATTGGTGTTGCGGAAGAGATTGTATAGTATCAACTATTACTGACATGAATGTCTTTGACAGAGCAAGAGCCATATGATCTACCCTTACCTGCAATGATTTCCAAAACATTGAGATACAACAAGATAAGAATATTTCGGGGCAATGAGATAGATTTATTGGAAAAACATTTAACATGTTTGGACCATAACTAAGCAACATTTTTTTAAGAAATGGCAATTTTTATTTTTATTTTAAAGGGCAAATGGCAATAATTTATTGGCAAAGAGAAAGGAAAAAGTGATGATGATGAATCATTACATAATTACAAAAGGCTAAGTTGCCCAAGCATTAAGCAAGCCCAAACATTACAGTTAAAAGATTTTTATAGACTTAGACCACTCAACAACATTTGACTTTGCTCTTTTGAACCTCATTGGGAAGCAGTTTCAGAAAGACCTATTTTTCAGTTTAGCCCATATTAATCATAATCCCGTAAATAAGGAGAGGCACAATATTCCTTTCACTTACATACCTCCTCCCAGCTAACCAAGTGAAACTTTCTTTTAGTCTCTGATCCCCTGCCAGAGGTCCCAGCTAAGCAAGTGGCTTACAGACCTCTGCATCAAACTATTCTGAAATCATTCGCTCAAATGTCCCAAGGTAAAGGCAGAATGTTATAATTTCAAATGCAAAGTCAATGCTACTGAATCATGACATATATCTGCAATTGTCTGAATTTTTTAATCTATCTGAGATGATCTGTACAATTTCAGAGCATTTCACTAATTTGAAGCTTTAAATTCCACCTAATATACATATATAAGGACTGAATCACTTACAACATCCATTTCTTATTTTATTAGTAATTCACTTGCTGGACTTACTAGCTGAGCAGATGGTGCCTTCCCTGCTAACAAGTCCCATAGCTCAGCCTCTAGCATCTCAATTGCACTCCTGGGACAACATGGAAAAGATAAGCATCAGATCAAAGACTACTCTCCTCTTAAAGCAATAGAGTGCATGACCTAAGGAGGAAAAAAAAAAAAACCCAAGACATCTCAAAAGCATAATGATTAATGATAAAAACTTCATGTTAGTGAAAATTATGCATTCACAAAAGACATCGCAACAAGCATGTTGTTTACAATGTTCAACTTTGAAACACGAACCAAAGACGACATGGGAAACAAAAGTAGGAAATGCCAAATGAAATAATAGAAAGTTTTGCGATGAGCAGCAGATTTGGTTGATATATTTCTGATATGATATTCACCACTAGATTAGCTGACAATTTCATAGCTTCTATAACCATATTTTGCAACAGAACAATCTAAAATTATTTATTCACCTATCACGAGATGAAACAAGTAGTTCTTCTCAAATGATCTATTAGACTGCGAACAAGAATCCTTTGTATAAAAGAATTTCACTGAAATGGGTGAAACTTATCAGAACAAAAAATTTAAACAACAGGTCATAACTTCGGATATGGCACTAAAAAAGCAAGATGCAATGAAAAGTTTGCTAATATGAATTTCACTGAAACATGTTATACACAAGGAAGCATTCATCATTTATTTTAGTCAACCATGAAAAGTAGCTACAATACAAGCAGATCTATGGATCTACCCAGCCAGTGAAAAGAAGCAATTCTCTTTTCATCTTTATTATCTCATAAGTCATAACAAAGGAAGTCAAGGAATGATGGAACAAATATCATGGACCAATGGAAATACCTGTGTTGTGGATACCACATCCCACTTATTATATGTTCCACTGCTATTCTCTGTCCAATCCCCAAAATCCACCTTGGAATTGATCAAACTCAAATCATTAAGAGCATGATAAGAGATGAACGCATTCGGGATGCAAAACATGAAATCAATCCATACACAATGAGAAAAGAACCATGATCTAAACTGATGCACAACTCTGATGTTTTTTTACCATTTTAACCATCCATTTAGTGAGACCCAAGCAACATCAAAATTAATACATACTGCAGTACTCAAGCCCATGACAACTCAGATACTGTATCCAATGCGCTGGTCGCCTCATCCAAGAGCAGGATTGCTGGGTTCTTTAGTATCACTCAAGTTAGAGCAATCCTTTGCTTATGTCCACCCGATAGCTGGGTCCCTCTCTCTCCACAGTATGTTTCATAACCATCCTTCATGGAGCTGCAACCAGCATTGACCAAGAACACAAAAAACATGGTCATGAACAAATTGCAATTATGATGATTCTCTAACGACCAACTCCAATCTGTTGATTTGGATCAGGAAGGGATGTCTTTTGCTTAATATCTGATGCATTACTATTTATGAGGTTGATCTGATCCATTTCATCCTGTGGGTCTTGTACATAAATGCAACAATAGTAATGCTTTTCTTGGTCTTTCTTTTTTCAACAATAGGAATGCTAATATGCAGGTCACTGCATCAAATTTCTACGCAGCTCCCTCCTCATGGTACATGTTGCAAACACGCAAGGGAATTGATAATCTGGGAACCGTCATACACTGTGATGTCTTATAGCAGAGCGGGTTCTGAGGAGTTACAAGTTGGACCTCTAAGAAAGAATATAAATGATGCCATTAAAATATAAATTAAATAAGATTAATAAAGAAATAAGTTGAGTTCCAACCATAAAGAGAAAAATCAGTACAGAGTATACAGTTAATGCAACAGTTACCTAAGGATAGCTTGTCATCACCATACAAAAATTATAATAACTTCAAATAAAACGAAAGCTAAAACATTGTGCTTATAATTAGTAAAGCCATTCATAGCAAGTAACTTAAAACTAATAATGAAGAATAGCAAATTGAGCATGCATTGTTCATTTAACTCCCCACAGAATCCAACTCCAATCTGATAAAATATCAGCACATTCAACCTTGAAATTTGAAAGAGGGAAACAATTCAAAACTTTGGAGAATAGCATTTGAATATAACATGACAACCTAATAATCAATCTGGCATGTTTAGCTAACCATCAGACAAGCTACAACCATCTGATTGTCTGCAGTATACAGTTTTCCACCTTTTCCACTCCAAATCTTAGTTGCGGGATCCTTAGTTGCAGGAATCCGAGGATGCCTAACAACTGTTTACGAGTTGCACTGAAACAAGTTGCAAATCTGCCTTTTCTAAAATGCATTTCAGATGGCCCTAGGGTGTTTCCAGCTACCATGGTCAAGATGAACTATTTCACATGTGTAGGTTACAACTACCATGAAGAAACATGTTTTCCTGAATGGTGTGGATCTATTACCAAAAAATGGAAATTGTTTGGATCTGTATTCAGAAAACTCACAATTTCTGCAAGATGAACGGACACTCTCAACCAGCAAACTATGCAATACTTGGCCATGTGTTTTCTTATTTTACAATACTTACAGTAGACAACTATTTTAATTTTTCTCTACAATTGCTAATATTTTTAATTTATAAATTACTGCATATAGAGACAAGTTAGGTTGTAGCCTTGAGTCGACACAACCCATGGGTTTTAAATCTCATTTTCCTCACAACAATCCAGGTACCCGTGATAACTTTAATTATTCAATACTTGAAATGTTATTAAAAATAAATACTTAATTTTTAAGCATATGGTTGAGAAACCAGGAACTCGACTAATGAGGAGTTAACAAAAAAGGACGATCACAGCTCGTGATTTTGACATGAACCATTTTTCAACTTACACACCCTCTCGTGCTCCCTCCCCCAAGTTATACCTAACACAAACCCAACCCAAAAATAGAGGGGTTAGGGGTGGATCACCTTAGTCAGTATGAATTTTATATCTAGGCTTGGGCTGAAACCTGACCCAGTCCATATAATAATGAATTGGGTCTGGGCTTAAATCTAGACCTGACTATTTAATGGGTTAGATTTCACTCTACCTTTCGTGACCCATTTCCACCCTTAATGTTATACATGTTACTTAGAACGTTAACAAAAAATGAGTTTAATATACATATAAATTTTAAAAAATGTCAAAGATATCAATTAAGTATCAAATGGGTATTTGTATTAACTACTGAGAGGACATGTATGGTTGGAATGCTCTGGAGATGGATTTAAAAGAAAGAAAGAAAAGATGGGCCGACACATCAATTTCCTTTTGAGAACTGATTACATATAGGCAAGTACCACACCTGTCAGCAAAGAAGAAGAAGAAGAAGAAGAAGAAGAAGGCTGGCCTGTACATCAGGTGGGCCATGTGCCTTGAAATGTAAATACATGCTTTCAACTCACAGGCTCTAATTCAGAATGTAAACACCATAAGAGAATCATAGAGTTGTAGATTTCATAACAAATTATACCATTGGATGCCATAACTGCACAAATCAACGAATTTAGCTGCTAAAACATGCTGATCTGTTCATTCCACATATGAAGTCTCAGGAGCACACCCATTTCATACATCTATGGAGTCCCTACTGATTCAATCTACCACTAGTCAAATAAAATCATGAAAATAGGCAGATCAACAACAGAGCACCTCATAAAGATCATCAAGAAACGAAAACAATGAAAAAAAATTCAATACAATCTGATCGAAATGTACATTACCACAAACACCAACTCTAAAACCAAACTCGGACCCAAATGTCAGATAATCACAAAAGAAGCCCTAGATTCGAGATTCCAAGTTCGGATCTGACCTTTTCAACAGACTTTCAGCCTCTTCGTCCGTCATCTGCCCTCCAAAGAGAACTGTACTGATTCCTCCAGCCGGCTGAAAAAGATCCAAAAAGTCAAACCCTAAGTCGCCGGAAAATTGACATAATCGACGAGAAAAAGCCCGAATCTGGCCGGGAAAAAGCCGTACCTGGTGCGTACTGATCGTCGGACGCGATCCCGGAGTCGAAGAGTCGAGGGAGAGGGAATTGAGAGAGGGATTTTCGGACCATGTGAGGAGATCTGCTGTAGATGTGTGGGGTTTTGGACCGGGCTGTTTCTCTACATTTTCACTCTCTTTCTGCTCTTAAGATAGAGAGAAAGGGTTTGAGAAGACGATGGTGAGAATTACATATTTACAACAGTACGGAAGATATCAGGATCTGAGGATACTATTCAAAATTACTTCGCTGCCCTTTCCTGCTCTCTGAGTCAGGAAAAAAGCCTCCATCCGCGCCTGACGAATTTATATATTAGATTTTTGACCTCGCATCCTGTGCAATCGAGGATAAAAACCCTGTCTTTAATCTTACTTTCGTCCATCCGATTTCATTTGAACTTTTTTTATTTTTTATTCAGAATTTTTAATTATTTAAAATTTTTCAATTTTTAATATTTTTTAAGATTTTTAAATTTAAAATTCCTTTTAAAAAAAAATTTTCAAAAATTTTTAAAATTCTTAAATTTTTAAAAATTCTCAATTAAAAAAAAAAATCATACTTTTTTACAATTATCATTTTTTTATTCTTAATTTTTCAAAAAAAAATAATAAATCTTAATTTTTTAAAAGTTTTCAAATTTTTAAAAAATTCTTAGTTCTTAAAAAATTTAAAATTCAAATCTTTTTCAAAACTCTTAATTTTTTTTTTCAAAATTCTCAATTTTTTCACAATTGTTAAAAATTTTAAAAATTATTAACTCTTTCAATATTCTCAATTTTTTTAATATTCTTAATTGTAGACTTTTGGGCCCAGTTCTTATGCAACAGAGGCTAAAAAGTAGACTTTTGGCCACGATTCCATATAACTAAGGCTACAAAGAGGAGTTCATTTTCGAGTTATCAAAGCCCTCCATTTTCTTTTGACCTTTTTCACGTCTTATATATATATATATATATATATATATATATATATATATATATATATATATAATATTCTCTACCTGACAATGTGAAAAGCCTAAAATGGCAGACTTTTAGCCTCAGTTGCTCACTAACCGATGTAAAAGGATAGACTTTTGGCATCAATTGCTCACCAAACGAAGCAAAAGGGCGGACTTTTAGCCTTAGTTGCTCACCAACTGAGGCAAAAGGGCGGACTTTTAGCTTCAGTTGCTCACCAACCGAGGCAAAAGGGCAGACTTTTAACCTCGGTTTCTCACCAACAGAAGCAAAATGGTAGACTTTTGGCCTCAGTTTTCAACAACCGAGGCAAAAGGGCAAACTTTTGGCCTCAATTGCTTACCAACCGAGGCAAAAAGGCAGGCTTTTGGCCTCAATTTCTCACCAACTGAGGCAAAAGGATAAGTTTTTGGCCTCAATTGCTCACCAACTGAGGCAAAAGGGCAGTCTTTTAGCCTCAATTGCTCACCAATCGAGGCAAAAGGGCAGACTTTTAGCCTCAGTTTCTCACTAACCGAGGCAAAAGGGCAGACTTTTAGCCTCAATTTCTCAACAACCGAGGCAAAAAGGTAGACTTTTGGCCTCAGTTGCTCACCAACCGAGGTAAAAGGGTAAACTTTTGGCCTCAGTTGCTTACCAACCGAGGCAAAAGGACAGACTTTTAGCCTCAGTTTTCAACAACCGAGGTAAAAGGGCAGACTTTTAGCCTCAGTTGCTCACCAACTGAGGCAAGAGGGCAGACTTTTTACTTCAGTTTCACACCAACCGAGGCAAAAGGATAAATTTTTAGTCTCAATTTCTCACCAACTGACGTAAAAGGGCAGACTTTTAACCTCAATTTCTAACGCCTCGAAAATCAAGGGTCGGTTAGAAACCCAACTCCTGAGTTCCGAAACATCACTTTTGCAACATAAATAATGATAAATGCATGTTGCCTGTAGAATGACATTAAATAAGATTGAGACTAAGCCAAAACAGCATATCATACTCCAGAGACAGTTAAATTAGCAAGCAGAAGAATGTGATGGATATATAAAATATATAAATGATTGTAAGTCTCTAGAGTGTAAACATGTTACCAGGTTAACTAAATACATGTATACTCCAAAATAAAAAGAAAAGAATATACATGAGTGCTCCAAAAATATAAAATGACAAGTGTCATGGCATCTAATCAACCTCCCTGTAATCCAGTCGATCAAAATATGAAGGAGAAGTCCTCCTCAGCATCATACAAGTCCAGCTCCGCTCCACAAGCAGCGTCCTCATATGAAACTAAAATAGGGACTGGTGGGTGTCCGGAACACCATCCCGTAACGTGGGAGTGAGTAACTAACTCAGTGGAATCATAGAACAAAGATTAACATGTTATCAAATCCATCACGCGATAATAATAAAGCAAACAAAACAAACATTCATAAATACTGTGATTAATGTATGGATGAAATGACATGATGGATGCCCTCACTGACATACTCCCTCATGCGGCACCATCTATGTCCGCGGCATGCTTTCTTCCCACAGTGCTCCACATCTTCCAGGCACATGCAGTGTGATGTGGATATGATTACCAAGTTGCTATTAGTCCATTTTTCATACAGAAGGATTGGAAAACTAAGGTTCCTTCCTTATATCAATACTGAAACAATGATCCTGTGTAGGGTCGTCACTCCTAGTAATCTCATACGATGATATATTTCTATATCGCTGCAAGGGCTGTCAGGGTTGTTGCACGCACTTGTTGCTCCGCTCCCCCATTACCTTATCAATACAGGCCTAGTTTATATCCTTAAGACTGCATCGGGACTCGTCGCCCCCATGCGATGTCAGGATAAACTTAAGGTCACTACGAAGGGCTGTCAGGGCTGTTGCTCACACTCGTTGCTCCACTCCCCCATCACCTTATCAATGTAGGCCAACAACAAGAATATAGTGTCCCATACCACCATAATCTGCTCAGATTAGGGTGCTCACTGGTCACTACGGGGAGGTTTGTGGCTCCAGCGTAGGCCGACGGCTCAACCACGGTGTCCCATAACACCATGCCCGGCTCATGAGTCTTAATGGATCAAGGTACCACAGTTATCAGGGTTATCACTGGTAAGTTCAATACCCTAGGGTCAAGCAGTTATGACAAATACAAGGTGAACATACAATGGTCAATTGGGTTACTTGATGAGTCCGACTAGCATAAGCGCACGTTGAATCAACCGACATGAAGTGCACAAGCACTTCGTGTGGCCTAACCACTGCCGACGACCCTAGTACGACTCGGGTTCGTCATACCCATCCTTCATGGCAAATAGAATCCAACCACGAATTCTAAACTGTTACCGACTGCTTGGACTAGAGTATAGCCCCAAACGCAGAGATGTGAATCAATAATCATATGAGATAAACAACATTGAAATAACAAATAATTCAAGCATGTCAGCAACATGTTATAAGGTACAACATAAGCAATTTAACCATACACAAGCATTTCATATATATATAAGATAATTAATTCAACTATAACACCCATGGAAGAAATCATATACATCATCAAAATGGTTGAGAATCCTATCTCAACACTAGTCTACAACACTATTTACTAAGTGCTTACTCACGCAAGCATTTATACAAACACTTAGACTGCACAACTTCAATGTACTTGACGTATGTTGATTTCAACATATAATATGACAGATCCTTATATCAAGGAGATGTCTAATACACAACAATCATGTTCTTACATTCAAAACATATGGCAGGCATAAATCATATTGATTTAGGCATTTCCACAAACACTTAGTCTATACACATTAGTCTACATAACATATGTCGGCCAATATGTGCATTAGGGCGAATCTCTTCGCCAAACAAATCATACATCCATAACTAGTATAAATACATGGTAAATACCCATGACAATCATATCGGCAAAATACGTACGTATACAGTATTTTCTACAAATACCCAAAATACCCTAAATCTCATATTCTTCGTACGTATTCGAAATGAAAGACGGACAACATGTTCTACATGTCAAACAGCATCCTTATCAGCAATCTACCATTAAACGGCATTGAAAGCTTTGAAAACAGGTAATCTAAGCGTCTAAAATCCGTACCTTTCGCCGTAGAAGTGTAACGAATCGAACAGGAAGTCTACGCTTCGTCAACGGCGATATGATGACCTAATTCACCAGATACATCAGCTACTTCGCTACTTGTATTGATAGAATCCCTAAAATAGGTTCAGGTTAAGGTTTTCTTACCTAGAACGAAGTCGGAGTCGCCGGAAAAGCGATACAGAAGCGTGGATTTAGCACGTGGAGAAGCAGGGAAGACTCCCAGGAGAAGGCTCCAACTTCTCCCTCACTTTCTCTCTCTTTTCTCTCTTCTCTCCTAGGGTTTTCCCCAAATTCGTATAGGTTAGAAGGCTAAGGGTTTAAGCTCCTTTTATAAGCCCAAACATAACCAAAATAAACCTTAAGTCAAGGTATACTTGGGTTATAGCCAAATCGGGTCTTTTCCGATCCAAAAGAGCATTTTGGGAGGTCCCCTGGCCGAATGCGGTCGAACTTAAGCTCATGGATACTGAATCCTGCTCACACCAAGTTTTCAGTCCAGTAATGTTCCCAGATCGCACGTGGCGAACCAGTTTCAGTTCAGCAGTCATGGAGATTCGATCGAGGATTTCAAGTACACTGACCTGGGTGAGAAATGTTCCCTGATCCGAGGGCGTATTTGGGTCAGATTCCGACGGTCTGAATGCTTATACTGATCCTACAAGCGAAATGTGCCAGATTTATTTAAATCCCATTTAAGTTTAAATGAATTTCACTCTTTCTCACACTCCTCGCTCCAGGCTCAATGAAATAGCCTCAGAGCATCAGTTGGGCTTGATTTTCGAAACGATTGTCAAGTCCAACCAGGCGGTCGTAATCGTCTAAGATTATCACTATCGGACTCTCGACGCGCAGTCTAGATCCAATACGAAGTTTCAAAGGGTTCCTAAGGGCAAACGGGTTTAGAGTTTGATCCTAGATTTTAGGGTAATGTAGCGTCAACGATTCTAGAGGTTTTGGGTCTTACAGATCGTATTTAAAGTGGTTGGTGCTAATTTCGTAGGAAATCTAGTGTAGCGCTGGCTAATTCACGTTAAATTCTAAAGAATTAGGTTCTAAATGATTTCTTTGGCTTTAGAATCGAATTTTGAGAAACTACCAAGGTACTATGGTTGACCCATTGCTTAAGGACGTCTAATCCCAGGTTGGCAAAAATTCGGGGTGTTATACAATTGCTCACCAACCGAGGCAAAATGGCAGACTTTTGGCCTCAGTTGCTCACCAACTGAGGCAAAAGGGCTGACTTTTAGCCTCAGTTTCTCACCAACCGAGGTAAAAGGGCAGACTTTTAGCCTCAGTTTCTCAACAACCAAAGTAAAAAGGCAGACTTTTAGCCTCAGTTGCTCACCAACTGAGGCAAAAGGGCAGACTTTTGGCCTCAATTTCTCATCAACCGAGGCAAAAAGTGAATTTTTAACCCCAGTTCCTTTACAACCGAGGCTAAAAACTATATTTAACATCCTTTTTTTGAATCGAGGCTAAAAAATTGAAGCTAAAGGCCTACTTTCTTGTAGTGGATCACACCACAAAAATGAATCCCAAGCCCCTGACTCCTCTCTTGGGATATGATTGGAAAATTTTTTTTAGTGATTTGTTTTTGTTCAGTAGGTATTATTTCCCTCAACTATGATATCCAAAGAGATGAGAGAGTATTTCAATATTTTATTCCACTAAGTAAGATTTATAGGTACAATGAATGCATGAGTTCCAATTTACATAAATACACCACAAAAATTCAAAGAATAAAACATCATAGTACATCTAGTATAATACATACTATGCCACTCCTGTCGTTTTCCTTAACTTGAGAAAAGAAGAACAAGGAAGGCATGAGCTAGAAAGCCCAGTGAGGACATCTCGTGTGTGTAGAATTTTTATGCCATGCCATTAAACTTACCAACATCAAAGTGTGCAAGGCACCTGTATCCAATGCAATATAATACAACACCATATAATACTGATAAAAATGATGCAATACAGAGGTATGACAACTGTAATCATGTATGCCATGCCTCTAAGCCCAAATATCCAACACAATCACACTATTGTTACATAACACCTTGAATGTCACGAATAGGCTCTCCAACTTTTCGAACTCCAAATCCGGTACCAATGGTATTTTTTAAATGGTACCCAAGCATGACATTGACAATACTCAAAGAACATAAAATCTATATATATAAATGTCCACTATAGAGTACTTTTCCTTCTACCTTAAATATTACATTCCTCGAGGTTTCAAAATAGTAATACCTTGCTAAAAATAGAAAATCAAAAGAAGTTGTGCCTACATGTCTTCACTGGTGAGTTCTCCTGTAAGTATAAAAGGAAGCAATAGGATGAGTTACAAAAGCTCAGTGGGTAGCTCTATCAAGTGGCATGACACAACCAAATCAATGGCATAACACTGTTAGATCAGAGTATAGAATAAGTAATTGAGTTATATCATAATCAAGTAGCATTTGCAACTAAATAGAGTAAAGTGCAGATAACCACATATGACATATGCTACTGAATAGAAGCAAATGGAATGTAACATGCGTGCAAATATACAGATACATTGGTGCACTGTCTTTCGAAATACTCTAAATAATAATATCAAAGGTCAGCCTCGCATCCCTCCTATTAGAATTGGGGGATGAGTGCAATTCACCATTCCTCATAGTAGGTTCGCCACACTCTCTCCCATGCTCCTAGCATGAAGGCACTGTTTCGACAAAGAAACAAATGCATTTGACTTGGGAAAATGTCTTATTCAAGCATAACAGGGAAGAGTATAAGGAACATTCATCACATTTTATTGATACCAGGTTCATTTACATCCTCTTTACATCCCTTGATTCTAAGATAGATCATTTGGAAATAAATGACTTATGCTTTAGATATCAAGAGTTCATTTTGACAACCTTTCGGCGTTTGTTTAGATCATCTTCTAGGGCTTAGGAGGAATTTCGATTTGATTGATGAATCTACAATGATATAGATATTTCAGCAGCATAACAGTGCCCGTTTCAACCATCCGTAATACTTGGGGGAGATGTTGACTCGATCGACTAATCTTCGTCTTTTGAACTTGTCAATAAGAGAAGGCCGGAAGAAGGAAAGCCTTGCATAGGCATTTTAGCGGCATAACGGCCCTTGACCTTCACAGACTGCCGGACAGTCTGGTTGCACGGACCTGTGCAACTGACATTAGTTGCGCGGTTCTGTGCAACAAATAGAAAACTCTCTCTTACCTTCAGTCTTCTGCTCCACTCTGCTTCTCTTGAAAATCTTCAATTACCTTTAATGAAGGAGGGGGAGGGGTATTTATAGACCCTCGCACGTGTGAAAATCCTGATCTTAGCGATGTGGGACAATTCTTTCAGTGCTTTAGATCACTCTGCAAAGGACCATTTCTGCAGTATGTTTCGGGGCCCCGCGCAACTAATATTTACATTGTGCGGTCCTGCATAAGGGATATGGGTTGTGCAGTTCCGCGCAACTGACGTTGGTTGCCCGATCCTGCACCAACCTCCTTTAAAGCTGTCTCTTCCTTCTTCTTTTCAAGTGTTCTTTCCACCTACTTACCTTTTCTTGCTTCAATTCTTCATCATCATCATTTTTATGCCTCAACATATGCCCCCTCGATCCTTCTTTGATTAGTTTACAAAATCAAATGGAGGATCGATCTTCTTCCTCTCGAAGGACTTGATTGAATTGTAACTGGATGATCACACTCGCATGGCAAACTAGATGATCATACTTGACCAGAAGATTGAATGATCGCGCTTGATCGGAATACTGGAATGCTCGCATTTGAAAAAGTCTTGAATTGATGGCACTCAACAGAAGACTTGAAGGAGGGCACTTGAACGAAGACTGGAACGCCCCCAGCCAGTAGTGTTGAGCAGATGTTTCACTAAAGAGGATAAAATTCTCTTCTCATTGAAGCACATCTCTGCAATAGCTATGACGACTTCGTCCCTGGGCGATTTGATCAGAAAACTTGCTTCTAACACCGCTACAGTTACAATGGCTTCTTTGATCAACTCCAGCGATTCTTTCTTTGAATTCACAACAACTTTTCAATTGTCTCCCTTATTCATGATCTGCATAATCCAAGCTTTCGAATGATAGTCTTCCCTGCCAATTTTATCGAAATTAGTAACTCAAGGCATTACAATTTTCCATTTAAACTTTATGAAGCATTGATAATTATTTAAAGAAATCGAAAGTTCCTATTTAGATTGATTTGTGATTATTTGCTCTTTCATCGTGTTTTGTGTTGTATTCTTTGCTCGTTAGATCGCATTCTTGGATATGTCATCTCTAACTTGCACTCCTTAGTATTTCTTCATGGACTTTTCCTTTGATCTTTGCTGATTCTTGTCTTTATCAAGTCTGGTATTTGGAATCATATCATACCATTATTTGAAGGCATAGATCTTCCCCCCTTTCCCAATCAATGTTGCATAAAGATTTTTTTAGAAGATAATACTTCTAAAATAAATCTCGCTAATACCTGTGCAAGAAGAAAATTCTTTAGTTTGAACCTGATTCAAGAGAAACACATTTTTTTGCATCTTGTATTATTTAATATTTAAAATATTCATCAGGCAATTATACACTTGAGCATATCTAGAGTGAAATATGAATTTGCTACATTTAAAATATTGCTCAGTTTCTACTTTGCATATTTGAGCATTCAGATAAAGTGAAATATGAATTTGCTGCATTTTGAATGTTGCACATAGTTTAACATGATATTCAATAAAAACTAATTATAAAACACCAACATTTTATGCTTGTTAGTATGGGGATTTCCTATATGATGACTTTATTTATATTTTATTGGCGGTGCTAAGTTTTAATTCAGTCAGTTACACACACAGTTTAAGCTCTTGAGTAGTGGAGCAAATTTATTTGGACTCTTGCTAACGTGATGACCTCTGTAACTTTTACGAGTTCACTGGATTTCTCACTGCCTAGGGAGTTCACAAATCGTGATTCATCAGAGGGGCCCCGTGAAGTTACCGGGGCCATGAACTCGGTTGGTTTTATGTACAGGGTTGGCCACGGTAACTCTCTAGAGTTCATAGAGCTCGCAAGGCTACCTTTGGGGTACCAAATCCATGGTTATCAGTCCATCGATGAGTAGGTTTAAGCCCTTCCTCATGAGTTAGTATCACAAATCTAGGGGGTCTTATGCATGGTTGGCCTATTTAAAGCTCGCCCTGCAGCCCTCATATTCTTCGTCTGTAAGGTCGGGCCCATTCACGGGAGGGCATTATCCTCCATTCCTCGTGACGCTGCCGGAAAGCTATACAGACGGCATGGGGGTTACGCCGACTGGCCATTTGAGGACTTTTGGCCCTTAGGCTTTTGGTCGACTTTTGGCCCTCAAGCTTTTGGTCATTAGCTCCATCAGCTGCCCGCATAGGCATGCATACGATAGCCTTCACGGGCTTTTTAGGGCCACTAGCTTCTCACCACTGCCTGAATGACAATCTTGATCTTGATAGGTCTTATGCACAGGTGACCATTGGCTTGACTGGGCTGCCTTTTTATAATCATAGGTCTTATGCGTAACCAATCCCTTTTAAGATTTAATCCTTTTAGGATTTGGCCTTTTTAAGTCTTGGAGACTTGGTCCTTTTAGGACTTGGCCCTTTTTCTCTCTTTCTTTTTTTTATTAGGACTTGGCTAGACTGCCTTTTTATGATAAGTAACCATCGTTGTCATCAACTTTATATGTAGTTGGCTATATAGTTTATTCTACTGCCAACAGATGGTTGATCAATAATTGACATTTCGCTGCTGCTGATAATGTTATAAGGACTTTTGTATTATGTTTAAAATAATGTATCAACTTAGCAATGATGACAACTTTGATAAGCGATTGATTAACGACAGCAAAGTTGCTCTCTTTTCATTTTATAGTCATTAATACCTCTCTTTTCATTTTATAGTCATTGATACCTGGTGATTCTGATTCTGATTCCGATGGAGATTTTTTGTATCGACGATGATCGTCAATGTCGTTTCGTTCGGTGATAACTTTAGCATGCCTTGATAGGTATTTCTGCTTGAAATTGACACACCACCGCTTCTGCTAATATCTTCAATTATACCCATCTGTTTATCTGCATTGTTTGTTTGTATTGTTCGTAATAATATACCGAATTGATGATGATATTAATTTCAGGCAGAATTTTGTAGGGCTCAGGCGATGGCGTTCATCTTCCTCTTCTTCTCTTTTTTTTTTTTATAATCTTTTATGATAATACTTGTCATCATATGATCTTGATACACTTGCGAACTTCTTCCTTATTCATTCATCTTGCCCCCTTTTGATACAGAATCATTATTTAGATAATTTTCTGGAGCAAAATCAACAAATATATTCACGGACGATATCTCTTAAGGAAGCGAGCATTAACTGGTATATTGATTCCTTGCCCATCTTGATCCACAACTCGATATGCTTCATTGGAATATACTTCTTTTATTATGTAAGGGTCATCCCATTTGGGTTCAAACTTGCCTCTTGTTCAACGGGTGATTAGAATTGGTCTTTTCAACATCACCACCATGTCCCCCTTTTTGAAAGAGCGATATTTGACCCATTTGTAAAAGGCGGCTGATATCCTTTCCTGATATGATTGCAATAGCTGCTGTGCGGCTAGGCATTTCTCGTCGAGCAAATCCAATTCTTTCAACCTTATCTTCGCATTCTCATCCTCCATTATAAACTGATGTATCGTCACCCTGAGCGATGCTACTTGTATTTCAATCAGAATGCCTGCCTCAACACTATAGACCAGTGAATATGGCGTTGCTCTTGTTGCCATGCGATGAGTAGTTCTGTATGCCCATAATGCTTCTTGCAATTTGTTGTCACAATCGCGTTTGTACCCTGTCACTATCTTTTTCAGTATTTTGATTATCGTTTTATTAAATGCCTCTGCTAGTCCATTGGCCGATGGATAGTAAGGAGTTGAAAACGAATGCCGAATGTTGAACTTTTGACATAACTTTTCCATGCCCCTATTTTTGAAGGGAGTGCCATTATCCATAATGATTTTCTTTGGAATAACGTGTCGGTATATTATAGCGTGGTGGATGAAATTAACCACATCTTTATCTTTAACATTACACAAAGCAACTGCTTCAGTCCACTTGGAGAAATAATCAGTTGCTGCCAAAATATATTACTTTCCTTTGGATGAAGGTGGGTTTATAGGACCAATTACGTCAAGTCCTCAAGCAGAAAAAGGCCAAGAAGCAATAGACTGATGCAAGTCTTCTGGGGGAATGTGTATAACATCTCCATGAATCTGACATTCACGGCACCGCTTCTCATAATCTATCGCGTCTTTAAACATGGTGGGCTAATAATATCCCATTCTATGTACCCGGTGAAATAAATTTCGACTAGCTTGATGTGCCCCACATTCTCTAGAGTGTGCTTCTCGCAACACTTGATTTGCTTCTTGCTCACCTAGGTAGCGTAGCAACACTCCGTTGTAAGATTTTTTATACAACACTTCACTGCATATGATGAATCTATTTGCCCATTGTTTGATTTGCTGCCTCTATATAGGTTCTTCTAGTAGGATGTTATATTTGAGATAATCTATAAAAGGCTGACGCCAATCATCTATTATAATCTCTAGGCATAATAAAGGAAAAGCTTCAGTAACTTCTTCAACAACCTCCGCTGAGGGCAAAAATCTTCTTTCCTCTATAGTTACTTGGCGAGGGCTTCGATTAGGGCAAGACAAAGCTGCTGCCAAACTAGCCAGGGTATCTGCTTTTGCATTTTCTGATTGAGGGATATGTTTGATTTCAACATAGGAAAACTGTTCCAGCAATTGTTGTGCCTTTCGACAGTACGATAAAAGTTCCTGCTTTCCTATTTTGAATTCAGTTGTCAATTGATTTATAATCAATTTAGAATCCCTAAAAATATGTACTACTATTATCTCCATTTCTTTAGCCATCTTCATTCCAATGATCAGGGCTCTATACTCAGCCTTATTATTCGTACATGCAGTATCTAATATAAAGGAGTAAGGTAGTAAATTACCTTGGGGAGTAATGAATATCAATCCTGCCCCCGCTCCTAATATTCGAGAAGCGCCATCAAAATACATTTGCCACGGATTCTGTGATTCAGTCAGCATGACTTGCTCGTCTGGAAAGTCATCGCTGATGGCTTCAGACTCTACTATAGGGTGCGCTGCTAGGAAATCTGCCACTGCCTGCCCCTTTACTACTTTTGCCGGTTCGTATGTAATAACATATTCTGAAAGTAATAGCATCCATTTAGCTAACCTTCCAGACAACATCGGTCTTGTCATTAAAAACTTTATCGGGTCAACCCTTGAAACCAATGTTATATCGTGCAACAAACAATAATGCCTCAACTTCTGTACTGCGAATATTAACGCTAAGCATTCCTTCTTAATCGGGGAATAATTGCACTCTGCACCTATTAAGGTTCGGCTTAAGTAATAAAGAGCTGTTTTTTTTCTAAACTCATTCTGTTGTGCCAACAGAGTCCCTAAAGAATATTCAACTGTAGATGTGTACAAAATAAGCGATTTTCCTTTCACTGAAGCTACCAATACTGGTGGCTTTTTCAGCAATTCCTTTATTGAGTCAAATGCGTTTTGACAAGCTTGACTCCATATAAATTCTGTATCCTTTTTCATCAAATGAGAAAACAGCTGACATCTCCCCGCCAGATTCGAAATGAACCGACAGATGTATGCTAATTTTCCTTGTAAACTTTTTAGTTCCTTTAATGTTTTTGGTGGTGGCATATCTTAGAATAGCCTTGACTTTCCCGGGGTCAATCTCAATGCCCCTATGCTGGACAATAAAACTTAAAAACTTTCCAGAGGACACTTCAAACACGGATTTAGCGGGATTCATCTTCAATTGTTTCTTTTTGAGTCACTGAAAAACCGATACCAAGTGTTCGCGATGTTCCTAATGGCTTCCTGACCTGACCACCAAGTCGTCAACATAACACTCAACATGTTTGTGCATTATGTCTTGAAAAATACTTTGCATCGCTCTCTGATATGTTGCCCCAACATTTTAAAGTCCGAACGGCATAACCTTATAACAGAAAATTCCTAGTGAAGTTCTAAATGCTGTTGCCTCTTCATCTTCGGGGCCTCTTCATCTTCGGGGCCATTCGAATCTAATTATATCTCGCATAACTGTCCATAAAGGATATAACGACATAGTGAGTTGTACTATTAATCAGCAATTTAGTTATAGGGAGCGAAAAATCATCCTTTAGGCAGGCTTCATTTAGGTCCATAAAATCGACGCATACCCTGACCTGTCCATTTTTCTTCCTTACCGAGACGATATTTGATATTCACTTAGGGTATTTGACATCCCTGATAAACCTGACCTTTATCAACTTATTAGCTTCTTCTTCAATGAGGGAAACTAGGTCTGGATGAAATCGCCTTTGCGCTTGTTTAACCGGCCTTTTCTCCTTAAAAATATTTAGTCGGTGCAGCGCTACGGAAGGTTCCAATCCGAAAATCTCTGCATACATCCAAGCGAACACATCTTTATTTTCTTTGAGAAGTTGAACGTATTCTACAGACTCTTGTTCAGAAAGGTTGGCGCTAATAAACGTGTTCTGTGGCTCCTCTTTTGTACCCAAGTTTATTTCTAACAAATTGTCCGTAGTCAGTTGCCCCCCGTCCTCCATTTGCTTCGGAGCTGCCTCAGGATGCTCAACTATCTCAGTATTTTCTTTCGCTAACTCTTTTACCGTAACCATATTTACTGACGACCTTGCCTTCGTGTCTTTAAATGTTTTTCGCCTTTCCTGGTTAATCTCAATCGAAATTTCTTTCTTGTAATTTAAGCCGATGTAGTCTTCGCAGTCATAACCCGTACTTTTCATGACCTCCTTACTTGCTCTATTTTCAATAATTATCTCGTTCCTGTCTATCATTCGCTGTATAACACACTTCAATGTATAACAATCCTCTGTTAGATGTCCCAATAGTCGGTGATAGCGACAAAAATTGTGTTCTCCGCGTCTTGTCGCCTCCTCAGGGTGTTTAGGTTCTGACAATTCTATCGCACCAACTTTCAATAACTGGTCCATCATTGGAATGACATCTTCCTTATCAAATGCAAACCCCTCATGCGAATTGAGCATCCTGACCTTTTTATACCTTCTTAATTGAACCAAATCTTCTTCTCACCTTGTATTTTCTCCCTTTAAACCTCTTACACTATCATGCTGCTGATAACGATCAATAGTATTTACTGTTATCCTACTAGGAGCCCCCTGAGCTGCATCATGGTGAAATGTCGACACTTTTCAATTCACCAATTCCAAAGCATGAGCCTTAGCGGCCAAAACATGAAAAGTTTTGATGTCGACACTGGCCAGTCCTATTACGAATTCCCTTTTCATAGAGTTCAGACACATCTTCACTTGTTCACTTTCTTCTAGTAGCCGTTTGTACGAAGTTCCCAATGTCTTCCATCAGTCTATAAAACTCCTTACTGATTTACTCTTGCCTTGTCGCACAGAAGCCAACTTAACAATATTAACTTCGTGACTTGGGGAGAAAAAACGAGATGCAAAAACATATCGCATCTGCTCCCAAGTGCGGATTGACCCTGGAGTCAAACTGGAATACCATCGGAATGCTTTACCTGTCAGCGATGCCCCGAACAATCGCAAGCAATACTATGGTACTATGGAGAAATCTCCCATACTAGTAATGAAGTGTATTAAATGTTCCTCTGGAGATCCTTTCCCATCAAACTTTTGAAAGTCCGGACACTTGAAACTGGCTGGAAAGGGAATATCATCCACCTCTCTTGGATATGGTGTTTGATACCTATAAGAACCAGTAGTTCTACATTCCCTTTTTATTTGGACAACTTTTTCAATAGCTGTTATTCGTGCCACATTATGCATGAAGGCTGCCAAAGCCTCTTTGAGGTTTCTGCACTCTTCCATTAATGCATTTTGGGCTTCTGTCATTTCATTTATGCGATCCTTTGTAGTCGCTTCACATTCTTGATTCGTCCCTACCATATGCACTGTAGCTCTTATATTCCTGGATGAAACAATAACTGGAGTCGAGCAAGAATATACTGTCGTAACAGAACTCCTGGAAAAGGGAAGGAATGGAGCTTCATTGGACTTTTCTATGCCCCCTGTGGCATCAATTGATTGGGGTGATGCTGATACTGGTGAATTTATCTTAGGTGGCATTGGTGATATGATCACCAGCTCTTTTCCTTTTTGTTCTCTCGTCCATTTAGCTACCGGAGCATTCAAAATTGGAAAATCACGCGTTGTCAATTGTGGAGGTATTTGCTCAGGATAAATCACCGGAGGAGTAAGTTCGAGATTCCTTTTAACTGTGTTACGTGCTATCGACCCTCTGATTCTTGATGAAGGCTAATTCGCTCTAGAACTTCTGACATTTCGTGCTCTTGCCTTGCGAGACATCACAATGGTCCAGCCTGCGTCACCTTCTGATGATTGGGGCGAAGCAGAAACAACCCCGGCTATTACCTGAGCCATGCTACCTTCACTTACACGAGTTCGAGTCAGGTACTTCAGAATTTTACTTGGCATGTATTCTATTACGAATCCTGTCAGGGTGAATCGGAAGTTCACTTTTCTTACAGGAGTTGCCATGAGTAGTAATTTGTAATTGAGTTTTAAAACCTTCAAACACAAAACATAATTATAATTAGTAAATGAGCAATTAAAGTGATCTATCTTAGAGATGAAGGGGAGGATTTTTCCACTGAGAGTTGCCATTTTGGTGTCCATAGGATGCCAAATTATGATGAAAGTTCACCGTTAATATTTGAATAAGACAATAAAGATTAGAGTCCCCAGCAGAGTCGCCATTTTGTTTTGACAAAGAAACAAATGCATTTGACTTGGGAAAATGTCTTATTCAAGCATAACAGGGAAGAGTATAAGGAACATTCATCACATTTTATTGATACTAGGTTCATTTACATCCTCTTTACATCCCTTGATTCTAAGATAGATCATTTGAAAATAAATGACTTATGCTTTAGATATCAAGAGTTCATTTCGACAACCTTTCGGCATCTATTTCGATCATCTCCTAGGACTTAGGAGGAATGTCGATCTGATTGATGAATCTTCAACGATATAGAGATTTCAGCAGCATAACAGTGCCCGTTTCAACCGTCTGTAATACTTAGGAGAGATGTCGACTCGATCGACTAATCTTCCTCTTCTGAACTTATTAATAAGAGAAGGCTGAAAGAAGGAAGGCCTTGCATAGAAATTTTAGCGGCATAACGACCCTTGACCTTCACAGACTGCAGGGCAGTTTGGTTGCATGGACCTGCGCAACTGACATTGGTTACACAGTTTTGCACAACAAACAGGAAACTCTCTCCTACCTTCAGTCTTCTGCTCCGCTCTGTTTCTCTTGAAAATCTTCAATTACCATTAATGAAGGAGGGGGAGGGGTATTTATAGACCCACGCATGTGTGAAAATCCTGATCGTAGCGATGTGGGACAATTCTTTCAGTGCTTTAGATCACTCTGCAAAGGACCATTTCTGCAGTATGTTTTGGGGCCCCGCGCAACTAATATTTACGTTGTGCGGTCCCACGCAAGGGATATTGGTTGCGCGGTTCTGCGCAACTGACGTTGGTTGCGTGATCCTGCGCCAACCTCCTTTAAACCTGTCTCTTCCTTCTTCTTTTCAAGTGTTCTTTCCAGCTCCTTACCTTTTCTTGCTTCAATTCTTCATCATCATCATTTTTATGCCTCAACGGGCATATAAAGGCAAGGGGCTTCCCAGTGGTCAATTGGAGTAACCATCGGGTATTGTTGTGAAAATATATGCAATTTTGTGTGTGTGTGTGTGTATGGTTGTCATGTACTCTTGTGGACCACTATAAGATTTCCTTCACACACACACACATGTGTGTGTGTGTGTGTGTGTGTGTGTGTGTGTGTGTGTGTGTGTGTGTGTGTTTGTGTTGGTCATGAGACATACATACACAACACAACAAGTTTCCCTAGCTATTTCTTCCTCCCTCTCCTTTCCTTCTCTTTCATCTCTACATTTCTTATTGATTTTATTTTTCTACTTACTATCAGAGCATCCGATCCGGGACATGACCATAACTTGTGGTAGTGAGGCCCACTACTAATGTCATTCGTATGCATGGATGATATTAGGATTGTACGGATTATTTTTCTTTTTCAAGTAGAAAGTTTAGATCTAGTAGATCTGGATTTTAAAAGAAATATGGAGATTTCTCCATATTTTGGAGTAGTTCTTGTGGTGTTTAAGAGAAAATAAAGAAAAATTGAAAAAAAAAATTCAGATTTCATGTTTTTTGTTGTAGTATTTTTCTAAATGAGTTTCTAGCAGATGTTTCATATGGGGAAGGTATTAGTGTAGTGATTTGTGTACCTTGTTTGTTAATCATGATTGTTTGTATGTCATGTAGATGGTTGAGCCCATGGAAGCTGAAGACCGAAGATATAAGAGGCTATGGAGCATCAAGGAGTAAAGAATAGGTAAATGAGGTGCCCTGATGTCCCTAACCTTAGCCCGAAATAATCCTTAAAAATTTAGATGATCCTAAAACTTATTAGGTAGATCTTGTTGATCGTCCATTAGCCTTAAAACCTCAATTGGAACATGATAAGTAAGGTTAAAAGAGGTACCAAGCTTGTAACGCCCTGAAATTTGAGACCTGAATAAGGTCTTCGGGACCCAAATCCCAAGGTTCGTGAGTTATAATATAATTATATTTATTACAATTCAGTTAATTCAATCAAATTCAATTAATATTCAATGTCATCTAAAAAAAATACAACTGAAATGTTTATTAAATTCAACTCTTTTGATAGTTTTCCCTTTTTACATCGAAATTTGAACATAAACTAAACCTAAATAACAAAAAAACTGAATTGAATTAAAATTAAACCTAATTTTCTAGAAAATAAAGCTAATAATAGAGGCCCACCTGCTCGTACTATTCCAGCTCTGCACCTGTGTATTTTTTTTGTAGGATAAGCATAGTAGCTCAGTAAGGTCATTTCTTATCCAAAATTTAACATATTCAAATAATATCAATTTTATAATAATGAAGAAAATAGAATACAAATAATAAAATTTAACAACAAAATTGTAAAAATGCGATGTATGTGATATTTTCATGAATACTCATAACATTTATATTATTTTTTACAACACCGTACCCAATGGATAGTCATGTTGCATTAATGCCCACACATTGGTATCTCATGATGATGGACCCATTTATACGTTAGTTGGTCAGACTACTGCTCTATTTGTACCTCTGACGTATGTCCACGCGCACAATTATACTCATACGCCATACACAAAGTAGATTTCAATGGATTCAGTGGGTTCTAGGGTCTTTCACCCAAGGTACACAATTTTCCTACTTACTAGCTTTAGGGTCTCTCACCCAAGGGACACGATTACACTACTTGCTAATTTAGGTTCTTTCACCTAAGGGACACGATTGCCCTCCTTGCTTACGTTACATCTAACATATTAAAATTAATGCTTAATGAATTATAGACATACATGTAAGATGAATAATTATTTCACAATAAAAAAATATCAACAATATAATTCTAATTAATAAATTTAGATTTAAATTTTGTTGAAACTTTAATAATTCAAATACTTAAATAAAATATTATTTTACTATTATTTAATTTAGGAATTTGTGTGAAATAATGTACAAGAAATTTTAGTTTCAATTCTAAAATTTTTAAAAAATTCTTAAACTTAAGTTCATTTAAATTTAATTTAATTAACTCTTTACAGTTTTAGAATTAAAATTTTAATTTTAATCTTTACAGAAATAAAAATATTACACTGATTTCTATAATATAACATATTAAAATTAATGCTTAATGAATTATAGACATACATGTAAGATGAATAATTATTTCACAATAAAAAAATATCAACAATATAATTCTAATTAATAAATTTAGATTTAAATTTTGTTGAAACTTTAATAATTCAAATACTTAAATAAAATATTATTTTACTATTATTTAATTTAGGAATTTGTGTGAAATAATGTACAAGAAATTTTAGTTTCAATTCTAAAATTTTTTAAAAATTCTTAAACTTAAGTTCATTTAAATTTAATTTAATTAACTCTTTACAATTTTAGAATTAAAATTTTGATTTTAATCTTTACAGAAATAAAAATATTACATTGATTTCTATAATATAACATTAATAATGAAATTAAATTATTATAATAATTTAAGTTAATCTATCTTAATTTTTTATCTAATTATTTTAAATCTAACTTCAGAATTTTATTATTATTTACTTTTAGATCTAAATTTAATAAGTTTAAGGAAGTTATTAATTTAAACTTTGGATACTATTATTATTATTTTATTTAATTTTTTTACTTTCAAATTTTTAATTATTATTATTATTTTTTATAATTAATTCTAAGTATTATAAATGATTGAAATTTAATTTTTGGTTTACTTTTTAACTTGATATATATATATATATATATATATATATATATATATATATATAAAATTTGGATTAATTAAACGATTAAATTTAATAACTAACATACTCATCAATCAAAAATATTTTAAAGTTAATTCAAATTTACTAATTTAAATAAATTTATAAATTAATTTGAATTTAATCTATTTTTAATAATTTACTTTCATATTAATTAATTTTTAAAAATTTAGGAATAATTTATATTTAATTTTTAATCTTAACAAAAATTTAAGAATTAATGAATTAAAATATAAACTTAGATAATTTATTTATTTTATTTTGTAAATTTATTTTATTACATATATATATATATATATATATATATATATAAATTATTTCAGTATTAAATAATAGAAATATATAAAATAGAAATTCATAAATGAATAGGATTCCCTACATAAAAATTCAATTAACAATAATATCCTATCAAAAATTTGGATTAAATAAGCATAATAAATAATTAAAAATGATAAATTTCAGGATAAGATCACCTACCTTAAAAGTCTAATGATCCGGCCCCGCTTTAATATCTCTCTTTTGATCTACAGAGCTCTCTCTCTCTCTCTATTTTTGATTTGATTGATTCTTTCCTTTCTTTCTCTCTCTCTCTCTCTCTCTCTCTCTCTCTCTTTAAATAAAGGGGTGCATAATGGAATGGAAGAGTGGGGATGATAGGACGGTTTCGGCGCCCATTACCGTACAAAAAAAAAGGAAGAATGGAGAAAGTGGTTTAATTGGCGTGTAGAAGATATTTTTTTTTATATTTTAAAATTTTTAATTTTTTAAATGTGGTGAGTCCTACTAATGATGACATAAATCTACTTTGTCCATCTTCTCGTTCTGGCCAAGAGAAGATATAAAGCCCAAAATGAGGCTGATCCAAAACTCAAGTGGGCCACACGGAAGCGGACGGTGGGGTTAGTTCCCATAAAAAAATGGGTTATTACATTCTACCCCCCTTAACAAAAATTTCATCCCCGAAATTTAATATACCTATTATATGAAGAGATGATGGTACTTCTCTCAAATTTCATCCTCTCGCTCTCACGCAGCTTCGTCCTCACCATGATGCCTCCACTGAACCTTCACGAGTGGTATTGATCTTGATCGAAGTACTTGCTCCTTTCTATCGAGGATGCAAATCGGTTGTTCTATGTATGAAATGTCCTCCTAGATTTCCAGTGGCTCCTCGTCAATGATATGCGATGCGTCACTCTCATACTTTCGAAGCATAGATATATGAAATACGTCGTGGATGCCAAAAAGTTAAGGAGGTAAGACTAGTCTGTAGGCTACGAGGCCTACTCTCTACAAGATCTTGAATGGTCCAATGTAGCGTGGTACTAATTTTTCTTTCTTTCCAAATCACATAACTCCTTTCATCGGGGATACCTTCAGAAACACATGGTCTCCTAAGGCAAACTCCAAATTCTTTCAGCGATTGTCGACGTAACTCTTCTGGTGACTCTGAGTAGTACGTAGACATTCTTTGATGATGACAATCTTCTTGAATGTCTCTTGCACTAGTTCTGGTCCCAACAATGTTCTTTCACCCACTTCGGTTCAACAACTTAGTGATCTGCAAGGTCTTCCGTATAAAGATTTGAATGACGCCAAGCCAATACTGGACGAGAAATTATTATTGTAAGCGAATTTTACTAAATAGAGGTGGTCGTCCCAATTTTCCTTGAAGTCAAGAATGCAGCTGTGAAGCATGTCTTTGAGGATTTGATTTACCTACTCCGTTTGTCAGTCAATCTGTGGATGAAAAGTCATGCTGTAGTTTAGTGCCATTCCCAGGACTTTTAAAGACTCATCCAAAAGCGTGATGTAAACCTGGGGTCTCGATCGGATACTATAGACACAGGAATGCCGTGAAGCCTAATGATCTCCTTGATATACTGTTTTCTTAACTCGTTTAGGGAGAAAGAAATACGTATAGGAATGAAGTGTGTTGACTTTGTTAGCCTATCCACGATCACCCATATCGCATCATGATGATGACTTGTTTTCGGTAGTTTGACAATAAAATTCATCAAGATGTTCTCCTACTTTCATTCTTTGACCTGTAACGGTTACAAAAGTCCCAATAGCTTCTGATGTTCTACTTTAACTTGTTGAAAAGTAAGACACTTTGCAACGTAGTTGGCTATCTCCCTCTTCATATTACTCCACCAATATTGACGTCGTACATCATGGTACGTCTTGGTTCCTCCTGGGTGGATGGTGAATTTTGTGCGGTGCGCCTTATCTAAGACTTTTTTCTTTAATTCAGATATGTCTGGAACACATAACCTCCCTTGAAATCTAACCCCACAATCAGAGCCTACTCGTCACTCCGAGTTGTCCTTTTTCCCTTCTTCTGTCTTGTAGCCATGCATCATTCTTTTGCGCTTCTATTATTCGCTGCACCTAGAAAAGAAAATCCTAAATAGCTATATCCTAATATAAGAATTAAAGGGTTAATCTAAATGGATAATTAAGAAATTACTTACTAGAGTGGGCTGCACCACTAAATTACCGATATAAGCCCAAGGTTCATTGATACTGTAAGACACGTATCCTAATCCATACTGTTCCGTTAACTCCCGCGATTCTTCCTGTTGAATTCTGAAAACCTACGACCGATAATTGACATTTGCGCACGATCGTAAGTCGTATCTTATACATTTGAATCGGCTTAATCCGAGACTTGTATCACTGCGACCGCACCGTCGCCGCGGTTCCAACACCGTGACTCACGCACCTATTCGATACCCTGACTAAGAGATGTGAGCCAGTGTTCAGTTTAAGGAAAAACACTGCGCGTTTGTAATCCCAAGAGAATCTCTACAACATGTCAAATCAATTCCATCAATCACCTCTCATGTCAAGTACAAAGCACCCATGCTTCCTTTCTCAACAAGTTAAGCAAACCCAAAAGTCAACCAATCCATCACCTCACCCATCACTCACATCCATCAACCATCACCCCATTACTCACCTCACATCTCTCCTTACAACTCTCTCTCTTTCTCATTTCTCACCCAAAAATTTCAAGCAACCAAGGGTGCACATGTCCAAGGTTTTCCCATGAGAAAAGTGATTTTGGTGGCCCACCTTTCCACTCCAAAAGCTCTCATCCTAGCCATCCATTTCTCATCTCCACCATCAAAGTGAAGCTCTAGGAGACCGGCTTTCCAATGGACCGAGAAGATCAAGTGGTGGGTGCTTCTATAGGCTAGTTTTTCATGCTTTTATGATGGGCCAAGTGAGGCCTACCGATCAATGGTATGGATCTCACTTTGGATCCTAAGATGTGGTGAACGACCCATCTTGATCATCAATATAATTCCATGATGGGGCCATTCTCTATGGACCCCATCATAATATTTACCTTCCTAGCTTGTATATGGGTCATCGTGGAGAAGGGATCTCCACTGTTAGATTTTAATTTTTTTGGGCCCACATGTTACGGGACCCACTTGAGTTATGTTGTAGATTATGGAAGGGAGGGCCCATAGTGTCGGGGTCCCTCCATCACATGTGTCCCGTCTCTCTCTCTCTCTCTCTCTCTCTCTCTCTCTTTCTCTCTCTTTCTCTTTTCCTTTTTTTTGTGTGATGATATAGTCGTGTGGCCCACTACGATGGACCCCACTTTGATGTATGTATTACTATGCCATCCAACCCCTTTTTGGGTGGCCCATGTCCATGGGTGGGGCCCACTTAACTGTAAGTGTTAAAACCAGATCGTCCAGCGTCCAGGGATGCTGGATGTTGGAAATGGTAAATACAAATATTAGCTTGGTAGGAAGCAATGGGGTGGGCCATTTGTATAGGCCCCACCTTGATACATAAATTGAATCCACGCCGTCTATTTCATTTCCAAGCCCATTTTAGCCGTTGAGCTGAAAAAGGAAGTCAATCCAACTTTCTAGCAGGCCATACTTCAAAAAACAGTGACTTTCACCTTTTAAATGCACCTACATTTTTTTTACAGGCCGAAAGATGTCCAATATTGGACTTGATGGATTGGTTACGGACTATAGAATCCATTGGGCGGGGTGGATTTGGTTGATGCGGGTCCCACGCCGAGAAACCTTAGAAAAACGCATTTAAAAATAAAATAAAATCATACACAACAGCATTTGCTGCTGTGTCAGAGACGCAGGCAACGCCTGCTATTGGCGGGAGAACGGGCAGCAGACCCACCCATGGCCTGGCCGTGGGCCCCATCGTGATGTTCATTTATCATCCAACACGTTCATGAGGTGGGCCACCTCTTGAAGTGGGCCCCCTCAAAGTTTCAGCGACGTCCAAGACTTAGGTGGCCCACATCATATGACACAGTGTGATTGAATGTCTACCATTGGAACCTTTTTTTGGGCCCACGGAAGTCTTGAATCAATCTGATATTTATTTTTCCCTTTCATCCAGGTCTGTATGACCCTCTCAACGCATTGGATGGAAAATAAACGTTATGGTGGGCCCCACATGGGACCCATAGTGATGTATGTGTTTCACTGGCACTGTCCACTGACCATGGACGATGGCGCGTGGACGGTGGCAGTGTGTTTGTGTGTGTGTGTGTGTGTGTGTGTGTGTGTGTGTGTATTATATTATATATAATATTGTATATATTATATATTATATTATATATAATATATATATGATGGTGGGCCCTCATGTGGACCCCCACCCTTGATGCATGTGTTACATCCAAACCATCCACCAGTTGGCCAGTTTATCTTACTGGCTTGAGCTAAAAATAAGGCCGATTTATGGTTCAAGTGGGCCCACCTTGGTGCACATATAAGGCCCATGGGATTAGGTCCATTGGATATATATAAGGCCTATGGGATTTGGCTCATTTGACACATATAAGGCCCATGGGATTAGGCCCATTTGACACATATAAGGCCCATGGGATTAGGCCCATTAGACATATATAAGGCCCATGGGATTAGGCCCATTTGACACATATAAGGCCCATGGGATTAGGCCCATTTGACACATATAAGGCCCATGGAATTAGGCCCATTTGACATATATGAGGCCCATGAGATCAGGCCCATTTGACATACATAAGGCCCATGAGATTAGGCCCATTTGACATATATAAGGCCCATGGTATTAGGCTCATTTGGCATATATTAGACCCATTTTAATATATTCAAAGGCCCATGGGTTATGGCCCATTGCAATGTACATAAGGCCTGTTGGTGAGGCCCATTAATGTGACCCATTTGATGAATAAAAGGCCCATTTGATACGACCCATTTGATGTATTTAAGGCCGAATGGGAGTTACCTAAGGTCCATTACAATGTGTGATTCCTCCATGGTTGTGTAATGATATTTATGGCGGGAGCAATGTTGGTTTGACATCCACATTGTAAGTATAATGTTGGTTAAATGTCTGCATTACGACTCTCCCTAGGGCCCATTGATAGGCTCATACTTGTTGATAGTTCATCACTTTATAACATGCTTAGTATAATTCCATGACTCATGCCCATACGCATCATATGTATGCTTGATATGAGTAGTGACTGATCATAGCATATGCCATTGGGCAGACCATTTATGGGACTCGTTATGAGGTAGAGTGCCCCACATGATCGCGCAGTACGCGCTAGATTGCTGCATGATTTGACGGTGTGATTCATGCATCTTGCATATGTGTGACTTGATCACTGCACGTCCTAGCGACATCAGGGCTGTGGCTCCACAGGCACATCATGGATGGCCATATCAGATACCGAAAATACTTTATTCTAGCACTATGGGCACTTAGAATGTCCTTAGGTGAAAGTTTCAGAACCTTTTTGGTACCAGGAGATGCTCCAATGTCTAGACTGAGTGGATATATGAGCGCCCGAGTGCCGAATACCAGTAGGCCGCGTCTCCCACTGTGTCGTGGTCGGTTGGAAGGGGGTGTGGCCTTATCTGCCTGAGTGAGGGGGCTATAAGCTAGGCTGAGTTTGACCAGCTCGCAAATGAGTCCGCTATCGACGAGCCGGGTAGGTATTGGCAGACTACTGGTCAGATGGATAGTGAGGTCTATTCCTCTTACTTGGCTGTGCAGCTAGGGAGGAGGCAGTCAGTGTGAGTGTATTAGACCCCGATGATATTCAGAGAGGGACTGTACTGATACGTGTACTTAATGAGTACCGACTTGCTTGGATTGCATTTCGCATATGACATTCGGGTATGTAAGCCTCGCATTTGCATCGGTGTGTCCGATAGCATTCATGTCTCGCATCGCATGGCCTTGGTATGGTCGATAGCATTCATGCCTTGCATCACATAGCATTGGCATGGTTGATTTTATTCATGGACTTACCACATACTTCCGTATTACTCTGATATTGTATACTTGCCACTTGCCTTACGTACACACTTACACCACCCTCTAAGCTTTTGTAAGCTTATGCACGATAGTTGCATGTAGGTTGCATTGGACAGTAGCAGCGCTGAGGCAGGAGTGTGCATCTGACTATTTTGAAGCTTTTGATCACCTTATATTTCCCTTTCCACATTGTACTTAAAGTTTTTTTGATATAGTGGATATGTGGTGATGTTGTTTTGTGACTTGGTTATGCTTGTGGTTATGCTCCATTACAATTTTTTTTTTTCTGAAAATCCTCCTTGTTAGATCCTAGGATCGGAATCTGTCATATAATTGCCAGGAGCCAAGAATGGGGCACTACGGAGGCTGTCGACACCGGATTCGACGATAGGGATTCTTGTGAATCCGATTTTTGGGTTTGGGGTATGACAGATATGAAGTCTGACTTCAAAATCTTTAACTATATCGAGCATTTCTCATTCTTTAATCATTAAACTCGCCACTAGCTTGCGCGTCTTCCTGCTTAACGCGTCAGCTATGACATTTACCTTACCTAAATGATAGTAGATGTCGAAATGATAATCCTTTAAGAATTTCATTTATCTCCTTTGCCGCATATTTAGGTCATTTTGATCAAAAAGATACTTTAAACTCTTGTGATCCGAGTACAGTTCAAACTACTCACCACAAAGATAATGTCTCAACAATTTTAAGGCAAACACTACAACTGCAAGCTCTAAGTCGTGAGTGGGATAATTCTGCTCATAAGGTTTCAATTACCTTGATGCGAATGTCATTGTTTTACCACTTTGCATTAGCACACATCCCAACCCTTGATAAGATGCATCAGTATATACCGCAAACCTTTCCCCTTTTGCTGGTAAAGAAAGTACTAGGGCTTCCGTTAATCGCTTCTTCAATTAAGAGAAAGCGTGCTCGCAATTTGCATTACATTTAAAAGAAGTGCCCTTCTTAGTCAAGTTAGTCAATGGCCTTGCTAACTTAGAGAATCCCTCAATGAACCTTTTATAATAACTAGCTAATCTGAGAAAACTGCGCACTTCTGTCATATTGGTGGGCTGCTCCCAATTTAACACTGCTTCAACTTTCGATGGATCAATTGACACTCCTTTTTTTAATACCACGTGCCCCAAAAACTTTCTTCATTCTTCTACAAGTCACATTTTGAAGCTTTGACATATAACTGATTGTCCTTTAGAGTTTGAAGAGCTATTTGAAGGTGTTTAACATAATACTCCTACATCTTAGAGTAAATTAAAATATCATCTATGAACACTATCACGAATCGGTCTAAATACAGTTTGAAGACCCTGTTCATGAGGTCCATAAATACTGCTGGAGCATTCATTAGTCGAAGGGCATCACTAGAAATTCATAATGGCCATACCGAGTCCTAAAGGTAATCTTGGGTATATCTCCATCTCTAATCCTCAACTGATGATATCCAGACTGTAGGTCTATCTTTGAAAAATATTTAGCTCCCTTCAATTGATCGAATAAATCATTTATCCCCGGAAGTGGATACTTGTTCGTGATAGTCGCCTTATTAAGTTAACGGTAATCGATGCACAGCCTCAAAGACTCATCCTTCTTTCTAACAAATAATACTGGTACACTCCACGACGACGTACTAGCCCTAATGAAGCCTTGGTCTTGGAGCTGCTGAAGTTGCTCCCTTAATTCTCTCAATTCAACAGGTGTTATATGGTATGTTGTTCTGGAGATTGGTGCAGTCCCAGTTACCAAATTAATTGTGAAATCAACATCTCTCTTTAGCGGTAATTTAGGAATATTTTGAAATACTTTTGGAAATTCATTAATAATCAAAATTTGTTCTACTCCTTAAGGTTCAATTTCCAAGATAACTAACAAATTAATCTGTGTTCCCTTCCTTCGTGTCTCATGGAATTGCAATGGTGCTCGCCCATCGATATTTAATATGACTATCTTCCTAAAACATCGATTCTTACCCGATATAAAGATAACCAATCCATCCCTAATATAATATTGTATTCTCGCATCGACATAACTATAAGATTAGTTGGTAAATTTACATTCTCGATCATGATCAGACAAGATTTACAAATCTGACTTAGGTTCATTGAATTATCAAGGGGGTTTACTACCGTTAACTTGTTATCTAAGGGAGTAGGAGATAACCTAAGCGAGCATAAAAGATAATAAGAAATACATGAATGCGATGCTCCAGAGTCAAATAACGCTCTAGCTAAGGATGAATAAATGACGATGGTACTTTCGACTACATTGCTGTTAGCCTCGATGTCAGGCTAAATAATGTCATCTGTTAGTGGTGCTGGATCCTCATATAAGGGTGCGGCATCATCATAAGTCTGGGTCACTCCGTCCTCAGACTGTGCTGAAACATCATAACTTTGAATTGAGCCCTCATATTGTTGCACCAAGTTCTCATATGGCTGTATTGTGTCATCTCCTTACTGTACTAAGGCGTAGACTCGACCTTGAGCTTGTGGTCGTGATGTCTAAACTCCCTGCCTCGACTGCTAGTATTGCTGAGGTCTAACTTGTGGCGGCGGTTGCATGGTGGTCTCTAATATATCGATGAAGGTCTTTGTTGTGGTGGCCTCGGGAATAACTATAGCGACCTCTGTGGATATGACTAAGGTGGTCTCGAGGATGGCTATGAGGTGGAAGGATGTAGTGGAGGTTGCTGTGACATAGACGGCGATGCCTGATGCTAGGGAGGCCTGAAAGATTGATGCAAAGGTCCTGACCTTTGTGGATATTGAGTACGCTGTGGTCTGGAACAAAAACGAGAAGTGTGGCTCTCGAGTCCACAATTATAGCAAAATCTCAAAAATCGTGGTGCAGGAAGTGCTGTCGTCGGTCTGGCCATCGATGTCATGTTGTTCTCTATCTCTTAGCTGCATCTTGCTGGGCTGGAGATATATGTGTAGCAGTTCTAACACCACTCTTTACGTCCTTCCTCTGATTATGATTCTTCCAATATTCTTTGATGTCTTTCTCCATAGCTAGGGCACGCTCCAACACTTCGGTATAGGTCTTCTATACGAAAGAGGCTAATCAGCTACAGATAGAGGCTCTCAGTCCTTCCTCAAATTTTTATGCCTTACAGGTTTCATCGGACACCAGAAAAGTTACAAATCGTGATAGCTCGGTTAACTTAACATCATACTGGTGCACTGTCATATCACCCTGCTCCAATTTCATGAATTCTCCTTGCCTTTTGATTTTTCACATATAAATGAAAGTATATCATCAAGCTTCTCACAAAACTGGGCCTAGGTCCAGGCTTCAACTCTCGGGTTCATCCTAATGACTAAGTACCACCAATGATCCGCCTCCCCTTCTAGCATGTAAATAATCAATTCTGCTTTCTAGTATTCATCGCATTTTATAACTGTGAATATCTAATCAATTTTTTTCTTCCACACCTCGACCTCAGATGGGTCAGACCTACGCTTAAATATAAGTGGCCTCTATTTTTTAAACCTTTCTAATAAAGCTCCTATTGCTTCGTTAACTACGTGAATAGTTTGGGTTTGACCTTGCGCTTGAGTTTGTCTTATGTGATAGCCCACAAGAGCCATAAGATCTCCGATGGCCCTAATAATTCCACCCATAAGTGACCCATATTTAGTAGTATCGGGACTAGGAGCTCCTGATGTGGCTTCGACATCAATGTTTTGATCCGCCATAATCTACGATTAATTAAACATGTAATCTTAGTGTGTGACAACTAAGGTAGGTTGTAATAACTAAATTGAATTCTAAGTATCATTAATGGAGTGCATACTATTTAACGTCTCTAGGAGCATGAAAAATTTATTAGATTGTAAGATAGATTTGATGATGTAAAAGAGTAACACATGAAGATTAAGAGAATTCAGGCAGTGACATGTGTTAAGGTTGTAGTGTAGAAAATTCAGATTCTTAGAATACTATTCCCGTTAATGTTTTTGATATTTACAAGAGTCAGATTGATCTAAAATAGAATAATAATGAAAGAAATAGAATACAGATAATGAAATTTAACAACAGAATTGTGAAAATACGATGTATGTAATATTTCCATGAATACTTATAACATTCATATTATTTATTACAACACCGTACCCATGTGGATGGTCACGTTGTATTAACGCCCATGCACTAGTACCTCATGGTGATGGACCCATTTATACGTTAGTTGGCTAGACTATTGCTCTAGTTGTACCTCTAACGTATACCCATGCACACAATTGTATTCATATGCCGTACACAAAGGACATTCTAATAGATCCAGTGGGTTCTAGGGTCTTTCACCCAAGGGATACAATTACCCTACTTGCTGGCTTTAGGGTCTCTCACCCAAGGGACACGATTGTCCTACTTGCTAATTTAAGGTCTCTCACTTAAGGGACACGATTGCCCTATTTGCTAATTTAAGGTCTCTCACCCAAGAGACACGATTGCCCTACTTGCTTACGTTACATCTAACATACACTACAAGAAATGCTACTTTTAGCAACGAAAATTTTCGTCTCTAAAAGTCAACACTTCGTAGCTAAAGGTTTTTAGCGACGAAAATTTTCGTCACTAATTTCATTGCTAATACGTCGTCCCTATAGACTTTAAATAGCCAAAAAGTTGAAGTCGTTGCTAAATGGAAGCTTTTTAGTGACGAAACTTTCATCACCAAAAAAACTGTAGAGGACTTTTAGCAGCGAAACTTTTCGCTGCAAAAAAAAATTGTTCCACTTTCGTTGCTAAAAAAATCTATTGAGGACTTTTAACAGTGAAAACTTTCGTCCCTATAAAACTATACAAGACTTTTAGCAGCGATAATTTTCGCTGCAAAAAATAATTATTCCACTTTTAGCAACGAAACTTTTCGTTACTAAAAAATCTTTGGAAAACTTTTAGCAGCGAAAATTTTCACTGCTAAAAATATTCATTCATCTTTCCACGACGCCCCTTTTCGTCGCTAAAAAAATATTACAAGACTATTAGCAACGAAAAGGTTTGCTGCTAAAAATATATTTTTATTTTTCACGGCGAACAATTTCGCAATGAAAAATGCTTTACAAGTTTTTCGATAATGAAAATTTCGTCCATATAATATTTTAAAAAACTTTTAGCAACGAAAATTTCGTCCCTATAATATTTTAAAAAACTTTTAGCAACGAAAATTTTCATCGCTAAAAACTTTTAGCGGCAAAAAATTTCGTTGCTAAAAGTCTCTTTTTTTTTTTTTTAAAAAAAGTCCAATAAAAAATTTCGTGCAAAATACCTGATAGACACCTGTTGTAATTTTCATCATATTCATCCTGATATACCTGTTATATCATCATATTCATATTCACATCCTAATATACACCTGTTATATCATAATAAACCTGTCAAATTTCATCATATTCACATTCAGATCCATCTAACCCAAACTAGTAAATCCTTCAAAACATAAACTACATACATTCAAACACAAACAATCTTATATGCATCATATTCATTCACGCATAAATACATAAGTTTAACATCATAAATAAAAATGAAAAAATCATAAAGATGGAGGCGAAGGTGGTGGGGCATCGGTAGGTAAGCGTGCAGCGAAAGATTGAAACATCTCCGTCATCCGTCGCTCATGCTCCACCCACATCTCCTCTATCTTCCTCTCCTACTCCTTCTACCTTGCCAGCTGATCCTCCATCTTCCTCTCCTGCTCCTCCGTCTGCCTCGCCAGCTGATCCTCCATCTACCTCTCCTGCTCCTCCCTCTGCCTCGTTAGCTCATCCATTATCTTTCTCTCCTGCTCCTCCCTCTGCCTGTCCAGTTGATCTTTGATGTCATCGACGACAACCCGTAGCTGCTGAACCTCTCTCTCTGCGGTATCAGCTCGGTGTACGGCGCTATCGCCAATGACGATAGATCTGCTGGAGGCAGCTCTAGCGGGTGCCATGAGCTTGGCACCATGGCCAAGCCCACGCACATATGCAAAACGGGTGCCAAGCACCTAACTCAGGATCTCTGGCTCACTCCGCTGAGTACCATCGGGAATGGGCTGACTGCGTAAGGTGTCCATTTCCTCCTGTAATGAAAATATATGAATTTTTATAATAAATGACATTATTATAATTTAATGCAATTAAATTTTACAATGTAATAATTTTTATCCAAATCTCGCTGGCTTTAGGATGTACCCAAGATTCACTCGCCTGCCGACAGTGAGTTCCTTTGTAGAAGTCTACTGGTCCAGGCTCCTGGCCAGTGACGAAATCTGATTGCGCAATCGAAAGAAAAATAGAGTTAATATAAATGCATAGAAAGAATATAAAAATTACTAGTAATTTCTTACCATGTCGTGACGAAGTCATACAAATGACTTTGAACTAGCTACGTGGTTCACTTCTAACTTTCTCCTGATGTCAAAATTTATTTTGCTCCTCTTCTGAACACATTATACATAATGCATTGTTATTAATTACGAATTTAATTATTATGTTAAGATATCGTAAATATACAAATATTACCTGAAAAGAATCAGAAGAAAATCTATCGCAGAGTATCTGCTAGTCCTCACGGGTCACGTGAGGTGGTGTGGACTGTGCGGACTCCTCGTGGCTTGTGGACCGCTTGTACTGCTGGTATAACTTACCGCGGTAAGCCTTGAACCGCTCCTTCATCATATCGTCGACGACATAGGAGATATGCAGAACACTCAAATCCAAGTGAAATTTATCTTGCAGTTTCGTAAATAATAGATTAAGGCAATAAACTTATTAAGAAAATAACTTAGTCGTAAATGAACTTTTATAAAATAAATTAGAATTCATAAGTATAGGTTAAGGTTAAGGTTTAAGTTTAGGTTTAGGATAAGGTTTAGGTTAAGGTTATGGTTTAGGTTTAGGTTGTACGTTATAGCTATAGGGAATTGAGAATAGGTTAAGGTTTTAGGTTTATGAAATCGAGTTCGGGTTCGGGTTTAGGTTCGGGTTTTCAAGTTTAGGTTTAGGTTTAGGTTAGGGAGTTGAGATTAGGATTTGGTGTAGGTTTATGTTTAGGGATTTGAGAATAGGTTAAGGTTTAGGTTTAGGAAATCGGGTTCGGGTTCGGGATAAGGTTTAGGATTGGGTTTTTAAGTTTAGGTTTAGGTTTAGGTTTAGGTTAGGGAGTTGAGATTAAGTGTAGGTTTTGGTTTAGGAATTTGAGAATAAATTCAGGTTTTAGGTTTAGGTTTAGGTTATAGGTTATAAGTGTAGGTTATAGGTTTAGATTTAAGTTACGTTATAGGTTAAGGTTTAGGGAATTGAGAATAGGTTAAGGTTTAGGTTTAGGAAATCGGGTTCGGGTTTGGGATCGGTTTAGGTTTGGGTTATCAAGTTTAGGTTTAGGTTAAGTAGTTGAGATTAGGATTAGGTGTAGGTTTAGGTTTAGGAATTTGAGAATACATTTAGGTTTAGGTTTTGGTTTTGGTTTAGGTTATGGGTTTTGGTTTAGGTTTAGGTTTTGGTTTAGGTTATAGGTTTTAGTTTAGGTTATAGGTTATAGGTTATAGGTTTAGGATAAGGTTTAGGTTTAGGTTTAGGTTTAGGTTATAGGTTTTGGGATTTGGGAATAGTTTTAGGTTATAAGTATAGGTTTAGGTTAGGTTATAGGTTTTGGGATTTGATAATGGGTTCGGGTTTAGGTTATAGGTTTTGGTTTTGGTATAGGTTATAGGTTTTGGTTAAGGTTATAGGTTATAGGTTTAGGTTTAGGTTAATGTTAGGTTTAGGTTATAGGTTTTGGGATTTGGGAATAATTTTAGGTAATAAGTATAGGTTTAGGTTAGGTTATAGGTTTTGGGATTTGATAATGGGTTCGGGTTTAGGTTATAGGTTTTGGTTTTGGTTTAGGTTATAGGTTTTGGTTAATGTTATAGGTTATAGGTTTAGGTTAAGGTTAAGGTTAGGTTTAGGTTATAGGTTTTGGGATTTGGGAATAGTTTTAGATTATAAGTATAGGTTTAGGTTAGGTTATAGGTTAAGCTTTAGGGATAGGTTTTAAGTTTTGGGATTTGAGAATGGGTTCGGGTTTAGGTCATAGGTTTTGGTATTGTTTAGGTTATAGGTTTTGGGATTTGAGAATGGGTTCGGGTTTAGGTTATAGGTTTTGGTTTTGGTTTAGGTTATAGGTTATAGGTTTGGGTTTTGGTTAAGGTTAGGTTTAGGTTATAGGTTTTGGGATTTGAGAATGGGGTCGGGTTTCTGTTATAGGTTTTGGGATTTGGGAATGGGTTCGGGTTTAGGTTATAGGTTTTGGTTTTGGTTTTGGTTATAGATTTTGGTTAAGGTTATAGGTTATAGGTTTAGGTTTAGGTTCGGGTTTAGGTTATAGGTTTTAATTTTGGTTTAGGTTATAGGTTTTGGTTTAGGTTATAGGTTTAGGATAAGGTTTAGGTTATAGGTTTGGGGATTTGAGAATGGGTTCGGGTTTAGGTTATAGGTTTTGGTTTTAGTTTAGGTTATAGGTTTTATGATTTGAGAATGGGTTCGGGTTTAGGTTATAGGTTTTGGTTTTGGTTTTGGTTATAGGTTTTGTTTTAGGTTATAGGTTATATGTTTAGGATAAGGTTTAGGTTTAGGTTTAGGTTATAGGTTTTTGGATTTGAGAATGGGTTCGGGTTTAGGTCATAGGTTTTGGTATTGGTTTAGGTTATAGGTATTGGGATTTGAGAATGGGTTTGGGTTTAGGTTATAGGTTTTGGTTTTGGTTTAGGTTAAGATTATAGGTTATAGGTTTAGGTTTAATTTAAGGTTAGGTTTAGGTTATAGGTTTTGGGATTTGGGAATAGTTTTAGGTTATAGGTATAGGTTTAGGTTAGGTTAAGGTTTAGGGATAAGTTATAGGTTTTGGGATTTGAGAATGGGTTCAGGTTTAGGTCATAGGTTTTGGAATTGGTTTTAGTTGTAGGTTTTAGGATTTAAGAATGGGTTCGGGTTTAGGTTATAGGTTATGGTTTTAGTTTAGGTTATAGGTTAAGGTTAGGTTTCGGTTATAGGTTTTGGGATTTGAGAATGGGTTCGGGTTTAAGTCATAGGTTTTGATATTGGTTTAGGTTATAGGTTTTGGGATTTGAGAATGGGATCGGGTTAAGGTTATAGGTTTTGGTTTTGGTTTAGGTTATAGGTTATAGGTCTAGGATTAGGTTTAGGTTTAGGCTTAGGTTATAGGTTTTGGGATTTGAGAATGGGTTCGGGTTTAAGTTATAGGTTTTTGTTTTGGTTTAGGTTATAGGTTTTCAAATTTTTTATAGGTTATAAGTTTAGGTTTAGGTTAAAGGTTTTGGGATTTTGCAATAGTTTTAGGTTATAAGTATAGGTTTAGGTTAGGTTATAGGTTTTAGGATTTGAGAATGGGTTCGGGTTTAGGTTATAGGTTTTGGTTTTGGTTTAGGTTCTAGGTTTTGGTTTAGTTTATAGGTTATAGGTTTAAGTTTATGTTAAGGTTAGGTTAAGGTTATAGGTTTTGGGATTTGGGAATAGTTTTAGGTTATAAGTATAGGTTTAGGTAAGGTTATAGGTTTTGGGATTTGAGAATGGGTTCGGTTTTAGGTTATCGGTTTTAGTTTTGGTTTAGGTAATAGGTTTTAGGATTTGAGAGTGGGTTCGGATTTAGGTTATATGTTTTGGTTTAGGTTTAGGTTATATGTTTTGGTTAAGGTTATCGGTTATAAGTTTAGGTTTAGGTTAAGGTTAGGTTAAGGTTATAGGTTTTAGGATTTGGGAATAGTTTTAGGTTATAGGTATAGGTTTAAGTTAGGTTATAGGTTAAGGTTTAGGGATAAGTTATAGGTTTTGGGATTTGAGAATGGGTTCGGGTTTAGGTCATAGGTTTTGATATTGGTTTAGGTTGTAGGTTTTGGGATTTGAGAATGGGTTCGGGTTTAGGTTATAGGTTTTGGTTTTGGTTTAGGTTATAGGTTAAGGTTAGGTTTAGGTTATAGGTTTTGGGATTTGAGAATGGGTTCAGATTTAGGTTGTAGGTTTTGGTTTAGGTTATAGGTTTTGTTTTAGGTTATAGGTTATAGGTTATAGGTTTAGGATAAGGTTTAGGTTATAGGTTTTGGGATTTGAGAATGGGTTCGGGTTTAGGTTATAAGTTTTGGTTTTGGTTTAGGTTCTAGGTTTTGGTTAAGGTTATAGGTTGTAGGTTTAGGTTTAGGTTAAGGTTAGGTTAAGGTTATAGGTTTTGAGATTTGGGAATAATTTTAGGTTATAATTATAGGTTTAGGTTAGGTTATAGGTTTGGGGATTTGATAATGGGTTCGGGTTTAGGTCATAGGTTTTGGTATTGGTCTATGTTATAGGTTTTGGTTTAGGTTATAGGTTATAGGTTTAGGATAAGGTTTAGGTTATAGGTTTGGGGATTTGAGAATGGGTTCGGGTTTAGGTTATAGGTTTTGGTTTTAGTTTAGGTTATATAGGTTTTAGGATTTAAGAATGGGTTCGGGTTTAAGTTATTGGTTTTGGTTTTGGTTTAGGTTATAGGTTTTGTTTTAGGTTATAGGTTATAGGTTTAGGATAAGGTTTAGGTTTAGGTTTAGGTTATAGATTTTGGGATTTGAGAATGGGTTCGGGTTTTGGTCATAGGTTTTGGTTTTGGTTTGGGTTATAGGTATTGGGATTTGAGAATGGGTTCGGGTTTAGGTTATAAGTTTTGGTTAAGGTTATAGGATATAGGTTTAGGTTTAGGTTAAGGTTAGGTTTAGGTTAAAGGTTTGGGGATTTGGCAATAGTTTTAGGTTATATGTATAGGTTTAGGTTAGGTTAAAGGTTTTGGGATTTGAGAATGGGTTCGGGTTGAGGTTATAGGTTTTGGTTTTGGTTTAGGTTCTAGGTTTTGGTTAAGGTTTTAGGTTATAGGTTTTGGTTAAGGTTATAGGTTGTAGGTTTAGGTTTAGGTTAAGGTTTGGTTAAGGTTATAGGTTTTGTGATTTGGGAATAGTTTTAGGTTATAAGTATAGGTTTAGGTTAGGTTATTGGTTTTGGGATTTGATAATGGGTTCGGGTTTAGGTTATAGGTTTTTGTTTTGGTTTAGGTTATAAGTTTTGGTTTAGGTTATAGGTTATAGGTTTAGGATAAGGTTTAGGTTATAGGTTTTGGGATTTGAGAATGGGTTCGGGTTTAGGTTATAGGTTTTGGTTTTGGTTTAGGTTATAGGTTTTTGGATTTGATAATGGGTTCAGGTTTAGGTTATAGGTTTTGGTTTTGGTTTAGGTTATAGGTTTTGTTTTAGGTTATAGGTTATAGGTTTCGAATAAGGTTTAGGTTATAGGTTTTTGGATTTGAGATTGGGTTCGGGTTTTGGTCATAGGTTTTGGAATTGGTTTAGGTTATACGTTTTGGAATTTGAGAATGGGTTCGGGTTTAGGTTATCATTTTTAGTTTTGGTTTAGGTAATAGGTTTAAGGATTTGAGAGTCGGTTTGGGTTTAGGTTATATGTTTTGGTTTTGGTTTAGGTTATAGGTTTTGGTAAAGGTTATAGGTTATTGGTTTAGGTTTCGGTTAAGGTTAGGTTTAGGTTATAGGTTTTGGGATTTGGGAATAGTTTTAGGTTATAGGTATAGGTTTAAGTTAGGTTATAGGTTAAGGTTTAGGGATAAGTTATAGGTTTGGGGATTTGAGAATGGGTTCGGGTTTAGGTCATAGGTTTTGATATTGGTTTAGGTTGTAGGTTTTGGGATTTGAGAATGGGTTCGGGTTTAGGTTGTAGGTTTTGGTTTTGGTTTAGGTTATAGGTTAAGGTTAGGTTTAGGTTATAGGTTTTGGGATTTGAGAATGGGTTCGGGTTTAGGTCATTGGTTTTGGTATTGGTTTAGGTTATAGGTTTTGGGATTTGAGAATGGGTTCAGATTTAGGTTGTAGGTTTTGGTTTAGGTTATAGGTTTTGTTTTAGGTTATAGGTTATAGGTTATAGGTTTAGGATAAGGTTTAGGTTATAGGTTTTGGGATTTGAGAATGGGTTCGGGTTTAGGTTATAAGTTTTGGTTTTGGTTTAGGTTCTAGGTTTTGGTTAAGGTTATAGGTTGTAGGTTTAGGTTTAGGTTAAGGTTATAGGTTTTGAGATTTGAGAATAATTTTAGATTATAAGTATAGGTTTATGTTAAGTTATAGATTTGGGGATTTGATAATGGGTTCGGGTTTAGGTCATAGGTTTTGGTATTGGTTTAAGTTATAGGTTTTGGTTTAGGTTATAGGTTATAGGTTAAGGATAAGGTTTAGGTTATAGGTTTGGGGATTTGAGAATGGGTTCGGGTTTAGGTTATAGGTTTTGGTTTTAGTTTAGGTTATAGGTTTTAGGATTTGAGAATGGGTTCGGGTTTAAGTTATAGGTTTTGGTTTTGGTTTAGGTTATAGGTTTTGTTTTAGGTTATAGGTTATAGGTTTAGGATAAGGTTTAGGTTATAGGTTTTGGGATTTGAGAATGGGTTCGGGTTTTGGTCATAGGTTTTGGTTTTGGTATGGGTTATAGGTATTGGGATTTGAGAATGGGTTCGGGTTTAGGTTATAAGTTTTGGTTAAGGTTATATGTTATAGGTTTAGGTTTAGGTTAAGGTTAGGTTTAGGTTAAAGGTTTGGGGATTTGGCAATAGTTTTAGGTTATATGTATAGGTTTAGGTTAGGTTAAAGGTTTTGGGATTTGAGAATGGGTTCGGATTTAGGTTATAGGTTTTGGTTCTAGGTTTTGGTTAAGGTTTTAGGTTTTTGTTTTGGTTTAGGTTATAGGTTTTAGTTTAGGTTATAGGTTATAGTTTTAGGATAAGGTTTAGGTTTTAGGTTTTGGGATTTGAGAATGGGTTCGGGTTTAGGTTATAGGTTTTGATTTTGGTTTAGGTTATAGGTTTTAGGATTTGATAATGGGTTCGGGTTTAGGTTATAGGTTTTGGTTTTGGTTTAGGTTATAGGTTTTGTTTTAGGTTATAGGTTATAGGTTTCGAATAAGGTTTAGGTTATAGGTTTTTGGATTTGAGATTGGGTTCGGGTTTTGGTCATAGGTTTTGGAATTGGTTTAGGTTTGAAAATTGAGAATGGGTTCGAATTTAGGTTATAGGTTTTGGTTTAGGTTATAGGTTTTGTTTTAGGTTATAGGTTATAGGTTTAGGATAAGGTTTAGGTTTAGGTTTAGGTTATAGGTTTTGGGATTTGAGAATGGGTTCGGGTTTAGGTCATAGGTTTTAGTATTGGTATAGGTTATAGGTTTTAGAATTTGAGAATGGGTTCGGGTTTAGGTTATAGGTTTTGGTTTTGGTTTTGGTTATAGGCTATGGGATTTGAGAATGGGTTCGGGTTTAGGTTATAGGTTTTGGTTTTGGTTTTGGTTATAGGTTTTATTTTAGGTTATAGGTCATAGGTTTAGGATAAGGTTTCGGTTTAGGTTTTAGGTTATAGGATTTGAGAATGTGTTCGGGTTTTGGTTATAGGTTTTTGTTTTGGTTTAGGTTATATGTTTTGTTTTAGGTTTTTGGTTATAGGTTTCGGATAAGGTTTAGGTTTAGGTTTAGGGTATAGGTTTTTGGATTTGAGATTGGGTTCGGGTTTTGGTCATAGGTTTTGGTATTAGTTTAGGTTATAGGTTTTGGGATTTGAGAATGGGTTCGGGTTTAGGTTATAGGTTTTGATTTTGGTTTTGGTTTAGGTTATAGGTTTTGTTTTAGGTTTTAGGTTATAGGTTTAGGATAAGGTTTAGGTTTAGGTTTAGGATATAGGTTTTGTGATTTGAGAATGGGTTCGGGTTTAGGTTATAGGTTTTGGTTTTGGTTTAGGTTCTAGGTTTTGGTTAAGGTTATAGGTTATAGGTTTATGTTTAGGTTAAGGTTAAAGATTTTTGGATTTGAGAATAGTTTTAGGTTATAAGTATAGGTTTAGGTTAGGTTATAGGTTTTGGGATTTGATAATGGGTTCGGGTTTAGGTTATAGGTTTTTGTTTTGGTTTAGGTTATAGGTTTTGGTTTAGGTTATAGGTTATAGGTTTAGGATAAGGTTTAGGTTTAGGTTTAGGTTATAGGTTATGGGATTGGAGAATGGGTTCGGGTTTAGGTTATAGGTTTTGGTTTTGGTTTTGGTTATAGGTTTTCTGATTTGAGAATGGGTTCAAGTTTAGGTTGTAGGTTTTAGTTTTGGTTTAGGTTATAGGTTTTGGGATTTGAGAATGGGTTTGGGTTTAGGTTATATGTTTTGGTTTAAGTTATATATTTTGGTTAAGGTTATAGGTTATAGGTTTAGGTTTAGGTTAAGGTTATGTTCAGGTTATAGGTTTTGGGATTTGGGAATAGTTTTAGCTTATAGGTATAGGTTTAGGTTAAGTTATAGGTTAAGGTTTAGGGATATGTTATAGGTTTTGGGATTTGAGAATGGGTTCGGGTTTAGGTCATAGGTTTGGTATTGGTTTAGGTTGTAGTTTTTGGGATTTGAGAATGGGTTTGGGTTTAGGTTATAGGTTTTGATTTTGGTTTAGATTATAGGTTAAGGTTAGGTTTAGGTTATAGGTTTTGAGATTTGAGAATTGGTTCGGGTTTAGGTCATTGGTTTTGGTATTGGTTTAGGTTATAGGTTTTGGGATTTGAGAATGGGTTCGGATTTAGGTTATATGTTTTGGTTTAGGTTATAGATTTTGTTTTAGGTTATAGGTTGTAGGTTTAGGATAAGGTTTAGGTTTAGGTTTAGGTTATAGGTTTTGGGATTTGAGAATGGGTTTGGGTTTAGGTTATAGGTTTTGGTTTTGGTTTAGGTTTTAGGTTTTGGTTTAGGTTATAGGTTATAGATTTAGGTTTAGGTTAAGATTATAGGTTTTGGGATTTGGGAATAATTTTAGGTTATAAGTTTAGGTTTAGGTTAGGTTATTGGTTTTGGGATTTGATAATGGATTCGGGTTTAGGTCATAGGTTTTGGTATTGGTTTAGGTTATTGGTTTTGGTTTAGGTTATATGTTATAGGTTTAGGATAAGGTTTACATTTAGGTTTAGGTTATAGCTTTGGGGATTTGAGAATGGGTTCGGGTTTAGGTTATAGGTTTTGGTTTTGGTTTAGGTTATAGGTTTTGGACTTTGAGAATGGGTTCAGGTTTAGGTTATATGTTTTGGTTTTGGTTTTGGTTTAAGTTATATGTTTTTTTTTAGGTTATAGGTTTCAGATAAGGTTTAGGTTATAGGTTTTGGAATTTGAGAATGGGTTCAGGTTTAGGTCATAGTTTTTGGTATTGGTTTAGGTTATAGGTATTGGGATTTGAGGATGGGTTCGAGTTTAGGTTATAGGTTTTGGTTTTGGTTTAGGTTATAGGTTTTGGTTGAGTTTATAGGTTATAGGTTTAGGTTTAGGTTACGGTTAGGTTTGGGTTAAAGGTTTTGTGATTTGGCAATAGTTTTAGGTTATATGTATAGGTTTAGGTTAGGTTATAGGTTTTAGGATTTGAGAATGGGTTCAGGTTTAGATTATAGGTTTTGGTTTTGGTTTAGGTTCTAAGTTTTGGTTAAGGTTATAGGTTATAGGTTTAGGTTTAGGTTAAGGTTTGGTTAAGGTTATAGGTTTTGTGATTTGGGAATAGTTTTAGGTTATAAGTATAGGTTTAGGTTAGGTTATTGGTTTTGGGATTTGATAATGTGTTCGGGTTTAGGTTATAGGTTTTTGTATTGGTTTAGGTTATAGGTTATAGGTTTAGGATAAGGTTTAGGTTTAGGTTTAGGTTTTAGGTTTTGGGATTTGAGAATGGGTTCGGGTTTAGGTTATAGGTTTTGGTTTTGGTTTTGGTTTAGGTTATAGGTTTTGGGATTTGAGAATGTGTTCGGGTTTAGGTTATATGTTTTTGTTTTGGTTTTGGTTATATGTTTTGTTTTAGGTTTTTGGTTATAGGTTTCGGATAAGGTTTAGGTTTAGGTTTAGGGTATAGGTTTTTGGATTTGAGATTGGGTTCGGGTTTTGGTCATATGTTTTGGTATTGGTTTAGGTTATACGTTTTGGGATTTGAGAATGGGTTCGGGTTTAGGTTACAGGTTTGGGTTTAGGTTGTAGGTTTTGTTTTAGGTTAGAGGTTATAGGTTTAGGTTTAGGTTTAGGTTATAGGTTTTGGGATTTGAGAATAGGTTCGGGTTTAGGTCATAGGTTTTGGTAGTGGTTTAGGTTATAGGTTTTGAAATTTTAGAATGGGTTCGGGTTTAGATTATAGGTTTTGTGTTTTGGTATAGGTTATACGTTGTATTTTATGTTATAGGTTATAGGTTTAGGATAAGGTTTAGGTTATAGGTTTTGGTTTTGGTTTTGGTTATAGGTTATGGGATTTGAGAATGGGTTCGGGTTTAGGTTATAGGTTTTGGTTTTGGTTTAGGTTATAGGTTTTATTTTAGGTTATAGGTTATAGGTTTAGGATAAGGTTTAGGTTTAGGTTTAGGTTATAGGTTTTGGTATTTGAGAATGAGTTCGGGTTTAGGTCATAGGTTTTGGTATTGGTTTAGGTTATAGGTTTTGGGATTTGAGAATGGGTTCGGGTTTAGGTTATAGGTTTAGGATACGGTTTAGATTTAGGTTGAGGTTATAGGTTTTGGGATTTGAGAATGGGTTCGGGTTTAGGTCATAGGTTTTGGTATTGGTTTAGGTAATAGGTTTTGGGATTTGAGAATGGGTTCGAGTTTAGGTTATAGGTTTTGGTTTTGGTTTAGGTTATAGGTTTTGTTTGAGGTTATAGGTTATAGTTTTAGGATAAGGCTTAGGTTTAGGTTTAGGTTATATGTTTTGAGATTTGAGAATGGGTTTGGGTTTAGGTTATAGATTTTGGTTTTGGTTTACGTTCTAGGTTTTGGTTAAGGTTATAGGTTATAGGTTTATTTTTAGGTTAAGGTTAGGTTAAGTTTATTGGTTTTTGGATTTGGGAATAGTTTTAGGTTATAAGTATAGCTTTAGGTTAGGTTATAGGTTTTGGGATTTTGATAATGGGTTCGGGTTTTGGTTATAGGTGTTTGTTTTGGTTTAGGTTATAGGTTTTGGTTTAGGTTATAGGTTATAGGTTTAGGATAAGGTTTAGGTTTTGGTTTAGGTTTAGGTTATTGGTTTTAGGATTTGAGAATGGGTTCGGGTTTAGGTTATAGGTTTTGGTTTTAGTTTAGGTTATAGGTTTTGGGATTTGAGAATGGGTTCGGGTTTAGGTTAAGGTTAAGGTTAGGTTTAGGTTATAGGTTTAGGGATTTGGGAATAGTTTTAGATTATAAGTATAGGTTTAGGTTAGGTTATAGGTTAAGGTTTAGAGATAGGTTTTAGGTTTTGGTTTAGGTTATAGGGTTTTAGATTTGAGAATGGGTTCAGGTTTAGGTTATAGGTTTTGGTTTTGGTTTAGTTTATAGGTTTTGGGATTTGAGAATGGGTTCGGGTTTAGGTTATAGGTTTTGGTTTTGTTTTAGGTTATAGGTTTTGGTTTAGGTTATAGGTTAAGGTTAGGTTTATGTTATAGTTCTTGGGATTTGAGAATGAGTTCGGGTTTAGGTCATAGGTTTTGGTATTGGTTTAGGTTATAGGTATTGGGATTTGATAATGGGTTCGGGGTTTGGTTATTGGTTTTGGTTTTGGTTTAGGTTATAGGTTTTGGTTTAGGTTATAGGTTATAGGTTTAGGTTTAGGTTAAGGTTAGGTTTGGGTTATAGGTTTTGGGATTTGGGAATAGTTTGAGGTTATAGGTATAGGTTTAGGTTAGGTTATAGGTTAAGGTTTAAGGATAAGTTATTGGTTTTGGGATTTGAGAATGGGTTCGGGTTTAGGTCATAGGTTTTTGAATTGGTTTAGGTTGTAGGTTTTGAGATTTGAGAATGGGTTCGGGTTTAGGTTATAGGTTTTCATTTTGGTATAGGTTATAAGTTAAGGTTAGGTTTAGGTTATAGGTTTTGGGATTTATGATTGGGTTCGGGTTTAGGTCATAAGTTTTGGTATTGGTTTAGGTTATAGGTTTTGGGATTTGAGAATGGGTTCAGGTTTAGGTTATAGGTTTTGGTTTTGGTTTAGGTTATAGGTTTTAGGTTTAGGATAAGATTTAGGTTTAGGTTTAGGTTATGGGTTTAGGTTAAGGGTGTGGTCCCTGCAAATAGAAATGCAAACATAAACACAGCCTGTCCAAATGGCCAGGCCCTTCCAATGCTGTCCATAGGAAATAGACAGCTTCATCATGGTCATAACAGCGGTTCCCACCTTTTAGAGACCCCCGCTCTTCCGGATAGCTCCGATGCACATTCGGGTCTGCTCCATTAATTTCGAGCAAATATATAAACACGGCCTGTCCAAATGGCCAGGCCCCTCCAATGCCATCCATATTAAATGGACAGCTTCATCATAATCATAACAGCGGTTCTCACCTTTCAGGGACCCTCGTTCAACATCCGGATAACTCCGACGCACATCTGGGTCTTATTCATCAATTTCAAACTATACATATATAAATAAAATACATAACATATAAATTTACCTGAAGGCACTGACGGATGAGCTACCGCACATCATCTGTCACGTCTGCCCAATGGGAGGTGATGGCGGGGATCATAGATCGGCATAAGGCACCGACCTTCGACGTAAACAGTCTAACATTGTTTCTAACAGGTCTTATACAGTCCTGTGGGAACGCTACCGTCACCCTACCCTCACGTGTAAGTTACTGTAAAACCAACCCACGCGTGGGTCCACGTCCTTGTCAGCTAGTCGACGACGCTGCTGCAAAAGAAATATGTAAGTCTAAACATAAACTAAAGTCATTAAAAGAAATATATATCTAGACTTACATGTAGTGCCCGGTGTATGTGTGACTGAAGGATCCGACGACTGTGATGCAACATGTGGCGGCGATGTTGGCTCTGTCCCATCACGGGTAGAAGGGGTAGATCCAGTGCGTGAACGATGTACTCTCCCACCTGGTGCCATCACTAAATTTGTGCAAGCTACGAACTTATAAATTTAAATAATGTCAATTCCATTACACATTGTCATTGTATATTAAATATACATATTCGACCATTACACTATAATGCAAGCAGAATATGTTAAAACTGTAAACTTTAATCTATAACCCTGTTAAATTCCATTACACATTGTCATTCTACATAAAATATACATATTCAAATTGAAAAATGACATATAAATCATGTGTACATTTAATAATAGTCGTCTATATCACTATCGCTTAAGACTATTTCTTCTTCATCATCACTATCGCTAAATAGTATTTCCTCTTCATCGTCTGTAATGGATCCCTCAATGAAACCGTTATCATCTCTAACAATGTCACGTACTATTGAGGTATCAATATGATCAGGTGGCACATCATCTCTATCCAATTGCACCACATCAATATCAACACTTGAATCAGTCCCTATATCCGCAAATGACACGTCTTCTTGATATGCTTGTTCAACACTAGACGTGTCATTTTTCCTGTCCTCGCTATCGTCAACTTCTGGTTTAGGAACGTCAAATACGTTCCTGGGCTTTATTTTCTACACCACGTGCCAAGAGCCGCCTAACTTGGTGTCAGCGAGGTAAAATACTTTTTCGGCTTAGCTAGCGAGGACAAATGGGTCATCCTTAAATCACTTTCGAGATAAATTTACGCTCGTAAAGTAGTTATCAGTCTGTATTCCCAACTTCTTATTTCCAACGTCCCACCAATCGCATCTAAATAAGTATACCCGCTTTCTCATACAATAATTCAGCTCAATAATATCCATCAAAATGCCATAAAAGTCAATTTCATTCTCCTCATTTGTTTCCTTCACAACCACCCCACTATTTTGTGTGGTCTTATACTTATCACGTTCTTCAGTGTGGAACCGAATCCTGTTTACAATACAACCTGTATATCTAGATATACGTTTATTAGGACCACACGCCAGTTAGTATAGTGCATCAGGCGCATCCACAGAGTTGCTTGTGTGTAACGTCTTCATCTATTATCATGTACAAAATCTAATTATTTAGGAATTTTCTTAGGTTCAAATAATGTGCGGTTCAATGAAAATTCTAAGTGTGGAGAGATACAATGTGAAATCTTACACATTTTTCAAACCATTATGGAAATTGATCCTGATGCCTTCGATTATAACTTGTGGAGAATTTGGACTTTATCTCGTCTATGTGTTTGCTACATATAAATGACACGCCATCAGCAAGAAACATTAAGGTTCTTAGTTTAAATGAAAAATAATAATCAGGTGGAAGACTTACTCCAAGTACGACTCTATTTCTTCACAATTATGTAACACATACCACCTCGCCTTTGCTAGATCCCCAACGTCCATATCTTGAAACGTCGGGGATCCTAAAAGACGAATGTTATGTGCAAACACAGATATGAGTCCTTGTTTATGCTCCTACCCTTCATCAGCATTCCGATCTTCTCGGTTAAATCTAGTCTCAATGCCACGAAGATACAAGGAACAAAATGTAAGGCACTCATTATCAATGTACGCCTCATCTATGGATCCCTCCGGGCATACCCTGTTCCTCACAAATTTTTTGAGTGTGTGAAGGTATCTGTACACAAAACCAATATGTTAAGAGCATGAAAATATGGATATATGTAGTTTATGGAATGAATACAAATTTTAATAGGTTTTACCACATTTCGATCGGATACATCCAACGATATTGTACTGGGCCTGCAAGCTTCACCTCGTGAGGTAAGTGAATCGCTAGGTGTACCATGACATCGAAAAATGCAGGTGAAAATATTCTTTTAAGTTTGTAAAGGATTATGGCAATGTCCCTCTCTAGTCGTTTAACAACATCTACGTTTAACGATTTCGAACATAAATCCTTAAAGAATATCCCCAAGTCAATCAACGCGGCACTGATATCCTTGCTTAGGAATCCACGAATCACAACCGGCAGTAGGCGTTGCAGAAGGACGTGACAATCATGACTTTTCAGGCATGTTACCTTACAGTCCGTAACGTTTACATGCCTAGATATGTTTGATGCATACCCATCAGAAAACTTCATCGATCTCAACCATTCACATAAACGCTTTCTTTCTAGTTTTGTCAACGTGTAGCAGGCTGTTGGTATAGTATACGAATTTTCATGTGGTTACAGGTGCAATTCTTTCCTTAAATCCATTTCTTATAAATCCAATCGAGCTTTGACACTGTCTTTTATTTTCTTCTCTATGTTCATCAATGTTCCAAAGACATTGTCACATATATTTTTCTCAATATGCATGACATCCAAGTTGTGTCACAGTTTTAGATCACTCCAATAGGGCACTAAAAAAAGATGCTCTTCTTCCTCCAGTTATAGTCCAATACTGTACGTTTCCTCTTCTTCAAGTACGATGCCTTACCAAATGTAACTTCTCCAATGTTACTCAGTTGTTGTATCACATCTTCTCCAGATAGCTCTTTCGGGGGTGGTCTATGACCTTGTTTTCCATCAAAGATCATCGTCTTCCTATGCCAACTATGATCGCTCGGAAGGAAGCGACGATGGCCCGTATAACCCATTTTTCTACCATGCTTAAATGACAATGAACAAGTCTCAATTTCACATGTAGGACAAGCCAACTTGCTCTTCGTGCTCCACCCAGACAAAATTTTATACACGGAAAAGTCATTTATTGTCCACAAGACTGCTGCGTGCAATCGAAATGTCTGTCCTACAAATGTGTCATACGTTTCTACACCTTGACTCCACAACTTGTTTAACTCATCTACTAACGGTTGTAAATACACATCAATGTCATTCCCAGGTGACCTGGGTCCAGGAATGTCATGCCCCAGACTCGGTAACCGGACCTCACAAGGAACCCGATGACCGGTTCTGGCCGCAACAACCTCCGTAGTACCCCATTCTCGGCTCCTGAGGCAGGTTCCGATCCTGGGATCCTACAAGGAGGATTTTCACAACAATATAATCATTTCCAATACGAGCATACCCAAGATCACAGCAAGTAAATCTGAGAATAACAAAGTCACACATCACAAAATCCACTATGAATTTGAACTTTTACAAGCTTACATCAGGTCCAAAAGGACATACATAAGATAACAGAAGAAAGAAGGAAGAGTATCTACAACACTGGGTCCTCGGCTCACACACCTATCCAAGCTCTGTTGCTAAGACACCAACTTACGATCTCCTGCACACATCAATCATGCATAAGCTTATAGAAAGCTTAGAGGGTGGTGAAAGTGTATGACAATGGTGCTCAGAAGAAGATAGAGAATGTAGAAGGGAGTCACGATCAATACTAATACCACTAACCTTACTAAGGCGATCATGAACACAAGAAGCTATGCCAAGGTAGTATGATAATGTAGGAAGTCATACCAAGGCTATATAGTGCAATGCGTAATGTAATGCAATGAGTATTGGGCGCCATGCCAAGCCGATGCAATATGAGTCTTACACAGCCGATGCAAATGCAATAATGCGAAGTAGTGCCATTGCTCATATCCAATCCACATATCAAGTACATTTCCATCATAAGAAAATCACCGGGGTCTATTAAACGACTGGATGACTGCCGCTCTACAGACCTCGGACAGTCAAACGAGCGTAAGAGACCTCACTACCCGCCTGTGGACAGCCAATCACCAACAAGGCCTGAAGGTAACGGACCCATTCACGAGCCGGTCAGACTCAGCCTAGCAATGCCCTCTTACATCAGGCGAGTAAGGTCACACCCCTATCCAACCGACTACACGACAGTGGGAGTCGTGGCCTAACGGTATAAGGCCCTCGTGCGCTCATATATACCACTCGGTCATGGCGCTGGAGCAGATCCTTGGTAGCATGAAAGTTTTAGGAATTTCACCCATGGGCATCCTATGCACCCGGTATGCTCAAGTAATATTTTTGATATCCAAACATGGCCATCCACGATGTATCTGTGGAGGCTACAACCCTGATGAAGCAAGGGCGATAATGCTCATATGCTATGCAATGCTAGATGCATGAATCACACAATCAACCATGCATCAATCCCAAGCATCCAACGTGCTCAAGAGGGGATACTATGTCCCTCGGGAAAAGTATCATGCAATGCCCAATGACATAATATGACCACACACACATAGTGTCAACCAAGCATACAATGATGTACATGGGCCATGAAGATGGGTCTAGACGCATTATGCGGTGATATACAAAGTAGTACACTCCTCCTATCCAAGAAGGGACCAAGACTAGATACTTAGACAATATCTTTAAGGAATCCAACCTCTAGTGGGGGCCCATTTATCTGGGATAGCCCACGAGACTAAGCATGCAAACTATGTGTCTAAGTAATACAGAACTGAGTCTAGCAAGAGTTTAAGATGAGCATCTAATCACATTTAGATATAATTGGGCCTAAAGGGGTCCATAATGAGGACATTTAACCGCCATTCCACAAAAAGGCATATCAACCATGAACTATATGGATAGAAGGCCCAAGGTCTACATTTAGATAAAAATAAAGGTAACCACATACATATATATTCCTCATAATATGCTATGAGAAAATGATATAATACCACCTTTAACAATATGGGCCCCAAGAGGGAAATCAAGGCCCAAGGCTTAATTTCTAATAGCCATAGAATCCATGCATTAAGTTGGACTTGGTGGGCAACCCATGTATACAATATACGGCTTAAAAATAAGTTTAAGTTTGGAGGAAATGGGCCCAACTACATCAGCCCAATAACTAACAAATTAAGTGGGCAACCAAGGGCCCAATACTATCCTTATCTTAGCCCACAAGTCCATCAAAATGGTGGAAGTCGGCCCAATATATGGTTGGGCCAAGCTAGGACGTTCCAACCCACTCTGGGACAATGAGATACTCCAAAAATCTGATCTAAGATGGGATCCTCATGTGATCACTAAAGGTGACCTAAAAGAATACACTGATTAAGCCCAAAGATTTTAAGAAAATATAAGCATGCAACATGTACACAAGTTCTCAAATGGTGGGCCCCGCAGCCAAATAAAGTTTTCACCATAAAATTTTACATTAAGGCCCTTTGATAAACTTTTGGCCAGTTTAACTTTCAAGACCTGCTAAGGTCCAAAAATCAGTTGACTATGTGGAAATAATCTCATGAAAGCCAACTATATTCGCTGGGGGACCCCACCAGATGGAGAGTGCATATATATTATGAAAAGATCAAGTGGGCCTGTTATTGGATTGTGAGTCCAGTAGTAACCCAAGATAGACAGTGCATCCATAATCGGGCGATCCAAGGCTTGGATGACCTGGACCAAACGTGCGTTAAGGTAGGTTCACATACATACACATTAAGCTCTAAATAAATGGCCTAGGGTCCATGGTGGGCCTTTAACCATCCATAGAGAAACCCATGGGCCTACCTTAGGATCACCCAGGAGGACATTCTACCTCAACTGGCTTCCAAGAGGTAGCCCGCCACTACTCATATAGTATAAGGTCTAAAGTCCATGTAATGCATGGCCTAATGGGCCATACACCAAGCCCAACTTATACGTGAGATAGTGGACCCTCAAGTAAGGTTTGGGCCCAATCATAAAGGTTATAATTCCACATATTATGGTGGACTTCATGGGCAGCCCAGTAATTCATTTACATGAGCAAGTTTTACATTTAATACAAGTGAGTTGGGCCTCACTTTTGGCCCAAGTACAAGGTCAATTTAGTAGGCAGCCAAGAGCCCAACTCCTTGCATATTATTGCCCTTAATCCCATCACAATAGATGGGAGAGTATAGGCATAAGATCAATGAGCCTATCCAAAAGAACTGAGTCCAAAAGGCCTAATCACTGCCACAAAAGGGGTGGCCATGCATATACTATATTACATAATGGGCCCTAAGGAAATGACCCAAAATAAAAGTCATTCAATTCATACATTATGGTGGACTAGAGGTCAGCCCATAAGTCCAAGAATACACAAGGGCGAGACCTATACCGACAGGGTGGGCCTTGCCTCATCAGACAAAGACTTAACAAGGCCCTCCACAATATGCATTTATGTGGGCTTTGCAAGTCAGCCCTTAATTAAACACTTCATGAGGGCATCAAGGCCATTAATACACATGGTCAGCTTATAGATAGCCCATTGGGTTTGTAAATCAATAATGTCAGCCCTTGCACAATCTTGGGCTCAAGAAAGAAGTTCTTAGCCCATTGAGCCCATAAAACTATTAAAAATTCTGGTTAAGGCTAGCCCACAAAACTACCACAAAGGTGGGCCTCAGGGGGTACTCATTAAGCCTAAAATATCCAAGGAAGGAAAGCAAGGAGTGTGTGCAACACTCTCTCAAATCTGGTATGCCACAATAGTTCCTAAACAATCAACCATGTAGCAAATTTTGGGCCCATTGTTGGAATTCCAGCCCACCCATTTCCTGGGCCTGCTGGAGTCCAGAAATTTATTTAATTTAGATGGATTATTGACCCATGGTGATCCACATATATCATAGTGGGCACCACCAGATAAAAGAGAGATATACAGCACTTACTTCAAGTGGGCCATGCCATTAGAATGCAGGCCCAGCAACCCAAGGTAAGGGCGTGCCTGGGTATTTGGCCAAAAAATGATACAAATTGTAGGCCACACCACGGTCGATACAGAAGCCCGATGGCCCTAAAATTTTATACAGTAGTCCTTCCATGTGTGGGTCACACCCCCATAAAATTTTATAATTTTTAGACATCTAAAAATATTTTAATTAATTCAAATAAAATAATCTGTCCTAAAACTCGGACTGATCTGGACACCATATAATAGTGGGCCGGTCCAGCCACCACCATAGTGTGTACAGGCGTCCAATGGCTCCAAAATTTTGTAGGTAGCTCCTAACATGATTTTGACACATCTTTGTAAATTTTTAGAATTTTTAGACACTCAAAAGTATTTTAATAAATTTTAAGAATGTAATCTATCCAGGATGAACTATTGCTGGAATGTAACTGTTCTAAATTTGGGCCACCCAAATGGGTAGATTTTGGGCCTCCAAAATTCTTAAAATTTGGACCCAAGGTCCCTCATTAAGACTAAATTAACATAGAGCTCAGAAATATAGCCCACCTTCTGAGAAAATATTTTTAAAATTTTATTTTTATGAAACTATACTGCTGGACTGCACAACAGAATGTTTCTGGCAGTCCACTATGTTGGACCACCCGTTTAGATGCCCAAATGGGGTCCATTGGCCCTAAAATTTTGCAGGTATTTCTTAACAAGGGTGGGCCACATCCTTATAAATTTTTAGAATTTTTAGATACCCAAAAATATTTTAATAAATTTTGAATTGCCAACCTGTCTAGGGTGGAATGTTGCTGGAACAGTGCAGAAAATCCAGACTGTCCACCCCACTTGGACCACACTTTTGGGACCTCTATCAAGATTGGATGGGGTTGAAATTTGGGACACATGAAGATGAGATTCCTAAATTTTAGAAAAATATATTTGATGGGTACAAAAGGTTTCCTAATCAGTCCCAATTTCAAGGCCAAGTCCAACAAAAAAATCTGTCCAGAAATCTCTGGACAGCAATGCATGCATGGAATAAAACAAATTTATAGGCCTATTAAGGAAGGGATTGACCCATAAATTGGGTGTCATGGCCCACCCTAGTGGGCCCCATAATTTTTCAGAATAAACTCTCAAATTTCCACCCTTACAAGAACATTTAAGGTGGCAAAAAGAGGCATCTAAACCATGGTGTAAGTTGAGTATAGATGTCCCTTTCTTCCTAGGCTTTTTCTTTTGGGCAATCTAGGCCCACTAAGTAGACCACACATAATATCATCAGATTTCTAACTAAGAAAAGAGAAGGAAGAGCATCCGGCCATCAGGGGAGGGCTCCGCCACTATTAAGCCGTCCCCACACAATCACAACCACAAATAATAATATAAACACATTGTACAACTAGATCTTATGATGCATGGCTTAGATCTTTGAAATGAGTGGTTGGGATGCCATCCCAGCCACATGCAAGGGCCTAGATGACCCATCATACTTTGAAAAATAAGAGAAATCCACATGCAAGGGGTCCATCAAGGGAAGAATCCCATGCATAGACATGCATGTACAATGTGGGCCTCATGGCCACATCTAGATGGTTGTGTAAGATCTCCACCATTAATTGGTGGGTCCTACACATCCAAATGAGAGAGAGGAAAGAGATTACATGAGGAGAGAAAAGATTTACTTGATGAAGAAAGCACCCACCTAGATAAACCTTGAAATTTACATCACCATCATCTAGAGGCTCCAAGCAACATGGATCAATGGTTGGGATGAGTTTTCAATGGAGGGATTGAGAAGAAAAAGGAGGAGAAGGGGCTGGAATGGAGGGGAGAGGTGCTGGATTTTTGCAAGGGAGAAAGAAGGAGAGAAAATGAGAGAGAGAAGGGAGAGAGAGAGAGTTGTAGGGAAGCAATCATGGCCTCTCTCTCCTTAGTTAGAGAAACCATAATGGCCTATGGTGACAATAACAAAGTGCTATGCTTAGTAGGTCTCTTGGTGGTGTTTTTGGTTAGTGGTATTAGTTATGAATATTTGTGTAGTGTGTGGGTAGTGTACCTTGGAACTTGTGCCAAGGGAGGTGGTGGTCCACACATGCACTCCAACTAAGTGGGCCACATGATCAATGGTCATATAATGAAATGTACACAACTTTTGATCTACATATCGGATGGACGCACAAGACGCGGCGTTGGAACCGCGGTGACGATGTGGTCGTAATGACATATGTTTCAACTCGATCTGAGTCTGGTCTTCATGGCTGGACTTATAGATGACTGCAAACACTATCCAAGGTCACGGGTCGCCGGGATTCGATCGGTAGGACCGCGGAACCAAGATGGACGGAATGCATACTTACACACACATGCACACATGGGAACTCGGGTCGGGTCTCACAAGGAATAAGCAATGACATCATGAAAAATGACTCCTTCATACACCACCAAGGAGGTAAATTGTAGGGCATAAGTACCACTGGCCACATACTGTATGAGCTACTCATATTACCAAATGGATTTAAACCATCACTTGCAAGACCTAGTCGAACATTGTGAGAATTCTCTGCAAACCAGTCATGTTGCTTGTCAAAATTTTACCAGGTTTCAGAGTCCGCAGGGTGCCTCAGGGTACTATCATCATGAACGCATTTCTCCTTATGCCACCTCATATCTTTAGCTGTCTTACGAGACATAAAAAATATTTACAATCTGGGTTTCAATGGGAAGTACCTTAACACCTTTTGCGGGATCTTCTTACACCTGGCTTTGTCATACTTCCACCTAGACTCTCCACATTTTTGACACTGTTCAGCCTTATCATACTCTTCCCTATATAATAAACAATCATTTATACATACATGTATGAGTTTACAACTAAGGCCCAAGTCTTGCATCAAGGATTTTACCTCGTAATGAGACTTGGGCAATGTCTCACTAGCCGGTAATGCTTCTTTCAGCAACTCAAGCAAGATGTCGAACGATTTGTTACTCCAACGATTTATTGTCTTTAAATGAAGTAACTTTGTAAGAAAATTTAACTTGGAGAAGTTCTCACACCCCGAATAAAGTGGACATTGTGCATCCCTTAACAACCTACTAAACTTATCTAATTTAACATCACCCATTGGAGAAATATCTTGGCTAGTGCTTGTCGCTGCAAAATCAGTATCCCCAATTGTTCCCCTGAACACATCACCTATGATATCTTGCATTTCGTCAACGTCTTCACCCTCATCATCCGGTACAATTGGGTCTTCGTTGACTTTAGTAGCCTCAACTCTATGGGTCATATCTTCACCATGATGGACCCACCAAGTGTAACCCGGGTCAATCCCAACTATGAACAAATCATCCTCTACTTTTTTTAAAGTCTTGTATATCAAGTTCATGCATTTTCGACATGGACATCTAATCCAATTCCCTGAATCTGCCCCATTTCGCGCAAATTTCATGAACTCTTGAACCCCTTGTTTATACTCTGGGCCAAACCTGTTCTTAGCTCGCATCCAACTATTATCCATCTCTACAATGAAAAGACTAGAGTCAATCTGGAGAAAGCTTTAAGATTAGGCTATGTTATAGGTTTAGCTTATATGTTTAGGTTTAGGTTAAGGTTATGAGTTTAGGTAAAGGTTATAAGTTTAGGTTTAGTTTATAGTTCTAGGTTTTGGGTATGGAAATAAGTTATAGGTTATGGGATAAGGTTTAGGTTATAGGTTATAGGTTAAGTTCGGGTTCGGGATTGGGTTTAGGTTATAGGTTTAGGTTATAAGTTTAGGCTTAGGTTTTTAAGTTTAGGTTTAGGTTTTGGTTAATGTTTAGGTTTAGTTTATAAGTATAGGTTTAGGTTAAGGTTAAGGTTATAAGTATAGGTTATAAGTTTAGGTTAAGGTTATAAGTATAGGTTTAGGTTATAAGTATAGGTTAAGGTTAAGGTTATAAGTATAGGTTTAGGTTATAGGTTTAGGTTTAGGTTATAAGTTTTAGGTTTAGGTCATAGGTTTAGGTTTAGGTTATAGGTTTAGATCATAGGTTTAGGTTTAGGTTATAGGTTTAGGTCTAGGTTTAGGGAATCAGGTTTGATTTCGGGTTCAGATCGGGTTTAGGTGTTCTCTAGTATTATCTACTATTGAACCTAGTATTATCTACTACATACTAGTAACATACAACTTATATTGGGGCACCATACCATAAGCTACAAGAAATTCATGTCCCCTTAACCAAGGTATCCTCCATTTATAACATATATATATATATATCATAAGTTGTTTATTTTCATTTACATTTGCAAATACATTCATCATCCATCCAAGAAAATTGAAACAAGTACTGTCAGTCTATGACAAACAGTTGAAAAGGAAAATCATGCATCTTATCTTACCCAAACATAAACAGCAGTTTCCACCTTCCAGGGACCCCCGCTCAACATCTGGATAGCTCCGATGCACATCCGGGTCAGCTTCAACATTTTTTAAGCTAATACAATGAAATCCTAAATTAGTTACTCATCCAAGGTTAGATAGATTGTAATACTTTCATATTTTCATTTAAACGTTCAAGCCGAAAATCCAGCAGCATCTCCCCATGCCTCTCCAGATAAGTTTATCTTACGTTACATTCTGATGCCAAATATCTAAAGCAATGTAAAGATATTTGGCATTGGATACGGAACGGAAGAAACACATCCAGAGAGAAATGAGGAGATGGACTGCGGATTAGGCATGAACATTGAAATAGATTATATGAAAGCATACTATCCAACCTTGAACTGTCCAAAATGGGACAATTTGAGCGATTTCTATGCCACCAAAAATACACCATATCTATGTATGGCCCCATAGAAATCTTCAAATAAGTAACTAATTATCTAACTTACAAAACTACAAATTACAAGTCACAACTATAAACTAACTAATCACAATAATAATTTAAGGCAAAAAAATGTAATATACAAGCTCATTAAGGTTTGCAAGGACAATTATATGCAACAGAAGGCAATGGAACAATATAAGCTACATTAGTAACAGAGGGAGATCATTCATCAAAGGGAGATCATTCATGTTAAGGGACGAACCTAAAAATGAGATTGATCTAAAGCCCAAGTTATCCTTTCCAAAAAAAAAAGGGAAACGTTCACCATTGAGATCTTTCTAGACTGGTAAAATTTATTTTTTCTTCAATGGATATACTTTAATGGCAGCATATTATATGGATGAGAGATTATTAGTAGGAGTGAATTTTTATTTCTTGGATACAGCATGTTACATGGCTATACTTCTCAAGAACACACACATGATGAATAACATAGCTATACTTCTCAATTATACCTACACGATGAACAGTATGCTTCTGACAGTTCCATGCTATGTCCTCCTCTGCTCAAGCTATTTCTAAAGGCTAGAAAAGAGGCAACCATTTACTTGTCTGGTATATTGTTGCAAGGAGTATTACTCGTTCCGCACTAAGACCAACATTGCCTGTGAGAAATGTATTTGGTGAGGTTAGATTTGGTCAGTTTCATCCTTGGGATTTTTATTTATAGGATGTTGTGTGCTCAATGGGGAGTTTAAGACCTCTTTTAAAGCTTTATGGTTCTGGCTTCCTCACAAAAGATATCACTGTGAAAAGATTTACTGTTCTTGATATTCTTGAATATTGTGTGCTTTGCTTCAGCATGGTCTCAGGGGAATTGGAAAACATTATTTCTTATGATACAAAACATCTTGACTACATCCAGAGGTGGACATTCTCCTTCTGAAATTAAACTGGCAGACCTGAAGAGATCTTTACATCAAGCTGCAGAGTCGATGGTCCATGATACATCCAGTGATTCTTGGTTTGTTTTGTAAATGGTTGGGCTATGGATGGACAGAAATCAGGTCTGAACCTGACCCTTTGCTGCCCTCACGAGTAGGGCTATCAAAGGTTTAAGGCTCTAGGCAGGCAAAATTAAAATTTGAATGGGCTAGTTGGGCCAATTTTCTTGGTTATTTTGTAAGTTGTCAGGCTTAGGATGACTAAAACTCGGTCTGAGCTGACCCTTTGCTGCCCCTGAGAGTTGGGCTGTCAAAAGGTTGGGCTCGGGCTAGGAAAAATCAAAATTTTGGATACCCCTGGCTCAGCCCAAACAGTTCAAAATCCGACATGAAGCCAACCCTAAGCCCAGTCCATTGACACCTCTACCTACAATGGAGAGATGAATGATGGTGATTATCTTCCTTACATTTGACACCAAATCATTACCATCCAAGTTGCAATCATAACTGTCCAAATTGCTACTAAATGGATGGTTATACTTAAAAATATTTTAGTATCTCAATTTTAAAGATGTAATCAGATGATTATCATCACATCATCATCCAAATTGTGAGTTCCATTTATATTGGAGCATTTATCCAAAAAACTACATTTAGTAAGAAATCTTTTCCTTCCAATTAAGAGCTGATAAATAGTTGATTAAAAGTAAAATAGTAGATGGTCCAAATTTAAAGGGGAAAAAAGAGAATTGTTTAATAATATTTTCTCTATGCAAATTTTCCATTATGCTTCATCGGCAGCTGGATCATCATTTTGAATGGTCCAGGATGCCATAGAATATGTCATGTGTATGGTTGAAGAGTCACTGCAAACATGCATTCTAAATGAGGCAATTTAATGACTAACCTACAATTAGTTGTAAATTCAACTAGTTGGGCCATCATGGTGTATGCAGAGCATCCTAACATGATTCTCCATGGCTTCCCCAGAAATCAGCCGATCCAACCATGAACTAGGTCACCACGTTTTGGGTAGTCATCCATCATTCCGATCTCGTGGCGGCATGAGGGGAGAATTGAGAAAATACATGCCAATACAAGGAAACAGAACCACAATCATCTTCTTCTCTCTTTTTTTAAAAACCAAACATAAGTTTGTTGAATCACAAGAACATGAAAAAAAACCACACATTTTTGCTCTCTAAAAACTAATAAGATGTAAATGCACAAAGAATGTTTAGTTACAGAATGAGATGGCTGCCTAAGAAAACCAGATTTCAGCAGCAATGTGAAACCCAAGCATGAATAGTATATATGATTCTAAATCAAGAGGCACACCATATGGATGCGTGAATCAGGATTATATATTTGTAATGGTTTGTGCGTGAGAAGGGGATAAAATTATTCATGATCACCAACCTCGGGATAGATTTGTCACACATAGCTAGGAAACGTATACAAATATCTGGCTCCCCAAATTCATAAATCGTACTTGAGAGAGAGAGAGAGAGAGAGAGAGAGAGAGAGAGAGAGAGAGAGAGAGAGAGACTAACCGTTGTCGGATCGGAGCTAAAGATGTCTTTCCACTATGATTTCCTCTCCTTCTTCTTCTTCTTCTTCTTCTTCTTCTTCTTCCTTCGAGTGCTCTCCAAGTCTCTATCACAGATCTAAGGTGGGTTTGCGATGAAAGGGGGATTTCAAAACCCTAATGAGAGAGAGAGGTGTTGGGAAACAGAGGGCCGGTTGCGTGCGCGCGCGAGAGATAGATAGATAGATAGATAGCTAGATAGAGAGATAGAGAGAGAGAGAGAGAGAGAGAGAGAGAGAGAGAGAGAGAGAGAGAGAGAGAGAGAGAGAGAGAGAGAGAGAGAGAGTTTGGGAGAGGGGCGGGTGCGCGAGACAGGTTTGAGAGATTTGGGTTTTGGGAGGGGTGGGCGGGAGATGTGGTTTTTGGGAGGGTTTGGGCATTTTTAGGAAACGGATTGGCTACTCCCCTTGCCACCAGCCATTTCATAGTGGTAAGTGCTCTGTGGGCCCCACTATGATGTATGTGTTTCATCCATTCCGTCCATCTATTTTTATAGATCATTTTATAGTATTAAAGGAAAAATGAGTTATATCTCAATCTCATGTGGACTACATTACAGAAAACAGTGTTTAATGAACATTGACCATTAAAAATGGTTTGGGGGCTATAAAAGTTTTGGATCAAGTTGATATTTATTTTTTCCCTTCATCTAGGTATTTATGACCATATCAACAGATTGGATTTCAAATAAACAGTACATTAGGCCTTAAGAGGATTTTAATAGTGGACATCCAATCATTATTTTTTCGGCTTGTTGTGGTCCACCTAAGATTTATATCCCTATAATCTTTTTTTTTAATTACTAAAATGATCTGTAATGGATGAACGGAATGGATGAAACACATACATCATTGTGGGCCCCACGGAGCACCGCCCACAGAATGGACAGTGACACCCGCGATTGAGACTTTCCTAGGGCCACTATGATGTTTATTTGAGATCTAACCTGTTAATAAGTAAAAAAAAAATAAAAATACATGAATGATTTGAGAAAAATCAAATATCAGCTTCATTTAAGACTTCTGTAGCCGTCTGAAATTTTTTATTAGTAAGCGTTTAATCTCCACATTTTTGCTTCTTTTTTTTTGTGGTGTGTCAACTTGAGATTTTGGTTAGCTTGGTTAGGGATGTACATGAGCAAAGTTAGCTTGGTTAGCTTGCTCTACTCGACTCGAAAAAAGCTCGATTCGACTCAGTTCGAAACTAAGTTTGAGCCGAGTCAAGTTCACACTTCATTGTTAGCCACCCCCACTAGGGAATCGATACCAAGACCTTAGTGTTGAAACGAGGTATCCTTCACTCAATCTACCACTTGAGCTATGGATCAGGGTGTTAACCAAACCGAGTTCAAGCTTGCCCGAGCTTGACTCGACTCGGATCGAACCCAACTCAAATCGAACTAGTTCGATGACTAGATTACTTTGATATTGTTGTTGCTCACCGAGTGTTTGATGAGATGACTCAATGAAATGTGGCTATGATGATGTATGTGTTTTATCCACACCATCCATCCATTTTTCTATATTAGGTTAGGGCATGCGCTCAATTCACACTATTTCCTGTAGTGTGGTCCACTTGATCTTTGGATATAGCTAATATTTAAGATTAGGACTTAAAATTAAGTATTCAAATGGATGGAAAGTGTGGATCAAATGCATATATCATGGTGGAGCCGACAGAGTTTGCATACTCAGTCCCCACCTGCAGAATACTCAGCCGTGCACAAGTGGGCAAGAGTTCTTGAGAACTTTTTGGGAATTCATCAAGGTGTGACTTGAGTCCAAAATCTGAATGGTCCATGTGATGCAGAACTCCATAAAACCCCGTTGACCCAACTTTTACTTTGATTTAAAAGCCGTATCCGAAAGATATGGACGAAGAGAAAAATCAAATACCAACTTGATCCAAGACTTCTGTAGCCCTCTGGAATTTTTTATTAGTAAGCGTTCAACCTCCATGCCTTGAATTTTTTATGGTGGATCAACTTGAGATTTTGATCTGCCTCATTCTTTCACCCATGCCTTTAAATGATCTATATAGATGAATTTTTGTGGTGGACATTATTATGGAACTATATAGGCCCCACCTAAATGACTATAGCTGTGACCCTTGTTTCCTGTGGTGTGGTCCACCAAAGTCTCCTATCTGCCTCCTTTTTTGTATCATAACCTAAAATGATCTGTCAAAATAGATGGACAGAGTGGAGGTGTAGGATTTGCATGCGGTTTGGCAAGTGACCCCAACACCAACAGTCCACGAGTTAAAGCTCTATAGGCTATGATAATGTATGTATTTTATCCACATCGTCCATCCATTTTTCTATATAAAGTTAGGGCATAAGCTCAAAAATGAGTTAGATTAAAATCTTAAGTGGACCACACTGTAGGAAAACAATGATGATCGAACGTCAACATTTAAAAACTTCCCATGGCCTACTGTAATGTTTATTTCTCATCCAACCTGTTGTGTTCATTTTAGGGCATGAGCTCAAAAATAAGGCATACCTAAATCTTAGGTGGACCATACAACAGGAAACAATTGACACTAAACACATATTGCTAAAAAACTTTTGGAGGTCACAAATTTTTTGGATTAAGCTGATATTTGTCTTTTACCTTCATCTAGGTCCATGTGACCTTATCGCAAATAAACATTATAGTGGGCCCAAGGAAGGTTTTAAGGGTGGACGTTCAATCAAAACATTTTTTGGCTCATGCCTAAAAATGAGCTAAAAAATAATGGATAAAACATATACATCAAGATGGGGCCCGAAAAACTTTGACACCAGCCTGGTATTGTAGTCACTATCTAAAACACGTCTGGGCAGATGTCCATTTCTATCTTCCATCTAGACCAGCCGATCTAAGCTATTGGTGAGTCAATGGTAGATTTTGAGGATAAGACCACAGTTTAAATAAATTTAATATTATTTTCCTTCTTTTTTTAAAAAAAATAATAAAATAAAATATTTGTAGAGAATTATCCACAAACCTATTGATTTGTTTGGACAGTCGCGCTATAAGCGGATTACATAACATACCGTTCATCCATATTTCAAGATAATTTTAGAGAATTATCAAGAAAATGAATCATATCCAAAGATTAAATGGACCACACTACAAATAAGGGGAATGGATTGGCTACTCCCCCAGACACCATCCAATGGCTGGTGGTTGGTGTTTTATGGGCCTCACCATGATGTATTCGTTTCATCTATGTTGTCCATCTATTTTTACAGATCATTGTACGGTATGAGGCTAAAAATGAGATATATCCAAATCTTAAGTAGACCACATTACAGGAAACAGTGTTGAATAAGTGTCAACCATTAAAAACATTTTGGGGGCCAGAAAAGTTTTGGATCGAGATGATTTTTGGTTTTCCCCTTCATTTAGGCCTGTATGACCTACTAAACAGATTAGATGCCAAATAAATAGTACAGTGGGCCTTAGGAGGATTTTAATGATTGATATTCAATCACTATTGTTTTCATGTGGTGTGGTCCACCTGAGATTTATATACCTCTCATTTTTAGGCCTCACCATGGCTATAGTTTTAGATGTGGCTGAACTTGGTATGACCCTCATCCAAGTGGCATACACATAATGGATGGGCTGGATTTGTGAACCACATCTCGGTGGGCCCAAAAAATAATTATGAATGTTTTAATGGAGGGTAACTCCTCTCAACTTTTGTATGTGGTGTGGCCCACAAAAGTCAAAGATTGACTTGATTTTTAATCCTTGAGCCCACCATGGAATGGTGCATTTGATTGACGGGGTAGATGATTGACACGCATCATGGTGGGGCCCACACAACTCGACCTCATGGGGAGTTCTCATGCTCTCGACCGTATAGAACCTTTTCCCTTCAAACCCTACTCCACCCCACCTGCACGGCTACCTAACTCCCTTTCCCTTTTTCACTTTTCTTCTCTTTCTTTATCCCTACCCCCCATGGTCGCCACCCAGCCCATAGCCCCTACTCACCGCATGCCCGCCCGACCGCCCGACTGCCCGTCTACCCAAGGCCCCGTACGCTGCCCAAACGTCCACCCAATCTCTCCCGATCTCGCCTGACAAGGTGAGTTCTTCTTCTTCTTCTTCTTCAGTTTTTGCAACAGGAAAACTGAAGAAAAAAAAAAGATAAAGGAGGTAGAGGGGATAGATTTTTGGAGGTAGAGGTGATAGATTATGTGGATGTAGATGTATGTGTATGAACCCGAAATGGGTATTTACGCAACGGGTTGTTTGGCAGCTTCGATTGGATTTTTTTTCTCAAGTATACGAATCTAGGATTTGGAATCCTAGAGATTTTCATTATGTCTCATTATGTAACTTGTTTGGCAAATTGTATTTTCAATATGTGGAATTGGAAATTCTGTTAGGCAGTTTGGGTTTTTAGCCTTTGCTTATAAAAAAAATCAATGGAGTCATTTGAAATATGACTGTTGGAAAGTGTATTGAAAATGCTTCGATTTTACCACCCTGCTTTGAGGATTTCAAATCTACCAGATTTCAGTGGTGCTAAACATAAGATTTTGGCATTAGATTTGGATTCAAAATCTTAAAAGCTTAAAAAATTCAAGGTGCCAAATCACCTCTTATTGGAGTGTGGGATTTTGATTGTTTTTCAGGAAAAATACATATATTTGATTTTGTTAATAACAAGATTTTGTAAATGTGGGGAAATGTGGGTATTTGGGCATGGAAATGAAATGTGTTCGTTCCCATACTTATGGTTTTCTAGTGTTCATTCCCAAACTAACCCTCTCATTAGACTGAATTTCTACCAATCATTTTCAAATTACCTTCATCCATTAGCTTGAAAGTTTGCACCATTTGTTCCCAAAATGCTCCCATGCATTATATTGCTACTTTTTTTATCTGTTTTGAAGCTGTTCGAGAATTAGAGGCCTTCGGTGAATGGGAGTTCTAACTTGCTCCTCACAAACAAAGATTTGCTGCTATATCATCATCATTACAACCTTGTCCCAACTATTTAGGATTGGCTTCGTTCTCATGGTAGTTGAGCAAAAAATTCAAGATCAGCTTGGGACCAGCATTTGCAAATACTACCATTAGGTGCAGTTGCTACTAGGCAGAATAAAAGATTTACTGTGATAGATGGATCCAGGTCAAACTTGTATGTTGGTTTTGCACCATTTGAAAAATGGTGGTGACTCATCCTCATGTGCTGCACTAATGTATAGCTATCAGACCCATCCAAACTGTGGTCGCACTGTGGATGGAGCATGTAACAAAAAATATACTGATCGAGTAAAGCTAAGCATCCAATTAATGACTATCAAATCCATGCTTAAAAGTAAAATAGTGAGTGTTCCCACTTGGAGGGAAAGATCAGATGGTTAATATTATTTTCTCAGTGCAACTTTTCAATTTTTCTCCATCCATGGTTGGGTCAGCAATTTGGACAGTCTGATTGTCATACTACTATGCCATGTGTATGTTTGAAGAGTCACCACCATTTTTTAATGGTCCAAAACTAACATAGGAATCTAGCCATGGTGATGGGTACATGACAAGGTGTTGAATCATACTCGTCCAATGACGCTTCCAGACAGTGGAAACCTTTAATTTTTATTTTTTTTAAAATCTACGTTATTTTCTGTAGGCTAAAAACTTGCATGTACGGAGAAAAGAAAATTGAATCTTGTGCTTCCCTCTATGACATTGGGACAGATGTGGGCTAAATGTGGCCTGTTTTTGAGGCAGGCCCCACCTTATATGTGCCATGGCTCAATAAGCAGGCCTTTTTTCAGTATTTGGTAGCTATTCATTTGATATGCTTTTGGCAGCTATTCACATCCATGCATATGTATGATTATGTGAAAGCACAATTTGAAACAATTCATTCCATACGCTTACAGGGTGTTAAAATCCATGCATGTGTATACGTGTAGCCAGGCATTTATATTTCTCAATTGAAACCATCCAGATAAATAAGGCCCATTATAAGTCAGTGACAATCCCAAAATCTTACCAACTGAATGATCCTAGGTATCAAACTATGGAAATTAAAAGGAATGGTAAATGAAAAAGAATAAGTGGTCTAAATTAGACAAACAAATGTTCAATATTGGTGAGTATTTGAAGAGATGGTGAGTATCTGCCATCCAAAATGAGGAATGCTATGGTAAGGAGAGGGTTGCCTGTCATAGTAGGCGGGAAGCAAAGGGGGCACTGTGATGTTTGTGAGAAATCAATGGATTAGGTTAAGACATGGATTAAAAAATGCTGCCTTATTTTTTTTTTCTTATCTTGTTTCTTTATGACCTGTATGAATGTAGTTTGATGGTTGTTATAGTCTGTGTGGCTGTTTGGTTAGGGGTAGATCTTCTTTATGGGTTTTTCTTCCCCTATGTGCTGGTTCAGGATCACCATCATGGGCCCACATGTACAGATGATCCAAAGATTGGAACCGTTCATCATATCTGTAACTACCATATATGAGCTAATAGTGCAATGACAACACCCCAAGACTGACCCTGACATTTGATTTTGTTGAGTTAATGTGATCCATTCAAATTTGGCTTCACCAATCTCACATACGTATGTCTTAGCATGTGTGTCCATATATAGTCAAGACATGTTCTTGTATAAATGAAAGTACACAACTACACATTATCCATAAATACATAATCCACAAATACTACACAAGGGATTTATATATATATATCTTACTATGTATAGATTGTCATACCATTTTAATCCTTGGTTTTCAATGACAGGTGTGGTCCATGGTCCAATAATCCAAACTCATGCGTGTTTGTCCCAACAGCAGATGGACTATGCCCAAGAATCTCCTCGATAGGACAATCTTAACCTATCAATTTTTGGCTTCTATATAAAAGGTTACGTTGTCTTCTCTCACTCATGTGCTATTTCATGCTATAAAATTTTCAAGTAAATTGTACGAGGTTTACAGTAATCTTGGAGATTAGAAAATTTTCAAGTATGTGCATTTCAGTCTGAGTTATTTCTCTAATGATGATAGCCTTGGGAGGGTTGATATGAAGGATGAGTTGATTGCAAGAGGCTGATTAAAACTATATTGGGTTATCTTGCTGGTCCTGAAATGATTATGTTCGGTAAGATAACCCAATACAGTTTTAATCAGGCCTCTTGTAATCAACCCATCCCTTGTATCAACCCTCCCAAGGTTATCGTGATTAGAGAAATAACTCAGACTGAAATGCACATACTCAAAAATTTTCTACACTCTAAGTACAATTTACTTGAAATTTTCATCACCTGTAGGTCATATGGTATAAAGAACTTGTCCGTCTCTACTAACTGAACATAAAACACAAACTCAATGGCAATTTTTCAACCTATGAATCTTGTGTATATGCAAAAAAACAACAGAAGTGGTTAATGCTTTTAATCATTCAATGTCCAACTACTATCCAATGTAGGGACTGCCTGATAAATAGTCTTCAAGATTGGTTTTCATCCATAAAAAAATAGATGCCTACTTTATTTTTAAATGTACTTGCTCAAAATTGGAGCAGACCCGGATGTGCGTCGGAGCTATCTGGATGTTAAGCGGGGGACCCTGGAAGGTGGGAACCGCTGTTATGACCATGACGAAGCTGTCCATTTCCTATGGAGAGCATTGGAGGGGCATGGCCATTTGGACAGGCCGTGTTTATGTACTTGCTCGAAATTAATGGAGTAGACCTGAATGTGTGTAGGAGCTATGCGGATGATTGGGGGTCCCTGGAAGGTGAGAACCGCTGTTATGACCATGATGAAGCTGTCCATTTCTTATGGACGCCATTGGAAGGGCCTGACATTTGGACAGACCGTATTTATGTATTTGCTCAAAATTAATGGAGTAGACCCGGATGTGCGTCGGAGCTATCCGGAAGAGCGGGGGTCCTTGGAAGGTAGGAACCGCTAATATGACCATGATGAAGTTGTCCATTTTCTATGGACAGCATTGGAAGGTCCTGACCATTTGGACAAGACGTGTTTATATTTGTATTTGTAATTGCAGGGACCACACCCATAACTTAAACCCATAACCTAAATCTAAACCTAAACCTTAACCTAAACCAATAACCTATAACCTAAACTAAAACCAAAACCTATAACCTAAACCCGAACCAATTCTCAAATACCAAAACCTATAACCTAAAGCTAAACCATATCCTAAATATATAACCTATAACCTATAACCTAAACTAAAACTTATAACCTAAACCAAAACCAAAACCTATAACCTAAACCCGAACCCATTATCGAATCCCAAAACCTTTAACCTAACCTAAACCTATACTTATAACCTAAAACTATTCCAAAATCCCAAAATCTATAACCTAAACCTAACCTTAACCAAAACCTAAACCTATAACCTAAACCTAAACTAAAACCTATAATTGAAACCCGAACCCATTCACAAATCCCAAAACCTATAATCTAACCTAAACCTATACTTATAACCTAAAACTATTCCTAAATCCCAAAACTTATAACCTAAACCTAACCTTAAACTAAACCAAAATCTATAACCTATAACCTTAACCAAAACCTATAACCTAAACCAAAACCAAAACCTATAACCTAAGCCTGAACCCATTCTCAAATCCCAAAACCTATAACCTAAACAAAAATCAAAACCTATAACCTAAACCCGAACCCATTCTCAAATCCTAAAACCTATGACCTAAACCTAAACCTAAACCTTATTCTAAACCTATAACCTATAACCTAAACCAAAACTTATAACCTAAACCAAAACCAAAACCTATAACCTAAACCCGAACCCATTATCAAATCCCAAAACCTATAACCTAACCTAATACTATACTTATAACATAAAACTATTCCCAAATCCCAAAACCTATAACCTAAACCTAACCTTAACCTAAACCTAAACCTATAACTTATAACCTTAACCAAAACCTAGAACCTAAACCAAAACCAAAACCTATAACCTAAGCCCGAACCCATTCTCAAATCCCAAAACCTATAACTTAACATAAACCTATACTTATAACTTAAAACTATTCCCAAAACCCAAGACCTATAACCTAAACCTAACCTTAACCTAAACCTAAACCAAAACCTATAACCTATAACCTTAACCAAAACCTATAACCTAAACCAAAACTAAAACCTATAACCTAAACCCGAACCCATTCCAAAATCCTAAAGCCTATAACCTAAACCAAAACCAAAACCTATAACCTAAACCTGAACCCATTCTCAAATCCCAAAACATATAACCCAAACGAAAACCAAAACCTATAACCTAAACCCGAACCCATTCTCAAATCCAAAAACCTATGACCTAAATCAAAACTTAAACCTTATTCTAAAACTATAACATATAACCAAAACCAAAACCTATAACCTAAACCAAAACCAAAACCTATAACCTAAACCTAAACCCATTATCAAATCCTAAAACCTATAACCTAACCTAAACCTATACTTATAACCTAAAACTATTCCCAAATCCCAAAACCGATAACCTAAACCTAACCTTAACCTAAACCTAAACCTATAACCTATAACCATATCCAAAACCTAAAACCAAAACCAAAACCAAAACCAAAACCAATAACCTAAACTCGAACCCATTCACAAATCCCAAAACCTATAACCTGACCTAAACCTATACTTATAACTTAAACTATTCCCAAATCCCAAGACCTATAACCTAAACCTAACCTTAACCTAAACCAAAACCAAAACCAATACCCTATAACATTAACCAAAACGAAAACTTATAACCTAAACCAAAACCAAAACCTATAACCTAAACCCAAACCTATTCTCAAATCCCAAAACCTATAACCTAAACCAATACCAAAACCTATGACTAAAACCCGAACCCATTCGAAAATCCCAAAACCAATAACCTATCCCTAAACCTTAACCTATAACCTAACCGAAACCTATACCTATAACGTAAAACTATTCCCAAATCCCAAAACCTATAACCTAAACCTAACCTTAACCTAAACCTAAACCTAAACCTATAACCTATAACCTTAACCAAAACCTATAACCTAAACCAAAACCAAAACCTATAACCTAAACTCGAACCCATTCCCAAATCCCAAAACTAATAACATAAACTAAAACCAAAACCTATAACATAAACTTGAACCCATTCTCAAATCTCAAAACCTATAGCCTAAACCAATACCAAAACTTATGACCTAAACCCTAACCCATTCTCAAATCCCAAAACCAATAACCTATCACTAAACCTTAACCTATAACCTAAACTAAACCTGTACCTATAACCTAAAACTATTCCCAAATCCCAAATCTTATAACCTAAACCTAACATTAACCTAAACCTAAACCTATAACCTATAACCTTAACCAAAACCTATAACCTAAACCAAAACCAAAACCTATAACCTAAACCTGAACCCATTCTCAAATCCCAAAACCTATAAACTAAACGAAAAACAAAACCTATAACTTAAACCCGAACCCATTCTCAAATCACAAAACCTATAACCAAAACCAAAACCTAAACCTTATCCTAAACCTATAACCTATAACCTAAACCAAAACCAATAACCTAAACTAAAACCAAAACCTATAACCTAAACCCGAACCCATTATCAAATCTCAAAACCTATAACCTAACCTAAACCTATACTTACAACTTAAAACTATTCCCAAATCCCAGGACATATAACCTAAACCAAACCTTAACCTAAACCTAAACCTAAACCTATAACCTATAACCTTAACCAAAACCTATAACCAAAACAAAAACCTATAACCAAAACCAAAACCAAAACCAATAACCGAAACCCGAACCCATTCCCAAATCCCAAAACCTATAACCTAAACCAAAACCAAAACCTATAACCTAAACCTGAACCCATTCTAAAATCCAAAACCTATAACCTAAACAAATACTAAAACCTATGACCTAAACCCAAACATATTCTCAAATCTCAAAACCAATAAACCTATAACCTAAACCTAACCTTAACCTAAACCTAAACCTAAACCTATAACCTATAACCTTAACCTAAACCTAGAACCTAAACCAAAACCAAAACCTATAACGAAAACCCGAACCCATTCCCAAATCCCAAAACCTATAACCTAAACCAAAACCAAAACATACAACGTAAACCCGAACGCATTCTCAAATCTCAAAACCTATAACCTAAACCAATACTAAAACCTATGAGCTAAAGCTGAACCCATTCGAAAATCTCAAAACCAATAACCTATCCCAAAACCTTAACCTATACCTATAACCTAAAACTATTCCCAAATCCTAAAACCTATAACCTAAACCTAACCTTAACCTAAACCTAAACCTATAACCTATAACCTTAACCAAAAACTATAACCTAAAGCAAAACCAAACCTATAACCTAAACCCGAACCCATTCTCAAATCCCAAAACCTATAACTTAAACGATAACCAAAACCACTAACCTAAATCCGAACCCATTCTCAAATCCCAAAACCTATAACCTAAACCTAATCCTAAACCTTATCCTAAACCTATAACCTATAACCTAAACCAAAACCTATAACCTAAACCAAAACCAAAATCTATAACCTAAACCCAAACCCATTATCAAATCCTAAAACCTATAACCTAACCTAAACCTATACTTATAAACTAAAATTATTCGTAAATTCCAAAACTTATAACCTAAACCTTACCTTAAACTAAATCTAAACCTATAACCTATAACCTTAACCAAAACCTAAAACCGAAATGAAAACCAATACCTATAACCTAAACCAAAACCAAAACCTATAACCTAAACCCGAACCCATTCAAAAATCCCAAAACCTATAACCTAAACCTAACCTTAACCTATAACTTAAACCAAAACCGACAACCTAAACCAAAACCAAAACCAAAACCTATAACCTAAACCCGAACCCATTCTCAAATCCCAAAACCAATAACCTAAACAAAAACCAAAACCTATAACCTAAACCCAAACCCATTCTCAAATCCTAAAACCTATGACCTAAACCTAAACCTAAACCTTATCCTAAACCTATAACTTAAAACCAAAACCAAAACCAAAACCTATAACCTAAACCCGAACCCATTATCAAATCCCAAAACCAATAACTTAACCTAAACCTATACTTATAACCTTAAACTATTCCCAAATCCCAAAACCTATAACCTAAACCTAACCTTAACCTAAACCTAAACCTATAACCTATAATCAAAACCTAGAACATAAACCAAAACCAAAACCTATAATCTAAACCCGAACCCATTCTCAAATCCCAAAACCTATAACCTAACCTAAACCTATACTTATAACCTAAAACTATTCCCAAATCCCAAGACCTATAACCTAAACCCGAACACATTCTCAAATCCCAAAACCTATAACCTAACCTAAACCTATACTTATAATCTAAAACTATTCCCAAATCCCAATACCTATAACCTAAACCTAACCTTAACCTAAATCTAAACCTAAACTTATAACCTATAACCTTAACCAAAACCTATAACCTAAACCAAAACCAAAACCTATAACCCAAACCCGAATCCATTCCCAAATCCCAAAACCTATAACCTAAACCAAAACCAAAACCTATAACCTAAACCCGAAACCATTCTCAAATCCCAAAACCTATTACCTAAACCAATACCAAAACCTATGACCTAAACCCAAACCCATTCGAAAATCCCAAAACCAATAACTTATCCTAAAACCTTAATCTATTGTCACGCCCCAGACTCAGTAACTGGAATTACAAGGGACCCGATGGCCGGTTCTGGCCGTAACTGCCTCCATAGTACCCCATTCTAGGCTCCTGAGGCAGGTTCCGATCCTGGGATCCTATGAGGATTTTCATTACAGTATAATCATTACCAATATGAGCATACCCAAGATCACAGCAAATACATCTGAGAATAACAAAGGAACACATCACAAAATCCACTAAGAATTTAAACTTTTACAATCATCCATAAGGTCCAAAAGGACATACATGAGATAAAAGGAGAAGAGGGAAAGGTCGGCAGCACTGGAGTCCTCAAAAGCTCCGCTCTACTCCACGCGCTGCTGCTACGATGCCTGCCTAGAATCTCCTGCACGTATCAATCGTGCATAAGCTTATAGAAGCTTAGAGGGTGGTGAAAGTGTGTGACAATGGTGCACAGAAGAATAGTAGGAGATGCAAGAAGGGAAATGTGCTCAATGGGAAAATCACTAACCTTACCAAGGCTTATCATGAATATGATGCAATGAGTACTGGATGTTAAACCAAGGAAATGCATGAAGGAGGCTTGTACAACCAATGCTAATGCAATGCAAGTAATGCCAGTGCTCATATCTAAATCATAAGTCAAGTACATTTCCAATCATAAGGAAATCACCAGGGTCCATTACATTGATGAATGACTGTCGCTCTACAGACCCCGCACAGTGAAACGAACATAAGAGACCTCACTACCCGCCTGTGGACAGCCAATCACCAACAAGTCCTGATGGTAGCAGACCCATTTACGAGCTGGTCAGACTCAGCCTAGCAATGCCTACTACACACCAGGCAGGTAAGGCCACACCCCTATCCAACCGACTACACGACAGTGGGAGTCGCAGCCTAATGGTATAAGGCCCTCGTACGCTCATGTGTTCCACCCGGTCACGGCGTTGGAGCAGATCCTTGGTACCATGGAAGTTTTGAGAATTTCACCCATGGGCATCGTATGCACCCTGTATGCTCAACTAATATTTTCAGTGTCCACACATACGACCATCCACGAATATCCCTGTGGAGGTAAAGCCCTGATGAAGTAAGGGCAGATATCCACATGCTATGCAATGCCAGATACATGAATCACACAATCACCCATGCATCAATCCCAACCATTCATCTCTCAGGGAGATACCAACATGTCCTACACAATGCCAAAACCATGGCCAATCATTCCTCAACCAAGCATGCATATGATGTGTATGGGAGTGGGCCATGAAGATGAATAGGGGTGCCAATACGGTGGAGATGAACTCTCTACCTAACCATGAAGGGTTTAGGTACTTAACTAATTCCTCATAAGGAATACAACCTCTAGTGGGGGCCCATATACCTAGGGTAGCCCACAAGACTAAGGAGAACAATGGTATGGGCCTAAATAGTGAGATGGCTTAGCAAGGTTGTATGGTGGGCCTTTAACCACCCATAGAACCCCATGGGCCTACCTTAAGGCCACCAACGTGGACATCCAACCACAATTGGTCCCTAAGAGGTAGCCCATCTCTAATTGATCATGAATCAAGGACCAAGGCCCATGTAACATCAAAAATAAGAAATGAGCAGCCATAATTATACCACAACACTCATGTTGGGCTTCAGAAAGGGCGACCCAAGGCCTACCCAAAATATGGGTTCAAGGGGAACACACATAACCCAACTCATATATACCATTATGGGCCTATAAGGGAAAGGTTATGGCCCAACATAAAGGCCACTAATCCCATATATTATGGTAGCTTAGTGGGCGGCCCATTGCTCAAACCACATGGGCAATGTCATGCTCTTAGTCAAGTAAGTTGGGCCTACAACTCGGCCCAAGTATAAAGTTGATTTGATGGAAAATCAAGGGCCCATCTACTTGTGTAATCTGGCCCATTAACCCAACATAATAGTATAGTAAAATGGCCCAATAGTTCAATGGGTCTATCTGAAAAGTTCCAACCCAATTGGGCCTAAAGAGTTCAATAACTAGCTACATTCATGGACCCAATTAAATTTAACTGTGGTGGGCCTCAAAAGTGCATTTATTAAGCCCAAAATTTAAGAAAACTAAAGGTATAAGTTATCTCCTCTAATACCTTCATAAATGTGGTGGGCCTCACTCCTCAAAATTTCAGCCCAAGTCCAAGCATAATTATAACATGTTGTTGTCCTAAATTTGGGCACTCCATTGGAGTGGGCCCAAGGCCTCTAAAACTCTGGAAATTGAGGGCCATGGCCCCTCATTATGCATACAATGAGAGAAAATCCAAAAATATGGCCCACCATCAAGAGAAATATTTTTGAATTTTAGTTTTTATCAAGCATATTGCTGGACTGCACAACAGAAAAATTGGGAGTCCAGCCATCTTGGACCATTTTTTTGGATGCCCTAAAGGGGTCATTTAAGGCTAAAATTTTACAAAGTAATACTTATATATATGGGCCACACCCTCACAAAATTTCAAAATTTTTAGATATTTATAAGTATTTTAATTAGTTTAAACAAAATAGACTGTCCATGAAATCGGACAAACCTGAACGTCCCAACGTGGTGGGCCAGTCCGGCCCTTGCCACGGTGTGTACAGGGGTCCATTGGCCCTAAAATTTGGTAGGTGGGTCCTACTATGAGTATATCACATCTCTACAAAATTTCAAAATTTTTATACACCTATAAATATTTTAATTCATTTAGATAAATCAATCTGTACTAAAAATCGGACTGATCTGGACACTATATTATAGTGGGCCAGTCCAGCCACCACTATGGTACGTATAGGTGTCTATTGGTCCCCAAATTTTGTAGGTGGGTCCTACCTTGGGTAGGCAACCTCTGAATAAAGTTTTATAATTTTTAAACACCCATTGATATTTTATTAAATTTCAGAAATCCAACTGTCCATGGTGGAATGTTGCTGGAATAGTGTAGAAAATCCAGACTGTCCACCTCACTTCGACCATACCTTTGGGACCTCAATCAAGGTCAGATGGAGCTGAAATTTGGGGATCATCAAGATGAGATCCCCACCTTTCAGAAAAGTATATTTGATGGGTACAAAAGGTTTCCTAATCAGTCCCAATTTCTAGCCCAAGTCCAACAAAAAAAAAATCTGTCCAAAAATTTCTGGACAACAATGCATGCATGGAATAAAATAAATTTATGAGCCTATTAAGGAAGGGATTGGTCCATAAATTGGGTGTCATGGCCCACCCTAGTGGGTCCCATAATTTTTCAGAACAAACCCTCAAATTTTCACCCTTACAAGAACATTTAAGGTGGCAAAAAGAGGCATCTAAACCATGGTGTAGGTTGAGTATAGATGTCCCTTTCTTCCTAGGCTTTTTCTTTTGGGCAATCCAGGCCCACTAAATGGACCACACATAATATCATCAGTTTTTTAGGAAAGAGAAGGAAGAGCATCTGGCCATTAGGGGGGGGGGGGGGGCTCCGCCACTATTAAGCCGTCCCCACACAATCACAACTACAAATAATAATATAAACACATTGTACAACTAGATCTTATGATGCATGGCTTAGATCTTTGAAATGAGTGGTTGGGATGCCATCCCAGCCACATGCAAAGGCCTAGATGACCCATCATACCTAGAAAAATAAGAGAAATCCACATGCAAGGGGTCCATCAAGGGAAGAATCCCATGCATGGACATGCATGTACAATGTGGGCCTCATGGCCACATCTAGATGGTTGTGTAAGATCTCCACCATTAATTGGTGGGTCCTACACATCCAAATGAGAGAGAGAAAAGAGATTACATGAGGAGAGAAAAGATTTACTTGATGAAGAAAGCACCCACCTCAAAGATGACCACCAAACTTTCACACTAAGGTCCTTTAGCACCAAGGGAGATGGATTAATGGTGGAGATGAGGTTTCAAGGGTTAGCTGGTGGGGGATTAAGGAGGAAGGTGGCTGGAAAAATGGAGGAAAATGGGCTGGAGAAATGGAGGAAAATTACTAGAGAAGAAGAGAAGAGAGAGAGAAATGAGAGGGAAAGAGAGGAAAAATCTTTTTTAAGAAAAATAATCATTAACCTATGGTGATACAAACAATGTTGCTAGGGTAGGTTAGGTGTGGGTGGTGTGTGAGGTCTTGGTAGTGTGAGTTATGGAGATTTAGGTGGTGTGTGTAGTGTGTGTTGGAACTTGTGCAAACGAGGGAGTGTGGGCCACATGCACCACTTCAAGGTGGGCCACATGATCGAAATCAAGGGTCATAGAATGAAACGTACACAACTTATGATCCACATATCGGATGGACGCACAAGACGCGGCATTGGAACCGCTGCAACAATGCGGTCGCAATGGCATAGATCTCAGCTCGATCCGAGTCGGGTCTACATGACCGGACTCAAGGATGACCGCAACACTATCTGAGGGTCGCGGGTCACCGAAATTCAACCGATAGGACCGAGAGACCATAAGAAATGAAATGCACATTTACACACACACACATGCACATATGCAAACTTGGGTTGGGTCTCACATCTATAACCTAACCTAAACCTATACTTATAACCTAAAACTATTCCCAAATCCCAAAACCTATAACCTAAACCTAACCTTAACCTAAACCTAAACCTAAACCTATAATGTATAACCTAAACCAAAACCAAAACCTATAACCTAAACCCGAACCCATTCCCAAATCCTAAAACCTATAACCTAAACCATAACCAAAACCTATAACCTAAACCCGAACCCATTCTCAAATGTCAAAACCTATAACGTAAACCAATACCAAAACCTATGACCTAAACCCGAACCCATTCTCAAATCCGAAAACTAATAACCTATCCCTAAACCTCAACCTATAACCTAACCTAAACCTATACCTATAACCTAAAACTATTCCCAAATCCCTAAACCTATAACCTAAACCTAACCTTAACCTAAACCTATAACCTATAACCTATAACCATAACAAAAACCTATAACCTAAACCAAACCCAAAACCTATAACCTAAACCCAAACCCATTCTCAAATCCCAAAACCTATAACCTAAATGAAAACTAAAACTTATAACCTAAACCCGAACCCATTCACAAATCCCAAAACCTATAACTTAAAGCTAAAGCTAAACCTTATCTTAAACTATAACCTATAACCTAAACCAAAACCAAAACCTAAAACCTAAACAAAACCAAAACCTATAACCTAAACCCGAACCCATTATCAAATGCCAAAACCTATATCCTAACTTAAACCTATACTTATTACCTAAAATTATTCCCAAATACCAAAACCTATAACCTAATCCTAACCTTAACCTAAACCTAAACCTATAACCTATAACTTTAACCAAAACCAAGAACCCAAACCAAAACCAAAATCTATAACCTAAACCCGAACCCATTCAAAAATCCCAAAACCTATAACCTAAACAAAAACCAAAACCTATAACCTAAACCCGAACCCATTCTCAAATCCCAATACCTCTGACCTAAACCTAAACCTAAACCTTATTCTAAACCTATAACCTATAAACTAAACCAAAACCTATAACCTAAACCAAAACTAAAACCTATAACCTAAACCCGAACCCATTATCAAATCTCAAAACCTATAACCAAACCTAAACGTATACTTATAACCTAAAACTATTCTCAAATCCCAAAACCTATAACCAAAACCTAACCTTAACCTAAACCTAAACCTATAACCTATAACATTAACCAAAACCTAGAACCTAAACCAAAACAAAAACTTATAACCTAAACCCGAACCCATTCTCAAATCCTAAAACCTATAACCTAACCTAAACCTATACTTATAACCTCAAACTATTCCCAAATCCCAAGACCTATAACCTAAACCTAACCTTAACCTAAACCTAAACCTAAACCAATACCCTATAACCTTAACCCAAACCTATAACCTAAACCAAAATCAAAACCTAAAACCTAAACCCGAAACCATTCCGAAATCCCAAAACCTATAACCTAAACCAAAACCAAAACCTATAACCTAAACCCGAACCCATTCTCAAATGCCAAAACCTATAACCTAAACCAATACCAAAACCTATGACCGAAACCCGAACCCATTTGAAAATCCCAAAACTAATAACCTATCCCTAAACCGTAACCTATAACCTAACCGAAACCTATACCTATAATATAAAACTATTCCCAAATCCCAAAACCTATAACTTAAACCTAACCTTTACCTAAACCTAAACCTAAACCTATAACCTATAACCTTAACCAAAACCTAAAACCTAAACCAAAACTAAAACCTATAACCTAAACCCGAACCCATTCCTAAATCCCAAAACCTATAACCTAAACTAAAACCAAAACTTATAACGTAAACCCGAACCCATTCTTAAATCTCAAAACCTATAACCTAAACCAATACCAAAACCTATGACCTAAACCCGAACCCATTCTTAAATCCCAAAACCAATAACCTATCCCAAAACCTTAACCTATAACTATTCCCAAATCCTAAAACCTATGACCTAAACCTATACCTATAACCAAAAACTATTCCCAAATCCCAAAACCTATGACCTAAACCTAACCTTAACCTAAACCTAAACCTATAACCTATAACCTTAACCAAAACCTAGAACCTAAACAAAAAGCAAAACCTATAACCTAAACCCGAACCCATTCTCAAATCCCAAAACCAATAACCTAAACGAAAACTAAAACCTACAACCTAAACCCGAACCCATTCTCAAATCCCAAAACCTATAACCAAAACTAATACTAAAACCTATGACCTAAAACTGAAATCTCAAGACCAATAACCTATCCCTAAACCTTAACCTATAACCTAACCTAAACCTATACCTATAACCTAAAACTATTTCCAAATCCCAAAACCTATAACCTAAACCTAACCTTAACCTAAACCTAAACCAAAACCTATAACCTATAACCTTAACCAAAACCTATAACCTAAACTAAAACCAAAACCTATAAACTAAACCCGAATCTATTCCCAAATCCCAAAACCTATAACCTGAACCTAAACCTAAACCTATAACCTATAACCTTAACCAAAATATATAACCTAAACCAAAACCAAAACCTATAACCTAAACCCGAACCCATTCTCAAATCCCAAAACCTATAACCTAAACCAATACCAAAACCTATGACCTAAACCCAAACCCATTCGAAAATTCCAAAACCAATAACCCATCCCTAAACCTTAACCTATAACCTAACCGAAACCTATACCTATAACATAAAACTATTCCCAACTCCCAAAACCTATAACTTAAACCTAACCTTAACCTAAACCTAAACCTAAACCTATAACCTATAACCTTAACCAAAACCTATAACCTAAACCAAAACCAAAACCTATAACCTAAACCCAAACCTATTCCCAAATCCCAAAACCTATAACCTAAACCAAAACCAAAACTTATAATGTAAACCGAAACCCATTCTCATATCCCAAAACCCATAACCAAAACCAATACTAAAACCTATGACCTAAAACCGAAATCTCAAGACCAATAACCTATCCCTAAACCTTAACCTATAACCTAACCTAAATCTATACCTATAACCTAAAACTATTCCCAAATCCCAAAACTATAACCTAAACCTAACCTTAACCTAAACCTAAACCTAAACCTATAACCTATAGCCTAAACCAAAACCTATAACCTAAACCAAAACCAAAACCTATAACCTAAACCTGAATCTATTCCTAAATCCCAAAACCTATAACCTAAACCTAAACCTAAACCTATAACCTATAACCTTAACCAAAACATATAACCTAAATCAAAACCAAAACCTATAACCTAAACCCGAACCCAATCTCAAATCCCAAAACCTATAACCTAAACCAATACCAAAACCTATGACCTAAACCCGAACCCATTCGAAAATCCCAAAACCAATAACCTATCCCTAAACCTTAACTTATAACCTAACCGAAACTTATACCTATAACATAAAACTATTCCCAACTCCCAAAACCTATAACTTAAACCTAACCTTAACCTAAACCTAAACCTAAACCTAAACCTAAAACCTATAACCTTAACCAAAACCTATAACCTAAACCAAAACCAAAACCTATAACCTAAACCCGAACCTATTCCCAAATCCCAAAACCTATAACCTAAACCAAAACCAAAACTTATAACGTAAACCAGAACCCATTCTCAAATCTCAAAACCTATAACCTAAACCAAAAAAAAAACCTATGAGGTAAAACCGAACCCATTCGAAAATCCCAAAACCAATAACCTATCCCAAAACATTAACCTATAACCTAACCTAAACGTATACCTATAACCTAAAACTATTCCCAAATCCCAAAACCTATAACCTAAACTAAACCTTAACCCAAACCTAAACATATAACCTATAACCTTAACCAAAACCTATAACCTAAACCAAAACCAAAACCTATAGCCTAAACCCGAACCCATTATCAAATCCCAAAACCTATAACCTAAACGAAAATCAAAACCTATAGCCTAAACCCAAACCCATTCTCAAATCCCAAAACTTATAAGCTAAACCTAAACCTAAAACTTATCCTAAACGTATAACCTATAACCTAAACGAAAACCCATAACCTAAACCAAAACCAAAACCTATAACCTAAACCCGAACCCATTATCAAATCCCAAAACCTATAACCTAACCTAAACCTATACTTATAACCTAAAACTATTCCCAAATCCCAAAACTTATAACCTAAACCTAAACTTAACCTAAACCTAAACCTATAATCTATAACCTTAACCAAAATGTAAAACCTAAACGAAAACCAAAACCTATAACCTAAACCAAAACCAAAACCTATAACCTAAACCCGAACCCATTTAAAAATCCCAAAACCTATAACCTAAACCTAACCTTAACCTATAGCCTAAACCAAAACCGATAACCTAAACCGAAACCAAAACCTATAACCTAATCCCGAACCCATTCTAAAATCTCAAAACTTATAACCTAAACAAAAACCAAAACCTATAACCTAAACCCGAACCCATTCTTAAATCCCAAAACCTATGACCTAAACCTAAACCTAAACCTTATCCTAAACCTATAACCTATAACCTAAACCAAAACCAAAACCTATAACCTAAACCCGAACCCATTATTAAATTCGAAAACCAATAACCTAACCTAAACCTATACTTATAACCTTAAACTATTCCCAAATACCAAAACCTATAACCTAAACCTAACCTTAACCTAAACCTAAACGTATAACCTTTAACCTTAACCAAAACCTAGAACCTAAACCAAAACCAAAACCTATAACCTAAACCCGAACCCATTCTCAAATCCCAAAACATATAACCTAATGTAAACCTATACTTCTAACCTCAAACTATTCCCAAATCCCAATACCTATAACCTAAACCTAACCTTAACCTAAACCTAAACCTAAACCTATAACCTATAACCTACAACATTAACCAAAACCTATAACCTAAATCAAAACCATAACCTATAACATAAACCCGAACCCATTCCGAAATCCCAAAACCTATAACCTAAACCTAAACCAAAACCTATAACCTAAACCCGAACCCATTCTCAAATGCCAAACCTATAACCTAAACCAATACCAAAACCTATGACCTAAACCCGAACCCATTCGAAAATCCCAAAACTAATAACCTATCCCTAAACCTTAACCTATAACCTAACCGAAACCTATACCTATAACATAAAACTATTCCCAAATCCCAAAACCTATAACTTAAACCTAACCTTTACAAACCTATAACCTATAACTTTAACCAAAACCTATAACCTAAACCAAAACTAAAACCTATAACCTAAACCCGAACCTATTCCCAAATCCCAAAACCTATAACCTAAACTAAAACCAAAACTTATAATGTAAACCGAAACCCATTATCAAATCTCAAAACCTATAACCTAAACCAATAAAAAAACCTATGAGCTAAAGCCGAACCCATTCAAAAATCCCAAAACCAATAACCTATCCCAAAACCTTAACCTATAACCTAACCTAAACCTATACCTATAACCAAAAACTATTCCCAAATCCTAAAACCTATGATCTAAACCTAACCTTAACCTAAACCTAAACCTATAACCTATAACCTTAACCAAAACCTAGAACCTAAACCAAAACCAAAACCTATAACCTAAACCCGAACCCATTCTCAAATCCCAAAACCAATAACCTAAACGAAAACCAAAACCTATAACCTAAACCCGAACCCATTCTCATATCCCAAAACCCATAACCAAAACCAATACTAAAACCTATGACCTAAAACCGAAATCTCAAGACCAATAACCTATCCCTAAACCTTAACCTATAACCTAACCTAAACCTATCCCTATAACCTAAAACTATTCCCAAATCCCAAAACCTATAACCTAAACCTAACCTTAACTTAAACCTAAACCTAAACCTATAACCTATAACCTAAACCAAAACCTATAACCTAAACCAAAACCAAAACCTATAACCTAAACCTGAATCTATTCCCAAATTCCAAAACCTATAACCTAAACCTAAACCTAAACCTATAACTTATAACCTTAACTAAAACATATAACTTAAACTAAAACCAAAACCTATAACCTAAACCCGAACCCAATCTCAAATCCCAAAACCTATAACCTAAACCAATACCAAAACCTATGACCTAAACCCGAACCCATTCGAAAATCCCAAAACCAATAACCTATCCCTAAACCTTAACCTATAACCTAACCGAAACCTATACCTATAACGTAAAACTATTCCCAAATCCCAAAACCTATAACCTAAACCTAACCTTAACCTAAACCTAAACCTAAACCTATAACCTATAACCTTAACCAAAACCTATAACCTAAACCAAAACTAAAACCTATAACCTAAACCCGAACCCATTCCCAAATCCCAAAACTAATAACATAAACTAAAACCAAAACCTATAACGTAAACTTGAACCCATTCTCAAATCTCAAAACCTATAGCCTAAACCAATACCAAAACTTATGACCTAAACCCTAACCCATTCTCAAATCCCAAAACCAATAACCTATCACAAAACCTTAACCTATAACCTAACCTAAACCTATACCTATAACCTAAAACTATTCCCAAATCCCAAAACCTATAACCTAAACTAAACCTTAACCCAAACCTAAACATATAACCTATAACCTTAACCTAAACCTATAACCTAAACCAAAACCAAAACCTATAAACTAAACCCGAACCCATTATCAAATCCCAAAACCTATAACCTAAACGAAAATCAAAACCTATAACCTAAATCCAAACCCATTCTCAAATCCCAAAACTTATAAGCTAAACCTAAACCTAAAACTTATCCTAAACCTATAACCTATAACCAAAACCAAGACCCATAACCTAAACCAAAACCAAAACCAAAACCTATAACCTAAACCTGAACCCATTATCAAATCCCAAAACCTATAACCTAACCTAAACTGATACTTATAACCTAAAACTATTCCCAAATCCCAAAACCTATAAACTAAACCTAAACTTAACCTAAACCTAAACCTATAACCTATAACCTTAACCAAAACGTAAAACCTAAACGAAAACCAAAACCTATAACCTAAACCCAAATCAAAACCTATAACCTAAACCCGAACCCATTCAAAAATCCCAAAACCTATAACCTAAACCTAACCTTAACCTATAACCTAAACCAAAACCGATAACCTAAACCGAAACCAAAACCTATAACCTAATCCCGAACCCATTCTAAAATCTCAAAACTTATAACCTAAACAAAAACCAAAACCTATAACCTAAACCCGAACCCATTCTCAAATCCTAAAACCTATGACCTAAACCTAAACCTAAACCTTATCCTAAACCTATAACCTATAACCTAAACCAAAACCAAAACCTATAACCTAAACCCGAACCCATTATCAAATCCCAAAACCAATAACCTAACCTAAACCTATACTTATAACCTTAAACTATTCCCAAATACCAAAACCTATAACCTAAACCTAACCTTAACCTAAACCTAAACGTATAACCTTTAACCTTAACCAAAACCTAGAACCTAAACCAAAACCAAAACCTATAACCTAAACCCGAACCCATTCTCAAATCCCAAAACATATAACCTAATGTAAACCTATACTTCTAACCTCAAACTATTCCCAAATCCCAAAACCTATAACCTAAACCTAACCTTAACCTAAACCTGAACCAAAACCTATAACTTATAACCTATAACATTAACCAAAACCTATAATCTAAATCAAAACCATAACCTATAACATAAACCCGAACCCATTCCCAAATCCCAAAACCTATAACCTAAACCAAAACTAAAACCAAAACCTATAACCTAAACCCGAACCCATTGTCAAATCCCAAAATCTATTACCTAAACTAATACAAAAACCTATGACATAAACCCGAACCCATTCGAAAATCCCAAAACCAATAACCTATCCCTAAACCTTAACCTATAAACTAACCTAAACCTATACCTATAACCTAAAACTATTCCCAAATCCAAAACCTATAACCTAAACCTAAACTTAACCTAAACCTAAACCTATAATCTATAACCTTAACCAAAACCTATAACCTAATCCAAAACCAAAATCTATAACCTAAACCAAAACCAAAACCTATTACCTAAACCCGAACCCATTCTCAAATGTCAAAACCTATAACCTAAACCAATACCAAAACCTATAACCTAAACCCGAACTCATTCTCAAATCCCAAAACCAATAACCTATCCCTAAACCTTAACCTATAACCTAACCTAAACCTATACCTATAACCTAAAACTATTCCCAAATCCCAAAACCTATAACGTAAACCTAACCATAACCCAAACCTAAACCTATAACCTATAACCTTAACCAAAGCCTATAACCTAAATCAAAACCAAAACCTATAACCTAAACCCGAACCCATTCTCAAATCCCAAAACCTATAACCTAAATGAAAACCAAAACCTATAACCTAAACCCGAACCCATTCTTAAATCCCAAAACCTATAACCTAAAGCTGAACCTAAACCTTATCTTAAACCTATAACCTATAACCTAAACAAAAACCTAAAACTTAAAAAAAACCAAAACTAATAACCTAAACACGAACCCATTATCAAATCCCAAAACCTATAACCTAACCTAAACCTATACTTATTACCTAAAACTATTCCCAAATCCCAAAACCTATAACTTAAACCTAACCTTAACCTAAACCTAAACCTATAACCTATAACCTTAACCAAAACCTATAACCTATACCAAAACCAAAACCTATAACCTAAACCCGAATCCATTCTCATATCTCAAAACCTATAACCTGACCTAAACCTATACTTATAACTTAAAACTATTCCCAAATCCTAAGACCTATAACCTAAACCTAAACCTAAACCTATAACCTATAACCTTAACCAAAACTTATAACCTAAATCTAAACCTAAACCAAATACCTATAACCTTAACCAAAACCTATAACCTAAACCAAAACCAAAACCTATAACCTAAACCCGAACCCATTCTCAAATCCCAAAACCTATAACCTAAACCAATACCAAAACCTATGACCTAAACCCGAACCCATTTGAAAATCCTAAAACCAATAACCTATCCTTAAACCTGAACCTATAACCTAACCTAAACCTATACCTATAACCTAAAACTATTCCCAAATCTAAAACCTATAACCTAAACCTAACCTTAACCTAAACCTAAACCTATAACCTATAACCTAAGACAATACCAAAACCTTTGGCCTAAACCCGAACCCATTCTCAAATCTCAAAACCTATAACCTAACCTAAACCTATACTTATAACCTAAAACTATTCCCAAATCCCAAAACCTATAACCTAAACCTAACCTTAACCTAAACCTATACCTATAACCTTAACGAAAACCTATAACCTAAACCAAAACCAAAACCTATAACCTAAACCTGAACCCATTCTCGAATCCCAAAACCTATAACATATATAAAAACTAAAACCAAAACCTATAACCTAAACCTGAACTCATTCTCAAATCCCAAAACCTATAACCTAAACCTAAACCTAAACCTTATCCAAACTTATAACCTATAACCTAAACCAAAACCTATAACCTAAACCAAAACCAAAACCTATAACCTAAACCCGAACCCATTATCAAATCCCAAAACCTATAACCTAACCTAAACCTATACTTATAACCTAAAACTATTCCCAAATCCCAAAACCTATAACCTAAACCTAAACCTATAACCTATAACCTTAACCAAAACCTATAACCTAAACCAAGACCAAAACGTATAACTTAAACCCGAAACCATTCTCAAATCCTAACACCTATAACCTAACCTAAACCTATACTTATAACTTAAAACTATTCTGAAATCCCAAAACCTATAACCTAAACCTGAACCCATTCTCAAATCCCAAAACCTATAACCTAAACCAAAACTAAAACCTATAACCTAAACCAAAACCAAAACCTATAACCTTAACCCGAACCCATTCCCAAATCCCAAAACCTATAACCTAAACCAGAACCCATTCTCAAATCCCAAAACCTATAACCTAAACCCGAACCCATTCTGAAATCCCAAAACCTATAACCCAAACCTAAACCTAAACCTTACCCTAAACCTATAACATATAACCTAAACCAAAACCTATAACCTAAACCAAAACCAAAACCTATAACCTAAACCCGAACCCATTATCAAATTCTAAAAACTATAGCTTAACCTAAACCTATACTTATAATATAAAACTATTTCCAAATCCCAAAACCTATAACCTAAACCTAAACCTATAACCTATAACCTTAACTAAAACCTATAACCTAAACCCGAACCCATTTTCAAATCCCAAAACCTATTACCTAACCTAAACCTATACTTATAACCTAAAACTATTCCCAAATCCCAAAATGTATAACCTAAACCTTACCTTAACCTAATCCTAAACCTATAACCTATAACCTTAACCAAAACCTATAACCTAAACCAAAACCAAAACCTATAACCTAAACCTGAACCTATTCTCAAATCCCAAAACCTATAACCTTACCTAAACCTATACTTATAACCTAAAACTATTCCCAAATCCCGAAACCTATAACCTAAACCTAACTTTAACCTAAATCTAAACCTATAACTTATAACCTTAACCAAAACCTATAACCTAAACCAAAACCAAAACCTATAACCTAAACCCGAACCCATTCTCAAATCCCAAAACCTACAACCTAAACCAATAGGAAAACCTATGACCTAGACCCGAACCCGTTCTCAAATCCTGAAACTTATAACTTATCCCTAAACATTAACCTATAACCTAACCTAAACCTATGCCAATAACCTAAAACTATTCCTAAATCCCAAAACCTATAACCTAAACTCAATCTTAACCTAAACCTAAACCTATAAGCTATAACCTTAACCAAAACCATAACCAAAACCTATAACCTAAACCCGAACCCATTCTCAAACCCCAAAGCCTATAACCTAAACCAAAACCAAAACCAAAACCTATAACCTAAACCCGAACCCATTCTCAAATCCCAAAACCTATAACCTAAACCTATAACTTATAACCTAAACCTATACCTATAACCTAAACCAAAACCAAAACCTATAACCTAAACTCGAACCCATTATCAAATCTCAAAACCTATAACCTAACCTAAACCTATACTTATAACCTAAAACTATTCCCAAATCCCAAAACTATAACCTAAACCTAAACCTAAACCTTATCCTAAACCTATAACCTATAACCTAAACCAAAACCAAAACCTAAACCTAAACCTAAGACCTAAATGTATTCTCAAATTCCTAAACCCAAACCTACACCTAATCCTAATCTCAACTACTTAACCTAAACCTAAACTTGAAAACCCAAACCTAAACCCGATCCCAAACCCGAACCCGATTTTCTAAACTTAAACTTAAACCTTAACCTATTCTTAATTCCCTAAAACTAAAACCTATAACCTAAAACCTAAACCTAAAACCTAAATATATTCTCAAATTCCTAAACCTAAACCTACACCTAATCTTAATCTCAACTACTTAACCTAAACCTAAACTTGAAAACCTAAACCTAAACCCGATCTCGAACCCGAACCCGATTTCCTAAACCTAAACCTTAGCCTATTCTCAATTCCCTAAAGCTATAACCTATAACCTATAACCTAAACCTAAGCTAAACCTATAACCTTAACCTAAACCTAAAACCTAAATGTATTTTCAAAATCCTAAACCTAGACCTACACCTAACCCTAATCTCAACTCCCTAACCTAAACTTGAAAACCCAAGCCTAAACCCGATCCCGAACCCGAACCCGATTTACTAAACCGAAACCTTAACCTATTCTCAAATCCCTAAACCTAAACCTACACAAAATCCCAATCTCAATTCCCTAACCTAAACCGAAACCTAAACTTGTAAACCCAAGCCTAAACCCGATCCCGAACCCGACCCGAATTCCTAAACCTAAACCTTAACATATTCTCAAATCCTAAAGCTATAACCTATAACCTAAACCTAACCTAAACCTATAACCTAAACATATAACCTAAACCTCTAACCTTAACCTAAACCCAAAACCTAAACCTTAACCTAAACCAAAACCTATAACCTTAAACCTAAACCAAAACCTATAACCTAAAACTTAACCTAGGTAAAGGTTGTTTTTCTTTTCATTTGTCTGGATCATCTCTCATATGTTCTCTCTTTTCATTTATTTTTTTCCATAGGATTGTTTATGTTTGGATGGATGCAGTTTATGTTTGGATGGATGCAGTTTATGTCTGGATGGATGCAGTTTATGTTTGGATGGATGCAGTTTATGTTTGGATGGATTTACGTAGTTTCGGTTTAGATGGATGTGAATATGAATATGATGAAATATTTTATATAACAGGTGTATATCAGGAAAAATACGATGAAAGGAAATTTGAGATGAAATTAAAAAAGAAAAAAGACTTTAGCGATGAAATTTTTTGTCGCTAATAGCTGCAGCCACATTTTTAGCTACGAAGATTTTCGTAGCTAAAAGCCCTTTGAATTTTCTTTCAACACATTTAGCGAGGAAATTTTGGTTGCTAAGAGTCCCAGCCACGGTTTTTTAGCTACGAAATTTTCATAAAGCTTTCGTTTTTAGCTACGAAAATGTTCGTAGCTAAAAGTAAACCTTTGGATTTTATTTCAAAAACTGTTCACACATTAGCGACGCTAATTTTCGTCGCTAAAAGTCCCAGCCACATTTTTCAGCTACGAAAATGTTCGTAGCTAAAAGTAAACCTTTGGATAAAGTGTTCAGACATTTAGCAATGGAACTTTCATCGCTAAAAGTCCCACCCAAGTTTTTAGCTAGGAAAATTTTCGTTGCTAAAAATAAACCTTTGCATTCGATCCCTTAATTTTTTAAAAAATGTTCACAACATTTAGTGACGAAAATTTTTGCTGCTAAAAGTGACTTTTAGCTACGAATTTACAATTTCGCCGCTAAAAGTAAAGTTTTAGCAATGATTTTTTTTTTCATCACTAAAAGTCACTTGTAGCAACGAAAAAAAATTTCGTTGCTAAAAGTTTCGTCGCTAAAAACCCCTTTTCTTATAGTGATATTAAAATTGATGCTCAATGAATTGTAAACATACATGTAAGATGAATAATTATTTCACAATAATAAAATATAAACAATATAATTTTAATTAACAATTCTATATTTAATTTTTTTTGAAACGTTAATAATTCAAATATTTAAATAAAATATTATTTTATTATTATTTAATTTAGGAATTTCTGTGAAATAATGTACAAGAAATTTTAGTTTCAATTCTAAAATTTTAAAAAATTTCTTAAACTTAAGTTCATTTAAATTTAATTTAATTAACTCTTTACAATTTTAGAATTAAAATTTTGATTTTAATCTTTACAGAAACAAAAATATTATATTAATTTCTATAATATAACATTAATAATAAAATTAAATTATTATTTAATAATTTAAGTTAATCTATCTTAAATTTTTTATCTAATTATTTTAAATCCAAATTCAAAATTCTATTATTATTTATTTTTAAATCTAAATTTAATAAATTTAAGGAAGTTATTAATTTGGACTTTGGATACTATTATTATTATTATTTTATTTTATTTTTTTACATTCAAATTTTTAATTATTATTATTTTTTATATAATTAATTCTAAGTATTATAAATGATAGAAATTTAATTTTTGGTTTACTTTTTAACTTGAATATATATATATATATATATATATATATATATATATATATATATATATATATATATATATATATATATATATATATATATATATATAAAATTTGGATTAATTAAACGATTAAATTTAATAACTAACATACTCATCAATCAAAAATATTTTAAAATTAATTCAAATTTACTAATTTAAATAAATTCATAAATTAATTTGAATTTAATCTATTTTTAATAATTTACTTTCATATTAATTAATTTTTAAAAATTTAGGAATAATTCATATTTAATTTTAATCTTAACAAAAATTTAAGAATTGATGAATTAAAATATAAACTTCGATAAATTATTTATTTTATTCTGTAAATTTATTTTATTTTATTTATATATAAATATAAATATATAAATTATTTCAGTATTAAATAATAAAAATATATAAAATAAAAATTCATAAATGAGTAGGATTTCCTACATAAAAATTCAACTAACAATAATATCCTATTAAAAGTTTGGATTAAATAAGCATAATAAATGACTGAAAATGATAAATTTTAAGATAAGATCACCTACCTTAAAAGTCTGATGATCCGGCCCTGCTTTAATCTCTCTCTCTTGATCTACAAAGCTCTCTCTCTCTCTCTCTATTTTTGATTTGATTGATTCCTTCCTTTCTTTCTCTATTTTTTTTTTTTTAATAAAGGGATGCATAATGAAGAGTGGGGATGATAGGACAGTTTCGGCGCCCATTACCGTACGAAAAAGAAGGAAGGATGGAGAAAGTGATTTAGTCGATGTGCGGAAGATATTTTTATTTATATTTTAAATATTTTAATTTTTTAGATGTGGTGGGTCCTACTAACGATGACATAAGTCTACTCCATCGATCATCTCGTTCTGACCAAGAGTAGATATAAAGCTAAAAAAGAGGTTGATCCTAAACGGGGGTTATGTTGAGGGTTAAATATTGCATATTAGACCCAGTTATTGCCTAGATTTATGAACATGATATTGTTTAACGTACTATTTTAATCGTATTTTTATTGCAGGGTGTAATTAGGAGTTTTGACTGAAAAAGGGTATTAAACGTATTGATTTGATGCTCTGAAGTCACCAAAGTAAAGGACGGACTCCAGAGGACTGAGATCAACAGATTTACACGCCAGGGATCCGAGAAAATCAAGCCGTTCACGTTAAAGAGGCCCGAAATTGGTTCAAAATGCAAGATCACATGGTTCCTGCCATCCGATTGACTCGAAACTTCATACATGAGATGGGGGCCATAAATTAACCGTACACGTAAAATTTCAGCCTTTAGATATCTCAGGAAGTGGGCCAACGGATAGATCAGCCCCTTAATTCATTAAGTGGGGCCCATCTACAATCTGGATATACTCAAAAGTTGGTCTTAACCCATTTTAGGGGGAGATAAAGCAAATGGATAGATCAAATTTTTAAAAAATATCATAGTGGGCCTGTATGTACAGCATGTGTACAAAGTGTACACACGTGCCAGCGCTGCACCGAATCCACTTAACGCGGTCAGCAGTGCTGACTCGTGCCATCTCCCACATGGAGACAGCGGATGGACAGTATCTGTCCATTTTCACATTGTGGGCCCCACTAATTGTTCGGTATGATGATCCGAACTGTTCATTTGTCTCAGGAGATGGCCAAAACCAACGCCAAGCTTTCTTTTTTTCTCCATGCAAGCTTCTACACGTGGATCGTGATTAAACACAAGATAGATGGTGGAATGAATAGTCTTGTGGGCCACACTGAAATCAACCTGGTCTTGGCCTTCCTGAATGGTTTTTCGCCCTGAAGCTAATGGACGATATAGATTTCTCGAAAGAAAAATGAAGTGGGCCCCACCAAGAACCAGCGCAAGACTGTTTCGCAGTTTACACGCGTCCATGAAAACCGGCGCTGTGAGGCCATTCTGTGATCAAGGGGACATTCGAATCCATGATCTGGACCATCCACATTCTGCAACAGGTGGCCCTAACCCTAGTCAAGGTCTCAGAATCAACAGATAAGTTGATTTCGCACCACAAAATCATACCAAACGCAACTTTCTTATCCCTTCTTGCGTACGCAACTGTACTGCGTAAGGAAAACGCTGCTGCGTAAGTTTTCCTTACAACCGACCTTCCTACCATCCGTTCCAGCTATAAAGAGAGAGAAGGGGGTGAGTGGTGAACGTGAGCACAAGAGAGAGTAGGTAGAGTTGTTTCTTATTTGTTTATTTTTTTTACTTATTTATTTTGTTTAAGAGTTAGCTGCATCATGGTCGGCTAAACCTCTTAGCTAAGCTAAGAGGTGAAGCTTGTGGCGTGATGGGATTAACCCTATGGATGTGATTTATACTAGACTGAACTTATTTTGATTTTAGTTTGATTAATAGGAATACTTTCAGTTTTTAATGGTTTGCTGTGACTGAAATTACAATAGATCTGCGATGGCTTTAAGTATTTCTTTCTTCTTTTTATATTTATGATGTCAGGAAGCCCTGTTGTTCACCATCGTCTCCTGGGCATGGTCGGATGACGGTACCCTTCCTAACCTTCATGCATTGTTGATTGGTTGGTAATTAGTTTAATTCTGTTATTTACTTTGTCTCTTGGGCATGGTTTGGTGATGGAATCCATTCTAATTCATATACCTTTCATCTCTTAGAAACTAGATTAAGTTAAGTTCAGTTTGATTTTCAAGGTTATATCTTCCAACTGGATGAAGATGGACTCTAAGTCTAGTTGAGTTTTTGATACAGGCATAAGATCTCCCTAATCTCTAGAAGTGGATCCTCTGAATCCCTAGTTTCCCATCCTTGAATTCTCTAATTTTTAGATTAATACTTTCACCATTATTTTTCAATTCTATTCGATTTAGATTACATCTTAGTCTAGTTCTAGTCTTACTTAATTTCAGATTACGTGCAGGTATCAGTCCCTTGGGATTCGACCTCGGTCTTACCGAGTTTATTACTACATCACAACCCTGCACTTGGGGAGTGAACAAGTTTTTGGCGCCATTGTCGGGGACTGACGGTTACGTTTTCTGAAATTAACTAGTTTTAGGATTAGTTTAAGATTAAGATTTTTCTAATTATAGGTTTAGGTTTTTCTGATTTCTAGAAACTAACCTGTTTTCCTGTTTGTTAGGATCCTGACATAAACTTTTAATTTGGTAATTCCTTCATAACTTCTCTTCTTTTTCTATTTTTAGGCTCAGGGTTGTGTTTTCTATTTTAAGAATTTCTAATACAATTTCTTTTAATTTTAGAAACTTTCCTTTTTAGGAATTAAGTAATTTTTAGAAACTTTCTAATTCTAGGTTTAGAAAACTTCCTTTTTAGAAAACTAACTTTCTATTTCCATCTTAGAATTTTTTAACTTTAGGATTTCTATTTTTAAAAACTAATTCCTTTTGTTTTCTTGGGCAGGATCTTAACGTAGAACTCTAATTTGGTAACTTCTTTCTAACTTCTTCCCTACTTACTTTCCATATTGCTATAGGATCTTTTCTTTTTCCTAGGATTAGATTTATAGTTAGGGTTACACTATGTATATGCATGAGTGGGAAAGTCAGTACGCTGAGAAGAATAACCTATATTGGGATGATGATGATAGCAATCAACCTATGTCTCAAAACTTTTCTAAAACTATTATCGAGAACCAATCATAATATAAAGATCCATCGGCTAAGAAGTCCTTACGTGATTATATGGAGGAGAATAATTACATCCCACGGATTAACAAAACAGTACACGAGTGTTGGGTTTATCATAACTATGGTTGTGAGAATTATTATCACCCATCTGATAAAACAATGCGTGATTATATCATGAGTGATAATAACTATTACCAACCAGCAGATTCTCTCACCTATGATCAGTATGACTATAACCAGTGGAAATATCAAAATTAGGAAAATGAACTGACAACATGTTATAATGATCATTCTCTTAGATCCCCTACCTTTGAGATCCAACCAGAAACGATCCAAGATGATTCATTTCAGTGTAACATTTTTTGTGCTTATCTTGTGGAAATTAGAAAAGCAATGGAAATACTCAAGTCGCGCCTCAAAAGGATAAAGAAAGCTCACTCATCCTAACCACAACCCAATCTAGAAATACAAAGTGATCCTCACTCGCTTTTGAAGAAATCTGGAATTTGGAATGAAGAGTTGGATTCCATTAATGAGCATGTGGTTCAATTTCTCAATGAGTCGATCACGATGATTGTTCAAAAGACTGGTGAAGATACATGGGTGTCTTTTAAATATAGTGATGATGACACATCTTCCTTACATAACACACATGATCTTAATGATGAGGTAGGGGTTAGTTTATTCGAACCTCAACCCATTTTAGGTGTAAAATGTGAGGAAAGTGATCCCATCCCAATTGTGCACTACACTGAACTAGAATATGATGAATATTGGGATGACGATCCTGAATGTGTAGCCACAGTTCCCTTGGAATTAATCTCAAGTTTGGTCCAAGTCAATGATCAAGATGTACACGAAGTGGTCAGTCATAATGAGTCACTCCCCTCACCTGACATGTTTAATTTAAAGGTGGAGGATAAGCCCCTTACAACCGACCCTTCTAACTCTTGTGAAACATGTTTGGACTACTCCCCTAAATTAAATGATGATGTGATTCAGGAAATGAACGAGCCACCTGATACAACTCTGGAATTTAAAACCACCCAGTTGAGGCCACCATCTGAACTATCGAGTTTTGACAATTCAATGCACTTTTTGAGTAGTATCAATGAACAGAGTTCGCACATCAATTCTTCGTCTACTGACTCTCAATTTGTCTATGCAGGGTGGGATCAAGAGAGCATACCTCTAGCTATTTTCAAGGATGATGGATTCCTTGGGTAGATCATCATGAGCTCTAATGTGGAGAATAAGTCACACTCAACTGAACTTCTCAACTCTTGGGATTTCTTAGCACACTTTGCAGATTCAAACGATCCCATGTCAAAAGATAAAGTGGAAGCCTTGTAAGAAAACATCTTGGTAGTCATCACTAACCGAGAGAACCCTTATTCTGAAGTCCCTTCTTCCCCTGATCTTAAACGTCTACCATTAAAGGAGGAAGAGTTGACAATGGAACTGAAGTTTGATACTTCGGAATGTGTTAGGACTACATCACTTCTTAAAGAGTTTTTTGAACTTTATTTACATGTAGTCTCTGATTCACCATGGGATACTAACGTTGAAACTTCTTCTGTCACGGGTGAATCATATATATTCTGGATACCTTAAGTAATTCAATGAAAAATTTCTTATGAGGTACATAAGTCTCTTTGGAAAGTCATGCTCCAAGGCGCCTAAGCCCATTGTAAAAAGGGCTTTTGGATGATCCTGTCAAGGAACTTACTGAGAAACTTATCACGATATTGGTCAGAAGAAGATATTTGCCGGAAGAGGAACCTTGCGGCATGATCGAGTAGTTTTTCCCTGCTTTCATAGGACTAAGGTAGTTTATTTTACGTTATTTTAGGATAGATGGTAAACTTAGTGCTCCTGGGAGGCAACCCAGCTTTTTTTTCCATTTCATTTTTCTAGTTAGTTAATTCAATGTTTGTGGGTAACATTGCTGCAAACCCTCATGAGACTACAACTCGTCCACTAGGGGCAACTTAGGAGTTTAAAGTCTTGTTGCATATGCTAAATGCAATTGAGAGCACCTGCGAAAGTGGTATAGGTAGGATTTTATTTGTGTTAGTTTTACTTCTGTTGGTTTTCCTCTCGTGTTGACCCGCTGTTACGTAGATATCTTTAGAAAGCCTCTTAATTCTTTTGTTCAGGTACTATTTTTCCATCACTTCTCATTTATTTTCGTTATCCCATGTACATTGCATGCTCATATCTTTTACATTGAGGCCAATGTAGACTTTAGGTTGGGGGTGGGGGATTAGGTTCTGTGAGACCCGACCTAAGTTCACATATGTGCATGTGTGTGTGAGAGTGTGCATTTCATTTCTTGTGGTCTCGCGGTCCTACCGGTCGAATTCTGGGGACCTGCGACCCTCAGATAGTGCTGCGATCATCCTAGAGTCCGATCAAGTAGACCCGACTCGGATTGAGCTGAGACCTATGCCATTGTGACCGCATTGTTGCCGTGGTTCCAACGCCGCGTCTTGTGCATCCATCCGATATGTGGATCATAAGTTGTGTACGTTTCATTCTATGGCCCTTGATTTTGATCATGTGGCCCACCTTGGAGTGGTGCATGTGGCCCACACTCCCTCTTTTGCACAAGTTCCAACACACACTACACACACCACCTAAATCTCCATAACTCACACTACCAAGACCTCACACACCACCCACACCTAACCTACCTTACCAACATTGTTTGTATCACCATATGTTAATGATTACTTTCTTTAAAAAGATTTTTCCTCTCTTTCCCTCTCATTTCTCTCTCTCTTCTCTTCTTCTCTAGTAATTTTCCTCCATTTCTCCAACCCATTTTCCTCCATTTTTCCAGCCACCTTCCTCCTTAATCCCCCACCATCTAACCCTTGAAACCTCATCTCCACCATTGATCCATCTCCCTTGGTGCTAAAGGACCTTAGTGTGAAAGTTTGGTGGTCATCTTTGAGGTGGGTGCCCCTTTAGATGTAAAAATGTATTTTCAATAGCCTTGATGTCTTCTTTTCTTCATGATGGAAGTGTAGGACCCACCAATCAATGGTGGAGATCCCACACAATCCCATGGTTGTGGCCTAATGGCCTATCTTATGCATGCATGATCCATGCATGGGGCCTTTCTCTATGGGCCCCATCATGACCATTTTCTTTCATATCATATTATGTTTGGGTCATCTAGACCTTATAACCATGGTGGGGATGGCATCCTCACCATGCATTTTAATTACATGCCATGCATGTGCAAGATTCATGTTATAAATGTAAATCTATGTATGATGTATGGGTGTGATTGATCTAGGGAGGGCTCAATAGTGGCGGAGCCCTTCACTATGGCCGGATTGTCCTTCTATCTCTCTTTTGTCTCATTTATTTCCTGATGTGTGTGGCTCATTTGGTGGGCCTAGGACATCTATAAATTTCAGCAAGGTGGGATGCCCAAACTGCCCATTGTTTGATTTTGGGTGTCCTACTTGCTGCCTTAATGATGCATACAAGGTGTGTTGGCTTTAGATTATGACATGGACATTTGTGGGGCCCACTAAGGAAGGCCACACCATCCTCCATTAATATGTTTTCCTTTTTATTTAACCTATATAATAAATTTTATCTAAGTACATGTTGCTGTCCAGAATTTTCTGGACAATTTCTGGTTATTTTTGGACCAGATTTTGGGACTGTTTGGGGGAGTATTCATACCCATCAAATATACTTTTCTGAAAGGTGAGGATCTCATCTTGATGTTTCCAAATTTTCAGCTCCATCTGACCTTGATTGAGGTCCCAAAGGTATGGTCCAAGTGAGGTGGACAGTCTGGATTTTCTACACTATTCCAGCAACATTCCACCATGGACAGTTGGATTTCTGAAATTTATTAAAATATCTATAGGTGTTTAAAAATTATAAAAATTTATTCAAAGGTGTCCTACTCAAGTTAGGACCCACGTACAAAATTTGGGGACCAATGGACACCTGTACGTACCATAGTGGTGGCTGGACTGGCCCACTATAATACAGTGTCCAGATCAGTCCGATTTCTAGGAGAGATTGAATTATTTAAATGAATTAAAATATTTATAGGTGTCTAAAAATTCTAAAATTTTGTGGAGATGTGATCTACTCATGGTAAGACCCACATACCAAATTTCAGGGCCAATGGACCCCTGTACACACCGTGGCAAGGGCCAGACTGGCCCACCACGTTGGGACGTTTAGGTCTATCCGATTTCATGGACAGTTTATTTTGTTTAAACTAATTAAAATACTGATAAATATTTAAAAATTTTAAAATTTTGTGGAGATGTGGCCCATATATGGAAGTATCACTCTGTAAAATTTCAGCCTCAAATGACCCCTTTAGGGCATCCAAAAAAATGGTCCAAGATGGCTGGACTTCCAATTTTTCTGTTGTGCAGTCCAGCAATATGCTTGATAAAAACTAAAATTCAAAAATATTTCACTTGATGGTGGGCCATATTTTTGGATTTTCTCTCATTGTATGCATAATGAGGGGCCATGGCCCTCAATTTCTAGAGTTTTAGAGGCCTTGGGCCCACTCCAATGGAGTGCCCAAATTTAGGACAACAACATGTTATAATTATGCTTGGACTTGGGCTGAAATTTTGAGGAGTGAGGCCCACCACATTTATGAAGGTATTAGAGTAGATAATTGATACCTTTAGTTTCTTAAATTTTGGGCTTAATAAATACACTTTTGAGGCCCACCACAGTTGAATTTAATTGGGTCCATGAATGTAACTAGTTGTTAAACTCTTTAGGCCCAATTGGCTTGGAACCTTCCAGATAGACCCATTAAACTATTGGGCTATTTTACTATACTATTATGTTGGGTTAGTGGGCCAGATTACATAAGTAGATGGGCCCTTGATTGCCCATCAAATCAACTTTATACTTGGGCCGAGTTGTTGGCCCAACTTACTTGACTAAGAGCATGACATTGCCCATGTGGTTTGAGCAATGGGCCGCCCACTAGGCCACCATAATATATGGGATTAGTGACTTTTATGTTGGGCCCTAACCTTTCCCTTATGGGCCCATAGTGTTATATATGAGTTGGGTTATGTGTGTTCTCCTTGAACCCATATTTTGGGTAGGCCTTGGGCCGCCCTTTCTGAAGCCCAACATGAGTGTTGTGGTATAATTATGGCTGCTCATTTCTTATTTTTGATGTTGCATGGGCCTTGGTCCTTGATTCATGATCAATTAGAGATGGGCTACCTCTTAGGGACCAATTGTGGTTGGATGTCCACGTTGGTGGCCTTAAGGTAGGCCCATGGGCTTCTATGGGTGGTTAAAGGCCCACCATAGAACCTTGCTAAGCCATCTCACTATTTAGGCCCATACTATTGTTCTCCTTAGTCTTGTGGGCTACCCCAGGTATATGGGCCCCCACTAGAGGTTGTATTCCTTATGAGGAATTAGTTAAGTACCTAGACCCTTCATGGTTAGGTAGAGAGTTCATCTCCACCGTATTGGCACCCTTATTCATCTTCATGGCCCACTCCCATGCACATCATATGCATGCTTGGTTGAGGAATGATTGGCCATGGTTGTGGCATTGTGTAGGACATATTGGTATCTCCCTGAGAGCTGATTTCTTGGGATTGATGCATGGGTGATTGTGTGATTCATGCATCTGGCATTGCATAGCATGTGAATATCTGCCCTTACCTCATCATGGCCTTACCTCCACAGGGATATTCGTGGATGGTTGTATGTGTGGACACCGAAAATATTAGTTGAGCATACCGGGTGCATAGGATGCCCATGGGTGAAAATTTCAAAACTTACATGGTACCAAGGATCTGCTCTAACGCTGTGACCGGGTGGAATACATGAGCGTACGAGGGCCTTATACCGTTAGGCTGCGACTCCCACTGTCGTGTAGTCGGTTGGATAGGGGTGTGGCCTTACCTGCCTGGTGTGTAGTGGGCATTACTAGGCTGAGTCTGACCAGCTCGTAAATGGGTCCGCTACCGTCAGGCCTTGTTAGTGATTGGCTGTCCACAGGCGGGTAGTGAGGTCTCTTATGCTCGTTTGACTGTGAGGGGTCTATAGAGTGACAGTCATTCAGCAGTGTAATGGACCCCGGTGATTTCCTTATGATTGGAAATGTACTTGACTTATGATTTGGATATGAGCACTGGCATTACTTGCATCGCATTAGCATTAGTTGTACAAGCCTCCTTCATGCATTGCCTTGGCTTAACATCCAGTACTCATTGCATCATATTCATGATAAGCCTTGTTAAGGTTAGTGATTTTCCCATTGAGCACATTTCCCTTCTTGCATCTCCTACTATTCTTCTGTGCACCAATGTCACACACTTTCACCACCCTCTAAGCTTCTATAAGCTTATGCACGATTGATGCGTGCAGGAGATTCTAGGCAGGCATTATAGCAGCAGCGCGTGGAGTAGAGTGGAGCTTTTGAGGACTCCAGTGTTGCCGACCTTTCCCTCTTCTCCTTTTATCTCATGTATGTCCTTTTGGACCTTATGGATGATTGTAAAAGTTTAAATTCTTAGTGGATTTTATGATGTGTTCCTTTGTTATTCTCAGATGTATTTACTGTGATCTTGGGTATGCTCATATTGGTAATGATTATACTGTAATGAAAATCCTCCTTATACGATCCCAGGATCGGAACCTGCCTCAGGAGCCAAGAATGGGGTACTATGGAGGCTGTTACGGCCAGAACCGGCCATCGGGTCCCTTGTGATTCCGGTCACCGAGTGTGGGACGTGACAGGAGTTGGTATCAGAGCATAGAAAATAATTCTGGAATGACTCTAGGGAACATCACATGTCTGCCAAGAAAATGGGACAAGTAGTGTCCCGAGATCCTTCCTTTCGCTCCGTATTGAGCCTGTAACTGACCTGATTCCTTACGTCGTCATTATTTTGTAGACGATGTCGCGTGGTCGTGACACTCGTGGTCGTGGCGCCCGTGGTCGTGGTGCCCGTGGGCGAGGCGCCCGAAGTACCCATCCTACTCGAGCACGTCCTGCTCCAGTAGTTGAGGATCCGATTCCTGAGGTCCCGATCCGGCCTGTTCCTCCAGTTGAGCCCGTAGTGCCTATACCTCGAGTTGCTCCAGTGCCCCCACCTATTCTCCCTACTCAGCCTGCTGTTCCAGTTACTGAGGCTCCTACCCTGTCGGCTGCACCCGTGCCTCCGCCTGAGGCGAGTGCCGCCCCTACCTTTTCGACAGTACCTATAGGAGCTGAGCATTTTCAGCAGTTGATGCAACTTATTGCCATCGCATTGCAGACCCATCAGCCAGCTACCGCTGAGGTTTCCAGGCGGTCTGACTTACCCCATGCTAGTGCCATAGCCCAAGAGTTCCGACAACATGATCCCCCGAGATTTAGTGGTGATCCTGACCCTTCTGCTGCCAAGGCTTGGCGCACTGAGGTTGAGAGGATTTTTGACACTATACAGTGTCCTGCAGGCCAGAGAGTATCCCTTGCGACCTATCTCCTTCAAGGTGAGGCCCGTCATTGGTGGTCATCCATATCTAGGATGGTTGGACCTCAGTTCGTTTGGACATGGGAGGAGTTCGTGACCCGTTTTGACCAAAAGTTTTTCCCTGAACATGTTCATATCCAGCGGACGATTGAGTTTGAGACCCTAGTGTAGGGTGATATGACTGTATCTCAGTATGAGGCCCGTTTCTTGGCCTTGTCTAGATTTGCTCCTCATCTGACCAGTGATGAGAAGATGAGAGCCCATCGTTTTGTGACTGGTTTACGCCCTGCCCTTCGCAGCCGTGTTGTAGGGAATTGCTTGGAGACGTTCGACCAGGTTGTGCATCGAGCACTAGTTTATGAGGAGGACTGGGCTATGGCCCAAAGGTCGAGAGAGCAGAGTTCCGGTGGAGACCGGAAGAGGAGAGTACCAGCCGGCAGTTCCAGGCAGCACCGTCAGCAAAGAAGGAGAGGCAGATCAGGATTTCGACAGCCCGCGGTTCAGACAGTGGCTTTTTCATCATCTTCGGCACCGCCAGCCGCCTCATCTTCTGGCCCCTTTTTAGGTGTATGCTTCGGCTGTGGACATACTGGGCATCGGAGGCGTGAGTGCCCTCTCCCCATTCAGCAGCAGAGGCCACCGCAGTTGCCTCCTCCTCATCCTCTTCAGCAGCAGCAGAGAGTTTAGCTTCCACCCGCTGCTCCTAGGGCTCCTCCTCAGCAGCAGAGGCAGCCAGGCAGACCTCCTCAGCAGAGACAGCAGCAGCAGCGATAGCAACAGCATCAGCATAAGCAGAGGGGATATCTATATGTTGTTTGATCCTTAGGTCCAGTGTGTATAGCAGCCCAGCAGGCTCAGACTCAGGACCATCAGTCTTCCGGATTGCTTCCCCTACCAGCTCAGGGCCGCTTTTATTCTGCGCAGCAGGCGCTAGACTAGGACCCGCAGTCGTCGACCGGTGGAGTCGTTGAGGGTATTCTTCTTGTTTCTACTTGCATTGCTCATGTTTTGTTTGATTCTGGTGTTTCTCATTCGTTTGTGGCCGAGCAGTTTTACCGATCGACCGGTATTCCATCGGAGTCCATGTCCGAGGCCTTGACCGTTTTGACTCTCATGGGGAAGTCTGTGATATTGACCTGTCGCTGTCCTTCTTGCTCGGTGTTAGTGGGTGAGATGTTCCTTCCTGTCGATTTGTTCGTGATGTCGATGGTAGGATTTGATGTGATTCTAGGTATGGACTGGCTTGCGGAGTATCGTGCCGTCTTAGACTGTGCTGCGAGGATAGTTACATTTCATATTCCAGGCTTGCCAGTGTTTTAGTTCCTCGCCGAGCCTAGAAGAGAGCTGTTATCTAGCTTCTTGGCTTCAGTCGTTGAGGATTCTGTGGCAGAGAGTATTGAGCAGCTGCCAGTTGTTTGTGAGTACCCGGATGTGTTTCAAGACATTCCGGGTTTGCCGCCACGTCGACAGGTGGAGTTCCAGATAGATTTGGTGCCTGGTACTGCTCCTATCTCAAAGGCCCCCTACCAGATGGCACCGTTAGAGTTGCGAGAACTGCAGGAGCAGTTGGATGAGCTTCGGGAGTTAGGTTTCATTCATCCCAGTAGTTCACCTTGGGGAGCCCCGGTATTGTTTGTGAAGAAGAAGGATGGCTCATTGCGACTCTGTGTAGATTATCGTGAGCTCAACAGAGTCACCATAAAAAACCGATACTCACTTCCCTGTATTGATGATCTGTTCGATCAGTTGCAGGGTGCGCAGTATTTTTCCAAGATAGACTTACGTTCCGGTTACCATCAGATTCGGGTCCGAGAGGAGGACATTACGAAGACGGCGTTTCGGACACGTTATGGTCACTTCGAGTTCCTGGTCATGTCCTTCGGACTGACCAACGTGCCCGCCATATTCATGTAGCTGATGAACGAGGTCTTTCGGCCGTTCCTCGATCAGTTCGTGGTGGTATTCATTGATGATATTCTTGTATATTCGAGGAGCCGTGAGGACCATGCCGAGCACCTGCGGATTGTACTTGAGACCCTTCGTGCCCACCAGCTATATGCGAAGCTGGAGAAGTGCGAGTTTTGGCAGAAGGAGATGAATTTTCTTGGTCATGTGGTGACAAGTGAGGGTGTCGCTGTGGACCCCTCGAAGGTTGATGCAGTGCGTCAGTGGGGTCAGCCCATGAACGCGTTTGAGATTCGCAGCTTCCTTGGTCTAGCGGGATATTATCGACGATTTATCGAGGGTTTCTCCCTTATTGCGGCACAGCTGACCCGGTTGACGCGGAAGGGCGTCGAGTTCGTCTGGAGTGACGCTTGCGAGAAGGCATTTTTGGAGTTGAAGGACCGCCTCACGTCCACTCCTGTCCTCACTCTTCCTGATGGGAGTGAGGGTTTTATTGTCTTTACTGATGCCTCTAGAGTTGGCTTGGGTGCTGTACTGATGCAGCACGGGAAGCCAGTAGCGTATGCCTCGCGTCAGCTCAAGGTCCATGAGCTGAACTACCCCACTCATAATTTAGAGCTTGCAGCAATTGTATTCGCACTGAAGGTGTGGAGGCATTATCTATATGGGGTCAGGTTCGAGCTCTTCTCGGATCATAAGAGCTTGAAGTATCTATTTTTGAAGTCCGAGTTAAACCTACGGCAGAGGCGATGGATGGAGTTGCTAAAGGATTATGATTTTGACCTTCAGTACCACCCGGGCAAGGCGAACGTGGTGGCGGACGCGCTCAGCCGTCAGCCACGAGGCTTGGTGGCACATATGATGGTTGGACAGTGGCAGATGCTCGAGGATGTTTCAGAGTTTAACTTTGAGTTCGGTCTGCAGTCTTCCATTGTTCAGCTTTCGAGCTTGTCGATTCAACCCTCCTTGGTGACTAGGGTGATCGAGGCTCAGCAGATGGACGAGTCACTTCAGGAGTACCTAGCAGAGGCCGCCTCCGTGGAGTAGTCAGATTGGCATATTGGTTCCGATGGTGGGTTACGCTTCAGGGGCCGGTTGTGTGTCCCGGACGTTCTAGAGTTGCGTCGTGATCTGATGACCGAGGCACACCGATCGAGACTTACTATCCACCTGGGCTCTACGAAGATGTATCGTGATATGAGGAGGCAGTACTTCTGGCAGGGGATGAAGCGCCAGATTGTGAGTTTTGTGGCTGAGTGTAACACATGCCAGCGTGTCAAGGCTGATCATCAAAGACCCCCTGGTCCCTTGTGGCCGTTGAGCGTTCCAGAGTGGAAGTGGGAGCACATATCGATGGATTTCATCGCAGGTTTGCCGAGGACTCAGCACGGTCACAATACCATCTGGGTTATCGTCGATTGTTTGACAAAGTCGGCTCATTTCATTCCAGTACGTGCTTCCTGGTCTATGGACCAGTTGGCGAGGATATTTATTGAGGAGAAGTGAGACTGCACGGTGTCCCAGTTTCGATTGTTTTAGACCGAGACTCTAGGTTTACATCTCAGTTTTAGAGGAGTTTTCAGCAAGCGCTGGGGGTCACTTTGCATCTCAGTACCGCTTATCATCCATAGACGGATGGGTAGACCGAAAGGGTCAACCAGATCCTTGAGGATATGCTCAGGGCTTATGTGATCGACTTTGCGGGCAGTTGGGATGAGCATATACGCCTCGCCGAGTTTGCATACAACAACAGTTATCAGTTGACTATCGGCATGGCTCCTTTCGAGGCACTTTATGGTAGGCCATGCAGATCTCCTAGTTGTTGGACCGAGGTTAGAGAGCGCCGTCTCTTAGGTCCTGAGCTTGTGCAACAGACGTCAGAGGCTATTGATGTTATTAGGCAGAGGATGCGCACAGCTCAGAGCCGGCAGAAATCGTCGGCGTCGACCCCTCGAGTTCGTAGTCGGGGACATGGTGTATCTCAAGGTCTCACCTATGAAAGGCGTGGTTCGTTTTGGTGTGAAGGGCAAGCTCGCCTCGAGATTTATTGGACCTTTTTAGATTACCGAGCGCGTAGGCGCTGTGGCCTATAGGCTTGCCTTACCTCCTGAGTTGTCCGTGATCCACGACGTGTTTCATGTTTCTATGTTGAGAAAATGTGGGTCGGACACTATTCCTGTGATTGATTGGTAGCCACTTAAGGTCCGTGAGGATGCTTCTTACATTGAGCGGCCGATTCGTATTCTTGATCGGAAGGAGCAGGTCCTCAGGACTAAGGTCATTCCCTTGGTGAAAGTGCAATGGGGTCATCATTCGGAGGCTGAAGCGTCTTGGAAACCTGAGGCTGAGATTAGAGAGTGTTATCCCCATTTGTTTGATGATTGATAGATATATGCTTGTTTGTATTGCCTTTCTTGTATGAAGATTACTATGTGATGGTGGTGTTCTCTTTTATTCTGTCTTGGATTAGTCAATTTCGAGGATGAAATTTCTTTATTGGTGGGGAGGGTTGTGAGACCCGACCCAAGTTCACATATGTGCATGTGTGTGTCAGAGTGTGCATTTCATTTCTTGTGGTCTCGCGGTCCTACCGGTCGAATTCTGACGACCTGCGACCCTCAGATAGTGCTGCGGTCATCCTAGAGTCCGATCAAGTAGACCCGACTCGGATCGAGCTGAGACCTATGCCATTGCGACCGCATTGTTGCCACAGTTCCAACGCCGCGTCTTGTGGGTCCATCCGATATGTGGATCATAAGTTGTGTACGTTTCATTCTATGACCCTTGATTTCGATCATGTGGCCTACCTTGGAGTGGTGCATGTGGCCCACACTCCCTCTTTTGCATAAGTTCCAATACACACTACACACACTACCTAAATCTCCATAACTCACACTACCAAGACCTCACACACCACCCACACCTAACCTACCCTACCAACATTGTTTGTATCACCATAGGTTAATGATTACTTTCTTTAAAAAGATTTTCCCTCTCTTTTTCTCTCATTTCTCTCTCTCTTCTCTTCTTCTCTAGCAATTTTCCTCCATTTCTCCAGCCCATTTTCCTCCATTTTTCCAGCCACCTTCCTCCTTAATCCGCCACCATCTAACCCTTGAAACCTCATCTCCACCATTGATCCATCTCCCTTGTTGCTAAAGGACCTTAGTGTGAAAGTTTGGTGGTCATCTTTGAGGTGGGTGCCCCTTTAGATGTAAAAATATATTTTCAATAGCCTTGATGTCTTCTTTTCTTCATGATGAAAGTGTAGGACCCACCAATCAATGGTGGAGATCCCACACAATCCCATGGTTGTGGCCTAATGGCCTATCTTATGCATGCATTATCCATGCATGGGGCCTTTCTCTATGGGCCCCATCATGACCATTTTCTTTCATATCATATTATGTTTGGGTCATCTAGACCTTATAAACATGGTGGGGATGGCATCCTCACCATGCATTTTAATTATATGCCATGCATGTGCAAGATTCATGTTATAAATGTAAATCTATGTATGATGTATGGGTGTGATTGATCTAGGGAGGGCTCAATAGTGTTGGAGCCCTTCACTATGGCCGGATTGTTCTTCTATCTCTCTTTTGTCTCATTTATTTCCTGATGTGTGTGGCTCATTTGGTGGGCCTAGGACATCCATAAATTTCAGCAAGGTGGGATGCCCAAACTGCCCATTGTTTGATTTTGGGTGTCCTACTTGTTGCCTTAATGATGCATACAAGGTGTGTTGGCTTTAGATTATGACATGGACATTTGTGGGGCCCACTAAGGAAGGCCACACCATCCTCCATTAATGTGTTTTCCTTTTTATTTAAACTATATAATAAATTTTATCAAAGTACATGTTGCTGTCCAGAATTTTTTGGACAATTTCTGGTTGTTTTTGGACCAGATTTTGGGACTATTTGGGGGAGTATTCATACCCATAAAATATACTTTTCTGAAAGGTGGGGATCTCATCTTGATGTTCTCAAAATTTCAGCTCCATCTGACCTTGATTGAGGTCCCAAAGGTATGGTCCAATTGAGGTGGAGAGTCTGGATTTTCTACACTATTCCAGCAACATTCCACCATGGACAGTTGGATTTCTGAAATTTATTAAAATATCTATGGATGTTTAAAAATTATAAAAATTTATTCAGGGGTGGCCTACTCAAGGTAAGACCCACCTAAAAAATTTGGGGACCAATGGACACCTGTACGTACCATAGTGGTGGCTGGACTGGCCCACTATAATATAGTGTCCAGATCAGTCTAATTTTTAGGTTAAATTGATTTATCTAAATGAATTAAAATATTTATAGGTGTCTAAAAATTCTAAAATTTTGTAGAGATATGATCTACTCATGGTATGACCCACCTACCAAATTTTAAGGCCAATGGACCCCTGTACACACCGTGGCAAGGGCCGGACTGGCCCACCATGTTGGGACATTCAGATCTGTCTGATTTCATGGGCAGTCTATTTTGTTTAAACTAATTAAAATATTTATAAATATATAAAAATTTTGAAATTTTTTGGGGGTGTGACCCACATATGGAAGTATCACTCTGTAAAATTTCAGCCTCAAATGACTCCTTTAGGGCATCCAAAAAAATGGTCCAAGATGGCTGGACTCCTAATTTTTCTGTTGTGCAGTCCAGCAATATGCTTGATAAAAATCAAAATTCAAAAATATTTCTCTTGATGGTGGGCCATATTTTTGGATTTCCTATCATTGTATGCATGATGAGGGGCCATGGACCTCAATTTCCAGAGTTTTAGAGGCCTTAGGCCCACTCCAATGGAGTGCCCAAATTTAGGACAACAACATGTTATAATTATGCTTGGACTTGGGCTGAAATTTTGAGGAGTGAGGCCCACCACATTTATGAAGGTATTAGCAGAGATAATTGATACCTTTAGTTTCTTAAATTTTGGACTCAATAAATGCACTTTTGAGGCCCACCAGAGTTGAATTTAATTGGGTCCATGAATGTAGCTAGTTGTTGAACTCTTTAGGCCCAATTGGGTTGGAACCTTCCAGATAGACCCATTGAAATATTGGGCCATTTTACTATACTATTATGTTGGGTTAGTGGGCCAGATTACACAAGTAGATGGGCCCTTGATTTTCCATCAAATCAACTTTATACTTGGGCCGAGTTGTAGGCCCAACTTACTTGACTAAGAGCATGACAATGCCCATGTGGTTTGAGCAATGGGCCGCCCACTAGGCCACCATAATATATGGGATTAGTGACTTTTATGTTGGGCCCTAACCTTTCCCTTATGGGCCCATAGTGTTATATATGAGTTGGATTATGTGTGTTCTCCTTGAACCCATATTTTGGATAGGCCTTGGGCCGCCCTTTCTGAAGCCCAACATGAGTGTTGTGGTATAATTATGGCTGCTCATTTCTTATTTTTGATGTTGCATGGGCCTTGGTCCTTGATTCATGATCAATTAGAGATGGACTACCTCTTAGGGACCAATTATGGTTGGATGTCCACGTTGGTGGCCTTAAGGTAGGCCTATGGGCTTCTATGGGTGGTTAAAGGCCCACCATAGAACCTTGCTAAGCCATCTCACTATTTAGGCCCATACCATTTTTCTCCTCAGTCTTGTGGGCTACCCCAAGTATATGGGCCCCACTAGAGTTTGTATTCCTTATGAGGAATTAGTTAAGTACCTAGACCCTTCATGGTTAGGTAGAGAGTTCATCTCCACCGTATTGACACCCTTATTCATCTTCATGGCCCACTCCCATACACATCATATGCATGCTTGGTTGAGGAATGATTGGCCATGGTTGTGGCATTGTGTAGGACATGTTGGTATCTCCCTGAGAGATGATTGCTTGGGATTGATGCATGGGTGATTGTGTGATTCATGCATCTGGCATTGCATAGCATGTGGATATCTGCCCTTACTTCATCAGGGCCTTACCTCCACAGGGATATTCATGGATAGTCGTATGTGTGGACACCGGAAATATTAGTTGAGCATACCGGGTGCATAGGATGCCCATGTGTGAAATTTTCAAAACTTGCATGGTACCAAGGATCTGCTCCAACGCCGTGACCGGGTGGAATACAGGAGCGTACGAGGGCCTTATACCGTTAGGCTGCGACTCCCACTGTCGTGTAGTCGGTTGGATAGGGGTGTGGCCTTACCTGCCTGGTGTGTAGTGGGCATTGCTAGGCTGAGTTTGACCAGCTCGTAAATGGGTCCGCTACCGTCAGGCCTTGTTGGTGATTGGCTGTCCACAGGCGGGTAGTGAGGTCTCTTATGCTCGTTTGACTGTGCGGGGTCTGTAGAGCGACAGTCATTCAGTAGTGTAATGGACCCCGGTGATTTCCTTATGATTGGAAATGTACTTGACTTATGATTTGGATATGAGTACTGGCATTACTTGCATCGCATTAGCATTGGTTGTACAAGCCCCCTTCATGCATTGCCTTGGTTTAACATCCAGTACTCCTTGCATCATATTCATGATAAGCCTTGGTAAGGTTAGTGATTTTCCCATTGAGCACATTTCCTTTTTTGCATCTCCTACTATTCTTCTGTGCACCATTGTCACACACTTTCACCACCCTCTAAGCTTCTATAAGCTTATGCACGATTGATGCGTGCAGGAGATTCTAGGCAGGCATCGTAGCAGCAGCGCGTGGAGTAGAGCGGAGCTTTTGAGGACTCCAGTGTTGCCGACCTTTCCCTCTTCTCCTTTTATCTCATGTATGTCCTTTTGGACCTTATGGATGATTGTAAAAGTTTAAATTCTTAGTGGATTTTGTGATGTGTTCCTTTGTTATTCTCAGATGTATTTGCTATGATCTTGGGTATACTCATATTGGTAATGATTATACTGTAATGAAAATCCTCCTTATAGGATCCCAGGATCGGAACTTGCCTCAGGAGCCTAGAATGGGGTACTATGGATGCTGTTACGGCCAGAATCGGCCATCGGGTCCCTTGTGATTCCGGTTACCGAGTCTGGGGCGTGACAGGTTCTTAATCAAGTTTTTTCTTAGTCTTGAGCAAAAATTGTCAATTTTTTTAATTTTTTTGAAATTTCTTGTGAATTCGAAGTGATTTTGGCAGTTATCTAGGGCATGTAGAATTTCAAGACACGTGATGTTGGTAATTTATGAATCTTGGATTTAGTTGTCTGTTAGATTTCACAGTTAAGTTTGAGTTATTAATCCATGATTAGAAGTTGTAAACATTGATTAAGTCATGATTTCACATGTCACATCTCGCTTTCATATTAAGGTTTTAGTTTGATATTGAAGGGTTAACTTCGTAATCACTAAGTATAAAAGGAACCAGCCTGAAAAATTTGTCCATCATAATCAATTGTAGAAAAAGAAAATACCCAGCTAAAAAAAATAGATACCTTTGGAAAGGATTGGGTGAATAATCTTCACCATAGGTTTGCTCCTTATAGGTGTGGATTTAATTTCCCATGGATGATATGTGAAAAGGGTTGGGTGTACAATCTTCACCATAGGTTTGCTCCCTATAGGTGAGGATTTGTTTCCCCTTCTTGGTATTACTTTTAATGGAAAAATCAAAAGCTGGAAGAATGAAAAGATGATCTGTGAGGCAAGTTCTGGTTTAGGTTGTCCTGAATGCTCTTTTGATTGTCAATGTTATCATGGAAATTGACAATTGGATCTCTAAGCGATGGTGAGCCGGAATTACACTATACACCCAGGAACTCAATATTTAGAATTTTTTCTAATTGATAGATTAATACTTTGAACTTGATTATGAAGTTTACCGCATGCTTGATTCCAAGAGGAAGTAATGCCCAAAATTCATGCATCTTAGAATTCTCGTATCTAGATTACTTTTCAGAAATCACTTGAGTTCATAGAAATTGTCCTGTAATTCTTAACTTATTTTTTGCATACTTTGCTCGGGAATAGCAAAATGCTACTTGGGGGTTGTGTTGAGGGTTAAATATTGCATATTAGACCCAGTTATTGCCTAGATTTATGAACATGATATTGTTTAACGCACTATTTTAATCATATTTTTGTTGCAAGGTGTAATTAAGAGTGTTGACTGAAAAAGGGTATTAAATGTATTGATTTGATGCTCTGAAGTCACTAAAGTAAAGGATTGACTCCAGAGGACTGAGATCAACAGATTTACACACCAGGGATCCGAGAAAATCAAGCCGTTTACGTTAAAGAGGCCCGAAATTGGTTCAAAATGCAAAATCACATGGTTCCCGCCATCCGATTGATTCGAAACTTCATACATGAGATGGGGGCCATAAATTAACCGTACACGTAAAATTTTAGCCTTTAGATATCTCAGAAAGTGGGCCAACGGATAGATCAGACCCTTAATTCATTAAGTGGGGCCCACCTATAATCTGGATACGCTTAAAAGTTGGTCTTAACCCATTTTAGGGAGAGACAAAGCAAATGGATGGATCAGATTTCTGAAAAATATCACAGTGGGCCCGTACGTACAGCATGTGTACATAGTGTACACACGTGCCAGCGCCGCACTGAATCCACTTAACGCAGTCAGTAGTGCTGACCCGTGCCATCTCCCACACGGAGACAGTGGAAGGAAAACGTCTGTCTGTTTTCGCATTGTGGGCCCCACTAATTGTCCGGTACGATGATCCAAACTGTTCATTTGTCTTAGGAGATGGCCAAAACCAACGCCAAGCTTTCTTTTTTTCCCCATGTAAGCTTCTACACGTGGATCGTGATTAAACACAAGATAGATGGTGGAATGAAAAGTCTTGTGGGCCACACTGAAATCAACCTGGTCTTGGCCTTCCCGAACGGTTTTTCGCCCTGAAGTTAATGGACGACATAGATTTCTCGAAAGAAAAATGAAGTGGGTCCCACCAAGAACCAGCGCAAGACCGTTTCGCAGTTTACGCGCATTTATAAAAACTGGCGCTGTGGGGCCATTCTGTGATCAAGGGGACATCCGAATCCATGATCTGGACCATCCACATTCTGCAACAGGTGGCCCTAACCCTAGCCAAGGTCTCAGAATCAATAGATAAGTTGATTTCACGCCACAAAATCACACCAAACACAACTTTCTTATCCCTTCTTGTGCACGCAATTGTACAGCGTAAGGAAAACACTGCTGCGTAAGTTTTCCTTGCAACCGACCTTCCTACCATTCGTTCCAGCTATAAAGAGAGAGAAGAAAGAGAGAGAAGGGGGTGGGTGGTAGATGTGAGAAAAAGAGAGAGTAGTTAGAGTTATTTTTTATTTATTTATTTTTTTACTTATTTTTTTTTGTTTAAGAGTTAACTGCATCATGGTCGGCTAAACCTCTTAGCTAAGGCTAAGAGGTGAAGCTTGTGGCATGATGAGATTGGCCCTATGGCTGTGATTTATACTAGACTGAACTTATGTTGATTTTAGTTTGATTAATAGGAATACTTTCAGTTTTTAATGGTTTGTTATGACTGAAATTACAATAGATCTGTGATGGCTTTGAGTATTTCTTTCTCCTTTTTATATTTATGACGTCAGGAAGCCCTGTTGTTCACCATCGTCTCCTGGGCATGGTCGGATGACGGTACCCTTCCTAACCTTCATGCATTGTTGATTGGTTGGTAATTAGTTTAATTCTGTTGTTTACTTCGTCTCCTGGGCATGGTTTGGTTATGGAATCCATTCTAATTCATATACCTTTCATCTCTTGGAAACTAGATCAAGTTAAGTTCAGTTTGATTTCCAAGGTTATATCTTCCAACTGGATGAAGATGGACTCTAAGTCTAGCTGAGTTTTTGATACAGGCATAAGATCTCCCTGATCTCTAGAAGTGGATCCTCTGAATCCCTAGTTTTCCATCCCTGAATTCTCTAATTTTTAAATTATTACTTTCACCATTATTCTTTAATTCTATTCGATTTAGATTACATCTTAGTCTAGTTCTAGTCCTACTCAATTTTAAATTACGTACAGGTATCAGTCCCTTGGGATTCGACCTCTATCTTATCGAGTTTATTACTACATCACAACCTTGCACTTGGGGAGTGAACAAGGTGGGCCACATGGAAGTCACACACATGTACTCATAAGAGCACCAAAAAGATGGGGTGTTACAATCTAAGATCCTAATAAAAATATCATCCTCAAAAATTTTAAAGCTAAACAACACCAACTTACTCGTAACCAATCATTATCAAACACGGACATCAGGGTGCTAAATATAAAGTCTTTAAGTTTTCAAGCTAGGATTCCTGGTAAGTTATGAAGTTGGGAATCCCAGATTCAAAGTATAGGTTCTGTCAGTTGGGGATCCTAATTCCAACCAGGTTCTCACACCATATCTCCTAGTAATTTCTTAAAGTTATTCCAATTGATTATTGCCCGTAGGTAATTCCAAGCTCATGATCTGATACCAACTTTGTCGCGTCCCAAATCTGGGCTCCTGCACGCCGATCTATGATGGCTAGACCTAACTCGCAACGCGTCAAACTCTGAGTTCGACACCTGACACCCACACACCAAGTCCTGAGCACGTCACATGACTATAAATTTTAGTGACAATTTTTCTTACTAAGCAATATTAAGCATAAATATTAGCTTTCCAACACAAGCAAACAACTATCTTTTCACTATATAATATATTTATAATACAACTATTTCACAAAAGTACATAATTGCCAAATGAGTTGAAAGCATAGAGTCCAAATATCACATGACATGAATCATCTAGATCTCTTACTTTTGATATTGTCTTAAAAAAATTATAAAGGAAGACTTGAGCTTTTAAATCCTAGTGAGTACATACGTGTGTGTAGTGTATCCAACATGCAAGTAAGATAAATATGTTGCTTGAGCTTTTAAATCATAGTGAGTACATACATGTGTGCAGTGCATCCTACGTGCAAGAAAGATAAATATACTACAAAGAAATCACGTATGTTGAAAAGCATGTATCATCTAAGGTATGATGTGTTCACTCCCCAAGTGCAGGGTTGTGATGTAGTAATAAACTCGGCAGGACCGAGGTCGAATCCCAAGGGACTAAAACCTGTACGTTATCTAAAATTAAATAGAACTAGAACTAGACTAAGACGTAATCTAAATCAAATAGAACTTAAGGAATAATTATGAAATAATTATCTAAAACTTAAGAAATTTAGAAGAGGGAAACTAAGGATTCAGAGAATCCACTTGTAGAGATCAAGGAGATCTTTTGCCTGCATCAGAAATTCAACTAGCCTTAGAGTCCATCTTCATCCAGTTGAAGGTGTAACCATGGAAATCAAGACTGAACTTCCTTTGATATAGTTTTAAAGAGATGAAAGGTATATGAATTAGAATGGATTTCATCACCAAACCATGTCCAGGAGACAAAGCAAATAACAGAATTAAACTAATTACTAACCAATCACATGTATGAAGGTTAAGAAGGGTACTGTCATTCGACCATGCCCAGGAGACGATGGTGAACAATAGGGCTTCCTGACGTGATAAACATAAAAGAAATAAAAATATGCTCAAAGCTATCGTAGATCCATTGTAATTTTAGTCATAACAGGCTATTAAAAATTAAAAACATTCCCTTAATTAACTAATAATCAATATTAATTCAGTCTTAAACAAAAGGCATAAAATAGAGTCTCCCGTCATGCTATAAGCTTCACCTCTTAACCCTAGCTAAGAGGTTTAGCCCAGAAACATGATTAGGCTAAATCTCAAAAGAAAAGAAAAGAAGAAGAAAATAAATAAATAAAAAATAATAAAGAAAAAAAATAACTCCCAACGGCTGCCTGTGCTTCACGTCCGCACCCCAGCTAAGCCTCCTACCCCCATTCTCTCTCTATATAGGCAGCCTAGAGTTGGTGGGGATGGAGCTTTTATGGAATTCGGTCGAGCTTCCGCACAAGAAAAAGTCTCAGACGCGCACCCTGTGTTGTTTTTTTCAGTGAAATCCTTTGTGCTCAACCTGCGTTCAGCGCTTGGAAGAACCCCAATGGCAGATCTGAGCCGTTCAGTCCTCTTGGCCCTGGTCGGCCACACCTTGAGAATGTTTTGGACAGTCCAGATGGACAATCCGATTACCTCCATGATCACGTAACGCCCAAGAGCGTCGTACAACGTCCGGCCATGCGTAAGCCTCACACACTTGTGCTAGTATGCTCAGTGGGCCCCACAGTGATATTTTATGAGAAATCTGACCCGTTCATTAGATTCCTGGCAAAAAACCAAGTGGGAAGGGGTGGTTTTTGTAGGTTATGGCGTGGCCCACTGTATCAAACCAACTTAGCGTTAATCTTACATTTTTTCGACGATCCACATGAAAACACGTCTATGGTGACAAAAGGAAAGCTAGGCGAGGGTCATGCCCCACTTTTGGATTGAATAGATAGTTCAAATCGTCGAGATACATGATGGATGGGGCCCACTGTCAAAACCCAGTGATAACATGTCCATCACTGGACGTTTCAGACAGCTATATTAGGATATTTTGAGCAAAAAATAGGTGGGGTCCACTGTGATGCCTATCCTAGAAATCCACTCCCTCCATCGGTTTCTGCATGTAGTGTTGGTCTATGACCTCCAGTTTAAAGTAGATCCGACTTCAGGGTGGGCCACACCCTCAACCTATGTGTGGATAACATTCACCATTAAAATACCATCTGCTTATGTGTTGCCATGTATGACAGATTTATTTACAAATTTACCCTTCTCTTTTGTTATAACTTCTGCCGTCCGTATCTCCTAATTGCACCATTCAAATGAGACAAATTTCACCAGGACTTGTTATTTTTCACGCTCTTTCTAACACCTAATTTTGAGCCTTGATCGCTTATGGATTGCCAAGATGTGTTTTAATGGCTAGCACCCTCTGATCTCTCTGTTGGGCCACTTCTACATAGATTTAATGGCTGAAATTTGACATGTATGGTCCTCATGCCATGCATGAAGTTTCAAGCTAAACGGATAGTGGGAACCCTGTGATCTTGCATTCTGGATGATTTTCGGGCCACTTGAGTTTTAGTTTCCCGATTTTCTCAAATCCCGGGCGTGTAAATTCTTCAATCTTGGTCTCCTAAAGTTCCTCCCTTGCCTCAGCGTCATCAGAGCATTAATTCCATGATTTTAACACCCTATTTCAGTCCATGTCTGTAAATCCACCTTGCATCACAAACACGATTAAATCGGGCCATTAAACAGTACCATGTACGTAAATCCAGGCAATAACTATGGTTTAATATGCAATATTTAACCCTTAACATGATGCCAATACCAATACAATGCACATGTATTATAATAATACTTTTGAGTCAATGCTACCTGCACTATCAAGTCATATTTTCACATCTCTGTTACTACATCCATAACCGTATTACACGTGTCCATAATCATATAATTATTATCATGTTATCATGCCATATCACAACAACTGTATATCTCAGGAAACACTGTGGTTGACACCCATGCATACAGGGCACTAGTAATTGATCTCGCATACCTACCCTGTAGTGCACTCATTCATGCTTCTCCTCGCTGGTTGATTAGACCAGTCCCTATTTTCACCTTATCCCTTAAGCAGGTTGACCCAGTTTTTTTCACTTTGACCTCATCAATGGGAGTCAAATCTATGAATCATGTTCCACTTGGCCCGATGATGAGTCATTCCTAGTTAGCATCGAGGTTTATGGACATTCAACCCAAGGGATTTTTATCTACTCATACTATTTTGCACTTTCGGTGTCCTGTCCCTTTTTAGGGATAATCTAAATCATCATCATGGATGCATATTTCTTCTTCAAGATCTAATTCATGTTATACGACATGAATGTGTTATTATCATCTTTATGTATATCATGATCATGCATGAATTCAAGAAATCATACTGTATGTAATTCCAAGAGTTTAAGGTCCACTTAACCCTTAGGGTAGAAAAATCACATATAATTATCATGTGCCACTATTGGCTGTAACAATCCATAGTCACTGTTGGAGAATAAAATGAGAGTATAAGAAAAAGAAGAAGAAGAAGAAGAAGAACAAGAAGAAGAATAGAAGAAAAGAGGAAAAGAACTAGAAGAAATGAAAAAGATGGAAGCAAAATACAGAAGACAGATGAGTTGTGCAGGTCTGCACAACATGTTTTAAGAGATTATCAGTTGTGTGCTACGCAACAAGGGGGATTGCACAAAGCAGGCCCTATAGAACATGATTCAAGGACTTACACATGTAGAGGCCTATAAATACCCCTTTCACCCCCTCATTTGACAAAGATAAGATCAAAGTCTCTGAAAAAAGAATACCCCTGTTAGGTATTGGAAGAAGAAGGAATGAATATCATGTTTCATAGGACCGTGCAATAAAGAGTAGTTGTGTAGGTCTGCACAACTAATGTACCCTCACAACTACCTTTTAAGTTATGCGGGAATGATCTTTGGACAACTTTTACACTATTAAATTTATTGTAGTCTTTCTGGGATTTAAGCATTCCTTTGAAAAAGGATTGATATCCAGATTCGTGCAAATCTTGTCTTTTGGAGATAAGTGCGTCGCATGCTGAAATGCTACCGAAATTGATATCTAAACTTATTCAATTCTTACATTTTTGTCATATATACTTTATTTTGGAATTAAGGGATGAGGTGAGGATGTAAATGAATTCAGAATCAATAAAATACATTGTGATGATTATTCTCTCTATCTTTTCTTTGTTACTATTGAATAAGATATCTCCCAAATCAAACACATTCATTTCTTGTCGAAACAAAACGGTGACTCTATTGGGGAGGTTATCTTATTTGATATTAACTTAGAAACTATTTAGATAATTTCATCATTGTTTGATGTTTTACCGATGCCAAAATGGTGACTCTCAATGGGAACATCATCCCCTTTTATCTTCAAGATAAAGTATATACTTTTTTAAATACTAACTTACAAAGTTCCACTTTGATCCACTGTGTGTTAAAAAAAAAAAAAGTTCCACTTTGGCTTACTTTGATTCAAGGAGGAAGAAATTGTTCTCCTTCTCAGGGCTAATGGTCTTGGGAGAAAGATCCAGAGGTTGGATTGGCTTTAGCATCTTCATCGGCAATATTTCCTTTGACACCAACAACGAGGATCTCTACAGGATTTTCATGCGGTATGGAAAGATCGTCGACGTCTTCATGCCAAGGGACGCGAAAAGTATTTGTCATAAGGGTTTCACCTTCAACAGATTTGTGTATACAGCAGACACATGCTGTTATAGATGTTCTTAATGGTAGGAAGGTGGATGGGAGCACGATTTGAGTGGAAATAGCTAACCCTAAAAAAAACTCCCAAATCACCAAACCCTATCTCTTAACCCAAGGCTATTAGTTGACCTCCACCCAAAACCATGCATAATCCCTCTAGCAGCCATTTCCCCCCAAATCCCCTACCCGATTCACGCCAACCCCATCTCCCCACCCCAAATCCCCAACCATATTTGCCCCACAACCCTCCACCTGCCCTAATTAACCACTCCAACCCATTCCAACCTCATTCAAGCCCCTCTCTTCCTCCCCCTCTCATGGATAATATCTCCTTCACAGCTAACAGAGAGGAGATTCTCAGAAGACAGAGGACTTTATCACTCTCCACGGTAGTGCACACGGTCATTGTGAGGTGAAACTCATCCACCTCTCTAGGGCCATCGTAGATTCCAAATACTCTGCCTCCTCAGTGGAAATTTCTCAGGTTATGCCAGCCAGGTTTCTCATCACGTTCAAATCTAGGGAGGAGCTCATCTCCTTCTTCTCAGATTCCTCCCTCCATCTTAGAATGAAGATCGCATCAGTAGAAGCTTGGAGCTCGTTGGAGTCTCCTAATCAGGAAGGTATATGGCTCACCCTATTTGGTATTGCTATTCATGCTTGGGTTGATTTGGTTTTTATTGGGCTTGAAAGTACATTTGGACATGTTCTGGAGGTGGACAGGTGTTCTTCTTTCGGCCTTGTCCTCATGGGTGCTAGAGTTAAGGTTCTCCTCTAACCTGGGAAGGACCCACATTTGATCTAAAAGCTGGTTGTGGGGAATTTGGAATTCCCCATCTAGGTAGTGCTTGAGCCCCCCTTACTATGTTTGAGTGATGTTACAGCCCACCTCGCCCCTCCTCCGATGACCAGGGATTGGGTGGAGCAAGCATTCTATCACCCTGCTGCCCCCCACAACTCCATTCTCATACCCTTGGCAATAAGAGGCCTCCTTGTCCCCCAACTGTTCGGCAGTTGTCCCAACCTCTCCATGTTACCCTCCCAGCTCCCAACTCCTCTATTTCCCCCTTAGAGGACCATATAACACCCACCCCACAAGGTTTCTACGTAAATTTTCCTATGGTCCCCAATAACCCCATCGATCCCTCCCTCATCCCTTCCTCAATAGCCACTCTATCTCAAACCATCCCACCTTAGGACTTCCCCACTCCATCAACCCCTCCTCTGACCATTTTGCCACCCCCTAATAGGCCCCAAAAAATCGCTCAACCCCTAACATGGGAGGCAGATCCCCCCTCTCTCCATAAGGCCCTCTCGGAAGGGCATAACCCTCTCAGATGGCATTTCTTAGCTGAGAACCTTATGGTGGAGGATGAGGTTTAGGCTTGGCAATTGGTTCAGCAGTGACTCACCCACAGGCTTTCGAAGAATAGGGTGGTTGACCTTTCAGTTGATCTTTCACCCTTCTTCAACAATTTGCCCCTAGCTTCCCCTCCATCCCCCAACCTTTATGTGGCAGGCTCAGTTTGCTCTCCATCCCTCTTCTAGTCCCCACCACACAGAACTGACTAGCCACTATGACAGCCACAGTCCCCTGGGTCCATCCCTAGTTTTCCCTTCAAAGAGGTTCCTCCTCCTTCAGGCATCTGCTCTGAGCCTGGTCTTTCCAAGAGCAGGATGATTCTCCTGTCCAACCATTCACAGTCTTGGACTTCAATAGCAACGTCATGCCCCTGCCCCTTCAGCGTAGATCTATCAGGCTCTCAGCTAAGAGGAGCCTCCTACGGAACAAAGCTTCCACAATCCCTAAACCCAGGTTGAATGTTAAGATGAGCAGAATTAGTCACCGTGTTCCTATGTCCAAGCAAGCCTCTCATGAATAGTTTGCTGATTTGGAATGCTCGAGATGTGGGAAAAAAACCTATGATTACATCATTGAAGTGATTAATCTCCAAGTTCCGGCCATCTAGAGTGGCCATCTTAGAGCCAATGCTAAATGACAGTAAAAGAGATCGTCCGGGGTTGAAGCTTAGCTTCCACTCTTGCATGTCCAATGCTGCTGAAGGTGGCAAAGTCTGACATTTCTTTCACTCATCCTGTGCTATAGTCCTTCTTGTTACTTCTTCCCAATGCTTATCTTGTTCCTTTTCGATCCAAGGCTACCCACTAACTACATGGCCTCATTCATCTATGTTAAATGCTCCATAGTCCAGCACAGGCTTCTCTAGGATCATCTTGCCTCCTTGGTAGTTATCTCTTGACTCCCCTGGTTGGTTGGTAGGGACTTCAATTCAGTGCTTTCCTCAGCCGAATGCAAGGGTTTAAGCTCTTTTTGACACTAGAAATGCTATTGAATTCTCTAATGGCCTAAATAGCACGGGCCCATCGGATGTTGGCTTTTTGGGGAACAGGTTCACATTGTGTAACAATCAGAGTGGCCAGGCAAGAAACTCGGCTAAGTTGGACAGAGTCTGTTACAATAACTCTTGGATGGGACTTTTTCCAACATTGTTGGTTAAACACCTAACTAGGCTGCATTTTGACCATGCTCCCCTCCTGGTTTCTCTCCCTTCTATGCCCAGCTCCTTGAAACCTTTCACGTTCCAAAGAATGTGGCTAGGCCATGCCTCGTTCCAAGACATGATCAGGAACTTATGGAAATCTGATGTTATGGGAGACTTACCCTGCTCAGTAAATTAAGGAATGTTAAGATTGCCTTGAAGAAATGGAATAAAGATATCTTTGGTAATATCTTCCTCCAAGTTAAGCAGGAAGAAGTGGCGCTAGCTTCAGCTGAGGAGGATGCTCTTCATTCATCATCTCAGGAGCATATTCATACTCCCAATCAAGCCAAGGAAAAACTACCTCAGTTGGAATTATGTGAAGAAAATTTTCAGAAACAGAAATCCAGGTGCGATTGGCTTAAAGAAGGAGATCAAAATACCAGTTTTTTTTTTTTCCATAAGATTGCTTCTGAGTGGATATGAAGATCAACCATTCATGGCATGGAGATGGAGGATGGGCAGGTGGTTGATAACCAGGATAGTATCAAGATAGCTGCTGTGGATTTTTTCACCTCCTTGTTATTAGCTGAGCTCACTGTGCCCCATTTTGACATCCTCAACTGTATTCCCTCTACGATCTTAGTTGAGGAAAACCTCGAGCTTATGCAGGAACCCTCCATTGAAGAGGTCCACCTAGCAGTTAAGGGACTCCCTCTGGATGGGGCCCCAGGTCTTGATGGATTTACCAGGGCTTTCTTTCAGGGTTGCTAGGACATTGTAGGGCATGACATTCCAAGTGGCATTATCCTTCTTCAAAGAGGGTTTCCTCCCTAGGGCCTACACAGCCATTATATGCCTCATCCCTAAAACTACAGGCCAAGAATTTCTCTGATTTTCATCATATAAGCTTATGCAATTGTATATATAAAGTATTTTCCAAGTTGATTGCAGATCGCCTGAGCAGGATCCTACCCAAGATCATCTCGCCTGAGTAAGGGGCTTTTGTCAAGGGGAAGTCCATGCTGAAAATTATGCTCTCACCTAAGAATTTTTTTGTGATATCGATAAAAAAATTCACAGTGGGAACATCCTCATTAAGCTCGACATGGAAAAGGCCTATGATAGGCTGGATTGGGGATTCCTTAAAGTGGTCCTGACCCGCTTTGGTTTCGATCAAACGTGGATCAATTTGGTAGAATGCTACTAGTTCTCAGTCATCATTAATGGCGAAGCTTGTGGCTTCTTCTAGTCATCCAGAGGTCTCAGGCAAGGAAACCCAATTTCTCTCCTAGCGTTGGAAGTCCTGGGCAGAGGCTTCCAACACCTTGTTAGCTGTGGGTCATGCCTCCCTTTCTCCACTTGCAGAAGCTGCCCAGTCATCTCTCACCAACTTTTCACAAACGACACGCTGCTATTGGTAAACACAGGTAAGGCCTCCCTGATTAATGTTGAATCCTTCCTCAAGCAATATCAATCAGTCTCCAGCTAGGTTATCAATTGTAGGAGGAGTTTCTTTATCCTCTCTGCATCTTAATCCCAAGCTCGGGCAAGATCCATGTAAAGTGTACTTGGTTTTGGGTAGGGATCAACACCTTTCTACTACATGGGGGTCCTCATTTTCAGAGGAAGATTGTGTAGCTCCTACTTCCGTTAATTGGTGGAAAAGTTTCAATTCAGAATTTCTAGCCGGAAGGCTAAACTACTGTCCCAAGTGGGCCGCGTGACCCTTATCAATCACGTCCTGAACAACATCCCTGTTCACGTGATGGTTGCAATTGATATCTCGTATTCTCTCTTGAAGGAGCTTGACAAAGCCTCCTTTGATTTCTTCTAGGGCTGGGATGGGACACGTAGGTGCTACCACTATGTCAGATGGGAATGCATTACCCACCCAAAGGATGAGCGAGGTCTCGGCATCAAGAGTTTTGCTTGCGTCATGAAAGCCTTCAAGATGAAGTTAGACTAGAATGCTTTCAACTCGCGCATGGAGAGTTATTGGGTGAGTTTTGTTAAGGCCAAATACCCGTCAGACCTGCTTGCTGCTAGTGGTGCTAGCCTTTCAACCCATGCATTGCCAATTTGGAGAAGAATTTGTTCTTTACTCCCTAAGATTGCTGCTAGATCTTGTTGGCTGATTGGGGATAACAGTCTTAACTTCTTGACTGATTCCTGGTCGAGTCCTGGCCCCCTGTCCAACTGGGTTTAACATCATACCCAACCGCTTTCTAATCTGGTTCGAGACTTCATTGGTCCCCAAGGATGGATTGATCCCTCCTCTGTTCACGCCCTCCTCCCATTGCAAGTTGTCGATCATATTGCAGATGAAGGTATTTGTACCTCCCCAACTGTAGATACAAGATTCTAGCCCCTCTCTCTGTCTGAAAAATTCAAGGTTAAAGCAGCATGGGACATTCTTAGGTCGATCGGTTATAAATATCCCTGGGCCAGATGGGTTTGGTACCCTCTCATCCCCTTGAAAATCTCTTTATTCTCTTAGAAGATCATCCATAGAGTGATCCTGGTGGATGCCAGATCTCAAGCTAAGGGGGTTCATCTCTCCTCTACATGCATCTGCTACCCCCTTCCTCTTCGGCCTACCATTAAATCGATCGATCACCTCTTCTCCGACAACTAGTTAGCTAGGAAAATTTGGAACCATTTCCATCCTTTCTTTGGGGTCTCCTCCTCTTTGCACACCTCCGCAATGGACAGGGCCTCTTCATGGTGGGCCTCCCACCTACGTCCGACTGTCTTAGTACTCTTTATGCCATTCTCCTATCTTTCATCTTCTGAAAGACCTAGCTCGAGAGGAACAAATCCCGCTTCGAAGGCTTCATGCTCAGCTCCACCAGAGTCATCACCTAGGTTCACCTTTGGATCGAGAGAATTGGCTCGTCGCTACCCCTGCCCAATTTTCTAAATAGGTGCTTGCTAGCCCTCCTTGTACATTTGCATATCTCCGATTTGGTGCCACCCCCTAAATCAACTTGTGTGGTGACATGGCTTAGACCGAAGAATGGTTGGATCAAAATTAATGTCGATGGGTCAGCTCTAGGGAACCCAAGCCTATCTGGGGGGGGGGGGGGGGGGGGGGGGGGGGGGGGGGGTGGCTAAGGACTGCAAAGGTTTTTCACTTTTTTCTTTTCCTTTGGTTATGGCACAGGCATGTATTCCAGGGCTGAGTTGTGTGTAGTGTGGGAGGGCCTAGCTAAGTGCACCAACCTAGGATACACTAAAGTGGAGATAGAGAGTGACTCTAAATGCATCGTGGGGATCCTTTAAAATAAATCTCCTCCTACTTGGCCATTGCGCTACTAGTGTTTGAGGATCAGAGCGTTGCAGGGGGTGTTGGATATTTCCTTTAGCCATACTCCTAGGGAGGTGAATGTGGTTGTCGTTGATCTGGCTCGTCGGGGTGGTGCTTTCCAGTCCAGCTCCTTCTTCGACTCTCAATCCTCCTTGCCTACTGTTACTAGGGGCCTTCTTTTTTTAGATAGGGTAGGCTTAGGTTACATGAGGGAGGGTTAACTCTATATATCTATTACATGATAGGTGCGGCATCATCCTTTTTGTGATGCTCGCCAGAAGGCACTGTATCTTTTTTCTATGATTTATATAGATACTTTAAAAAAACTTACAATATCTTATATTACTTGACAAAATTATAATACAATACATACATTCAAACTGTAATCAATGGCAACTGCTATAAGAAATACGATTTTTTACTTCACACCAATCAGATCTGTAGTGGAATATTGTCACACCCCAGACTCGATAACCAGAATCCCAAGGAACCCGATGGCCGATTCTAGTCGTAACAGCCTCCATTGTACCCCATTCTCGGCTCCTAAGACAGGTTCCGATCCTGGGATCCTACAAGGAGGATTTTTATAACCATATAATCATTACCAATCGAGCATACCCAAGATGACAATAAGTACATCTGAGAATAACAAAGGCACACATCGTAAAATCTACTATAAATTTAAACTTTTACAATCATTCATAAGGTCCAAAAGGACATACATAAGTTAAAAAGGAAAAAAGAGAAAGGTAGACAACACTGGAGTCCTCAAATGCTCAGCTCTACTCTACGCTCTGCTATTATGACGCCTGCTTAGAATCTCCTGCATGCATCAATCGTGCATAAGCTTATAGAAGCTTAGTGGGTGGTGAAAGTGTGTGACAATGGTGCACAGAAGAATAGTAGGAGGTGCAAGAAACGAGCTATGCTCAATGGGAACATCATTAGCCTTACCAAGGCTTATCGTGAATACGATGTGATGAATACTGGACACCATACCAAGGCAATGCATGGAGGGGCTTATACAACCAATGTTAATGCGATGCAAGTAATACCGGTGCTCATATCCAAACCATAAGTTGAGTTCATTTCCAATCATAAGGAAATCACTGGGGTCCATTACACTGCCGAATGACTGTCGCTCTATAGACCCCACACAGTCAAATGAGCGTAAGAGCCTCACTACCTACCTGTGGACAGTCAATCACCAGTAAGGCCTGATAGTAGCGAACTCATTTACTAGCTGGTCAGACTCAGCCTAGCAATGCCCTCTACACACCAGGCAGGTAAGGCTACACCCCTATCTAACCGACTACACGATAGTGAGAATCGTGGCCTAACAGTATAAGGTCCTCGTACGCTCATGTATTCCACCCAGTCACGGCGTTGGAGAAGATCCTTGGTACCATAGAAGTTTTAAAAATTTTACCCATGGGCATCCTATGCTTCTGGTATGCTCAACTAATATTTTCAGTGTCCACACATACGATCATCCACGAATATCCCTGTGGAAACAAGGCCATGATGAAGCAAGGGTAGATATCCACATGCTATGCAATGTCAGATGTATGAATCACACAATCACCCATGCATCAATCCCAAGCACCCATCGTGCTCCAGAGGAAAAAACTCCACCCCTCAAGGAGATACCAACATGTCCTACTCAATGGCACAACCATGGCCAATCATGCCTTAACCAAGCATGCATATGATGCGCATGGGAGTGGGCCATGAAATGAATAGGGGTGCCAATGGGGTGAAGATGAACTCTCTACCTAAACATGAAGGGTCTAGGTACTTAACCAATTTCTCATAAGGAATACAACCTCTAGTGGGGGCCCCATTTACCTGGGGTAGCCCACGAGACTAAGCATACAAGCTACGGACTTAAATAATATAGAGATGGGCTTAGCAAGAGATTAAGGTGGGCATTCAACCACACTTAGAGGGGTCCATAATGGGGACATTCAACCACTATTTTTCCAAGGCATAACCAACCATAATCCATATAGCTACAAGGCCCAAGACCCACATCCAAACCACATACATAAGCCTCACAAAAAGGCATAAGAAAAAGGGTCCAATACTACCTTCAACAACATGGGCCCAAGGAGAAGAATCAAGGCCCAAGGCCCAAGCCCCAATGGCCATACGACTCATACATTTAGTTGAACTTAATGGGAAGCCCATGAGTAAAAAAATATGATTTAAAAATAAGTTTAAGTTGGGTGAAATGGGCCCCACTACATCAGCCCAAACAACTAGTTATCTAAGTGGGCAACTAAGGGCCTAATACCACCTTTATCTCAACCCATAAGTCCATTAAAATGGTGAAAGTCAACCCAACATATGTCTAGGCTAAGATGGGACGTTCCAGCCCAATTTGGGCCCACTAGGAAGTCCCAAAATCTGGTTTATATTTGAGTCCCACAAATGATCATCAATGGAGACCCAAAAAAATATTAATTAAGCCTAAGAATATTCTAAAATATAAGGGAGCAATAAATATCCAATTTTCTCAATATGGTGGGCTCCACTATCATGGCCCCAATGGGCCCTAAAACATCAGGTATGGGTCCCCAACTAATCATACACAAAGCCCAATGGGTTGGGGCCCAAAAGTTCTGAGATAGCAAGGGACAATAGTGTACAGGAAATTTCTGCAATGCATGTTGTTGTCTTAAATTTGGGCACTTCATTGGAGTGGGTCCAGCGCCTTTAAAATTTTATGAATTAAGGTCCAAGGTTCCTCATCATGCATAAAATAAGAGAAAACTCAAAAAGGTGGCCCACCATCAAAGGAAATATTTTTAAATTATAGTTTTTATCAAGGCATATTGCTGGACTGCACAGTAAAAAAATCTGGCAGTCCAACAATCTTAGCCCATTCTTTTGATGCCCAAATGGGGTCAGTTGAGATTGAAATTTTACATATTGACACTTTCATAGGTGGGCCATACTCTCATAAATTTTTAGAATTTTTTAATGTTCCTAAGTATTTTAATTAATTTAAACTAAACAATCTATCCAGAAAATTAGACAGACCTGGACGTCCTAACGTGGTGGGCTAGTCCGACGCTTGCCACGGTGTGTACAAGGGTCCATTAGCCCTAAAATTTTGTAGGTGGGTCCTAAAATGAGTAGAAAACACTTGAAAAAATTTAATAATTTTTTAACATTTATAAATATTTTAATTTATTTAAAGAAATCAATCTATCCTGAAAATCAGACTGATCTGGACACCATATTATAGTGGGCCGGTCCAGCCACCATCATGGTGTGTAAAGGCGTCCATTGGCCCCAAAAGTTTGTAGGTGAGTTATACCATGGGTGTAAAACCTATCAAAATTTTTTTATAATTTTTGGATACTCATAAATATTTTAATTAAATTAGGAATTTCAATCTGTCCATGAAGAGATGTTGTTGTCCATGCATTGTTTACCTAATAAGGTGGGCCCAAACTTCATCCAGGAGGGGAAAATGGAGGTTTAGTATTTTTTTCATAAAATAAAATAAAGTGGTGTCCACAAAAGTGGCCCATCCCTTAGAGAAACCAAGCTGAAGTGTATGTTTTTCTTCCATACATATGTGCTGGACCGCCCACCCTTATGGGCCTCCTTTTTGGGTACCATTTCATGGGTCATCTAAGGTATGACCCACTACACATTAAGGTGGGGTCCACACCTTCTCATTACATCCCATAATCATAAAGAAAATAATGAAAATCATGATCCAAAAATTCATGCCAAAGATTGAATATGACAGTATATGCAACAATCTAGATTTTTTGAATAGTAATACATGGTTGGACACATTAGCCTATATCTCAATAATCTCAGCTATACAAAGGGTGTGTAGCCTTCCTTAGTGGGCCCCACATAAGTCCAGATCACAAACTAATACTAGGACACTTACATGCATTGATTAAGGTGTCCAAAGATCATGGAGTTGGGTGGTAAGGGCGTCCCACCTTGCTGGATTTTTATTTTTATTTATGTTGGGACATCCTAGGCTCACTAAATGGGTCACACGCACATTATCATCCACACATCAGAGAAAAGAGAATAATCTGGCCATGGGGGTAGGGCCCCACCACTAATGGGCCCTCCCAAGAGTTAATCTCAACCATACAATAATGCTACTTGAACATGCAACATTATACCAATACATGCATAATTTATGACTAGAATGAGTGGTCAGGATGCCATCTCAACATGATTTATAGGGTCTAGATGCCCTTGAAATAAAGTGGATGATACAATACATCATGCTGGGGTCTATGAAGAATGACCCCATCATGTTTCATGATATGCATGTAGGATGGGCCAAAAGGCCACATCCATGAGGTCATATGGGGTCTCTACCATGGATTGGTGGGTCCCATATGATCCATCTAGGAAGAAAAAATAAGATCAAAGGGTAGAAAGAAAATTAAAAATTAAAATCTCCCACCTTAATGGATTCCACTCCAAGTTACATCAATCTACTCTTCATGCTCTAAGGGACATGTTTTAATGGGTGAGATGGATTGTTGAAGGTTAGATGAGAGGGGATTAAAGGGAGAAGGGGCTAGAGAAGAAAGGGAGATGGAAGGGAAGTTATTAATAATTCTAGCAATGGAGGGAAATGAGAGGGAGGGAGAGAATGAAAAGAGAGAAATATCATAATTATTTTGTAAGAAAAGTCATCATAGCATAGGCAGGAGATTACAATGTTTAGGCCTTTAGACTAGGCTTGGGTGGTGTTTGTTAAGATGGGTGGTGTTTCCATAGAATTTGTGTGGTGTGTGTGGTGTGTATGGGGACTTGTGTCATGGGTGATGGTGGTCTACATGCATTTCACCTAAGTGGGCCACATGATCAATGGTCATATAATGAAATGTACACAACTTTTGATCTACATATCGGATTTATGAGTAAGACACAGTATTGGAACTGCAAAAATGAAGCGGTTAAGATGGCATAGGTCTCAGCTTGATTCGAGTTGGGTCTATGTGACTAGATTCAAGGATGACCACAAGCACAATTCGAAGGTCGCGAGTCACCAGAATTCGACTGGTAGGACTGCAGGACCACAAGAAATGAAATGCACACTCACACACACACATGCACACATGCGAAGTCGGGTCGGGTCTCACAACCTGATTACAATCAATCTCTAGGCCAAAAGAACCAACTGACCTGCACTAAAAATGACAAGTCCCGAGCCACTACTGGAGTTTTATTTGTATTATCATTAGCGCAAGAAAACAGTAATGAATGGGTAGTCGTATCCTGTCAAAGGTCGAGAACACAGGCTACCGTGAGTATCAGAACAATTCCACCACAAATGATCAGAGGACCAATAATGCAACATGCCTTAAGAAGAAATCCAGTGCTCGCTCTGCTGGCATTGTAGCATGAAAAGTCCTCTTGTTCGTTGACACCACAAGATTTTCTAGCCCTTCCTGTCATAAACATCCGATGGACAAGAAAAAAAGGCAAGTAATTGGCAGCAGACGTATCATCTACCATAGAATTCACCATATCTCCGCAAATAACACCTCCGTAAACCATGTCACAATCAATTGAATCTTGTGGTAGTATTTAACAGCCGAACGAGAGTCCTCTCTCGTTGAGTTCTCTCACTTTGATGCATTCTTATTCCACTCCAACAACAACTTTGTCAGGAAGTGGAGAAGTCGCAGTATATATGGCGGGAACAAGTCAGAACCCATTACCAATAGTTGATGAGCGTATGGCTGAGATGGCACAGACGCAAAGAACTCTGATGGAAGAATGTTGGAGCCTTCGAGAGGCATTAGCCACTCTCACTCACAACGTGGCTTAAGTTGTGACTCCCCTCATGATGGACACTATGAATGGACATGAACAGCAGCCGGAGGGCTCACAACCACCAAGAGTAGGATTGCATGGATTAGCTCCTGCAACAAGTGCAATAACATAAGAAGAAGCGCGACAAGTCGTCGCAGAGGTTGTCAAGATCGAAAGAGAACGTTAGTATACTAGAAGATTCCTTTAAAGGACATCGTATCCCAGAGAAGTAGAAGACGTGCCATTCCCAGTCAACTTCAAACATCTAGACTCTCAGAAGTTTGATGGAGATGGATCTCCAAAAGAATATCTTATGCATTTTATTATGACAATGGGTAATTTTTCTACTGTCTCACAATATTGCTCTCTGTTGTTTGGCTCTACATTAATAGGGAAAGTGTTCCGATGGTATTTAAGTCTGTAAGAGCTATGGTTTTTAGCTCCTATAATTTTCAAATTTTGTAGTGCTAAAACCTCTTGGAATCCTTGTTTTGTGTAGCACCTCTATAGGTCTGCGTATCTTATGTAAAAGGACAATAGTCTTTATTTCAAGAACTTCAAAGTGCAAGGTTTTAAAGCTACAACTAAAGGCAAGACAATTGTCTCAAGACTCAAGGTGAAGTACATCTTAAGTACCTCAAGCTCAAGCTTCAATGAATGTCAATTTCAAGCTTCAAAAGTCTTAAGTTTAAGATTCTCTACATGACAAGACATTAAGCTTCATAAATTTCGAAGAACATATCTCAACTGAAGCAAAAAGAAGTCTTAATGTTCATCCATTGCTTATAAGGTATGAATGACCTTAGATTGACCTTAAGGTAGGTCATTTTGAATACATAATTCAATTATATCATTTTATAAGTGAATGGTCTGTTTCTCTACTAGTCCTGAATTCTGTTCGACTAATCCTAGCACTGGCTCAACCAGTCCAAGAAATTTCTTCACTAGTCCTAAGTTTGTTTCAAAATTTTAAAATTTTTGTTAAGCCACGACCAGTCCTGAAGACTGCTCGATTGGTCGTGTGAACAATGCTCGACTCATTTACAACCAGTCCTACAACTACAACTCGAAGTCCAACAATTATTTCTGGTTCCCCACGACCAGTCGTGGATAGTTCACGACTAGTCATGTAGGCCACACGACCGGTTGTGGAGGGCCTACGACCAGTTGTGGAACGACTTTATCTTATCGCGCTCAGAATTTTAAAAATCAGTTGGTCTTATGACCAGTCATGGTGTCCTCAAGACCAGTCATGAACGCGATTTCTTCATTTATAAATAGAGTATGAATTTCAGAGTTTGGTATTCAATTCAAGATAAATCAACACACCACTCTAAGCGATAGGTTAGTTTTCTTTTTAAGTTATATTGTGCTCATTTAATATTCTCTTAATTTAGTGTATTATATTTGATTTTGTATTCTATATTCCATTAATATTTGAAGAAAGGATTGAGAATTGCCCTTTCATGAAATCAAAATCAAATAGATCTAGCCCAACTTGATTTAATTTAAAATCAATTTAGAACCTAGAACTATATCATAAGTGAGTTCAGACATTGAACTTCTATGTTGAAATTTTACTTCGATTTGGTTCTTCTGGGCAACATTAAAAAGAGAATATCTAGGTATTTTACATTATTATAAATTTCTATATTTTTGTTTTTGATATTGTGCTAGAAAAATCTCTATTTTGGTTTATCTGAGGTGATCTAAAAAACTCAGAGTGTGGGGTTTTTTAATTGTGTAAGCCACTTGGAAGACACAATTGTGAGGGTTTTAGGTGAACATGGAAAAACCTATTTTCACAGTGAACGCTAATATCTACTGTGTGAGGATATTAGGAGTGGAGTAGTTGTGTGGCTATTTTTCTAAATAGTTGGTGTACACACAAGCGAACCACTATAATTTCTAGTCTTGTGGTTTGATTGTTTATTTCTTTTTGTGGATGGTTGTAATTTTCCTTATTACATTTGTAGAGAATGTTGTAATCCTTATGTGAAAGTGTAGGAATGTTGTAATAACTTAGATTTCCTTTCTTGCTATTTATTTATTTATTCTTCTATTTCAGTTTGAGTTTTTGATACAAAAAACATTTTAGTAAGGTTGTCCTGCCATAAACCCTTGATTTTTATGGTATAAGGTTATCCTTAGAATAACATTTGTATCAACCTCTCAATACTCATTCATTTGAGGTTGTATTTTATTTCAGCATTGTAGGATTGTCTATTGCTATCTGTATTTAATTTATTTAAATTATGCTGTTAATTTTTTAATTTGACATAGTTCTCTTCACCCCCTCCCCCCCCCCCCCCCCCCCCCCCTTAGGACATATAGCTCGGTCTTTTCTAGTGGTATTAATGCCTAATAGCTCATTTTTAATTATTCTATTTGGAATTATTTCTTGAGCTAATCAATCTGAGCTATTTAAAATGTCAATTTTGATAGTCTTTCAGTCACTATGCCTCCACCATTTGATGCCTTCAATTATGCCTATTAAAAGGCCAGAATGAGGATTTTCCTAAAATTAATGGATGAGAGCGTGTGGTAAGCCACAGTGACGGAATGGACCCCTCTTGCCACTGAAGTAACTGGTATCAATGGATCCAAAACAATGAGAGTTACACCTTATTTTTCTTGGACCACTCTTCAGAAAAATGAGAGTAGTACCAATGCAATGGCTTTAAATGCCATAACTTGCACATTATCACCAGATGAATTCAAAAGAATTATATCATGTGATACTGCAAAGCAAGCCTAGGATATTTTAGAAATGACACACGAGGGAATAACAATTGTTAAGAAATCTAAAGTCCAAATCCTCATAACCAAACTTGATGAAATATATATGGAGGAAAATGAAACATTTATGGACTTTTATACTAGATTAAATGACATTGTTAACTCTATGTGGAGTCTCAGTGATAAAATCCCAGAAAGTAAAGTTTGTGCAAAGATACTACGCTTACTACTTGAACGATTCAATTCAAAGGTGACTGCGATTTAGGAACTTCGTGATATGAATAATACGAGGCTAGAAGAATTAGTTGTTTCTTTACACACCTATGAGTTAAACTTTAAAGCTCCTAAAGGTAAATCCATCACCCTTAAATCTTCTAAATGTATGTCTCAAGAAAATAGTAATTCTGATTTAGAAATTCTGAAGATGATATGGGCCTTCTAGTTAAAATTTCTTATTATATTTTCAAAAGAAAAAAAAGGGTTGATTTTTAAAAATCTAATGATAAGAAAATATCTAAATCTAAAACTTAAAAATCTTTAAAAGATAGCCAATGTTACAACTGCCATGAATATGGGCATTTAACGAACAAGTATCATAAAAAAGGATAAACTTAAAAAGAAAGGTATGTTGGCTACTTAGGATGAATCTTCTGGCTCTGAAGCCTCTTCTGAATCAGAAGATTTTGAAATCGAGTCAGGTAATGAAGTCAAAGCCCTTATGACTCCAGCTAAGTTCACTTTTTTAGATCATGATGATTCAATTAGTGAAGAAAATTTGAATAGTGATCATGAAAATGAAAAAGATCTTCAAGATGCTTACAATGCCCTATATAAGGAAAGTTGTAAGATTGTGGTAAAACTAAAACTTCAGAAAGAAAAGTTTTTGAAACTTAAAGAAAATTTTGATACTCTTGTTTTAGAAAAATCTCACATTTCAGATTCTTTTGAAAAAACTAAATGCGATTTCGATTTCGATTTCAAAACCTCTCTTATTGAAAATCTAAAATCTGAAAATGAAAAACTAAAACTTGAAGTCTCTTCACTTTTGAGTTTAAAGGAAACATGAAGGTATGCCCAAGGAAATCCTAAGTTAGAAAAACTATTATCCGGATCCAGAAATGTGGCGATCGATTCAGTTTAGGCTATGATAAAAATATTCCTCCCAAACATAAGAATACTCCTACTAAGTTTGTGAAAGGAGAGTCTTCAAACTCAAAAGGAAAAAGTTTAAATCAAAATTATTCTAAAAATACTTAAACTTTTCAATCTTTAAAACCTAAAAGCAACCATATCAACTATAAAAATCAGAATCGTAATCGTTTGCTGAAAAAATTGTTAATTTACTTAAGGAGCTCTTAAAATCTAACTCAATGGGTCGGTCTTATAACAACTATAATCATAAGAAGACCAACTATACTCTTAAACCCATAAAAGTTATGAAATGAGTTCCTAAGGTTGCTTAGTTTCCCACACGACTTTCAAAGCATCAATCCATTCAAAGTGGTACCTAGACAGTGGATGCTCCAGGCACATGATTGGTGAAAAAGGTCTGTTCACCACTCTTAAAGACATGACTGATGGATCAGTCACATTTGGTGATGATAGTAACTGTAAAATTATTGGCCAAGGTACGGTTCAACTTTCTAACCTCCATTTATTTGAGAATGTTTTATATGTAGAAGGCTTAAAATATAACTTATTAAGAATTTCTCAAATATACGATAAAAATCATAGCGCAAAATTTTCTAACCTAGGGTGTGAAATTTCAAATAAAAATGGTTAAGTAATATTAACTAGTCGCAGAACTTCTGAAAACTACTATATTGTAAGTGTCTCTAGCTCATCTAATTTATCGTGTTACATGGTCCATACCGATGAGACTAAGTTATTGCATAAATGCCTTGGACATATACACTACTGTAACTTATATAGATTGAGCAAAAGAGAGTTAGTAAGTGGCTTGCCCAAATTATAAAAAATAGATAAAATATGTGGTGAATGCTAGATTGGCAAGCAAACTAGGAGTTCTCATAAAAAAATAGACTTTAATGCCACATTTAAACTGCTCGAACTCCTCCACATGGATCTTATTGGACCGACTAGAACGGAGAGTTGAGGTGACAAAAAGTATATTCTAGTTATCGTTGATGACTTTACCAGATATACTTAGGTAGTCTTCTTAAAAGACAAATCAGAAACTCTTGATGAAGTTAAAAAGGTACTTTGACATATCTAAATTGAAAAAGAGACTCAAGTTTGTAAGATCTGTAGCGATCATGGATCAGAATTTGAGATTAACGGTTTTGAAAAGTTTTCCAGTGATCAGGTGTAAGTGCTATGGTCTCATGCTCCTTTGGTTGTTAAATTTTGTGTGTCAAAGCCTCTATATATGTCTTGTGTTTGTTGTATTTGTTTCTTGATAACTGTGTTCAAGACACCTCATCAACACTTTAAGTTCAAGCTTGTTAAGTACAAGTTAGTTCAAGCTACAATAAAGAGTTCAAGTTTGAGACTCAAGATAGATCGGGAGATAAGTGCAACTTAAAGTGATACTGAAGCTTATGATGTGTTCAAGCTATATCAACTTAAAAGTGAAGTTTTCAATGTCCATACTTCGTGTCCCAGGTTTGATAGACCTTAGTTTGACCTTAGGATAGGTCATTTTGGATACATAATCCAATTTTTATAATTATGCATGATTCTGGTCTGTCCTAAGACTAGTCCTGGATCTGGTTTGACTAGTCCTAGCACTGGTTCGACCAGTCCAAGAAATTCCAAGACCAGTCGTAGATTTATTACGAATTATCAGATTTTTTCTATTCGGGTACGACCAGTCCTGGAGTCTGCTCGACTGGTCATAGGATGGTCTCGACTCGACCTTCGACCAGCGTGGAGCTACGACTCAAACTCCAACGATTAAATCAAGTGTCACACGACCAGTCATAGAGGGGTCTCGACCGATCGTGGACTGCCTTTGACCAGTTGTGGACTATCTTTGACCGGTCGTAAAATGGTTTTATTCGATCACGCTAAAAAATTCAAAAATCTGTTTCTTCTTCGACCAGTTGTGGTGACCCTAGGACCAGTCAAAGACGAATTTCTGCAGCTATAAATAGCACAAAAATTTTAGAGTTATTCATTGGAAATTTAAGTAAATTTGAAGCTTTACTCTGAGATAAGTTTGTGTTTGTTTTTAAGCTATATTGTGCATAATTCTATTTCCTTTTGTTAGCTTTTTACTATTTGATTTTATTCTATATTCCAATCTGATTTGAAAAGTGAAATTATTATTTTCCTTATTCTTGGAATTAAAATCAAATAGAGCTAGCCCAATTTGATTTAATTTAAAATCAATTAGAACTTAGAACCATTGTAAAGTGAGTATTGGACATTGAACTTTCATATTCGAACATCTACTACAATTGGTTCTTCCGGGCTGCTATAAGAGGAGAAATCCAGGTATTTTACAATTTTGTAAATTCCATTCTATTTTGGTTTTTGTTTGGGATTCGCCAGAAAAATCTCAATTTGTGTGGTTGTCTGAGGAGAGCCAGAAAACTCAGAAAAGAGGGTTTTTTTTTTTGTAAGCCCAAGTGAAAAAGACACAATTGTGAAGCTTTTAGGTGAACCTATGAAACCTTTTTTGATAATGAACGCTAATATCCCTGTGTGAACATATTAGGAGTGAAGTAACATTCTGTGTGGTTGTTGTTTAACAGTTGGCGAACACACAGGTGAACCACTATAACTCCTTGTCTTGTGGATTGAATGCTTGCTTAATTCTTTATCTTTTATCATTTAGTTTTGTGGAATGTATATGTGGATGTGAATGTTGTAACAATTTGCATTTCAAGCAAGTGTGGAGAATGGTGTAATAGTTTTGAATTTTATTTCAGCAATTTATCTCTTGCCATTCCTTTATCAATTTGAGCTTCAATTTCTGTAATTATTCTAGTAAGGTTGCCCTACCATTTTTATGTTGCATGGTTGTCCTTAGAATAATCAATTCTTAAGATTGCAATTTTTTCTTTTTTTTTTGAATTTATATTTTTCTCTTTCAGTTTAAGTTCTTGATACAAAGATCTTTCTAGAAATCAGGTTGTCCTACCATAAACCTTTGGTTTTTGGTGTAGGGTTGTCCTTAGAATAACTTTTGTATCAATCTCTCAAGATCTGAATTTTGAGGTTGCATTGTGAATTGATTTATTTTAGTTTGGCTATCTATTTAATTTAATTTCACTGTATTTAATTTTAATTTGGCATTGTCCTATTCACCCCCCGCCCCTCCTTTAGGACATATAGCTTGGCCATTTCAAGTGGTATCAGAGCCTAATAGCTCATTCTTATTGCTTTTTATTTGGATTTATTTCCTGAGCTAACGATCTAAGCTATATAAAAAGATGTCAAATTTCGATAACCTTTCAGTCACTAGGCCTCCACCATTTGATGGCTCCAACTATACTTATTAGAAAGCCAGAATGAGGATCTTCTTCAAATCAATGGATGAGTGTGTATGGCAAGCCATAGTGACCGAATGGAAACCCCCTACCATTGAAGTGACTGGAACCGAGGGTTCAAAAATAATGAGAGTGCCTCCTTATTTCTCATGGACTACATTTCAGAAAAGTGAGAGTAGTGCCAATGCTAAAGCACTAAATGCTATCACTTGCGCACTATCACCAGATGAGTTCAAAAGAATCATATCCTGTGATACTGCAAAGCAAGCCTGGGATATATTAGAAATGACCCACGAGGGTACATCGATTGTCAAGAAATTTAAAGTCCAACTCCTCACAACTAAATTTGAAGAAATTCATATGGAGAAAAATGAAATGTTTATGGACTTTTACACTAGATTGAATGACATTGTAAACTCAATGTGGGGTCTTGGCGATAAAATCCCAGAAAGTAAAGTGTGTGCAAAGATACTACGCTCACTTCTTGAACGCTTCAATTCTAAAGTAACCGCGATTCAGGAACTTCGTGATACAGATAATATGAGGGTAGAAGAATTAGTTGGTTCTTTACAAACCTATGAATTAAATTTTAAAGCTCCTAAAGGTAAATCTATCGTTTTAAAATATTCTAAAGGTATTTCTCAAGAAAACTCAGATTTAGAAAATTCAGAAGATGATATGGCACTTTTAGCAAAAAAATTTTACAAGATTTTCAAAAGTAAGAAAATGGTCGATTTTCAAAAGACAAATGAAAAGAAACGATCTAAACTTAAGTCTAGAACTTGGAAGTCTTTGCAAGATAGTCAATGTTACAACTGCCAAAAATATGGGCATTTAGCAAACAAATGTCCTAAAAAGGACAAACCCAAGAAGAAGGGTATGTTGGCTACTTGGGACGAATCATCTGATTCTGAAGCCTCTTTTGAATCAGAAGATTCTGAAACTGAGTCGGGCAATGAAGTAAAAGCCCTTATGACTCTAACCAAGTTCACTTTTTCAGATCACGATGATTCAACTAGTGAAGAAAATTTGCATAGTGATCATGAAAATGAAGAAGTTCTTCAAGATGCTTATAATGCCTTATATAAGGAAAGTTGTAAAATTGCTGTCAAAGTTAAACTTCAAAAAGAAAAGTTTTCTAAACTTAAAAAATGTTTTGAGACTCTTGTTTTAGAAAAATCATAAATTTTAGATTGTTTTGAAAAATCAAAATGTGATTTGAAATTCAAAACCTCCCTGATTGAAGATTTGAAATCTGAAAATGAGAAACTCAAAAATGAAATATCTTCTCTTCTGAGTTTGAAGGACACATGGAGATATACCCAAGGTGATCCAAAGTTAGAAAAACTATTATCCGGATCAAGAAAATATGGTGATCGATCTGTGTTGGGCTATGATAAAAATACATCTCCTAAATAAAAGAATACTCCTCTCAATTTTGTGAAAGGAGAGGTCTCAAACTCAAAAGGAAAAGGTACTTGTCAAGGTTTTTCTAAAATTACAAAAACTTTTCAAAAACCTATAAGTAGCTATTTCAAAAATCAGATCAGAAATCCACTAGCTAAAAAGATAGTTGATTACTTAAGGAGCTCTTAAAATCTAACTCAATAGGTCATTCTTACAACTATAATCAAAAGAAGACAAATTATACTCCTAAACCCAAAACTGTTCTGAAATGGGTTCCTAAAGTTGTCTGCTTGGTTGCCCACACTGCTTTTAAAGCAACAAGCCATTCAAAGTGGTACCTAGAAAGTGGATGCTCCAGGCATATGATAGGAGACAAAGCTTTATTCACCGATCTTAAAGATATGACTGATGGGTCAGTCACATTTGGTGATGGAAGCAATTACAAGATTATTGGCAAAGGTACAGTTCAACTTTACGACCTCCCTTTATTTAAAGATGTTTTATATGTTGAGGGGCTAAAACACAACCTGTTAAGCATATCTCAAATATGCGATAACAACCATAGTGTGAAATTTTCCAATCAAGGTTGTGAGATCATAAATAAAAAGGGTTCTGTAATATTAACTGGTCGCAGAACTTCTGAAAATTGCTATATAGTAAGTGATGGTAGCTCATCTAACCAAAAGTGCTACATGGTCCATACTGATGAGACAGAACTTTGGCATAAATGACTTGGACATGTACATTATCAGAATTTATACAGATTAAGCAAAGGAGAACTAATTAAAGGTCTACCTAAATTGTAAAATGTAGACAAAATACGTGGCGAATGCTAGTACGGTAAACAAACTAGGAGCTCTCACAAAAAGGTGAACTCCAATGCCACATCAAGACCACTCGAGCTTCTCCACATGGATCTTATAGGACCAATTAGAATGGAAAGTTGAGGTGGAAAAAAATACATCTTAGTTATCGTAGATGATTATACAAGATACACTTGGGTTTCATTCTTAAGAGACAAATCAGAAACCCTTGATGACGTGAAAAATATCATCAAACGGATCCAAAATAAAAATTATTCTCAAGTCAGTAAGATCCGTAGTGATCATGGATCCGAATTTGAAAATAACAGTTTTGAAAAATTTTGTAGTGATCAGGGAATATCGCATGAATTCTCTATATCCAAAACACCACAACAAACTGGTATTGTGGAAAGGAAAAATAGAGTGCTTTAAGAAATGGAAAATGTTATGTTGAATAGCATGAAGCTCCCTAGAAATCTATGGGCTGAAGTAGTGAATACTGCCTGCTACATTATTAACGGTGTTTATACTTATAAATCTAATAATAAAATGGCTTATGAAATGTGGTTTGACAAAAAGCCTACTGTCAAATACTTTCGTGTTTTTGGCAGCAAGTGCTACATTTGGCGTGACCGTGAAAACTTGAGAAAATTCGACACTAAAAGTGACGAAGGGACCTTTTTAGGATATTCTTTAAACAGTTGTGCTTATTGTGTATTGAATAACAGGACCGGTGTGATTCAAGAGTCAATTAATGTGGTCATTGATGATCACTTGAATACACCTGCCCCTAGTTCAGATAATGATGAAGTTCTTGTAATTGAAAAATCAGATACTTAATCAAGTGAAATTAATTCTGAATTAAGGACTGTTAAAGATCATCCAACTACTCAAATTCTTGAAAACCCTCTCACTGGTGTGCATACTCGTAGACAATTAGAAGACATATGTAATTACGTATGTTTTATATCCCAGATTGAACCGGTAAACGTAAAAGAGGCACTTTCTGATGAAAACTGAATAGTTGCGATGCAGGAAGAACTTAATCAATTTGTTCGTAATGATGTCTGGTATCTTGTTCCTAGACCTAAAGATAAACACATAATTAGAACAAAATGGATTTTCAAAAACAAGTCTGATGAACTTGAAAATATTATTTGAAATAAAGCAAGACTAGTTGTACAGGGGTATACACAGATTGAAGGTATTGACTATGATGAAACCTTTGCTCCTGTATCTCATCTTGAATCTATCAGACTTTTTATATCCATCGCATTTGTTGAGAAGTTTAAAATTTTTCAAATGGATGTGAAGAGTGCCTTTTTGAATGGCGATTTACATAAGAGGTGTATGTGGAACACCCTACAGGGTTTGAAGACACTAAGTTTACTAATCATGTATATCGTCTTAAAAAAGCTCTCTATGATCTGAAACAAGCTCACAGGGCATGGTACGAAAAATTGACTAAGTTTTTACTGAGTCACAATTTTCAAATGGGTAGTGTCGATAAGACGCTCTTTGTTAAGAAGTATAACAATGATATTCTATTGGTAAGATTTATGTAGATGATATTATTTATGGATCAACGCGTACTAACATGACTGTTGAGTTTGTAGAGTTAATGAAATCTAAATTCAAAATGAGCATGGTTGGAGAATTAAATTATTTTCTAGGGTTGCAAGTAAAACAACAACCTGATGAAATTTTTATTTCTCAAACTAAGTATGCTTTGAACTTGATTAAGAGGTTCAGATTTGAGAATGGTAAGAATTTTGATACACCTATGAGTACAACTCTAAGACTGTCAAAAGATTCTATAAGTAAAGATGTAGATCTTAAATTGTATCATAGCATGATTGGTAGTTTGCTTTACTTAACTGCCAGTAGACCTGATATTACTTTAAGTGTTGGAATTTGTGCTAGATATCAGTATAATCTTAAAGAATCTCACTTAACTGTCGTTAAGAAAATTATTAGATATGTTGTAAGTTCAGTTAATTTGGGTCTTTGGTATCCTTATGATACTAGTGTTCAATTGGCTGGGTATTCGGATGCTGATTGGGCTGGTAATATCGATGACAGAAAATCAACCAGTGGTGGTTGTTTTTACATTGAAAACTCTTGGTTTCTTGGTTTAGTAAGAAGCAAAGTTCCATATCACTCTCAATTGCTGAGGCTAAATACATTGCAGCTGGAAATGCATGTACACAGCTGGTTTGGATGAAACGTATGTTGAGTGATTATGGTATCGCACAAGATTCAATGATTTTATACTATGATAATTCTAGTGCGATAAATATTTTAAAAAATCCAATCTAGCATTTACGTACTAAGCACATTGACATTAGATTTCATTATATTCGTGAATTAGTGGAAGAAAAAGTAATATCCTTAGAATACATACCAACTGAGACTCAGCTTGGTAACTTACTCACTAAACCGCTTGACAAAAGTAAGTTTAATAAATTGAAATTTGATCTTGGTATGTGCAATTTAAAATGATAGATCATGCATCTCTGTATCATAGTGTATATATATTAAACACTTTAATACATTAAATTTTAAAATTTGTTGAAAATCGCATATTTTTTCTGGTACACAACCAGTCGAGAACGAGCTCAAGGATGTCCGCCGGCCAGTCATGGAGCGCGCTTTTTTACTTTATTTGGGGGAAAAATCTCATCTTTTTCATTCTATTTCTCTTCTCCAACGAGCCGAGCTACAACCCATCGAAACTCTCTGTTTGATTCCTTCAGGTTAGAGTATTTTTACTTGTTTTCTTGAAGAATCATAGTCTTCTCTTAGATTTCTTGATTGTAGCTCTCTATTTCAACTCGTTCTTCTAGATATTGGGGTTTTCTTCCTCTCTTGCTAAATCTAGAGAAATCCATCTCTATTTTCTTAAAATTTCTAGTATTTCTTTCAGAAAATGGACTCTAGAGGTAAAAAGAAAAATCCTAGAGGTGCTTCTTCTTCTAGATCAAATATTATCACTAGACACCATCTTAGGGCTTCGGAAGATGATCCACCATATGTACGTGATTTGCGTATGCGCAATGTGATAGTTGAAAAGGCCGTTGATTTAAACCATATCGTTCCTTTCAGTCTTCTTCCTCTCCTTCAATTTGTAGGTTGGGAAAATATTTTACGCTGGGACGGGTTGACATACCAGTTGTCACGCCCCAGACTCGGTAACCGGAATCACAAGGGACCTGATGGGCGGTTCTGACCTTAACAGCCTCCATAGTACCCCATTCTTGGCTCCTGAGGCAGGTTCCGATCCTGGGATCCTATAAGGAGGATTTTCATTACAGTATAATCATTACCAATATGAGCATACCCAAGATCACAGCAAATACATCTGAGAATAAGAAAGGAACACATCACAAAATCCACTAAGAATTTGAACTTTTACAATCATCCATAAGGTCCAAAAGGACATATATGAGATAAAAGGAGAGGAGGGAAAGGTCGGCAACACTGGAGTCCTCAAAAGCTCCGCTCTACTCCATGCGCTGCTGCTACGATACCTGCGTAGAATCTCCTGCACGCATCAATCGTGCATAAGCTTATAGAAGCTTAGAGGGTGGTGAAAGTGTCTGACAATGGTGCACAGAAGAATAGTAGGAGATGTAAGAAGGGAAATGTGCTCAATGGGAAAATCACTAACCTTACCAAGGCTTATCATGAATATGATGCAATGAGTACTGGATGTTAAACCAAGGTAATGCATGAAGGGGGCTTGTACAACCAATGCTAATGCGATGCAAGTAATGCCAGTGCTCATATCCAAATCATAAGTCAAGTACATTTCCAATCATAAGGAAATCACCGGGGTCCATTACACTGCTGAATGACTGTCGCTCTACAGACCTCGCACAGTCAAACGAGAATAAGAGACCTCACTACCCACCTGTGGACAGCCAATCACCAACAAGGCCTCACAGTAGCGGACCCATTTACGAGCTAGTCAGACTCAGCCTAGCAATGCCCACTACACACCAGGCAGGTAAGACCACACCCCTATCCAACCGACTACACGACAGTGGGAGTCGCAGCCTAACGGTATAAGGCCCTCGTACGCTCATGTATTCCACCCGGTCACGGCGTTGGAGTAGATCCTTGGTACCATGGAAGTTTTGGGAATTTCACCCATGGGCATCGTATGCACCCGGTATGCTTAATTAATATTTTCGATGTCCACACATACGACCATCCACGAATATCCCTGCGGAGGTAAGGCCCTGATGAAGTAAGAGCAGATATCCACATGCTATGCAATGCCAGATGCATGAATCACACAATCACCCATGCATCAATCCCAAGCATTCATCTCTCAGGGAGATACCAACATGTCCTACACAATGCCACAACCATGGCCAATCATTCCTCAACCAAGCATGCATATGATGTGTATGAGAGTGGGCCATGAAGATGAATAAGGGTGTCAATACGGTGGAGATGAACTCTCTACCTAACCATAAAGGGTGTAGGTACTTAACTAATTTCTCATAAGGAATACAACCTCTAGTGGAGGCCCATATACCTGGGGTAGTCCACAAGACTAAGGAGAACAATGGTATGGGCCTAAATAGTGAGATGGCTTAGCAAGGTTCTATGGTGGGCCTTTAACCACTCATAAAAGCCCTTGGGCCTACCTTAAGGGCACCAACGTGGACATCCAACCACAATTGGTCCCTAAGAGGTAGCCCATCTCTAATTGATCACGAATCAAGGACCAAGGCCCATGCAACATCAAAAATAAGAAATGAGCAGCCATAATTATATCATAACACTCATGTTGGGCTTCAGAAAGGGCGGCCCAAGGCCTACCCAAAATATGGGTTCAAGGAGAACACACATAACCCAACTCATATATAAGACTATGGGCCCATAAAGGAAAGGTTAGGGCCCAACATAAAGGCCACTAATCCCATATATTATGGTGGCCTAGTGGGCGGCCCATTGCTCAAACCACATGGGCAATGTCATACTCTTAGTCAAGTAAGTTGGGCCTACAACTCGGCCAAAGTATAAAGTTGATTTGATGGGCAATCAAGGGCCCATCTACTTGTGTAATCTGGCCCACTAACCCAACATAATAGTATAGTAAAATGGCCCAATAGTTCAATGGGTCTATCTGGAAGGTTCCAACCCAATTGGGCCTAAAGAGTTCAACAACTAGCTACTATCATGGACCCAATTAAATTCAACTGTGGTGGGCCTCAAAAGTGCATTTATTAAGCCCAAAATTTAAGAAACTAAAGGTATCAATTATCTCCTCTAATACCTTCATAAGTGTGGTGGGCCTCACTCCTCAAAATTTCAGCCCAAGTCCAAGCATAATTATAACATGTTGTTGTCCTAAATTTGGGCACTCCATTGGAGTGGGCCCAAGGCCTCTAAAACTCTGGAAATTGAGGGCCATGGCCCCTCATCATGCATACAATTAGAGGAAACCCAAAAATATGGCCCACCATAAAGAGAAATATTTTTGAATTTTGGTTTTTATCAATCATATTGCTGGACTGCACAATAGAAAAATTAGGAGTCCAGCCATCTTGGACCATTTTTTTTTTGGATGCCCTAAATGGGTCATTTGAGGTTGAAATTTTACAGAGTGATACTTCCAAATGTGGGCCACACCCCCACAAAATTTTAGAATTTTTAGATATTTATAAGTATTTTAATTAGTTTAAACAAAATACACTGTCCATGAAATCGGATAGACCTGAACGTCCCAACGTGGTGGGCCAGTCCGGCCCTTGCCACGGTGTGTACAGGGGTCCATTGGCCCTGAAATTTGGTAGGTGGGTCCTACCTTAAGTAGGCCACCCCTGAATAAATGTTTATAATTTTTAAACACCTATAGATATTTTAATAAATTTCAGAAATCCAACTGCCCATGGTGGAATGTTGCTGGAATAGTGTAGAAAATTCAGACTGTCCACCTCACTTGGACCATACCTTTGGGACCTCAATCAAGGTCAGATAGAGCTGAAATTTGGAGAACATCAAGATGATATCCCCACCTTTCAGAAAAGTTTATTTTATGGGTATGAATAGTCCCCCAAACAGTCCCAAAATCTGGTCCAAAAACAACCAGAAATTGTCCAGAAAATTCTGGACAACAACATGTACTTAGATAAAATTTATTATATAGGTTAAATAAAAAGGAAAACACATTAATAGAGGATGATGTAGCCTTCCTTAGTGGGCCCCACAAATGTCCATGTCATAATCCAAAGCTAACACACCTTGCATGCATCATTAAGGCAGCAAGTAGGACACCCAAAATCAAACAATGGGCAGTTTGGGCATCCCACCTTGCTGAAATTTATGGATGTCCTAGGCCCACCAAATGAGCCACACACATCAAGAAATAAAATGAGAGAAAAGAGAGATAGAAGGACAATCCAGTCATAGGGAAAGGGCTCCGCCACTATTGAGCCCTCCCTAGATCAATCACAGCCATACATCATACATAGATTTACATTTATAACATGAATCTTGCACATGCATGGCCTATAATTAAAATGCATGGTGAGGATGCCATCCCCACCATGGTTATAAGGTGTAGATGACCCAAACATAATATGATATGAAAGAAAATGGTCATGATGGGGCCCATAGAGAAAGGCCCCTTGCATGGATCATGCATGCATAAGATAGGCCATTAGGCCACAACCATGGGATTGTGTGGGATCTCCACCATTGATTGGTGGGTCCTACACTTCCATCATAAAAAAAAAGAAAACATCAAGGCTATAGAAAATAGATTTTTACATCTAAAAGGACACCCACCTCAAAGATGACCACCAAACTTTCACACTAAGGTCCTTTAGCACCAAGGGAGATGGATCAATGGTGGAGATATGGTTTCAAGGGTTAGATGGTGGGGGATTAAGGAGGAAGGTGGCTGGAAAAATGGAGGAAAATGGGCTGGAGAAATGGAGGAAAATTGCTAGAGAAGAAGAGAAGAGAGAGAAATGAGAAAGAGAGGGAGAATCTTTTTAAAGAAAGTAATCATTAACCTATGGTGATACAAATAATGTTGCTAGGGTAGGTTAGGTGTGGGTGGTGTGTGAGGTCTTAGTAGTGTGAGTTATGGAGATTTAGGTGGTGTGTGTAGTGTGTGTTGAAACTTGTGCAAAAGAGAGAGTGTGGGCCACATGCACCACTCCAAGGTGGGCCACATGATCGAAATCAAGGGCCATAGAATGAAACGTACACAACTTATGATCCACATATCGGATGGACGCACAAGACGCGGCGTTGGAACCGCGGCTACAATGCGGTCGCAATGGCATAGATCTCAGCTCGATCCGAGTTGGGTCTACATGACCGGACTCAAGGATGACCGCAACACTATCTGAGGGTCGCGGGTCATCGAAATTCAACCGATAGGACCGCGAGACCACAAGAAATGAAATGCATACTTACACACACATATGCACACATGCAAACTTGGGTCGGGTCTCGCAACCCTCCCTACCAATAAAAAGAATTTCGTCCTCGAAATTGACTAATCCAAGACAGAATAAAAGAGAACATGACGCAGGGATGAACGTGATAAGGTCGATCACCGTCTTCCTCAAGGATAACTACTCCGAATCCACGGAGCTTCTCTGGACTCCTCACAGAGACTTCTCGAATCCACGAGGAAAGAAAGCAGGAAGATAGAAATAAATTCTAATAAATTCAAAATTAATTGATGAATTCCCAAAATCGAGTTCACAACCCTTTAAATAAGGGAACCAAGCAATAAGAAAGAAATCAGACTCAAATTGCAACTAAAACTCCTAGAATTCGTAACTTACTATAAATAGTAAACTTATTATTTATAGACAGTCATGATGTCTACTAGTGCGCAAGGTTTTCGGCCAAAAATAGTAAGTGTCCTATTTGGCCTCACCAAACCGTTCTCCTAATTATCCTAAGCACTTTTCATGTTGGACACAACTCCTAAAGCCCAACGGATGAAAAGTTATACTCAAACTAAAACTTACTATTTATAGTAAAAACAAAATTAAAACGAGGAAACGACCGTCGATCAGGGGGTTTCTCATAAATCTGGGCTCCGCAACCCAGCATAGCTGGGTTGGTTGGCTAAAGTAGCTCGTTCTACCCCAAAATCATATATTTTACGTCGGATAACTCATTCCGGATTGTGAGATACGCCCGATCTATGGTTAGATGGTCCGGATCACTTCTGTCGCCGACCGTGCCTTTTCTGATCCATCTTGGCCATGAAATTGTCCGCGACCCGCTCTACATCAGTCCCCTCCACTTGAAAAGAACTCGTCCTCGAGTTCTCCTCCTGTGCTAGTTCATGATACTCGGTCAGGTCCGCAACGTTGAAAGTCCGTGAGATCGCCATGTCATCTGGAAGATCAACAACATAAGCATTGTCATTGATCTTTCGGATGATCGGTACCGGTCCAATCTTCTTATTCTTCAGCTTGTTGTACGTCCCGGTCGAAAATCTTTCTTTTCGCAAATGGACCATTACTTGGTCACCCACCTCGAACACCTTTTGTCGACGATGCTTGTCCGCTTGTTCCTTGTACTTTTTGTTCGAGGCATATAGCTTAGTCTGCACCTCCGCATGAATACCCATGATCCTATCTGCCATATGTTCTGCTGCAATACTCATGCCTGGGAGCTTGGGCAGAGGGACCAAGTCTAGTGTGTGGCAAGGTACTCGTCCGTAAATAACCTGGAACGGGGATTTCCCTGTCGAGAGGTTCAACATGTTGTTGAATGCAAACTCCGCTTGAGACAAGGCCAAATCTCACTGCTTCCGTTTTTCTCCTGAAATACATCGAAGGAGGTTTCCCAAAGTACGATTCACAACTTCGGTCTGCCCATCAGTCTGTGGGTGGTAAGCACTGCTGAATTGAAGTCGTGTATCGAATCGAGTCCACAAAGTCCGCCAAAAGTGGCTAATGAACTTCATGTCACGATCAGAAGTAATGGTCTTAGGGACCCCGTGTAGCCGTACGACCTCCCTGAAGAATAAATTCACCACATGTGTTGCATCAAGGGTCTTCTTGCATGGGATAAAGTGCGCGATCTTGGAGAAACGATCGACCACTACGAACACCGAATCCATGCCGCGTTGTGTTCGTGGAAGACCAAGTACGAAGTCCATTGATAAATCCTCCCAAGGACCGTCAGGCACAGGTAACGGGGTGTAGAGGCCCGTATTCTGAGATTGTTCCTTGGAGGTCTTACAAATATGACAACGTTGTACAGCTCTTCCCACATCACGTACTAAATGCGGCCAGTAATACCGCTCTTCCACAAGAGCTCGCGTCTTGTCTCGCCCAAGGTGTCCACCGAGGCCACCTCCATGTAGTTCCTGAATAATCTGCTCCCTTAGAGAACTTTGGGGGATGCACAATCGATTCCCTTTGAAGAGAAAACCATCCTGTATATGAAAGTCACTGGGGTGACCTTCTTGGCACTTCAACTAAGAATCTTTGAAGTCTTTATCATCGGCATATAGCTCCTTGAGACAGTCAAAGCCGACCACCTCATTGCTTACCGTAACAAGTAGTGACGCACGACGGCTAAGTGCATCAGCCACCTTATTCTTCTGACCTGACTTATGCTTCAAAACAAACGTAAATTTCTGTAAAAATGAAACCCATCTAGCATGCACACGATTCACGTTAGTCTGACTATTAATAAACTTTAATGCCTGATGGTCGGTGTACAGAACAAACTCCCTTTGAATCAGATAATGCCGCTAATGTCGCAGCGCATGAACAACTGCGTACAACTCAAGCTCGTAAGTCGACCACTTCTTTCGGGCTTCACTGAGCTTCTCGCTATAGAAGGCTACCGGCCTACCTTCCTGTGATAATACTCCTATTCCGACATATGAAGCGTCACACTCCACCTCAAACAATTTATCGAAATTAGGAAGCACCGAGACCGGTGTTGTAGACAAACGATGCTTGATCTCATGAAAGCTCTTGTCAGCTTGATCGGTCCACTGGAACGGCCCTTTTTTCATGCAGTCTGTTATTGGCGGGACTATGGTGCTAAAATCTCGTACAAATCGACGATAGAAAGTCGCCAATCCATGAAAACTCCTCACCTCATGAATGTTTATCGGGATCGGCCATTCCCTAATAGCTCGCACCTTTTCATTGTCCACCCGAATGCCTGTGGACGTTACAACGAATCCTAAAAACAACAGGCTGTCAGTTAAAAAGTTACACTTTTTTAAGTTGAGGTACAACTTGTTATCTTGTAGGACCTGCAGCACCTGCCTGAGATGTTTCTTGTGCTCCGCCTCATCCTGGCTATATATCAATATGTCATCAAAATATACTACCACAAATCGGCCAGTGAACGGTTTTAGAACTTGATTCATCAAACGCATAAAAGTACTTGGTGCGTTCGATAGGCCGAAAGGCATGACCAGCCACTCATACAACCCTTCTTTTGTCTTGAATGCCGTTTTCTATTCATCACCGGGTCGAATACGAATTTGATGGTACCCACTCTTTAGATCGAGTTTAGAGAACACTTTAGCCCCTCCTAACATATCGTGCATGTCGTCTAACCGTGGTATTGGAAACTGATATTTAATAGTAATTTTGTTAATTGCTCGGCTGTCGACACACATGCGCCAGCTTCCATCTTTTTTTGGCGTTAATAATGCTGGTACAGCACATGGGCTCATGCTCTCTCTCAATAGACCCTTACAGATCAATTCCTCCACTTACCCCTGAAGTATCTCACACTCCTTCGGACTCATCCAATAATGAGGGCGATTGGGCAGGCTAGCCCCAGGGACAAGGTCTATGTGATGTTGGATGTCTCTCATAGGGGGCAATCCATCAGGTAAATCTTCAGGCCAGACTTCTTTGAATTCGTTTAGTAACAGTCTTAAGCTTGGAGGGATATTTGAGGGTTCCTCTTTCTCGCCCTTCACCACTACGGCATATACCTCGCCGGTTTCCTTGGACTCCATAAAATCCTGAATGGTCAAGAGAGAACTTCCCTCCAATTTAGAGGCTTCAGGGTGGTTCCCTGGTGCCATAGGGGCAAGGATTATTTTTCGACTATCCTTGACGAATATGTAGAATTGTCTCGGCCCTGATGGGTCGCATCACGGTCCGACTGCCAGGGTCGACCGAGTAGCATATGGCAGGCTTCCATGTCAATCACGTCACAAAGTATCTGATCCTTATAATGTTTACCAATTGAAAACGAGATAGTGCATTGTTCAGTTACTTTGGTCTCGTTCACTTTTTTTATCCAGCCAATTGAGTACGGGGAAGGATGTTTCGTCGTTGGTAGCTGCAACTTATCCACCATCACTCTTGAGACGATGTTCTCGCTGCTACCACTGTCTATGATCACATCACAGACCTTTCCGTTGACAGTGCACCAAGTACGAAATATATTGTGCCGCTGTGGATGTAATTCCTTTCGTGGGGTATACAGTAGTCGCCTCACAACGAGAGATTCGCCACGATCCTCGCCTGTCACTTCATCGCCACCTGCTATTTCTTCAGTGGTTTGTTCATATTCATCAAAGCCATGATCTTCTTCTACGGCCTCATCTTCAGTGCCCCCTTCGTTTATAGTCAAGTGTGCTGCCGGACGTTGAGGACAAGTGTTTGATAAGTGGCCTGGTTGGCCACAGCGGTAACAATTGTTCGGCCTTGGTCGAGCATGAGGATTCGAAATCCTACTCGGGCCCGCTGTTATGGGTGCTACCCGTTGAGGTCTGTATGGTCCGCTCCCCGTATCACGGTTTGCGGGTGGAGGAGGTTGAGGACGTTCTCCTACCGGATCTTTTCCTTGAGCCAGCACTGGATCCTGTGTGGGACCTGTCATAGGAGGTCAATTTGAAGTATAGGGACGAGCAGGAGCTCTTGCAAGTTGTGTTTCTGCCCTTCCTGCCAATTGAACTGCTTCATCTACGGTCCCGACTGGGTACATCTGAACTCGATCCTGAATTACCGGTCGCAACCCACCTATAAATCGTGCCACTTTCTGTGACTCAGATTCTGATAAATCGTTTCGTGTAGCCAACTGCTGCAATTCTTCAGTGTAATCTGTAACAGTTCAATTTCTTTGTCGGCAATTCTGGTATTGCTGGAATAATATCTGCTCATAATCACTAGGGAGAAATCGTGAACGAAGAAGACGTCTCATCCGAGGCCATGATGCGATGGGCGCCTTGTTCTAGCGGGTTCGTGAGAGTTGCAATTGTTCCCACCATGCAGAAGCACCAGATTTTAATTTAAACGCTACCAATTTCACCCTTTTATGATCTGGCACATCCATATAATCGAAATATCTCTCTACTTCGGCTAGCCAATCGAGAAAATATTCGATAGGTAATAAACCGTTAAAACTAGGAAGTTCAGCTTTACCTCGATAGTCTCTTTTAGCACGATCTAGACAATTGCCTCCATGGATTGGCCGTCGGTCAAAACCTTCATTAATTTCCTCATCGCTGGAACTAGAATCATCTGGTGTAGCCCTACGATTTACCGCTGGTAGTGCTCTGCGATAATCAGGGTCACGTCGTACAGCAACCACGGGTGGTGGGGTGACCATAAGTGGTGGAGCACCGCCTAGGGTTCGGGGCGGAAGTAGCGCATCCGCAAGACGGTCGAGGGTTGCCTGTAGCCCTTGCATGGTCAACTGACTCTCCCGATAGAAAGCTTCCATTCTTTCCGAAAGATAACGAATCCCTGGATCACCGTCCATAGGATTTTGATTCATACCTTCGTTGTTTGCCATCGGCCCGAGGGAAAACCTTGCTCTGATACCAAATTGACACAGGGATGAACGTGATGAGGTCGATCACCGTCTTCCTCAAGGATAACTACTCCGAATCCACGGAGCTTCTCTGGACTCCTCACAGAGACTTCTCGAATCCACGAGGAAAGAAAGCAGGAAGATAGAAATAAATTCTAATAAATTCAAAATTAATTGATGAATTCCCAAAATCGAGTTCACAACCCTTTAAATAAGGGAACCAAGCAATAAGAAAGAAATCAGACTCAAATTGCAACTAAAACTCCTAGAATTCGTAACTTACTATAAATAGTAAACTTATTATTTATAGACAGTCATGATGTCTACTAGTGCGCAAGGTTTTCGGCCAAAAATAGTAAGTGTCCTATTTGGCCTCACCAAACCGTTCTCCTAATTATCCTAAGCACTTTTCATGTTGGACACAACTCCTAAAGCCCAACGGATGAAAAGTTATACTCAAACTAAAACTTACTATTTATAGTAAAAACAAAATTAAAACGAGGAAACGACCGTCGATCAGGGGGTTTCTCATAAATCTGGGCTCCGCAACCCAGCATAGCTGGGTTGGTTGGCTAAAGTAGCTCGTTCTACCCCAAAATCATATATTTTACGTCGGATAACTCATTCCGGATTGTGAGATACGCCCGATCTATGGTTAGATGGTCCGGATCACTTCTGTCGCCGACCGTGCCTTTTCTGATCCATCTTGGCCATGAAATTGTCCGCGACCCGCTCTACATCAGAACACCACCATCACATAGTAATCATCATACAAGAAAGGCAATAAAAACAATCATATATCTATCAGTCATCAAACAAATGGGGATAACACTCTCTAATCTCGGCCTCGCGTTCCCAAGACGCTTCAGCCTCCGAATGATGACCCAATTGCACTTTCACCAAGGGAATGACCTTAGTCCTGAGGACCTGCTCCTTCCGATCAAGAATACGAATCGGCTGCTTAATGTAAGAAGCATCCTCACGGACCTCAAGTGGCTGCCAATCAATCACAGGAATAGTGTCCGACCCACATTTTCTCAACATAGAAACATGAAACACGTCGTGGATCATGGACAACTCAGGAGGTAAGGCAAGCCTATAGGCCACAGCGCCTACGCACTCGGTTATCTCAAAAGGTCCAATAAATCTCAGGACGAGCTTGCCCTTCACACCAAAGCGAACCACGCATTTCATAGGCGAGACCTTGAGATACACCATGTCCCTAACTACGAACTCGAGGGGTCGACACCGACGATCAGCATAACTCTTCTGCCGGCTCTGAGCTGTGCGCATCCTCTGCCTAATAACATCAATAGCCTCTGACGTCTGTTGCACAAGCTCGGGACCTAAGAGACAGCTCTCTCCAACCTTGGTCCAACAACTAGGAGATCTGCATGGCCTATCATAAAGTGCCTCGAAAGGAGCCATGCCGATAGTCGATTGATAACTGTTGTTGTATGCAAACTCGGCGAGGCGCATATGCTCATCCCAACTGTCCGCAAAGTCGATCACACAAGTCCTGAGCATATCCTCTAGGATCTGGTTGACCCTTTCGGTCTGCCCATCCGTCTGCGGATGATAAGCGGTGCTGAGATGCAAAGTGACCCCCAGTGCTTGCTGAAAACTCCTCCAAAACTGAGATGTAAACCTAGAGTCTCGGTCCGAAACAATCGAAACTGGGACACCGTGCAGTCTCACTATCTCCTCAATAAATATCCTCGCCAACCGGTCCATAGACCAAGAGGCACGTACTGGAATGAAATGAGCCGACTTTGTCAAACGATCGACGATAACCCAGATGGTATCGTGACCGCGCTGAGTCCTTGGAAAACCTGTGATGAAATCCATCGATATGTGCTCCCACTTCCACTCTGGAATGCTCAACGGCTGCAAGGGACCAGGGGGTCTTTGATGATCGGCCTTGACACGCTGGCATGTGTCACACTCAGCCACAAAACTCACAATCTGGCGCTTCATCCCCTGCCAGAAGTACTGCCTCCTCATATCACGATACATCTTCGTAGAGCCCGGGTGGATAGTAAGTCTCGATCGGTGTGCCTCGGTCATCAGATCACGACATAACTCTAGAACGTTCGAGACACACAACCGGCCCCTGAAGCATAACCCACCATCGAAACCAATATGCCAATCTAACTGCTCCACGGAGGCGGCCTCTGATCGGTACTCCTGAAGTGACTCGTCCGTCTGCTGAGCCTCGATCACCCTAGCCACCAAGGAGGGTTGAATCGACAAGCTCGAAAGCTGAACAATGGAAGACTGCAAATCGAACTCAAAGTCAAACTCTGAAACATCCTCGAGCATCTGCCACTGTCCAACCATCATATGTGCCACCAGGCCTCGTGGCTGACGGCTGAGCGCATCCGCCACCACATTCGCCTTGCCCGGGTGGTACTGAAGGTCAAAATCATAATCCTTTAGCAACTCCATCCATCGCCTCTGCTGCAGGTTTAACTCGGACTGCGAAAATAGATACTTCAAGCTCTTATGATCCGAGAAGAGCTCAAACCTGACCCCATATAGATAATGCCTCCACACCTTCAGTGCGAATACAATTGCTGCAAGCTCTAAATCATGAGTGGGGTAGTTCAGCTCATGGACCTTGAGCTGACGCGAGGCATATGCTACTGGCTTCCCGTGCTGCATCAGTACAGCACCCAAGCCAACTCTAGAGGCATCAGTATAGACAACAAAACCCTCACTCCCATTAGGAAGAGTGAGGACAGGAGCGGACGTGAGGCAGTCCTTCAACTCCAAAAATGCCTTCTCGCAAGCGTTACTCCAGACGAACTCGATGCCCTTCCGCGTCAACCGGGTCAGCGGTGCCGCAATACGGGAGAAACCCTCGATAAATTGTCGATAATATCCCGCTAGACCAAGGAAGCTGCGAATCTCAGACACATTAGTGGGCTGACCCCACTGACGCACTGCATCAACCTTCAAGGGGTCCACAGCGACACCCTCCCTTGTCACCACATGACCAAGGAACTTCATCTCCTCTTGGTAAAACTCGCACTTCTCCAGCTTCGCATACAGCTGGTGGGCACGAAGGGTCTTAAGTACAATCCGTACGTGCTCGGCATGGTCCTCACGGCTCCTCGAATATACAAGAATATCATTAATGAATACCACCACGAACTGATCGAGGAACGGCCGAAAGACCTCGTTCATCAGCTGCATGAATATGGCGGGAGCGTTGGTCAGTCCGAACGACATGACCAGGAACTCGAAGTGACCATAACGTGTCTGAAACGCCGTCTTCGGAATGTCCTCCTCTCGGACCCGAATCTGATGGTAACCGGAACGTAAGTCTATCTTGGAAAAATACTGCGCACCCTGCAAATGATCGAACAGATCATCAATACGGGGAAGCGGGTATCGGTTCTTGATGGTGACTCTGTTGAACTCACGATAATCTACACAGAGTCGCAACGAGCCATCCTTCTTCTTCACAAACAATACCGGGGCTCCCCAAGGTGAACTGTTGGGACGAATGAAACCTAACTCCCGAAGCTCATCCAACTGCTCCTTCAGTTCTCGCAACTCTAACGGTGCCATCTGGTAGGGGGCCTTTGAGATAGGAGCAGTACCAAGCACCAAATTTATCTGGAACTCCACCTATCGACGTGGCGGTAAACTCGGAATCTCCTGAAACACATCCGGGTACTCACAAATAACTGGTAGCTGCTTAATACTCTCTGTTACAGAATCCTCAACGACCGAAGCCAAGAAGCTAGATAACAGCTCTCTTCTAGGCTCGGCGACGAACTGAAACACTGGAAAGCCTGGAATATGAAATGTAAGTGTCCTCGCAGCACAGTCTAAGACGGCACGATACTCCGCAAGCCAGTCCATACCTAGAATCACATCAAATCCTACCATCGACATCACGAACAAATCGGCAGGAAGGAACATCTCACCCACTAACACCGGGCAAGAAGGACAGCGACAGGTCAATATCACAGACTTCCCCATGGGAGTCAAAACGGTCAAGGCTTTAGACACGGACTCCGATGGAATACCGGTCGATCGGTAAAACTACTTGGCCACAAACGAATGGGAAGCACCAGAATCAAACAAAACATGAGCAATGCAAGTAGAAATAAGAAGAATACCCTCAACGACTCCACCGGTCGACGACTGCGGGTCCTGGCCTGGTGCCTGCTGCCCAGAATAAAAGCGGCCCGAGCTGGTAGGGGAAGCAATCCGAAAGACTAATGGTCCTGAGTCTGAGCCTGCTGGGCTGCTATACACACTGGACCTAAGGATCGAACAACATATGGATATCCCCTCTGTTGATGCTGCTGCTGCTGCTGCTGTCTCTGCTGAGGAGGTCTGCCTGGCTGCCTCTACTGCTGAGGAGGAGCCCTAGGAGCGGTGGGTGGAAGCTGAGCTCTCTGCTGCTGTTGAGGAGGACGAGGAGGAGGCAACTGCGGTGGCCTCTGCTGCTGAATGGGGAGAGGGCACTCACGCCTCCGATGCCCAGTCTGTCCACAGCCGAAGCATACACCTAAAAAGGGGCCAGAATATGAGGCGGCTAGCGGTGCCGAAGATGATGAAAAAGCCACTGTCTGAACCGTGGGCTGTCGAAATCCTGATCTGCCTCTCTATCTCTGCTGACGGTGCTACCTGGAACTGCCGGCTGGTACTCTCCTCTTCCGGTCTCCACCGGAACTCTGCTCTCTCGACCTTTGGGCCATAGCCCAGTCCTCCTCATAAACTAGTGCTCGATGCACAACCTGGTCGAACGTCTCCAAGCAATGCCCTATAACATGGCTGCGAAGGGCAGGGCGTAAACCAGTAACAAAACGACGGTCTCTCATCTTCTCATCACTGGTCAGATGAGGAGTAAATCTAGACAAGGCCATGAAACGGGCCTCATACTGAGATACAGTCATATCACCCTGCACTAGGGCTCAAACTCAATCGCCCGCTGGATATGAACATGTTCAGGGAAAAACTTTTGGTCAAAACGGGTCACGAACTCTTCCCATGTCCAAACGAACTGAGGTCCAACCATCCTAGATATGGATGACCACCAATGACGGGCCTCACCATGAAGGAGATAGGTGGCAAGGGATACTCTCTGGCCTGCAGGACACTGTATAGTGTCAAAAATCCTCTCAACCTCAGTGCGGTAAGCCTCGGCGGCAGAAGGGTCAGGATCACCACTAAATCTTGGGGGATCATGCTGTCGGAACTCTCGGGCTATGACACTAGCATGGGGTAAGTCAGACCGCCTGAAAACCTCAACGGTAGCTGGCTGACGGGTCTGCAATAAGCTGCATCAACTGCTGAAAATGCTCAGCTTTGATAGGTACTGTCGAAAAGGTAGGGGCGGCACTCGCCTCAGGTGGAGGCACGGGTGTAGCCGACGGGGTAGGAGCCTCAGTAACTGGAACAGCAGGCTGAGTAGGGGGAATAGGTGGGGGAACCAGAGCAACTGGAGGTACAGGCGCTACGGGCTCAACTGGAGGAACAGGCCGGATCGGGACCTTAGGAATCGGATCCTCAACTATTGGAGCAGGACGTGCTCGAGTAGGATGGGTACCTCGGGCACCACGACCACGGACGCCACGACCACGAGTGTCACGACCATGCGACATCGTCTACAAAATAATGATGACGTAAGGAATCAGGTCAGTTACAGGCTCAATACGGAGCGAAAGGAAGGATCTCGGGACACTACTTGCCCCATGTTCTTGGCAGACATGTGATGTTCCCTAGATTCATTCCAGAATTACTTGTTATGCTCTGATACCAACTCCTGTCACGCCCCAGACTCGGTAACCGGAATCACAAGGGACCCGATGGCCGATTCTGGCCGTAACAGCCTCCATAGTACCCCATTCTTGGCTCCCGAGGCAGGTTCCGATCCTTGGATCCTATAAGGAGGATTTTCATTACAATATAATCATTACCAATATGAGCATACTCAAGATCACAGCAAATACATCTGAGAATAACAAAGGAACACATCACAAAATTCACTAAGAATTTGAACTTTTACAATCATCCATAAGGTCCAAAAGGACATACATGAGATAAAAGGAGAAGAGGGAAAGGTCGGCAACACTGGAGTCCTCAAAAGCTCCGCTCTACTCCACGTACTGCTGCTACGATGCCTGCCTAGAATCTCCTGCACGCATCAATCGTGCATAAGCTTATAGAAGCTTAGAGGGTGGTGAAAGTGTGTGACAATGGTGCACAGAAGAATAGTAGGAGATGCAAGAAGGGAAATGTGCTCAATGGGAAAATCACTAACCTTACCAAGGCTTATCATGAATATGATGCAATGAGTACTGGATGTTAAACCAAGGCAATGCATGAAGGAGGCTTGTACAACCAATGCTAATGCGATGTAAGTAATGCCAGTGCTCATATCCAAATCATAAGTCAAGTACATTTCCAATCATAAGGAAATCACCGGGGTCCATTACACTACTGAATGACTGTCGCTCTACGGACCCCGCACAGTCAAACGAGCATAAGAGACCTCACTACCCGCCTATGGACAGCCAATCACCAACAAGGCCTGACGGTAGTGGACCCATTTACGAGCTGGTCAGACTCAGCCTAGCAATGCCCACTACACACCAGGTAGGTAAGGCCACACCCCTATCCAACCGACTACATGACAGTGGGAGTCGCAGCCTAACGGTATAAGGCCCTCGTAAGCTCATGTATTCCACCCGGTCACGGCGTTGGAGCAGATCCTTGGTACCATGGTAGTTTTGAGAATTTCATCCATGGGCATCGTATGCACCCGGTATACTCAACTAATATTTTCGGTGTTCACACATACGATCATCCACGAATATCCCTGTGGAGGTAAGGCCCTGATGAAGTAAGGGCAGATATCCACATGCTATGCAATGCCAGATGCATGAATCACACAATCACCCATGCATCAATCCCAAGCATTCATCTCTTAGGGAGATACCAACATGTCCTACACAATTTCACAACCATGGACAATCATTCCTCAACCAAGCATGCATATGATGTGTATGAGAGTGGGCCATGAAGATGAATAAGGGTGCCAATACGGTGGAGATGAACTCTCTACCTAACCATGAAGGGTCTAGGTACTTAACTAATTCATCATAAGGAATACAACCTCTAGTGGGGGCCCATATACCTGGGGTAGCCCACAAGACTAAGGAGAACAATGGTATGGGCCTAAATAGTGAGATGGCTTAGCAAGGTTCTATGGTGGGCCTTTAACCACCCATAGAAGCCCATGGGCCTACCTTAAGGCCACCAACGTGGACATCCAACCACAATTGGTCCCTAAGAGGTAGTCCATCTCTAATTGATCATGAATCAAGGACCAGAGCTCATGCAACATCAAAAATAAGAAATGAGCAGCCATAATTATACCACAACACTCATGTTGGGCTTCAGAAAGGGCGGCCCAAGGCCTACCCAAAATACGGGTTCAAGGAGAACACACATAACCCAACTCATATATAACACTATGGGCGCATAAGGGAAAGGTTAGGGCCCAACATAAAGGCGACTAATCTCATATATTATGGTGGCCTAGTGGGCGGCCCATTGCTCAAACCACATGGGCAATGTCATGCTCTTAGTCAAGTAAGTTGGGCCTACAACTCGGCCCAAGTATAAAGTTGATTTGATGGGCAATCAAGGGCCCATCTATTTGTGTAATCTGGCCCACTAACCCAACATAATAGTATAGTAAAATGGCCCAATAGTTTAATGGGTCTATCTGGAAGGTTCCAACCCAATTGGGCCTAAAGAGTTCAACAACTAGCTACATTCATGGACCCAATTAAATTCAACTGTGGTGGGCCTCAAAAGCGCATTTATTAAGCCCAAAATTTAAGAAACTAAAGGTACCAATTATCTCCTCTAATACCTTCATAAATGTGGTGGGCTTCACTCCTCAAAATTTCAGCCCAAGTCCAAGCATAATTATAACAAGTTGTTGTCCTAAATTTGGGCACTCCATTGGAGTGGGCCCAAGGCCTCTAAAACTCTAGAAATTGAGGGCCATGGCCCCTCATCATGCATACAATGAGAGGAAACCCAAAAATATGGCCCACCATCAAGAGAAATATTTTTGAATTTTGGTTTTTATCAAGCATATTGCTGGACTGCACAACAGAAAAATTAGGAGTCCAGCCATCTTGGACCATTTTTTTTTTGGATGCCCTAAAGGGGTCATTTGAGGTTGAAATTTTACAGAGTGATACTTCCATATGTGGGTCACACCCCCACAAAATTTCAAAATTTTTATATATTTATAAGTATTTTAATTAGTTTACACAAAATAAACTGTCCATGAAATCGGACAGACCTGAATGTCCCAACGTGGTGGGCCATTCCGGCCCTTGCCACGGTGTGTACAGGGGTCCATTGGCCCTGAAATTTGGTAGGTGGGTCCTAACTTGAGTAGGCCACCCTTGAATAAATTTTTATAATTTTTAAACACCTATAGATATTTTAATAAATTTTAGAAATCCAACTGTCCATGGTGGAATGTTGCTGGAATAGTGTAGAAAATCCACACTGTCCACTTCATTTGGACCATACCTTTGGGACCTCAATCAAGGTCAGATGGATCTGAAATTTGGGGAACATCAAGATGAGATCCCCACCTTTCAGAAAAGTATATTTGATGGGTATGAATAGTCCCCCAAACAGTCCCAAAATCTGGTCAAAAAACAACTAGAAATTGTCCAGAAAATTCTGGACAACAACATGTACTTAGATAAAATTTATTATATAGGTTAAATAAAAAGGAAAACACATTAATGGAGGATGGTGTGGCCTTCATTAGTGGGCCCCACAAATGTCCATGTCATAATCCAAAGCCAACACACTTTGCATGCATCATTAAGGCAGCAAGTAGGACACTCAAAATCAAACAATGGGCAGTTTGGGCATCCCACCTTACTGAAATTTATGGATGTCCTAGGCCCACCAAATGAGCCACATACATCAGGAAATAAAATGAGAGAAAAGAGAGATAGAAGGACAATCCGGCCATAGGGAAAGGGCTCAGCCACTATTGAGCCCTCCCTAGATCAATCACAGCCATACATCATACATAGATTTACATTTATAACATGAATCTTGCACATGCATGGCCTATAATTTAAATGCATGGTGAGGATGCCATCCCCACCATGGTTATAAGGTCTAGATGACCCAAACATAATATGATATGAAAGAAAATAGTCATGATGGGGCCCATAGAGAAAGGCCCCATGCATGAATCATGCATGCATAAGATAGGCAATTAGGCCACAACCATGGGATTGTGTGGGATCTCCACCATTGATTGGTGGGTCCTACACTTTCATCATAAAAAAAAGAAAACATCAAGGCTATAAAAATATATATTTTTACATCTAAAGGGGCACCCACCTCATAGATGACCACCAAACTTTCACACTAAGGTCCTTTAGCACCAAGGGAGATGGATCAATGGTGGAGATAAGGTTTCAAGGGTTAGATGGTAGGGGATTAAAGAGGAAGGTGGCTGAAAAAATGGAGGAAAATGGGCTGGGGAAATGGAGGAAAATTGCTAGAGAAGAAGAGAAGAGAGAGAGAAATGAGAGGGAAAGAGAGGGAGAATCTTTTTAAAGAAAGTAATCATTAACCTATGGTGATACAAACAATGTTGCTAGGGTAGGTTAGGTGTGGGTGGTGTGTGAGGTCTTGGTAGTGTGAGTTATGGAGATTTAGGTGGTGTGTGTAGTGTGTGTTGAAACTTGTGCAAAAGAGGAAGTGTGGGCCACATGCACCACTCCAAGGTGGGCTGCATGATTGAAATCAAGGGCCATAGAATGAAACGTACACAACTTATGATCCACATATCGGAAGGACGCACAAGACGCGGCGTTGCAACCGCGGTAATAATGCGGTCGCAATGGCATAGATCTCAGCTCGATCCGAGTCGAGTCTACATGACCGGACTCAAGGATGATCGCAACACTATCTAAGGGTCGCGGGTCATCAAAATTCAACCGATAGGACCGCGAGACCACAAGAAATGAAATGCACACTTACACACACACATGCACACATACAAACTTGGGTCGGGTCTCACACCAGTCCATAGCATAGGCCATGGTAGCTTGCATAACTGAATTTTCTACTGAGCAATTGACTTTTACTATTGCTACTAGAGAAGGGCCTTTTCCTATTGATCGACATTTAATTTCAGGCCTTATGGACATATCAGTAAATGATGAAGGTATTCATCCTAGCACACTGGCTGAAAAAGTAACTGAATCAGAAAAATGTGTTTTTACTAGAGCATTACGTAACATGGATGCACCATGGACTCAAAATGGGAATGCCCTCGCATCCAGATACTTGTTACCCAGATAGAGAGTTTTACATCGTATCTTTACCTCTAATCTGTATTCCCGCTCTGGAAAAAAAACTGAGTTGACTCTTCTTATGGTTCGTATTATGTACTCAATCATTACTGGCGCTAATGTATGTTTTCCCTCTTTGATTTGTTCCTCTATTATTAAATTTTGTATCCATCCTGGTCATAGTGATATTTCATTTGTGTATCTGATGAATGTGTTAGCCACTCACATGTTAGTCGCTATGCCCGTCGAAGAGGCTCCTATCCAACACCTCATATTCAACAACTCTAACATAAACAAAAAGAAGTTAAAATTGGCTTCAAGCCAAGTTGATGTTGGTGCGGGTGGAGCTGCTGCTGAAATTGGTATTAAGGGTGATGATTTGCCGCCAGATGATATAGACATGGATGATATCTTTAATGAAATTGATTCGAACTTTGGAAATGATCCAGACTTTGAACCATCTGATTTCAATGCACGTCTGAGTGCATTAGAGGAGAAGGTAGAACAGATGAATGTTGGCCACAATGATCAATTTAAAAAGATGCGCAAGTATTTTTGGTGCTTACAGAAGAGCCTTCATCAAAGTGATCCTAACATACCAGCTCCTTCCTCTGAATCAGATTGAAACTTTTTTTTTGGTCTGTAATAACTATTATATTGTGTGTTTGTGTGTGAGACTGTATCTGACTTAACTTGTTAACTCCTGATGATATGTTATGTACTTTGAACTTTCTATCTTGATATCTATATACTGTCTTTCATATCTTATCTTTGCTTCTTCCTTTGTCATATTTTGACAAAAAGGGAGAGAATTTGTGAATTCTATGGCATTAAGGATTATGATGACATTATGGATTATGATGTGGTACACTACTCAGGGGGAGTTAAGAAGTTGTATATTGCTTATCTTCTTATGACAACTGGTGTATGATTCTTTTTTGCACCTGGTTTATGACAGCTTGTGCTTGTGCTTCTCTTACTGATTAGTGATAGTGTTATTTTTTTATAAGAGCATGTTTTATCACAAATTTGACAAAGGTGGAGATTGTAAGTGCTATGGTCTCATGCTCCTTTGGTTGTCAAATTTTGTGTGTCAAAACCTCTATATATGTCTTGTGTTTGTTGTGTTTGTTTCTTTATAACTGTGTTCGAGACACCTCATCAACATTTCAAGTTTAAGCTAGTTAAGTACAAGTTAGTTCAAGCTCAAGCTAGTTCAAGCTACAATAAAGAGTTCAAGTTCGAGACTCAAGATAGACCGGGAGACAAGTGCAACTTAAAGTGATACTGACGCTTGTGATGTGTTCAATCTACATCAACTTAAAAGTGAAGTCTTCAATGTCCATACTTTGTGTCCCAGGTTTGATAGACCTTAGTTTGACCTTAGGGTAGGTCATTTTAGATACATAATCTAATTTTTATAATTATGCATGATTCTGATCTGTCCTAAGACTAGTCTTGGATTTGGTTCGACTAGTCCTAGCACTGGTTCGACAGTCCAAGAAATTTCAAAACCAGTCATAGATTTGTTATGAATTATTAGATTTTTTCTGTTCGGCTACGACCAGTCCTGGAGTCTGCTCGACCGGTCATAGGATGGTCTCGACTCGACCTTTGACTAGCGTGGAGCTACGACTCAAACTCCAGCGACTAAATTAAGTATGGCACGACCAGTCGTAGAGGGGTCTCAACCGGTCATGGACTGTCTTCGACCAGTCGTGGACTATCTTCGACCGGTCGTAAAATGGTTTTATCCGATCGCACTAAAAAATTTAAAAATTTGTTTATTCTTCGACCAGTTATGGTGACCCTAGGACCAGTCGAAGATGAATTTCTGTAGCTATAAATAGCACATGAATTTTAGAGTTATTCATTGGAAATTTAAGTAAATTTGAAGCTCTACTCTGAGATAAGTTTGTGTTTATTTTTAAGCTATATTGTGCATAATTATATTTTCTTTTGTTAGCTTTTTACTATTTGATTTTATTCTATATTCCAATCTGATTTGAAAAGAGAAATTATTATTTTTCTTCTTCTTGAAATTTAAATTAAATAGAGCTAGCCTAATCTGGTTTAATTTGAAATTAATTAGAACTTAGAACCATTGTGAAGTGAGTATTAGACATTGAACTTTCATATTCGAACATCTACTCCAATTGGTTCTTCCAGGCTACTACAAGAGGAGAAATCCAGGTATTTTACAAATTTATAAATTTCATTCTATTTTAGTTTTTTTTTGGGATTCGCCAGAAAAATCTCAATTTGTGTGGTTGTCTGAGGAGAGCCAAAAAACTCAGAAAAGAGGGGTTTTTTTTTTTTTTTTTTTGTAAGCCCAAGTGAAAAAGACACAATTGTGAAGGTTTTAGGTGAACCTGTAAAACCTATTTTGATAATGAACGCTAATATCCCTGTGTGAGGATATTAGGAGTGGAGTAGTATTCTGTGTGGCTGTTGTTTAACAGTTCGTGAACACACAGGCGAACCACTATAACTCCTTATCTTGTGGATTGAATGCTTGCTTAATTCTTTATCTTTTATCATTCAGTTTTGTGGAATGTATATGTGGATGTGAATGTTGTAACAATTTACATTTCAAGCAAGTGTGGAGAATGGTGTAATAGTTTTGAATTTTATTTCAGCAATTTATCTCTTGCTATTCCTTTATCAATTTGAGCTTCAATTTCTGTAATTATTCTAGTAAGGTTGCCCTGCCATTTTTATGGTGCATGGTTATCCTTAGAATAATCAATTCTTAAGATTGCAATTTTTTTTTTTTAAATTTATATTTTCCTCTTTCGGTTTGAGTTCTTGATACGAAGATCTTTCTAGAAATCAGGTTGTCCTACCATAAACCTTTGGTTTTTGGTGTAAGGTTATCCTTAGAACAACTTTTGTCTCAATCTCTCAAGATCTGAATTTTGAGGTTGCATTGTGAATTGATTTATTTTAGTTTGACTATCTATTTAATTTAATTTTACTATATTTAATTTTAATTTGGCATAGTCCTATTCCCCCCCCCCCCCCCCCCCTTCCTTCTAGGACATATAACTTAGCCATTTCATTAGGGAATATCACATGAATTCTCTGCACCCAAAACACCACAACGAAATGGTATAGTAAAAAGAAAAAATAGTGTGCTTTAAGAAATGATAAATGTTATATTAATAGTATGAAGCTCCCTAAAAATCTTTGGGCCGAAGCCATAAATTTTACATGTTATATAATTAACCAGGTTTATACAAGAAAATCAAATGGTAAAATGGCTTATGAAATGTGGTAGGATAAGAAGCCTATTGTCAAATACTTTCAAGTTTTTGGAAGCAAGTGTTATATTTTGTGTGACCGAGAAAATCTGCATAAGTTTGACATCAAAAGTGATGAAGAGTTATTTTTAGGGTATGCTCTGAATAGTCGAGCATATTGGGTTTTTAATAAGAGAACTGGTGTTATTCAAGAATCCAGTAATGTGGTTATTGTTGATCATTTGAACACACCTGTCTCAAGTTCAAATAATGATGAAGTACTTCTAATTGATAAACCAGATTCTTCATCAAGTTAAAACAACTCTGAACTAAGAACTATTAATGACCATCCAACTAATCAAATTCTTAGAAACCCTCTCATTAGTGTACACACTCATAGACAACTAGAAGATGTGTGTAACTACGTATGCTTTACATCCCAGATAGAATCGGCTAATGTAAAAGAAGCTTTTCCTGAAGAAAACTGGATAGTTGCGATGTAAGAAGAGCTTAATCAATTTGTTATAAATGATGTTTGGTACTTAGTTCCAAACCAAAAAATAAACATATTATCCAAACTAAGTGGATTTTTAAAAATAAGTCTGATGAATTTGGTAATATAATTTGAAACAAGGCTAGATTGGTTATACAAGGGTACACTCAAATTAAAGGCATCGATTATGATGAAACCTTTGCCCTACTAGCTCATCTTGAATCAATTAGACTATTTATATCCATTGCTTACTTTAGAAAGTTCAAAATATATCAAATGGATGTAAAGAGTGCGTTTTTAAATGACGATTTGCATGAAGAAGTGTATGTTGAATAACCAACGGGTTTTGAAGACCCTAAGAATAATGATCATGTCTATTGCCTAAAAAAAAGGCTCTCTACGGTTTAAAATAAGCTCTTAGGGCATGGTATGAAAAATTAACAAAGTTTTTACTAAGTCATAACTTTATAATGAGAAGTGTTGATAAAACTTTATTTGTAAAGAAAAATAATGATCACAATTTAATAGTGCAAATTTATGTTGATGATATTATTTATGGATCTACCTATGCTAACATGACTATTGAGTTTGCATATTTGATGAAATCTAAGTCTGAAATGAGCATGGTTGGAGAATTGAATTATTTCTTAGGGTTGTAGGTTAAATAACAATCTGATAGTTTCTTCATATCTCAAACCAAATATGCTCTGAACTTAGTTAAAAAGTTCAGATTTGAGAATGGAAAAACTTTTGATACTCTTATGAGTATGAATTTAAAGCTCTCAAAAGACTCTACAAGTAAGAAAGTGGATCTTAAATTATATCGCAGTATGATAGGTAGTTTGTTATATTTAACTACAAGCTGACCTGATATTGCATTTAGTGTAGGTATTTACACTAGATATCAATCTGACCATAAAGAGTCACATTTAACTACTTTTAAGTGGATTATGCGATATGTCGTTAGTACAACTAATCCGGGTCTTTGATATCCACATGATACTAGTGTTCAATTAACGGGGTATATTGATGTTGATTGGGCCGGTAATGTTGATGATAGGAAATCAACCAGTGGTGGTTGTTTCTATGTTGGGAACTGTTTAGTTTCTTGGCAGACTAAGAAATAAAGTTCCGTATCGCTCTCTACTGCTGAGGCTGAATACATTGCAGCAGGTAATGCATGCACTCAGCTTATATAGATGAAAAGAATGTTAAACGATTATGAAATTGAATAGGATTCTATGGTTTTATATTGTGATAATTCCAGTGCAATTAATATATCTAAAAATCCAATCCAGCATTCATGAACCAAGCGCATTGACATTAGATATCATTACATTTGTGAATTAGTGGAAGAAAAGATAATTTCTTTGGAATACATTTCGATCGAGACTTAACTTGCTGATATATTCACAAAATCGCTTGTGAGACCCGACCCAAGTTCACATATGTGCATGTGTGTGTGAGAGTGTGCATTTCATTTCTTGTGGTCTCGCGGTCCTACCGGTCGAATTCTGGCGACCTGCGACCCTCAAATAGTGCTGCGGTCATCCTAGAGTCCGATTAAGTAGACCCGACTCGGATCGAGCTGAGACTTATGCCATTGGACCGCATTGTTGCCCCGGTTCCAATGCTGCGTCTTGTGCGTCCATCCGATATGTGAATCATAAGTTGTGTATGTTTCATTCTATGGCCCTTGATTTCGATCATGTGGCCCACCTTGGAGTGGTGCATGTGGCCCACACTTCCTCTTTTGCACAAGTTCCAATACACACTACACACACCACCTAAATCTCCATAACTCACACTACCAAGACCTCACACACCACCCACACCTAACCTACCCTAGCAACATTGTTTGTATCACCATATGTTAATGATTACTTTCCTTAAAAAGATTTTCCCTCTCTTTCCCTCTCATTTCTCTCTCTCTTTTCTTCTTCTCTAGCAATTTTCCTCCATTTCCCCAGCCCATTTTCCTCCATTTTTCCAGCCACCTTCCTCCTTAATCCCCCACCATCTAACCCTTAAAACCTCATCTCCACCATTGATCCATCTCCCTTAGTACTAAAGGACCTTAGTGTGAAAGTTTGGTGGTCATCTTTGAGGTGGGTGCCCCTTTAGATGTAAAAATCTATTTTCTATAGCCTTGATGTTTTCTTTTTTTTCATGATGGAAGTGTAGGACCCACCAATCAATGGTGGAGATCCCACACAATCCCATGGTTGTGGCCTAATGGCCTATCTTATGCATGCATGATCCATGCATGGGGCCTTTCTCTATGGGCCCCATCATGACCATTTTCTTTCATATCATATTCTGTTTGGGTCATCTACACCTTATAACCATGGTGGGGATGGCATCCTTACCATGCATTTTAATTATAGGCCATGCATGTGCAAGATTCATGTTATTAATGTAAATCTATTTATTATGTATGGGTGTGATTGATCTAGGGAGGGCTCAATAGTGGCGGAGCCCTTTCCCTATGGCCGGATTGTCCTTCTATCTCTCTTTTTTTCTCATTTTATTTCCTGATGTGTGTGGCTCATTTGGTGGGCCTAGGACATCCATAAATTTCAGCAAGGTGGGATGCCCAAACTGCCCATTGTTTGATTTTGGGTGTCCTACTTGCTGCCTTAATGATGCATCAAGGTGTGTTGGCTTTAGATTATGACATGGACATTTGTGGGGCCCACTAAGGAAGGCCACACCATCCTCCATTAATGTGTTTTCCTTTTTATTTAACCTATATAATAAATTTTATCTAAGTACATGTTGCTGTCCAGAATTTTCTGGATAATTTCTGGTTATTTTTGGACCAGATTTTAGGACTGTTTGGGGGACTATTCATACCCATAAAATATACTTTTCTGAAAGGTGGGGATCTCATCTTGATGTTCCCCAAATTTCAGCTCCATCTGACCTTGATTGAGGTCCCAAATGTATGGTCCAAGTGAGGTGGACAGTTTGGATTTTCTACACTATTCCAGCAACATTCCACCATGGACAGTTGGATTTCTGAAATTTATTAAAATATCTATAGGTGTTTAAAAATTATAAAAATTTATTCAGGGGTGGTCTACTCAAGTTAGGACCCACCTAAAAAATTTTGGGGCCAATGGACACCTGTACGTACCATAGTGGTGGCTGGACTGGCCCACTATAATATAGTGTCCAGATCAGTGTGATTTTTAGGACAGATTGATTTATCTAAATGAATTAAAATATTTATAGGTGTCTAAAAATTCTAAAATTTTTTAGAGATGTGATATACTCATGGTAGGACCCACCTACCAAATTTCAGGGACAATGGACCCCTGTACACACCGTAGCAAGGGCCAGACTGGCCCACCACGTTGGGACGTTTAGGTCTGTCCGATTTCATGGATAGTCTGTTTTGTTTAAACTAATTAAAATACTTATAAATATCTAAAAATTTTAAAATTTTGTGGAGATGTGGCCCACATATGGAAGTATCACTCTGTAAAATTTTAGCCTCAAATGACCCTTTAGGGCATCCAAAAAAATGGTCTAAGATGGATGGACTCCTAATTTTTCTGTTGTGCAGTCCAGCAATATGCTTGATAAAAACCAAAATTCAAAAATATTTCTCTTGATGGTGGGCCATATTTTTGGGTTTCCTCTCATTGTATGCATGATGAGGGGCCATGGCCCTCAATTTTCAGAGTTTTAGAGGCCTTGGGCCCACTCCAATGGAGTGCCCAAATTTAGGACAACAACATGTTATAATTATGCTTGGACTTGGGCTGAAATTTTGAGGAGTGAGGACCACCACATTTATGAAGGTATTAGAGGAGATAATTGATACCTTTAGTTTCTTAAATTTTGGGCTTAATAAATGTACTTTTGAGGCCCACCACAGTTGAATTTAATTAGGTCCATGAATATAGCTAGTTGTTGAACTCTTTAGGCCCAATTGGGTTGGAACCTTTCAGATAGACCCATTGAACTATTGGGCCATTTTACTATACTATTATGTTGGGTTAGTGGGCCAGATTACACAAGTAGATGGGCCCTTGATTTCCCATCAAATTAACTTTATACTTGGGCTGAGTTGTAGGCCCAACTTACTTGACTAAGAGCATGACATTGCCCATGTGGTTTGAGCAATGGGCCGCCCACTAGGCCACCATAATATATGGGATTAGTGGCCTTTATGTTGGGCCCTAACCTTTCCCTTATGGGCCCATAGTGTTATATATGAGTTGGGTTATGTGTGTTCTCCTTGAAACCATATTTTAGGTAGGCCTTAGGCCGCCCTTTCTGAAGTCCAACATGAGTGTTGTGGTATAATTATGGCTGCTCATTTCTTATTTTTGATGTTGCATGGGCCTTGGTCCTTGATTCATGATCAATTAGAGATGGGATACCTCTTAGGGACCAATTGTGGTTGGATGTCCACGTTGGTGGCCTTAAGGTAGGCCCATGGGCTTCTATGGGTGGTTAAAGGCTCACCATAAAACCTTGCTAAGCCATCTCACTATTTAGGCCCATACCATTATTCTCCTTAGTCTTGTGGGTTACCCTAGGTATATGGGCTCCCACTAGAGGTTGTATTCCTTATGAGGAATTAGTTAAGTACTTAGACCCTTCATGGTTAGGTAGAGAGTTCATCTCCACCGTATTGGCACCCTTATTCATCTTCATGACCCACTCCCATACACATCATATGTATGCTTGGTTGAGGAATGATTGGCCATGATTGTGACATTGTGTAGGACATGTTGGTATCTCCCTAAGAGATGATTGCTTGGGATTGATGCATGGGTGATTGTGTAATTCATGCATCTGGCATTGCATAGCATGTGGATATCTGCCCTTACTTCATCAGGGCCTTACCTCCATAGGGATAGTCGTGGATGGTCGTATGTGTGGACACCGAAAATATTAGTTGAGCATACCGGGTGCATACGATGCCCATGGGTGAAATTTTCAAAACTTTCATGGTACCAAGGATCTGCTCCAACACCATGACTGGGTGGAATACATGAGCGTACGAGGACCTTATACCGTTAGGCTGTGACTCCCATTGTCGTGTAGTCGGTTGGATAGGGGTGTGGCCTTACCTGCCTGGTGTGTAGTGGGCATTGCTAGGCTGAGTCTGACCAGCTCGTAAATGGGTCCGCTACTATCAGGCATTGTTGGTGATTGGCTGTCCACAGGTGGGTAGTGAGGTCTCTTATGCTCGTTTGACTGTGCGGGGTCTGTAGAGCGACAGTCATTCAGCAGTGTAATGGACCCCGGTGATTTCCTTATGATTGGAAATGTACTTGACTTATGATTTGGATATGGCACTGGCATTACTTGCATCACATTAGCATTGGTTGTACAAGCCCCCTTCATGCATTGCCTTGGTTTAACATCTAGTACTCATTGCATCATATTCATGATAAGCCTTGGTAAGGTTATTGATTTTCCTATTGAGCACATTTCCCTTCTTGTATCTCCTACTACTCTTCTGTGCACCATTGTCACACACTTTCACCACCCTCTAAGCTTCTATAAGCTTATGCACGATTGATGCATGCAGGAGATTCTAGGCAGGCATCGTAGCAGCAGTACGTGGAGTAGAGCGGAGCTTTTGAGGACTCCAGTGTTTTCGACCTTTCCCTCTTCTCCTTTTATCTCATGTATGTCCTTTTGGACCTTATGCATGATTGTAAAAGTTTAAATTCTTAGTGGATTTTGTGATGTGTTCCTTTGTTATTCTTAGATGTATTTGCTGCGATCTTGGGTATGCTCATATTGGTAATGATTATACTGTAATGAAAATCCTCCTTATAGGATCCCACGATCGGAACCTGCCTCAGGAGCCAAGAATGGGGTACTATGGAGGCTGTTACGGCCAGAACCGACCATCGGGTCCCTTGTGATTCCGGTTACCGAGTCTGGGGCGTGACACCGCTCGACAAAAGTAAGTTTTCTAAATTGAAATTTGATCTTAGTATATGTAATTTGAATTGATTATTCATGCATTTCTGTATTATAATGTATATACTTATTAGTTTGTATGTTTAAATTTTAAAATATAATGAAAAATGCACATTTTTTGTTGTGCACGACCAGTCAAGTACATGCTCGACCAGTCATGGCATGACCGGTCGAGTAGGTACTCGACCAGTCATGATATCGTGGGTTTGACCATTATTTAGGGGAAAATCATCTTTTTCTTCATTTGGGCTTATATGCGTTATACTCAGATTCATGTAACCCAAGATTCGCAATTTACTTATATGCATAAATATATGAGGCACATTAATAAGGGTTTACATCAGATTGATCCACCTATTCCTACTCCCTCTTCAGGATTTGATTAGTATTTTCTTCTCTTGGTTTGTAATAACTTTGATGATACTTGGATTTATTTTGTCTTATGAGGTTTTATTTGACGTAACTTGGTAGTACTTGAATATACTTGGTTAATTATGTTTGACTATGACTTGCTTATGGATTTCATATGATGATTTTCTTGATCATTTATTCCTCAATTCTCTTCTTATTCTTCCTTCTTCATATAATTCCACTTCTATTTCTTGATTCCTTCCTTTGTCATATTGTGAAAAAAAGGGGGAGAATTTTGTCATGCTTAATATATGGTTGGCATGTGGATTGTGGATATGTAGCCTTTCTTTAAGAAAGGGAGAGAAGTAAGGGGGAGTTATTGTTGGAGGAATTGATGCACGCTTTGTTTTTATAACTGGTACATGATTCTTTAACTAGGTTGTATAACTGACATGATTCTTTATATGTATAATGCTTATATTTTTATGAAGTGTGTTTTGTCATAAATTTGATAAAGGGGGAGATTGTAAGTGATATGAATTATAACTCCTATAATTGTTAAATTTTGTAGTGCCAAAACCTCTTGGAATCCTTGTCTTGTGTAGCACCTCTACAGGTTTGTGCATCTTATGTAAAAGGACAATAGTCTTTACTTCAAGAACTTCAAAGTGTAAGGTTTTAAAGCTACAACTAAAGGCAAGACAATAGTCTCAAGACTCAAGGTGAAGTACATCTCAAGTACCTCAAGCTCAAGCTGCAATGAATATCAATTTCAAGCTTCAAAAGTCTAAAGTTCAAGATTCTCTACATGACAAGACATTAAGCTTCATAAATTTCGAAGAACATCTATCAATTGAAGCAAAAAGAAGTCTCAATGTTCATCCTTTGCTTATAAGGTATGAATGACCTTAGATTGACCTTAGGGTAGGTCATTTTGAATACATAATTCAATTATATCATTTTATAAGTGAATGGTTTGTTTTTCGACTAGTCCTGGACTCTATTTGACTATTCTTAGCACTGACTCGACCAATCCAAGAAATTCCTCAACCAGTCCTAAGTTTGTTTCAAAATTTTAGAATTTTTTACTAAGCCACGACCAGTCCTGGAGACTGCTTGACCGGTCGTGTGAACAGTGCTCTACTCATTCACGACCAGTACTGCAGCTATGACTCAAAGTCCAGCAACTATTTGTGGTTCCCCACGACCAGTCATGGACAGGTCATGACTAGTCATGGAGGTCACACGACCGGTCGTGGAGGGCCTATGACTAGTCATGGAATGACTTTATCTTATCGCGCTTAAAATTTTAAAAATCAGTTGGTCCTACGAGCAGCCATGGTGTCCTCAGGACCAGTCATGAACGCGATTTCTTCACTTATAAATAGAACATGAATTTCAAAGTTTAGTATTTAATTCAAGATAAATCAACAAGCCACTCTAAGAGATAAGTTAGTGTTCTTTTTAAACTATATTGTGCTCATTTAATATTCTCTTAATTTAGCTTTATTATATTTGATTTTGTAATCTATATTCCATTTATATTTGAAGAAGGGATTGAGAATTGCCCTTTTCGTGGAATCAAAATCAAATAGAGCTAGCCTAACTTGATTTAAATTAAAATCAATTTAGAACCTAGAACCATATCATAAGTGCGTTTGGACATTGAACTTCTACGCTGAAATTCTATTCGATTTAGTTCTTCTGGGCGGCATCAAAAAGAGAATATCTATGTATTTTACATTATTGTAAATTTCTGTATTTTGGTTTTTGAGATTGTGCCAGAAAAATCTCTGTTTTGGTTTATCTAAGGTGATCCAGAAAACACAAAGTGTGGGATTTTTGAATTATGTAAGCCCACTTGAAAGACACAATTGTGAGGGTTTTAAGTGAACATGGAAAACCTAATTTCACAGTGAACGCTAATATCCACCGTGTGAGGATATTAAGAGTGGTGTAGTTGTGTGACTATTTTTCTAAATAGTAGGTGTACACACAAGCGAACCACTATAATTTTTGGTCTTGTGGTTCGATTGTTTATTTCTTTTTGTGGATGGTTATAATTTCTCTTATTACATTTGTGGAGAATGTTGTAATCTTTATGTGGATGTGTGGAAATGTTGTAATAGCATAGATTTCCTTTCTTGCTATTTATTTATTTATTCTTCTGTATTAGTTTGAGTTTTTGATACAAAAACCGTTCTAGTAATTGTCCTACCATAAACCCTTGGTTTTCATGGTGTAAGGTTGTCCTTAGAACAACATTTGTATCAACCTCTCGATACTCGTTCATTTGAGGTTGCATTTTATTTCAGCATTGTGGTATTGTCTATTGCTATTTGTATTTAATTTATTTAAATTTCACTGTTAATTTTTTAATTTGGCATAGTCCTGTTCACCCCCTCCTGTCTCTAGGACATATAGCTTGGCCTTTTTAAAGTCTGACACCAGAATCGATACGAACTTTGGAGTAAATGCAAGATGCATTCATGTCAAATTTTTTCTAATCAAATAGGGATGTTAGTATTATAGAACTAGCTTTTGTATGGTAGAGAGAAAATAAGCCTGTAGAAAAATTCATTGACTGGTGGAAAACTTTGAGGGCTTCATGTAGGCAATTGCCTGAAGAAAAGGAGTAGGTAAAGAAGTGCCTAAATTTCATGGAACGGGAATCGTGTTTAGACTTGCAAGTTTCGACATAAGGACCTTTCGTGATCTAGCCACAAAAGCCCATGCATTGCAATTGATGACTAGGAAAATGCCAGCATTCTAGAACGAGATGGGCATAAGAGGGCATAATAGACTGATAGCAAATGTTGTCGATCGAGAGAAAAAGAACAATGTTCCTCACGACAGAAGGGGAATAGAAAAGATAGAAGAAGCGAACCGCTACAAAGGGAGAGACAGTGACAAAAGGCCCAAACCTCTTGATTCCCATGAGGGGTTCACATTTGAAAGGGAAGATGTCGTCCCCATGATGAATCAACTGTTGGTTGCAGGAACAATAGAACTGCCCCGATCCAAGCATCATGAAGATACAGGGAAAATAAAAGATAAGAACTATTGCCACTATCATCGTCTACTGGAACATCCCATAGAAAATTGTTTCACATTAAAGAGTATATTGCAGATGATGATAGACAGAGGTGAAATCATAATAGGAAAAGAAAATGAAAAAAATAGAAAAGTGACAATGAATGTATTTTTTGCTCGAGAAGCAGCGCGTGAAAGAACAAAATCCAAAAAGAAAGAGAACTACAATACAAGTACTACCAGATCTTTAGATAGTCCATGCAAAGCATCAGTAATCACACTGCGATCTAGAAAGAGAGTAACAAGCGCCCCCCAAGAAACAAAGATTTGAAATAACATAGGGAGAAGTATCTTGAACACGTCACGATGATGACAAAAAAGAAGAAAAGAATAAGATTGAAAAAGTAACTTATGATGTGGTGAGCCATTTGAAGGGCATACCAGCTCGATTGAGTGTGTATGATGCTCTGCGATTATCAAAGGATTTTCGACAGACGCTAATTAGAGCATTATCTGTTAACGATATAAAAAAAGTGCTACTTTTTAAGATGGAAAGCACAAAGCCAGAAGCACAAAATAGTTGTATGTTCATTATTTCTTTCTCCGATGATGATCTGACCTGCGACAGGGAGCATAACAGACCACTAATGATTGTGGGCCATATTCGCAATAAGTAGGTCAAGTGAATAATGCTAGATAATGGGTTTGCAGTAAATTTGTTGCCACTAACAGTGTTGAATGAACTCGGATATCACCGCTCCTATTTACGCCCTAGTGAAATGATGATACAGGGCTTTAATCAAGATGGACAATGTGCACTTGAAAAAATAACACTGACATTAGAAATATGAGAGTTAACAATGAGTGTTGTTTGTCATGTTATCAATGCAATAACAACATATAATCTCCTCTTGGGAAGACCGTGGATGCTACAGAATGACATTATACCATCTACTCTACACCAATGCTTCAAATACTACAAAGATGGGACCCATTATAAGGTAACGACCGATGTAAGACCATATACATAAGAAGAATCTTTTTTCGCATATGCAAGCTACTATAATGGATTTCCAGTAAAAGATAAAGAGAATGGTGATAAGAATAGGGCTACAAAAAATAATCAAATTAAAATAATAAAAAATAAAGTTGCAAGAATAGAATTGTCTGGGAAAGTGAATATGAAAGAGAAGTTTTACTTTGTGCCAAAACACTTGAGACAATCAAGACAACCTCCATTAACACTATTGTCGCCTGAGCAGTTAAAATTCTGCAGTCAAACTATACAGTGTTGTTGCCATATGTAGAAAGGAACAAGTGTGGGATCCCAGTCTTTTGTAACATCGCTCATGTGCACACATGTCCCAACTCACACCGTTGATAGACCATATACTGCACCATAGTGCACCTAGAAAACTTACCTAAGTAATTTTTTTTGGATGATCTTGAGACCTCTATCATGTGGATCGCGTTGTTGTTGTGATTACAATGGTGAAAACCGCGCATCAATCCGATGCTCCGTTAGTGAGATATGACCCATCGAATGTAAGGCCCAAATTATGTATCCAGTAATGCAAGAAACCTTTATTATGATAGGCCCATTGGACTTGAGCCCATGTGGGCCTAAAGCCCACTTTTAGAACATAGAAAATACCAAAAAATAGGACAATTGCTACATGATAAAAATATGAGCTAGCACATATAAGACAAGCACTACAAAAAAAAAATTGGATTCTATCCCAAAACCCATCATTAGCTCTCTCCCCATGCCTTAGAAACTAATCATGGCTCATGTCCACATCATCCTATATATGTATCCAATGCATGTCTTGATTTATGCCACATCACTTCAAACAACCAATTGCAACACTCCACTTCATCATCCACCATGCATCACCTAGGACCCATTACCCTTATTAATCCATTAGCCAATGCATATCTAGATTTCTTCCACCTTGGCCAATGTATGCTTAGCACCATTCACCTCATCCATCCACTACCCATAATATACATCACATTCCACCTCACTTTTAGCACCAATAAGATCCCATAAACTTGCCACCTTAACCCTCAATTCCCTATATAAGAGTATTTCCTATACTTAGGAAAATTCTGAGATTTTTCGAGAGAGTGAGAGAGAGTGGAGCCAAGGTGTGGCCCACCATTGATCAAGAGGGAGTAGACCACACATCATCATCCAACCATCCATCCATTGAGGTGAGTCTACACCCCTCCTTCCATCTTCCTCATCCTCTGTAACGCCCGTGAAAAATCCATCCTTGGGCTCGAGTACCAACTCGACCCGAATTTGCGTAGAATTCATTCCTTTGGAAAATTTGACTAGGTTAGCTAGTGCAACGTTAGAATAGCTGGGAAATGGTCCCTGATCACTTTAAATACGTTCTACAAGGCCCGAAGCGAGTGGAACTAAGGGTGCTATAATGCTCTAAAGCCTCGGATCAAACTCTAAGCCGGTTTGTTCTCTGGACCACTTTGAATCTTTGTATTGGATCTAGACCGCACGTTGAAAGTCCGATACCTCCTATCTTAGACCGTTAGGACCGTCTAGCTGGGCTTGACACTCATTCCAAAAATCAAGTCAAACCGATTATTACAGGCTATTTCATTGAGCCCGGACCGAAGAGAGTGTGAATAGGGACATAGTTGGAATTTCAAATTCAAATCTGGCACACAAATTTGACGCATCAGTATTAAGCATTCTGACCGTCAGAATACAGCCAAATTACACCCTTGGATCAGGAAAAATATCTATTATATATCACGGGACTTATAGGCCTGATCTTGGTGCGGTGACCGTTAAACTGAAACTGGGCCGCCACGTGCGATCTGGGAACCCAACCGGTCTGAAAACTGGATGTATGCTAGATCTAGTATGCATGAGCTTAAGTCCGACCGCATCTGGCCTGGGGACCTCCAGAAATGCCCTTTTGGACCGAAACGGCCCCGATTTGGTTAGGCACCAAGTAAACATTGTTCCCAAGCCTATTTTGGGAATGTTTTAGGCTATAAAAGGGGTTGAAACCCTCACTCCTCTCTCCCATCCGAATTTGAGAGAAGCCCTAGCTTGGGAGAGAGAAAAAGAGTGAGAGATTGTGAGAGAGTGGGAGAGTTCTTCCCGCCACTTGTGCTACGTGTTGCACATGCTTAAGCGACACTTCTCTACCGCTTTCCCGGCGATTCCACCGCAATCCTAGGTAAGTAAAAACCCTAAATAGTTGGTGGTTTGAGTTTTTTCTTGTTTCCATGGCGATGTAGCTTATGGATCTTATGTATTAGGCTCCTTACTCGCCGTAGACGAAGCATATACACTCCGCTTCAATTCCCGAGTCTACAAGACACTAGGTGAGGATTTTAGACGCTTTGATTGACGGTTCCCAATGCTTTCAATGTCGTTTAATAGTAGATTCTTGACGGCATCGCCGTTTGACATGTACAAAATGCTCTCCGTTTCCCGTTTCGTAAGCTAACGAAGAATATGAGATTTAGGGCATTTTAGTCATTTGTAGGAAGTACTGTTTGCATTCATATTTTGCTGATGTGATTGACATGGTTTGTTGTCGCATTAGGAAGTTAGGAATGCGTGCATAATTAGTTTGGCGAAGAGATTCGCCTAGTTGCACACTTTGGGTCGACATGCTATATGTAGACCTAAGTGTGTAGTGCATGTGTTTGTATAAATGCTTGTATTAGTATGTATTGAATTAAATGATGTTATTTGATACTTTGTGATTGATTTTTCAATTATTATGCCGACCTAAATGATTTTCTACATGTTGACAAAATGCATGATTTCATTACATGCATGGAATGTATGTGCTTGAGGATTTGCTTAAGTTGAATATGCATGGGAAGTATGCCTTGAAGATTTGCTTAAGTTGAAAGTTATAACATGTGTTAACATGCTCACATGATGTATTTCAAATCCAATACCTTGTATAGTAATTCCATAGATGTGTGGGACTTGACTTAGTCCAGGCAGTCGGTAACCGAGCGATTTCGTGGCTGACTGGTCATAGCCACGAACGACGCGTAGATGAATGTGATTCGTGTTGAGAGTTGGCGGCAGTGGTTAGGCCACGCGAAGTGTTTTACGCACTTCATGTCGTTCAATTCGATATGCGATCGCGCTAGTCGAGCCCGTCAAGTAACCCGACTGGCCGATGTTTGTTCACCTTGTATGTAACATAACTGCTTGAACCTAGGGTACTGAACTTACCATTGTAAACCCTATTAACCGTGGTACCTTGATCTACGAAGACTCATGAGCCGGGCATGGTGGTATGGGACACCGTGGTCGAGCTGTCGGCCTACGCTGGGGCCACAAACCTCCCCGTAGTGACCAGTGAGCACCTAGACTCGTGAGCAGATTATGGTGGTATGGGACACTATATTTTAGCTGTCGGCCTACACTGATCAGGCGACGAGCCCTTTGTAGTGACCGCGAGCGTATTCTGAGTTCACGGGAGGCGACGACCCTTCCGTGCAGTAGAGTACAGTAGGCCTGTATTGATAAGGTGATGGGGGAGCGGTGCAACGAGTGCGAGCAACAGCCCTGGCAGCCCTTGCAGTGACCTACGAAATGTACATCGTATGAGATTACTAGGAGTGACGACCCTAGACAGGATCCGTGTTGGGATTGATACAAGGGAGGTACCTTAGTTTCCCAATCCTGCTGTTTGAATGGACTAATAACAACTTGGTAATCATATCACCATAGCATTGCATGTGCCTGGAAGATGTGGAGCACTCTAGGGAGTGTGGCATGCCGCGGTCGTAAGATGTTGCCGTATGAGGGTGATCGTCGGTGAGGGCATACATCACGTCATATCATCTTGCATTAACAATAGTATTAGGACTTGTCTGATTTACTGCTTTACTATTATCGCGTGACTGAATTGTGAACATGCTAATCTTTGCTCTATGATTCCACTGAGTTGATCACTCATTCCCACGTTACGGGATGGTGTTTGCAACACCCACCAGACCCTGTTGTAGTTGCAGGTGACGATGAGATCCAGGAGGTGGAGCTAGATGATGACGAGGACCAGGATGAGTTCTCGTATATGCAGTATCATGACGGCTTCCCGTAGGTGACCTGGATCGAGGGGACATCAGTGGAACTTTTCTTTTGAACATTATTCTTTTGTTATGTACATGTATATGAGACTCAGAGATGTAGTCATACTTTGGAGACAGTTGAGATTACTTTGTTTTTCCATACAGTGATATATATCTTGTTTAGTCTTCCGCTTGCTTTTATCACTGGATCTGAAGTATGAATTGCAGTTTTGGTATACTTTTACTCATGTGAATGCTTTAAATCAGACAACATTGAATCATAACCATTTTTGTTGCATAAGTGACGGTCTGGAACTCGGGAGTTGAGTTTATACACGACCCCCGATTTTCAGGGTGTTACAAGTTGGTATCAGAGCATGAATGAGAGTATACTGGGCCTGGGTTATGGTCTTGCGACGTACGCTGTCGCTTCCTTTGACTTAGGTGGGTGCGAGAAGGGTCTAGAAACACTTCTAGGATCACAGATTCGCCGATAGGCGAAGTTTATAAGGATCGATCGCAAGATCGAGTCTGTAACGTATCTCGGGTCGCGTTAAGCAACCCGAATCACTTCTAAGCTGTAGGAAGTCAGGTGGAGACGTCCTATGAGCGGTTTTAAACCGCAAAAGTGAATCTTTGGGCCGTGGAATGACCACGACTCCAGTAATCAATCGCCAGGGCTTAAAAACCCCGTTTTGCCAAAAATTCTTAAAATTCCTTCTCTAAACACTTCAACCTTCAGTTCTTTTGTATCCATTTCATGTTAGGCATCAAACCTAATGTGAAAATAACACAAATTAGTACATTCACCAAATTTTACAGTGAATAGTAAAATTTCATAAAAAATGGCCATAAAGCCATTCTAACTTCACTTTCTTTAGCAACTAAGGAGCTAGAAAGATGTACTGGATCCTTCTACCCCAAATCCATATGCTGCATCATATGGTTTGGTATTCGGGACTGCGATGTGGACCCGGAAAGCCCCAAAAACATGTTTGGGCTCATAGGGACCAAAATACTATGAACTAAGGGGTGGGACCAGACTTTTTGGGACCCTGGGACCATGGGGGACCAGACCCATGGGGTCCCGCTGGCCAACCTGGAGGTTGGCCGGCGATGCCATCGCCGGCCGGGCGATGCATCGCCGGCCGGCCATCTCCGATGGTGCTGCCCTTTGGGCGCACCCACTTAAATGCCTCCCACAACACCCCTAGCTACCTCCCATCCCACGAAAACCCCTAAAACACCCCTCTCCTTCACAAACAGCCCCCTTGCATGCCCTAGATTTGATTTTCAGCGCTCCATTCCAAACCCCGGCGACCCAAACCCCTCCTAATCCCTTCCTTGGCCAAAACCGACCACCACCCATCGATTATTGGGTGTTGGCAGCCCCTTTCCTTGAAGATTTTCCCATTTGGAGCTCCTAAATCCCCCAAATAGTGCTGAAATCGTGAGCAGCTCCATTCCATCTTTTTGTTCTTATTTTTCCCTGAAACTACGGCCTTGGGAAGCTTGAAGCATCCCTCTACGACGCCTAGATTTCCTTTCGTCAGATTGGACAGCCATTTCTCCGCATTTTCGGCATTTTCCATGGCTTTCGTGGAAGCTATTTTGGGTCTTTTGTCACTCTCATCCATCCTGTCTTTGATGGGTAAGAGGAAAACTGCAACAGACGAGGCTGGGCCGAGCCGCCCTGCTCGATCGAGAAGACCGCGGGGTGGTGCCGCAAGTTCAAGCACCGCCGCAGGTCCAGCTGCAGTCCTGGAGTGCCGTACGAAGCGGGATTTGGATCCCCATGCACATCTTGGACGAACCATCCTATCAGAGATGCCTCATGGTGAATACACTGATCGTAGAGTGTTATTTGAGGCGGACGTAGATGGGCGATTGTTCGGCGAATATCTGTTGTTCGAACGCATTGAAGCTGCGCACTGGGGACCGATCTTTGAAGCTCGCGCTCGTGCTAATGTGAGCACTGTTCGTGCCTTCTATGCTAGCATCCAGAGTCCTACCTTAGAGCCCTTGCAGTTCAAAATCCCTTTTGGTAGAGATCGGATGGCTACGATCGACGTCCGGTTGGTTGCGCGACTTCTCAACGTGCCACTAGGTGATGTGCATCCAAGTGAGAAGAGTTTGAGGACTAGACGTGAACGAGACCGCCGCACCAGGTTTCTGTGCGGTAAGTTGGTCCCATGGCAGCCTAATAATAGCCTCAAGGCGACGTACATGTCTGAAGATTTACGTCTGCTGCATCACATCTGCACGTTTAATGTTTATCCTAGGTCTACGAACCGCATTGAATGTACACGTCTTATGGTCGATTTCTTATTTCTGGTGGCCCAGGGAGAGAACGTATGTATGGCCACTTTCATCTTACGGCAGATAGTTCTCATAGCCAGGTCGAGAAGAACATCCGAATCCCTTCCCTTTGGCCGACTCATTTGCAAGATTGCGCTTGAGTTTGCCTATAGACTTGGACCCGAATTGCCGGTATCGATTCACACCATCGATGAGTCGACAATGGTTAAGATGAAGATCGGGTCGCAATACCGTGAAAATCAACTTGAAAGGGATAGTGGGGACGACTTTGATGAAGAGGAAGATCAAAGCGAAGGAGAACCTAGTGCAGAGGTTCAGGAAGAGACTCAGGAAGAAGCAGAAGAGGAGGCTCAGGATACTGATGAGAGCCCTCCTCCTTCTGCGCAGACTACTATTGACGATCGCATTGCTCGGATGGAGGAGAGTCAGACCGCTTTGCGAAGGGAAGTCCAAGAACTTCGAGCAGAGGTCGCTGATGCCAAGGCCGTTACGAAGAAGAAATTTGGCAAGGTGACTCGCACCTTGAAGGCAATCCTGTGTTGCTTACAGGATAAGGGTGCTCCTCCTCCGTCGCCAGACTCCGACTAGCGACGCGATCTTTGATGTTGTTATGAGTAGATAGCCATTTTCCGTTTTATGTGTGTAAAGCCTATTAGGGCTAGTGCTTTGCTTATGTTGCTGTTGCTTAACTGTCTTAATTTCCATGTCATTCTAGTCATGATGCTTGTAAGGATATATCCCTTGTATTGTGACAATTTTGATTAATTGAAATGCATGGAATGCCTTCGACTCTTTAGTGAATGATTGTGGTGTATTTGTGCAATTGAGACTGACAAGGTTGCGCCCTATTTTGAATATAGGGAATGCCACCTAAGACTACGAGGAGCGCGGTTCGGCTTTCATTGTCAGAGCAGATGGATCAGGCTCCCTCTCAGTCTGGCACTCGTCCGGACCCTGCTGTGGGCCCGATTCCTGAGACTGTTCGATCGTCTCAGCCTGCTACTGGTCCTACAGATGGACCACCGCCATTTACACCATCAGTTAGAGAGCCACAGCGCGCATCTACTTCCGCACCTCATCCGCCACAGCCTGCTCCACCACCTGATAGATTCGAGCAGATGATGGCTATGATGCTACAGCAGCAGCAGCTATTGACTACCATAGTCGGGACTTTAGCCCAGGGTGGGGGTGCGACTGCATCTACTCCGCCTGCACCACCTGCGCATCCAGCTGAGGATGCCTATGCTTACGCCCAGGATGAGGGCATAGCACTTCCTGCGCAGCCTGCTTTCCCTGCGGGGAACCCTGCCGACACACGGGGCCTTCTGGAGCGATTTCAGCACTTGGGCCTCCTACTTTCACGGGTTCTCACAGACCCGAGGAGGCTGAGTTTTGGCTCGACCGAGTGTCGAAGATTCTGCGCATGTTGCACTGTACTGAGGCAGAGCAGGTAGAGCTGGCTACCTTCCAGTTTGAGAGAGAGGCCAGTATGTGGTGGGATAGTGTATTGCGGACTGTTACCGCAGACTTCGTATGGACATGGGCAGCATTCGAGTTTCGCTTCCATGAGAAGTATTATCCTCAGACCTACAGACACGAGAGGGAGAATGAGTTTCTCCGTCTCAGGCAGGCAGCGATGACGGTCACCGAGTATGAGCATCGGTTCACAGAGTTGGGCAGGTACGTCCCGACGATTTTAGCTGATGAGCAGATGCGCATACGGCGCTTTTTGGAGGGCTTGCGACCGGATATTTGGTCGAAGATGTGCTGTATCAGTTTCTCCTCCTATGCGGAGTTGGTTCACATGTCCATGCGGGCAGAGCAGGACGTGGATCGACTTGCGCGATCACGAGGCCCGACTACTTCTAGGCCGCGACCGGAGTTGCCAGATAGGCCCTTCGCGGGCAAGAGGCCTCGCATTGATCCTCCTACCAGGACCACGGCGCCAGTAGGACCGTTTCGGCGCCCTGATCTATCATGCACATACTGTGGGAGGACGGGCCACCTAGCGCCGAGTTGCTTTACGAGGATGCGGGACAGTGGGTTCTCGCCGCCGCAGAAGATTGATCGTGTACGTCCACAGGCGATATCAGCACCGCCTATACGGTCAGCTCCTGCGCAGTCCTCTTTCAGACCCACAGTATCGCAGATTCGACAGCCCCCACGGCCCTTGACACAGCGGCCGAACCGGCCACAGCAGGCTCGAGTTCATGCACTGACCGCTGAGGCAGCTACGACGCCGACTTTCCAGCATTCAGCCTTCGAGGTCACGGGCCATATCGGAGGTACTCCCGTTCTTGTCATGGTGGACACTGGTTCCACGATTTCTTTGATATTGCGTGCCGTAGTCAGACGTCTTGGGTTGCAGACTATTACTATGGATAGCGTGCGAGTCCTTGCAGCTCATGGAGATTATTCGGATGTCACCCAGATGTGTGAGGGTTGTTTACTTGATCTGGGAGGCAGGACGATGACTCTTGATTTGGTCGTCGATCCCTCGCTCGTATATCTCGACGTCATTCTTGGCATGGACTGGTTGACTGCAGCGAGAGCCGAGATTGACTGCGAGGCTCGTGTGGTGACGGTGTACGAGCCTGAGGGCACGCCTTTCACATTTTCAGTGCGGGTAAATCTTCCTTTCCGCATTCTTAGCTACGCCACCCTGTTGCGCGACGCTGGTGCCCAGGTACTTGAGCAGACGCCAGTTGTTTCTGAGTTCGGGGATCTGTTCAGGAAGATCCCTGGTTTGCCACCCCGACGTGAGATCGATTTCACTATCGATCTGATTCCTGGTTCTACACCCGTCTCACTGCCGACGTATCGCATGGCACCATGTGAGATGGAGGAATTGAGGACGCAGATTGATGGTCTACTAGAGCTTGGCCTTATACGGCCTAGCGTATCTCCTTGGGGGGCACCGGTCTTGTTCGTGAAGAAGAAGGATGGTTCGCTACGATTGTGTATTGATTATCGCAGGCTGAACCAACTCACAGTGAAGAACAAGTACCCTTTGCCCAGGATCGATGACTTGTTTGATCAGTTGAGAGGAGCGCAGTACTTCTCGAAGATTGACCTTCAGTCAGGATATCATCAGTTGCGCGTCAGAGATGAGGACGTGCAGAAGACAGCGTTCAGGACCAGTTTTGGTCACTACGAGTTCCTCGTGATGTCGTTCGGTCTCACGAACGCACCGGCCGTGTTCATGGATCTGATGAACCGGGTACTACGGCCTTTCCTCTATCGATTCGTCGTTGTCTTCATCGACGACATTTTGGTATACTCTAGGAGTCGAGAGGAGCATGAGGAGCACTTGCGTTTGGTCCTTGATACACTCAGACAGCATCAGTTGTTCGCACAGTATAAGAAGTGCGACTTCTGGAAGCAGGAGGTGAAGTTTCTGGGACACGTGGTGTCCAAGGATGGCATGGCAGTTGACCTGTCTAAGGTAGCTGCGGTGCAGGACTGGGAGCAGCCTGGTTCTGTCACTGAGGTGAGGAGTTTCTTGGGTCTCGCTGGCTACTATCGGCGCTTCATTCAGGATTTCTCGAAGATCGCGAGACCCTTATCTCAGTTGACACGGAAGGACGTGAAGTTCGCCTGGAATGATAAGGCGGAGTCAGCTTTTCAGGAGCTGAAGGACAGACTTACGTCCGCCCCTGTGCTAGTATTGCCAGAGCAAGGGGTTAAATACACTATATACACTGACGCGTCTAGCGTTGGTTTGGGTTGTGTCCTTATGCAGAGGGACAGGGTAATTTCGTATGCCTCGAGACAATTAAGGAAGCACGAGGAGAATTACCCTACACACGACCTGGAGTTGGCAGCCGTGATATTCGCACTGAGGCTCTGGAGACATTACCTCTATGGAGAGGAGTTCGAGCTCTTTTGCGACCACAAGAGCCTCAAGTACATATTCACACAGCGGGACTTGAATATGAGGCAGCGGCGATGGATGGAGACGCTGAAGGACTTCAAGTTTGAAGTCTCTTACCATCCTGGGAAGGCGAACCTTGTGGCTGATGCGTTGAGCCGCAAGAAGGCGATAGAGTTTGCGGCTCCGCTGATGGTTGCCGAGTGGGATATGGTTGAGTTTTTGCGAGACTTTGAGCAGAAACTCACCGTAGAGGAGCCATTTGAGTTCATCGCACATGTTCAGGTGCGATCCCCGATCGATGACCGTGTCATCGAGGCGCAGAGGGACGACGCGCATCTTACTGAGCTTCGAGAGCAGGCCAGTGATGATGATGACGCCGACTGGCGAGTTGGCATGGATGGGGGTTTACGTTACCGTGGCCGCCTATGCGTTCCTGATGTCCCTGACTTGAGACGAGAGATTCTCGAGGCTGCGCATTCTACTAGACTCGCGATGCATCCTGGCAGCACGAAGATGTATCGTGACGTGAAGAGGACGTACTGGTGGGAAGGTATGAAGACCCACATTGCTGAGTTCGTGTCCCGTTGTCTCACTTGTCAACAGGTGAAGGCAGAGCATCGCCGACCACCTGGACTTTTGCAGCCTATGCCGATTGCAGAGTGGAAGTGGGATTTCATTTCCATGGACTTCATTTCTGGGTTGCCGAAGACGAGGAAGGGGCATGATTCTATTTGGGTGATCGTCGACCGATTGACGAAGTCGGCGCACTTCCTACCGATCAGAGTTACGAACTCTGCAGACGAGCTGGCTAGATTGTATATTAGAGAGATCGTGCGTCTGCATGGAGTTCCGTTGGAGATCGTGTCGGACAGAGACACGCGGTTCACTTCTATTTTCTGGACTCGCATTCAGGAGGCTATGGGTGTGAAGTTGAAGTTCAGTACTGCCTTCCACCCACAGACGGACGGACAGACAGAGCGAGTGAACCAGATCCTGGAGGACATGTTGCGAGCTTGCGCATTGGACTTCAAGGACAGTTGGGATGACTGTCTTGCATATGCGGAGTTTGCGTACAACAATAGCTTCCAGGCGAGTATCGGCATGGCACCTTATGAGGCGCTGTATGGGCGACCTTGTCGCGCACCGCATTGCTGGTTAGAGGTCGGTGAGCGCAGCTTGATTGGCCCAGAGTTGGTGCAGGCGACGTCAGAGAAGATTGATATTATTCGACGTCGGCTTCTTACAGCGCAGAGCAGACAGAAGAGCTACGCCGATACGAGACGGAGACCACTAGAGTTCACAGTCGGGGATCATGTGTTTTTGCGAGTTTCCCCTATGAAGGGAGTCCTTCGGTTCGGAAAGAAGGGGAAGCTGGCACCGCGATACATTGGTCCATTTCAGATCCTCGATCGTGTGGGAGCAGTGGCTTACCGATTGGCTTTACCCACGCCCCTCGCGAGCGTCCACAACGTATTTCATGTTTCTATGCTGAAGAAGTATGTTGCTGATCCTTCTCATATCATCAGATGGGAGCAGGTGCAGTTAGGAGAGGATGTTACTTATATCCTGCGACCGACACGCATCTTAGACCGGAAGGAGCAGGTACTGCGTAGCAAGGTGATTCCCCTTGTGAAGGTACTATGGACGCATCATACTGAGGAGGAGGCTACTTGGGAGACAGAAGCCGAGATCAGAAAGAACTACCCACAGCTTCTCGAGGAGTACGAAAAGGTACAAAATTTCGAGGACGAAATTATTTGTTAAGGGGGGTAGATTGTAACGCCCGTGAAAAATCCATCCTTGGGCTCGAGTACCAACTCGACCCGAATTTGCGTAGAATTCATTCCTTTGGAAAATTTGACTAGGTTAGCTAGTGCAACGTTAGAATAGCTGGGAAATGGTCCCTGATCACTTTAAATACGTTCTACAAGGCCCGAAGCGAGTGGAACTAAGGGTGCTATAATGCTCTAAAGCCTCGGATCAAACTCTAAGCCGGTTTGTTCTCTGGACCACTTTGAATCTTTGTATTGGATCTAGACCGCACGTTGAAAGTCCGATACCTCCTATCTTAGACCGTTAGGACCGTCTAGCTGGGCTTGACACTCATTCCAAAAATCAAGTCAAACCGATTATTACAGGCTATTTCATTGAGCCCGGACCGAAGAGAGTGTGAATAGGGACATAGTTGGAATTTCAAATTCAAATCTGGCACACAAATTTGACGCATCAGTATTAAGCATTCTGACCGTCAGAATACAGCCAAATTACACCCTTGGATCAGGAAAAATATCTATTATATATCACGGGACTTATAGGCCTGATCTTGGTGCGGTGACCGTTAAACTGAAACTGGGCCGCCACGTGCGATCTGGGAACCCAACCGGTCTGAAAACTGGATGTATGCTAGATCTAGTATGCATGAGCTTAAGTCCGACCGCATCTGGCCTGGGGACCTCCAGAAATGCCCTTTTGGACCGAAACGGCCCCGATTTGGTTAGGCACCAAGTAAACATTGTTCCCAAGCCTATTTTGGGAATGTTTTAGGCTATAAAAGGGGTTGAAACCCTCACTCCTCTCTCCCATCCGAATTTGAGAGAAGCCCTAGCTTGGGAGAGAGAAAAAGAGTGAGAGATTGTGAGAGAGTGGGAGAGTTCTTCCCGCCACTTGTGCTACGTGTTGCACATGCTTAAGCGACACTTCTCTACCGCTTTCCCGGCGATTCCACCGCAATCCTAGGTAAGTAAAAACCCTAAATAGTTGGTGGTTTGAGTTTTTTCTTGTTTCCATGGCGATGTAGCTTATGGATCTTATGTATTAGGCTCCTTACTCGCCGTAGACGAAGCATATACACTCCGCTTCAATTCCCGAGTCTACAAGACACTAGGTGAGGATTTTAGACGCTTTGATTGACGGTTCCCAATGCTTTCAATGTCGTTTAATAGTAGATTCTTGACGGCATCGCCGTTTGACATGTACAAAATGCTCTCCGTTTCCCGTTTCGTAAGCTAACGAAGAATATGAGATTTAGGGCATTTTAGTCATTTGTAGGAAGTACTGTTTGCATTCATATTTTGCTGATGTGATTGACATGGTTTGTTGTCGCATTAGGAAGTTAGGAATGCGTGCATAATTAGTTTGGCGAAGAGATTCGCCTAGTTGCACACTTTGGGTCGACATGCTATATGTAGACCTAAGTGTGTAGTGCATGTGTTTGTATAAATGCTTGTATTAGTATGTATTGAATTAAATGATGTTATTTGATACTTTGTGATTGATTTTTCAATTATTATGCCGACCTAAATGATTTTCTACATGTTGACAAAATGCATGATTTCATTACATGCATGGAATGTATGTGCTTGAGGATTTGCTTAAGTTGAATATGCATGGGAAGTATGCCTTGAAGATTTGCTTAAGTTGAAAGTTATAACATGTGTTAACATGCTCACATGATGTATTTCAAATCCAATACCTTGTATAGTAATTCCATAGATGTGTGGGACTTGACTTAGTCCAGGCAGTCGGTAACCGAGCGATTTCGTGGCTGACTGGTCATAGCCACGAACGACGCGTAGATGAATGTGATTCGTGTTGAGAGTTGGCGGCAGTGGTTAGGCCACGCGAAGTGTTTTACGCACTTCATGTCGTTCAATTCGATATGCGATCGCGCTAGTCGAGCCCGTCAAGTAACCCGACTGGCCGATGTTTGTTCACCTTGTATGTAACATAACTGCTTGAACCTAGGGTACTGAACTTACCATTGTAAACCCTATTAACCGTGGTACCTTGATCTACGAAGACTCATGAGCCGGGCATGGTGGTATGGGACACCGTGGTCGAGCTGTCGGCCTACGCTGGGGCCACAAACCTCCCCGTAGTGACCAGTGAGCACCTAGACTCGTGAGCAGATTATGGTGGTATGGGACACTATATTTTAGCTGTCGGCCTACACTGATCAGGCGACGAGCCCTTTGTAGTGACCGCGAGCGTATTCTGAGTTCACGGGAGGCGACGACCCTTCCGTGCAGTAGAGTACAGTAGGCCTGTATTGATAAGGTGATGGGGGAGCGGTGCAACGAGTGCGAGCAACAGCCCTGGCAGCCCTTGCAGTGACCTACGAAATGTACATCGTATGAGATTACTAGGAGTGACGACCCTAGACAGGATCCGTGTTGGGATTGATACAAGGGAGGTACCTTAGTTTCCCAATCCTGCTGTTTGAATGGACTAATAACAACTTGGTAATCATATCACCATAGCATTGCATGTGCCTGGAAGATGTGGAGCACTCTAGGGAGTGTGGCATGCCGCGGTCGTAAGATGTTGCCGTATGAGGGTGATCGTCGGTGAGGGCATACATCACGTCATATCATCTTGCATTAACAACAGTATTAGGACTTGTCTGATTTACTGCGTTACTATTATCGCGTGACTGAATTGTGAACATGCTAATCTTTGCTCTATGATTCCACTGAGTTGATCACTCATTCCCACGTTACGGGATGGTGTTTGCAACACCCACCAGACCCTGTTGTAGTTGCAGGTGACGATGAGATCCAGGAGGTGGAGCTAGATGATGACGAGGACCAGGATGAGTTCTCGTATATGCAGTATCATGACGGCTTCCCGTAGGTGACCTGGATCGAGGGGACATCAGTGGAACTTTTCTTTTGAACATTATTCTTTTGTTATGTACATGTATATGAGACTCAGAGATGTAGTCATACTTTGGAGACAGTTGAGATTACTTTGTTTTTCCATACAGTGATATATATCTTGTTTAGTCTTCCGCTTGCTTTTATCACTGGATCTGAAGTATGAATTGCAGTTTTGGTATACTTTTACTCATGTGAATGCTTTAAATCAGACAACATTGAATCATAACCATTTTTGTTGCATAAGTGACGGTCTGGAACTCGGGAGTTGAGTTTATACACGACCCCCGATTTTCAGGGTGTTACATCCTCCTTTTTCTTTCTCTTTTTATTTTCTTGATATATGTGGGCCCCACTGGTGTGGAGTTCTTGTGTGCATATATTTATTGTTATGGTGGTCAGCAAAGTGGCCCATGTCAGTATGGTCCACCATGATGAACACTATATCCACACCCTTTACATGTAATCCCGTTTTTGTATCTAGATAGTTACTTGTAAAATTTGTTTAAAATCAATCGTGATAAGAACGGAGTTAAAACTTGAAGATAATATGAATCACAATATGAACTAAATCTGGACTAAATTTTGTAGCCATCCAATGGTCCAATTATCCATAACATTAAGTTTACTTGGCTGCTGTCTAGCAGCGCATGCAAGATTTTGATTTTCCTAAAATGGACCCATTTTTAATTCTTTTAATGAATGTATTAAAATATATATTCCATTGGATTCGTAAAAAATAGAACTAGCTTTCCAACAATTAATAATAAGCCTCAATCGGAGTTCGGATGGATGAGATCTTGGCCTTATATGAAAGATGTATTTGGGAGCTTATTATGACCATTCTTGTTTGGGCCATATCCATGATTCCAACGGTCAGATGTATTTGATATTTGCTCTTAATTTACTTAAGATAATTTAATCATATGTATGGTCCCTATGGTCAGATTCTTTTATGATAAAATTTAAAAAATTCTGGACCTATAGGTACCTCTGTAAGGACAAATCTTGAATTTTTATGTGTGGTCTAGATGGATCTAAGGCTCTGTATGGTTGAAAACCTATATACAGCTTAAATGATGTATTACTAAACCATCCAATGGATTGGATTTTGCAACAGAGAATACGATCATAAACATTTGATCAATATATTTCATGTGCTACTAGTTGTGTATGTTCGATATATGTTGTACAAACATTCATCCTCTTATTGACCTACTTGGGTGTGGGATCACTTGTGATTTATCCATTTTATATGTTCATCCAATCTGGAAACCCATGTATATTTTTGTGTGTCTCTTATCTATGGTTTTCTAGCATGTGGGCCCCACTTGCCATTGGATTTATTTCATTCCCTTTATACTTACTGTTTATTGAAAATTTTATACTTGACTGTATTGCATGTAGGCCTCTTTGACACCTTATAGTGGACCCGACACTTTGTAGTTAAAGGTCTCAATTTGGGGGATGTTTAAGCCTTACATAAGTAAGCTGGGATGTCCTAACTTTTTGTTAGGAATGATTCCCTAAGTGTTTGAAAATTTGGCCCTAAGTTGTGACAGACCCCATTTTTGAAAACTGTCTGATTATTTATATTTTGTACCGACTTTGGGCCTCTGTAGTAGACCACACGCTGGAGATATGAGTAGGCCATTACTTAGAACCTTTAACCTATACCAATGAATAGATAAATAATATTTTACTCGGGCTAAATCATACCCCACATGATTAGAGAGTGGATCCCAAAATGGGGCAAGGCATGGTTGTGCAGAAAATTAAAGTACATATGTTTGGACCTATGCGAAATATTATGTGTGCACAACCAGTTTGTCTTAGCTTATCATTTTTTAAATACATATATAGTACTACCAAGGGCACCTGAAGGAACACTGAAAGGTGGTCCCTTGTGATCATATGTAACATCCCGAAAATCGGGGGGTTGAGTAAAAACCCAACTCCCGAGTTCTAAAATGTTATTTATGCAACATAGATATGTATGATTGAATGTTGTCTATGTTAATGTATGAAACATGAGTGGGATTATGCCAGAACAGCATATCATACTCCAGAGATAGTTAAATTAACCAGCGAAAGTCTGTGATAGTATGTATAACATATATATACTGTTGTGTGTCTCTTGAGTGTGAACATGTTACCAGGTTAAACATATACATGTATACCTCAAAATAGAAAGAAAGCATATACATGAGTGCTCTGAAGATATTAAATGACGAGTGTCAAGGCATCTAATCAACCTCCCTGTAATCCCGTCAATCAGACAACGCATAAAGGAGGGATCCTCCTCATCATCATCAAGTCCGGCTCTGCCTCACAGGCCGCGCCATCATCTGCAATCACAAAAGGATCTGGTGGGTGTCCAGGAACACCGTACCATAACTTGGGAGTGAGTAGCTAACTCAGTGGAATAATAGATCAAGGATTAACATGTTCTCAAATCAATAATGCGATAATAGTAAAGCAATAAATCAGACAATCCTAATACTGTTGTAATGCAATATGACATGACGTGATGTATGCCCTCACCGACGATCTCCCTCATACGGCACCATCTTACGACCGCGGCATGCAATCGACCCTCAAGTGTTCCACATATTCCAGGCACATGCAATGGTATGGTGATATGATTTCCAAATTGTTATTAGTCCATTCAAACAGCAGGATAGGGAAACTAAGGTACTTCCCTTGTATCAATCCCAACACAGATCCTGTCTAGGGTCGTCACTCCTAGTAATCTCATACGATGTATATTTTGTAGGTCGCTGCAAGGGCTGTCAGGGCTGTTGCATGCACTCGTTGCTCCGCTCCCCCATCACCTTATCAATACAGGCCTACTGTACTCTACTGCTACTGAAGGGTCGTCGCCTCCCGTAGACTCAGAATACGCTCGCGGTCACTACAAAGGACTCGTCGCCTGATCAGTGTAGGCCGACGGCAAGAATATAGTGTCCCATACCACCATAATCTACTCACGAGACTAGGTGCTCATTGGTCACTACGGGGACGTTTGTGGCCCCAACGTAGGCCGACAGCTCGACCACGGTGTCCCATACCACCATGCCCGGCTCATGAGTCTTCGTGGATCAAGGTACCATGGTTAACAGGGTTTACAATGGTAAGTTCAGTACCCTAGGTTCAAGCAGTTTTGACTCATGCAGAGTGAACATACAACGGCCAGTCGGGTTACTTGACGGGCTCGACTAGCACGATCGCATCTCAAGTTGAACGACATGAAGTGCGTAAAACACTTCATGTGGCCTAACCACTGCCGCCAACTCCAGAACACGGCTCACGTTCATCGACGCGTCGTTCGTGGCGAAGATAAGCTAACCACGAATTCGCTCGGTTACCGACTGCCTGGACTAAGTATAGTCCCAAACATATGGAATCACATCAGCAAATCATATGAGAGTATTGGAATTGAAATACAACCATGTGAGCATGTTAACACATGTTATAACATAGAACTTAAGTAAATCATCAAGTACATGCATTTCATACATACAATGAAATCATACATATAACTAACATGTAGGAAATCATTCACATCAGCATATTAATTGAGAAACCAATCTCAAACTAATCCATAACATCATTTAATTCAATACATACTAATACAAGCATTTATACAAACACTTACACTACACACTTAAGTCTACATATAGTATGTCGACCCGAAGTGCGCATTTAGGCGAATCTCTTTGCCAAACTAATTATGCACGTATTCCTAACATTCTAATGTGACAATAAACCATGTCAATCACATCAGCAAAATATGCATGAAAACAGTACTTCCTACAAATGACTAAAATGCCCTAAATCTCATATTCTTCGCCGGTTTACGAAACAGGAAACGGACAGCATGTTGTACATGTCAAACGGCGTTGCCGTCGATAATCTACTATTAAACGACATTGAAAGCGTTGGAAACAGTCAATCAAAGCGTCTAAAATCCGCACCTTATCTCCTATAGATGTGTGAATTCGAACGGAGCGTATACGCTTCGTCTACGGCGAATAGAGAACCTAATTTACAAGATCTATGAGTTAACAAGCTATGGAACGAAAGGAACCTCAAATCAGCGACTAAATGGGGTATTTTCTTACCTAAAAATGCAGAGAAATCACTGGCTGAGTGATGGAAGCATGTTGCTAAAGTACGTGCAACAGGTGGTGGAACGGCAGGAAAATCCTCTCCTACTCTCTCTCACAAACTCTCACCTTTTCTCTCTCCCAATCTAGGGTTTTTCTCAAATTCGGATGAGAGAGAAGAGTGAGGGTTTCAACCCTTTTTATAAGCCCAAACTTGCCCGAAATAGGCTCGGGAACAAGGTTCACTTGAGGGGTAACCAAATCGGGGCTGTTTCGGTCCAAAAGATGATTTCTGGTGGTCCCTTGGCCGAATGCGATCGGACTTAAGCTCATGCATACTGGATCTAGCATACATCAGGTTTTCAGTTTGGCAGGGTTCGCAGATCGCACGTGGCGGACCAGTTTTAGTTCAGCGGTCGCCGCACGTAAATCAGGGCTGCAAGTCTCATGATATGAAATAGAAATTTTTCCTGATCCGAGGGTGTAATCTGACTGAATTCTGACGGTCAGAATGCTTAATACTGACGCGTCAAGTCGTGTGCCAGATTTGAATTTGAAATTCCAATTCTGTCCCTATTCGCACTCTCTTCAATCCGGGCTCAATGAAATAGCCTGTGATTATCGGTTGGACTTGATTTTCAAAATGATTGTCAAGTCCAACAAGGCGGTTCTAACGGTCTAAGATAGGTGGTATCGGACTTTCGACGCGCAGTTTAGATCTAATACAAAGTTTTAAAGTGGTCCAGAGAACAAACCTGCTTAGAGTTTGATCCAAGGTTATAGAGTATTATAGAGTCATTGGTTCTACTCGATTTGGGTCTTGTAGAACGTATTTAAAGTGATCAGGGACTATTTCTCAGCTACTTTAGCGTTGCGCTAGTTAACTTACTCTTATTTTCCATAGGAATTAAACCTAAGTGATTTCTTTAGCTATGGAATTGAGTTCTAAGCAATTTTCCAGGTGTTTTAATTAACCCATTGCCTAATGACGTCTAATCCCAGGTTGGCCAAAATCTGGGGTGTTACAATCTACCCCCCTTAAAACATAATTTCGTCCCCAAAATTGGCGAAGGGTAAGGAGTAATTTTTCTAAGGAAGGTTCAATCCTATTTATTGACCTAACCGTACGTACATCCTAACTCAATTATTTCGATCCTGGGCCAGTGGGAAAGAGGCCAACCACTCTTCTGCTGCGCCACTCTGATCGAACGGTAGCGTCGACTAACCTAACTGGATTGGACTCATTACGTTCTACCCCCCTTAAAACTTGGTTTTACTTAAGGTTGAAGAATCTTTGCATCGATCCGTATATCGAAACGAGGCGCAACTTAGGGGCTATCCTTAACCTAAAATAGAAACAACCTTTCTCTACAGGGTTTTCCTTACTAATGATGCGTTCTATGACATTGATACCTATGATCTTAGAGATGAGCCTAATCTCTATTGTGGTTAAGTTTAGGGGTAGGTATGAGTTGGTGGAAAGATGTCTAATTCTCTACTGGCTTTAAGTCCTCGCCATTTCCCAATGACAAGGTTATCCTGTTTGGTTGTAGGTGGTTGGGCCATCACAGAAGAAAGCTTGTGTAGTGGGTCTAAGCCAGATACGTTGAACCTTCTGTCTAATTAGGACAGAAAATGCGTTGTATCAGTTTTTTAATCCGAGTCGATGCCGATCCTCTGCTTGATCAGAGCATTGGATTTATTGGTAACCACTAGGATTAAGAAGTCGATTCAAACCGCGAAACATCGCTTACATGCAGTTCCTTTACTCTGCGTTCCCGAATGCAATAAGTCCTTGGGGAAGGCAATTCTAAGGGATGTGTTAGTTTATTATAAGTTCAATCTGAGGGAGTTATAAATGTTCCCTGAGAGTGTATGGTTCCTTCCTATGGGCAACAACAGAAGTCTATAAGTCATAAGGGGATCTATCGAAGGAAGGGAGTCCCATTCCAACCAAATCTAACTTACTATCCCTTAGCATATATAGGCCTTACACTACTTAAGGTAATTAGTAGGCTAGTCTGTAACTCAGTAGCTATAATCCAAAGCCTAAGATTATACAGTAAATGGCCTTCCTATACCATTTCTACTACAGGGAATTTTTCTATTGCTTAGGGTCAAGATTGTCTAAATAGGATTGAATTTCCTATATCGTCAGATCCTTCAAATCTAGGAGTGCTAACACTAGGTCCAAAATGCCAAGGGCCTATGTGGCCAGTAGCATTAAGTTGTATTAAATGGAACTGCATTCCTAATCCAATATTGGGATAGGGAGTGGCATGCTTGGTAGGAGGGTGGGGTGGGATAAAAATTAATTTGTAGGCTGAATCCCGGGAGTTTTAATACTCCTAATCTAGGGACAATACCTTACAACGAACGGAACAACATGCATTCCATCTAACCAAATTCGGCTTTATTAAGCCCAAACCACAACACAAACATTCACATATCAAGCTGAAAAACATCATGCATTTCATTAAACCAAAATTGTCATAATACAAGGGATATCTCCTTTCAAGTATCATGATAAGAAGTACGTGGGAGCTATGTCAGTCAGCTACTACAGCAACATAAGCAAACTACTAGCCTTATCAGGCTTATACACAAAAAGCAGGAAATGACTAACTACAACCCGCGATATATGGATCTAGATTACTAGTCCGAGTCGGGCGATAGAGGAGGAAATGCGGAGAAATTGTTGCCCAAATGGACAGAACGAAATCTAGGCCCTGTAGAGGGATGATTCAAACTCCCTTAGGATGTATTTTCAGAAAGAAAAGAGAATGAAAAAGGGGAATGGATCACCTCACGATTTCAGCTCGATTCGGGGATTTTGAGAGCTCCAAAAGAAGAAATCTACAAGAGGGAAAGCTGCAAACAGTAATAAAGTGAAAGAGTGTGGTCGTTTTTGGCCAGGAATGGATTTAGGAATGATTTGAAATCACGGTTTTGGGTGAAGACAGCAAGAAAACGTAAATGGGACTAGGGGAGAGGCTGTTTGTGAAGGGAGTAGGGTATATAGGGGGTTTCAAGGTGTGAACCACATATGGGGAAGGTGCCCTAGCCATATTAGGGCGTGTGCCCGAAAATTAATCCAGTGGGCCCCACCGGACGGCGATGCATCGCCGAACCGGCGATGACATCACCGGCCAACTCTCTAGGTGGCCAGTGGGCCACATGGGTCTGGTCCCCCATGGTCCAGGGACCCCAGATAACTATGGGCCCCACCTTGGTTCATTGTATTTTGACCTATATAGGCCCAAACATGAGTTCGGGGCTTTCCGGGACCAATCTGCAATCCTGAATACAAAACCCTATCATGCAGAATATGATTTTAGGGTAAAAGGAGCTAGTACATTCATCTAGACTATTAGTTGCTAAAGAAAGCGAAGTTAGAATGGCCTTATGGCCATTTTTCATGAAATTTTACTATTCACTATAAAATTTTATGAAAGTATGATTTTATGTTATTTTCACATTAGGATTGATGCCTAATATGAAAATAATAAGAAGGAATTGAAGATTGGAGTGGTGAGAGGAAGAAATTTGAAGATTTTTGGTGAAACGGGGTTTTTAAGCCCTGCCGATTGAATACAGGGGTTGTGGTTGTCCCACAGCCCAAGGATTTACAGTTACAGGTTTAGAATCATTCAAAGAACGTCTCAACCCACTCACCTACAACCTAGAAGCTATTCAGGTCGCTTCATACGACCCAAGATGCGTTACGGATTCGATCGCGCGATCGATATGAATAGTCTTCACCTATTGGCGAATCTGCGATCCTAAAAGAGTTTCTAGACCCTTCTCGCACCCACCTAAGTCAAAGGAAGTGACAGCGTACGTCGCGTGACCATAACCCAGGCCCGGTTTAATCCAAATCATGCTCTGATACCATCTGTAACATCCCAAAAATCGGGGGGTCGAGTAAAAACCCAACTCCCGAGTTCCAAAATGTTATTTATGCAACATAGATATGTATGATTGAATGTTGTCTATGTTAATATATGAAACATGAGTGGGATTATGCCAGAACAGCATATCATACTCCAGAGATAGTTAAATTAACCAGCGAAAGTCTGTGATAGTATGTATAACATATATATACTGTTGTGTGTCTCTTAAGTGTGAACATGTTACCAGGTTAAACATATACATGTATACCTCAAAATAGAAAGAAAGCATATACATGAGTGCTCTGAAGATATAAAATGACGAGTGTCAAGGCATCTAATCAACCTCCCTGTAATCCCGTCGATCAGAACACGCATAAAGGAGGGATCCTCCTCATCATCATCAAGTCCGGCTCTGCCTCACAGGCCACGCCATCATCTGCAATCACAAAAGGGTCTGGTGGGTGTCCAGGAACACCGTCCTGTAACGTGGGAGTGAGTAGCTAACTCAGTGGAATAATAGAGCAAGGATTAACATGTTCTCAAATCAATTATGCGATAATAGTAAAGCAATAAATCAGACAATCCTAATACTGTGGTTAATGCAATATGACATGACGTGATGTATGCCCTCACCGACGATCTCCCTCATACGGCACCATCTTACGCCGCGGCATGCAATCGACCCTCAAGTGCTCCACATCTTCCAGGCACATGCAATGGTATGGTGATATGATTTCTAAATTTTTATTAGTCCATTCAAACAGCAGGATTGGGAAACTAAGGTACTTCCCTTGTATAAATCCCAACACAGATCCTGTCTAGGGTCGTCACTCCTAGTAATCTCATACGATGTATATTTTGTAGGTCGCTGCAAGGGCTGTCAGGGCTGTTGCATGCACTCGTTGCTCCGCTCCCCCATCACCTTATCAATATAGGCCTACTGTACTCTACTGCTACTGAAGGGTCGTCGCCTCCCGTAGACTCAAAATACGCTCGCGGTCACTACAAAGGACTCGTCGCCTGATCAGTGTAGGCCGACGGCAAGAATATAGTGTCCCATACCACCATAATCTGCTCACGAGACTAGGTGCTCACTGGTCACTACGGGGACGTTTGTGGCCCCAGCGTAGGCGACAGCTCGACCACGGTGTCCCATACCACCATGCCCGGCTCATGAGTCTTCGTGGATCAAGGTACCATGGTTAACAGGGTTTACAATGGTAAGTTCAGTACCCTAGGTTCAAGCAGTTATGACACATGCAGGGTGAACATACAACGGCCAGTCGGGTTACTTGACGGGCTCGACTAGCACGATCGCATCTCAAGTTGAACGACATGAAGTGCGTAAAACACTTCATGTGGCCTAACCACTGCCGCTAACTCCAGAACACGCCTCACGTTCATCGACGCGTCGTTCGTGGCGAAGATAAGCTAACCACGAATTCGCTCGGTTACCGACTGCCTAGACTAAGTATAGTCCTAAACATGTGGAATCACATCAACAAATCATATGAGAGTATTGGAATTGAAATACAACCATGTGAGCATGTTAACACATGTTATAACATAGAACTTAAGTAAATCATCAAGTACATGCATTTCATACATACAATGAAATCATGCATATAACTAACATGTAGGAAATCATTCACATCAGCATATTAATTGAGAAACCAATCTCAAACTAATCCATAAAATCATTTAATTCAATACATACTAATACAAGCATTTATACAAACACTTACACTAAACACTTAAGTCTACATATAGTATGTCGACCCGAAGTGCGCATTTAGGCGAATCTCTTCGCCAAACTAATTATGCACGTATTCCTAACATTCTAATGCGATAATAAACCATGTCAATCACATCAGCAAAATATGCATGAAAACATTACTTCCTATAAATGACTAAAATGCCCTAAATCTCATATTCTTCGCCGGTTTACAAAACAGGAAACGGACAGCATGTTGTACATGTCAAATGGCATTGCTGTCGATAATCTACTATTAAACGACATTGAAAGCATCGGAAACAGTCAATCAAAGCGTCTAAAATCCGCACCTTATCTCCTATAGATGTGTGAATTCGAACGGAGCGTATACGCTTCGTCTACGGTGAATAGAAAACCTAATTTACAAGATCTATGAGTTAACAAGCTATGGAACAAAAGGAACCTCAAATCAGCGACTAAATGGGGTATTTTCTTACCTAAAAATGCGGAGAAATCACTAGCTGAGTGATGGAAGCGTGTTGCTAAAGTACATGCAACAGGTGGTGGAACGGCAGGAAAATCCTCTCCTACTCTCTCTCACAAACTCTCACCTTTTCTCTCTCCCAATCTAGGGTTTTTCTCAAATTCGGATGAGAGAGAGGAGTGAGGGTTTCAACCCTTTTTATAAGCCCAAACTTGCTCGAAATAGGCTCGGGAACAAGGTTCACTTGAGGGGTAACCAAATCGGGGCTGTTTCGGTCCAAAAGATGATTCTGGTGGTCCCCTGGCCGAATGCGATCGGACTTAAGCTCATGCATACTGGATCTAGCATACATCAAGTTTTCAGTTCGGCAAGGTTCGCAGATCGCACGTGGCGGACCAGTTTTAGTTCAGCGGTCACCACACGTAGATCAGGGCTACAAGTCTCATGATATGAAATATAAATTTTTCCTGATCCGAGGGTGTAATATGACTGAATTCTGACGGTCAGAACGCTTAATACTGACGCGTCAAGTCGTGTGCCAGATTTGAATTTGAAATTCCAATTCTGTCCCTATTCGCACTCTCTTCAGTCCGGGCTCAATGAAATAGCCTGTGATTATCGATTGGACTTGATTTTCGAAATGATTGTCAAGTCCAATAAGGTGGTTCTAACGGTCTAAGATAGGTGGTATCGGACTTTCGACGCGCGGTCTAGATCCAATACAAAGTTTCAAAGTGGTCCAGAGAACAAACCTGCTTAGAGTTTGATCCAAGGTTATAGAGTATTATAGAGTCATTGGTTCTACTCGATTTGGGTCTTGTAGAACGTATTTAAAGTGATCAGGGACTATTTCCCAGCTACTCTAGCGTTGCGCTAGTTAACTTACTCTTATTTTCTATTGGAATTAACCCTAAGTGATTTCTATAGCTATGGAATTGAGTTCTAAGCGATTTTCCAATTTTTTTAATTAACCCATTGCCTAATGACGTCTAATCCCAGGTTGGCCAAAATTCGGGGTGTTACATCATGGGACGTACTCAAGATTGGGCCAAAACTAATTCTGCACTATATTTCCTGCACAGTTTCTCCAAGTACCCGTGTTTAGGCCATCACCGTAAATTGTACTCACCCAACCAATGAGGCTTGGCTTATAATTTGTAAAGCCCATACATAGAGCTACCAGGTGGTTATTTTCATTCACCATATGTAGGCCCCACGTGATCATGAATCTGACTCTAAAATGACCGAGAACCAACCCTGCGCAAAAAATCTGTTTTACATGAAATTTATGTGAGGCCATGTCAATATAGTCCACGACCTTTCCAAAGCATTTAATTCACCATCTAAACTCTTAAAAATAAATAACTCTCAGATTTTGTTGGGCTTAAAAACCTTAAGTGAGCCATCTAGTATGGGCTATCTTATATGAGCCTTACCTTTCAAGTAATGGGTCCACCTGACATGTTTTGTAAATGGGTATTATATAACTTGTAAAATATTTAGTGGACAGATCTTGCTGTCCAAATGATCTCTTAAGATATAGGCAGCCTTGGGCTCATCTAAATGATGCAACCCTAAGGCCTAAGCGAGCCCAACACTAAGAGAAATTGCTGGGGAATGAAAAACCCACAATGGTAACCTTCCTTGAGCCCGTTAGGCAAGCCCATTACCTACTGGGGCAGCGTGCCTTTCATACTACCTCTAGTCAAGTGGACCATGCTTAAAGTGACCTATTTTATAATGTATAAACTGGATAATTGGGCTTTTCTTGGTTTGTTGTGTATGTGGCTAGTGGGCCTGATATGATATATGACATGAAAGATGTTAGCATGTTATCCTTTATGTTTGAGATTGTGCATTATTTCTAGTTGGTGAAATGTATAACCCTCACTTAGTTTTGAAACTAGATCCACACCATTGAAGGCATTGTGGCTGGACATTTATGCCTTTGAGTTGGCTTATTAATTCACTAAGTGGGACTCACACTTGACCTATACGACCCCATGTCTTGCATGTAGTTCAAATCCAGTGTGAAAGTCACACTAGTTAGGATGCACCTAGTGATAGGTGAGATAATAATACATGTATGGTAACGTGATAATGATGATTATGAGTTGTTGGTTGAAATGATAGATATGATTTAATGGATGGTGAATTATGGCATATGCATTGATGATGGATAAGTAATTATTTGTGTTACTTATGACATTTCTTATGTTAATCATGAAGTGAAAATGATCCTCATGGTAATGATGATAATATTATATATTCATATACATGATGAAAAAATGTGCTAGTTGACCACCATGCTTGATATCCAAGTGATAATAATGCATGTATTGATTGTCGTGATAATGTTGAGGACAAGATAACTATGTTTTACTTGATGCATGGATGATGATGAATATATGATGTTAGTGAATGTAAGGATAACCTTATGCATGATAGACAACTAATTCCTAGGGCATGTATAATGATAGTATTAGTTAATGGCCATGATATTGATGATGCATGTGAATCCCTATATGTTATGTACTCTATGCACATGATTGCATGATACATGTTATGAGGATAAATTTGATGTTGCATAATGTCTATGATAATGATGATACATGCTAAAAGTTTTGTATACCATAACCTATGCACCTTATGTATATGCGTGTTATAGAAGCCCTGGTGGCCATTTGCTAAGTATTCACAAGAGGTATAGGGCCTCAATGTGTTATTGAAGACACTTAAATATATGGACCCTCACGTCACTTTGGCTATTCTTATGTTTAGGCCGATTATTGTTTATATCTAATAGTCATGCTGGTGTACCTAGTCTAGTAAACACATTGAGAATATGCTTAGTATAGCATCATGATACATACCCATATACATCATTTACATGCTTGTTATGAGGAGTGATTAATCATAATATGTGTCATTGGGTAGATTATTTATGGGACTCCCTGATAGGCGGAGTTGTCCCACATGAGCGCATGTTATGCGCAGGATTGATGCACGTCTGGATTGTGTGACTCATGCATCTTGCTTTGTGTGATTATAATTACTGTATGCCCTAGTGACATCAGGGGTTGTAGCCTCTATAGGTATAGCATGGATGATAGGATTGGATATCGAAAATACCTGTTAAAGCACGGGGGCGTGAAGGATGTCCCAGGGTGAAAGTCCCTAAACCCTTATAGTATCATGGAGGATGCTCCAATGCCTAGACCAAGTGGATGTATGAGCACATGAGGGTCGAATACCAAGATGTTGTGTCTCCCACTATGTTGTAGTCAGTTAGAAGGGGGTGTGGCCTTAAACACCCAAGGGTAGGGGCCAATTACTAGGCTGAGTATGACCAGCTCATAAATGAGTCTTCTATCAATGTGTCGGATAAATATTGGTAGACTATTGGCCAAGTAGATAGTGAGGTCTCTTCCACTTGCATAGTTATACGTCCATTGTGGGGTGGCAATATAGTGTATAGTGTATTAGACCCTAGTAATGTCCAAAGAAGAACTGTACTGATATGTGGATTCAGATGAGGACTGGCATGACATGAGATTGCATCTTGCATATGACATTAGCCACGTAGGCCTTGTACCGCATAGCCTTCGTATGGCTAACAACATTGTATTAGTCCTAGGTGATGATCCCAGAGATGTTTTGTACTGGTATTATGACATGCCGTCACTGTTGTACATGTGGGTGGACACTGATATGGACGGGGCCTAAGGGCTTAGGTGAGCTACCAGTGGTTGGCAGGCTACTGTGCAGGGGTTGTGTACTCAACATTTGACTCATTCATTCATCCACTATCCACTTGGGCTGGTGGTGCACAACCAAGTTATTATGTGTACCTTCATAACCTTCATAATGGTCATGATTTCGGTTGGGGGTGCACAACCAACCTGATATCAAGAGTTTAACACATTGAGTCTAACGATCCAAATTTAGGTATGAGACTAGTTTGGATAGAAGTCCCTTATGATGAACCCCACAGCTTGCGATACCATCCACTATCATCCCAACTACACACTCTAGCTCTGTCATTACCCTTTCATCGTATGCCATATAGTAGAAAATGGAATTTGATTATCTTGTTCATGATGATTGGCTATTTAAATGATTCATGGTCACTTGTTGAGTAACATGTATATTATTGATGTCATGTTCATGATAAACTGTGTAGTTATACAACATGCTTAATCGATAACCTGCTTACATATGATAACATGCTCGATTGATAACATGCCTATGGTTGTTTTGGATGTCTTTACGGGAGCGCCCTGATAAGACGTATTTTACTCTCGGCACGCAGTAGACTCACGAGCCGTGGTTTGCTCATACGTATGACTTACACCTATTTTCAGGATGCATACAAGAGATGTTGCAGTTTGCTATTGTTTCCTTCATTACTGTTGAGCTGGTGCACCATATTATGTGTGACATGTCGAATAGGTTTGTCTCTTCGATGTGTGTTGATATCATATACAAAATGTGTAACCACCTAAACAAATTAACCGTTCAAAAAAAAGTCACACTGAAAATCCTCCTTATAGGACCCCAGGTTCAGAATCTGGCATATGGGTGTCGAGAGCTGAGAATGGGATACTACGGAGGCTGTTAGCACTGGATTCGGTGATCAAGAATTTTTTGAGTCCTGTTTCTGAGTTTGGGGTGTGATAACAAGTCATTCCCGTCTATGGCAAAAAGATTTCATGTTAAGCCCAACTTAAAAAACCTTGTGCCTATAGAATTTTATGCCCTGTCAGAGGCAAAGATAGAAGAAAAGGTTGATAATAAAGTGAGTTATGAAATGCTAACATTTGAGGATTTGAAGAGATATAATCCCGTCATTAGAAAGATCATTCGGAACATGGGTTTTGACTATGAAGAACTGACTGAGTTAAACAATGGAAAAAGCATCTAGACTTCGATTGGAGTAAATGAAGAAAAATGAGAAAATTTCTGTGGATTAGGAGCATCACCTTCTCGAGTGCAGGTAAATATGATTGAAATAGATCTGATAGTCAGTTAAGAAATAGATTCTGAAATAGTGAAGCATCCAGAAACAGCTCCGAAACATATAGAAGACGAGGGGCAACTGATGATTGATAGCCTACGAGAAATCAATTTGGGCATAGAAGAAGAGCCACGAAATACATTTATAGATGTCAGTCTTCCTGAACAAGATGTCGATCAGTACATCAAACTCCCAAGAGAAAATAACGATGTATTCCCTTGGACATACGCAGCAATGTCAGGTTTAGAACCATCAGTAGCAATGCACCTACTAAATATCTCTAAAGACAAAAGGCCGATAAAATAAGCCCAGAGATGATTCCATCCCAATATTTTTCCTCTAATAGAAGAAGAAGTAAACAAACTAATTAAGGTCGGTTTCATTAGAGAGGTTAAGTATCTTAAATGGATATCAAATATTATCCATGTTAAAAAGAAAAGTGGACAAACTAGAGTATGTGTCGACTTCAGAGATCTTAATAAGGCTTGTCCAAAAGATGATTTTCCATTGCCAATAACGGAGCTGTTAATTGATAGTATGACAAAGTATGTTGTCATGTCTTTTATGGACGGGTATGTTGGATCCAATTAGATATGGATGGCTCCAAAAGACAAAGAGGCTACAACATTTAGAAATTCTCACTACCAGAAAACTAGGCAAAGGCAACGGATAAAAGCCATAGCTAAAGACCTATGGCTATGGTTTAGTCCGTAGCACGACCGTAGTCATAGGTAAACCTATGGCTATGGATTTAATCTATAGCCATAGATTACAATAGCTACAGATATAATCCCTAGCAACCATTTCTGTAGCAAAAAGTACCTACAGCTACAGATAGTATTTGTAGCTAAAAGTAGTTCTAGATCCGTAACTGACACGCCCCAAACTCGGAAACTGGGCTCACAAAATTTCTGATCGCCGAATCCGGCGCCGACAGCCTCCGTAGAACCCCATTCTCGGCTCCTAGCTCCCATTCTCCAGGTTCCGATCCTGGGTTGCTACGAGGAGGATTTTCAATGTCAGTTTGATTCGTAATAAGCATACCCAAAGGCATAACCTACAAACAACAACTAAGAACTCCATTACATTTCCACTATGATCAAAAACTTTACAAGAACAATGAGCATAAAGGGAAATACAATGGTAAAGAACAAAAACTCCAAAATGATCTGCAACGTGCTCCTGCCTCAGCGCTGCTGCGATCCAACATCACCTGCATGCAACGGTCGTGCATAAGCTTACAGAAAGCTTAGAGGGTGGTGAAAGTGTGTGCGCAAGGTAGTAATATGAACATGCAATGTCAGAGTAATGCGCAATATGCAGATGGATCCATAATATCATGAGCCGTACCAAGGCTTATGCGATGTGCAATGCAACTCAAGCATGTAGATTCTCATCTATGTCCACACATCAATACAGCTCAAATATCGGATATCACCGGGGTCTAGTATACTCTAAACCAGATTGCCCCCAATAAGGTAAGTGGAAGAGACCTCACTATCCGTCTGCCAATATCGGGTCGACTCGTCGATAGCGGACCTATTCCTCAAGCTGGTCAGACTCAGCCTAGCATTGCCCCCTACACTCGGGCGGATAAGGCCGTACCCCCTTCCAACTGACCACGACATAGTGGAGAGCACAGCCAACTGGTATTCGGCAATCAACGCTCATCTAGCCACTCGGTCTATACGTTGGAGCAACCTCTTGGTACCATAAGGGTTTAAGGACTTTCACCCAGGGATATCTATAGTACCCCATGTAGAACAAGATTTTCGGTATCCACTCCTGCCAACCACGATGCGTCTGTGGAGACTACGGCCCTGATAACGCTAGGGCGTATAATAACCATGTCACACAAATGCGAAATGCATGATTCACGCTATCCAGTCATGCAACAATTCATGTGCATATCGTGCACTCATGTAGGGCAATACTGCCTAACCAGGAACCCATAAACAACCTGCCCGAAGGCATATGCTATGATCAGTCAATCCTCATATCAAGCATACATATGATGCGTATGATCATGAGTCATGAAACTATACTAAACATGTTATAATGAAATGAACTATTTTACAATACAGATGGACGTGGACGGCCCATACACAATAAGTACGGGCCTAACAATGGGCCCTAAGGAGAGTCGTAATGTGGACATCCAACCAGCATTACACTCGCAATGTGGACGTCAAACCAACATTGCTTCCCAGGCACGATCTTCTTAAACATCGCTACATAATCGGTATCGAGATTACACATTGCAATGGACCTTAGGTTCATCCCATTGGGCTTTTCATATATATATCAAATGGGCCATATCCTATGGGCCTTTTATTCATCAGATGGGCCACATAAATGGGCCACACCAATGGGTCTTATGTGCATTGCAATGGGTCAAAACCCGTGGGCCTTGGATTGCATCAAATGAGCTTAGTCTCATGAGCCTAATATGTGACCAATGGGCCACACCAATTGGGCCCCACATGTAGATCAAGTGGGCCTCAACCCATAGACCTAACATGAGTTAAATGAGCCTAAACCCCTAGGCCTCAATCAAATAAAATGGGCCTAACTCATGGGTCTCAAATAAATCCAATGGGCCTAATCCCATGGACCCTTTTTTATAATCAAATGGGTTTAGTCCCATGGGCCTTACAATATATCAAATGGCCTAGTCTCATAGCCTTAGAACATATCAAGTGGGCCTAAACCCATATGCCTTATGTGTTTCAAGTGGGCCTAACCCATAGGCCTTTTACAATCCAAATGGGCCTCGCCCATAGGCCTTAAAATGATCCCACCACGTGGATGGATGGTCTAGATGCATCACGTGCATCATGGTGGGTCCCACTATCCAGTGGGAAGTGCGGATAGTGCACATATATCACACAGGGCGGACGGTGGGGGTAGCACAAGTGCAAGGTGGGTGCCATCGTCCGCCTGGACGGTGGTCTTGAAACGCATACATCATTGTGGGTCCCATGTGGGGCCCACAGTACTTCTCAGATGCCATCCAACCCGTTCATAAGGTCACTCGGACCTGGATGAAGGGAAAACATAAATTTCAACTTGATCCAACACTTCTGTGGGCCCTAAGAAGATTTCAACGGTAGACATTTAATTCCACTATTTCAAGTGGTGTGGGCCACCTGAGTTTTGGATCGGTCTCATTTTTGGAGGGGGGCCCACCACTGGGGTGGCCCACCTCATGAGCGGGTTGGATAACGAATAAACATTATGGTGGGGCCCACACGTAGGGATGTGGACCCCTGCGTCCGTCCGCTACAAGGGCTACATGCAGGCATTTGCAGGCGCTGCCCGCTGACAGTGGCAGAGGCAAAGCCTCTGCCATTATATTTTTCAAAAAAAAGAAAATCCATTTTTTTGAGGTTTTTTACACGTAGGGCCCGCTTCACCAAAATCCGTCCCTGCCATTGCGTTCAATGGCCCGTAACAGTCGAAATGAGTCCGAAGTTTGAATTTTTTTATGATTAGAAAATGAAAAAAAATCAGAAAAGGATCCTTGAATGGTAATAATGTGTTTTTTGATGCTATGGCCCACCAGGTCTTCCAATCAGTCCCAAACTTCTACCCAACGGCTAAAATACCGTAGGTAAGAGGATGGACAGCTTGAATTGTTTAAATACATCACGGTGGGGCCTAAGCAAGTGGGCCACCCAAATGCCACCTTTCTTCTTTCCCTTTTCTTCTTTCTTTTGAAACGTCCAGCGTCTGGGACGCTGGACGGTTTTGTTTTTTTATTTTTTTAGTTTTTTTTTATAGATAGTGGTGGGCCCTGATGAAGTGGGCCACCACTGATGGGTGACATGGGTACAACGTCTAAGGTGGGCCCCACTTGAATAAAAATTTGAGCAAAATAAATCTCAAGGTGGGATCCATTCAAGTGGGCCACACAATCCTATTGCATAAAAATAAAATAAAATAAAATAAAATAAAATAAAAGAAATAAAAGAGAGAGAGAGACATGGAGAGTGGGACATGCCTTGTGATGGAGGGCTCCGCCACTATGAGCCCTCCCTTGAATGAAATCATACAATAAACGGATCCCTTTGAGCATGGGACCATCAAAAATGCAAATCAACCGTGGAGATCCACTCCCCACAGATATGGACGGTCTAGATGACCTTTCTAAATGAAATAAACATCATGATGGGGTCCATGGAGAATGGCCCCATCATGGAATGATCATGATGATCCAAGTGGTCCATCGGCCACAACTTAGGGTCCCAAACGAGATCCACACCATTGATCGGTGGGTCTCACTTGGCCCATCATAAGAACAAGAAAGAAACTACCCTAAAGAGGCACCCACCGTCCGATCTTCTTGCTCCTAGGAGTTCCTTGACACCTTAGCTTGGATTTCAATGGTTAAGATGAGGAATGGAGGGTTGAGATGGGAGATGATGGGGTAGGAAAGTGGACCACACTTGGAGCTTAGGAATTTTGGAGAAATCCTCATACGTATAGAGCTTGGAAGTTTTTATTGCTTGGAGATTTGAAATGAGAAAGAGAGGATTTGTAATGGGAGAGAGAGAGAGAGAGTGATGGATGGATGTGGTGATGGGGTGTAAGAAAGTATTGAATTTTGTGGCTTTTTGTGTAAGAGAGGTATGGGTTTGGGAGACTTTTGTGGTTGCTTGGGAAAAGGGATGAAAGTGATGTGTACTTGACATGTGATGGCTTGATGGATTGATTGATTGATGGGATTGATGTGATTCATGTGACACATCATAGAGATTCCCTTGGGTTTCGCAACACGCGGCGTTTTCTCGCACCGAATGTTGGCCCACATTTCTTGACCAGGGTATCGCCTCGGCCCGCGAGTCACTGTATTGGAACCGCAACGACGGCGCAGTCGCTATGGTATTGGTCTCGGGTTGAGTCGACTCGGATTATCGGTATATGAATCAGGGTCGCGCGTCGATATCGGTTAAGGGTCGAAGGTTGTCGAAATTCGACCAGTAAGACCGCGGAAGTCTATAGAAAGGTACAGACCAAGATACGGGTCTTACAGTAACAATATGCCAAATTTAATATCAGCTACGGTCAATATCTGTAGTTATTGCCTACATTTAAAAAAAAATTATAATCATTCTGTAACGTCTTAGAAAAGTCTGTACTTAGACCCGAGTACCACCTTTAGCAGAAATTATTTAGGCCTTAAGTCTTTAGAAATTTAATGTGTATTAGCTAGTGCTAAACTAGATTACATGTGAAATTAGCACCAATAACTTTCAATACGATCTGTACGATCCAAAACCTATAGAATCTTTGACCCTATATTATCCTGAAATCTAGGATCCAACTTTAAACCTAGTTGCTCCCGAAAGTACTTTGAAACTTCGTATCGGACCTAGACCACGAAATTCTGATAGCGATGAACTTAGACCATTATGACCAACTAGTTGGACTTGACTATCACCTCAAAAATCAAGCCCAAACGATGTCCTAAGGCTATTTCCTTGAGTCCAGAGTGAAGAGAGTCAGAAAGTGAAGTTTTTTAGAAAATTAAATATGATTTTAAGTAATTTGAGTCGCGTCGCTTGCGCGATATTTCTAAGCATTCTGACCGTTAGATTTTGACCCAAATTCTCCCTCGGATCAGGAAAGGTGGCCCATACATGTCATAGCACTTGTAGCTCTGATCAAATATCGGTGACCGTTGAATTGAAACTGGTCCACCACGGACGATCTAGAAACCCAATCGGACTGAAAACTCAACTTGCTTAAGATCCAATATTAGTGAGCTTAAGTCTGATCGCATTTGATGAGAGGACCTCCAGAAGTGCTCCGTTGGATCTGAAAGAGCCCGATTTGGTTATAACCTAAGTATACCTTGGCCCTACGGCTGTTTCCGTCGACTTTAGGCTTATAAAAAGGCCTTAAACCCTCATTCCCAAATCCCATACGAATTTCCTAAAACCTTAACCATTCAAGAGAGAGAAAAGAGAGAGAAAGTAAGAGAGAACCTATTGTTTCTCCATGGGATTCTTCCCAGTTCTTCTACGTATCGAATCTGCATATCTGAATCGTTATTCCGGCGATTCTGATTCCGTTCTTGGGTAAGTTAAGAAAAACCTAACCTATTTTGAAGCCTAGAATAGCTGTAGTGAAGTTGTAGCTAACCTGTTTCATGTCATAGGTAGCGTATCCGCCGTTGACGAAGACTTATCATCTGAATCATCTCTATTTCGCATTTTCTGGTTTAAGGTGCGGACTATATACGTTTAGGTTATGGTTTTCAAGGCTTTCAATGTTAGATAATGATTTATTCATGACGTGAATACTATTACACATGCCAAATGCACTATCTGTTTCGATTTACCTATATGTATAAGCTATGTTATAAATCGAGTATTCATGTATATGTTAGAATACCCGTATACGTATGAAAATTGCTGTTATGATTGCCATGATTATTTATCGTTGACATATGCTTGATATGTATGCGGCAACTCCTTGGCGAAAGGACTTGCCCTAATATGTAATGGAGTCGACATATGTGATGTATGTTGAATAGCGTAGTCTAAGTGTTTGTATAAATGATTGAATGAGTTAGTAGTTGGTAAAGTGTGATTTTCAAGGTTGTTGAGATATGAATCTCAATCAATTTACCTATGTGTATGATTTCCTCCATGAATTGAATTGCATGAATTGTTCATGTTATCTATATGTATGATTTCCTCCATGTACTGTATTTATATTCAAGTTATATTTCATGAATGTTCATATGAATGTAGGATATGAATCATATGCCTGTTATTGAGCTTGCACGTGATTGGGGCTGTATTACAGTCCAGGTAGTCGGTAATTGTTCTTCAAATGGTGGTTGAGGTCGTTTTCACCACGCAAGATGAGTTTAATGGATCCGAGTCATGCTTGGGATGTTCGACAGTGGTTAGGCCACATGGAATGCTTATGCATTCCATGTCATTCAACTCAAGGTGCGCTTGGCCTAGTTGGGCTTATCAACTAACCCGATTGACCGATATATGTTCACCATGTTTGGTCACTACTGTTTAAATCTAAGGCACTGAACTCACTAGTGAAACTCTCGTTAACCTTGGTACGGTGATCCATAAGCCGGATATGGTGGTATGGGACACCATGGTCAAGCTGTCGGCCTATGCTAGGGTGACGAGACTCCCCGTAGTGACCAGTGAGTACCCTACTCTCGTGAGCCGATTATGGTAGTATAGGACACTATATTCGTGTTGTCGGCCTACATTGATTGGTGACGATCCCTTTGTAGTGACCTCGAGTATAACCTGACACTGCATAAGGGCGATGAGTCTTGTTACAGTATTTAGGATGTAACTAGACCTGTACTGATTGGTGACGAGCCCTTTACAGCGATCTAGAACCATAAATCGTATGAGATTTACTAGGATTGACGACCCCAGAATGGATCAATGTTTGGGAATTGATATAAGGGAGGTGTCTTAGCTTCCCAATCCTACTGTATGAAAAAGACTAATAAGAACTTGGTAATCATACGCATATCATCGCACTGCATGTGCTATCAGTGTTGGTGAAAGAGCACTGAGGAAGTGACTGACATGCACGAACGTAAGATGAAGATTGCAGAGGAAGATTGTGGTGAGGGCATGCATCATCCCCTCATATCATTCTTGCATTAACAAGAGTTTTTAGGACATGTTTGATTATACTGCTTTATCATTACTACTTGATTGAATTGATAGCATATGAACCTTTGCTACATAGTTTCACTGAGTTGATCACTTACTCCCACGTTCTGGGATGGTGCTTAAACACCAACCAGACTCTGACTTAGCTGCAGGTGATGGTGATGCCTACGAGGCGGAGCCAGAGTTTGACGAGGATGAGGAGGCGTTCTCATTTATGCAGTTCTCAGGAGGGTTCATGTGAGCCTTGTCCTGATCGACGGGATTTTTGGGATATATTTATATTGATTTCGCACAGTTTTATACATGTATTTTGATACACGGTTGTACTTATTGCCCTAGGTAGAGCACGCATCTTTTGGAGATTATTTTGGCTTATATATGTATTTAAGTCTTCCGTTTGCATTTTCTCTCTATCCCTGAATTTTATCTGCTGATCTGGCTTAATCTACTTCATGTTTTATGCACTAACACAGACAACATACATCCATCATTGTTTATGTTGCATAAGTGATGTTTTGGAACTCGGGAGCTGAGTTGTGCTCGACCCCTGAATTTTAGGGCGTTACAAGTTGGTATTAGAGCATGATTTGGATTAAACTGGACCTGGGTTAGGGTCACACGATGCACGTTGACGCCACTATAGTGTAAGAGGGCGCGAGAATAATCTAGAAACAGGTTTAGGACCCCCATATGTGTTATTGGATGAAATTTTACTAAAAATGATTGCCGAGATCGAATCTGTGCACACTCCTGATCACACACGACACCCCAAATCGAGTTTAGACCATCAATAGATGGGTATAGATCGCGTTTCATCCCATTCCACCCGTTAGAAATCGGTAAAAGTGAATAGAGATCAGAATAGTTCCGAAATGACCCGAAACGGCTCAAATCGAAAGAGGGGGGCCAAACGAACCACTTCCAGGGGGTCCCAACGTGGGACTCAAACTTTTTTGGACCCAGGGAGTGGGGAGGTCCTCGTCGACCGGTGGGCTTTTCGGGACTGGGCCTTCGGGCCGATGGCACGTGGGGCCTAGTGGGACCCACTGGTCTATGGTTTGATGCCTATTTCATCCCCAATCTACTACTTTCTTCACAAAAATCCCTCCCAAGCTTTCCCTTTTCTTCAAAACTGTCCCATTCTCTTTTAAATCATCATTCCAATCACCCTTTTTTTCATTTTTCATTAAATCCTTCATCCCTTCACTGTGCTCAGCCAATGCTTCCAAATCCCTCATTTAAGCTTCAAAATCGTGCCAACCCCCTACCCATCTCATCAAACTTTGCCAATTCATGGAACCTACAAAGTAGTCAAATAACTACAATATCAACATCCTTGAAACAAATTAAAATAATTGCTAGAAACCGGTCAGAGAGGTTGAAACCAGTGTTTTAAAACTCTGACCCTAAAAAAGAATTTGAAGACCATAAAGAAAATTCAATATCTAAGATTCTATTTTTACAAACTTAAATTCAAGTGAAGAAAGATATCTCACAATTTTCTTGCCTCGAAATGCCTTTAGGAACGAAGAAGAAACAACCAAATTGAATGCACCATATTGGTAAGGTTTTACAAAGATGGCCCATAGCGCTGCCATTGCTCCTCCATGGGCCTAAAGTATAAGAAGATGTGTAGTATGAAATTAACACATGTTAATTGCATTCTATTTCTTTGATAAAAACTTAGAGGTAAAACAACCTGATACACAAATGAGAATTGGAATAGCTACTTCCAAGAAAAGAAAATATACCCCTAATCATCATTTATTTGTCGTATAAAATCTGGTAAAACCTGCACAAGTATTGGATAAAAGCATACAAGGTGATATTTTGAGGACTTGATTATACACTATGACATACACATGACACCAGGGAAGTCAGTCAATATAATTCACTTTGTTGAAGTCATGTATCGACCTGACCTGGATATGTTCAGATCATCTTCCAAATATAGACTAGACTTGAGAAGGCAGGTTGTGTTCAATGAGCAACACTTTTCAAATCCTCACAAGACACTGAATTCTCCCAAGAGGATAAAAAATCTGACCTTTGAATATAGTGAAAAGTACTTTCATAATCGTTGCTTAGAAATGATCCAAAGTTTCTCTGAAACAGTGCTTCTGATTCAAGGACATTGCTTGTGTGATACCCTAAACTGACAAGAATAATGGATATGAAAAAATGCCCAAATTGAAAGTGCCAACAAAAGTATACATGGTGTGGATTCTTGATCACCATTCACTATAATGTTAAAGTGAGTAAAGAACTGGCTATTTCAACTGTGTCTATACTGAACTTTGCACCAACCTTTTACATCCATTCAGTCAACAGGCATGTAAACATTGATCAGTATAGAAAATGGAGTTGACCATGATCCCTGGCATGAATTTACATGTCTTCCTTGAATTTCATACCATCTTCCTTATGTAAGACTATAAGAACTTTTCATGTAGAAAAACACTTCCGAAGGTTACGAATGTTGCTCACTAATAATGCTGATGGTCTCACCATCTAGAGCTCCAGCTATTAAATAAAGAATGTAATAAAAATATCAACATAGCAGGTGGATGCTACAACAATGCGATCTGATGAAAGCACTGAAAAAACCTACAAATTCGCCAATTAAGATGTCAGAGTATGAATTTGAAAGCAGTGAATAGAGAATTCATTATGACAAGGAAAATCCCCAAGCTTAGACATTTAGACCTATTTCCAATGTGCCCCAGAAACACGTAACAACTACCTACGTTACCCAGCCATGAGTAAAGAGCAAATAAAAAATGCTTGGAAAACAAATCAATGACTTTTGCTTGCCCAACAATGGTAGAGGTGGGATGTGGACTGCATCTTTCCATGAACTAAACTGTTCAACAGTGGGGCCCATCATGAGGAATGCTCAACCGCGCACCAATTCTCACCAGCCTGATTTTTAGGCCCAAAACCACAAGTTTGGGTTAGACATGGGTTATATCAGTCTAAAGGTCTGACAAGTAGCCCCATTGTTGGGTTTGGTATTTGTTGTTGTTGTTAACAAAATTTTGAAAAAAATAAAGTCTAGTATATAAGGAGAAAACAAAATCTACCATCCTTTTTTTGGTAGTGCACCTTGTAGATAATGGGCACAAAAATTAGGCCATCCTTCATCAGGTGGTAACACATGTACCAAACAATTAAGAGCTTAAAAATTGCTAATGTTCCACATTCAACAAACATGTGTGGCCTGCCTAATATATATAAACTGACCCAATTATGGGCCTAGTTGAATGGTGACACCCACCTAATGCATTGTTTGAGTGTTTCACATGTGCCCGTTGGTAGGTACATGTGGTCACATTTGGGATTGACAAAATAGCTTGAAGCAAATCATACTATGAGCCTCTTGGCATGGTGCATCTTAGGCGATCCACTTATGTTTCCCAAGTTCTTTAAGCTATCAAGTGTTCCCCTGTAGAAAAGATAAATAGACAACTGAAAGCCAGTTACCTTCTTTTTGAAACATCTTTCCTTTCTCTTCTGTCGATATTTGGTCAGGGCAGCCTCTCTTTGTGCAAACCGGTTTTGATCCACACCACTCTCACTTCCACTAGCAGCTACGCTTTTACCAACCACCCCATTATCACTCTATGTTTAACCCTCCAGCATTCACAGCGATGCTGCTTCCATTTTGCACAATATTCCTAACTTCCCATTCATGGATAGTTAAATTATGAAAAAAGGCCATGGATATTTTCATTTCAAGTGTCCAATAAAAGCCTATCAATCTAATATTCAAACAACTTAATAGAGTTAACTTTTAGTTCATGATGCTATACAATGATACTGGTGCATATGTGAACAAAAGCATACATGATGGTCACGTTTGCATGAGGATCAAGAGTGCCAGAAATATTTAAAAGTAAATTATTCTAGAAATCCCTACAAAACAAAGCAAATAGAAAAATATTTAGCAAGAAATTTATGTTATTCAACTTAAAATATGGAGCTAGGAAAACACTATCATTAATGGGTTGTAGGTCACGTTTAAGTTGGAATTCTTGGCCCAACTTTGTAAAATTGTCCTGCATCAAAACATATACATAAGATGTTAGTTTACTTGCAGTTAATCTTTAAGCATATTAGCCAAGCTAATGACTTGCCAAATGTCCAAAAACATAACAGCTAAGCACATCCCAACATATCAAGATTCATTTACAAGAATCAAGTTTCAAGGCATAAAACCGAACCCAAATTTGCACCAATGAATTTGTGCATATCTTATTACATTGAACTACTAGAACCATTTCTTACTTTACTTCAATTACTATTTTCCTTATTATATCTAATTTTTTAGGAGGCTTAGACTATTTCTAATATAAATACCTTTGTAAGAAAATAGTTTTCCAAAATTGTAAAAACATCTAATATCCATGATTTGGGACAAAATACATGGACCTGTCAAATGTAAGAAGTAATGATGAAATTTCAACACATAGTCTGAAATTCCAACAAATTTATTTAACATGGAATTGACAAGGTAGGTAATAGATGAAACACCCCAATGTTATTGTGTTTTCAAAGCTTATGAACTCCATAATCAACTACCTGGAGCCAAAAACCAGCTCATGTCAACCAACAACTCTACACACATCATGAAATATTTGGATTAATTTCACTATGCTATTAAGTTAAGGATATGAGAATACCTGCTAATTACATTTTCGCTAATTTACAACCTTCCTTTTCTTCATTTTAGTATTCATGGACCAGCCATACTTGATGGGAGAAAATGCTAGGCAGTTAAGGAACAACATGTTCTAATTAGGATAAGCGAGGCTGAAATGAGGATATTGAGATGGATGATCAGTGGCGAGACGAGGAAGGATAGAATTAACCTAACCACCAAATCAGTGAATTTACAGAAGTTAGAGAGCTGAAGATACCCAAATAAAAACTCTCCACAGATTTAAGTTGGAATTGGGTCTTTCTCTTTGTTCCATTCCCTTGATTTGCAACAACCACTTCATTCTCCATGAAAGTAGATTTCTCCACTGTAAGAATCCTAAACAGAAAAGTTCAGAACTCAAAGAACCATAACAATGAAAAGGTACTTGTTAAGATAGTGAATGAGTAAATAGCGAGAATCAGAACCAAATAATAGGGACATTAAAATGTAGCAGCAAATAAAGAAATTTATAGGGACATTTAAAGGTAATGCAGGCAATAGAGCCATTATCTGTTTTGGTTCTCCAGCTAGTCAGACACTAGGCTGCTTCAAGCAACTGCAGTATAACAGCAAAGAAATAATGAAAAATTCCCTTAAAGGCTGCGTTGTCTTTTTCTTTTCTTTTCTTTTCTTTTTTCTTTTTCCTTTTTTCCTTTGAGGGGCATTAAAGAAGTAGAATATTGCACACAGCCACAGAAGCACAAGCACACATCCATAATATGAATGAACATTACCAATTCATGTACTCCCAAAAGCATGTAATTAATAGGAAAATTTTACTCCTAAGTTGTGAATGTTGAATAATTGCAAACCCACACACACCAGCACATGTATTTTGTACCAGCCCATTCCAATACACAAACAGACCTGATATAGGCCATATACTGTGTCAGCACTAATATTGAAAAGCAAGAGAAAGACCTGTAAGAGTTGGTTTAAAAGAGTACTCCAGCTGACATGGGGCTCAAAGAGAATAAACAGTAACGATCATCACTAATACATGAGAATAAACAATAACTATCATCACTAATACACAACATCAAACCTTTTTTTCACATAAAAGTAAATCATTTTCAAAATACATAAATAAAATTACACCAACCATGTTAGGCATGCTTCTCCCTTATAATTCATAAATCGGTACAAGTTGCACTATCATATTATCCAAGTAGAATTTAAATAAACTATTTGTGAAATGAACTAAGTACAGCTAGACATGCATCTTGTGTTTGAAACTTTCATGAGATCTAACCGTTGATCAGTCCACTGCCTCATCTTTCAATATTCATTAGACCAATAATGAGGTATATCCCAATCTCAAGTGGGCCACATTACAGGAAATATTTTTGAATGAACGTCTATTATTAAAAACTTTTTAGGGGGCATAAAAGTTTTGGATCAAAATGATCTTTGCTTTTTTCCCTTCATCTGGGTTTGTATGACTTAATCAATAGATTGGACATCAAATAAAAAGTACAGTGGGGGCCTTGGGAGGATTTTAATGGTGGATATCCAATCACTATTGTTTTCCTGTGGTGTGGTCCACCTGAGATTTAAATCCCTCTCACTTTTGGAATCAAGCCCTAAAACTATCTATAAAAATGGATGAACGGAATGTATGAAACACATACATCATGGTGAGGCTCATAGAGCACCGACCATTAGCCACCGGACTGGTGGTAGGGGGAGTAGCTAATTCGTTCATCTGCCTCCTGAAAATCGGAGTATTCTAAAACTTGTGTTGGCCATACCAGTGGGTTGTTGGGTTTAGCTTTTGTGATGTATATTATTTATCTACCCCATCCATTCATTTTAAAAGATCATTTTAAGGGTTGATCCAAAAAATGAGTCAGATTGAAGCTGCAAGTGGACCACATAAAATATTAACAATAAAATTTTATTTTTTATTATTTCTTATGGTGTGGTCTACTTAGACCTTCAATCTACCTACTTTTTGGGCTCATCCACTGAAATTATATATCAGAATTTATGGGCGGCTTAGATAAAACACATATATTTTAATGGGCCCCATGGAGCCCCTTAAGCACCATCAATCTCTAATAAAATCCTAGTGGAAGGTAGGTTTTACTACAGATTAAGTAGGTTTCAGCTATGGATTAAATCTGTATCATACTAGCTACAGTTTATATCCATAACCAAAAACTTCCAAAGTCTGTAGCCTTTACTCGATTTTTTGGTCATGTCTCTGGGAATCTATTGTCATAAAGTCATCCCCTTCAGTCTTAAGAATGCTGGTGCAACGTATCAGAGAGCGATGCAGAGTATATTTCAAGATATGATGCACAAGCACATGGAATGCTATGTTGATGACTTCGTAGTAAAATCGAACGATCATGAAAAACACTCAGTCTTTTGTTAGCTTAGAAAGAAATAGCTAAAGTTGAATCCAACTAAATGCGCCTTTGGTGTTTTGTCAGGAGGATTCCTTGGTTTTGTCATCAGACACAGGGGAATTGAAATCGACCGAGGGAAATTCAGGGCTATCTAGGATATGGTGTCACCAAAAATATTAAAGAACTAAAAAGCATACAAGGAAAGTTAGCATGCATCCGACGCTCTATCTTTAATTTGGCTGGAAGATGTCAGCCATTCGTACATTTAATGGAGAAAGGAACAAAATTTATATGGGATCAATCATGCTAGAATGCATTTAATTCTATTAAAGAGCTACTGAAGCAGCCTCTGGTATTAGCAACTCCTGTAAAAGGCAGACCTCTGCAACCGAAAATTCCTTGGGAGCCCTGTTAGCACAAGTGAATGAGCAAGGGAAGGAAATCACACTCTATTACCTAAGCCGGACTCTGATAGGCGCTGAATGCAATTATTCATCCATTAAGAAAGTATCTTGGCATTAATATTCATAGTATAGAAATTAAGACATTACTGTCTTTCTCATGATATAATCCTGATCTCGCGAGTTGATCCCATAAAATTCCTAATGACGAGCCCAATGTTATCAGGAAGATTAGATAAATGGATGCTGTTATTTTTAGAATACACGATCTCTTACAAGCCAGCAAAAACATTGAAAGGACAAGCAATGGAAGACTTCTTAATAGGTCACCCTGTAGCAGACAATGAAATAATCATTGATGATTTTCCAGATGAGCAAGTAAGGATGATTGAATCACGCAATTTATTGTAAATGTATTTTGATGGCTCCGCCAGAACCTCAAGAGTAAGTGCTAGGGTAATATTTATCAACCCCCAAGGAGATCTGCTCCCATATTCCTTCACATTGGGTACAACATGTACCGATAATGAGGCTGAGTATAAAGCCCTTGTTATAGAATGGAAATAGCGCAAGAAATGAAGATAAAGACTCTGCATATATTTGGAGACTCTAAACTGGTAATAAATCGGTTGCCGACAAAGTTCAAAATAAGGAAGCAAGAACTCTTACCATTTTGTCAACGAGCACAGTAACTGCTAGAGCAATTCCTTAATGTTGAAATCAAGCATATACCACGATGTGAGAATGCAAGGGCAGATGCTTTAGCTAGCCCATAAATAAAGCATATACCACGATGTGAGAATGGATTGGTTGAAGCCTTTAATAAGACAATTGTAAACATATTGAAGAAAACTGTCATGGGAAATAAATGTGACTAGGACAAAAAATGCAAGAGACTTTATAGGCTTACAAAATAACCCATCGGATATGACAAAAGCTACACCGTATACGTTGGTATATGGTGTCGATGTCGTCATCCCCATTGAAACGCAAGTCGCGTCACTCAGGGCAGAAGTACATGAATCTACCACAGATGATGAAAATGTCAAAATAAGGCTAACTGAGTTAGATTTGCTCAATGAAAAGCAGCTAGCAGCCTAGTAATGATTAGAACTATATCAGACAAGGATTTCTGCTGCATTTGATAAAAAAGTCAAACAACACTACTTCATGAAAGGCAATATGATGTTAATGTTGAAAAGACCTATAGTGGTCACTCACAAAACAGGGGGCAAATTCGATCCTAAATAGGATGGTTCGTATGTAATAACCAAAGTATACTCAAATGGAGCCTAACGAGTTGTAAATCAAAATGGACAAGGCATCGGTATACTCGTCAATACCCACTTCATTAAAATATATCATCCCTGAAGATCATAGAAATTTTGATTCCGAAGATTATCAGAATAATCTGTCCCAATCAAAAGGGGGCAAGACAAGTAGAATGATGAAAAAGCCTCAAAAAGCAATGCCATGTATTCTTCTCCATATATGAATGAAAGGCAAATTCTCAAGTATATCAAAGTTATTTACATCAAATTGATATAGTTGTCGATTATCATCAAATGCTAATTATTATCACCAACAATTACTACAATCACTGAATATTGCTCGCTAATCACTGACTATTATTGCAAAAGTTATTATCACCAAATCGATATTACCACCAAGATGATACATTACTTTAAATGAAAATACTATTAGAATATTATCAGCAATGATGATTTATCATTTATAGCAGTGGAGCGTCCGTACGGCCAACCACGCATAAGCCCTATATGTCAACAACGATGCGATTTATCATTAATAGCAGCGGAGTATGCCTACATGGCCAATCACGCATAAGACCTATCATATTGACGATTCATCAGATATTATACAGGCAGCAATGAAAAGCCAATGGCCCTAAAAAGCTCATGAAGACAATCACATGTTTAAAGATATGCAGGTAGTGGAGTGCGCTTACACGATCAACCATGCGTAAGACCAATATAGTATGTATAGCTTCTAACAGCATCATGAGGGATAGTGAGAGAAAACGCCCTCTCATGAATGGGATAGACCTCGCATGCGAAGAAAAAGCGGGTTGTAATGTGCACTCTTTGGCTCATCCATAGATAGGCCAAGCATGCATAAGATCCCTCATATTATTGGCTTGAATTTAGTAGAAACTCATGGGGATGGGCCTCTAAATGATTTGCCCTCTCATCGATAGATTGGCGGCCTTGGATTTGGTACCCCTTACGATAGCCTTATAAGCCCCATGAACTCTAAAGAGTTATTGTGGCCAACCCTGTGCATAAATGTAACGCCCCGAGTTTTTGAAACCCATGTATATGACTTGTTCTCCAAAAACTCAAGTGTTAACCTTTAAATATGGTTAAATTCAGGTATTTTTTTTCATTTTCTTTTAGGGTTAGCAGTTTAGCGAAAGATGAACAAATCAAATAAAAAAGAAAATTTGCACTTACATTCAAAATATACGAGTGGCTGCCCATAATGACTTATACAAACCAATGTCTCTATATTAACAAATACGAGAATTACATAATGTACACATGAGAAATAATAAAATGTATATAAACTTGAGCCGCAAGATCACGCAGCTTCTCTTGACAGATACATCCATGCATCCCTAATAATTGTACTCTGCTTTTTATCAATCTGGACATGAATATCTTTTTAAGCTACCAGTATTACCTGTATGGTTATAGATTCGATGAATGAGTGGCCAACTCAATGTGAATTCCCCTCAAGATTACACATCACCGCCTTAGCTAAGCATAATTAAAAATAACAAGGCATTCAAAATAATACATGGTGTAGTCTTATTTACATACATGGATGTGTGGATGCACATTGACCTGGGGATGCTGATCCAGTCGGACTTGGGCCCGTCACCCATACATATGACTAGTCACCAACATAGCACATCATGTGCATACATCACATATAACATAATGACCAAGCCATCGTACATCACGTATGTGGGTCGACAGTCGATGGTCTAGGAGCTAGCAAAACAATACCACTCTAAGTCTTAATGACACGTGCTACAACATCCAGAATTAGCCACCCGTCATCGCCTAAATTCCATGAATGCATGATTAGCCAAACCATTATTATTCTGATTACAACTAGTCAATTTAAGAAAGCTCAAGGGTCACCCAACATAGGCTGACAGGTCAAGCATAGTGTCCTATTCCACCATCCCGGCTCATGAGACTCTTATATTAGGATGTTTAATGGAAGCCCATCGATAAGTAGTCAATTATAATTCAATATGTGGGACTTACCACCGCATGGTTATATGGGAATGAACCGTCGAAGCCACACAAAACAAATATCAAATCGTAGGACAAATATTAAATCGAAGCGATAAAGGTCGTATGAAGTAAATACTAAATTGAAGCAGTAAAGAGGTCACGGAGGGCGATATTAAATCAGGGCGGTAAAAAGGTTATCCCCAAAGCCATGTAGGCACAACAACCTATAAATGGTAAACCCATGTTAACATTACACCACCAAAGGTAACCTCTAAGTCGAGGGTCCATTTCCAACACATTTCGTCCCGTTACATCCTAAGTATGAGTTTACATATATAAGTGGAATTTTCCACTGATAGATGTAACAATTCAAGTTTCAAAGTAATTCACAGTATAAGAAGATATTTAAGTACAATATATGGATGTTCATATAAGATAAATGTGAGCATGTAATTTGACAATTAGATACAATAACTAGTGTAAGTAATAATCCATTAAAGATATTGGTTATTAGTTGTAATTAAAACAAAAACTATTACTTAAGCTAATAGGAAAGTGAAAAGCTCAAGGGGAAGAAATCATTACCTGACACCTTGGCTTGCCTAGGAAGTGCATATGCTTCTTAGGGTTGAATCCCATCCTAGTCATGAATTCGCAGGGTTAGATTCAAGCTTCACACTCTATTCATGGCTAACATTGTGGCCTAGGATTTAGATTGCCCTTGTTAGGGTAGTTGATCTAGAGTTTAGATTTAGGTCTTTGCACTACCACTTAATTTTAACTTAATTGAATATGTAGTCATTATTAGAAGTTTCGAGATCACTTGTCTCCCTTACTTGTAATGGGGTGGTCCTGATCTGATTTGACCCGAATTGAGATCTCCTACACGATGCCCCCCATTCTAAACTTGAGTTGATCTGAATTGGGGGCGCAACCCCAATGGACCTCTCTATTGTGTAGCTTGGGTAATCCGATGAAAATGAATAGTTACCTTCAATCATGGGCTTATCACGATAATTACTAAGTCGATCCAGAACCGAACTAGCTCAACCAATTTAGACCCAGTTAAAATAGTCACTTGGTGAAATAGCATTTACATTGTGAAACTAGGATTCAAACTAGGGGAACCGACAGCTGTTGTTGGTCCGTTAGCTGGGTTTAGCCTTGAAATGGACAGGAGCATGGGGGGTCATATCGTGTGGGTAATGAGTTAACTCGCTCGGGTTATTTAATCATCTTTACAAGCACTAAATCGTTGATATGATCCACCCTAAGTTGGTGTAGGTCGAACCATATACTGATACACCCATCAAGTTGTGGCCCATTAAGCTCACATAAAATCAAGTTGCTCACTCAGTCAACTTAGTCGGGACTCACTAGTGAAGTCCAGATCAAATCATCATACCACAGCCTAGTCATGGAGAACCCAAGGTTGTTGATGATTCAAAGGTCAACTTACTGAAATAGAGAGTAGGAGGCTACCGAATTAACTCCTATAGGCAAAAAAGAGTTTACTCGACTCATTGTAACGGTCCTGACCAGGTGGTTATCTGGCATTGCAATATAACTACATGGAATTTTGGAACCCACAACATGTACCTGTTTGGAACCTGAAGGTGTCACTCGAGGCGAGGGGAGTGAACTTAGGCGTTGCTTACACCTGCTACAAATAAGTTAGCTCGAGCCTCGAGTAAACTGCTGAGCTTGACTTGAGTTTGATAGAATGACAACAAGAGAGGAGCTATGGCCACAATGTTAGATTCTAAAACTTTTCTTGGACGACACCTCTCAACCCAACCTTCGAGGGAGGATGGACGAGACAACTAGGTAAGGGGTGCGACATCATGCAACAAGTAGCAGCTCATCCTCCATTTCTTTATCTTTTGTTGAAAGGTGCATCCAGGGCTTAGATTGCCCAAGCTAAGATGGCCTCAGGGACAATCGCCGAGTTAACTCAGTGATAACCTAACATAGTAGCCCTGCCCTCTCTCTCTCTCTCCATTTTCTTCTTCCTCTTTCTCCTCTCTCTCTCTCTCTCTCTATCTCTCTCTCTCTTCTCACGACTAGACAACCTAGAGTGTCTAGACTCGACTCTGATATGGCCCAACTCGGCACACTCAGCCTAAACCCATCCTGAACTCAGACCAAATATGGGGGCATGATGGCAGCGATAACAACTCATTCTCCAAACCTCCTCTCTCTCTATAAGTGTTGTGATATATAAAGCACATTTATTTGTCAAATTTCAATGCATAAAATAACTTGTGATGTGGTGACTCAAAAGATAGAAAGTTCACCTTTAAGTTCAAGACATGAAGTTGGAAAGTGCAAGTTCAAGACATGAAAAGTCCAAACTACTCAAGCTTTACTTCTCTTCTAGTTCAAGATCAAGCTATATTTACAAGATTATGTCAAGTAAAAGATCAAATGAACACAACTGAAGATTCAAAAATAAGCTACTAAGTATACACTTCAATATTCAATGTTTTCAAGTATATTTGACCCTAAAAAGACCTTAGACGTAGGTTCTTTTGAATGACAAACATATTTGGGTTTCTATACTTTAAAAGAACAACTTCGACCAATCTAAGCTTTCAACTGAAAATCGGATAAAATTAGTTGGTTCCTCAGCCAATCTAGAAAAGGGCTTGACCAGTCGAAGGCACACCCTCGACTAGTCGAAGGTGGCTTAACTTGAAGTCTAGCGATGCATTTTGGGCATCCTCGACCAGTCAAAGGCATTGCTCGGCTAGTCGAGTAGGTCACTCGACCAGTCAAAGGCAAACCCTCGACCAGTTGAAGGTGGCTTGACTCGAAGTCCAACAATGCATTTGGGCATCCTCAACCAGTAGAAGGCATTGCTCGACTAGTCGAATAGGCCACTCGACCAGTCAAAGGACAGTTTGATCCAATCCCGCCTGAAATATGAAATTTGGCTGTTTCTTAGACCAGTCGAAGAAACAACTTTTCATCCTATAAATAGAGGTATTTTCTCACTCTGAATTACATCATTCAAGCCATAAAATACCTTCACTTTGAGAGAGAAAAGTCCCCATTTTCTTCAAGCTATAGAACGGTATATTAAATTCTTTTAATAGCTTATTATTTTGTAATTTCTAGATCTCCTTTTATGAATCATATGTTTTAAAGAGAGTTCTTGTTCTTCCTTATGAGATCTAAGAAATTCAAACAAGTAGCCTAGGTTTGAATTAAGTTAAAATCTATTTAGAACCTAGAATCCTTCATTTTGGTTATTGGGCATTGAACATTTGTTATCAACCATAGCGGTTATACAACCTACATCATTCAGCATCTTCGGAAGAAGATAAGTGTTTACTTTTTGTTTTTGGTTTATTTGAGATATCCAAGAAAATCTCATGTATTGGTTTTGATTGAGATAGCAAAAAAATATCACTGTGTGGGGTTTCGATTCTGATAGCCCTTTTAAAATCATATTTGTATAGGTTTTAAGGTGAACTTGAGAAAACCTTGATTTTTAGTGAATGCCAATATCATGTGGGTTGTGATTATTGGGAGTGGAGTAGGTGTGGCTATTTAAGAAAAGTTGGTGTACACATTAAACCACTATAATTCCTGGTGTTTATGTGGTGAATGATTTTTGAGATGTATATGCGGTAAATTTTTGTAAATGTTTATGTACATGTGGTGAATGCTTGTAATAAATTGTTGTGTTTCTTTTTTCCTTTTGTTTTAGTTTGCAATCTTGATCCTTATTAGTTTATAAAATCAGGTTGTCCTACCTAAAACCTCAGTTTTTGGTGTAAAGTTATCCTATGAATAGGGTTTGAATCAATTTCTCAATACTATTACGATTGAGATCTTTGATTAAGTTCTGATTTATTTATTCTTTTAGTACTTTAATTTTAATTTAGCATAGTCTTATCCCCCCCCCCCCCCCCCCCCCCCCCCCCCCCCCTTGCTCTTTCAAGTGGTATCAGAGCTAAGTGGCTCATTTATTTAGATTAATTTCCAAGAGTTTAAAGATCTAGAGCTTCTAATATGTCAAATTTTAATAGCCTGTCTATTACTAGGCCACCACCATTTAATGGCTTAAATTATGCGTATATCACGCCCCAGACTCGGTAACCGGACCTCACAGGGAACCCGATGACCGGTTCTGGCCGCAACAGCCTCCGTAGTACCCCATTCTCGGCTCCTGAGGCAGGTTCCGATCCTGGGATCCTACAAGGAGGATTTCCACAATAATATAATTATTTCCAATACGAGCATACCCAAGATCACAGCAAGTAAATCTAAGAATAACAAAGGCACACATCACAAAATCTATTATGAATTTGAACTTTTACAAGCTTACATCAGGTCCAAAAGGACATACATAAGATAACAGAAGAAAGAAGGAAGAGAATCTGCAACACTGGGTCCTCGGCTCGCACACCTATCCAAGCTCTGCTGCTAAGACACCAACTTACGATCTCCTGCACGCATCAATCGTGCATAAGCTTATAGAAAGCTTAGAGGGTGGTGAAAATGTGTGACAATGGTGCTCAGAAGAAGATAGAGAATGTAGAAGGGAGTCACGATTAATACTAATACCACTAGCCTTACTAAGGCGATCATGAACACAAGAAGCTATGCCAAGATAGTATGATAATGTAGGAAGTCATACCAAGTCTATATAGTGCAATGCGTAATGTAATGCAATGAGTATTGGGCGCCATGCCAAGGTGATGTAATATGAGGCTTACACAGCTGATGCAAATGTAATAATGCGAAGTAATGCCAGTGCTCATATCCAATCCACATATCAAGTACATTTCCATCATAAGGAAATCACCGGGGTCTATTACACTACTGGATAACTGTCGCTCTACAGACCCCGCACAGTCAAACGAACATAAGAGACCTCACTACCCGTCTGTGGACAGCCAATCACCAACAAGTCCTGAAGGTAGCGGACCCATTCATGAGCTAGTCAAACTCAGCCTAGCAATGCCCTCTTACATCAGGCGAGTAAGGCTACACCCCTATCCAACCGACTACACGACAGTGGGAGTCGCGGCCTAACGGTATAAGGCCCTCGTGTGCTCATATATACCACTCGGTCACGGCGCTGGAGCAGATCCTTGGTAGCATGAAAGTTTTAAAAATTTCACCCATGGGCATCCTATGCACCCAGTATGCTCAAGTAATATTTTCGGTATCCAAACATGGCCATCCACGATGTATTTGTGGATGCTACAACCCTGATGAAGCAAGGGCGATAATGCTCATATGCTATGCAATGCTAGATGCATGAATCACACAATCAACCATGCATCAATCCCAAGCATCCAACTTGCTCAAGAGGGGATACTATGTCCCTCGGGGAAAGTATCATGCAATGCCCAATGACATAATATGACCACACACACATAGTGTCAACCAAGCATATAATGATGTACATAGGCCATAAAGATGGGTCTAGACGCATTATGCGGTGATATACAAAGTAGTACACTCCTCCTATCCAAGAAGGGACCAAGACTAGGTACTTAGACAATATCTTTAAGGAATCCAACCTCTAGTGGGGGCCCATTTACCTGGGATAGCCCACGAGACTAAGCATACAAACTATGTGTCTAAGTAATACAGAACTGAGTCTAGCAAGAGTTTAAGATGAGCATCTAATCACATTTAGATATAATTGGGCCTAGAGGGGTCCATAATGAGGACATTTAACCACCATTCTCCAAAAATGCATATCAACCATGAACTATATGGATAGAAGGCCCAAGGTCTACATTTAGATAAAAATAAAGGTAACTACATACATATATATTCCTCATAATATGCCATGAGAAAATGATATAATACCACCTTTAACAACATGGGCCCCAAGAGGGAAATCAAGGCCCAAGGCTTAATTTCCAATAGCCATAGAATCCATGCATTAAGTTGGACTTGGTGGGCAGCCCGCGTACACAATATACGGCTCAAAAATAAGTTTAAGTTTAGAGGAAATGGGCCCAACTACATCAGCCCAATAACTAACAAATTAAGTGGGCAACCAAGGGCCCAATACTATCCTTATCTTAGCCCACAAGTCCATCAAAATGGTGGAAGTCGGCCCGATATATGGTTGGGCCAAGCTAGGACGTTCGAACCCATTCTGGGCCAATGGGATACCCCAAAAATCTAATCTAAGATGGGGTCCTCATGTGATCACTAAAGGTGACCTAAAAGAATGCATTGATTAAGCCCAAAGATTATAAGAAAACATAAGCACGTAACACGTACATAAGTTCTCAATATGGTGGGCCCTACAGCCAAACAAAGTTTTAACCATACAATTTTAATTTAAGGCCCTTTGATAAACTTTTGGCCCGTTTGACTTCCTGAGCCTGCTAAGGTCCAGAAATTAGTCAAATAATCTCACGAAGGCCAACAATACTCACAGGGGGCCCCACCAGATGGAGGGTGTGCATACATCATGAAAAGGTCAAGTGGGCCTGCTAATGGACTGGGAGTCCAGTAGCAACCCAAGGCAGAGAGTATCTCCATGATCGGGCAATGCAAGGCTTAAACAACCTGGACCAAACATGTGTTGAGGTAGGCTCCACATGCATCCATATTTAGCCTCAAATAAACAGTCAAGGGTCTATGGTGGGCCTTTAACCATCCATAGAGGAACCCATGGGCCTACCCTAGGATCACCCAAGAGGACATCCAACCTCAACTGGTTTCCAAGAGATAGCCCGCCACTACTCGTATAATGTAAGGTCTAAAGCCCAAGCAATGCATGACCTAATGGGCCATACACCAAGCCCAACTCATAGGCCATATAGTGGGCCCTCAAGTAAGGTTTGGGCCCAACCACAAAGGCCATAATTCCACATATTATGGTGAGCTTCATGGGCAGCCCAGTAATTCATTTACATGGCAAGTTTCACATTTAACACAAGTGAGTTGGGTCTCACTTTTGGCCCAAGTACAGGGTCAGTTTAAAGGGCAGTCAATGGCCCGACTTCTTGTGTATAATTTCCCCTAAGCCCATCACAATAGATAGGAGATTACAGGCCTAAGATCAATGGGCCTATCCAAAAGAATTGAGTCCACAAGGCCTACTTACTAATACAAACATGCATATATTATATCACATAATGGGCCCTAAAGAAATGGCCCAAAATAAAAGCCATCCAATTCATACATTATAGTGGACTTGAGGGCATCCCATAAGTCCAAGAATACATAAGGGCGAGACCTATACCGATAGGGTGGGCCTTGCCTCATCAGATAAAGACTTAACAAGATCCTCTACAATATGCATTTATGTGGGCTTTGCAAGTCAGCCCACAATTTAACACTTCATGAGAGCATCAAGGCCTATTAATATACATGATCAGCTTATAGACAGCCCATTGGGCTCGTAAATCAATAAGGTCAGCCCTTGCACAATCTTGGGCTCAAGAAAGAAGTTCCCAGCCCATTGAGCCTATAAAACTATTAAAAATTCTGGTTAAGGCTAGCCCACAAAACTACCACAAAGGTGGGCCTTAAGGGGGCACTCATTAAGCCCAAAATATCCAAGAAAGAAAAGCAAGGAGTGTGTGCAACACTCTCTCAAATCTGGTATGCCACAATAGTTCCTAAACAATCAACCATGTAGTAAATTTTGGGCCCATTGTTGGAATTCCAGCCCACCCATTTCCTGGGCCTGCTGGAGTCCAGAAATTTATTTAATTTAGATGGGTTATTGACCCATGGTGATCCACATATATCATAGTGGGCACCACCAGATAAAAGAGAGATATACAACACTTACTTCAAGTGGGCCATGCCATTAGAATGCAGGCCCAGCAACCCAAGCTAAGGGTGTGCCTGGGTATTTGACCCAAAACTGGTACAAATTACAGGCCACACCACGGTCGGTACAGAGGCCCAATGGCCCTGAAAATTTATAGAGTGGTCCTTCCATGGGTATACCACACCCCCATAAAATTTTATAATTTTTGAACAACTAAAACTATTTTAATTAATTCAAATAAAACAATCTATCCTGAATCTCGGACTGATCTAGACACCATATAATAGTGGGCCGGTCTAGCCACCACCATAATGTGTACAGGAGTCCAATGGCTCCAAAATTTTGTAGGTAGGTCTAACATGAGTTTGACACATCTTTGTAAATTTTTATAATTTTTAGACACTCAAAAGTATTTTAATAAATTTTAAGAATGTAATCTGTCCAGGATGAACTATTGCTGGAATGTAACTGTTCTAAATTTGGGCCACCCAAATGGGTAGATTCTAGGCCTCCAAAATTCCTGAAATTTGGACCTAAGGTCCCTAATTAATCCTAAATTAACATGGAGCTTAGAAATATGGCCCACCTTCTGAGAAAATATTTTTAAAATTTTATTTTTTATGGAACTATACTGCTGGACTGCACAGCAGAATGTTTCTGGCAGTCCACTATGTTGGACCACCCGTTTAGATGCCCAAATGGGGTCTATTGGCCCTAAAATTTTGCAGGTATTTCTTACCAAGGGTGGACCACATCCCTATAAATTTTCAAAATTTTTAGACACCCAAAAATATTTTAATAAATTTCAAATTTCCAACCTGTCTAGGGTGCAATGTTGCTGAAACAGTTCAGAAAATCCAGACTGTCCACCCCACTTGGACCACACTTTTGGGACCTCTATCAAGATTGGATGGGGTTGAAATTTGGGGCACATGAAGATGAGATCCCCAAATTTCAGAAAAATATATTTGATGGGTACAAAAGGTTTCCTAATCAGTCCCAATTTCAAGCCCAAGTACAACAAAAAAATCTATCCAGAAATTTCTGGACAACAATGCATGCATGGAATAAAATAAATTTATGGGCCTATTAAGGAAGGGATTGGCCCATAAATTGGGTGTCATGGCCCACCCTAGTGGGCCCCACAATTTTTCAGAACAAACCCTCAAATTTTCACCCTTATAAGAACATTTAAGGTGGCAAAAAGAGGCATCTAAACCATGGTGTAGGTTGAGTATAGATGTCCCTTTCTTCCTAGGCTTTTTCTTTTGGGCAATTCAGGCCCACTAAGTGGACCACACATAATATCATCAGATTTATAACTAAGAAAATAGAAGGAAGAGCATCCGGCCATCAGGGGAGGGCTCCGCCACTATTAAGTCGTCCCCACACAATCACAACCACAAACAATAATATAAACACATTGTACAACTAGATCTTATGATGCATGGCTTAGATCTTTAAAATGAGTAGTTGGGATGCCATTCCAGCCACATGCAAGGGCCTAGATGACCCATCATAATTAGAAAAATAAGAAAAATCCACATGCAAGGGGTCCATTAAGGGAAGAATCCCATGCATGGACATGCATGTACAATTTGGGCCTCATGGCCACATCTAGATGGTTGTGTAAGATCTGCACCATTAATTGGTGGGTCCTACACATCCAAATGAGAGAGAGGAAAGAGATTACATGAGGAGAGAAAAGATTTACTTGATGAAGAAAGCACCCACCTAGATAAAACTTAAAATTTACATCACCATCATCTAGAGGCTCCAAGCAACATGGATCAATGGTTGGGATGAGTTTTCAATAGAGGGATTGAGAAGAAAAAGGAGGAGAAGGGGCTGGAATGGAGGGGAGAGGTGCTGAATTTTTGCAAGGGAGAAAGAAGGAGAGAAAATGAGAGAGAAGGGAGAGAGAGTTGTAGGGAAGCAATCATGGCCTCTCTCTCCTTGGTTAGAGAAACCATAATGGCCTATGGTGACAATAATAAAGTGCTATGCTTAGTAGGTCTCTTGGTGGTGTTTTTGGTTAGTGGTGTTAGTTATAGATATTTATGTAGTGTGTGGGTAGTGTACCTTAGAACTTGTGCTAAGGAAGGTGGTGGTCCACACATGCACTCCACCTAAGTGGGCCACATAATCAATGGTCATATAATGAAATATACACAACTTTTGATCTATATATCGGATGGACGCACAAGACGCGGTGTTGAACCGCGGAAACGATGCGGTCGTAATGACATATGTTTCAACTTGATCTGAGTCGGGTCTTCATGACTGGACTTATAGATGACTAAAACAATATCCAAGGTCACAGGTCACCGGGATTCGACCGGTAGGACCGCGGAATCAAGATGGATGGAATGCATACTTACACACACATGCACACATGCGAACTCGGGTCGGGTCTCACAGCGTATTGGAAAGCGAGAATGTGGATTTTCTTAAAATTCATAGATGAAAGCGTGTGGCAAGCCACGGTGACCAAATGGAAACCACCAATATCTGAGGTTCTAGGCAGTGATGGAACCAAGTCCATTAAAGAAACACCATTTTTTTATGGACCATACCTCAAAAAAATAAGAGCATTGCAAATGCAAAGGCCTTAAATGCCATTACTTGTGCTTTATCACCTGATGAATTCAATAGAATTATATCACGTGATACAGTTAAACAAGCCTGGGACATCCTTAAAATGACACATGAAGGAACAACTATTGTAAATAAATAAATAATAATAATCTAAAGTCCAAATCCTCACTACAAGGTTTGAGGAAATTCGTATGGAAGAAAATAAAACTGTCATGGACTTCTATATGAAATTAAATGACATAGTGAATTCCATGTGGAGTTTAGGCAATGAAATCCTAGAAAGCAAGGTTTACGCTAAGATACTGTGATTACTTCCTGAGAGGTTTAATTCCAAAGTAACTGTCATTCAGGAACTTAGAGACATTGACCAAATGAAGGTTGAGGAGTTAGTCGGTTGACTCCAAACATACGAGTTAAGTTTCAAAGCTCCTAAAGGTAAGTTCATAGCCCTTAAGTCATCCAAGTCTATTTCAAAATAAAACAATGCTAATTCTAATTTAGAAGATACTGAGGATGATATGGCTTTACGTGTTAAAAAGTTTTACAGAATTTTCAAAAATAAGAAATGATTTGATTTTCAAAAACCTTATGATAAATGAAAAGGTAAATTAAAAACTTAGAAATCTGTAAAAGATAACTAATGTTTTAACTGCCATGAATATGGGCATTTGGCAAATAAATGTCCCCAAATGGATAAATCAAAAAGAAAGGGCATGATTGTAACTTGGGATGAATCATCCGGCTCTGAAAGCTCTTCTAAGTTAGATGAATCAGAACAAGAAACTTCAAATGAAGTGAAAGCCCTAATGACTATAACTAGAGTCACCTCCTCAGATAGTTGTAACTTATCTAATTATGAGAATCTCAGGAGTAACCCTCTAAATGAGAATGAAGATGATATTCAAGACGCCTATAATGCCCTATATAGGGAGAGTTGTAAAATAGCTGTCAAGTTAAAGATTCAAAAAGAAAAATTTCTTAAACTAAAAGAAGAATTTGAAAATGTTGTTTTGAAAAAGTCTCATTTTTCTGATTGTTATGAAAAAACAAAACTTGATTAAGTTTTAGAACTTCTGAATTTAAAAAACTCAGAATAGAAAATGAGAAGTTAAAACTTGAAGTTTTTTCTCTATTGAGTTCTAAGGACACTTGGAGATATGCCCATGGAGACCCTAAGCTAGAAAAATTACTAACCACACCCAGAAAATGTGTTGATAAATTAGGTCTGGGCTATATTATAAATGCTCCATTGCAAAATAAGAAAGCATCTCCTATTTTTGTAAAAGGAGAGTCCTCAAAATCAAAAGGTAAGAACTTGAGAAAAAACCAAAACAATTTTACAAATTCAAAACCTTTTCAAGCTTCTAAAATCAAGCCTAGTAACATTAGCTTTAGAAATTAAAGACATAACCCCTTAGCTGAATAAATAGTAGACTTACTCAAAGAGCTTTTCAAATCTAACTCAAATGTTATCGGAGTTGATAAACAGAGATATTTAACTCTTACAAACTGAGAAAAACCAATGGTACTCCTAAACCCAGGACTACCATGAAATAGGTTCCTAAAGTTACTTGTCTTATTGCCCAAACTGCGTTTAAAGCTTCTAGCCATTCAAAATGATACCTGGACAATGGATGTTCAAGACATATGACAGGTGACAAGGAGATATTCACCAACTACAAAAAAATGAACAATGGTTCAGTTACTTACGGTGATGGAAGTAACCCCAAGATTTTAGGCCAAGGTACAGTAGAACTCTCTAACCTTTCTCCTTTTGAAAATGTTTTATATGTTGAAGGTCTTAAACACAATCTTCTTAGTATATCTTAAATCTACAATAACAAACTTAGTGTAAAATTCACTAACCAAAGATGTGATATTTTAAATAAGAAAGGTTGTGTGATTCTAAATGGTCATAAGACTTATGAAAATTGTTATATTATCAATGAGACATGCTCGTCTAAACTTTCTTGCTACATGGACTAAACAAACGAATCAAAATTGTGGCATAAACGTCTTGGACATGTCAATTACCGAAACCTTTATAGACTGAGTAAAGTTGATCTTATTCGAGGTCTACCCAAATTGAAAATGGTTGATAGAATATGTAGCACATGCCAAATTGGCAACCAATCTAGGAGTAGTCACAAGAAGGTGAACTCCTAAACTAAAATTGTTTTGAACAAGAAATAAAAGCATTTGGTTTGGGGGATTTATTCAATGATAACAAAGAATTCGATGAGAGAAAAATGATTATAAGATATCTTATTCTTAGTTCATTTACATTCTCTGATTCCCTTGATTAAAAAAAAAGAGTACAATCAATGCAACGTAATGAGTGAAATAGAAGACAGTCTAATTGCAATTTTAACTGCATTTCGATGCTTTTTTCATCTAATCTTCAGGGGAGGCGAGTTGTGTGGATCAAAGAGGAACCCACAAAATTGCAGAGCATGGAGCTGTAGAGGTCTGCACAACACTGTTTACCCATTGCGCGGACACTATTCACCCATTGCGCGGACACTATTCACCCATTACGTGGACACTGTTCACCCATTGCATAGACATTGTTCATTCATTGTGCAGACACTGTTCATATATTGCGTGGACATTGTTCACCATTGCGCGGACACTGTTCACCATTGCGTGAACACTGTTCACCCGTTGCGTGGGCACTACTGACTTTTGTGCGGGCACTACTCGCTGTTGTGCGGACACTGTGCATCATTGCATGGACATTGTTCATCCATTGCGCGGACACTGTTCACCATTGTGAGGACACTATTCATTGTTGCGCAGACACTGTTCACCCATTACGCGGGCATTGTTCATCTATGCAACTCTCTCCCCACCACTCTCTTGACTTCCATCCCCCCAAATGAGGAGTGGGAGGGGGTATTTATAAGCTCCCAAGCTCTTAAACAGTGGTGATCACCACCACTTCTTCCTTCACACAACTTTCAACCTCCTTTCTTTGACAGTGGTGTGCACGAACCTCTTTCTTAAATAGCGGTGATCACCAACCTCTTCCTTAATATAAGGTAATGTCCATCCACTCTCTTTAACCAAGATAACCCTCTTCACTCCTTTTTACCAAAATACACCCAATCACTCAATTTTACCAAAATACCCCTAATCACTCAATTTTACTAAAATACCCCAATCACTGAATTTTACCAAAATACCCCCGATCACTCAATTTTAACAAAATACCCCTATTCACTCATTTTTACCAAAATAAGGAGTACACAACCCTAGGAAGTGTCTGCACCATGGAATTCTTTGACCAATATAATGGATATGCAATGAAATATTTTTTATGCCTCAACAACAATCAAACCCCTTGAACTTCTCCATATGGACTTAATTGGACCGACAAGAATAGAAAGTCGAGGTGGTAAAAAGTACTTTCTGGTTATCGTCGATGACTTTACCAGATTTACTTGGGTAGCTTTCATGAGAGAAATCTGAAACTCTCAATGAAGTTAAAATGAATTCAGACCGAAAAAGAAATGAATATTATGAAGATCAGAAGTGATCATGGTACTGAATTCAAAAATAGTAATTTTGAGAAATACTACACCAATCATGGCATATAGCATGAGTTTTTTTTTCTCCAAAGACACCTCAACAAAATGGGGTTATTGAAAGGAAAAATAGAGTGCTGCAAGAGATGGCCAATGTTATGCTGAACAATATGAATTTACCTTTAAATTTGTGAGCTGAAGGTATAAATATTGCATTTTATATTATAAATCATGTGTATGTATGAAAATCTAAAGATAAAACAACTTATGAATTATGGTTCAATAAGAAACCAACTATTAAGTATTTTTAAATTTTTAGAAGTAAGTGCTTTATTTTACGTGACCGTGAAGACTTGAGAAAGTTTGAAGAAAAGAGTGATGAAGGGATTTTCTTGGGATATGCTCTGAATAGTTGAGCATATCATGTTTTGAATAAAAGAACATGAGTGATTCAAGAATCCATTAATGTTGTAATCAACGATCACCTGATCACACCCACACCTAGTCGAGAAGATGATGAAGTCAATTTAATTGAAAAACCTGACTCTTCATGTAGTCCAGTTAATACTGAACTAAGATTAGTCAACTATCATCCTACTGATCTAATCTTAGGTAATCCTCTCACTGGTGTGTGAACAAGAAAAAAATCAGAGAATATCTGTAATTATGTTTTCTTTACTTCTCAAGTTGAACTGACCAACATAAAAGAGGCACTTACTGATGAAAAATGGATTATATTCATGAAAGAAGAATTGAATCAATCTATAAGAAATGATGTCTGGTATTTGGTTCCAAGACCAACTGATAAATATATAATTGGAACCAAATGGATTTTTAAAAATAAATTTGATTAATTGGGCAATATTATTAGAAACAAGGTTAGACTAGTTGTACAAGGGTGCACTCAAATAGAAAGAATAGATTATGATGAAACCTTTGCGCTAGTAGCCCATCTTAAATCTATCAGATTGTTTATATCCATTGCTTGCTTTAAAAAATTCAAAACATATCAAATGGATGTCAAAAGTTCTTTCTTAAATAGGGATTTACATGAAGAGGTGTATGTTAAACAACCTATAAGTTTTGAGGACCCTAAACACTTAAATCATGTATATCGTCTTAAAAAGGCACTCTATTATTTAAAACAAGCTCCCAGGGCATGGTATGAAAAGCTAAGTTCTTACTCAGTCACAATTTTATCATAGGAAGTGTTGATAAATCTTTATTTGTTAAAAAAATACAATGAACACATACTGATTGTACATATATATGTTAATGATATCATATATGGTTCTACATGTACTAACCTATCTGTTGAGTTTGCAGAACTGATGAAATCCAAATTCAAAATGAGTAAGGTTGGAGAACTGAATTACTTTCTAAGCTTACAAGTTAAACAACAAGAAGAGGGTATCTTCATTTCTCAAACCAAGTACGGCTTAAATTTGGTTAAGAAATTTGGATTCAAGAATGGTAAGAAATTCGATACTCCTATGAGTATGACTCTCAAACTCTCAAAGGATGAAACAAGTAAAAGTATAGACTCTCGCTTATATCATAGCATGATTGATAGTCTATTATACTTAACTACTAGTAGACCAGATATTTCCTTTAGTATTGAAATCTGTGCAAGATATCAATCTGATCCAAAAGAATCATATCTTATTACTATTAAGCAAATAATGAGATATATTACAAGTACTGCTAATTACGGTCTTTAGTATCCACATGATACAAATGTACAATTAGCTGGATATATAGATGTTGACTGGGGTGGAACATCAATGATAGAAAATCTATCAGTGGTGGATGTTTCTACGTTGAAAATTGACTGGTTTCCTGGAATAGTAAGAAACAAAGTTCAGTATCCTTATCCACAGCTAAGGCTGAATACATCGCAGCCGGTAATGCATATACCCAGCTGATTTGGAATAAGAGAATGCTAACCGATTACGGAATTGCGCAAGATATAATGATCCTGTTTTGCGATAACTCTAGCGCAATTAACATTTTTAAAAATCCTATTCAACATTCTTGTACGAAGTACATAGACATTCATTACCATTATATTCGAGAATTGGTTGAAGATAAGAGCATCTCTTTAGAATACATGTAGACTGAAAATCAGCTTACCGATATCATAACGAAACTGCTTCATAGGAATAGGTTCTCTAAATTGAAACATGATATTGGTATGTGTATTTCAAATTAATTATGTCATGTTATTTTTTTATTTTTTAAGAAATTATATATATATATATATGTATATATATATATATATATATATGTATATATATATTGAATTTTTCAGTCTGCACGATTGGTCGAGCCTTAACGCATTGAGCATGTACTCGACCAGTCGAGGAGCATGGGTTAGCTTCTTAAAAAGGGGAAAAATCACTTTTTCTTTCCATTTTCTTCCTCAACAACTCCTTGCTCGATCCATTGAACCCATCTCCATAGAGTCCTTGTAAGTGCATCATTTTCAATTTCCTTTTAGATTTAGTGTCTTCTATGCATTTTAATCTCTGTGGTGTTGTTGATTTGTGATTTTCACTCTTTTCTACAAGGGTTTTTGGGAAAAAATCTGACCTTAGTCAAGCCTATATATTATACTCCCTTGTGCATATTCTACATGGAGCATCGCTCTAAGAGGAAGCTCACACACAAGGGCCCTAGTGGATCTTCCTCTTAGACGACTCCAATTAGGGTGATAACCCTGAGAGCTCCCAAAGAATATTCGGAGCATGTAAGGGATTTCCACACTCAAAATATTATAATAAAAAAGATGATAAATCTTGATCATATTGCTCGCTTCAAGTTGTTGCCCATTATCTCGGCCATTGGTTGGGAAAATATTTTTAGCTGGGGCGGACCTACTTACCGCTCCATTGCACAAGGCATGTTTGCATCTATTGGGGAGTTGTCCCTTAAAAATCTTGTATTTTCCATCAATTTTAGAGAAGGGACAGTGTCGATAGATAGGCACCTAATTTCGGGCCTATTTGATATAAATGTTAATGATGAGGGTATTCCAATTCATTCTCTTTCTGATAAGATGTTTGAATCTGAGCGTAGGGACATTACCCATAAATTATGTTGATTTAATGCCGAGTGGAGTGGTAGTAATGCACTACATGCCACCTAGATGATTCCCCGTTTCTGTCCTTCACCACATTTTTACTTCGAATGTCTATCCACGGTCTGGAAACAAATCTAAGCTCATTCCATTAATGGCTCATATTTTACATGTTGTCGCATCGGGTATCCCCATTTGCCTTCCTTCCTTGATCTACTATTTGATCATCCAGTTTCGCATTCATCCTGGTCATGGTTCTATTCCATTCGTTTATCTTATGACCACACTTACCCTTCATTGCAATGTTGTCATTCTGTCCACTGAGGTCGCTGAGGCAGTGTAAGTTCAATGGTTTCTTGCTCCTTTGTTTGTCAAATTTTATTGTGCCAAAACCTCAATCTGTGTCTTATGTAGTATGTTGATGTTCAAGGCATTGCATCACAATGCTTCAAGTCAAGAACGAAGATCTACTTTAAGAAATGCAATGTTAAGTACATCATCCACTCTTATATGCTTCAAAGTTCAGAGTTTTTAAAGAGCTACATCAAAAGACAAGTTTTCGTTCAACTCAAGATAAAGTACAACTCAAGATGAAGTATAACTCAAATCTAAGCTTTAGAAGATCTCAAGTTCAAGCTTTAGAAGATCTCAAGTTTAAGTTACATCATGTGTAGAGATCTCAAAGCTTCATAATCTTCAAAGGTCAACAATCATTTGAAGAAATGAAAACTCAATGTTCATACATCACTTTCAAGGTATGATTAACCTTAGATTGACCTTAGGGTAGGTCATTTTGTATACATAATTCAAATTAAATCACTTTATAAGTGTTTGAACTGTTCTAAGACTAGTCCTGAACCCTGTTCGACTAGTCCTAGCACTGGCTCGACTAGTCTAAGAAATTTCAGGACCAATCCTAAGTTTGTTGTAATTTTTTGAAATTTTTTGTTCATCCACAACCAGTCCTGGACACTACTCAACTAGTTGTATGAATAGTGCATGACTCGATCCATGACCAGTCTAACAGTTTCGACTCAAACTCCAGCAACTATTCTTGGCTCCTCACGACCAGTTGTGGGTAGGTCACGAAAAGTCATGGAGGACTCACGACTGGTCGTGGACAACCTTTGCCCAATCATGGAACGGTTTTATCCTATCACACTCAAAAATTCAAAAATTTGTTTGACCTTCAACTAGTCGAAGTGTCCTCAGGACTCGTCATAGCTGCGATTTCTGCAACTTTAAATAGAGCACGAATTTTAGAGTTTTGATAATCCAATTCAAGTAAATTCAAGGCATCACTTTGAGAGATAAGTTTGTGTTCTTTTTAAGCTACATTATGCATATTTAATAATCTCTTTTGTTAGCTTTTCATATTTGATTTTGTTTCTGCATTCCAATCTGATTTGAAAGAGGAATTATGATATTCCACTTCTTAGAATCAAAATCAAATAGAGCTAGCCCGACTTGATTTAATCTAAAATCAACTTAGACCTATAACCATTTTAAAGTGAGTATTGGACATTAGAATTTTATATTCAAACTTCTATTCCGACTTGGTTCTTCTGGGCTGCAATAAAAGGAGAAATCTAGGTATTTTACATGTGTAAATCTTCTGTTATTTTGGTTTCTTTTGAGATTTAGCCAGAAAAATCTCATTTGTTTAGTTATCTGAGGAGAGCTAAAAAACTCAGAGTGGGGTATTTTTTTTAAAAAAATTGTAAGGCCATTTGAAAGACACAATTATGAGGGTTTTAGGTGAACCTGAGAAAAACCTATCTTCATAGTAAACGCTAATATCCACTGTGTGAGGATATTAGGAGTGGAGTAGCAAGTTGTGTGGTTGTTGTTTAACAGTTGGTGTACATACAGGCGAACCACTATAACTCTGTGTTTTGTGGATATGTGATTTATTTTTTATATCTTTTATCATTCAATATTGTAAGATGTATGTGTGGATGTGAATGTTGTACTCTTTCATTTCAGGAATTGTGGGGAATGTTATAATAGCTTAGAATTTCTTTCTTGTTATTTCCTTTCTTCCTTTTCAGTTTGAGATTTTTTTTATGTAATTGTTCTAGTAAGTTTGTCTTTCCATAAACCCTGGGTTTTTATGGTGAAAGGTTGTCCTTAGAACAACTAGAATTTAAGGCTGTTTTACATTCTGTATTGTGGATTGTTATCTTTCATTTACTTGGCTATCTTATTATTTTTTCCTGCTGTTATCTTTTTAAATTTGGTATAGTCCTATTTCCCCCCCACCCCCCCCAGGACATATACCTTGGCCTTTTCAAGCGGTATTAGAGCCTAATGCTCATTTTAATTATTATATTTTTAGATTTATTTCCTGAGCTAACCGATCTAAGCTATTTATAAGATGTCAAATTTTAATAGCCTTTCAGTCACTAGGCCTCTACCGTTTGATGGCATTAATTATGCCTATTGGAAAGTTAGGATGAGGATTTTCCTTAAATCCATGGATGAGAGTGTGTAGCTAGCCACAATGACTCCTACCACTGAAGTAACTAGAATCGATGGATCCAAATCTATGAGAAACACCTTATTTCTCTTAGACCACACTTTCGAAAAGTGAGAGCAGTACAAATGCAAAAGCACTAAATGCAATCATTTGCACACTATCATTGTATGAATTCAAAAGAATTATATCCTGTGATTCTGCAAAGCAAGCCTGGAATATTTTAGAAATGACACATGAGGGAACATCAATTATTAAGAAATCTAAGATTTAAATCCTCACAACCAAATTTGAGGAAATATGTAAGGAAGAAAATGAAATATTCATGGACTTCTGTATAAGATTAAATGACATTGTGAACTCTATGTGGGGTCTTGGTGATAAAATCCCAGAAAGTAAAATTTGTGCAAAAACACTACGCTCACTTCTTGAACGGTTCAATTCGAAGGTAACTGCGATCTAGGAACTTCGTGATACGGACAACATGAGGGTAAAAGAATTAGTTAGCTCTTTACAAACTTATGAGTTAACTTTTAAAGCTCCTAAAGGTAAATCTATCACCTTAAATCTTCTAAAAATATTTTTCAAGAAAATAATAGAAATTCTGATTTAGAAAACTCTGAATATGATATGACCCTTTTAGCGAAAAGGTTTTACAAAATTTTCAAAAGTAAAAAGAGGGTTGATTTTTAAAAAGCTAATGATTATAAGAAATCTAAACCTAAAACACGAAAAACTTTAAAAGACAGTTAGTGTTACAACTATCATGAATATGGGCATTTAGCAAACAAGTGCATAATAAGGGCGAACCTAAAAAGAAGTGAATGTTGGCTACTTGGGATGAATTCTCTAATTTTGAAGCCTCTTCTAAATCAGAAGATTCTGAAACTAAGTCGGGTAGTGAAGTTAAAGCCCTTATGACTCTAGCCAAATTCACTTTTTCAGATAATGATGATTCTACTAGTGAAGAAAATTTGAATAGTGATCATGAAAATGAAGAAGATCTATAAGATGCTTACAATGCCCTCTACAAGGAGAGTTGTAAAATTGTTGTTAAACTTAAACTTTAGAAAGAAAAGTTTTCAAATTAAGCATAAAGAAAATTTTAATTCTCTAGTTTTAGAAAAATCTCATATTTCAGATTTCTTTAAAAAATCGAAATGCGATTTATATTTCAAAACCTCCCTGATTGAAAATCTTAAATCTGAAAATGAAACACTTAAACATAAAGTTTCTTCACTTTTGAGTTTAAAGGATACATGGAGGTATGCCCAAGGTGATCCAAAGTTAGAAAAACTGTTATCTAGATCAAGAAAATGTGGCGACCGATCCGGTTTGGGATACGATAAAAATGTTCCTCCTAAATAGAAGAATACTCCTAAGTTTGTGAAAGGAGAGTCTTCAAACTCAAAAGAGAAAAGTTCTAATAAAATTTTTTCTAAAAATACCAAAACTTTTCAATCTTTTAAGCCTAAAAGTAACCATATTAACTATAAAAATCAGAACCGAAACCCTTTAGCTAAGAAAATAGTTGATTTACTTAAGAATCTCTTAAAATCTAACTTAGTAGGTCATCTTACAACAACTTCTAATACTAGAAGACCAACTATACTCCTAAACCCAAAACAGTTATGAAATGGGTTCCTAAGGTTACTTGATTGGTTGCCCACACCACTTTTAAAGCTTCAAGCCATTTAAAGTGGTACCTAAATAGTGGATGCTCCAGGCACATGACTGGTGATAAAGGTCTGTTCACCACTCTTAAAGACATGACTGATGGTTCAGTCATATTTGGTGATGGTAACAACTATAGGATTATTGGTCAATGTATGATTTAACTTTCTAATCTCCCTTTATTTGAGAATGTTTTATACGTTGAAGGGTTAAAACACAATATGCTAATCATATCTTGAATATGCAATAAAAATCATAGTGTTAAATTTTCTAACCTAGGGTGTGAAATTTTAAACAAAAATGGTTTAGTAATATTAACTGGTCGTAGAACTTCTAAAAACTACTATATTGTTTGTGATTCTATCTCATTTAGTCAATCGTGTTACATGGTCCATACCGATGAGACTGAATTATGGCATAAACGTCTTAGACATGTACACTACCGTAATTTATATAGATTGAGCAAAAGCGAACTGATAAGAGGTCTACCTAAATTATAAAAAGTAGAAAAAGTATGTGACAACTGTCAGATTAGCAAACAAACTATGAGTGCTCACAAAAAGGTGGACTCCAATGCCATATTTAAACCTCTCAAACTTCTCCACATGGATCTTATAGGACCAACCAGGATGGAAAGTCAAGGTGGTAAAAAATACATACTGATGATCGTGGATGATTATACTAGATTCACTTGGGTAGCCTTTTTAAGGGATAAATCAGAAACCCTTGATGAAGTAAAAACAGTTCTCAAACGAATTCAAACGGAAAAAGGTTCTCAAGTCCGTAAGATCCATAATGATCATGGATTAGAATTTAAGAATAGCAGTTTTGAGAAATTCTGTTATGATCAGAGAATATCACATGAATTCTCTGCACCCAAAACACCATAAAAAAATGGAATCGTTGAAAGAAAAATAGAGTTCTTCAGGAAGTAGCAAATGTAATGTTGAATAGTACGAAGCTCCCTAAAAATCTATGGGCTAAAGCTGTAAATATTGCATGCTATATAATCAACCGGGTCTATAGGAGAAAATCAAACGATAAAATGGCTTATGAAATATAGTTTGATAAGAAGTCTACTCTCAAGTACTTTCAAGTTTTTGGCAGCAAGTGCTATATTTTTACGTGACTGTGAAAATCTAGAAAAGTTTGATACTAAAAGTGATGAAGGGATCTTTTTAGGATATTCTTTAAATAGTCGAGCATATCGAGTATTGAATAAGATGGCCAGTGTTATTCAAGAGTCTATTAATGTGGTCATTGACGATTACTTAAATATATCTGTCTCAAGTCCAGATAATGATGTTCTTTTAATTGACAAACCAGATACTTCATTCATCAAATCAAACTAACTCTAAACTGAGGACTGTCAAACATCATCCAACCACCCAGATTCTTGAAAACCCTCTCACTGGTGTGTTCATTCATAGACAACTAGAAGATATATGTAATTACATATGCTTTACATCCTAAATTGAATTGGCAAACGTAAAAGAAGCTCTTACTAACAAAAACTAGATGATAGCTATACAAGAAGTGCTTAACCAATTTGTGAGAAATGATATTTGGTATCTTGTTCCTAGACCTAAAGACAAACATATTATAAGTACTAAGTGGATTTTCAAAAATAAGTCTGATGAACTTGGAAATATAATTCGAAACATGGCTAGATTGGTTGTACAAGAGTACACTCAAATTGAAGGAATTGATTATGATGAGACCTTTACCCCTATAGCTTGTCTTGAATCAGTTAGACTCTTTATATCCATTGCGTGCTTTTAAAAATTCAAAATTTATCAAATGGATGTAAAGAGTGCTTTCTTAAATGGTGATCTACATGAAGAAGTGTATGTTGAACAACCAATGGGTTTTGAAGACTCTAAGAACACTGATCATGTCTATCACCTTTAAAAGGCTCTCTACGGATTGAAACAATCTCCCAGGGCATGGTATGAAAAATTGACTAAGTCATAATTTTCAAATGGGAAGTGTTGATAAGACTCTTTTTGTTAAGAAACATAATGATCATATCTTAATAGTACAGATCTATGTTGATGATATTATTTATGGATCTACCAGTACTAACATGATTGTTGAGTTTGTAGATTTAATGAAATCTAAGTTCGAAATGAGCATGGTTGGGGAATTGATTTATTTCTTAGGGTTGCAAGTAAAACAACAACCTAATGGTATTTTCATTTCTCAGACCAAATATGCTCTGAACTTTATTAAAAAGTTTAGATTTGAGAATGGTAAGAATTTTGATACTCGTATGAGTACAACATTAAAACTCTCAAAAGACTCTATTGGTAAAAGTGAGGATCCTAAATTATATCGTAGTATGATTGGCAGTTTATTTAACTGCAAGTAGACCTGATATTACTTTTAGTGTTGTTATTTGTGCTAGATATCAATCTGACCCTAAAGAGTCACATTTAACTACTATTAAGTGGTTTATTCGATATGTCATAAGTACTGTAAATTTGAGTCTCTGGTATTCATATGATACTAGTATTCAGTTGGCTGGGTACATTAATGTTAATTAGGCTGGTAAAATTGATGATAGAAAATCAACTAGTGGTGATTGTTTCTATATTGAAAATTATTTAGTTTCTTGATTTAGTAAGAAGAAAAGTTCCATATCGCTTTCAACTGTTGAGACTGAATACATCGCAGCTGGAAATGCATGTACTCAGCTTGTATGGATGTATAGAATGTTAAGCGATTATGGAATTGTATAGGATTCAATGGTTTTATATTGTGATAATTCTAATATGATAAATATATCTAAAAATCCAATCCAGCATTCACGAACCAAGCACATTGACATTAGATATCACTAAATTCGTGAATTAGTGGAAGAAAAAATAATTTCATTGGAATACATTCCAACCAAGACTCAACTTACTGACATTTTCACTAAATCACTCGACAAAAGAAGGTTTAATAAATTAAAATTTGATCTTGGTCTGTGTAATTTAAATTAATTATTTATGCATTTCTATATTATAGCATATTTATTTGTTTAAATTTTAAAATTTTGTGAAAAATGCATATTTTTATGTTTGCACGACTAGTCGAGGATGTACTTGACTAGTCATAGCACGATCGGTCGAGGACGTTCCACGACCAGTCGTGTAGTGCACTGGACCTTTTAAATTTGGGAAAAACCTTTTCTTCTTCATTTCCTCTTTCTTCTCCAACAGGCCGTGGCACAACTAGTCATACCCATCTCTTTAATTCTTCAAGGTGAGTACATTATTTCTATTTTCCTTATAGATTCAAGCTCTAATCTCTTCATTTTCCTCCTTAGAGTGCTTGATTTCAAGTTTTCTTAAAGTTTTTAGAGTTTTCTTCTCTAAAATCTGATTTTGAAGAAACCCACTCTACATCTTCTACAACCTCTTAATTTCTTCATTTCTTAGTTGTAAATGGATGCTAGAGGTAAAAAGAAACCTTCCCATGGTGTCCCTCATCTAGATCTACTCCTTCAACAAGGTGTCATTCTCGATCACCCGAAGATGATCCCTCATATGTTCGAGATATAAGAATGCGCAATGTTATTGTTGAGCGAACTATGTGCATTGAATACATTGCTCCTTTTGGTCTCCTTCCACTTCTTCAAGCTATATGATGGGATAACATATTACATTGGGGTGGGCCTGCATACCGGTCTATTGCTCAATCCTTATTTTATGCATTTTTAATTTTTTGACTGAGAATTTAACGTTTAATATTGCTAGTAGAGAAGGTCCATTAGAAATTGACTGTCATCTGATTTTAGCTCTAATGGACATACTTGTTAATGACGAGGATATTCCTATTCATACTCTAGTTGAGAAACTCTTAGAATTAGAAAAGTGCATGCTCACTAAAGCATTATGCAATATGGATATGCAATGGAGTCAGAAGGGAAATGTGCTTGCTTCCAAGTACCTGTTACCCAAATATAGGGTTTTGCATTGAATTTTTATTTCCAATCTGTATCCTCATTCTGATAACAAAACAGAACTGACTTCCTTTATAGTTTGTATTTTGCATTCCATCATCACTAGTGCAAATGACTGTATGCCTTCTTTAATATGTCATTTCATTATTTAGTTTCATCTCCATCCAGGACACAGTGATATTCCATTTGTCTATCGTGTGATTGTGTTAGCTACTCACATGCTAGTTGTTATGCCTGTTGGTGAGGCTCCTATCCATCATCTTATTTTCAACAACTCTAATATAAACAAGATGAAATTGGAATTGGCTCCTAGCTAAGTAGATGTGGTTGAGTTGAAGGAGTGAATGAAGATGAAGCTGGTGATCTTCATCCTGGTGATATAAATATGGATGACATTTTTGATGAAATTGAATCAGACTCTGCAAATGATCCTGACTATGAGCCATCATATTTTGATGCGTGTCTTCGTGCACTTGAGGAAAAGGTAGAGAATATGAATGTTTCCCATGATTTGTAATTTAAATATATGTGCAAGCATCTTAGGTGCTTAAATAAGGGCCTTTATTAAATTGATCCTACTATACCTGATCCTTCTTCAGGATCTGATTAAGTGCTTTATCCTTTGGTCTGTAATAACTCTAATACTATTTTGCTTTTATTGGTATGTGAACTGTGATTTTACTTTAGTTTGTGAGATTGCCTTTTGTTTAAGCTGGTTATTGATATGAGAACTTTGATTTTAGTTATATTTTTTTCATATCTTGTCTAGTCTACTCCTTTATTACTCTCTTGTTCATTTTTTCTCTTCCATATCTTACTTGCTTCTTTTGTCATATTGTGATAAAAAGGAGGAGAATGGATTATATGGAAATGGATATGGATGAATTATAGATAATAGCAAAAATTTTATTTTTTTTGAATATATGTGTTACTCAGGGGGAGTAAGTATAAGGGAGTATGGAGATGTTGTGACTGGTTCATGATGCTGTGTGCTAGTTGATGATAACTGGTACATGATTCTTTAACCAGGTTGTAGTTAGTTTCTTTTTATAACTGATGCATGATTCTTTATGTGTATACTGGTTATATTTTTATTGAGTGTGTTTTGTCACAAATTTGACAAAGGGGGAGATTGTAAGTGCTATGGTTTCTTGCTCCTTTGTTTGTCAAATTTTTTTGTGTCAAAACCTCAATATGTGTCTTGTGTAGCATGTTGATGTTCAAGGCATTGCATCACAATGCTTTAAGTCAAGAATGAAGATATACTTCAAGAAATGCAATATTAAGTACATTGTCCACTCCTGTATGCTTCAAAGTTCAGAGTTTTTAAAGAGTTACATCAAAAGACAAGTTCTTGTTCAACTCAAGATAAAGTACAACTTAAGATGAAGTATAACTCAAATCCAAGCTTTAGAAGATCTCAAGTTCAAGTTTTAAAAGATCTCAAGTTCAAGTTACATCATGTATAGAGATCTTAAAGCTTCATAATCTTTAAAGGTCAACAATCATCTGAAGAAATGAAGACTCAATATTCATACATCACTTTCAAGGTATGATTGACCTTAAAATGACCTTAGGGTAGGTCATTTTGTATACATAATTCAAATTGAATCACTTTATAAGTGTTTAGACTGTTCTAAGACTAGTCCTGAACCCTGTTCAACTAGTCCTAGCACTAGCTCGACCAGTTCAAAAAATTTCAGGACCAGTCCTAAGTTTGTTGTAATTTTTTAGAATTTTTTATTCATCCACGACTAGTCCTGGACTCTACTCGACTGGTCGTATGAACAGTGTACGACTCGATCCATGACCAGTCCAGCAATTTCGACTCAAAATCCAGCAATTATTCCTGGCTTCTCACGACCAGTCGTGGGTAGGTCACGACCAATGATGGAGGACTCACGACCGGTCGTGGACAACCTTCAATTAGTCGTGGAACGGTTTTATTCGATCGAGCTCAAAAATTTAAAAATTTGTTCGACTTTAGACCAATTGAAGTGTCCTCAGCACCAGTCGTAGGTGTGATTTCTACAACTATAAATAGAGCACGAATTTTAGAGTTTGATAATCCAATTCAAGTAAGTTCAAGGCATCACTCTGAGAGATAAATTTACATTCTTTTTAAGCTACATTATGCATATTTAATATTCTCTTTTGTTAGCTTTTCGTATTTGATTTTGTTTCTACATTTCAATCTGATTTGAAAGAGGAATTATGATATTCCACTTCTTAGAATCAAAATCAAATAGAGTTAGCCCGACTTGATTTAATCTAAAATCAATTTAGACCTATAACCATTTTAAAGAGAGTACTGGACATCGAACTTCTATATTCGAACTTCTACTCTGACTTGGTTCTTCCATGCTACAACAAAAGGAGAAATTTAGATATTTTACATTTGTGTAAATCTTTTGTTATTTTGGTTTCTTTTGAGATTAAGCCAGAAAAATCTCATTTGTTTGGTTATCTAATGAGAGCCAGAAAACTCAGAGTGGGGTTTTTTGTTTAAAATTGTGTAAGCCCATTTGAAAGACAAAATTGTGAGGGTTTTAGGTGAGCTAGAGAAGAACCTATCTTCATAGTAAACACTAATATCCACTTTGTGAGGATATTAGGAGTGGAGTAGCAAGCTTTGTGGCTGTTGTTTAACAGTTGGTGTACACACAGGTGAACCACTATAACTCTTTGTGTTTTGTGAATGTGTGATTTATTTTCTATATCTTTTATCATTCGATATTGTAGGATGTATGTGTGGATTTGAATGTTGTAATCTTTCATTTCAAGTATTGTGGGGAATGTTGTAATAGCTTAGAATTTTTTCCTTGATATTTCCTTTCTTCCTTTTCAATTTGAGATTTTGTTTCTCTAATTGTTCTAGTAAGGTTGTCCTACCATAAACCCTTAGTTTTTATGGTGAAAGGTTGTCCTTAGAATAACTAGAATTTAAGGTTTCTTTACATTCTGTATTGTGGATTGTTGTCTCTCATTTAATTGGCTATCTTATTGTTTTATTTCGCTGTTATCTTTTTAAATTTGGCATAGTCCTATTCACCTCCCCTCTAGCCTTTTCAGGCAGTTCTTTCATTTGACAATGCGAACATTAATAAAATGAATTTGAATTACCTCCCCGGTCAGTAAGACGAGGATGAGGTCGAGGAAGAGGAAGCACCATTGCAAGCAGATAGTTCAATGGATGATATCTTTGCTGAATTAGTGTTTGATGATGAGGCGGATTTTGACTTTCAACCGTCTCAATTCGATAATCGCCTTCACTCAGTAGAGGACAAGGTGGATGCTTTGAAATTATATATTCCACCAACTTCTTCCTCTGGTTTCGACTAGTTTTGCTTTGCTCTGATTTTGGGATTATATAACTTTAAACTTATGCTTAAGTTGGTTGTATAACTTGGATGATATTTTGGATATTATTATGCTCTCTTGATGTTTACTCATGTTTTTATCTTAACCATGATGCTTAACTTTCCATTCTATTATTCATTTATTTCATATTCTTACTTTCCTTAGTCAACTTGTGGCAAAAAGGGGGAGAGTTTGTATGGTTTTGATTGTTTTGTATGGATATGATTAGTCTGATGATTGGAATTGATTGAATATATATTATTATATTGGATATGTATGTTAATACACAAGGATTCTACACAAGGTAGTGAAGCACTGATTGAGGGGGAGTAAATTTTTGCTCACTCATATTGAGTGAGAATATGTGATTTCAAGCAAAGCAGATATGTTGAACTTGTATGGTAATTTTGTTGTGTTTCGTCACGAATTTGACAAAGGGGGAGATTAAAAGTGCTGTGATATATAAAGCACATTTATTTGTCAAATTTTGATGGACAAAAAAACTTGTGATGTGGTGACTCAAAAGATAGAAAGTTCACCTTCAAGTTCAAGACATGAAGTTGGAAAGTGCAAGTTGAAGACATAAAAAGTCCGAAGTACTCAAGCTCTACTTCTCTTCTAATTCAAGATCAAGCTACATTTACAAGATTACTTCATGTAGAAGATCGAATGAATACAACTGAAGATTCAAGAACAAGCTATAAAGTATACACTTCAATGTTCAATGTTTTCAGGTATATTTGACCCTAGAAAGATCTTAGACTTAGGTTCTTTTGAATGTCAAACATATTTGGGTTTCAATACATTAAATAGGCTTAAGTTCAGCTACTCTAAACCTTAGTTCGATTAGTCTAGGCTTTTGTTCGACCAGTCTAGGAAAAACTTGGACTAGTCTAAGTTTTCAACTGAAAATCGGATAAAATTTTGTTGGTTCCTCGACCAGTCCAAAAAAGGGATCGACCGTCAAGGCACACCCTCGACCAGTCAAAGGTGGCTCGACTAGATGTCCAACTATGCATTTCGAACATCCTTGACTAATTGAAGGCATTACTTGACTAGTTGAGCAGGCCACTCGACCAGTCGAGCAAGCCAATTGACCAGTCGAAGGACAGTTTGATCCGGTCCAAACTGAAATTTGAAATTTGGTTGTTTCTTAGACCAGTTGAAGGAGACTTTAGACCAGTCGATGCAACAACTTTTCATCCTATAAATAGAGATCTTTTCTCACTCCAAATTACATCATTCAAGCCATAAAAATCCTTTACTTTGAGAGAGAAAAGTCCCCATCTTCTTCAAGCCATATAATAGTATTTTAAATTCTTTTTAATAGCTTATTGTTTTGTAATTTCTAGATCTCTTTTTATGAATCATATTTTTTAAAGGGAGTTCTTGCTCTTCCTTTTGAGATCTACGAAATTCAAATAAGTAGCCTAGGTTTGAATTAAGTTAAAATCTATTTAGAACCTAGAACTCTTCATTTTGGTTATTGGACATTGAACATTGAACGTTGAACATTCGTCATCAACTGAAACGATTCTACAGGCTACATCTTTCAGTGTCTTCTGAAGAAGATAAGTATTTACTTTTTATTTTTGGTTTATTTGAGATATCTAGGAAAATCTTATGTATTGGTTTTAACTGAGATAGCTAAAAAATCTCAGTGTGTGGAGTTTTGATTGTGATAGCCCTTCTAAAATCACAACTGTATAGGTTTTAAGGTGAACCTGAGAAAACCTTGATTTTTAGTGAACGCCAATATCACATGGGTTGTGATTATTAGGAGTGGAGTAGGTGTGACTGTTTGAGGACAGTTGGTGTACACACTGAACCACTATAATTCTTGGTGTTTATGTGGTGAATGATTTTTGAGATGTACATGTGGTGAATGTTTATAAATCTTCATGTACATGTGGTGAATGCTTATAATAGATAGTTGTGTTTCTTTTTTCCCTTGTTCTAGTTTAGGATCTTGATCCTTACTAGTTCATGAAATTAGGTTGTCCTACCTAAAACCTCAATTTTTGGTGTCAGGTTGTCCTATGAACACAGTTTGAATTAATTTCTCAATACTATTACAATTGAGATCTCTAATTAAGTTTTAATTTTAATTTGGCATAGTCCAATTCACCCTCCCTCTAGGATTGTAAGCTTGCCTCTCTCTCTCCCTCTATTTTCTAGGATCTCGATTGTAATCCCATCGAAAATGCAGCCTTTATATAGGCTTAGGGCTGGCTCCTGATAGCCCTTATCCGTTACATGAACGACTAGGATAAGTTAGCCATATCTCTATTTTTCTTTGTCTGCATGGGGACGATCCTTCTTGTGTGATGGATTCGTATTGTTATGGCACAATAGACGAGCATCCAGGATTGGATAACGAGGCCCACCTCATCATGGTGGGTTCTTTAGTTGGACGAGGAAGATGAAGCTGCCTCTAATGATAATTTCTTATCAACGGGCTAAGATGACAATCCATGCCATTTGGATGGTCCAGATGGGTCGTCGGATCACTGTCAGATCCACTACCACATCACGTTTCACTTGAAATGCCACGACCCTCGAGATATTCCATCGTGGCATATTTCTCACGTGGAGCATGACTTTCTCGGGACGAACAACTTGAGCCATCGCAGCCCTAAATCAGACATTTAGGATGGCTACATGAAGCCTTAAGGATAGTCCAAATCACGCCAACTCACATGTCCAAGGAGGAAAGCACCTGACCTTCCTTCTTTCATCAGTAGGGTGTCTACCCTCTTCTGGCGCTAAATGTAGGGCAGGGATAATGCTTGAAGGATGGCTGAGATTGAGGGAGGAGGGATCACGCAGATTGTTGTTTGGTAACAACGGTTCAGAATTTTCATTTTTGGAAAACACCGTGAAATAGTGGTGAAGACCGCTTTAGTCAAAGTCAGAATATGCCAATATGTCCTAGAGGGAGGGTGAATAGGACTTTTAAAAGTTTTTACAGTTTATTTCAAAATCCTATTTCCCTAATCCTATACATATGCAATTATCAGGATTACTTAAAAGCAACTCTACTGGCTTCTAAGCCCGGTAGAGGATCCAATCACAAACTATTCAAGAATTAACAATGTATAGCCTAGTTTATGATGGATGTGACTGTGTACGTGTGTGAGGTGTGATCTTAGATATACAAATATGAAGGCATTACAATAAATCACACACACAAAAGAATAGCAATCGTAAACACAATCATTTTTATAGTAGTTCGACTACTTGTCTACTTAACTCCCGGCCACCGCCCTCAACCCTTGAGTGTACCGAATTTCACTACGGAGGTTTCACAGTAGTTCACCTCAAACTTAAGGTTTTAAATCAGGTTTACCTTCAACCTTTACAACCTACACTAAGGCTGACTGTTTATGCTCTCACAAGCAAGGCTCAACACAATACACCCACTTTTAGGCACACTAGCCAAGGATCTTCTATAAGACCCTAACGGAGGTTTCTACATGGTTCACCTCAAACCTAAGGTTTCACACGGTTCACCTCAAACCTAAGGTTTTGACTGGTTCACCTTCAACTAGATGTTTATGCTCTTCATAGAGCAAGGGTCCACACAACGCACCCACCACGTACACTCCCGCCAGAGGCCCCCTAGAGGACTTGAAAGGGTGAGAAACACCTTAGACCCAATCCTACAAAGGAATGATCAAAGGGTCCTCTGGACTCTAGATACTTATAGATAAGTTGATGAGTCCCATTTAGCACGATGATGAAGATCTCCTCCTTTTTGATGAAAAGTCTTCTGCTCCCTTGATCCATAACACAAATGATGTACCAATATGTGACGACAGGTTGAGTCAAGGTTATGATGGAATCCTACTCTCTAAATGTTTTCCTATCAGGAAGGTAGAGTGATTCCAATCATTTATGCATTCAAGGCATCCCAACTTAATGATTTTCCATTAAGGTAGTAGCTGGAGGATTCTTGAATGTGGAAGTTCATTCCCCAATCCACTTTATTGAATATCAATGATGAGGGTGGATTGGAGGATGAACTCCCTTGAGAGAAAGGGCTTTAGGTATATGATCTAAGGTTAAACACACAAAAGCACTCGCTTCTTTCTCTACCAGCAACTAAAGATAAGTCCTCTTTGTATAGGAAAAAGGTTCCAACCGATATAAAATGGTCATATTTATGACAGAGTTTGATATCATCGAGCAAGTTCGATATCATTGAGCATATACTCTCGATCGTATCGATGGTCAGTTCGTTGACACAAACTCAATGTCATACGCTTTTGGAAAACATCTTGCCAGCTGGTCGAGGGAATAACTACTCGTGTCAATGTCATCAGATTTCGAACTCCGATATTATCGATGTAAGTTTTGATTCCTCAACATTTGAAAATGAGAGATACTTTCTCGAAATTTTTCAGGTCATCACATATGATCGGGGGATACATGATATCATCAAAATTTGAATGTTAATGAAATCAGAAGTTGTGTCGATGCATCGATAAATCTAAAGATTTTATCAATGAGCTTACTGGACAATTTTATCCATTCTCGATGCAATCGATCCGGCCCTGATATCATCGATATTAGAATAATGATTCTATCGAGTGACCCCCAATCAAAGTTGAAAACCACCTGAAAAATGTTTCTGGAGAACTTCGCACCAATGACCAATATCATCGAGACCCCACCAATATCATCAAGATTTGAACTCCGATAGTATCGATGAGAGATCCAATATATCGAAGCATATATGATTTTCCTGAGTAAAAATAGGGGCACCGGATCTGCCTGTTGATATTATCGAGCCAACTTCGATGGGCTCGAGATTCAAATATCGATGAAATCGATACGTGTGTCAATACATCAATAATTCCGTCCAGATATGTATGTGGTTGCTAGACACATTAAGTCCTCATTCGATTTTATCGATTAGTCTTCCGAGGAGATCGACATCGCGGGTCGATCATATTGAGATGTGTATTGATACAATCGACAAAGCAAGAAAACTTAGAGATTTTTTTTTATTGTTAAAAGAAGTTTTCTCACTTAAAAATCCTATGATGTCTATCTTGTTTTAAGGATTTTATTCACCTAGTGTTTTGGGACATGAGATGTGAGGCTTAGATTTACTTATGGTGAGCTTCCACCTATCCGATTGAGGCAGACACTTGAATTGATCTTCCTATGAGGCTCTGCAGTCCGACTGACTCAAAACACACGTTAATTGACAAACCAGGGCACTTGTAAGGGCACTTTCAATCTCCCACTTTGTCAATTACGTGACAAAATACCCAAAACACCCTAGGACAGTATCTAGACAGGCACATCCTAAATTGTGTGTACATGCATTTTACACAATTTTACAATTTCTAAAGAACCCATGTACACAACCCAGTATCTGCTCCCCCTTACTGTAAAACTCTCCCATTCTTGGTGCAGCTGCTCCCCCTAACACCTGCAACACATGTAAGCAGATATATAATTTTCCATCTGGGGTGTTTGAAATGGTCTCCCCCTTTTTTGTCAGTCATTTACAAAGGCATAGTATTACAACAGATATTAACTGAGGTTTAAAGATATGTGTGAGAATCAGGATATAGATGTACAAGGATGAGATCAGTTTTAAAGCAGACATCATCCGCAAAAAGTATGGATGCATATTAGATAAAGGAAGGCAGGTATAGCAGTAGATAATAAAATCACGTGCATTCCATAGAAGACAGTAAATATCAGAAACCAGGTAGATCAGAGCATAAATAAACTAGGGAACCCCATATCATATTTATGGCAATAGATAGGAATAAGTAAGGATCATCCATAGGCAAAATATTAAAAAAATTATCAAAAAAATTATCACAGCGATAGACATGTTTGATAGTCTAACTATTGTTCCTTAATATCCCTGAGGATCACGATGTGTGAACAAATCCACCACTTGTTGAGTAGTTTGCTGGAGGACGTCGACTTTCTCTTCAATCGCAGTAAGGTGCCTTTCACAGTTGTTCGATCGGTCCTCCATCCCAGCCATCCCGTTCAGTAGGTGGTGTTCGAGGTGATGAGACTGGTGGTTTGTTATTGAGTCGAGGCTGACCATTGGCATGCAATTTGACCCTCCATGAGAAGGCCGAAATGATGGTGGAGCATGTTGGACGGCCCTGGGTAAGGGAAGGCTATGCCTAGAGAGAGACGAAGAGGGAGCCAACTGTTGTGCCGCCTGTGTTGCATCACCGTCAAACCATTCTTCAGGATACACTGCATCAGATGTGGCAGGAAGCCCCACATGATGTGCGAGTTTACATATGAGTTTCGGAAAGGGCAATGTCATCCTCTGATTACCTCAGATTACACGAATGATTTGCTTGAGGAGAAGAGTTGGCAAACACACTTGATTTTCTTGATATATATCATAAAGTACATTAATCACAAATGGAGGAAGATGGTTACCTTTAACATCGCAGGGATATACATTAGATCCAAAACTACCGTGAAGAATTTTGAAAGTGGGTCTAAGATAGTTGATGTGGAGCTGATTTTCATCATTTCGCGGAACGGTCGTGCCTTGACATAATGCACTAGTTACTTCTCCCCACAGACCCAAACCGTTTAGATTCCTAGTAGTTATGGGGATACGAGTGACCTCCATATCGAGAAGATGAGCCACGGTGATTGGAGTGATAAGTTTTGAGTACTGTGAGAGTTCAATTTGAATGCTAGGGGGGTCATCACTAATAATATGACAGTGATTAAAGAATTCATAAATCATCCCTAATTGATATGATCCTCCAAGATTGAGGATATTCTGCCAACCTATCACCTCCAGAAGTAGGTCCACTCCGAATGGTTTTATGGCACTATTGAGCACAAGACGTTCAATAATAAAAGATGGATGTGTTTTCATAGGTTAACGCCTACTGGATTCTGATTGCATGCTCTTTGATTGCAGAAAGTGAAGAGAAGACTTACCTTTTCCTTTGATCATGTTTTGTAAATGAGAGAGGCTTGAGAGAAAGTACTCAGAGAAGGAATGAATTTTCTTAATATAGCCGATTCTTCGATTTCATTAATGGAATATTTCGATGGTATCGATGTTCAAATCACGATGGTATCGACCTTGCCTAGATATCATCGGAATTGTGATAAGATTGACATTTATATTCATCAGTAGGTCAACCATAAGTGTCTCAGATTTAAGATTTACCTGTGTGGTCCATTGTTCCTGAGACATTTATCAATGAGAACATATTCCAATTAATTTTTGAAGGTCACAGAACCTGTTTATGTCAAGAGGCTTTGTGAGGATATCGGTAAGCTATTTTTCAGTATTTAGATAATCTAATGCAACGATCTTTTCTTCCACAAGTTCTCGGATAAAATGATGATGAATGTCAATATGCTTAGTCTGAGAGTGTTGAACTGGATTCTTCAAGATATTTATAGCACTTGTATTGTCACAGAAGAGACTCATTGTAGGTTATGCAATCCCATAGTCCAATAACATCTGTTTCATCCAAAGGAGTTGAGCACAATAACTACCTACAGCTATATATTCGGCCTCTACAGTGGATAATGAGATCGAGTTTTATTTCTTTCTTTACCAGGAGACCAGACAATTGCCAATATAAAAACATCCTCCACTTGTTGATTTTCGTTCATCCAAATTTCCAGCCCAATCTGCATAAGAATAGCCTGCAATGATGGTGGATGTTTCATATGGATACCATAGGCCGAAGGTGGTAGTCCCTGCTACATATTTGATAATCCTTTTAATAGCAGTTAGGTAGAATTCCTTAGGATCTGCTTGATACCGAGCACATACTCCCACACTAAAGGATATATCTGGACGACTAGCTGTGAGATATTGTAGGCTTCCGATCATACTTCGATAGAGATGTTGATCCACACTTTTACCGTTAATATCTTTGGAAAGTTTAAGTGTGGTACTCATAGTCTTGTGATAAGTGCGTCCAGATTCAAGCCTAAATCTCTTCACCAAGTCCTTTGTATACTTGGTCTGATTTATGAAGATTCCATCATTTAATTGCTTGACTTGTAAACCTAGAAAGAAGTTTAATTCACCAACCATACTCATCTCAAATTCTGATTTTATGAGGTTGGCAAATTTGTATGTCTCATCTCCACATGTTAACCCAAATACTATGTCATCAACATAAATCTGTGCAATGAGCAATGAGTTCTCTGTTCGTTGGGTAAACAGTGTCTTGTCTACACTTCCTCTATAGAACTCATGGTCTAACATGAATTTTGTTAATCGTTCATACCATGAACATGGTGATTTCTTGAGACCATATAGAGCTTTATCCAACTGATAAACATGATGGGGGTGCTTAGGATCTGAAAATCCTTTTGGTTGTTCTACATAAATTTCTTCAGCAAGATCCCCATTAAGAAATGCACTTTTAACATCCATTTGAAACAGTTTAAATTTTAGTGCGCATACAATGGACATAAGAATTCTAGTAGACTTAAGATGAGCAACAGGAGAAAATGTCTCATCAAAATCGATCCCTTCTATCTGTGAGTATCCCTGAGCAACTAACCTTGCTTTATTTTTTATCACATTGCCTGACTCATTGGATTTATTCTTGAAGACCCATTTGGTTCCAATGACATTTGTATCAGTTGGTCTAGGGACCAATTTCCATACCTCATTTCTCTGGAATTGTTAAAGTTCTTGCATAGCATTTATCCAGTGTTCATCTTGAAGAGCCTCTACAATGTTTTTAAGTTCAATTTTTAAGGTAAAGTGGAAATGACTATAAATACTTTCTATCTGCCGTCGATTTTTTACACCATCATTAGGATTTCTAATAATTTGTTCTTGTGGATGATCCTTAACAATGGGTATTTCAAGTGACCGTTCGGGTTTATTTGATGATGGAGATTTGTTATCAGATTTATCTAGTATGCATGAAGCTACATCATCTTCTAATTCATTCGCAGGGGTATCCTCATTATGAAGATGATCATCAATAACCACATTGACTGATTCTTAAATAGTGAGGGTTAGGTTGTAAACTCTATAAGCACGACTATTCATGGCATACCCCCGAAAAATGCCTTCATCACTTTTAGACTCAAATTTTCCTAGGTGATCTCTGTCTCTTAAAATATAACATTTACTACCAAAGACTTGAAAATATTTCACACTAGGTACCTTACCACACCATAGTTCATATGGAGTTTTGTTCAAACGTGCTCTAAGATATACTCTATTTATGATGTAGCAGGTGGTATTGACAGCTTCTGCCTAAAAACATTTTGCTATATCCTTCCCATTTAGCATAACTGACCCCATATCCTGTAACACTCGATTTTTTCTTTCATCGACTCCATTTTGTTGTGGAGTTTTTGGGGCTAAGAATTCATGACGAATTCCTTTTTCATTCCAATATTTTTTAAATTTTTCTTTTTCAAATTCTCCACCATGATCATTTTTGATACAATTGATGCCATATCTTTTTTCATTTTGAATTCGCTTTGCCATGATTACAAATTCTCCAAAGGCATCAGATTTCTCTTGAAGAAATGCGACCCAAGTAAATCTAATATAGTCATCTACTATCACTAGGAAGTATTTTTTCTTGCCATGGCTTTCCACTTTGGTTAGACCAACCAGATCCATATGCAACAGATCCAAAGGCTTTAATGTAGCTATGGTGGTTGTCTTTTTGTGTCCAACTTTTATCTATTTTCCTTTTAGACATTCCCCACACACAACTTTTTCTTCTTTTCTAATCTTGGGAAGACCTCCAAGTAAATTTTTGGAGCTAAGCTTAGCTAGATTCCGATAGTGAACGTCCCAACCTTTGATGCCACAACTTGGATTCACTTTTTACAGCCATATTGCACTTTGTGGATGGCACATTCTCATTTGTACTTTCAATGACATAACAATTATCACTAGTATGTAAACCTTTTATGAGAGATTTTCCTATATGATCTAAAATTCTACACATTTTTTAAGAAGGTGACCAGATGTTCCTTATCATAAATTTGGGAGACTAAGGAGATTATGTTTCAGGCCTTCTACACAAAGGACATATTTGATTTTTGGAAGACCTGATACAACTATCATTCCTTGTTCAATAATTTTGGCTGAGCCACCATCTCCAAATGTGATCGATCCCCCATCAAAGGTTGAATACTCACAAAAGTGTGTTTGATCACCAGTCATGTGTCTGGAGCATCCACTATCAAGGTACCATTTTGAGCTATTGTCGGCTTTCAGAGCAGTATGAATTATAAGGCAATTGTTTTGATTTGTGACACCCTCTGAGACCTTCTTGAACATGATTCCAACTTCAGTCAAGATTACTCTCTAGGTGGTGAAGCCCTTAAAGCGAGACCCGCTCTGATACTAATTGAAATAGTGTTGAAGACCGCTTTAGTTGAAGTCGAAATATGCCAATATGTCCTAGAGGGGGGGTGAATAGGAATTTTTAAAGTTTTTACAGTTTATTTCAAAATCCTATTTCACTAATCCTATACATATGCAATTATAAGGATTACTCAAAAGTAACTCTACTGGCTTCCAAGATTAGTAAAGGATCCAATCACAAACTATTCAAGAATTAATAATGTATAGCCTAGTTTATGATGGATGTGACTATGTACGTGTGTGAGGTGTGATCTCAGATATACAGATATGAAAGCATTGAAATAAATCACATACACAAAAGAATAGCAATCGCAAACACAGTCACTTTTATAGGGGTTCGACTACTTGTCTACTTCACTCCTGGTAACCACACTCAACCCTTGAGTGTATCGAATTTCACTAAGGAGGTTTCACAGCGGTTCACCTCAAACCTAAGGTTTTAAATCAGGTTCACCTTCAACCTTTATAACCTATACTGAGGCTGAGTGTTTATTCTCTCACGAGTAAGGGTCAACACAACACATCCACTTTTAGGCACACTAGCCAATGATCTTCCATAAGACCCTAATGAAGGTTTCTACACGGTTCACCTCAAACCCTAGGTTTCACATGGTTCACCTCAAACCTAAGGTTTTGACTAGTTCACCTTCAACCAGATGTTTATGCTCTCCACAGAGCAAGGGTCCACACAATACACCCACCACGTACACTCCCGTCGGAGGCCTCCTAGAGGACTTCAAAGGGTTAGAAACACCTTAGACCCAATCCTACAAAGGAATGATCAAAGGGTCCTCTGGACTCTACATACTTACAGATAATTTGATGAGTCCCATTCAGCACGATGATGAAGATCTCCACCTTGTTGATGAAGAGTCTTCTGCTCCCTTGATCCACAACACAAATGATGTACCAATATGTGGCAACAGGTTGGGTCAAGGTTATGATGGAATCTTACTCTCTAAATGTTTTCCTATCAGGAAGGTAGAGCAATTCCAATCATCTATGCATTCAAGACATTTCAGCTTAATGATTTGCCATTAAGGTAGTAACTAGAAGATCCTTGAATGCAGAAGTTCATTCCCCAATCCACTCTATTGAATATCAATGATGAGGGTAGATTAGAGGATGAACTCCCTTGAGAGAAAGGGCTTTGGGTATATGATCTAAGGTTAAATACATAAAAGTACTCCCTTCTTTCTCTACCAGCAACTAAAGACAAGTCCTCTTTATATAGGCAAAAGGTTCCAACGGATATAAAATGGTCACATTTATGACAGAGTTCGATGTCATCGAGCGTATACTCTTGATCGTATCGATGGTCCACTCGTTGACACACACTTAATGTCATATGCTTTTGGAAAACCACTTGCTAGCTGGTCGAGGGAATTGATACTCGTGTCGGTGCTATAAGATTTTGAACTCCGATATTATCGATGCAAGTTTTGATTCCTCGACATTTGAAAATGAGAGAGACTTGCTTGAAATTTTTCAGGTCATCAGATATGATCGGGGAATATTCGATATCATCAGAATTTAAATGTCGATGATATCAGAAGTCGTGTCAATGCATCGATAAATCTAAAGATTTTATCAGTGAGCTTGCTGGATAGTTTTGTCCATTCTCGATGCAATCGATTCAACCTTGATATCATTGATATTAGAATATCGATTCTATTGAGTGATCCCCGATCAAAGTTGAAAACCACCTGAAAAATGTTGCTGGAGAACTTCACGCCCATGACTAATATCATCGAGAGCCTACTGATATCATCGAGATTTGAACTCCAATGGTATCGATGAGAACTTTGATGTATTGAACCATACATGATTTTCCTAAGTAAAAACATGGGCACCGGATCTTCCTGTCGATATTATCGAGCCACCTTCAATGGGTTTGGGATTCGAATATCGATGATATCGATACATGTGTCGATACATCGATAATTCCGTCCAGATATGTATGTGGTTGCTGGACACATTAAGTCTTCATTCGATTTTATCGATTGGTCTTCTGAGGACATCGACATCGTAGGTCGATCATATCGAGATGTGTATCGATACAATCGACAAAGCAAGAAAAGTTAGAGATTTTTCTGATTGTTAAAAGAAGTTTTCTCACTGAAAAACCCTATGATGTCTATCTTATTTTAAGGATTTTATTCACCTGGTGTTTTGGTACATGGGATGTGAAGCTTAGATTTACTTATGTCGAGCTTCCACACATCCGGTTGAGGCAGACGCTTGAATTAATCTTCCTATGAGGCTCTGCAGTCCGATTGACTCAACACACACGTTAATTGACAAACTAGGGCACTTGTAAGGGCACTTTCAATCTCCCCCTTTATCAATTACGTGAAAAAATATCCAAAACACCCTAGGATAGTATCTAGACAGACAAATCTTAAATTGTGTGTACATGCATTTTACACAATTTTATAATTTCTAAAGAACCCATGTACACAACCCAGTATCTGCTCCCCCTTATTGTAAAACTCCCCCATTCTTGGTAAATCTACTCCCTCTAACACTTACAACACATGTAAGCAGATATACAATTTTCCATCCAGGGTGTTTGAAATATTCTCCCCCTTTTTGTCAGTCATTTACAAAGGCATAGTATTACAATAGATATTGATTGAAGTTTAAAGACATGTGAGAGAATCAGGATATAGATGTACAAGGATGAGATCAATTTTAAAGCATACATCATCCATAGAAGGTATGGATGCATATTAGATCAAGGAAGGCAGGTATAATAGTAGATAATAAAATCACGTGCATTCCATAGAAGACAGTAAATATCATAAACTAGGTAGATCAGAGCACAGATAAACTTGGGAACCCCATATCATATTTATGGTAATAGATAGGAATAAGTGAGGATCATCCATAGGAAAAATATCCAAAAATTTATCACAACAATAGACATGTTTGATAAGCTAACTATTGATCCGTAACATCCTTGAGGATCGCGATGTGTGAGCAAATCTACCACTTGTTGAGTAGTTTGCTAGAGGACGTCAAATTTGTCACACCTCAAACTCAAAAACCAGGCTCACAAAATTCTCAATCACCGAATCCGACGCTGATAGCCTCCATAGTACCCCATTCTCGGCTCCTGGCACCCATACACCAGGTTCCAATCCTAGGATCCTACAATGAGGATTTCAAACAGGATTTTGATTGCCCAGTCTGTGTACCCCACCATGATGTGTTAGAACATCAACACTATGCATTTAATAGGTCCCCTTGGAGATAGTGGGTCCCCTAAAAATCAGCTGTATATTGTACTCAGGTGGCTCACGTCATAGGAAACGGTTGAATTCAACGTCTATCATTGAAACCTTTTTTGGGGTCAGAAGTTTTAGATCAATATGAAATTTATTTTTCCTCCTCAACCTAGGTCCATGTGACCTTATGCACAGGTTGGGTGGAAAATAAACATTTTGGTGGGCCCCAGGTCTGTATGACCTTATCCATAGGTTTGGGTGGAAAATAAACATTACAGTGGGCCCCAAGTCTGTATGACCTTATTAATAGGTTTAGGTGGAAAATAAACATTACAGTGGGCCCCAGGTCTGTATGACCTTATTAACAGGTTTGGGTGGAAAATAAACATTATGGTGGGCCCAACGCGGGACCCACTAATGTGTGTGCTCCACACCTTCCATCAGTGTGGTCCCCACCACAAGGAATTTGTATTATCTAGGCTATCCATTACTATCAGACCCACCATGATGCATGTATTGCATCCAAACCGTCCAACCATTTTGAAAGCTCACTTTAAGGCTTGAAATTTAAATTAAGATAGATCTAGGATCAGGTGGGCCACATTTCAGGAAAAAGTGGGTTTGAACGTCCACCATTAAACCCTTGGGAATTCTAATGGTGGACATCCATATCACCACTTATATTTGGGTGTGGCCCATTTGATATTCACGTGGCCCATGTGGTGTGGCTCACTTACCATACTTATGGCCCATTGTTAAGGGCCACTTTGATTTGTTTGAGGCCTGTTGTTGAGGTTGCCTTAATAGATATGGGACCCATGGTATGAGGCCTATTTGACGTATTGGAGGCCCATGGGTCAAGGCCCAATGAGATGTACATAAGGCCCATTGTAGTGTGATTCCACCATGGTATATGTGTTGACCTTTATAGCAGGCTATGCCTTGGGAGCAATGATGGTTTAATGTCTACATTGTAAGGATAATGTTGGTTAAATGTCCGCATTATAACTCTCCCTAGGGCCCATTGATAGGTCCATTCTTGTAATGTGCAGGCCGTTTAGGCCCATCTTCGTTATGAACAGAGCCCATCACTACATAACTTGTTTAGTATAGATTCATGATTCATGATCATACGCATCATATGTATGCTTGATATGAGGAGTGACTAATCATAACATATGCCTTTGGGCAGATTATTTATGGGCTCCCTGATAAGCAGAGTTGCCCCACATGAGCGTACAGTATGCACAGGATTGTTGCAAGTCTGGTAGGGTGATTCATGCACTTGTATTTGTGTGATTGTGATTATTAGATGCCCTAGTGACATCAGGGCCATAGCCTCCACAGACATATTGTGGGAGGCTGGATTAGATACCGAAAATACTGTGTTAGCATAGATGTCCTTGGGTGAAAATCTCTAAACTCGATGGTAGCAGAGGATGACTCCAACATCGAGACCGAGTGGATTCATGAGCGCAAGAGGGCCGAATACCAGGAGGTCATGTCTCCCACTGTGTTGTGGTCGGTTGGAAAGGGGTGTGGCCTTACCCACATGAGCGTAAGAGGCATTACTAGGCTGAGTTTGACTAGCTCATGAATGGATCCACTATCGACATGCCAGATAGGTATTAACAGACTATTGACTAGGTGGATAGTGAAGTTTCTTACGCTCACTTGGACTGTGTGACTGGGAGAGCGGCAATGCCATTTGGAGTGTACTAGACCCTAGTGATTATCCAGAATGAGAACTGTACTTATATTAATGAGCTGCATTGATATGTGGATTTGAATTGACATGCTTGAGTTGCATCTCGCATCGCATAGTCCTGGTATGACCGATAGCATTCATATCCTGCACTCATAGCCTTGGTACGGTTGATTGCATTCATGTACTCATCAGCATGATTTTGCATTTCTCTGACCCTGCATTTTGAGCACGCTTTTATTGCGCACATACCTACACCGCCCTCTAAACTTTCTACAAGCTTATACATGATCGATGCGTGCAGGTGACGCTAGGATGTAGCCGTGGTCTTGCCGTAGTTGGAGCATATAGTCCTCAGTTTGGAGCACTCAGTCGAGCTTTTAGAGTTTTTGTTACTTTCATTATATTATATTTCCCTTTCTTATGCATTGTACTTAAAGTGTTTTTATCATAGTGGATTTTTTAATGGTGTTCTTGTAGTTATTGTTTGTGGGTTATGCTTGTGGTTATGCTCATTACGAATCAAATTGATGATTAAAAATTCTCCTTGTAGCATCCCAGGATCGGAACCTGGTGTATGGGTGCTGGGAGCCAAGAATGGGGTACTACAGAGGCTATTAGTGCCGGATTCGGTGATCAGAAATTTTTTGAGCCTGGTTTCCAAGTTTGGGGTGTGACAAACTTTCTCTTCAATCGCAGTAAGATGCCTTTCACAGTTGTTCAATCGGTCCTCCATCCCAGCCATCCCATTTAGTAGGTGGCGTTCAAGGTGATGAGACTGGTGGTTTGTGATTGAGTCGGGACTGACCATTGGCGTGCGATTTGACCCTCCATGTGTAGGCCGAAATGATGGTGGAGCATGTTGGACGGCCCTAGGCAAGGGAAGGTTATGCCTAGAGAGAGATGAAGAGGGAACCAACTATTGTGCCGCCTGTGTTGCATCACTGTCAAACCATTCTTCAGGATACACTGCATTAGATGTGGCAGGAAACCCCACATGATGTGCGAGTTTACATATGAGCACCAAAAAGGGCAGTGTCATCCTCTAATTGCCTCAGATTACACGAATGATTTGCTTGAGGAGAAGAGTTGGCAAACACACTCGATTTTCTTGATACGTATCATAAAGTACATTAAACACAAATGGAGGAAGATGGTCACCTTTAACATTATAGGGATATACATTAGATCCAAAAATGTCATGAAGAATTTTAAAAGTGGGTCCAAGATAGTTGATGTGGAGCTGATTTTCATCATTTCACGAAATGGTCATGCCTTGACATAACGCACGAGTTACTTCTCCCCACACACCCAAACCGTTTAGATTCCTGGTAGTTACCGGGATACAAGTGACCTCCATATCGAGAAGATGAGCCACGGTGATTGGAGTGATATATAAGTTTTGAGTACTGTGAGAGTTCAATTTGAATGCTAGGGGGGTAATCACTAATAATATGACAGTGATTGAAGAATTCATGAATCACCCCTAGTTAATATGATCCTCCAAGATTGAGGATATTCTGCCAACCTATCACCTCTAGAAGTAGGTCCACTCCGAACGGTTCTATGGCACTATTGAGCATAAGACATTCAACAATAAAAGATGGATGTGTTTCCATAGGTTGACTCCTATTAGATAAGGGTAAACGTTCAATAAGCTAGGTTAGTGTTCATATCAAGTTGGGAGACGTAACACCCGAGTACCGAAAAGTATGGGGTGTTACAGTAAAACCTACTGAGTTCACTGCCCCAGTAGCTTTATTGGTCCCCTTGGATGGATCACGATTTGTGAACTCCCCAGCTATGGTGGTTCAGCAAACTCATAAGAGTGACAGAGGCCATTCGCGTAAGACCCCCCAACTCCAACTCTTAAGAGTCTCAAAAACTGTGTGGCATGATTAGAGATAACTAAAATTGAAAACTAGCTCCACCCACTACTAACAATGAAACATGATATTATTCTTTCATATGATGAAATTGCATATCTTATCAAAGTATGACTACATGCACCAATAAAGCAAGTATGATATGATTGCATGTATCTAGTCATTTCCCGTGAGCTCAAAATCTCTGAAGCATGCTCATCATGTTATGATAAATATCAAAATTCATTGAAATATCAAGACTTAGTGAAATATCAAAATTCATTCATATCATGTCAAACTTTACAATAAAATGTACAATTACATGTAGACAAACTCTATAAATCCTCTGACATGCCTAATGATACTACATTTTTAATTTTTTTAAAGGGGGGGCTTTCATTCATATATCAAAAAGATGTACAGAGGATGAAAAGAGGAACCCAAGATTCGAGCCCTCCCCAACAAAAGGAGGGAGAGCCTATCATAAGGGGCTAGATGACAAAAAACAAAGTAAAGAAAAACTGAACCCAAGGGCCAGCCGGAGCGCAAGCCAAAAAGAAAATCCAGGAGGTAGGACCCTCTCCTAATAGTGTCAAGGCCTATCCTATCAAGAAAGAGGAGGCCCTTGGGGGTGAGCAGGAGATTGGTGTACTAAAAAATAAAGCCAATCTCTAGGATAAGCTCCCCATCCTAGCTAAAGCATCCTCCAGTCCATTCCCTTCTCTAGGGATATGCACAAACTTTACATTTCCTCCTCCACACAGGGTGTGGATCCTGACAATCCAACACTTCCACTTTCAACCTGGGTTGGACTGACCCAAAAGGAAGTTCACTATGAGCAGGGAATCTAATTCAACAATGATATTAGAGTACCCCAAGCACAGGCAATGCATCATCCCGTCATGGATAACCCGGAGTACCCCAAGCCTAATGATGCTACATATCTCTGCAAGTTCTCTCTTAATTAAACTTGCGTTGCAGCATTCGTCAATTCAACGTCAAGAATGACCTTGGCTTGATAAGGAGCATTAGCCAATTCTTTCTCCAAAGAAACAACAACCTCTTTGTCTTTGGCCATTTTGGACTTTTCAAGATCAACAATGCGAGTATTATTAATTTCCATTTCTTCCCTGGTCTTGCTTACATTCAGCTCTTCTTCTTGCTCTTTGACTTCAAGCTGAGCAATTTGTTCCTTCAAGAGGGCAATTTGATTTTTGATGACTATCTTGTTTTGATTGGAAGCTTTTAGCCTATCTTGAGGAGATTGATATTTAATATTATAGCCTGATATGACAGTAACAACTCAAGAGACTTTCTCTTTAAAAGACGGTAATTCTCTCTAGCGTTCTAAAATTTCTGGAGCAATAACTGCACTCCGCACCGACTTTAAATTATCCACTGAACTATAGAATTGCGACAAAGAATCACATAGGGGAGAAATATTAATCTTCTCTATTTTGGCAGCATTGTCCAAAGCTCCCAATGCAATATCTAAATTCGTCCATTATTCAAAATCCTTAAACATGCATATAGTTGCTGACAAAGCACCTTTCATCAAGAATAATGCTTAAGAAGGAACCTCTTCCAAAGACAACATGTCTGAAACAATGGTGACCGATTTTGAACTAGCAGAATCGTTGGTTGCAAGATTAACTGCAATAAAAAGAGAAAAGAAACATAAGTTAGAATAAAACTCATGAGGATATATGTATCAAACAAGGCACATCAAAATAAACATACCTGCAACTAAAGTAACTTGAGTTGAAATAGGTGCTCTTGAAGACTACATCCCTTCTGAAAGAGATGAAGGATTAGGAACATCCAGAATCATGTAAGCAAAGGAAGGGGCCCTAGTATCAGTACTGGATGCAAGTGTGGTTAGAGTTGTCGCATTAGTCGGCTCCATTGGAAATATAATTGTGCGTGCGATAGTACTAGGCTTAACCAGGGGAGTAAGAGATGTCCTGACTGTTTTAGCAGACTGTGCGCCAAGGATAAGAATGTTTACTTCACTTGAAATGGATGCCACAACAGTAGGGGGTTTCTCGAAAGCCATTGAATTAGTAGTTGCTGGACTAGAAATTATATCGTGCGGAAGAGGGGAATAATCACTGTTGAATGATATGGTCATATCCACTCATGGTACATCATATTCTCTGCAGTCCAATGTTCACAACCCCAAGTGTAGGGCTGTAATGTAGTAATAATCTTGGTGAGACTGAGGTCAAATTCACAGGGACTGAACTTGTGTGTCTTCTAAAAGTAACTAGAAGTAGAACTAGAAAAAGATGAAAATCTAAATCTAGAATATTTGAGAGAGTAATTGTGATTAAAGTAATTAAAACTAATGAAATTAAAGGTAGGAACTACGGTGCTAAGTGAAATTGCAATAGTGATCGCTTCAGTTGAAGTGGGAATATGCCAAGATGTCCTAGAGGGGGGTGAATAGGACTTTTAAAATTTTTATGATGATTTAGAACCTATTAACCTATCCTGCAGTAAAATGTAAATAACAGGATTTCTTCAATGTAACTCTATTGGCTTCCAAGCTAAATAGAGGATTCAATCATAAGACTATTCAAAATATAAACAAGCTGCATAACATAATTTATGATGGATGTGACCGTGTGTGAGATGTGATTCTAATTAGTTTAGTTCTAGCACAAGGAACCTAACATTTTATGCCCTTCACAAGAGCAAAGGTCAACACATAGTACCTAGGTTTTAGACCATACAAATTAGGGACCTACATAAAGGACCTAAGGTTATGCTCTCCACAGAGCAAGGATCAACACACAACACCCCCATGTACTCTCCCGTCAGAGGCCTCCTATGAGGACTTGAAAGGGGTGAGAAGCACCTTTGGCTCAATCCTACAATAGGAAAGATGAAAAGGATCTCTAGACTCTAATGACTTACAGATAAGTAAATGAGCCCCATTAATCACATTGTTGAAGATCTCCTCCTTCGATGATGAAGAATCTTTAGCTCCCTTGAATCGCAACACAGATGATGTTCTAATCTAAGGCGATGGGTTAGGCCAAGGTTATGTTGGAATCCTAACTCTATAAATATTTTCCTATTTTAGAAACAGAGTGATTCCAATCATCTATGCATTAAAAGTATCCCATCTCAATGATTTTCCATTAATGTGGTAGTTGGATGTCCTTGAATGCAAAAGTTCATTCCCCAATCCACTCTATTGAATATCAATGATGAGGGTGGATTGGAGGATAAACTCCCATGAGAGAAAAAGGCTTAGTGTATATGATCTAAATTAAACACTCAAAAGCTCTGTCTATTATCTCTGCAAATAGCCTTAGGCAAGCTCTCATTAAATAGGCAAAAAGATCCAATGAAAATAAAATAGTCATATTTTTGACAGATTTCGATATTATTGAGTAGGCTTCGATATTATCGAGTGTATACTCTCAATAGCATTGAATTGCTGCTCGATGACACGAACTCAATCTGTCAAGAACTTTTGACCATTTTTACCAAGTGATTAAAGATATCGAACACACATCAATGACATTAGATTTCGAACTTCGATTCTATCGATGCAAAGTTCAATTCCTCAACATTTGAAATTATGAGAGCAGAATTACCTTTGAGATTAAATAGGTATTTGATACGATCGAGCATCCCATGATATCATCTGGATTAGAATGTCGATGATATTGATAATAGTGTCGATTCATCGATATTTTTAAGGAATTTTTCTATAATCTTGCTGGACAGTTTGTGTCCAATTTTGATGACATTGACCTGGACTCGATATGATCGATATTTGAATATCGATTTTATCGAGTGATCCTCGATACTTGAAAGATTTTACCTGAAATCTAGTTGGTCAGTTTTGTGTCCCAATCCAATATCATCAAAGGTCCATCGATATCATAGAGATTTGGATTTTGAGGATATCGAGGCTCACTTCGAGATATCAAAAATCACATGATTTTCCTTAACTGTATTCTGGACACAACTTAACAATTTGTCAATTTTATCAAGTCGTCTCGATGAACTCGAGATTCGAAAGTCGATGATATCGAGCCTGTCATCGATTCATCGATAATTCAGTCTAGAATTCATTGAGGTTGTTGGACATCTGAAGTCATCAATTTGATAATATCGAGTGTGTTTTGAGGACATCGATAGCAAAGTTTAATTTCATCGAACAACATATCGATAAATTGATAAAGGCAGAAAACTTAGAGATTTCCCTAATTTTGCAAAGTAGCTTTCTCAACTTAAACCCTAAGATGTTTTATCCATTTTTAAGGGTTTTATATACCTGGTGTTTTGGGACATAGGATGTGAGGCTAAGTTTACCTTTGACGAGTTCGGTCATATATCCTGTTGAGGCAGACGCTTAAACAATCTTCCTATGGGGGCTCACTTGTCTTGCTGACTCAACACTTACGCTAATTGACAAACCAGGGCACTTTACCAAGGATCCACTTGTAAAAATTAGGAAGCTACCTTGCATGATTCAAGGACACAACTGGAATCGAGTCCTATCTTATCCAGTTGGTAAGAAGAGATTTGTCAGATCTCTAAACTTTTCATGGATCTAATCATCATTGGATGAGAGTGGTGAGGTTTTGGAAGTGATTCCGTCACCTAACCATGCCCAGGAGACAAGGCAAACAACAACAATTTACCAAACCCACAACCAATCATAAGAAAATTGTGAAAGTTAGGGAGGATTCCATCACCCTACCGTGCCCATGGGACGATGGGGAACAATAAGATTTTCTAATTTCACAATCTCAATTCAAGAAAAGAAGATATCTCAAGCTATCGTAGATCTATTGTAATTTGAGTTACAAAAAACCATTAAAATCTAAAAATATTCCTTCATAATCAAACTAGAATCTAAAAGAGTTTAACAAAAAATGAATCAAAACAAAGCAAATATCCCAATCACGCTACAACCTTCACCTCTTAGCCCTACCTAAGAGGTTTAGATAACCCTAAACATGATTGAACTAAGGACTATCAAACAACATAAAATGATTAACTAAAGAGGAAGAAGAAGAACTCTCGGACGATGGCTCCACCCTTTTACTCCACTCCTCAAACCCTAGATGATGCTTAGGGATGCCTTAGGGACCCCTATTTATAGTTTTAGGCCTTAGACTTTCGCACCTAGTTGAAAATTTTCAGAAACTACTTCAAATTTCCGCACTTTGTGTGCTAGCTATGTAACCCAGGACTAGTTGAGGACATCCCTTGACTGGTCGAGGGTTACCTTAGACTGGTCGAGGGTTTCCTTCAACTGGTCGAGGATAATGAGATTTTTAAGTATTTAGTCATTGGATTTCGAGTCGAGACACCTTCGACTGGTCGAGCTTTAACCAATCGAGTAGAGTTCAGGACTGGTCGAGCTTTAACCAATCGAGTAGAGTTCAGGACTGGTCGAGCGTACGTAGGAATGGTCGAGCCGGAGCCAAGACTAGTTGAGGATCTCTGGATTTCACTTCAAAACTCTGATTTTCTTCATTCTAAACTTAATTTTCTTAGATCTTTAGTATATGCATTCTTCATTCTTGGTTTTGTCATATCCAGACTTAGCTTTGGTGATTCTTGAGCGTTAAATTCATGCTTTTAACATCCTTTTCAATCCAAGCTCTTAAATTCACCTTACAACATAAACATGATTAAAATAGAATATTAAGCATTATCATGTTCATAAAATCAAGTAATAAATGGGGTCTAATATGCAATATTTGACCCTAAACACAATCCCCAACCAGCATTTTGTTAATCCCGAGCAAAGTATGCAAAAAATATTTTAAGAACCACAAAACAATTTCTATACGCTCAATTGGTTTTTGAAAAACAATCCTAATAATAGAATTCTAAGATGCATCAATGTTGAGCATCACCTTCTCTTCAGCTTCAGCACTCAATAAATTTCACTATCTAGTTCAAAATATTAATCCTCCAATTAGAACAATTCTAAACATCGAGTTCCATGGTGCATAGTGAAGTCTAAGCTTATCATAATCAAAGATCTAGTTCTCAATTTCCATAATAACATTGATAATCAAAAGAGCATTTAGGATAACCAAAACTTACCTTACAATTCAGCCTTCTTATTCTTCCAGCTTTTAATTTTTCCATCGATGGCTTTCACACTATGTTAACCTTTTTAAAGATCTTTAATAGTAATCAATATCGATGACAACTATTTTTTTTAGTTGAGTATTCTTTCTCTCTCTCGCTTTTTCAATTTGAACATGATGGATGAATTTCCCAGGTTGGTTCCTTTCATGCTTAATAATCATCAAGTTATTAATTCAATATTAAACTAAAACCTTAATGTGTAAGCTATATTTGACATGTGAAATCATGACTCCATCAATTTTTAAAACTTCTAATAATAGATTAATAATTTGAACTTAAGTGTGAAATCTAAAAAGTAACTAAATCTAAGAATCATAAACCACCAACATTAAGTATCTTATACTTCTAAATCATAAATAAACTTCAAAATCACTGGAATTTACCAAATTCACAATTTTTTGCTCAAAGACTAAGAAAACAATGATTAGATTTCCTAATCCACACCCCCAACCTAAAATCTACATTGTCCTTAATGTAAAACATATAGGCATGCAATTCACATGAAACAACAAAAGTAAAGGAGAAGTTATGGAAAGGTAGTACCTGAAAAGAAAATTTTTAAAGTTTTTCCAATGATCTCAGAGTGAAGATGGGTTAGTAGGAGGACTCAACAGATGATAAACAAACTATCCTAAAACAAACGAAAAGCAAACTATCCTAAACAGCATAAAGCCGACTATCCTAAACATAACATGAAAGTAATAAACTAATCCTAAACTAAGAAAGCAAGGGAAAAACTACTTAGTCATGCCACAAGGTTCCTCATCCGACCAACATCTTGATAAATTTCTCAGTAGGTTTCTCAATAAGATCATCCAAAATCTCTTTTTACAATAGGCTTGGATGCCCTGAAGCATGAATCTCCAAAGAAATTTATAGACATCAGCAAAAAATTATCGTTAAATCGCCTGAGGTATCCAAAGTATATATGATTCACCTATAATAGAAAAAGTTTTAATGTTAGTACTCTATGGTGAATAAAAGACTACAAGTAGATAGAATTCAAAAAAAATCCCAGTGCATGATGTAATCTCAACACATTTCGAAGTGTCGGACTTTGGTTCAATTGTCAGCACTCCCTCCTGTGATAGTAAACATTCAGGATCTGAGGGAAGGGTTTTAGAATAAGGGTTCTCTCAGTCAGTGATAACTATCGAGTTGTTGTCTTGCAAGGCATTCACTATGTCTTGTATCATAGGATCATTTGAATATGTAAAGTGTGCCAAGTAATTGTCAAAATAGTTAGAAAATTCATGTGAGAGTGACTCATTTTCCACATTGAAGTTTGTGATGATCTGCCCAAGGATTCCATCATCTCTAGAAGTGGATGGATGTATGCTCTCTTACTCTTACCCTGCACAAACAGATTAAAAATCAACACGCGAAGCATGAAGACTCTGTTCATTGAAGCTTCTCAATAAAGGCATTGAATCACTAAAAGTGTGCAGCTCAGATGGTGGCCTCAACTGGATGGTTTCAAATTCATAGTCATATCAGGTGACTTGTTCATCTCCTTAATCATATTATAATCAAATTAAGGGAGTGGACTGAATATGTCTCACAAGAGTTAGAAGGGTCAGTTGAAAGGGGCTCATCCTCCACATTTAAACCAGACATGTCAGATGAGTGAAGTAGATCATTATGACCGATCACTTTGTAAACCTCATGATCATTGATTTGGGCCAAACTTGAAGTTGATTCCAGTGAATCTTGGGTTGTGCTCTCATGAATTGTAAGACCCGTATCTTGGTCCATACCTTTCCGTAGACTTTCGCGGTCTTAACTGATATCGACGCGCGACCCTGATTCATATACCGACAACCCGAGTCGACTCAACCCGAGACCAATACCATAGCGACCGCACCGTCGTTGCGGTTCCGATGCCGTGACTCGTGAGCCGAGGCGATACCCTGGTCAAGAGATGTGGGCCAACGTTCGGTGCGAGAAAACGCCGCGCGTTGCGAAACCCAAGGGAATCTCTACGATGTGTCACATCAATCACATCAATCCCATCAATCAATCAACCCATCAATCCATCACATGTCAAGTACACATCACTTTATTCCATTTTCCCAAGCAACCACAAAAGTCTTCACCACCCATACCTCTCTTACACAAAAAGCCACAAAAGTCTTCACCACCCATACCTCTCTTACACAAAAGCCTCAAAAGTCAAGCTTTTCTTACATAACCATCACTCACCACATCCATCCATCACTCTCTCTCTCCCTTTACAACTCTCTCTCTTTCTCTCTTTCTCATTTAAAAAAAAAAATCTCCAAGCAAAAGATCCCACGTATGAAATTTTACAAGAACTCCTAAGCTCCAAGTGGTCCACCTTCCTACCCCATCATCTCCCATCTCAACCCTCCATTCCTCATCTTAACCGTTGAAAACCAAGCTAAGGTGCCAAGGAACTCCTAGGAGCAAGAAGATCGGAAGGTGGGTGCCTCTATAGGGTAGTTTTTTTTATTTTTATGGTGGACCAAGTGAGGCCCACCGATCAATGGTGTGGATCTCACTTGGGACCCTAAGTTGAGGCCGATGGCCTACTTGGATCATCATGATCATTCCATGATGGGGCCATTCTCCATGGACCCTATCATGATGTTTATTTTCTTTAGAAAGGTCATCTAGACCATCCATATTGGTGGGGAAAGGATCTTCACCGTTGATCTTCAGTTTTGATGGTCATATGTGTAAAATGACCCACTTAATGTAGGATTTCATGAAAGGGAGGGCCCATAATGTTGGGGTCCCTCCATCACAAGGCGTGTCCCACTCTCCATGTCTCTCTCTCTCTCTTATTTTATTTTATTTTATTTTATTTTATTTTTATGCTATAGGGTTGTGGCCCACTTGAATGGATCCCACCTTGATGTAATTATTTTTATTCAAGTGGGGCCCACCTTAGACGTTGAACCCATGTCACCCATCAGTGGTGGCCCACTTCATTAGAGTCCACCACTCTTATATATATATATATATATATATATATATAAAACCGTCCAGCGTCTGGGACGCTGGACGTTTCAAAGGAAAGAAGAAAAGAAGGACTTTGGTGATCCACTCGGTTAGGCCCCATCATGGTGTATTTGAACAATCCAAGCCGTCCATCCTCCTACCTACAATATTTTAATCGTTGGGTAGAAGTTTGGGACTGATTGGAAGACATGGTGGGCCATAGCATCAAGGAATGTACCACTACCATTCAAGCATCCTTTTTCTTATTTTATTCATTTTCTAGCATCAAAAAAATTTAAACTTCAGACTCATTTCAACTGTTACGGGCCACTGAACGCAATGGTCAGGACGGATTTTGGTGCAGCGGGCTCCACATGCGAAAAACCCCGGGAAAATGATTTTTTCCCAAAAACGTTAAGAGGCAGAGCCTCTGCTCTCCTGACAGTGGCCAGCCACTGCACGCAGCAGCGTGTAGGCGGGCGGGCGGGCGACGTCCAGCATGGGACCCACGGCTCCAACCGTGGGCCCCACCATAATGTTCGTTTGTCATCCAACCTGTTCAAGAGGTGGGTCCCCTCCTCAGGTGGGCCCCCTCCAAATTTCGGTCAGATCCAAAGCTCCAGTGGCCCACACCACATGAAACAGTGGGACTGTACCCCTACCCTTGAAAATCATTTTTTGGCCCACAGAAGGGTTGGATCAAGCTGAAATTTTTACTGTCCTTTCATACAGGTCTGAGTGATCTTATGAACGGGTTGGATTTCAAATAAATATTACGGTGGGCCACATTTGTGGGACCCACGTTAATGTATGTATTTCATTTACACCGTCCACAGCCCGTGGACGGTGAGACTCACCATGATTTATTATTTCACCCACCATCCAGCGGACGGTGGGGCCCTGTTGCATGTGTTTTACACACGCCGTCCATCTGTCTTTGATGATGGGGCCCACTGCCAGCTGCCTATATTGATTTCTGTGGGACCCACCATTATATATATTTATGTATATTTTATAATATGAATATTTATGTATGTTATATAGTTTATAATGTATATTTTATAATATGAAAATTGTAGTGGGCCCTAGACCATGTGTCCCTATGAATACTTTGGATGGAAATAAATATTTTGTAAGGCCCATGAGTCGGGACCCATTTAATTTCAAAAGGGCTATGGGTTAGGCCTATTGATTTATAAAATGCTTATGGGTTAGGCCCATTTGATTCGTACGAGTCCTATGGACTTGGGCCCACTTGCTATGTAAAGCCTATGGGTTAGGCCCATTTGATTCATATAAGGCCTATGGACTTAGGCCCATTTGATGTGTTGCAAGTCCATGGGAGTAGGCCCATTTGATGTATTTCAAGGCCCATGTAATTGGACCCTTTTGTTGAAATTTAAAGCCCATGGAAGTAGGTCATTTGATATTTGTAAGGCCTAGGGTTTTAGGCCCATTGAACTCATGTTAGGTCTATGGGTTGAGGCCCACTTGATCTACATGTGGGGCCCAATTGGTGTGGCTCATTGGTCATATATTAGACTCATGAGACTAAGCTCATTTGATGCAATCTAAAGCCCACGGGTTTGACCCATTGCAATGCACATAAGACCCATTGGTGTGGCCCATTTATGTGGCCCATCTGATGAATAAAAGGCCCATAGGATATGGCCCATTTGATATATATGTAAGGTCCAGTGGGGACAACCTACGGTCCATTGCAATGTGTAAATCCATTACAGACTAAGTAGCGATGTTTACAAAGATCATGCCTTGGGAGCAATGTTGGTTTAACGTCCACATTGTGAGTGTAATGATGGTTGGATGTCCACATTACAACTCTCCTTTGGGCCCATTGTTAGGCCCGTACTTATTGTGTATAGGCCGTCCACGTCCATCTGCATTGTAAAATAGTTCATTTCATTATAATACGTTTAGTATAGTTTCATGACTCATGATCATACGCATCATATGTATGTTTGATATGAGGATTGACTGATCATAGCATATACCTTCGGACAGGTTGTTTACGGGCTCCTGGTTAGGCAGTATTGCCCTACATGAGCGCACGATATGCGCATGAATTGTTGCATGACTGGATAGTGTGAATCATGCATTTCGCATTTGTGTGACATGGTTATTGTATGCCCTAGCGACATCAGGGCCGTAGTCTCCATAGACGCATAATGGTTGGCAGGATTGGATACCGAAAATCATGTTCTACATGGAGTGCTATTAATATCCCTGGGTGAAAGTCTCTAAACTCTTATGGTACCAAGAGGTTGCTCCAACGTCTAGACCGAGTGGGTAGATGAGCGTTGAGTGCCGATTACCAGACGGTTACGCTCTCCACTGTGTCGTGGTCGGTTGGAAGGGGGTGTGGCCTTACCCGCCCGATAGTAGGGGGCAATGCTAGGCTGAGTTTGACCAGCTCGAGGAATGGGTCCGCTATAGATGAGTCGCGCCCGATATTGGCAGACGGATAGTGAGGTCTCTTCCACTTACCTTATTGCACGTGATGTGGCGAAAATCTAGTTTAGAGTGTACTAGACCCCGGTGATATTCCATATTTTGAGCTGTTTAGATGTGTGGAACATATATGAGGATCTGTATGCTTGAGTTGCATTGCACATCGCATGGCCTTGGGATGGCCGATACCATTCATGTCTTGCATCGCATAAACCTTGGTATGGCTCATGATATTATAGATTTATATGCATATTTCGCTTTACTCTGACATTGCATGATCATATTACTACCTTGCGCACACACTTTCACCACCCTCTAAGCTTTCTGTAAGCTTATGCACGACGTTGCGTGCAGGTGATGTTGGTTCGCAGCAGCGCTGAGGCAGGAGTACGTTGCAGAGTATTTTGGAGTTTTTGTTCTTTACCATTGTATTTCCCTTTATGCTCATTGTACTTGTAAAGTTTTTTATCATAGTAGAAATGTAATGGAGTTCTTGATTATTGTTTGTGGGTTATGCCTTTAGTTATGCTTATTACGAATCAAACTAACATTGAAAATCCTCCTCGTAACATCCCAGGATCGGAACCTGGCGAATGGGAGCTAGGAGCCGAGAATGGGGTTCTACGGAAGCTATCGGCGCCAGATTCGGCGATCGGGAATTTTGTGAGCCCGGTTTCTGAATTTGGGGTGTGACATGAATCTCATCCCAATACTAACCATCATCTAATTCAGTGTAATTCACAAGTGAGATGAGAGCACTTACCTCACACTGTTCTAGGTTGGGTTGAGGCTTGAATAAACTAGCGTCTTCCTCTTCATTGAAGTCGACTATGTCATGTGAGTGAAGTGTATCAATGTCATTATATTTAAAAGATACCCACGTCTCTTTATCATTCCTTTGGACCGTCATTGAGATCAACTCTTTGGGAAATTGAACTGTATGCTCATTAACGGAATCCAACTCCCCATTCCAAATTTCAAAGTTCTCCACAATCGCATCACGTGAACTCCATTGTTGAATATATTTTCTAAGTTCTTGCAGTCTTTGGAGTGTATTTTGTTGGTTGAGCTTTAGAGTTTGTATGAAATTTTTATTTACATTCTCTTGAATTGTTTCTTATTGGATCTCAAAGGTAGAGGACCTAAGAGAATTGTCACTATGATGCATTGTTGACTCAACTTCCCAATCTTGATGGTTCCATTGATTATAGGTAAGGAGTTGCGAATGAAGAATTGGATTGGGTTAAGGTTGGGGTGAATTAGCCTCCACAATCTTATCAATGCGTAAATCAAGCACTTCTAATGTTTTTTTGATTTCTGCAAGACATTCCATGTAACTCTGAAGTAAATACTCTTGGATCATTTTTGGTTGGATCTCAAATGTAGGAGATCCAAGAGAATCATTATAACAAGTTGTTGGTTCATCTTTCCAATTTTGATGTTTCCACCGATCATAGTCATACAGATCATAGGTGGGAGAATCTGATGGTTGCTGATATATATTATCACTCATAATATAATCGCGCATTATTTTCTTCTTGTCTGATGAGAGATAATAATTCTCACTCCTATAGTTATGATAACCCCAACACTCACGTACTGTTCTCTTAATCCGTGGGGTATAATTTTTCTCCCACATATGATCACATAAGGACTTCTTAATCGGTGAAGCATTATATTCTGGTTGATTCTCGACGATGATTTAAGAAAATTTTTAAGACATAGGTTGATTTCTATCATAATCATCATAAATCCCTTCCCAATATCTCTTATCTATCTCAGCATACTGATGTACCCACTCTTCCATGGTGAAACCCTAAATTTAAATCTAATCCTAAAAGAAAATAAAAGAAAAATCCTACAGCAATATGGAAAGTAAGTAGAGGGAGGAAGTTAGAAAGAAGTTACTGGATTGAAGAGTTCTTCATTAAGATCCTACAAAATAGAAAACAATGTTAGGTTTTAAAAAAAAATGTAGAAAAAATCCTAAAAATAAAATTCCAAAGTTAAAAAGTTTTTAAACTTAGAGAACAAACCCTAATTTAGAAATAGAAAGAGAGAGAGAGAGAGAGAGAGAGAGAGAGAGAGAGAGAGAGAGAGATTAGAAAGAGGTTACTGAATTAGAAAGTTCTATGTTAGACTCTTAAAAAAAAAAGAAGAAATGAATTAGTTTCTAAAACAAATCAAGAAAATTCCTAAAAGCATGAAATAGAAAGTTTCTAAAAAGAGAGAAAGTGAGTTTCTAAATTTTTTTTTTTAAAAAAACTAATCCTAAAAATAGAAACTAGAAAAACCCTAATGTTAAACTAATTCCAAAACCAGCTAATCTAAAAAAAAAAAAAAAAACACAATCATCAATCCCTGATAACGGCACCAAAAACTTGTTCATAAACCCATGTGTAGGGCCGCGATGTAGTAATAATCTCGGTGAGACCGAAGTCGAATCCATAGGGACTGAACTTGGGTGTCTTCTAAAAGTAACTAGAAGTAGAACTAGAAAAAGATGAAAACCTAAATTTAGAATATTTGAGAGAGTAATTGTGATAAAAGTAATTAAAACAAATGAAATTAAAGGTAGGAACTAGGGTGTCAAGGATCCACTTATAGCAATTGGGAAGCTACCTTGCATGATTCAAGGACATAACTGGAATTGGAGTCCTATCTTATCCAGTTGGTAAGAAGAGATTTGTTAGATCTTTAAACTTCTCATAGATCTAATCATCAATGGATGAGAGTGGTAATGTTTTGGAAGTGATTCTATCACCTAACCATGCCCAGGAAATAAGAAAAACAACAACAATTTACCAAACCCACAACCAATCGTAAGAGAATTGTAAAAGTTAGGTAGGATTCCATAACCCTACCATGCCCGTGGGAAGATGGTGAACAATAGGATTTCCTAATTTCACAATCTCAATTCAGGAAAAGAAGATATCTCAAGCTATCATAGATCTATTGTAATTTGAGTCACGCAAACCTTTAAAATCTAAAAATATTCCTTCATAATCAAACTAGAATCCAAAAGAATTCAACAAAACATGAATAATAATAATAATAATAATAATAATAATAATAAGCAAACATTCCAATCACACTACAAGCTTCACCTCTTAGCCCTAACTAAGAGGTTTAGCCAACAATAAACATGATTAAATTAAAGACTCTTAAATAACATAAAATGATCAACTAAAGAGGAAGAAGAAGAAGAACTCTCGGACGGTGACTCCACTCTTTTGTTCCACTCCTCAAACCCTAGACAATTCTTAGGGATGCCCTAAGGACCCCTATTTATAGTTTTAGGCCTTAGACTTTCACACCGAGTTGGAAATTTCTGAAAACCACTTCAAATTTCCGCATTTTGTGTGTTGGCTATGTAACTTCGGACTGGTTGAGGGTTACCTTCGACTGGTCGAGGGTTTCCTTCGATTGGTTGAGGATAACAGGATTTTTGAGTATGTAGTTGTTGGAGTTCGAGTCGAACACCTTCGACTGGTCAAGCTTCGACCAGTCGAGCAGAGTCTAGGACTGGTCGAGTGTACGGAGGACTGGTCGAGCTTGAGCCAAGACTAGTCGAGGATCTCCGAATTTCATTTCAAAACTCTGATTTTCTTCATTCTAGACTTGGTTTTCTTGGATCTCTAGTCATGTGCATTCTTCATTCTTGGTTTCATCAAATCCATTCTTGGCTTTGGTAATTCTTGAGCGTTAAATCCATGCTTTTAACATCCTTTTCAATCCAAGCTCTTAAATTCACCTTGCAATACAAACATGATTAAAATAGAACATTAAGCATTATCATGTTCATAAAACCCAGTAATAAATGGGATCTAATATGCAGTATTTGACCCTCAACATCCAAGGGCTCTTCTTCTTCAGGAACTTTCGTCGTTTTCACTTGAGGGACAGTAAAATCCTGTGGTGTTTCTTCAATAACTATCGTGGTACCAACTACGATATTATCTTCCTCACTAATATCCACTTCTCCTTCTTCTTCCTCACCTATATCCAACTCTCCTTCCTCTCTAGAATCCTCTGAGGATGAATCATTCTTAGTAGAGGAAGTACTACCGGAAGAAGATTGTTCATCTTCGTCTTCTGACGATGATGACGACCCTGAGTCTAATTCTTCAATTATTACTCATTTTCCTTTCCTCAACGATCAGGCCCCGTCAGTAAGGATAGGTTCGTTTGTTAAAGGAACAGGAGAAGGAAAAGATTTGACTCGAGTTTGAGATCGTGTTACAAGAGAAGATGAATTTCGAACAGCTGGCACTTAAGGAGAAATAAATGGTAATACTCTTGAGGCTTGATGTGTCCTATAGCCTCTGACGTAGGAGAAGGAATAGTAGAAACCAGAGTTTGAGAAATCTCAGAAGGATTGACAACACCCATTCTACCAGTTTGTTTCTTTCGAGTTCTTAAATTCTCTAAAGGAAACCCATGAGCTATCTAGCCTTCAGGAGTATTGACTGAATTAATCTGATGAATAGGTTCTTCCAAAGAGATCTTTATGTAGATTTGACTAGGGGCAGGAGCATGATCTTGCTCAACGGTGTGCCCCATCCCTTGCACATGATCTCGCTTCCTCAATCTTAGAGGAGGCACCCGTATCAAAGAATTGACTGCCAAACAAAGATGAACAAGAAGGAATTGGTGTGCCCACCATCTCATGCAAGGAAATGAAGTCCGAATGGATTGTTCATGGTTGGGAATGATGAATCGGGAATTAATGCATGTAACAAGTAGTTGCTTCCAAACTACTGCCCAATCATTAGGACACACCGTAACGCCTCATGATGCGAGTGACTATTGTGGAGTATTCAAGTATTATTTGATCGTAACCAAATTGGCACGCAAACTTGCTCAGATAATATGGCTTCCTCCAAAATTCATTGCCCTCTCTCAAGGGAAGACTGCTAGATATGATTAAGATAAAGAAATCCCATTTGTTGGGAGGAAGGGAATCATTATCCATGGCTTCATGATCATTGGTGTATTGAGAAATTGAGAACTGGTAGAAATCAATTACATTGGTTGTCTCAATCTTATCAATCACCCATTCATAAGTCTTCCTAGTTATTAATCATTTCTAGTAGTGCCACAATGGAAGATGAGCAGGGCTAACATAAGCCTTTTTCAAGTCATCATACGTCCAAGGGAAATATATGCCAAGCCATCCTGATAAATAATGCCATGACGTATAAGTAGAACCGGTCTCTATTAATGGACTTTTACAGTGAGTTGCCACATCACCGAAAGCCCTATATAGTGAGTAAAGGACGAGGGTCGCTACGGAATACTTTCGTCCTTCTGTCATTCCTCCTACGACAACAAAAACATTCGGCCTAATGGCATCAACCCATTTCGAACTAGGAAGCACCACAATGCTGAGCCAGTACGCGAGAAAAGCTGCCAGTTCGCCCTTAGAACTATTTTCTGGAGAGCCTTGAATCTTTTGACATCTCTTCTCCATATCATCAGACTGGTAGTTTCTAAAGTTGCAATGGGAAAACAAGTAAAGTAATTAATGATGAAATTTATATTTATATATATGTGTGTGTGTGTGTGTGTGTGTGTGCAAGAAGAATGTGAATTAAGCATTTTACCATAATCCTCTCGAAAAATGAGCGAGCCATTGGAGATGAGGAATCTTTCGAATGTTAGGGAACTTAGACATGTCTCTGAACAACTCAACTGTCGTGTTTGACGCTAGTGCCTACCTTTGAGAGGGTGAAAAATGCGTAAACTCCTTGTTGGTCTGAATATATTCGTCATAAAATTGACTGGTCATTGAAAGTCCCGCCATTCTGTATAAGTCCCACAGGGTGATGCTAACCTCTCCAAGTGGCAGATGGAAACAATTGGTGGTCTGGCACCAGTAATTGAGAAAACCCTTGAAAATCATTGGGTCCTTGCAGAAATATTCAGAAGTGACTTCTATGGCGCCATAAAGACCAACCTCTATCAACGCGGAAGAATGTTTACTCATAATAGCCTTCGCCCAATCAATGTAATAATTACGCGGAGATAAGAAGCCACGAGTGTGAAATTCCTCATTTTCCTACAAAGGACTTCTATCCCTGAAACGTTGATGCACTTTCTCATAGAATTGTGTGGGATATAATGCGTGAGGATTGTAGAAGGGGATGAGAAATCACATGGGATGGACATCGCCGATCTTCTGTCTTAACCCTCTCTGATAGGATGCCTTCTAAAATCTACAGTTCTTTTACCATCCAGTTAGGCATGTACATCAACCTATTCTAGGTTATTTGGTCAGTGGTCTCGCTCTAGAGAATTGATAGATGATGACGAATGTTCAGTGGGATAATTATCAATTCATCTCAGAAAGGGCTGTTGAATTTGATGATACACTCCTGGACTTTTACACTGTCCCAAGAATTCTGGAGTTTGTTTTTCTTGTGCTCCCTAATCTTATCTTGAAGTTCTTGATTCTTGGACTTCACATGTTTTTTCTTAGAGAAAGATGACGACGTATCTTCTCTTGGAGGCGGACATATATGGTCAGTGTGAATGTTTGTTATTGAATTGAGCCACATTTTCCAGTCAACTTCTCGACTGTGCCTTAGAGGTCTATCATATCCCCAACTACAATAGCGTCATGTATTGGAGTAGATAGGGCACTAATACGGTCTGAAAAGTCAAAGGTTGGAAGAACCAACTCTTTTATATAAGCCGGGCATTTTTTGGTTATCTTTATCCTTTTCTGCGGGCGACTCCCTTGGATGAGAGATGAAGGAGAAGATTCAAGTGTTTGTTCGAGTATTTGCAATGGGGTTGCAGAGGCTGGAAGTTTAGCATGAGAAGGTCGAGCTGTTGGTTCTTCTTTAAGGTGGTATGTTCTCTTGGTCCGAGCCATTACGGTCTTTGAAAAATCCAACAGAATCTCGGAACTTAGAAAAGTTTGCACCAAGGGCAGAGCAGTTGTGCGGACAATGCAACTCCCGTTGCCTAGACAAGACAGTTGCGCGAGCAGAAAAGTTGCACTGGGAGGATGAGTTGTGCAGGAAGATAGCAATGGGCAGAAGAAAGTTTGAAATAAAGAAAAATTTCTAAGTCCTGGTATTTATAGAAAACTAGGTCCTGAGTTGAGTTACGTGGGTCCACGCAACTTGGTCTGAAAATAAGAGAAATTGATCTGATGATGGAACAAACATAGGATCAAGGGGGCATCTATTGGAGCATAAAATGAGAGTATAAGTAAAAAAGAAAATTAGAAGAAAAGAGCAAAATAACTAGAAATGAAAAGATGGAAGAAAAATATAGAAGACGGATGAGTTGTGCGGGTTTGCATTTGAGAGATTCATCAATTGTGCACTGCACAAAAAGGGAGATTGCACGAAGTGGGCCCCATGGCACAAGATTCGAGGACTTACATGTGTGGAGGCCTATAAATACCCCTCCATCCCCTCATTTGATAGAGATAAGATCGAAGTCTCTGAAGAAAGATTACCCCTGATAGGTATTGAAAGAAGAAGGAATGAATATCATGTTGCATAAGACCGTGCAACTACTATTAGTTGTGCAGGTCTGCGCAGCTGACGTACCCGCACAACTACCCGTTAAGTTGCACGGGAATGATCTTCGAACAGCTTTTACATTGTTGAATTTATTGCAGTCTTTCTTGGATTCAAGCATTCCTTTAAAAAGGGATTGATATCTAGATTCGCACAACTCTTCTCCTATTGAGACAAGTGCGTTGCATGCCAAAATGCTATGGGAATTGATATCCAAACTTATTCAATTCTTATATTTTTATCATATATACTTTATTTTGGAATCAAGGGATGAGATGAAGGTGTAAACGAATTCAGAATCAATAAAATACATTGCGATGATTATTCTCATTATCTTTTATTTGTTATTGTTGAATAAGATATCTCCCAAATCAAACACACTTGTCTCTTATCAAAACAGTCATGTATTCAAAACATAAAGGACATATTTTAGGCATGGACAAATGTATCAAGGCACACTTGCACATACTATCATTCCATGGTACATGAGTATGATCAATATCAACATGTTTAAGTAAATGAATTTCATATGATAGAAAGTAAAACAATATTAATCAAGATATCAAATCATATACTTCTATTAAACTATAATCATTAACATCATTACTATCATCCATGACTATTAAAATCACAAGCATATTTGCATTCATAATCATACCTCATTCTTCAGAAGATAGATATTCCATTAGCAGCTTTGGCCCAACATAGTTTTCTACTATTGTTGGGCCCACCAGGCTTTACCCTAGTTAGGTAATATGGTTAATAAGCAGCATCAGTATACAATTCATATGTCAAGTGGCCGTAAGATGGATGCCAAGGATATACCATATAGCAAGTGAGCTGCATGATGGACAACATCAATAAAACTTTACAATACAATGGGCTTCACTTCTAAGTGGGCTGTCAATTGGTTAGATTGCAAATAATCATCACTGTGGTTCTACAATGGTTTGGATGAAACAGGCAACACTCATACAATACAGTGGGCCCAAAGATGAACGTCTTGCATATACGCAGTTGGTAGATGTGAGTATAACTTGTACAATGTGGCGGGTCCCACTTCCAAGTGGTCCCAACAACAGATGGGCTCACCATAATCATTGTAGTGGGTCCACAATAAGTAGACAATGTATATGTGACTCACATGCTTAAGTTGAGTCAAGGATGAACAATATAGATGATATGTGACTCACATGCTTGAGTTAAGTTGGGTCAAGGATGAGCAATATAGGCACATTTCAAGGTGAGGTCCATGGAGAGTTCTACCGTAGGGACAGTTCGGTTGGCAAAATAGTTGAATGGTGTGCATAAAACCCGTAAATCAAGTGAGTTCTAAATTGAATTATCATGGACATGACTTTGTACATCAAGATAGCGTTTACAGTGGGTTCTAGGGAAGCTTCAATGGTGGTCATTCATTCGTAACCATTTTTTGTCGTGTGGGTTATACCAGATTTGGATTTGTTTCAATTTTTGGGACACGACCCACCAGGGTCCATAGCTGGCCCATATTTTAAATAGTTGTTGAACCAATAAATATTGTCATGGGCTCTGCTGAGGGGATGAAATGTCATAGATGTAAGGCGCATGCATCAGGGCGAATCCCAAGGAGTTTTCAATCATTAGTGTTGAGGTTTTATTTATTTATTTATTTATTATTTATATTTTATTTATTTATTTATTTTTTTTTTTTTGGTGATCTACAAGACCTTAGCAAAATGGCTGGACGGAAAACGAATGTCATGATAGACCTTACACACTAGTGGGCCCACAAGGACTTTGGCCAAGCCATGGTACTTTCACTGTATCTAGGTCTAGGTGTTAATATAACAAGTTAGCGAATAAACGTCATTTGGGCGCTGGACTATTTCAACTGTATGTTTCTGAATCACAACCATTTGTTGTGGTAGGGTTGGGTCCCGTGTGAGTTGGTAAAATGGATGGTGGAGTGGTCATAACCGGTTTATAATGTGGGCCCCACAGCTGTTTGAACACAGAACGACCGATAGGTGCTTTCACTTCACCCAGAGACCAGAGTCTTTGACCTTGCTGGACAGGTTTGATGGGAATTAAGCATTACAGTAGGTCCCATGGGCTGGGACGCGCCTGGACTGGAAAAAAATGGACGTCATTGGACGCAACACATGTTGTGTGTTTGGCAACGTAAATATTTCTAACGGTGAGAAGGTTTAATTCCACTGACTTGAGCAACAATTGGTGTGATTTTTATTATTATTATTTTTTTAATTTCACATACATCCCAATAGCCTCTTTAAAGGTTTCAACGATGATTGTCATGATCCCAACTATCTCTTGGAATATGGCCCACCCGATATTTAAATCTATTTCATTTTTTTTTATTGTATTTTAAATAATTTTAAAAAAAATTAGTATTTCAAAATTTTCGTTGGTACGGGCCGCGGTAGTGGCCATAGGTGTACGCGTGCTCTACAGATGTGTCTTTTCACGTAAGTCCAAAAGGTTGCACCCCTTTGTATTTTGTTTTAAAAAGTTGTATCTTCTCGGGCCCAAGGGTCACAACAATTGAGTTTATAACCCAATAATCACAACCCCTTTTAAAAGGGTGTCTCTATACCCTCAAAGGTGTCTTCACAAAGTCTATAAATAGATTTTCTCATCTGTTTTTAAATAAAAGAAAAACTTCAGTTTTGATTTAAATATTTTCTAGTTCGGGTTAAGACTGTAAGAGGTTAGAGCCCGTATACAATGAGTGTACTACTAGGATTGGGTGATAGTTGTTGTATCCTTGAGTTCAATTGCTTGTTAAATCTTGTTGCACTTGGTACATGGTTTAAGGAAGGAAAATTTAATTTCAAGCCAAGTGACTCACATCATGCTTCGACTTCTACAAACCAATCTCTTTTTCTCATTTTAATTTTATTTTATCTAAATAGTTTTCCAAACTCTAAAATCCAACAATGTTGAAATCAAATTTTGTGTGGAAAACTATTTAAGAATTATCATAGCATCTATTTTGTTAGAATAGCTCAAGAGGAAATCACACCAACCCAATTTGTGAGTCATGACCCATATAATCTAGAGTTGTCATATCCCACCTAATGGTTAGGATCTTATCGATACATGTTATACAGACTCTTTGGACCACATGTACAAAATCATGTATAAAAGTGAACATATGTACTGACTGAGAATGGTAGAAGAACTTTACATCTTGATATCTATAAATGATCAGAGCCTGACATATCAGACTATGTAAAGTTTTTGGTGTGCATATTTTGTACGTGTGGGGCTCATGTTTCAATGATCTAGACCATTAATTTAGATTCGGTAGTTGATGGGGAAGGTTCGGCGATCAAATATATGAGAGGCTTGGATTCTTGGACAATTGGCCAGGTTCATTGTACCCTTTGTTGGCACAAAGTATGATCCTCGAGTTGTCAGATGGGTTGGGCTAAGGCCATCTTGTGCACTACAACTATAATATATATATGGTCTTTATGTCCCAAACACATGTCATTCTATCATACACATGTAAAATCCAAGTACTCTATAGTGCCTACCTCTTGCTTAATGTCAAGCCTATTCACTTGTAAGAAAAGAAAGATTGCATTTAGCAGATATTCTCAAAATCATGATATGACATTAAGGAGCATTTCTTTTTAGATCTCAAAATTTACAAATTATGTTCTCATGGCTTGAGCCAAACGTAACCTACACATGAAAATAAATTAAACTGTTGCACCATACTGAGTAGGATATACACTAATCTCCACTCCACATACAATTAAGATCAATCCTAAAATGCATTTCAAAAATGTATTTTGTGTTGGGATTCCCATCATATTAGAAATTCTTCTTTATGCACCATGCATGGTTAAAAAGAAAATACTAAAAGAAGAAATGTGAAAGAAACTCAAGATGCAATCTTCCAAAGCATCCTCCAAAATGGGCCCGATAGGTTGATGGCATGGTCACTAACCCATGAGCCCGCTAGTTGCTCACATGCGGATGATTAATATTTCTTGTACAATCAACTGGATGAAGGGTCTAAATCTGTCACGTATGTGTTAGGAATAGGATTCTTGGTCCTGGCAAATGTAGTTGTAGATTATGTGCCTTCCCATCATTTTTAAGTTGGTGCACCCCTTAAAAAGGGTTCTAATGAGGAGTCTTTGGTGCTTATAACCGTTCTATCTGAACTTGACATGTTGCATGAGAGCAAACAACATTTCCCTATCACACGCTTTACAACATTCTCTGCACATGGCCTTGAATAAGTAGAGCCCATGACCCTTGATCTAGTCCGCTGATACGATGGACCTCACATGGGATGGACTGTCCAAAAGATCTCTTGCATATTTCAATCTTAACATGTCCATGATCCATCTTTGATATAAAACTAAATCGCTGAAAGGAGAAATCTAGCAATGATCCACTATAATTTAGATAGGGCTCAAATGCACTCTGTAGGATCTTCAATCTTGGGAATGTTTGGAGAAATTGACCACTGTAAACGCCACCTTTTATCTAGCGTCTTTTTTGAACCCTCCCAAACTAACTTTCCCAGACCAAACCACTGATTCTTTCCTAAACGAAAATACCCTTGCTTTTAAAACCCAATCTCTATAACCAGTTTGCCTCGCTCCATTTCCACTAAAAACTCTTTTTGTGGAAGAAAATATCCTTACCTTGGATTGCACCATCCTCTCAACTTTTACAAAACCCCGTTATTTGAATGGAAATACCCCTGCATTGGATTGCACCCTCTTCATACGTAAGAATTTTCTAGATTTTCTGAAAATGGTCCCTCCACCAAAGAAAGCACGCACCACAGGTATATTTTAATATATTGCCCTAAACGGAGTAAATTTTTTATGGACCATTGGACTGTTGGATCAAGCTTGCATCTGGGCTTTGGTTCATCTATGTATACATCATCTTATAAACATGGTAGATTACAAATAAAACATCATTGTGGGGCCTAACAAGGTTTCAATGGTGGAATCACTGTTTCTTGTGGTATGATCCACTTGATATTTGGATATGCTACAATTTGCCTCGCTCAATTTTCAGTTTGCCTCCCTCAATTTCTAGTTTGCCTCGCTTAATTTCTAATTTACCTCGCCAAATTTTTAGGTTGCCTCACCGAATTTCTAGGTTGTCTCACTCAATTTTCAGCTTACCTCGCTAATTTTCTAGTTTGCCTTGCTTGATTTTCAGTTTGCCTTGTTGAATTTCTAGTTTGCCTCTATGAATTTCTAGTTTACCTCACTCAATTTTCAGTTTGTCTTGCTTAATTTCTTGTTTGCCTCATTAAATTTCTAGTTTTCCTCGATCAATTTTCAGTTTGTCTCGCTCAATTTTCAGTTTGCCTCACTCAATTTCTACTTTGCCTCACTCAATTTTCAGCTTTCCTCGGTCAATTTTTAGCTTACTTCGGTCAATTTTCAATTTACCTCGGTCAATTTCTAGTTTGCTTCACTGAATTTTTAGTTTGCCTCGCTCAATTTTCAGTTGGTCTTGCTCAATTTCTAGTTTATCTTGTTGAATTTCTAGTTTGTCTCGCTAAATTTATAAGTTTCCTCACTCATTTTTAGTTTTCCTCACTCAATTTCTAGGTTGTCTCGCTCAATTTTTAGCTTGCCTCACACAATTTCTAGTTTACTTCGCCGAATTTCTAGTTTGTCTCGCTCAATTTTTAGTTGGCCTCGATCAATTTCTAGTTTGCTTCACTGAATTTCTGGTTTGCATCATTGAATTTATAGTTTGCCTCGCTCATTTCTAGTTTGCCTCACTCAAATTCTAGGTTGCCTCACTCATTTTTTAGTTTGTCTCGTTCAATTTTCAGTTTGCCTCACTCAATTCTCAATTTTTCTCGCTCAATTTATAGTTTTTCTCACTGGATTTATAGGTTGCCTCGCTCATTTCTAGTTTTTCTCATTCAATTTATAGGTTGCCTGGCTCATTTTCTAGTTTGCCTCGCTAAATTTCTAAGTTGTCTCGCTCATTTTCTAGTTTTCCTCACTCAATTTTTAGTTTTTCTTGCTCACTTATCAATTTGCTCCTCAATTTTCAGCTTGCCTCGCTGAATTTCTAGTTTGCTTCGCTGAATTTCTACCTTTCCTTGCTCAATTTTCAGTTTACCTCGCTGAATTTCTAGTTTGCCTTAGTTAATTTCCACCTTGCCTCGCTAAATTTTTCATGCTTCCCTTACTCAATTTTCAGACAGTTTATGAGTGACTTGGGTAGCGACTTGGGGTATTGAACCAGATCATGCAATTTTCAAAATCATACAAGTGAAAAACACCCTTGACCAGGTGTTGAAATTCCTGAGAGTCTACCACAGGGGCAAGAGTAAGGACCCAAAAATTTTTAAAAACAATTATCATATGCGAGTGGTTAATATTTTAATAAAAGATCTTTTTAGTGAAGTAAATTATGAAACTATTCTTGAATAATTACATAAACAAATATGGATATGGTCATATGTCATGATCTTAATGGTTTAAAGATCATAACCTGACGTGTTCCACTTGTCATTAGGCTTTTGATGTATTAGTTAGGTTTTTAACGATTGGTATTTAAGCCAACACTACATTTGAAAAGGATAACTTAAACAAGAGTGGCACTGTGGTCCATTTAAACTGAATTTTTAGTTTGCCTCGCTCAATTTCATGTTTGCCTTGCTTAATTTCTTGTTTGCCTCACTTAATTACCTGTTTGTCTCACTAAATTTTCAACTTGCGTCACTCAATTTCTAGTTTTCCTCACTCAATTTCTAGTTTACTTCACTAAATTTCTTGTTTGCCTCACTCACTTTCTAGTTTGCCTCACTCAATTTCTAGTTTGCTTAGTTGAATTTCTAGTTTCCCTCGCTCAATTTCTTATTTGCCTCACTGAATTTGTAGTTTGCCTAGCTGAATTTCTAGTTTGCCTCGCTCAATTTCTAGTTTGACTCGCTGAACTTCGATTTTGCCTTGCTTAATTTCCAATTTGCCTCGCTCAACTTCCAGTTTGCCTCGTCGAATTTCATGTTTTCCCAGCTCAATTGCCTTTGAGCCTCGTTAAATTTCATGTTAACCTCACTTAATTTTCTTTGATGCTCGTCGAATTTCATGTTTGCTTTGCTGAATTTCATGTTAACCTCGCTGAATTTCCAGTTTGCCTCGCTAAATATCCTCTTTGCCTCGCTTAATTTTCAATTTTCCTTGCTCAATTTCCAGTTTGTCTCGCTAAATTTCATGTTTGCCTCGCTGAATTTTCCGTTTGCATTGCTTAATTTCTAGTTTGTCTCGCTCAATTTCATATTAGCCTCGTTCAATTTCCAATTTGCCTTGTTGAATTTCATGTTTGCCTCACTCAATTTCCAGTTTGCCTCGCTCAATTTCATGTTAGCCTCGTTCAATTTCCAGTTTTCATCGCTTAATTTCCTTTAAGGCTCGTTGAATTTCATGTTAGGCTCATTCAATTTCATGTTAGGCATGTTAGGCTCGTTCAATTATCCATGGTCACTGAATGTTTTGGCTGGTCTATCCATGTTGAGGTGTTATAAACAACTATCACAATTACTTAATTTATATGAAAAGATTAATCATAAGGTGTTTCTACCATGTAGAGATGGACATACCATCTAAGTGATGGATTTTGGTACAAGATTTTTTTAAAGAAAGAGGAAGAATCTAGCGTGGGCTTTGAATTGGTTATCAAGTACATAGTTTGGACGGTCTTGATGTGTAAATAAATTCCAAACATATAATGGATGAGTTGATAAATGGAAAACACTGAGAAGCATGGTGATTGGATCCTTTACATGAATTCATTTTGCCATAATCTCTAAAATTTCTCACCTGCAGGTGTATGATGTTGGGTGATCGTAAAAGAACACAGAGATGAATCTAAGATAGCAATCCAAAAGTACCAAGCAAACACAAAGAGAACACAATGATTTAACATGGAAAAACCCTTTCGGGAAAAAACCATGGCACAAAGCAATAGAAAATTCGCTATGAAAACAGAAAATACAAAGTGAGAAGGCTTACCTAATTTGAACAACCTCGAATCTCACCCATGCTACACCCTTTTGAAACCCTAGAACTATTTAGAAACCCTTAGAATATCTCCTAATCCTGTTTACACCCATATATATAGCCTTGGAAAGAATCTCAAACGAAATCGGAAACAAATCCTACAAATTCGCAGTTTTACGTAAAATCTGCATATAATCTATCAATGTTGTAGAATACTCATAGATGGCATCGAAACTAAACCTTTGATGGCATCGAACACCTGTCAATGGTATCAAACTAACACCTCAACTATCCAGAAGCAAAACATAATTTTTCATAAATTCTCGATGACATAAAAAAGTGCCCAGTTTGTCCAGTGACCAACTAAAGAAAATCCAGAAAACAATGATGGGATTGAGAACTGTTTAATGTCATCAAAGGTGATATCAAACAAGCTATCTATGACATCGACAGACCATGTATCTGACTCAATTTAAGACATCAAATACAACAATCTCCACCATGTCTTCAATCATCAAACGTGTAGCTTCTCGTCATCTCCTCTAATCTCTGCCTTGCATTATAGCTCTATCAAAGCTTCTCGTGCACACTCCATCTTCCTTTTATGCCATCGCCAAGCCCAAAGAAGTTACACTGAACTTGAATTTCTCTGTAGGAACAACCTTGGTGTGCATGTCCACCCGATTTACGTTGGTGTGAATCTTCTCCAGAGTCACACCTTCTTCTTCAAGCACCTATCGGATAAAGTGGTGATGATCATTAATGTGTTTAATACGAGAGTGATAAATAAAATTTTTATCCAAATTTATAGTGCATTCGTTGTCACAATTAACCGGCAAAGCCTTCTATTGAATCCCCAATTAATTTATCATGCCTCTTAATCAAACACCTTTCTTAAACGCTTTTATTACTGCCATATATTCTGCTTCGGTGTAACACCCCATATTTTCTATACTCGGGTGTTATTGCAAAGATCTAATTTTATAATATAAACTTAGTTCATTGTACGTTCACCTTTATTTTAGCATAAACCTAACCATACATCTTAGGTTTTGAAGCCTGAATAATCAGGGATAAGATGTCTTGTACTTAACACGTCACTCAATCACACTAATAAGGCTCCTTAGGAAACCACGAATTAATTGTTGTACCCCAGATTCACAATTAAGCTAATTTACAACAACTAATAGACAATCTGTCATTGTTTATAATGATTAAATTACCCGACCACCTAAAAGTACCATCGTTGCCCTTTAAACAAGTCAAGAGACCTTTTATTTTGGTTTGGGTCAGATTTGGAATAAATCTGACCATTTGAAGTAAACTAAACCGATTCATCCCTTATATAACTGGTTGGATGGACCATCACTCTATTAGACAAGTCTATTTTTCACCTTGATAGATAGATCAAGCTGTCCATTGTAAATATTAGACACTGGATCATCAAATCTATTGCTCATCAGGCCACGGGGCCAAGGATTTATAATATGCGATAATCATAAGCTAAACACGTGAGTAAACTATCACTTTTCCTCCAAACTAGGTGGGGAGCTCCAAGGATCATTAATGATCAAACATGGGCAAGATCTAACTATCCCATCTTCAAGGGTCATCGACTGGTACCAGTTAGGTGCATAAATCAAATGTTAGGGCCCACCTGAACCTTGGATTTGTCGTAACCTTGGGTCAAAGGCCTTGGATGAGACTTCCAAAGTGAATGACGGCCTAAATCACGCTGATCATCACGTGGGCCCCACCTTTAGAACCGTACTAGCACTAGAACAACCATAGATTCTCCTATGTTTGGCATTTTCAACAAAAATCCTCTTAGGATGGTCCACCTCACCTTTTCAGCATACAAAGTCCTGATCTAGAGTGATTAGCAGACCTCCTAAAAATGAATGGATGGTGTTGATCGACTCAGATCATCATGTGGACCCCACGACTGAGCCAAGTGTGTACATTAGTAGCGTGCACATGCTATGCACGAGACCAAGCCATTGGGTCAAAGGAGCTTTGACCCGATGGAATTCACAAAAGAGGAAATTTGAAATTTTCTCCCACCTGGCACTGCTCAAAACAAGCCAACCGTTTGGCGATGCTTATGGCCACCATCTGAATACAAAGTGGGAATCCAGACCATTCATCTGATAGCTAGGGTCCCACTGACCCTGACCACATTGCCATGTAGGATTGAAAGCTCTTTGCGATGACACGAACAGTGTCTGATCTTGCATTGCAAAGGAGATGCCCTGACGGAGAGCATTGAGACACATACGTCACTCCTTTGACAGATCCGACTGTTGGGAACCATCAAATGACATCCACGTATGTAACTAGAGCTCCGTAAACCCTATGGTTTCCAAAAACACACCCCTACTCATCGAATTTTGGAAAGAATCTTTCCTCTTATAGTAACAACCCATCTCATCCGTCTATTAGCGCCTAGAAGCTTCTTTAGAGCTTATCTGGGACATTGAGGTTAGGGCTGCCTAGTGTATCTCATAAGAGAGCTGAGAAATCGGCGAGACACAACCACATCTGGATCAGACCCCAACTTAACAAATGTGATAATCAACGGCCATCCTTCACTGTGAAATGGACCCCACATTGTTTTTAAGTTGTATCAGGACCGTCCAAATGGCCATAATCCATAGATAAGCCACCCATTCAAGATTTGCCATTTTTGCACTTCATCTTCCTCAAATCAGCTGAGAGACCCACCTTTTGTAAGAGTGGCCAATTCGCCCATCCGAGACGTCCATCGTGTGGCCCATCACACCTGAAACCCTTCAGAGAATGATATTTGGGCCCATGCACATGTTCGGCGACTTGAGAGTATCTTGATGTAGAGTTCTCTCGGCCGGCTTGTGTTAACCGTGCACTAATCCTTGCGATTAGCAGGAGATGTTTCAAGAAACAGAGTGGCTATAAAAGGCCAAGAATTAGGGCAAATCCCAAGATAAGAAAGAGAAAAGAAAGAGAAAGAGAAAGATGGAGAGAGTGAGAGAGCGCTGCATGAGCGAGTTGCTAGTTCGATAGCAACTCAACTCAACCCGAATTGTTCGGATATTGGAGAGAGAGCAGAGAAGTTGTGAGAGAGATAGAAGAAGGGCGAGAGTGAGTGGTAGCGGCTAGAACTAGTTTCCAGCATCTTCTTCTGCCATACTTGGCCACCTCGAGCAGTAATCCTAGCTCTAATCTACCTCCACAATTCAGGTAATGAAACCAAATCCCATCCCTTTCCTAAAACCATACCAAACCAATCCGTAACAGACCTAATCTTCTGCTATAGCAGGTCGTTTCGCCTCAAAATGGTGGCCAGGTTCTAGTTAGGGAGGGGAGCAACTGACTTTCGACAGACTCGGAGTATAGCACGCCAAATCTAATCCCTTCCAGCAATCGAAAACCGTCCCTATTCGGGTACCCATACCCATTTTTCCCTCTGTTATTATCGAATTCTTCCCACTCAGCTGACTGTGTTCACAGTCACCCCAACTCGATCACAAGTTGAGTGACTCAGCACCACCTTCCAGGGTGTAATCTACGAGCTGACTCCATAGAAGTGGTCGATTAACCTAGAGGAAGGACAACCACTTCGAGCCGATGTCGGGTTCACCATACCCTGCTCATGGAAGGGCCGTTTAGGGGTTGAGTCACCACCGAGTCAGTGACCCAGGGTCGTTCCAGGCTTAAAAGCGTTGACTCGGTTTTAGGCCTAGGAAGCAAACTTGCCCAATCAGCCTAAGGCCCAGCTAGGGGCAATCAGAGCCTGCCCACTTTGGGCCTGATCCGACCATCCCACCCGACTAAGTCAACTCGATACCCATTATTGAGCTAACTCGATCAGTTTCCGACTGAGTCAAGATGACTCCAATGAAGCATTGGGATCAGTGGACCTTTAATCTAACCCTGTAGTTAGTAAATTTCTTAAAGATCAACCCAACAAGTTGTTAGTTGAAAATCCCATTCGAGTCAACTCCGTCGTGACTCACTAAGGCCTCGTAATGTTTCATCCAGGTATAACCAGCAACTGGGTTACTTTGGAAGACACTTCTTCTGTCACACCCCGAAGCTGAAAATCGGATTCACATGAATTCTGATCGCCGAATCCAGTGCCGACAGCCTCCGTAGTGCCCCATTTTCGGCTCCTGACAATCATATGCTAGATTCCGATCCTGGAATCCTACAAGGAGGATTTTCAGAATGATTTTTTTTTTGTAATGGAGCATAACCACAAGCATAACCAAGTCACAAAAACAACATCACCACATATCCACTATATTAAAAACTTTAAGTACAATGCGGAAAGGAAAATAAAAAATGGCCTGATACGTGCTCCTGCCTCAACGCTGCTGCTGTCCAATGACACCTGCACACAACGGTCGTGCATAAGCTTACAAAAGCTTAGAGGGTGGTGTAAGTGTATGCGCAAGGCAAGTGTCAAGTATACAGTATCAGAGTAATGCGAAAACATGCAGGTAAGTCCATGAAGGCTATCAGCTGTACCAAAGCTATATGATGCAAGGCATGAATGCTATCAGCCATACCAAGGCCATGCGATGCGAGACATGAATACCATCGGCCACACCAATGCAATGTGAGGCCTACATAGCCGAATGTCATATGTGAAATGTAATCCAAGCAATTCGGTACTCATCAAGTACACATATCAGTACAGTTCCTCTCTAGATATCACCGGGGTCTAATACACTTTGCAGTAACTGCCACCTCCCTAGTTGCACAGTCAAGCAAGCGGAATAGACCTCACATCCGCCTGACCAGTAGTCTGCCAATACCTACCCGGATCGTCGATAGCGAACTCATTTGTGAGCTGGTCAAACTCAGCCTAGCTTATAGCCACCTCACTCAGGCGAATAAGGCTACACCCCCTTCCAACCTACCACGACACAGTGGGAGACGCGGCCTACTGGTATTCGGAACTCGGGGTCTAGACGTTGGAACATCTCCTGGTACCAAAAAGGTTCTGGAACTTTCACCCAAGGACATCCTAAGTGCCTACAGTGTTAGAACTAAGTATTTTCGGTATCTGATACGGCCATCCACGATGTACCTGTGGAGCCACGGCCCTGATGTCGATAGGGCGTTCAGTGATCAAGTCACACATCTGCGAGATGCATGAATCACACCGTCAAATCATGCAACAATCCAGTGCATACTACGTGATCATATGGGGCACTCTGTCTCATAACAAGTCCCATAAATGGTCTGCCTAATGGCGTATGCTATGATCAGTCACTACTCATATCAAGCATACATATGATGCGTATGGGCATGAGTCATGGAATTATACTAAGCATGTTATAAAGTGATGGATATTAACGAGTATGGGCCTATCAATGAGTCCTAAGGAGAGTTATAATGCGGACATTTACCAACATTATTCTTACAATGTGGACGTCAAACCAACATTGCTCCCAAGGCATGGCCTGCCATAAAACCTCGATACACAAACCATGGAGGGATCACACATTGCAATGGATCCTAAGGACGTCCCATTGGGCCTTGGCCCATAGGCCCTAATACATCAAAATGGGCCTCAACCCATGGGCCCTAATACATCACAATTGGCCCTCATAATATGGGCCTCATATTTATCAAGGCAGGCTTCAACACGGGCCTTATACAATCAAGGTGAGCCTTAACAATGGGCCTCGAATATATCAAATGGGCCACCTCATATAGGCCTTATATAAATCAAGTGGGCCGCATCAATGGGCCTTATGTACATTGTAATGGGTCATAACCCATGGGGCTTTGAATACATCATAATGGGCCTAATCCCATGGGCCTTATATATGTCTAATGGGCCTAATCCCATGGGCCTTAGATATATGTCAAATGGACTTAATCACATAGGCCTTATATATGTCAAATGAGCTTAATCCCATGGGCCTTAGATATATACCAAGGTGGGCCTCAATGAATGACCATAAGTAAATCAAGATGGGACCCATACATATGCGAAGGTGAGGTCCATTTGAACTACAGATCTATCTTATTTTTAGTCTCAAGCTTATTAATTTAAGCTTGCCAAATGGTTGGACCATTTGGATGAAACACATGCATCAAGGGAGGGATCCACCGAACTATGGATCTGGCTCATTCTTTAGCTCATTCCCGTAAGATGAGCTCTCAAAATGGATGGACGGTTTGGATACAGCTCATGCATCATGGTGGGGGGTCCACTGACCGTCCAACAGCCCAAAAATGGTTGGACGGTATGGATAATACATATATCACAGAGGTCTTCACCGTCCGGGCGGACGGTGGAAATAAGGCACATACATCATCGTGGGTCCCACGTGAGGGGGCCCACTATAATGTTTACTTACCATCCAACCTGTTGATAAGGTCACAGAGACCTGGGTGCGGAGGAAAAATAAATTTCAGCTTGATCCAAAACTTCTGTAGGCCCCAAAAAAGTTTTCAAAGGTAGACATTCAATCACATTGTTTCAAATGGTGTGGGCCACCTGAGTCTCAGACGTGGCTGAAACTTGCAGGGGACCCACTTGAGAAGGAGACCCACCATATGAACGGTTTTGATGGAAAATAAACATCAGGTGGGGGGCCCACGGCTGGAGCCGTGGGTCTGCCTCCGTCCGCCCGCCAGCCGCTGGCCCGGCCAGCTCCTTGACACAATAGCAGCTTACTGCTGTGTGTTATTTATTCATTTATTTGAAAAACCATTTTTCTGGGGTTTTTCTCATGTGAAGCCCGCATTAAGTAGATCCACCCCGTCCACTAGATCCCATGGCCCTAGACAAGTCTATCAAGACCAATATTGGACCTTTTTCAACGTGTAGAAAAAATCTGGGTGGACTTCAACGGTATTGATATTGTTTTTAAATCTATGGCCCACCAGATACTCGGATCATCCTCATTTTTTGGCTCAACGCCTAAAATGAGTTGGGGAAGAGGATGGACGGCTTTGATTGAATACATACATCAAGGTGGGGCCTACGTGACTGGCCCTTCTCAAATGCTTGAATGGCCAAGCTCACTTTCCAGCAACGTCTAGATGCTGGACGTTTTCTTTCTTTATTTTTTTTTATTTTTTTTATTTTGGGTTTATCAAACACATTTAAGGTGGGCCCTGTTTAGGTGGGCTACCGCATGATGGATGATGTAAGAACAATACATATAAGATGGGCCCCACTCACGGAGGGATTGGATAAAATACTCACGTCATGGTGGGGTCCATTCAAGGGGACCACACAACCTCATCATCATCACACAAAAATATAAAAAGAGAAGGAGAGAGAGAAAAAGAGTGGGAGTGGGACATGTGTGATGGAGGGACCCCGGCATTATAGGCCCTCCCTTCCATGATCTACAACATACAACAAGTGGCTCCCATTACATGTGGGCCCATAAAATTGAAATCCAATGGTGGAGATCCCTTCTCCATGAAATTAGACGGTCTAGATGACCCATATACAAATTAGGAAGGTAAACATCATGATGGGGTCCATGGAGAATGGCCCCATCATGGAATGATATTGATGATCAAGATGGGCCATCGGCCACATCTTAGGGTCCAAAGTGAGATCCATACCATTGATCAATAGGCCTCACTTGGCCCATCTTAAAAACATGAAAAAAAACTAAGCTATGGAAGCACCCACCTAGTGATCTCCTTGGTCCGTTGGAAAGCCTATCCCCTTATGCTTCACTTTGATGGTGGAGATGAGAAATGGATGGCTAGGATGATGGGTTTTGAAGTGTGAAGTGGGCCACCAAAATCACTTTTCTCTCATGGTAAACCTTGGACGTGGGAGCCTCTTGCTTGCTTGGGAATGTGTTGAGAAATGAGAGAGAGAGAGAGAGAGAGAGAGAGAGAGAGAGAGAGAGAGAGAGAGAGATGGTATGTAAGGAGTGATGGAGTGATGGGAAGTGAGTGATGGGTGAGGTGAGAGGTTGGTTGACTTTGGGGTTTGCTTGACTTATGGAGAAAGAAAGTATGGTGCTTTGTACTTGACATGAGAGGTGACTGATGGGATTGATTTGACATTTTGTAGAGATTCTCTTTGGTTTACGACATACGATGTTTTTTCTCGAACTGAACGTGGGTCCACATCTCCCTACTAGGGTATCAGATCGGTATGCGAGTTGCGACATTGGAACCGCGACGACTATGCTGTCGCAATGGTACAAGTCTCGAATTAAGCCGATTCAAATGTATATGATATGACTTATGGTTGTGTGCAAGCGTTGATTATACGTCATAGGTTGCCGGACTTTGACGAGAAGGATCGTGGAAGTCGACGGAATAGTGCGGACTAGGATACGAGTCTTATAGCTCTCCCCACCTAATAAAAATTTCATCCTCAAAATTTATACTACCATCGTAGTTAAGACATAACTCATGAGGGAATAGAAAACATAACATCATATATAATCAAGACATAATACATCATACAATCAATCATCGAAAAGATGGGGATAACGCTCACGGATCTCCACCTCACTCTCCCAAGATGCCTCATCCACACTATGATGGCTCCACTGCACCTTTACCAAGGGAATGACCATGAAACTGAGGACCTGCTCCTTCCGATCGAGGATACGAACAGGTTTTTCAACTTAAGAAGCATCCTCACGAACCTCCAATGGCTGTCAATCAATAACGGGAACGACGTCTGACCCACACTTTCTCAACATAGAAACGTGAAAAACATTATGGACTCCAGACAACTAAGGTGGCAAGGCAAGCCAATAGGCCATGGCGTCAACGCGCCTGGTGATCTCAAAAGGTCATATGAATCTCGGGGCAAGCTTGCCCTTCGTCCCAAAATGAACCACACTCTTCATGGGTGAGACCTTGAGATACACATAGTCCCCAACGGCAAACTCTAAGGGAAGACGCCGACGATCAGCAAAACTCTTCTGCCGGCTCTAAGCTGTGCGCATTCTCTGCCTGATGATGTCGATAGCCTCTGACGTCTACAACACAAGCTCGGGACCTAGGAGACGTCGCTCTTCAACCTCGGTCCAACAACTCAGAGATCTGCACGGTCTGCCATATAATGCCTCAAAAGGAGTCATGTCAATGGTCGCCTGATAGCTGTTGTTATATACGAACTCAGCCAATCGCAGGTGCTTGTCCCAACTACCTGAGAAATCAACCACGCAAATCTGAAGCATATCCTCAAGGATTTGATTGACCCTCTCGATCTGACCATCGGTCTGCAGATGATACGTGATGCTAAGCTGCAAATCAGTACCCATCGCTCTCTGGAAGCTCCTCTAAAACTGAGACTCGGATCTCGGTCTAAAACAATCGAGACAGGAACACCGTGCAATCTCACGATCTCATCAACAAATATCTTGGCGAGCCGATCTATATGCCAAGTCTCACGAATCGCAAGAAAATGTGCCGACTTTGTCAGACGGTCCACAACAACCTAAATAGCGTCATGACCGCGCTGAGTCCTCGGTAAACCCATGACAAAATCAGTAGATATGTGCTCCCACTTCCACATCGGGACGCTCAGCGGCTGCAATAGACCAGGGGGTCTGTGATGATCAGCCTTGACACGCTGGAAGGTGTCACACTCGGCCACAAAACTGACTATCTGACGCTTCATCTCTGACCAAAAATACTGACGCATCATATCATGATACATCTTCATCGAGCTAGGGTGGATAGAGAACCACGATCGATGTGCCTCAGTCATAAGATCTCAGCGTAACTCAGGAATATCCGGGACACATAATCGGCCTCTGAAGTGAAGTCCACCGTCAAAACCAATCTGCCAATCTGTCTGACTCTCAGATGCTGCCTCTGCTCGGTAATCCTGTAACGACTCGTCTGTCTGTTGAGCCTCGATTACCCTTACGACAAGAGAGGGTTGAATCGATAGGCTCAATAGCTGAACGATAAATGACTGCAGACCAAACTTGAAGTCGTACTCTGCTATATCCTCGAGCATCCTCCACTCCTGAATCATCATATGCGCCACCAGGCCTCATGGCTGACGGCTGAGGGCATCCACCACCACCTTCACCTTACCCGGGTGGTACTGAAGATCAAAATCGTAGTCCTTCAGGAGTTCCATCTAACGCCTCTGCCTCATGTTCAGCTCAGACTGAGAGAACAGATACTTCAAGCTCTTGTGGTCAGAGAAGAGCTCGAATCCCACCCCATAAAGATAGTGCCTCCACACCTTCAGTGCAAAGACAACCGCTGTCAGCTCCAGATCGTGCATGGGGTAGTTCAGCTCATGGACCTTGAGCTGACGGGATGCATAAGCCACCAACTTCCCATGCTGCATCAGGACAACACCTAAGCCAACACGTGAGGCATCGGTAAATATAACAAATCTATCACTCCCACCAGGAGTGGACGTGAGGCGGTCCTTCAACTCCATAAATGTTTGCTCACAAGCGTTGTTCCAAATGAACTCAACACCCTTTCGGGTCAACCTGGTCAACGGGGCTGCAATACGAGAGAATCCCTCAATGAAACATCGGTAGTAGCCCGCCAAACCAAGAAAACTGTGAATCTTGGATGCATTCATGGGCTGGCCCCACTGACGCACGACATCAATCTTCGAGGGGTCTACAGCGACACCCTGCCTCGTCACTACATGACCAAGGAACTTCACCTCCTGCTGCCAGAACTCGTACTTCTTCAGCTTCGAGTAAAGCTGGTGTGTACAGAGGGTCTGTAATGTAATCTCAAGATGCCGCTCACGCTCCTCACGGGTCCTTGAATATATCAGAATGTCATCGATGAACACCACCACAAACTGATCGAGATACGGACGGAAGACCCCGTTCATCAACTGCATGAATACTGTGGGCGCATTGGTCAGTCTGAACGACATGACCTGGAACTCAAAATGATTATAACGCGTCCTGAAGGCTGTCTTCAAGATATCCTCGAACCTGAACCTGATGATAACCAGACCGCAAGTCTATCTTCGAAAAGAACTGCGCCTCCTGCAGCTGATTAAACAAATCATCGATCCTCGAAAGCGGGTACTTGTTCTTGATCGTGACCTTGTTGAGCTCGTGGTAATCTACTCAAAGCCTCAACGAGCCATACTTCTTCTTCATGAAGAGTACCGGCACTCCCCAAAGTGAACTGCTCGGACGAATAAAGCTTAGCTCGCGTAACTCGTCCAACTTCTTCTGTAATTCCCGTAACTCCAATGGTGTCATACGATACAGGGCCTTCGAGATAGGCGTGGTACCAAGCACGAGATCAATCTGGAACTCAGTATGCCGACAAGGTGGTAACCCTAGAATCTCCTAAAACACATCAGGAAAACCACAAACAACAGGCAGCTGGTCGATACTCAAAGCAGCTGACTCTTCAACGACACACGATAACAGGCAAGAAAGCTGCTCTCCTCTGGGCTTGACAAAAGACTGAAATTCTAGCACGCCGGGTATGCAGAACATGACTGTCCTCGCAGAGCAGTCTAATATGGCGTAGTACTCGGTGAGCCAATCCATGCCCAGGATGACATCAAACTCGGTCATCGGCAAAGCAAAAAGATCAGCCGGTAAAAAGATATCCCCAATCAAAATGGGGCAAGATGCGCAAAATCGGCCCAACAGTGCGGTCTTCCCTAAGGGCGTCGATACTACTAAACCCTCACGGGCAGACTCCAATGAAAAACTGGTCGATCGGTAGAAATCATTAGTGACAAATAAATGCGATGCACCAAAATCAAATAATACACGTGCAATGCATGCAGAAACATGAAGAGTACCCTCGACGACCCCTCCTGATGACTGAGGGTCCTGCTGAGCAGCATAAAATTTTCCTTGAGCCTGTTGGGGAGGTGCAGGTCCCCTCTGAGGTCACTACTGCTCTGTGGTCGCTGTGGGGGCCTAACCTGCTGCCTTTGCTACTGCAGGGGAGATACAGGAGGCTGGTGTTATGGTCGTTGTTGCTGTAGTGGTTGTCACGGAGGTGGATGCGGTGCCCTCGGCTGCTGCTGCTGCAGCAGATGGGGACACTCATGCCTACAATGTCCTGTCCTACTGCACCCAAAGCAAGTACCTGTAAATGGTCCCGAAGATGGTGTTAGGGGTACTGCTGGTGCTCGAAATGCTGGGTAGTTCGGGTGTCGTTGCTGTAAACGACGCTGCTGGGGCTGAGAGCTACTGGAGGGTACCTTCCTCTTCTGATCTCCCCTCTGATCATGGACTCTCTGCACACCGGCCCATCTATCTCATATATCAGGGCTCTCTCCATTATCTGCTCAAATGTCAGAAGCGTGTGTCTGATCATACAACTCCTAAGGGTAGGACGTAACCCATTCTTAAAACGGCGGGCCTTCCGCCCCTCATCGTCAACAAGATATGTCACAAATCTCGATAGTGCGACGAAACGTGCCTCATACTGGGACACAGTCATATCTCCCCGGACCAGCGTCTCAAACTCTAGTGCACGCTGCTGTTGCACATGCTCGGGAAAGAACTTTCGATCAAATCGGTCTACAAATTCCTCCCAAGTCCACTTGAAATCAACCGCTACCGATCGGGCCACAGATGCCCACCAATACTGAGCCTCACCCTAGAGAAGGAATACAACTAATGGGACTCGCTGCTGGGTCGTACATCTCATAGTGTCTAATATCTTCTCCACCTCGGAGCACCATAGCTCCTCAGCAGTAGGGTCTGGCTCGGCCTGAAAATGTGGGGGATCGTGCTGTCAAAAATCCTTGAGAACAGCACTCACACTCTCCTGCTCGGCCTCAGCTGGTGTAAAAGTGGGACGCCTGTTCTGCCCCTGAAGAATAACAATCATCACCTATAACATCTACTGCACCTGAGTAGCACTCATAGGTACGGTCAGATCTGCACTAGTCTCAGGTAAAGGAGTGGCATCCTCAGGCTGAAAGGTAGGAATATCGGGTGGTGGAGCAGGAGTAGGAAGTGGTAAAGCGAGAGTCGCAAGTGGTGGTGTGGGAGTCGCAGGTGGTGGAGCGGGATTCGCTCAGGTCGCTCTTCTAGCCATAATGTCCTACAGGAAGGAATAATGACCTATTAGCCTTGAGAATTCTTGAAGGCATAAACATTAAGGGTCAATGTTGAAAAATCGTTAAGTCATTCGGACTCGAAACCTATTTATAGTAGATATCTGATGTGATCCTTAGGTATTCCCAAGTTATGCTCTGATACCAACTTCTGTCACTCCCTGAACCCAAAAATCAGATTCACATGAATTCCGATCGCCGAATCCGGTGTTGACAGCCTCCGTAGTGTCCCATTCTCGGCTCCTGACAATCATATGCCAGATTCTGATCCTGGGATCCTACAAGGAGGATTTTTAAAATAATTTTTTTTTGTAATGGAGCATAACCACAAGCATAACCAAGTCACAAGACAACATCACCACATATCCACTATATCAAAAACTTTAAGTACAATGCGGAAAGAGAAATATAAGATGATCAAAAAGCTCTAAAATGGCCTGATACGTGCTCCTGCCTCAGCACTGCTGCTGTCCAACGACACCTGCACGCAACTGTCGTGCATAAGTTTACAAAATCTTAGAGGGTGGTGTAAGTGTGCACAAGGCAAGTGTCAAGTATACAGTATCAAAGTAATGCGGAAACATGCGAGTAAGTCCATGAAGGCTATCAACTGTACCAAAGTTATATGATGCAAGGCATAAATGCTATCGTCCATACCAAGGCCATGCGATACGAGACATGAATACCATCGGCCACACCGATGCAATGCGAGGCCTACATAGCCGAATGTCATATGCAAAATGTAATCCAAGCAAGTCGGTACTCATCAAGTGCACATATCAGTACAGTTCCTGTAACATCCCAAAAATTGGGAGTCGAATAGAAACCCAACTCCCGAGTTCCAAAACGTCACTTATGCAACATAGATAATGATGAATGCATGTTGTCTGTAGAATGGCATTAAATAAGATTGGGACTAAGCCAAAACAGCATATCATACTCCAGAGACAGTTAAATTAGCAAGCGAAAGACTGTGATAAATATATAAAATATATAAATGATTGTAAGTCTCCAGAGTGTGAACATGTTACCAGGTTAACTAATTACATGTATACTCCAAAATAGAAAGAAAAGAATATACATGGGTGTGTAAATAGAAGGTAAACCGCCAAGTGTATTGGCATCTAATCAGTAACCCTGTAAACCCATCAATCAGAACCTGCATATAGGAGAAATCCTCCTTATCATCAAACAAGTCCGTCTCCACTTCACAAGCAGCGCCATCACCTGAAACTAAAATAGGGACTGGTTGGTGTGCGCAACACCGTCCCGTAACGCGGGAGTGAGTAGCTAACTCAGTGGAATCATAGAGCAAAGGTTAACATGTTATCAAATCAATCAAGCGATAATGATAAAGCAAGCAAATCAAACATTCGTAAATACTTTGATTAATGCAAGCATGAAATGACATGATGGATGCCCTCACTGACATACTCCCTCATGTGACATCATCTTACGTCTGCGGTATGCTTTCTTCCCTCAGTGCTCCACATCTTCTAGGCACATGCAGTGCGATATGAATATGATTACCGAGTTGTTATTAGTCCTTTTCATACAGCAGGATTAGAAAACTAGGGTACTTCCCTTATATCATTCCCAACAAGGATCCTGTCTAAGATCGTCACTCCTAGTAATCTCATACGATGATTTATTTCTAGGTCGCTGCAAGGGCTGTCAGGGCTGTTACACGCACTTGTTGCTCCACTCCCCCATCACCTTATCAATACAGGCCTAGTTTATATCCTTAAGACTGTATTAGAACTCGTCACCCCCATGCGATATCAGGATAAACTCAAGGTCACTACAAAGGGCTACCAGGGCTGTTACTCGCACTCGTTGCTCCACTCCCCCATCACCTTATCAATGTAGGTTGACAGTAAGAATATAGTGTCCCATACCACTATAATCTGCTCAGAGTAGTGTGCTCACTGGTCACTACGGGGAGGTTTGTGGCCCCAGCGTAGGCCGACAGCTCGACTACGGTGTCCCATACCACCATGTCCGGCTCATGAGTCTCAGTGGATCAAGGTACCACGATTATCAGGATTTTCACTGGTAAGTTTAGTATCCTAAGTTCAAGCAGTTATGACGAATACAAGGTGAACATACAATGGTCAGTCGGGTTACTTGATGAGTTCGACTAGCATGAGCGCACGTTGAATTGACCGACATGAAGTGCACAAGCACTTCGTGTGACCTAACCACTACCGATGACTCTAGTACGACTCGGGTTCGTCATACACATCCTTCGTGGTGAATAGAATCCAACCACAAATTCTGAACTATTACCGACTGCCTGGACTAAAGTATAGCCCCAAGCACATGTAATGTGAATCAGTACTCATGTGAGAGAGACAGAATTGAAATACAAGTAATTCCAGCATGTTATCAGCATGTTAAAACGTACATCATAAGCAGTTAACCATACACGAGTATTTCACACCTAAGGTAGTCAATTTAAATACAACAAGCATGGAGGAAATCATGTGCATCATCAAAGTAGTTGAGAATCTAGTCTCAACGCTAATCTACAACACCATTTACTCAATACTTACTAATACATACATTTATACAAACACTTAGACTACGCAACTCCAACGTACTTGACGTATGTTAATTTCAACATATAATATGACAGATCCTTATATCAAGGAGTTATCTAATACACAACAATCATGTTCTTACATTCAAACATATGGCAGGCATAAATCATATTGATTTAGAGATTTCAACAAACACTTAGTCTACACACATGAGTCTACATAGCATATGTCGACCAATACTTGCATTAAGGCGAATCTCTTCGCCAAACAGATCATACACACATAACTAACATAGGTACACGACAAACACTCATGACAATCATATTGTCAAAATACGTACGTATACAGTATTTTCTATAAATACCCAAAATACCCTAAATCTCATATTCTACGTACGTATTCGAAATGAAAAACAGACAACATGTTCTACATGTGAAACAACATCCTTATCAGCAATCTACCACTAAACGGCATTGAAAGCTTTGAAAATAAGTAATCTAAGCGTCTAAAATCCGCACCTTTCGCCGTAGAAGTGTATCGATTCAAATAGAAAGTCTACACTTTGTCAACGCCTGTATGATGACCTAAACCTCAAGATAAATTAGCTACTTTACTAATTGTATCGATGGAATCCCTAAAACAGCTTGAAGTTAGGGTTTTCTTACCTAGAATGGTATTGGAATCGCCAGAATAGCGATGCAGGTGGAAGGCTCTGGCACGTGGAGCAGCAGGGAAGAATCCCTGGAGAAAGCCCAACTTCTCCCTCACTTTCTCTCTCTTTTCTCTCCTCTCCTAGGGGTTTCCCCAAATTCGTATGAGTTAGAAGGCTAAGGGTTTAAGCTCCTTATATAGGCCCAGAATTGCCGAAAATAGGCTTGGGGCCAAGGTATACTTATTTTATAACCAAAGCAGGCTTGTTCTGATCTAACGGAGCATTTCTGGAGGTCCCCTGACTGAATGCGGTCGGACTTAAGCTCATGGATATTGGATCCTGATCACATTAAGCTTTTAGTCCGACAGTGTTCCCAGATCGCACGTGGCGGACCAGTTTCAGTTCAGCGGTCACTGAGACTCGATCGTGGATTCTAAGTATACTGACCTGAGTAGGAAATGTTCCCTGATCCAAGGGTGTATTTGGGTCAGATTTTGATGGTCAGAACGCTTAAAAAATGTCATGCAAGCGACATGTGCCAGATTTATTTAAATTATATTTAATTTTTAAATAAATTCACTTTTCTCACACTCTTCACTCCGGACACAAGGAAATGGTCTCAGGACATCGTATGGACTTGATTTTTGAAACAATTGTCAAGTCTAGCTAAGCGGTCATAATGGTCAGAGATTATAGATATCGGACTTTTGACGCGCGGTCTAGATCCAATACAAAGTTTCAAAGGGTTCGTGAGAGCAAACGGGTTTAGAGTTTGATCCTAAGTTTTAGGGTAACATAGCGTCAATGATTCTATAGGTTTTGGGTCTTACAGATCATATTTAAAGTGGTTCAAGCTAATTCTACTGATTGTTTAGTTCAGTACTTAACCAAATTCTGACCTAATTATGACAGAATAAGTCCGTAGGAAGTTTTACGCCCTTTCCTGACATTTTTAATTAGTATATTATTTTAATTATTTTTCTAGTAGTTCATCATCAAGTCTAATTCATCTCCACCAAATTTTATGACATTTTTCCTGTTGTAGAAAAATTCTAAAAATTCTAGAAACAGCAGCTGTCCAAAACTATACTTTCCAAATAGTTGTTACAAAGACCCATTTTTAACTATACTAAATATTTTATTATATTTTTTACTTATTTTTATATCAAACTAGACTCATTTAGGTTCAATCTGACTTTTGAATCACCTAAATCGGAGTTATAATGAGGGAGATATAAGTTTTCAAAGTTGAACCAAAATCACAGAAAATGTGGCTGAAAACGGGCCAGCCGATGAACTGCGGCCCGGCCAAGCCCGGTAATCGGCGAGCCCCTCGCCGCTCGCTGACATGTTTGGGGTGATTTCACCATCTGATATTTGAAATAGGTATATTTTAGAACCTGTAATGAGTTATTTGACATGCAATATATGATTTTGGGGTAGGAGAAGCTGATCTATCCAAATAGACTTCTTATTTCATGAGATTCAAAAAGTTTAATGGATCAAAACTCTTTTTTTTTTTTTTATTTACTATTCATAGTACTTTTTAGTTTAAGTATTGATCAACATCACCTAAACTTTAATATTTGTGTCTAATATGAAAGCTCTTAGAAACTTTTAAAGGATAAAGTATTGAAAGGTGAGATTTTCGAAGGAAATAGGGATTTGAGACTTTTAGATTGAGTTTTGAGAAGTTAATCAGGTGTTAGGAATAACCCATTGCCTAAAGATATTTAAATCCAGGTTGAAAAAAATTTGAGGTATTACAGGTCCTCTTTGGATATCACCCGGGTCTAATACACTTGGCAGTGACTGCCACCTCCCTAGCTGCACAGTCAAGCAATCAGAATAGACCTCACTATCCGCCTGACCAATAGTCTTTCAATACCTACCCGGCTCGTCGATAGCGGACTCATTTACGAGCTGGTCAAACTCAGCCTAGCTTATAGCCCCCTCACTCAGGCAGATAGGGCCACACCCCCTTCCAACCGACCACGACACAGTGGGAGATGCGGCCTACTGGTATTCGGCACTCGGGCGCTCGTGTATCCACTCGGTCTAAACGTTGGAGCATCTCCTGGTACCAAAAAGGTTCTGAAACTTTCACCCAAGGACATCCTAAGTGCCCACAGTGATAGAACCAAGTATTTTCGGTATCCGATACGGCCATCCACGATGTACCTGTTCATACCCCAAGTGCAGGGTTGTGATGTAGTAATAAACTCGGTAAGACCGAGGTCGAATCCCAAGGGATTGAAACCTGTACGTAATCTAAAATTAACTAGAACTAGAACTAGAATAAGATGAAATCTAAATCAAATGTAATTTAAGGAATAATTGTGGAATACTGAATCTAAAACTTAAGAACTTCAGAGGAAAGGAAACTAGGGATTCAGAGGATCCACTTGTAGAGATCAGGGAGATCTTATGCCTATTTCATGAATCATGGAAATTAACTGAACTGCCATTGATCTAGTTTTCAAGAGATGAAAGGTATATAAATTAGAATGGATTCCATCACCAAACCATGCCCAGGAGACTATGAAAAACAACAGAATTAAAATAATTACCAACCAATCACATGTATGAAGGTTAGGAAGGGTACCGACATCCGACCATGCCCAGGAGACTACGGTAAACAACAGTGCTTCCTGACGTCATAAACATGGAAAGAAAATAGAAATACTTAAAGCCATCACAGATCCATTGTAATTTCAGTCACAACAGACCATTAAAAACTAAAAACATTCCATTAATAAAACCAAATTGAACGTCAATTCAATCTAAACAAAAGGCACAAGCTAGTCACTCCCATCACGCTACAAGCTTCACCTCTTAGCCTTAGCTAAGAGGTTCAGCCCACCATGATAGGCCTAGATCTCATAAAATTAAAAAGAAAAAAAGAAAAAGAAAAGGAAAAACAACAAATAAAAAAAACAAACTCTCCATGTCTCCCTCTCTCCACGTCTCCAGCTCCCAGCCGTGAATGTCCTTTTCTGTTCTGTCTCTCTCCCTTTTATAGCAAGTAGTCACGGTGGAGAACCGACTTTAGGCAGAGTAGAATCAAAGGAGCTTTCGCAAAAGTGTGTGAGGACAAAAACTGACACTTCATGGGATGAGTACATCTTACCAAAACTACGCTTGCGGTCAGATCTGATCCGTTCAGTCAGCATGTCATCAATCGAGGATACCTTGGGAGGTGTCTGGACTGTGCACATGAATGGACCGATCATGTAACACCCCGGATTTTGGCCAATCTGGGATTTGACGTCCTTAGGCAGTGGGTCAATTAAAACACCTGGAAAATCGTTTAGAACCCAATTCCATAGCCAAAGAAACCACTTAGGATTAATTCCTTTAGAAATTAAGTGTAAGTTAGCTAGCGTAACGCTGCAGTAGCTGGAAAATAGTCCCTGATCACTTTAAATACGTTCTACAAGACCCAAATCGAGTAGAACCAATGACTCTATAATACTCTATAACCTCGGACCAAACTCTAAGCAGGTTTGTTCTCTGGACCACTTTGAATCTTTGTATTGGATCTAGACCGCGCGTCAAAAGTCCGATACCTCCTATCTTAGACTGCTAGAACCGCCTAGCTGGACTTGACACTCATTTCGAAAATCAAGTCAAACCGAAAATCACAGGCCATTTCATTGAGCCCGGACCGAAGAAAGTGCGAATAGGGACAGAATTGGAATTTCAAATTCAAATCTGGCACACGACTTGACGCGTCAGTATTGAGCGTTCCGACCATCAGAATTTAGCCAGATTGCACCCTCGAATCATGAGAAATTTCTATTTTATATCATGAGACTTTCAGCCCTGATCTACGTGCGGTGACCGCTGAACTGAAATTTGTCCGCCACGTGCGATCTGCAGACCCAGCCGGACTGAAAACTTAATACGTGCTAGATCTGGTACGCGTGAGCTTAAGTCCGATCGCATTCGGTCAGGGGACCACCAAAAAGCATCTTTTGGACCGAAACAGCCCCGATTTGGATATGCACTAAGTGAACTTTGTACCGGAGCCTATTTCGGGCAAGTTTGGGCTTATAAAAGGGGTTGAAACCCTCACTCCTCTCTCCCATCCGAATTTATAAAAATCCCTAGATTGAGAGAGAGAAAAGGTGAGAGTTTGTGAGAGAAGGTGGGAGAGAATTCCCTGCTGCTTATGCCACGTGCTGTACGTGCTTAGGCAACGCACTCAGATCACTTTCCCGGCGATTCCTCCACGTTTTCAGGTAAGAAAATACCCTAGAGGTTGCTGATTTGAGGTTCCTTTCGTTTCCTAGCGAAGTAGCTAATAGAACTTGTGTATTAGGTTCTCTAATCGCCGTAGACGAAGCGTATACGCTCCGTTCGAATTTACACATCCATAAGAGACAAGGTGCGGATTTTAGATGCTTTGATTGATTGTTTCCAAAGCTTTCAATGTCATTTAATAGTAGATTATTGACGGCAACGCCGTTTGACATGTACAATATGCTGTCCGTTTCCTGTTTCGTAAACCGGCGAAGAATATGAGATTTAGGGCATTTTAGTCATTTGTAGGAAGTACTGATTTCATTCATATTTTGCTGATGTGATTGACATGATTTTTTGTCGCATTAGAATGTTAGGAATACGTGCATAATTAGTTTGGCGAAGAGATTCGCCTAAATGCGCACTTCGGGTCGACATACTATATGTAGACTTAAGTGTGTAGTGTAAGTGTTTGTATAAATGCTTGTATTAGTATGTATTGAATTAAATGGTGTTATGAATTAGTTTGAGATTGATTTCTCAATTAATATGTTGGTGTAAATGGTTTCCTACATGTTAGCCATATGCATGATTTCATAATATGAATGAAATGCATGTGCTTGACGATTCGCTTAAGCTGTATGTTATAACATGTGCTTGATGATTTCATTATGATTTAATTTGAGATTGAATTCTCAATTAATATGCTGATGGAAATGATTTCCTATATGTTGGCGATATGCATAATTTCATTATATGTATGAAAGCCATGTGTCAGATGATTTACTTAAGTTGTACGATATAACATGTGTTAACATGTTCACATGGTTGTGTTTCATTTCCAATACTCTCACATGATTATTGATGTGGATTCATATGTGTTTGGGACTATACTTAGTCCAGGCAGTCGGTAACCGAGCGAATTCGTGGTTGACTTATCTTTGCCACGAATGACGCGTCGATGAACGCGAGCCGTGTTTTGGAGTTGGCGGCAGTGGTTAGGCCACACGAAGTGTTTTACGCACTTCATGTCGTTCAACTTGAGATGCGATCGTGCTAGTCGAGCCCGTCAAGTAACCCGACTGGCCGTTGTATGTTCGCCCTGCATGAGTGATAACTGCTTGAACCTAGGGTACTGAACTTACCATTGTAAATCCTGTTAACCATGGTACCTTGATCCACGAAGACTCATGAGCCGGGCATGGTGGTATGGGACACCATGGTCGAGCTGTCGGCCTACGCTGGGGCCACAAACCTCCCCGCAGTGACCAGTGAGCACTTAGTCTCGTGAGCAGATTATGGTGGTATGGGACACTATATTCTTGCTGTCGGCCTACACTGATCAGGCGACGAGTCCTTTGTAGTGACCGCGAGCGTATTCTGAGTCTACGGGAGGCGACGACCCTTCAGTAGCAGTAGAGTACAGTAGGCCTGTATTGATAAGGTGATGGGGGAGCGGAGCAACGAGTGCGTGCAACAGCCCTAGCAGCCCTTGCAGCGACCTACAAAATATACCTTGTATGAGATTACTAGGAGTGACGACCCTAGACAGGATCTGTGTTGGGATTGATATAAGGAAAGTACCTTAGTTTTCCAATCCTTCTGTTTGAATGGACTAATAATAACTCGAAAATCATATCACCATACCATTGCATGTGCCTGGAAGATGTGGAGCACTTGAGGGTCGATTGCATGCCGCGGTCGTAAGATGGTGCCGTATGAGAGAGATCATCGGTGAGGGCATACATCACGTCATGTCATATTGCATTAACAACAGTATTAGGATTGTTTGATTTACTGCTTTACTATTATCGCATGATAGATTTGAGAATATGCTAATCCTTGCTCTATTATTCCACTGAGTTAGCTATTCACTCCCACGTTATGGGATGGTGTTTCCGGACACCCACCAGACCCTTTTGTGATTGCAGATGATGGCGCGGCCTGCGAGGCGGAGCCGGACTTGAAGATGATGAGGAGGATCTCTCCTTTATGCGTGTTCTGATTTACGGGATTACAGGGAGGTTGATTAGATACCTTGACACTTGTCATTTTATATTTTTAGCACACTCATGTATATTCGTTTTGTTTACTTTTGGAGTATACATGTATGCATATAACCTGGTAACATGTTCACACTCTGGAGACATAGAACAATTTATATATGTTATACATACTATCACTGTCTTCCGCTTGCTAATTTAACTGTCTCTGGAGTAGGATGTGCTATTCTGGCTTAATCTCACTCATGTTTAATACATTAATACTGACAACATTCAATCATACATATCTATGTTGCATAAATAACATTTTGAAACTCGGGAGTTGGATTTTTGTTGGACCCCCCGATTTTCAGGATGTTACAGATCACCCCCATGATTACTGAATGGTTGTAAAGCCCGTGCTGCGTAAACAGTGCCTGCGGACTGGGCTGTAATGCTGGTGGGGTCCACTTTTCGTTGCTGGATTGGAAATCCAGTCCGATCATCGTTTCTGTCTCAGAATTTAATCTAGAAATGGACGGTTTTAGTTGTCCTTTGAAGTGGCCCATCTGATCAATCTTACATCCGTTCAACCAGTGTTAGAATGGTTAGGACGCCATCATCGCCGTCTTTTTGAAATTATGTCACCTATGCTTGGATGATAAGAAGCGTGGGATTCTGATGGACGGTCCGGATCAGACCAAAGAAGCACGATGGGGGCCCACAAGAGAGGACCGCAACCTCTGTTGCGAAACAGAGGGTCCGGCTTCACTTTTGTGATGGTCGGTGGGCCCCAGGATGACGTTGCATGGAAGATCCATGCCGTCCATTGAAATCACGTCGAAAAACCAATAAGAAATGGATGGTTTCAGATTGAGTTTGGTGTGGCCCACGGAATAGTTTGTTCCGCCGTCCATCTTACATTTAACGGTGGAAATCTCGTGATTATACGCATGGGATCAAAATAAAAGCTTGTCAAGGGGCGTGACCATCTTCTGGATCGAATGGTCGGTCCAGATCATCCATTCGTATGATGAGTGGGCCCCACCAGAAAAAACCACGTCGAATGGTAAAAACGTTGTTTGCGTTTTTGAGATTTCAAAGGAATCCTCGGTCACGCTTGTTGACCGAGTTCTTGAAGATTAGTGCACGACCGATGTAAAGGAATTATGTACACACGTGTACATGTGGGATCTACTGTGATGTTCGTAGGAAATCTGCTCCGTCCATCCACTTTATCATTTTATTTAATTCATTGAGACCAAAATTGAAGCATCCCCAGGTACCAGACGGACCCCGCTTAATGAATTAAGGGACTGATCTAACCGTTGGGACACTTCCATAGGGATCAAACGGATGAAATTTGACGTGTACGGTTAATTTATGGTCCATTGGCCATGTATGAAGTTTCGAGCCAAACGGATGATGGAAACCCCATGATCTTGCATTCCGGACCAATTTTAGGCCACACACGCTTCAGTTTCTCAATTTTCGCGGGTCTCTGGCATGTGTATTCATCGATCGTGGTCCCCTTGGCTCCGTCCCTTGTCTTGGTGATCATCAGAGTGTTAAGTCCAAGCTTTTAGCATCCTTTTTTAGCTCAAGCTCCTAAATTCAACCTGCAGCATAAACACGATTAAATCGGCCGTTAAACAATAGTATGTTCATAAATCTAAACAATATCCGGGGTCTGATATGAAATATTTGACCCTCAACAGTACCTGTGGAGCCACGGCCCTGATGTCGATAGGGCGTGCAGTGATCAAGTCACACATATGCGAGATGCATGAATCACACCGTCAAATCATGCAGCAATCCAGTGCGTACTACGCGATCATGTGGGGCACTCTGTCTCATAACGAGTCCCATAAATGGTTTGCCTAATGGCATATGCTATGATCAATCACTACTCATATCAAGCATACATATGATACATATGAGCATAAGTCATGGGATTATACTAAGCATGTTATAAAGTGATGGATATTAACGAGTATGGGCCTATCAATGAGTCCCAAGGAGAGTTATAATGCAGACATTTAACCAACATTATTCTTACAATGTGGTCATCAAACCAACATTACTCCCAAGGCATGGCCTGCCATAAAACTTCGATACACAAACCATGGAGGGATCACACATTGCAATGGACCCTAAGGACGTCCCATTGGGCCTCGGCCCATAAGCCCTAATACATCAAAATGGGCCTCAAACCATGGGCCCTAATACATCGCAATGGGCCCTCATAATATGGGCCTCATATTTATCAAGGCAGGCTTCAACACGGGCTGCATCAATGGGCCTTATGTACATTGCAATGGGTCATAACCCATGGGGCTTTGAATACATCATAATGAGCCTAATCCCATGGGCCTTATATATGTCTAATGGGCCTAATCCCTTGGGCCTTAGATATATGTCAAATGGGCTTAATCACATGGGCCTTATATATGTCTGATGGGCTTAATCCCATGGGCCTTAGATATGTCAAATGGGCTTAATCCCATGGACCTTATATATGCCAAATTGGCTTAATCCCATGGGCCTTAGATATATACCAAGGTGGGCTTTAATGGATGGTCATAAGTAAATCAAGATGGGCCCCATACATATGCGAAGGTGGGGTCCATTTGAACTATAGATCTATCTTATTTTTAGTCTCAAGCCTATTAATTTAGGCTTGCCAAATGGTTAGACCATTTGGATGAAACACATGCATCAAGGGTGGGGTCTACCGAACTATGGATCTGGCTCATTCTTTAGCTCATACCCGTAAGATGAGCTCTCAAAATGGATGGACGGTTTGGATACAGCTCATGCATCATGGTGGGGGGTCCACTGACCGTCCAACAGCCTAAAAATGGCTAGACGGTATGGATAATACATACATCACAGAGGTCTCCACCGTCTGGGCGGACGATGGAAATAAGGCACATACATCATCGTGGGTCCCACGTGGGGGGCCCACTATAATGTTTACTTACCATCCAACCTGTTGATAAGGTCACAGAGACCTGGGTGCGGAGGAAAAACAAATTTCAGCTTGATCTAAAACTTCTGTGGGCCCCAAAAAAGTTTTCAAAGGTAGACATTCAATCACACTGTTTCAAATGGTGTGGGCCACCTGAGTCTCAGACGTGGCTGAAACTTGGACGGGACCCAATTGAGAAGGGGAACCACCATATGAACGGTTTTGATGGAAAATAAACATCAAGGGGGCCCATGGCTGGAGCCGTGGGTCTGCCTCCGTCCGCCCGCCAGCCGCTGGCACGGCCAGCCCCTCTGACACTGTAGCAGTTTGCTGCCGTGGGTTATTTATTTATTTATTTATTTGAAAAACCATTTTTCTGGGGTTTTTCTCATGCCGCATCACGTAGATCCACCCCGTCCACTGGATCCCATGGCCCTAGACAAGTCTATCAAGACCAATATTGGGCCTTTTTCAGCGTGAAGAAAAAATCTAGGTGGACTTCAACGTTATTGATATTATTTTTAAAACTATGGCCCACCAGATACTCAGATCATCCTCATTTTTTGACTCAATGCCTAAAATGAGTTGGGGAAGAGGATGGATGGCTTTGATTGAATACATACATCAAGGTGGAGCCTATGTGAGTGGCCCTTCTCAAATGCTTGAAAGGCCAAGCTCACTTTCCGGCAACGTCCAAACACTGGATGTTTTCTTTCTTTTTTTTTTTTTTTGGGCTTATCAAACACATTTAAGGTGGGCCCTATTTAAGTGGGCCACCACATGATGGATGATGTAAGAACAATACATATAAGATGGGCCCCACTCATGGAGGGCTTGGATAAAATACTCACGTCATGGTGGGGTCCATTCAAGTGGACCACACAACCTCATCATCATCACACAAAAATATAAAAAGAGAAGGAGAGAGAGAAAAAGAGTGGGAGTGGGACACGCGTGATGGAGGGACCCCAGCATTATAGGCCCTCCCTTCCATAATCTACAACATACAACAAGTGGCTCCCATTACATGTGGGCCCATAAAATTGAAATCCAATAATAGAGATCCCTTCTCCATGAAATTAGACGGTCTAGATGACCCATATACAAACTAGGCCCCATCATGATGGGGTCCCGGAGAATGGCCCCATCATGGAATGATATTGATGATCAAGATTGGTCATCGACTACATCTTAGGGTCCAAAGTGAGATCCATATCATTGATCGGTAGGCCTCACTTGGTCCATCTTAAAAACATGAAAAAAAATTAAGCAATGGAAGCACCCACCTAGCGATCTCCTTGGTCCGTTGGAAAGCCTATCCCCTTATGCTTCACTTTGATGGTGGATATGAGAAATGGATGGCTAGGATGATGGGTTTTGGAGTGCGAAGTGGGCGACCAAAATCACTTTTCTCTCATGGAAAACCTTGGACGTGGGAACCTCTTGCTTGCTTGGGAATGTGTTGAGAAATGAGAGAGAGAGAGAGAGAGAGAGAGAGAGAGAGAGAGAGAGAGAGAGAGATGGGATGTAAGGAGTGATGGAGTGATGGAAAGTGAGTGATGGGTAAGGTGAGTGATGGGTGAGGTGAGAGGTTGGTTGACTTTGGGGTTTGCTTGACTTGTGGAGAAAGAAAGCATGGGTGCTTTGTACTTGACATGAGAGGTGATTGATGGGATTGATTTGACATTTTGTAAAGATTCTCTAGGGATTTACAACATGTGGTGTTTTTTCTCAAACTGAACGTGGGTCCACATCTCCCTGCCAGGGTATCGGATCAGTATGCGAGTTGCAGCATTGGAATCGCAGCGACTGTGCGGTCGCAATGGTACAAGTCTCGGATTAAGCCGACTCAAATGTATAGGATACGACTTATGGTCGTGCGCAAACATCGATTATACCTTGCAGGTTGCCGGACTTTGACGAGAAGAATCGTGGAAGTCGACGGAACAGTGCGGACTAAGATACGGGTCTTATATCTTCCTTCAATTTGTCTAATCAAGTAGGAATCAAGGTTTATATGACTAGTAGACTATATGTAAGTTAGAATTAGGAGATTTAATATATACTTGCTTTGATTTTAGGATCGATACATCCACCTCTTAAGAACGTGTCAAATCGAGAGGAGCATTTTCTCAAGGTGTGGGATATCCCACTTGGCTTCCTCATTTCATGAAATTCTAAGATAGTTTGAACTTAAACATATAATAACATTGTGTTTGTGTGAATGGTAATTATGTCTCTTCTAATTTTAATTGATGATCATGCCCCTAATCTATCTTATAAGAATTATGTTACACTCATTATGCTACACTTAGAATTGCTTATATCTATGTACACACCCACTAGTTACATTATGAGGTAAGAGATCTTTCTTTCATTTGAAGAATGAATTGCTACATTACCCTTATCCATGTTAGAATAGTATTAGAATATCAAACATAGTAAGTTAGCCTTTCGTTTCTTATTTGGATGAAATATATGCGAACTGTTATATTAACTTCTATAATTCATGTCATACAATTATCCTACAATTAACAACTATGTGTTTAGGAGTTAGCCTTGCATTCTGTATATTTTCCTAAGTAATGGTTTGATTTGTACCTAGCCTTGTTAGAGGAAGAAGGAGACATGATGCTTCCCTTACTTTTATCTCACAAGTTGTACAAAGAATGCTAAGGGTGGGTTACTACCTCACTTAAGAAGGATAGTGGACTTGTTATTAATTTAGAATGCTTGAAATGTCTCATGCTTAAATGCTAGATATCCTATTTAAAGACCAAAAGTCATGATCATGCTTATGAGATTAATCTTGTTAATCTTATTGAATGTGCATGAGCATCATGGTACACGACATTCACACATGACATATGAGCTTTTCCGAGTGCTCAATGTAAGCCACAATCTGTTCGATTTACTAAAAGTTCTAACACTTTAGTTTAACTCATAAAATCTATGCATTTAGGTCACTTTGGGCACTTTTCTTTACATGAGGCTTTTCTAGGATTAGACACTCTTCGGACATACCCCGTATATTTTTCCAAGAGATATCCTTGGGTGTACTCACCTGCATTATCTTTTTCGAGTGGCTAGTTCTCTTTAGGCATACCTATGAGTATTTTTCTGGGTGACTAGTTCTCTTGGGCAACCCTTTATTTTGACAGCTGGATGTGCATCCCCAGATTGTAACTTGAACATACATTCATACATCCATACATTTACATTGGAGTTCATATTATTTTCATTATAATGTACCATGTTGTTTAAAACTATTTTGGAATAAATTGATATGCATGAATCCTTGCGAGAAATTCTCATTGAGTTTTCACTCATCCAATTGTGTAGTTACACCAAATAGACACAGATATGATGAATAGGTGGAGACCCCTATGACGGTATTCCAGGGACGGTTGAGTAGGGGTTCGGCAAGGAGGGCCTTTATGCCGATGTTGTTGAGCAGTTGGAGCTCAACTGATATTTTAGGATTTACTTGCTTTCATATTTCAGACTATGTGTTTTGTTGGAGTTATAAAAATATTTTCCTTATTGTGGGATTTCATTTTGCTCCCATTTACATGTATTAAACTTTCTTTTGTTACTCTTGATATCCCTGACTTATGTAGTGATTCCTTTACTTCATGCTTTGAAATTTACTTTAAATTGGATGTATGATGGTCCATTTTATAATGTAATACTCGAGTTCTCAATGAGGAGCAACTATCCTCGGGTTTTGAGAACCAGGGTGTTACATTCGTTCATGGAAAGACCTACCATAGACTGAAGCTTCAATATCTAACTAATTGCTCCACTTGCTAGTACAAACGAGTAACCTGAAGTCGACTTTTCAAAATCCACACTGCTTGCATATTCTAAATCCACATATCCATCAAACTTTACTCTTGTCTTTTTAAAAGTTAAGACGTTGTCTTTTGTACCTTAAATGTATTGAAGTAACCATTTCATTGCTTCCCAATGTTGGTTATCGGAGTTTGACATATATCTTCTTAAGACAACACTGCTTGTGAAATATTCAATCTTGTACAAACCATGACATACATTAAACTACCAACCGCATTCAAATAAGGCATATTAGACGTATCCTACTTTTCCTCTTCTGTTTTAGGACATTATTCTGAGGAAAGCTTGATGTAAGCCACGTGAGAAACGCTCACTAGCTTTGTCTTATTCATCTCATACTTGATCAACACCTTTTTAAAGTATTTTATTTATGATAACCAAAGCCTACTCCCCTTCCTGTCTCTATGAATATTTATGTTAAAAACCCTCTTTGCAGTCCCTAGATCTTTTATCACACCTCAAACTCAGAAACTAGGTTCACAAAATTCCCAATCACCGAATCTGATGCCGACAGCCTCTGTATTACCCCCATTCTCGGCTCCCAGTGGTCATACGCCAGATTCCGATCCTGGGATCCTACAAGGAGAATTTTTAATATGAATTTGTTTCATAAGAAGTATAACCACATGTATACCCAAATCATAAGAACAACATCACCACATATCCACTAATATAATCATTTGAGTACAATACTGAAAAGGAAATACATGCATATAATTAAATCTCCAGAAGATCTGCTGTATACTCCTGCCCCAGCTCGACTGCATCCTATCGTTACCTGCACACATCTATCGTGCATATGTTTATAGAAAGCTTAGAGGGTGGTGTAAGTGTGTGCACAGGATAAGTGTCAAGTATTCAATACAATGCCTTAATCATACAATATCAAAATTACTAATATGAATCATACGATATTAGAGTAAGTGAAAATATTGAAAGTCCATAAAAATACCATCAACCTCATCCAGGATATGCGATGAAAAGACATAGCAATTTAATGTTATATATTGAGAAAGTAATGTAAATCGACTATGTAATGTGGAAACATAATGAACCAAAAATCAGATATCGAGGATGTAATACAATACGCAATTCGGAAGACCTCACTATCCACCTAACAACACCAGCCTAGCTCATCGATAGCGGACCCATTCATGAGCCGGTCAGACTCAGCCTAGCTATGCCTACTCCCTCAGGCGGGTAAGGCTACACCTCCTCCCAACCGACCATAACGTAGTGGGAAACGCGACTTCCTGATATTTGGCACTCGGGCGCTAATGTATCCACTCAGTCTCGACATTAGAGCGTCCTCTGCTACTAAGAGGATTTAGGAATTTTCACCCAGGGCCATCTATGATAGCCCGATGCTAGTAACAGATTTTCGATGATCCTATCTGGTCATCCACAACATATCTGTGGAGGCTACGGCTCCGATGTCGCTAGGGCATACAGTAATCACAATAAATAATGCAAGATGCATGAATCATACAATCCAGTCATGCATCAATCTCGCACATACCGTGCGCTCATGTGAGATAACCTCCGTATATAAGGGAGTCTCATAACAACATGCCCAATGACATATGCAATGCTTAACCACACCTCATAACAAACATGTAGATGATGCGTGTATGCATATACCATGATGCTATGTTTTCACATACTCATAATCGGTATCAATAATCAGCATCAACAATCGGCCTCAACAATATGGACATTTAACCAACATTGCCTCCAAGAAATGACTCACATAAAGCCTAATATATAGTGGACCCATGGCCTCACACAATAGCTTAATATATAACACCATGGGCTTCTCTCAAGAGCTTAATACACATCACGATGAGCCTCTTACATGGGCCTAATATACATCACAATGGGCTCTATCACCTGGTCCTCAAATGCATCACAATAAGCCTCATCACATAGACCTCATACACATCATAATGTGCCTTTAACACGAGCTGAATACACATCACAATGGGCATCAAATACGGGCTGCATATACATTACATTGGGTCTCGTCAATCGGCCTCTACAATCCGAATCGGTCTCCGTGGTCGGCCTCAACAATTGGAATCAGCCTCGACAATCGAAATCAATCTTCACAATCAGAATGGGCCTCGATGATCGACCTTAACAATCAGAATCGGCCTCGATAAATCAGAATCAGCCTTGACAATCAAAATCAGCCTCAATAATCAGTCTCGACAAACGGCCTCGATAATTAAAATTGGCTTCAACAATCGGAAACAGAATCGGCTTCAACAATCGACCTTGACAATCGAAATTGGCCTCAATAATCGGTCTTGATAATCGAAATCAATCTTGACAATCAAACTCGACCATCGGAATCGGCCTCGACAATTGAAATCGGCCTCGACAAACAGAATCGGCCTAACAAAGGGCCTAAGGGAAGGTCACAATGAGGACTTTCAATCATCATTGTCCATCAATGTGGATATCTAACCAACATTACTCCCAAGGAGTGGCCCACATAAAGGATTCATACACAACATAATAGCCACACATACATCACATTGGGCCTCATTCATGGGCCTTTCATATATCGCGTTAGGTTTCATACAAGGGCCTTAAACCTATCTCAATGGGCCACGTCCATGGGCCTCGAATACATCAGAATGGGCCTTGCCCATGGGCCTTGAATACATCACAATGGGCCTTGCCCATGGGCCTCCAACCTATCATAATAGGCCTCATCAAATGGGACGTAAATGCATCGCCATGGGCCTCATATACAACAAGTGGGTAGTGCTAATGGACCCCACCAATGGGCCTTAGTAGATCACAATGGGTCGTAACCCATGAGCCTCAAATATAACAAGTGAACCACATCAATGGGACCCACTAATGAGCTTCATGCACATCAAGTGTGCAGTTGTGAGACCCGTATCCTAACCCGGACCATTTTGTATGCCTTCGCGGTCCTCCCGGTCGAATCTCGGGGACCCAGGATCTGTTATCAGTGTTTACACGCGATCCTGAGTTGTGTCTCTTATATCAACGTTGAATCGACTCGAGAATTATATCCTGACAATCATACCATCGCCACGGTTCCGATGCCGCGTATCGGGCGCCGAGGCGGTACTTGGGCCAGGAGATGTGGACCCGTGTTCGGTTCGAGGAAAACGCTGCGCGTTACAAATACCGAAGGAATCTCTACGACACGTCACATCAGTCCCTCAATCAAGTACAAGTAACCCAACCCATCCCTCTCTTACAGAACTTTATATAAATTCAACTTCCTCTTACAACAAAGTACACAGCTATCACTCCCCATCACCCCATCACCTCTCACTCATCCCTTATCAATCCATCACCCCTCTCTCTCATATCTCTCTCATTTCTCTCTCATTCCAAGCAACCCAAGGAGAGATCCAACGTCCAAGCCTTCTAAGAGAGATCTAGGTGGAGCCCACTTCCTACCCCCTCAATCCTCACCATCCAACCCTTAGATCATCATCTCCACTATTGAAGGAGCTTCTTAGGAGCCTTGGAGCACTAGTGAGGAAGAAGAAGGAAAGGTGGGTGATTTGATTTATTTGATTTGTGATTTAAGGGTCCACATATGGTGGGACCCATCTTGATGTTTGCATTGTTTAGGGAGAGCCCATAGTGGCGGGGTCCCTCCCCTTCTTACCGATCTCTCTCTTTCTCTCCACTTTTCTTTGATGATGATGATGATGTAAAGTGGGACCCACCATGCTATACATGTGAAATCCACACCGTACAGGCCATGTGGGCCCTACCTTATTAGTGATGGGAAAACACAAATATCATATTAATCCAAATTAGGTGGGCCACGTTAATGTCGGACCCACCTTGAAGTAAGTATTTTACCCACGCCGTCCATCAGAAATGGGACCCATGTGAGTCACGTGTGGTGTCCACATTGTCCATCTGGGACAGTGTGTCACGCCCCATACGCGGTAACCGGAATCACAAGGGACCCAATGGCCGGTTTTGGCGGTAACAGCCTCCATAGTACCCCATTCTTGGCTCCTGAGGCAGGTTCCGATCCTGGGATCCTATAAGGAGGATTTTCATTACAGTATAATCATTACCAATATGAGCATACCCATGATCACAACAAATACATCTGAGAATAACAAAGGAACACATCACAAAATTCACTAAGAATTTGAACTTTTACAATCATCCATAAGGTCCAAAAGGACATACATGAGATAAAAGGAGAAGAGGGAAAGGTCGGCAACACTGGAGTCCTCAAAAGCTCCGCTCTACTGCACGTGCTGCTGCTACGATGCCTACCGAGAATCTTCTGCACGCATCAATCGTGCATAAGCTTATAGAAGCTTAGAGGGTGGTGAAAGTGTATGACAATGGTGCACAGAAGAATACTAGGAGATACAAGAAGGGAAATGTGCTCAATGGGAAAATCACTAACCTTACCAAGGCTTATCATGAATATGATACAATGAGTACTGGATGTTAAACCAAGGCAATGCATGAAGGGGGCTTGTTCAACCAATGCTAATGCGATGTAAGTAATGCCAGTGCTCATATCCAAATCATAAATCAAGTACATTTCCAATCATAAGGAAATCACTGGGGTCCATTACACTGCTGAATAACTGTCGCTCTACAGACCCCGCACAGTCAAACGAGCATAAGAGACCTCACTACCCGCCTGTGGACAGCCAATCACCAACAAGGCCTGACGGTAGTGGACCCATTTACGAGCTGGTCAGACTCAGCCTAGCAATGTCCACTATACACCAGGCAGGTAAGGCCACACCCCTATCCAACTGACTACACAACAGTGGGAGTCGCAGCCTAACGGTATAAGGCCCTCGTACGCTCATGTATTCCACCCGGTCACGGCGTTGGAGCAAATCCTTGGTACCATGGAAGTTTTGAGAATTTCACCTATGAGCATCGTATGCACCCGGTATGCTCAACTAATATTTCCGGTGTCCACACATACGACCATCAACGAATATCCCTGCGGAGGAAAGGCCCTGATGAAGTAAGGGCAGATATCCACATGCTATGCAATGCCAGATGCATGAATCACACAATCACCCATGCATCAATCCCAAGCATTCATCTCTCAGGGAGATACCAACATGTCCTACACAATGCCACAACCATGGCCAATCATTCCTCAACCAAGCATGCATATGATGTGTATGGGAGTGGGCCATGAAGATGAATAGGGGTGCCAATACGGTGGAGATGAACTCTCTACCTAACCATGAAGGGTCTAGGTACTTAACTAATTCTTCATAAGGAATACAACCTCTAGTGGGGGCCCATATACCTGGGGTAGCCCACAAGACTAAGGAGAACAATAGTATAGGCCTAAATAGTGAGATGGCTTAGCAAGGTTCTATGGTGGGCCTTTAACCACCCATAGAAGCTCATGAGCTTACCTTAAGGCCACCAACGTGGACATCCAACCACAATTGGTCCCTAAGAGGTAGCCCATCTCTAATTGATCATGAATCAAGGACCAAGGCCCATGCAACATCAAAAATAAGAAATGAGCAGCCATAATTATACCACAACACTCATGTTGGGCTTCAGAAAGGGCGGCCCAAGGCCTACCCAAAATATGGGTTCAAGGAGAACACACATAACCCAACTCATATATAACACTATGGGCACATAAGGGAAAGGTTAGGGCCCAACATAAAGGCCACTAATCCCATATATTATGGTGGCCTAGTGGGCGGCCCATTGCTCAAACCACATGGGTAATGTCATGCTCTTAGTCAAGTAAGTTGGGCCTACAACTTGGCCCAAGTATAAAGTTGATTTGATGGGCAATCAAGGGCCCATATACTTGTGTAATCTGGCCCACTAACCCAACATAATAGTATAGTAAAATGGTCCAATAGTTCAATAGGTCTATCTGGAAGGTTCCAACCCAATTGGGCCTAAAGAGTTCAACAACTAGGTACATTCATGGACCCAATTAAATTCAACTGTGGTGGCCCTCAAAAGTACATTTATTAAGCCCAAAATTTAAGAAACTAAAAGTATCAATTATCTCCTTTAATACCTTCATAAATGTGGTGGGCCTCACTCCTCAAAATTTCAGCCCAAGTCCAAGCATAATTATGACATGTTGTTGTCCTAAATTTGAGCACTCCATTGGAGTGGGCCCAAGGCCTCTAAAACCCTGAAAATTGATGGCCATGGCCCCTCATCATGCATACAATGAGAGGAAGCGCAAAAATATGGCCCGCAATCAAGAGAAATATTTTTGAATTTTGGTTTTTATCAAGCATATTGCTGAACTGCACAACAGAAAAATTAGGAGTCCAGGCATATTGGACCATTTTTTTGGATGCCCTAAAGGGGTCATTTGAGGCTGAAATTTTACAGAGTGATAATTCCATATGTGGGCCATACCTCCACAAAATTTTAAAATTTTTAGATATTTATAAGTATTTTAATTAGTTTAAACAAAACAGACTGTCCATGAAATTAGACAGACCTAAATGTCCCAACGTGGTGGGCCAGTCTGGCCCTTGCCACGGTGTGTACAGGGGTCCATTGGCCTGAAATTTGGTAGGTGGGTCCTACCATGAGTAGATCACATCCCTAAAAAATTTTAGAATTTTTAGACACCTATAAATATTTTAATTCATTTAGATAAATCAATCTGTCATAAAAATCGGACTGATCTGGACACTATATTATAGTGGGACAGTCCAGCCACCACTATGGTACGTACAGGTGTCCATTGGCCCCCAAATTTTGTAGGTGGGTCCTAACTTGAGTAGGCCACCCCTGAATAAATTTTTATAATTTTTAAACACCTATAAATATTTTAATAAATTTCAGAAATCCAACTGTCCATGGTGGAATGTTGCTGGAATAGTGTAGAAAATCCAGACTGTCCACCTAACTTGGACCATACCTTTGGGACCTCAATCAAGGTCAGATGGAGCTGAAATTTGGGGAACATCAAGATGAGATCCCCACCTTTCAGAAAAGTATATTTGATGGGTATGAATAGTCCCCCAAACAGTCCCAAAATCTGGTCCAAAAACAACCAGAAATTGTCCAGAAAATTCTAGACAGCAACATGTACTTAGATAAAATTTATTATATAGGTTAAATAAAAAGGAAAACACATTAATGGAGGATGGTGTGGCCTTCCTTAGTGGGCCTCACAAATTTCCATGTCATAATCTAAAGCCAACACACCTTGCATGCATTATTAAGGCAGCAAGTAGGACACCCAAAATCAAACAATGGGCAGTTTGGGCATCCCACCTTGCTGAAATTTATGGATGTCCTAGGCCCACCAAATGAGCCACACACATCAGGAAATAAAATGAGAAAAAAAGAGAGATAGAAGGACAATCCGGCCATAGGGAAAGGGCTCCACCACTATTGAGCCCTCCCTAGATCAATCACACCCATACATCATACATAGATTTACATTTATAACATGAATCTTGCACATGCATGGCCTATAATTAAAATGCATGGTGAGGATGCCATCTCCACCATGGTTATAAGGTCTAGATGACCCAAACATAATATGATATGAAAGAAAATGGTCATGATGGGGCCCATAGAGAAAGGCCCCATGCATGGATCATGCATGCATAAGATAGGTCATTAGGCCACAACCATGGGATTGTGTGGGATCTCCACCATTGATTGGTGGGTCCTACACTTCCATCATGAAAAAAAGAAAACATCAAGGCTATAGAAAATAGATTTTTACATCTAAAGGGGCACCCACCTCAAAGATGACCACCAAACTTTCACACTAAGGTCCTTTAGCACCAAGGGAGATGGATCAATGGTGGAGATGAGGTTTCAAGGGTTAGATGGTGGGGGATTAAGGAGGAAGGTGGCTGGAAAAATGGAAGAAAATGGGCTGGAGAAATGAAGGAAAATTTCTAGAGAAGAAAAGAAGAGAAACAGAAATGAGAGGGAAAGAGAGGAAAAATCTTTTTAAAGAAAGTAATCATTAACCTGTGGTGATACAAACAATGTTGGTAGGGTAGGTTAGGTGTGAGTGGTGTGTGAGGTCTTGGTAGTGTGAGTTATGGAGATTTAGGTAGTGTGTGTAATGTATGTTGGAACTTGTGCAAAAGAGGGAGTGTGGGCCACATGCACCACTCCAAGGTGGGCCACATGATCGAAATCAAGGGCCATAGAATGAAACGTACACAACTTATGATCCACATATCAGATGGACGCACAAGACGCGGCATTGGAACCGCGGCAACAATGCGGTTGCAATGGCATAGGTCTCAGCTCGATCCGAGTCGGGTCTACTTGATCGGACTCTAGGATGACCGCAACACTATCTGAGGGTCGCAGGTCGCCAGAATTCGACCGGTAGGACCGCGAGACCATAAGAAATGAAATGCACACTCTCACACACACATGCACATATGTGAACTTGGGTCAGGTCTCACAACCCTCCCCACCAATAAAGAAATTTCATCCTCAAAATTGACTAATCCAAGACAGAATAAAAGAGAACACCACCATCACATAGTAATCATCATACAAGAAAGGCAATACAAACAATCATATATCTATCAATCATCAAACAAATGGAGATAACACTCTCTAATCTCAGCCTCGCGTTCCCAAGACGTTTCAGCCTCCGAATGATGACCCCATTGCACTTTCACCAAGGGAAGGACCTTATTTCTGAGGACCTGCTCCTTCCGATCAAGAATACGAATCGGCTGCTCAATGTAAGAAGCATCCTCACGGACCTCAAGTGGCTGCCAATCAATTACATGAATAGTATCCAACCCACATTTTTTCAACATAGAAATATGAAACACGTCGTGGATCGCGGACAACTCAGGAGGTAAGGCAAGCCTATAGGCCACAGCGCCTACGCGCTCGGTAATCTCAAAAGGTCCAATAAATCTCAGGACGAGCTTGCCCTTCACACTAAAGCGAACCACGCCTTTCATAGGCGAGACCTTGAGATACACCATGTCCCCGACTACGAACTCGAGGGGTCGACGCCGACGATCAGCATAACTCTTCTGCCGGCTCTGAGCTGTGCGCATCCTCTGCCTAATAACATCAATAGCTTCTAACGTCTGTTGCACAAGCTCAGGACCTAAGAGACGGCGCTCTCCAATCTCGGTCCAATAACTAGGAGATCTACATGGCCTACGATAAAGTGCCTCGAAAGGAGCCATGCCGATAGTCGACTGATAACTGTTGTTGTATGCAAACTCGGCGAGGCGCATATGCTCATCCCAATTGCTCGCAAAGTCGATCACACAAGCCCTGAGCATATCCTCTAGGATCTGGTTGACCCTTTCGATCTGCCCATCCGTCTGCGGATGATAAGCGGTGCTGAGATGCAAAGTGACCCCCAGTGCCTGCTGAAAACTCCTCCAAAACTGAGATGTAAACTTAGAGTCTCGGTCTGAAACAATTGAAACTGGGACACCGTGCAGTCTCACTATCTCCTCAATAAATATCCTCACCAACCGGTCCATAGACAAGGAAGCATTACTGGAATGAAATGAGCCGACTTTGTCAAACGATCGATGATAACCCAGATGGTATCGTGACCGCATTGTGTCCTCGGAAAACCTAGATGAAATCCATCGATATGTGTTCCCACTTCCACTCTGGAACGCTCAACGACTGCAAGGGACCAGGGGGTCTTTGATGATCGGCCTTGACAAGCTAATATGTGTCACACTCAGCCACAAAACTCGCAATCTGGAGCTTCATCCCCTGCCAGAAGTACTGGCTCCTCATATCACGATACATCTTCGTAGAGCCCAGGTAGATAGTAAGTCTCGATCGGTGTGCCTCGGTCATCAGATCACGACGCAACTCTAGAACGTCCGAGACACACAACCGGCCCCTGAAGCGTAACCCACCATCGGAACCAATATGCCAATCTGACCGCTCCACGGAGGCGGCCTCTGCTCGGTACTCCTGAAGTGACTCGTCCGTCTGCTGAGCCTCGATCACCCTAGCCACCAAGGAGGGTTGAATCGACAAGCTCGAAAGCTGAATAATGGAAGACTGCAGACCAAACTCAAAGTCAAACTCTGAAACATCCTCGAGCATCTACCACTGTCCAACCATCATATGTGCCACCAGGCCTCGTGGCTGACGGCTGAGCGCATCCGCCACCACGTTCGCCTTTCCCGGGTGGTACTGAAGGTCAAAATCATAATTCTTTAGCAACTCCATCCATCACCTCTGTCGCAGGTTTAACTCGGACTGTGAAAATAGATACTTCAAGCTCTTATGATCCGAGAAGAGCTCGAACCTGACCCCATATAGATAATGCCTCCACACCTTCAGTGCGAATACAACTGCTGCAAGTTCTAAATCATGAGTGGGGTAGTTCAGCTCATGGACCTTGAGCTGACGCGAGGCATACGCTACTGGCTTCCCGTGTTGCATCAGTACAGCACCCAAGCCAACTCTAGAGGCATCAGTAAAAATAACAAAACCCTCACTCCTATCAGGAAGAGTGAGGACAGGAGCTGACGTGAGGCGGTCCTTCAACTCCAAAAATGTCTTCTCGCAAGCGTCACTCCAGACGAACTCGACGCCCTTCCGCGTCAACCAGGTCAGCGGTGCCGCAATACGGGAGAAACCCTCGATAAATCGTCGATAATATCCCGGTAGACCAAGGAAGCTGCGAATCTCAGACGCGTTCGTGGGCTGACCCCACTGACGCACTACATCAACCTTCGAGGGGTCCACAGCGACACCCTCCCTTGTCACCACATGACCAAGGAACTTCATCTCCTCCTGCCAAAACTCGCACTTCTCCAGCTTCGCATACAGCTGGTGGGCACGAAGGGTCTCAAGTACAATCCGCAGGTGCTCGGTATAGTCCTCACGGCTCCTCAAATATACAAGAATATCATCAATGAATACCACCACGAACTGATCGAGGAACAGCCAAAAGACCTCGTTCATCAGCTACATGAATATGGCGGGCACGTTGGTCAGTCCGAACGACATGACCAGGAACTCGAAGTGACCATAACGTGTCCGAAACGCCATCTTCGGAATGTCCTCCTCTCAGACCCGAATCTGATGGTAACCGGAACGTAAGTCTATCTTGGAAAAATACTGCGCACCCTGCAACTGATCGAACAAATCATCAATACGGGGAAGCGGGTATCGGTTCTTGATGGTGACTCTGTTGAGCTCACGATAATCTACACAGAGTCGCAATGAGCCATCCTTCTTCTTCACAAATAATACCGAGGCTCCCCAAGGTGAACTGCTGGGACGAATGAAACCTAACTCCCGAAGCTCATCCAACTGCTCCTGCAGTTCTCGCAACTCTAACGATGCCATCCAGTAGGGGCCCTTTGAGATAGGAGCAGTACCAGGCACCAAATCTATCTGGAACTCCACCTGTCGACGTGGCGGCAAACCCGGAATGTCCTAAAACACATCCGGGTACTCACAAACAACTGGCAGCTGCTTAATACTCTCTGCCACAGAATCCTCAACGACCGAAGCCAAGAAGCTAGATAACAGCTCTCTTCTAGGCTCGGCGACGAACTGAAATACTGGCAAGCCTGGGATATGAAATGTAACTGTCCTCGCAGCACAGTCTAAGACGACACGATGCTTCGCAAGCCAGTCCATACCTAGAATCACATCAAATCCTACCATCGACATCACGAACAAATCGACAGGAAGGAACATCTCACCCACTAACACCGGGCAAGAAGGACAGCGACAGGTCAATATCACAGACTTCCCCATGGTAGTCAAAACGGTCAAGGCCTCGGACACGGACTCCGATGGAATACCGGTCAATCGGTAAAACTGCTCGGCCACAAACGAATGGGAAGCACCAGAATCAAACAAAACATGAGCAATACAAGTAGAAACAAGAAGAATACCCTCAACGAATCCACCGGTTGACGACTGCGGATCCTGGCCTGGCGCCTGCTGCGCAGAATAAAAGCGGCCCTGAGCTAGTAGGGGAAGCAATCCGGAAGACTGATGATCCTGAGTCTGAGCCTGCTGGGCTGCTATACACACTGGACCTAAGGATCAAACAACATATGGATATCCCCTCTGCTGATGCTGCTGCTGCTGCTGTCGTTGCTGCTACTGTCTCTGCTGAGGAGGTCTGCCTGGATGCCTCTGCTGCTGAGGAGGAGCCCTAAGAGCGGCGGGTGGAAGCTGAGCTCTCTGTTGCTGCTGAGGAGGACGAGGAGGAGGCAACTGCGGTGGCCTCTGCTGCTGAATAGGGAGAGGGCACTCACTCCTCCGATGCCTAGTCTGTCCACAGCTGAAGCATACACCTGAAAAGGGGTCAGAAGATGAGGCGACTGGCGGTGTCTAAGATGATGAAAAAGCCACTGTCTGAACCGTGGGCTGTCGAAATCCTGATCTGCCTCTCCGTCTCTACTGACGGTGCTGCCTGGAACTGTCGGCTGGTACTCTCCTCTTCCGGTCTGCACCGGAACTCTGCTCTCTCGACCTTTGGGTCATAGCCCAGTCCTCCTCATAAAATAGTGCTCGATGCACAACCTGGTTGAACGTCTCCAAGCAATGCCCTACAACAAGACTGCGAAGGGCAGGGCATAAACCAGTCACAAAACAACGGGCTCTCATCTTCTCATAACTGGTCAGATGAGGAGCAAATCTAGACAAGGCTAAGAAACGGGCCTCATACTGAGATACAGTCATATCACCCTGCACTAGGGTCTCAAACTCAATCGCCCGCTGGATATGAACATGTTCAGGGAAAAACTTTTAGTCGAAACGGGTCACGAACTCCTCCCATGTCTAAACGAACTGAGGTCCAACCATCCTAGATATAGATGACCACTAATGACGGGCCTCACCCTGAAGGAGATAGGTCGCAAGGGATACTCTCTGTCCTGCAGGACACTGTATAGTGTCAAAAATCCTCTCAACCTCAGTGCGCCAAGCCTCGGCGGCAGAAGGGTCAGGATCACCACTAAACCTCGGGGGATTATGCTGTCGGTACTCTCGGGCTATGGCACTAGCATGAGGTAAGTTAGACCACCTGAAAACCTCAGGGGTAGCTGGCTGATGGGTCTGCAATGCGGTGGCAACAAGCTGCATCAACTGCTGAAAATGCTCAGCTCCTATAGGTACTGTCGAAAAGGTAGGGGCGGCACTCGCCTCAGGCAGAGGCATGGGTGCAGCCGACGTGGTAGGAGCCTCAGTAACTGGAATAGCAGGCTGAGTAGGGGGAATAGGTGGGGGAACCGGAGCAACTGGAGGTACAAGAGCTACGGGCTCAACTGGAGGAACAGGCCGGATCGGGACCTCAGGAATCGGATCCTCAACTACTAGAGCAGGACATGCTCGAGTAGGATGGGTACCTCGGGCGCCTCGCCCACGGGCACCACGACCACGGGCGTCACGACCACGAGTGTCACGACCACGCGACATCGTCTACAAAATAATGATGATGTAAGGAATCAGGTCAGTTACAGGCTCAATACGGAGCGAAAGGAAGGATCTCGGGACACTACTTGTCCCATGTTCTTGGCAGACATGTGATGTTCCCTAAAGTCATTCCAGAATTACTTGCTATGCTCTAATACCAACTCCTGTCACGCCCCTGACTCGGTAACCGGAATCCCAAGGGACCCTATGGCCGGTTTTGGCCGTAACAGCCTCCATAGTACCTCATTCTTGGCTCCTGAGGCAGGTTCCGATCCTGAGATCCTATAAGGAGGATTTTCATTACAGTATAATCATTATCAATATGAGCATACCCAAGATCACAACAAATACATCTGAGAATAACAAAGAAACACATCACAAAATTCACTAAGAATTTGTACTTTTACAATCATCTATAAGGTCCAAAAGGACATACATGAGATAAAAGGAGAAGAGGGAAAGGTCGGCAACACTGGAGTCCTCAAAAGCTCCGCTCTACTCCACGTGCTGCTGCTACGATGCCTGCCTAGAATCTCCTGCACGCATCAATCGTGCATAATCTTATAGAAGCTTAGAGGGTGGTGAAAGTGTGTGACAATGGTGCACAGAAGAATACTAGGAGATACAAGAAGGGAAATGTGCTCAATGGGAAAATCACTAACCTTACCAAGGCTTATCATGAATATGATACAATGAGTACTGGATGTTAAACCAAGGCAATGCATGAAGGGGGCTTGTTCAACCAATGCTAATGCGATGTAAGTAATGCCAGTGCTCATATCCAAATCATAAATCAAGTACATTTCCAATCATAAGGAAATCACTAGGGTCCATTACACTGCTGAATAATTGTCGCTCTACAGACCCCGCACAGTCAAACGAGCATAAGAGACCTCACTACCCGCCTGTGGACAGCCAATCACCAACAAGGCCTGACGGTAGTGGACCCATTAACGAGCTGGTCAGACTCAGCCTAGCAATGCCCACTATACACCAGGCAGGTAAGGCCACACCCCTATCCAACTGACTACACAACAGTGAGAGTCGCAGCCTAACGGTATAAGGCCCTCGTACGCTCATGTATTCCACCCGGTCACGGCGTTGGAGCAAATCCTTGGTACCATGGAAGTTTTGAGAATTTCACCTATGAGCATCGTATGCACCCGGTATGCTCAACTAATATTTCCGGTGTCCACACATACGACCATCCACGAATATCCCTGCGGAGGAAAGGCCCTGATGAAGTAAGGGCAGATATCCACATGCTATGCAATGCCAGATGCATGAATCACACAATCACCCATGCATCAATCCCAAGCATTCATCTCTCAGGGAGATACCAACATGTCCTACACAATGCCACAACCATGGCCAATCATTCCTCAACCAAGCATGCATATGATGTGTATGGGAGTGGGCCATGAAGATGAATAGGGGTGCCAATACGGTGGAGATGAACTCTCTACCTAACCATGAAGGGTTTAGGTACTTAACTAATTCTTCATAAGGAATACAACCTCTAGTGGGGGCCCATATACCTGGGGTAGCCCACAAGACTAAGGAGAACAATGGTATGGGCCTAAATAGTGAGATGGCTTAGCAAGGTTCTATGGTGGGCCTTTAACCACCCATAGAAGCCCATGGGCCTACCTTAAGGCTACCAACGTGGACATCCAACCACAATTGGTCCCTAAGAGGTAGCCCATCTCTAATTGATCATGAATCAAGGACCAAGGCCCATGTAACATCAAAAATAAGAAATGAGCAGCCATAATTATACCACAATACTCATGTTGGGCTTCAGAAAGGGCGGCCCAAGGCCTACCCAAAATATGGGTTTAAGGAGAACACACATAACCCAACTCATATATAACATTATGGGCACATAAGGGAAAGGTTAGGGCCTAACATAAAGGCCACTAATCCCATATATTATGGTGGCCTAGTGGGTGGCCCATTGCTCAAACCACATGGGCAATGTCATGCTCTTAGTCAAGTAAGTTGGGCCTACAACTCGGCCCAAGTATAAAGTTGATTTGATGGGAAATCAAGGGCCCATCTACTTGTGTAATCTGGCCCACTAACCCAACATAATAGTATAGTAAAATGGCCCAATAGTTCAATGGGTCTATCTGGAAGGTTCCAACCTAATTGGGCCTAAAGAGTTCAACAACTAGGTACATTCATGGACCCAATTAAATTCAACTGTGGTGGGCCTCAAAAGTGCATTTATTAAGCCCAAAATTTAAGAAACTAAAAGTATCAATTATCTCCTCTAATACCTTCATAAATGTGGTGGGCCTCACTCCTCAAAATTTCAGCCCAAGTCCAAGCATAATTATAACATGTTGTTGTGCTAAATTTGGGCACTCCATTGGAGTGGGCCCAAGGCCTCTAAAACTCTGAAAATTGAGGGCCATGGCCCCTCATCATGCATACAATGAGAGGAAACCCAAAAATATGGCCTACCATCAAGAGAAATATTTTTGAATTTTAGTTTTTATCAAGCATATTGCTGGACCGCACAACAGAAAAATTAAGAGTCCAGCCATCTTGGACCATTTTTTTGGATGCCCTAAAGGGGTCATTTGAGGCTGAAATTTTATAAAGTGATACTTCCATATGTGGACCACACCCCCACAAAATTTCAGAATTTTTAGATATTTATAACTATTTTAATTAGTTTAAACAAAATAGACTGTCCATGAAATCAGACAGACCTGAACGTCCCAACATGGTGGGCCAGTCCGGCCCTTACCACGGTGTGTACAGGGGACCATTGGACTTGAAATTTGGTAGGTGGGTCCTACCATGAGTAGATCACATTCTTAAAAAATTTTAAAATTTTTAGACACCTATAAATATTTTAATTTATTTAGATAAATCAATCTTTCCTAAAAATCGGACTGATCTGGACACTATATTATAGTGGGCCAGTCCAACCACAACTATGGTACGTACAGGTGTCCATTGGCCCCCAAATTTTGTAGGTGGGTCCTAACTTAAGTAGGCCACCCCTGAATAAATTTTTATAATTTTTAAACACCTATAGATATTTTAATAAATTTTAGAAATCCAACTGTCCATGGTGGAATGTTGCTGGAATTGTGTAGAAAATCCAGACTATCCACCTCACTTGGACCATACCTTTGGGACCTCAATCAAGGTCAGATGGAGCTGAAATTTGGGGAACATAAAGATGAGATCCCCACCTTTCAGAAAATTATATTTGATGTGTATGAATAGTCCCCCAAACAGTCTCAAAATCTGGTCCAAAAACAACCAGAAATTGTCCAGAAAATTCTGGACAGCAACATGTACTTAGATAAAATTTATTATATAGGTTAAATAAAAAGGAAAACACCTTAATGGAGGATGGTGTGGCCTTCCTTAGTGGGCCCCACAAATGTCCATGTCATAATCTAAAGCCAACACACCTTGCATGCATCATTAAGGCAGCAAGTAGGACACCCAAAATCAAACAATGGGCAGTTTGGGCATCCCACCTTGCTGAAATTTATGGATGTCCTAGGCCCACCAAATGAGCCACACACATCAGAAAATAAAATGAGAAAAAAAGAGAGATAGAAGGAAAATCCGGCCATAGGGAAAGGGCTCCGCCACTATTGAGCCCTCCCTAGATCAATCACACCCATACATCATATATATATTTACATTTATAACATGAATCTTGCACATGTATGGCCTATAATTAAAATGCATGGTGAGGATGCCATCTCCACCATGGTTATAAGGTCTAGATGACCCAAACATAATATGATATGAAAGAAAATGGTCATGATGGGGCCCATAGAGAAAGGCCCCATGCATGGATCATGCATACATAAGATAGGCCATTAGGCCACAACCATGGGATTGTGTGGGATCTCCACCATTGATTGGTGGGTCCTACACTTCCATCATGAAAAAAAAAAAACATCAAGGCTATAGAAAATAGATTTTTACATCTAAAGGGGCACCCACCTCAAAGATGACCACCAAACTTTCACACTAAGGTCCTTTAGCACCAAGGGAGATGGATCAATGGTGGAGATGAGGTTTCAAGGGTTGGGGGATTAAGGAGGAAGGTGGCTGGAAAAATGGAGGAAAATGGGCTGGAGAAATGGAGAAAAATTGCTAGAGAAGAAGAGAAGAGAAGAGAAATGAGAGGGAAAGAGAGGGAAAATCTTTTTAAAGAAAGTAATCATTAACCTATGGTGATACAAATAATGTTACTAGGGTAGGTTAGGTGTGGGTGGTCTGTGAGGTCTTAGTAGTGTGAGTTATGGAGATTTAGGTAGTGTGTAGTGTGTGTTAGAACTTGTGCAAAAGAGGGAGTGTGGGCCACATGCACCACTCCAAGGTGGGCCACATTATCGAAATCAAGGGCCATAGAATGAAACGTACACAACTTATGATCCACATATCGGATGGACGCACAAGACGCGGCGTTGGAACCGCGATAAAAATGCGGTCGTAATGGCATAGGTCTCAGCTCGATCCGAGTCGGGTCTACTTGATCGGACTCTAGGATGACCACAGCATTATCTGAGGGTCGCAGGTCGTCAGAATTCGACCGGTAGGACCGCGAGACCACAAAAATTGAAATGCACACTCTCACACACACATGCACATATGTGAACTTGGGTCGGGTCTCACACAGTGGGACCCACTGTGTGCTGTGGGTTTCATCCAGACGGTATGGACGTAGCCAGTAGTGAAGTGTGAACAGTCAATGGGTTGTACTAACTAGCAAAAGAAAAGGTAAAGTAATGATTACTAATATTATATTAATATAATATATTATTTAAGATATATATGGTGGTGGCCCTACGTGGGACCCACCTATTTTGTTTGCAGCAGCAATCACTGCAGCTATGTAGCTGCTGTATTGACGCAGCTAGTTCCGCGGGTCTCACCTATTTCATCCACACCGTCCTTAGACGCTGGGACCCATCCCACGTGTGGGGCCACACTTGATGTATATGCCTTGCATCCAGACCGTCCGTCCAGGACGCTGGATGCTGGCATGCGTTTTAAAATAATAATAATAATGAAATGATATTATATATATATATATATGTGTGTGTGTGTGTGTGTGTGTGTGTGTGGTGGGACCCACCAGACTGTCCAGCGTCTAAACGTAGCCCCACCTTGATTTTTGTATCTAGTCTGCATCATCCAGATGTGCTGGACGGTGGTAGCCAACATGATGCATGTACTGTAGCCACACCGTTCGTCCATTTCATCTAGTGGGCCACACATGTGGGACCCACCACAAGTTATGTTCTTTAACTATGTCGTCCATCTCTGTGGGGCCTACTGATGCATGTGTTGCATCCAAACCGTCCATCCAATTGACAAGCTCATCTTACAGCTTGAGACTGTAAATAAGACAAATCTAGTTATCAAGTGGGCCACACTTCCAGGAACAGTAGGGATTAAATGTCCACCATTAAAACCCTTATGGGGTCATGGAAGTTTGGGATCAATATGAAATTTATTTTTTTTCCACTTATTTCAGGTATCCGTGACCTTGTGAATAGATCAGATGGAAAATAATTGTTATGGTGGGCCTTGGGAATTTTAACGGTGGAGATCATTATCACTAATAATATTTAGTGTGCGGTCCAGATAATTTTTCGATATAATTTTAAAAAAAATGCTCTAAAATGATCCCTAAGAATAAATGAATGGTGTAGATGGTGCGACCCACTTGATATATGAGGCCCAATATTTATGGCTCATGTGCTAAGGCCCATTATGATGTATATCCAATTGTCTGTCTATGGGCTCCACCACCTACTTAGCTGTTGTTTAACGCTGGCAGTTCTGTGGGTTCCACATGAGGTAGGTGTTATACCTACACCATCCATCGGTGCTAGATGCACCTGTAATATGCATGCCATCCACCACCGTCCAGCAAGGGATGGTGGGGCCCTAATATGATGTATGCGCTTTGTCCACGTGTCCAGCATCTGGACGGTGGACCACCTTAATATGTGTATTATTATCCACACCATCTAAATAGAGCTGGACGATGCTGGAAAATTTAGACGGTGGTGTGGACTCCACCATGATGAATGTATTTTATGTCCACGTCATCCATCTGCCGATCCCACCTTGATGTATGTGATTCATCCACATCGCCCAACCCTGATCGACGAGCACTGTGCAATCACAAGGTCCACCATGATGTACATATTTCATCTATGTCGTCCGCTTATGCGACCCACCTTAATGTGTGTATAGCAGGCACATTATCCATCTGTTAGGGCCCATTTGATATATGTAGGGCCCACCTCGACGTGTTGTATCTGAAGTGCCCATCCATCTTACCATTAGGGCCATAGGCCCCATTATTTTGTGAGATCCACCATGATATACATTTGTTATACACACACTGTCCATTTATTTTTAGGCCGTAGGCCTCATTACCTTGAGAGGCCCACTTGATGTGCATGAGGACATTGGTGCGGCCCATTGATGCGGTCCACTTGTTGTATTTAAGGCCCATGGGTTACGACCCATTAAGATGTACTAAGGCCCATGGATCATGGCTCGATCTAAGGTTATGAGGCCCATGTGCAGGGCCCACCTATTGTGTATATGAGGCCCATTGGTGTGGTCCATTAGTGCAACCCACTTGTTGTATATGAGGCCCATGGTGATGCATTTACGACTCATTTGATGAGGCCCATTATGATAGGTTGGAGGCCCATGGGCAAGGCCCATTATGATTTATTCAAGGCACATTATGATGTATTTGAAGCCTATGGAGGTGGCCTATTGTGAAACATTTGAGGCCCTTATATGAAACTTAACGCGATATATGAGAGGCCATGAATGAGACCCAATGTGATGTATATGTGGCTGTTACATTGTGTATGAATCCCTTATGTGGGACACTCCTTAGGAGCAATGTTGGTTAGATGTCCACATTGATGGACAATAATGGTTAAAAGTCCTCATTGTAACCTTCTCTTAGGCCCTTTCTTAGGCCTATTCTGTTTATCGAGGCCGATTCTGATTATCGAGGCCGATTGTCGAGTCCGATTATTAAGACTGATTATCGAGACCGATTTCGATTGTCAAGGACGATTGTTGAGGCCGATTTTGATTGTTGAGGCCGATTCCGATTCTGATTGTCAAAGCTGATTTTAATTATCGAGGCTGATTATTAAGGCTAATTGTCGAGGTCGATTATTGAGGCCAATTCTGATTGTCGAGGCTGATTCCGATTTGTCGAGGCCGATTCTGATTGTTGTGGCTGATCATCGAGGTTGATTCTGATTGTCGAGACTGATTCTGATTATTGAGGCCGATTCTAATTGTCAAGGATGATTTTGATTGTTAAAGCCAACCACCGAGGTCGATTCTGATTGCCAAGGCCGATTGATAAGACCCAACTTGATGTATGTGCGGCCCGTATTTAAGGCCCATTGTGATGTGTATTCAACTTGTGTTGAAGGCCCATTGTGATGTATATGAGGTCTACGTGATGAGGCCCATTGTGATGCATTTGAGGACGAGGCGATGGAGCTCATTGTGATGTATATTAAGCCCATGTGAGAGGCCCATCGTGATGTGTATTAAGCTCTTGAGCGAGGCTCATGGTGTTGCATATTAGACCCTTGTGTGAGGCCATGGGTCCACCATATGTTAGGCTTTATGTAGGTCATTCCTTGGAGATAATGTTGATTAAATGTCTACATTGTCGAGGTCGATTGTTGATGCCAGTTATTGATACCGATTATGAGTATGTGACAGCATAGCATCATGATACATACACATACGCATCATCTGCATATTTTTTAAGAGGTGTGGTTAACTATTGCATATGTCATTGGGCATGTTATTATGAGACTCCCTGATATGTGGAGGTTATCTCACATGAGTACATGGTATGCGTGGGATTGATGCATGACTGGATTGTATGACTCATGCATCTTGTATTGTGTGTTGTGATTACTATACGATCTAGCGACATCAGGGCCGTAGCCTCCATAGACATGTCGTGGATGGCCAGATGGGACACCGAAAATCTGTTACTAGCATCGGGTTGCCATAAATAGCCCTAGATGAAAATCTCTAAACCCTCTTGGTATCAGAGGACGCCCCAACTTTGAGACCGAGTGGATATATGAGCGCCCGAGTGCCGAAAACTAGAAGGCAACGTCTTCCATTGTGTTGTAATCGGTTGTGAGGGGGTGTGGCCTTATCCGCTTGAGGGAATAGTCATAGTTAGGCTAAGTCTGACCAACTCGTGAATGGGTCCGCTATCGATGAGTCGGGCCGATATTAGTAGCGGATAGTGAGGTATCTTCCACTTACTCAGTTGTGCACTTGATAGGACGGCAAGCTGGTGTGAAGTGTACTAGACCCTGATGATGATCCCAGAGATATATAGTACTAATTCATCGAGCAGGAGTTGTATACTCAGCATTATATTCATTCATTCCTTCATTCACTATCCACTCGGGCTGGTGGTGAACTAATTATTATGTGTACTTTCACAATGGTCAGGATTTTGGTTGGGGCGCGTGACTAACCTGAGATAAGGAGTTTATCACATTGAGTCTGACTATCCAAATTTAGGTATGGGACTAATTTGGATAGAAGTCTCTTGTGATGGACCCCATAGCCTGTGATACTACGTACTATCTCCCGACTTCACACTCCGATATGGTCATTCCATTTGTACTATATATCACGTTACATCCACGACATATAGCATTTTGGGTTACTATATTTCTACATTTATATAACCTAGATAAGACTGATGGTATTCGTAGATCTTTCGAATTGTATATTGTATTGCATCCTCAATATCTGATATCTGGTTCATTATGTTTCAGCATTACATAGCTGATTTACATTACTTTCTCAATATATGACATTGACTTGCTATGTCTTTTCATCGCATATCCTAGATGAGGTTGATAAAATTTTTATGGACTCGCAGTATTTTTGCTTACTCTGATATCATATGATTCATGTCAGTAATTATGATATTATATGATTAAGTCATTGTATTAAATACTTGACACTTATCTTATGCACACACTTACACCACCCTTTAAGCTTTCTATAAGCTTATACATGATAGATGCGTGCAGGTGACTATAGTAAGCAGTCAAGCTGGTGCGGGAGCGTATGGCAGAGCTTCTGGAGATTTTATTTTATGCATGTATTTCCTTTTCAGTATCGTACTCAAATGATTATATTAGTGGATATGTGGTGATGATGTTGTTCTTATGATTTAGGTATACTTGTGGTTATGCTTCTTATGAAACAAATTCATATTGAAATTTTTTTTGTAGGATCCTAGGATTAGAATCTAGCATATGAGCGCTGAGAGCTGAGAATGGAGTACTACGGAGGCTATTGACACTGGATTCGACAATCAAAAATTTTGTGAACCCGATTTTCGAGTTTGGGATGTGACATCTTTTATCTCGAATGTCCCTGATAATTAAGTCTTTAGCATGACAATTTCAAACATATCATGACTGACAATCAACATATCATTAACATTCAATACTAAGATGATGAATTTGCTATCACTTAGTGTCTTGTAATAAATAAAGTGATCGTATTTAATTCGAGTAAATTTCTGACTCAATATGAATGAATCAAATTTTTTATACCACAGCCTAGGCGACTGTTTCAAGCCGTACAACGAGATCATTAACCTACAAACATTGTTCTTTGCCCCTTTAACTTTGTAACCTTTTAGTTGCTTCATTTAGATTTGCTCTTCCAACTCCTCATACAGGAATGCAGTCTTGACATTCATCTATTCCAACTTGATATCGTATTGGAAAACTGTCACACCCCAAACTCAGAAATCAGGCTCACAAAATTCTCAATCAGAAAATCTGGCACTGACAGCCTCCATAGTACTCCATTCTTAACTCCCGGCACCCATACACTAGGTTTCGATCCTGAGATCCTACAATGAGGATTTTAAACATGATTTTGATTCGGTATAAGTATAACTATAAGCATAACCCACGAACAATAACCATAAAAACACCATTACACAATCCATTATGATAAAAAACTTTGAGTACAATGCATATGAAGAGAAATACAAAATAGTGATAATAACATAAACTCTCGAAGTTCGACTGTATGCTCCAACTGCAGCGAGACTACGGCTGCGTCCCAGCGTCACCTGTACGCATCAATCATGAATAAGCTTATAAAAGGCTCAGAGGGTGATGTAAGTGTGTGCATAGTATAAACGTGCTCAGAATGTAATGCCAAAGTAATGCAAAATCATGCTGATGAGTACATGAATGCAATCAACCATATCATGGCTATGCAGTGCAAGATATGAATGTTATCGGCCATATCGAGACCATGTGATGTGAGATGCAATTCAAGCATGCCAATCCTCATCCAAATCCTCATATAACTTATCAAATATCAGTATAGTTCTCATTCTGGATAATCACCAGGGTCTAGTACACTCTACGCCAGCTTGCCACCCTTATTTGAACGCACAACTAGGAGAGTAGAAGAGACCTGACTATCTGTCTGTCAATATCGGGCCCGACTCATCGATAGCGGACTCATTCCTCAAGCTGGTCAAACTCAACCTAGAAATTTCCCTCTCGGTAGGTAAGGTCACACACTTTTCCAACCGACCACGATATAGTGGGAGATGCGGCCTACTAGTATACAGCCCTCATGTACTCATGCATCCACTTAGTCTTGATGTTGGAGTCATCCTCTAGTACCATTGGATTTAAGAATTTTCACCCAGGGACATTTATGACACCCCGACGTTAGAAACAGTATTTCTGGTATCCAATCCAGCCATCCACGATGTGTCTGTGGAGGCTATGGCCCTGATGTCACTAGGGCATACAATAATCACAATAACACAAATGCAAGTGCATGAATCACTCTACCAGACATGCAACAATCCTGCGCGTACCACGCGCTCATGAAGGGCAACTCCGCCTACCGGGGATCCCATAAACAATCTGCCCGAAGACATATGCTATGATCAATCACTCCTCATATCAAGCATACATATGAAGCGTATGAGCATGAATCATGGATCTATACTAAACATGTTATATGGTGATGGACTCTGTTCATAATGAAGATGGGCCTAAACGGGCTATACACTACAAGTATGGGCCTATCAATGGGCCTTAGGGAGAGTGACAATGCAGACATTTAACCAACATCATCCTTACAATGTGGACATCAAACCATTATTGCTCCCAAGGCACGACCTGCCATGAACATCATTACATAAACCATGGTAGAATCACACATTTCAATGGGCCTTATGTATATCCCGTTGGGCCTCGACCCAAGAGCTCCAAATACATCAAATGGGCCGCATCATATGGGCCTCATATATATCCATGTGGGCCTCAACATTGGACCTCATATATCACATCAGGCCTAGTCAAATGGAACGAAACAATGGGCCGAATCAACTACGCCAAGTCGAATGGGTCAAGTTTAAATAGGCCGAACCCAACTCATTTATTTTTAGAAATCAATATATAAAAAAATGAATCGTATCAAAAGATCAACTGGACCATACAATAACTAGCAGTGGAGATAATGATTTTCCATGGTTAAATTCCAGTGGGCCCCATCATAGGGTTTATTTCCCATCCAGCCTATTCATAAGGTCACAAAGACCTGGATTTAGAGGAAACACAAATATCATATAGGTTCAAACTTGGTAGCCCAAAGGTTTAATGGTGGACGTTCAAATCCACTGCTTTCTATAATGTGGTCCACCTGATCCTAGATCTGTCTTATTTTTATTCTTTTAGTCTCAAGCCTAAGAATTATCTTTTAAAATGGTTGGACGGTTTGGATGCAACACATACATTATGGTGGGTCCCATAGATGGACGACATGGATGAAACAGGTGGGACCCAAGGAACTTGGTGACGCCATGCACACCAACTATATAGCTGGTGTGTGGCACTCCAACCAATCTGCCTCATAAGGTGGGTTCACACATGTGGCCCACCATTCCAATAGATGGACGGACGGTGTGGATGTCTACAATACATACATCAGTGGGTCTCACGTGGGGACCACCATAATGTTTATTTTCCACCCAATCTGTTGAAAAGGTCACACAGACCCGTATGAAGAGGAAAAACAAATTTCATAATGATCCAAAACTTTTGTTACCCAAAAAGGGTTTCAATGGCAGACGTTCAATCACACCATTCCCTGTGATGTGGGCCACCTGAGTTCTAAGTATGGCTGATTTTTGGGGTGGCCCACAGCCAGAAGGGGGCCCTTAAAATTCCTGGTGTGGATATTTCACACACATCATGGTGGGACCTGTAGTGGGGCTCATGGACCCAACGTCCAAGCAATAGACGCTACTTGTTGCAGTGTCCTCTGGACGCTGATAGCAACAGCGTCCCTATTCACTTTTTTTTAAAACGAGTTTTTCAAAGGTTTTCATAGGTAGGGCCCGCATCCGGAAAATCCAACCCACCCATTGGATTCCATGGCTAGAGACAGTCTAAATGAGCCCAATATTCAATGTGTTTTGGTGTGAAGAAACATCAAGGTACATTTTAACGGTAAAATCACTATTTCCTATGGTATGACCCGCCCGATAATTGGATTAGCCTCATATTTTGGCTCAACGTCTAAAATGAGCTAAGAAATAGGATGGATGGTGTGGATTTAATCCATACATCATAGTGGGGCCTGGATGAGAAGTCCACACATGACTGTTAGCCACACACCACGTTAATTCACACCTCACTGTTACTCACACACACCACGTCAGTTCACACTTCATTGTGGAGTCACGTCCAGCGTCCCTAGACGTTGGACAGTGTGGATACAACACAGGCACCATGGTGAGTCCCACATGTACGTGGCCCACCTGATGGGTCTGATATTTATGTTTTTCTCATCATCCAGGCCCACTGGATGACCTGGATAAAACAGATGGACAACATCGATAAAATACATCCATCATGGTGGGTCCACGATCGGTGTGGATCTATTAGGCCGCTCCCATTACAAGAGAGAGAGAGAGATCAGTGAGAAGGGGAGGGACCCCGCCACTATGGGCCCTCCCTAAATACACAACATACATTAAGATGCGTCCCACCATATGTGGACCCTCAAATAACAAAATTGACGGTTAGATCACCCACCTATTGGCCTTCTTCTTGCTCTCTTAGGCTCCTTAACTTTTATGCTCAACTTTTGACGATTTATGGTAGAATTTTGATTGTGAAGATGAGAGATGAGAGGGTAGGCCACACTTGTTGTTTTAGGAGAGCTTGGGAAGGCTTGGACATGGGGTGTTGCTTGGGAGGTTTGAGAAATGAGAGAGAGAGAGAGAGAGAGAGAGAGAGAGGAGGGGGGATGATATGGATGGGTGTTGTAAGGAAGGAATGGGGAGGTGGCTTAGACGTGGGGTGTTGTAAGGAAGGGATGGGGAGGTAAGGTCTTGTTTGAAACTTTTGTAAAAGAGGGATGGGTAGGGGAGAGAGAGTTGACTTTATGGAGAAAGAGGGATAGGTGTTGGTAATTGAGGTATGGAGTGTACTTGACTTAATTGATTGATTGATTAATGGGTCATGTTGTAAAGATTCCCTAGAATTTTGCAATGCGCAGCGTTTTCTTCAAAATGAACACGGGCCTATATCTCCTGGCCTAGGTATCGGATCGGTGCGTGAGTTACGTCGTTGGAACTGCAGCGACGGCATGATTTCTTCGGTACAACTTTTGCGTCGAGTCAACTCGGATATGTAGGACTCGACTTAGGTTCGCACGCAAACACTGGATACAGGTCGAGGGTTGCTGAAATTCGACCGGGAGGACCGTGGAAGCCTACGGAACAGTATGATCAAGGATATGGGTCTTACAACAACCAACGCCAACATGAATTCGATAGATACCTGCATCAGAAGATGTCCCTATGCCACCGTTTATCTTTCTCATGGCCTTCTCTTGAATGAATGAGATAACGATGTCCACACTCAGGATCTTATTTTCGGTGCATAATAAATCTCTGAATGACGCATACGATGTCGAAAGAGAATTTAACAATATATATGTCTGATTTTTATCTTTGACCACTTCCTCCATGTCTAGTAACTTGTAAATCAATTTATTAAAACTACTGATGTGGGTCTCCACATCTCCACCTTCTACCATTCTGAAGTTAAACAACTGCAACTTCAAGTGTAGGCAATTCTCAGTGGACTTCCTCTAACTTTACTAACAAACTCGTTGTGGTTTTCTCTCTTAGAACATTATAGAGAACCTCATCTGTAAGACATAATCGGATAGAGGATAAGGCATTTTTATCAAGAATATTCCAGTCTTCATCAATCATAAATAGTGGTCACTCCTCAAGAGCCCTATCTTCGCCCTACTTAGTTAATAGACTAATCATTTAACCTTTCATAACTCAAAATTATTTTTCCTTGAGTACTTCTTAATATCATACTTAGTATTTTCCATTGTGAATAATCCTTCAGATTTAAGCCTGCACCCCAACCTGGCTTTGATATCACTTGTTGGGTGATTGCAAAAGCACACAGAGATGAATCTAGGATAACAATCCAAAAGCACCAAGCAAACACAAAGAGAAAACAATGATTTAACGTAGAAAAACACTTTTGGGGCAAAACCACGGCACAAAGCAACAAATAATTCACTATGAAAGCAGAAATTATAAAGAGAGAAGGCTTACCCCATTCAAACAACCTCAAATCTCACCCTTTGAAATCCTATAACTATTTAAAAACCCTTAGAATACCTTTTAATTCCGTTTACACCCATATATATAGCCTTGGAAAGAATCCTAAATAAAATTGGAAACAAATCTCGCAAATTCACAATTTTATGTAAAATTTGCACAGAATCTGTTGATGCCATCAAAGACTCATAGATGGCATCGAAACTAATCCTTCGATTACATCGAACATCTGTCGATGACATCAAACTAACACCTCAAAGGTCTAGAGAAAAAACATGATTTTTCATAAATTCTCAATGGGGCATCGAACACTCATCAATAACATCAAAAAAGTGCCCAATTTGTCTAGTGGCCAATTAAAGAAAATCCAGAAAACATCGATGGGATCGATAACTGTTTGATGTCATCAAATGTGACATTGACCAAACTGTTGATGGCATCAACAGACCCTATATCTGACTTGATTTAAGACATCAAATACAATATATGCATGGTAAAAGGGCATTTTTAGCCATTAGATGCATTAAATGTAACTAATGTTGGAAACACCCTATGGTTGAGAGGGGTTCTTGGTTTTGGTGCAAATCTCATGCATGTATGCATAAGCATGTCCTAAGCATAAGCATGTCCTAACTCTTTATTTAATGTTATTTTCAAGTAAGGGTTGTTGTTAGGTCATTCAATTATTGCTCTAGTGGGGGTCTCCATGGATGGTCCATGCCCTTTATAAATAAATAAATAAATAAAACCAACTAAAGTCTTTGAACCTCCACTTTGAATATGAGCTTAAACTCCATGATTTTCTAGAGATTAAACTCAGCCTTATTGGTATATTCTTTGCCTAAATTCTCTAGCAGATTCATGTAAGTGAATCCCCTAGTATTACAACATTCTATCATTTGCTTATTTGATTGATTAGCGTAAGATTTGATCTTTCCCTAGAGTGAAAATTTCAAGTCTAGCTAGTTGTGTTTAATTGGATCTAGATTGGGAGCACATTTAGGCTACACAAATTAGTAAGGTAATTAATCTCTTAACCCTTTCCCTTGAACTTAATATGAGTCGATTAATGTTGAATGGCTAATTTGAATGTGGAAAATTGGATTTTCCTAATGTTCCACATTTGGATCTTTTGCCATTGTGCATTAGAACCTATTCGATCATAACCACTGATGTGTGGTGTATTAGGTGTTATCAAGTGTTTTAAAACTCTTAAAATACTCTTTAGTCAAGTTGGAAGAGAATCCACACCCAAATTAAGAATTCACCCTTCAAGCTTTCCTTGATTAGGATAGTTAGGTTTGGTTCCTTTGAATTGTTAATTTACTTAATCTAGTGCTTAAGCTTAACTTATATGTATCATCTTTTAGTAAGTTAATTATAAATGTTAATTTAAGTTTGTGTAATTCTTTCCTTAAACTTATTGATTATTCTTGTTGCTTTACATACTCTAGATATCAGATTGAGTATTATTATATGTATAGACTATAACATGTTTTAAGTTATTTATTTATAAAATTTGTGGATCTAATTTAAATGTGAGTAGAGTAATTTACATATAATTGGTATTGATGATGTATGTGAAATAAAGTGATGGTTTATATGTATTTTGGATATTGAATTTGTTGTGTGGTTTGTTTCACCATTTGAAGATTATTAGATGGTATTATTGGAGGTTCCTCAATCTAGTGGCCATTTGTAAATGGATTAAATATTATTTGGTCATAAACTTACCATCTTGTGGATTATTTGTGCTCTTAAGGCTTATGAATTGCATTCTTTTATTGTGTCCTTGAATGGACTTGTGCCAATATGGCTTGGTGGGAGGATTATTATTGTTAAAAATATACCTGAACTTGTGATGATAATGTTTACATCTTAAATCATGAATAACCATTAGTAGTAGAGGTTTATATAAATGGAATGAATCTATTATATTACAATCACTACTTATAACATTTTGAGTGTATTTTAATTTTATTTTCTAAAGTCTCATCAACTAGGGACAATGGTATAGGACATTATGCTCGAGTTGTCGGCCTATATTAGGTGACAACCCCTCATAATGAATCTTTTAACTTTTTTGATGTGATGTTTGTAAATTGGACTAATAACAATTGGATTAATTACGTATACAAAGCATGTGGGTGTTATCAGGTGCCGGATTAACTATTTGAAAGACCAATGTATTGTTAGAACAACTCTTATTGCATTTAGAATGGGTCTACTATTTGACAGACTCATTCTCTTACACAAAGAGGCTAACTATTTGAAATGTCCATTCAATTGTTCAGCTGGATGTGCATCTCCAGGCTAATTGCATTTCATGCATACATGCATGAATCAAGATTAATTTGGCAAATGAATATTGCAATTGTTCTATTATATTTGTGATGAGTGGGTTATATCTTCTTGTGTTATATATTAAATTGAAATTTGGAAGAGTAGTTGTTTATGTTATACTTGTGAGATGTGGAGTGTATCTTCTTGTGTGATGCTTATGAATTTTAGTTTGGATATTATAGTTTCTTGTATTCTACTTGTATGTTGTATCTTCTTGTATTCTACTTGCAAAGAATAAATTGTACCTTCTTATATTTTATTATGTAGTGTAGATTGAATATTATATATTCCTGAGTGTCATTTGAATACTATTCTTAACTATTGTGATGCCTTGGTAATCTTGGGGGGTATATCTCACTGGGATAACAATTGGCACTATCAAAACGTATTCAGTTGGTGTAGGATATGCAAATGATGTGTAGGTTAGCACTCACGTGGAGAACAAGGAGATGTCTGATCTTCCTGCTTAAAATTATTACTTTTTAGGTTTCTTTCATAATTGCTTTAGTACTTTCTTTTGTATTTTTGTATTTAAGTTATTGGTTTGTTGTAACACCTAGTACTTTCCAATAGTCGGGTGTTACCATGATGACCTTGAAATATTTAAAATTTGGGACCAATCATTATATCCACCGTTCATTAGACATAGATCCCTTAACCTAACAATCCACAACTTGATTTCTCACTCAAAAGGGAGCCAAGGACATTTAGACCATTGATGGTCAAATTTGAAATGATCTAACTGTTAAATTGTCAATAGATGTTAACTAGATGCCTTTCAATAGTCATAAGACTATGAACTAGAAATTTAAGCAGATCCCACTATCAGATTGTTAGTATCAATGATTGATTATCAAAAGTTACACCAAGTAGTAGTTTCAAGCATCTGATCCATGAATTATAGGGCCATTACACTCAATTTAACGAACCATCACTCTAATATTTTGATTGGACTCTAAGATCATCAAATCTACTAAAGATTTCCATATATGCAGGGCTAGAAATCTTAAGAATCACTAATGAATAGATTAGGAAAAGATTTAACCGTCGAATCTCCAATGATCATCGGATATTTTCATTTAGACGCACCAACCCATTATTATGGCCCACCTAAGCTTTAGATCTGCCTGAACTTGAGTCAGAGGTCCCTACTAAGTCCTTTAAAGTGAATGGATGGAGTGGATTCGAAATATATATCACAGTCACACAAGCATTGTGTGCACAAGGAATGGTACACCCGCAACACACCAAATTCATCAACACGGTTTGACCATGTTGACTCGATCAAAATTCAAAAAGAGGATTTTCCTCTCCCTTTCTTGAGGTTTCACGCTAGCAACAACATTTGAAAATTGTCATTCCGTGCGCCAATTGTGGACCACCATCTGAGATTAGATGGATGATCTGAACCATCCATCTTGAAGATCTCTCAAAGCTGACCAAACCCTAACTCATTTCACATGTTTCCAAAGTTTTACGTGTGCACAATTTTGAGCACAAGCTATTAGTGTGCGGTTGATATTTCTAAAAATGGAATTTCTGTTTGTGGTGACAGCATGGAAATCCACACGATCAGCATCCATTCCAAAGGAATCCTAACCCTTAAAACTAGGTTGTTATAATAAGAAATAGAGAGAGAGAAAGAGATAGAGAGAGAAGTCACGGAAAGAATATTTCTGTTATGAAATGTGGCTTCATCTCAGCCATTCAAGCTATTGTAAATCAGGTCGAGTCTAGGATCCTACTGGTTTCCCTAACTGAAAAAGAAAAGAGAGAAAAGGGAGCTGAGAAGAAGAAAGTAGAAAGCAAGAAAGAAGAAAGGAGAAATTAAAGAAGAATATCAGAGAAGGAGGGAGACGCTGGCCATTTTGCAAGTAGCGAGTTGAGTCGAGTTGAGCTAGGTGTGCCTGACCTAGTCCAGATCTTTTCCCCTGCAGCTAGAGAGGAGAGGACAAAGGAAAAGAAAAGAAAACAATGAAGAAAAGAGAGAGAGAGAGAGAGAGAGAGAGAGAGAGAGAGAGAGAGAGAGAGAGAGAGATAAAATCATATCCTCACCACACAGAATCTGGACTGAGTCCACAGTCTAGTTGGGTTAAAACTCAGTGCGGGTCGGGCGTCTGGACTCAAGTCCAGGCTAAATTCAGGCCATGTTTGGCCATAAGAAAGAAAGAAGGAGAAGAAGTAGGAAGAGAAAGGAAATGACAAGAGGAGGAAGCAGTCGGACTGAGTCGACTCACCAAGCTTTCAGGTGAGTCAGGTGGAGATTGGCTGAGTCTAGCTAATTGTTGGAGGTTCCAACAGGGAGAAACAAAGAACTTGAGAAAGGGAAGAAAGGAAAAGAAAGAAGAAGAATGAGAGGGTGAGAGAGTTGCGAGCTGTCGAGTTAAGCCAAGTTGACTCAGTTGGGTCTAAGCAGCCAAGCATCATATGTTAACTGTGTGGGGCTGATTCAGTTCAACATCCCATCATCCGATTTTTCATATCCAAGCCTTCAAGTTCACATCAAAGTAGAAATCAACTAGAGGCATTTCCCCAAATCCCTCATTTAGAATGCGTTCTAATCAAGAGAGAAGAGTACCCACACCCTAAGGTGAGGAATTACCCCCATCGCTTCTTACATTCATTAGTTTCCATATTAGTTTGAATCTAATGCGTAGAATTTTAGATTAATGTTTATATTAATTCATTCCTTATATTCCTATTTTGTGTTGATGATCATGAAGTAATGCTTAAATTCCTATTACTCTAATCCTAAATTTATTAACCATGTGTATAGAATTTAGTCTTATATTCTCTATGTCACATTAGTAATAGTTTTGAGTATAAGTATGCTTCCAATAGTTATGATGTGAACCTTGGAAGTAATATTTCACTTTATCTTATGAATTGTATAATGAAGAGTATTTGTGGAATGTCTTCTTCTGTAAGACATGTAGAATGAACTTTCAATTGTTTCAAATAGTTTAATCACACCTGATATTGAAATGCCGCATTTGTGAGCCCTTATTTGAGCCAAGGGGAATTATAAAAATCCATCTTGAACTCATGTTTGGATGTTTAAGATTTGTTAATGTCTATAATTTGAGGAACAATCTTGCCAAATCTATGAAATGTATGTGGGTACCATGGTGCATAACATCCACGCATAACATGTGAGCTTTACCGAGTGCTTGATATAAGCCACATTCTATTATGTTTACTAAGAATTCTATTATTCTAGTTTAAACTTCAAGATAAGTGCATTCGTGTTACTATGGGCAGCTCTCTTTACATGAGGCTTTTTCGGGTTTTTAGGACCTCCCCGGGTGTATCCTGAATATTTTTCCAGGAGGCTAAATTTCCTTGGGTGCACTCACTACATTGTCTTTTCCATGTAGTAAGTCTACCGTGGGTGACCCTTTCTTTTTGACATGTGCATCCCCAAATCTATGACTTTAGACATACATTCATACATTCATGTAAGTATTCATATTTCTTTGCTTTTATTATGAACTGTTAAGTTGATTAAAACTAATTTAGAATACTATAATATGCATGAAAGCTTTGAGGGAAGTACCCACTAAGTTTATCGCTCACCCTATCATGTGGTTGCACCAAATAGATATAGGTTTGGTGATGGAAGGAGACCCCTCAGTCAGGATCCCAGAAATAATTGAAGAGGAGCTTGATGAAGAAGAACTCTATGCTAGTGTAGTTCAGCCGTTGGAGTTCAATTAATAATTTAGGATTTACATGGTTTCGTTATTCATACTTTATGTTTTATTTAGATTTTGAGGATTGTAACTAAAATCCCCCGTTGAGGGATTTCATTTTGCTTTCACTAAACTTCGTTGTTGTTACTCATGATATCCTTAACTTATGCAATGGTTGCCTTACTTTATGTTATGAAATTTATTATAAATTAGATGTATGGTAGTTCACTTCATTATGTAACCCTCAGCTTCTCATACTCGAGTGATCATCCTCGGGTTATGAGAATTAGGGTGTTACAAGTTGGTATCAGAGAGAGTTTAAACTAACATTGTCTTTGGGAAACAAAGTGAGATGATAGAACTTTGGTGAATCTCCTTTTGAACTAGGAGAGATTTTGAGAACATAAAAACCCAAACTTAGGTTCCCATTATGAACTATTAATTGTCTGGACTCAAAAACCAAACACTAGGTCCTCTTAGAAAATTTATTAGGAATGCCGTTCGGATTTATGATAAATTCCATGAAAATTTGAAACCTTAGTCTCTTTTAAAAATTTTAAGACGAGTCATTTGAACATAGGAACAAGAACTTTAAATTCCATGTAAATTACTAGAATAGTTACTTGAATTTGGAAACTACCTAGGTACCATGAGAAAATAAATTCCAACTATGATATATCTAAGGTCTGACAAAAACATTCCTTGAACTTGACGTCTAGGGAAAACTTTTAGAAATCTAAGATTTAAATTATTATTTTTAGTTAGAAATAACATCTTCACAATGCTCATCAAGTGAAACGAATTTAGGCATTTTAGGAAATTCTTTACCACCATATTGCACATTACATCTAACATAAACACTCCCTAAACTTAAAGAATTGTACTACGTATCACAATCTAAATTCTCCCAATACATCTCTTTAGTTAGAGACAATATTCCTTATATATTCCAGCACCTAGAATTAACTAGAGGAGAAATTATAGAGTTTTGGGTAAACTTCTAACCCTAGACTGAGCATATTATAACTAGCTTTGAAAACCTAGGTGAAATTAGCAAAATTTTGAACTCGAATTTCCATGTAGAAACTTGAATCCTGAAATTTTCAGGCAGTGCACAAGATAATCAAAGTGCTTAGTGAAAATGTGATGGTCATTTAGTTTTGTTTCACGAAAATTTTGAGTACTCGTGTGGTACAAATAGAAAACTTTATGATATTCCTCGAGAGTTTAGAATGATCATGATCACGAACAGATGGAATCATGTTTAGTGAGTATCGCGGTTTGACTCAAATTCTACATCCTATCAAATCACAATGATCTCAGTGCCCTGATCAAGTAGAAGATTGAGATTTACCAAGATTAGAAAATGACACCAGCAAATCTACTATTCTACGCAGACAAAGGATTGATGTATCAAGCTTAAACCTACTACAACCATTTGTTCATGATAGCTCAAACACTAAAAATAGAAAATTACACTATACTTTAGATAGCGAGAAACTATCATTAAAGGTAAAAGAAAATAAAAAGAAAGATATAGTGTTACTACTAAATATCACCTAAATGAACTTGTGAGCCTAATGAATACTATAGGCAATTGTAAAGTCATTAGGCATTAAAATAAATCCTTGGTTTTGAAAGATACTAAAAATATTTCAAAAATTTTTATGAGACACATACATTAGTCAATCTGTTGGACTAGAAATACAAGAGTGGGGATAAAATTAAACAATAGCCTCTTTAAATCCTAGGTATGATGGCATACTTGGCATATCATAAATAGGATATGCCATTAAAACAAGTCTTCCTACTTGTAATATTAATAAATGAGATGAGCTTTATCGAATCTCGGGGACAAGATTCTTCTCTAAGGGGGGTAGATTGTAATGATCCCAGTTTTAGGTACCTAATGGTATACTTTTGTACATACAAAAAAATAATGAATGCTTAAAATCACCACAAATTATATTATATCGTCTCTAATCATAATAGAAACACTAAATTTTGAGGATGAAATTCTCTTTAAGGGGGGTAGATTGTAACACCCCGTACTTTCCAATACTTGGGTGTTACCATGATGACCTTGAAATATCTAAAATTTGGGACCAAATTATTATATCCACCGTTCATTAGACAAGATCCCTTAACTTAACAATCCACAACTTGATTTCTCACTTAAAAGGGAGCCTAGGACATTCAGACCATTGATGTTCAAATTCGAAATGATCTAACCGTTAAATTGTCAATCGATGTTAACTAGATGCCTTCCAATAGTCATAAGTCTATGAACTATAAATTTAAGCAGATCCCACCATCAGAATGTCAGTATCAATGATTAATTATCAAAAGTTACACCAAGTAGCCATTTCAAACATCTGATCCACGAATTATCAGGCCATTACACTCAATTTAACGATCCATCACTCTACTATTGTGATTGGACCCTAAGATCATCAAATCTACCAAAGATTTCCATATAGGTGAGGCTAGAAATCCTAAGAATCACTAATGAATAGATTAGGAAAAGATCTGAACGTCAAATCTCCAATGATCATCGGATATTATCATTTAAACACACCAACCCATTGTTATGGCCCACCTAAGCTTTAAATCTACCTGAACTTGAGTCAGAGGTCCCTACTGAGTCCTTTCAAGTGAATGGATGGAGTGGATTCGAAATATATATCACAGTGGACCCCACACAAGTGTTGTGTGCTCCAGGAACGGTACTCACGCATCACACCAAACTCATCAACACGGTTTGACCGTGTCAACCCGATCAAAATCTGAAAAGAGGATTTTCCTCTCCCTTTCTTGAGGTTTCCCGCCAGCAACAATGTTTGAAAAATGCCGTTTCGTGTGCCGATTGTGTACCACCATATGAGATCAGATTGATGATCTAAACTATCCATCTTGAAGATCTCTCAACGCTGACCAAGCCCTAACTCATTTCACACATTTCCAAAGTTTTATGTGCACATAGTTTTGAGCACAAGCTATTGGTGTGGAGTTGATATTTCTGAAAATGGAATTTCCATTTTGTGGTGATAGCTTGGCAATCCACATGATCACCATTCTAAACACCACAACTGTCCATTCTAGAGGAATCCTAGCCCTTAAAACTAGGTTGTTATAACAAGAAAGAGAGAGAGAGAGAGAGAGAGAGAGAGAGAGAGAGAGAGAGAGAGAGAGAGAGAGAGAGAGAAGCCACGGAAAGAATATTTCCGTTATGAAACATGGCTCCATCTCAGCCATTCAAGGGCTTCTAGAAGCTCTTCCAGAGCATTCGGAGCACCCATTCTAGGGCAACCAACGGGATTTCTTCACGTCGATTGATGTTCTCGCGAGAAACTCGTGAGTGCACGAGTAAATAACTGCAGATGGAAATCCTATAACCCATTGAGAAATGATGATTATCCATTCAAATGGCGGGCCCCACAAGTTTTATAGGACCAATCCAGACCATCCAAGTGCATTGGATTAAGAGATTAACCATCCATTGATAATCCACCATTAACGGCTAGAGTATCTTCTCCATTGGCTGGTGAAATCCATCACCTTGAATGCGACTCGAATTGATGATCTGATCGGTCCATTAGATGGTTAGAACCCTAAAAGTTCATCCCCAGCATCGGATTGGAGCCATGCGAATTAATTTGATCAACAAAACTCAAATTGTAGAATATTACCATGTTGCAATCAATTTTAAAAACCAACATGTAACTAATCTTAGGATTAGTTGCCGTAAACCCTCTAGAAGAGGATTAGAGAGCCTTTATAAACCTATTTTTTTAGGGCATCCGATTGCTAAATATAGAAAATGAAAAGAGAAAAGAGAGGGGCGACACACCTAGTTGAGTTAACTCGGTTCAAGTCACGATATATCGAGCCGAGTCTAGCATCTTACTGGTTTCCCTAACTGAAAAAGAAAAGAGAGAAAAGGGAGCTGAGAAGAAGAAAGAAGAAGAAATGAGAAATTAAATAAGAATATCAGAGAAGGAGGGAGACGCTAGCCATTTTGCAAGCAGCGAGTCGTATCGAGTCGAGCTAGGTGTGCCCGACCTAGTCCAGATATGTTCCCCCACAGCTGGAGAGGAGATGACGAAGGAAAAGAAAAGAAAAAAAATGAAGCAGAGAGAGAGAGAGAGGAGAGAGAGAGAGAGAGAGAGAGAGAGAGAGAGAGAGAGAGAGAGAGAGAGAGAGACTCAGATCCTTGCCACATCGAATTTGGATCGAGCTGTGGTCTAGTTGGGTTACAACTCAGTGCAGGTCATGCCTGGACTCAAGTCTGGGCTAAATTCAGGCCATGTTTGGCCATAAGAAAGAAAGAAGAAGAAGAAGAAGAAGTAGGAAGAGAAAGGAAATGGCAGGGGGAGGAAGCAGTCGGATTGAGTCGACTCACCGAGTTTTCGGGTGAGTTGAGTTGAGTTTGGCTGAGTCCGGCTAACTGTTGGAGGTTCCAACAGGGAGAAATAGAGAACTTGAGAAAGGGAAGAAAGGAAGTAAAGAAAGGAAAAGAAAGAAGAAGAAAGAGAATGTGAGAGAGTTGTGGGCTGTCGAGTTAAACCGAGTTGACTCAGTTGGGTCTGAGTAGCCAAGCATCTTATGCTACCTATGTGGGCTAATTCAGTTCAACATCCCATCATATGATTTCTCATATCCAAGCCTTCAAGTTCACATCAAAGTAGAAATCAACTAGAGGCATTTCCCCAAATCCCTTATTTAGAATGAAGAGTACCCACACCCTAAGGTGAGGAATTACCCCCATCGCTTCTTACATTCATTAGTTTCCATATTAGTTTGAATCTAATGTGTAGAATTTTAGATTAATGTGAATATTAATTCATTCCTTTCATTCCTACTTTGTGTTGATGATCATGAAGTAATGCTTAAATTCCAATTACTCTAATCTTAAATTTATTAACCATGTGTATAGAATTTAGTCTTATATTCTCTATGTCACATTAGTAATAGCTTGAGTATAAGTATGCTTCTAATAGTTATGATTTGAGCCTTCAAGTAATATTTCACTCTATCTTATGAATTGCATAATGAAGAGTATTTGTGGAATGTCTTCTTTGGTAAGAAATGTAGAATGAACTTTCAATTATTTCAAATAGTTTACTCATACTTGATATTGACATGCCGCATTTGTGGGCCCTTATTTGAGCCTAAGGGAATTATAAAGATCCATGTTGAACTCATGTTTGGATGTTTAAGATTTGTTAATGTCTACAATTTAAGGAAGAATCTTGCCAAATCTATGGAACGTACGTGGGTACCATGGTGCATAACATCCACGCATAACATGTGAGCTTTACCAAGTGCTTGATATATGTAACACCCTGAAAATCGGGGGTCGTGTATAAACTCAACTCCTGAGTTCCAGACCGTCACTTATGCAACAAAAATGGTTATGATTCAATGTTGTCTGATTTAAAGCATTCACATGAGTAAAAGTATACCAAAACTGCAATTCATACTTCAGATCCAGTGATAAAAGCAAGCGGAAGACTAAACAAGATATATATCACTGTATGGAAAAACAAAGTAATCTCAACTGTCTCCAAAGTATGACTACATCTCTGAGTCTCATATACATGTACATAACAAAAGAATAATGTTCAAAAAGAAAAGTCCCACTGATGTCCCCTCGATCCAGGTCACCTACGGGAAGCCGTCATGATACTGCATATACGAGAACTCATCCTGGTCCTCGTCATCATCTAGCTCCACCTCCTGGATCTCATCGTCACCTGCAACTACAACAGGGTCTGGTGGGTGTTGCAAACACCATCCCGTAACGTGGGAATGAGTGATCAACTCAGTGGAATCATAGAGCAAAGATTAGCATGTTCACAATTCAATCACGCGATAATAGTAAAGCAGTAAATCAGACAAGTCCTAAAACTGTTGTTAATGCAAGATGATATGACGTGATGTATGCCCTCACCGACGATCACCCTCATACGGCAACATCTTACGACCGCGGCATGCCACACTCCCTAGAGTGCTCCACATCTTCCAGGCACATGCAATGCTATGGTGATATGATTACCAAGTTGTTATTAGTCCATTCAAACAGCAGGATTGGGAAACTAAGGTACCTCCCTTGTATCAATCCCAACACGGATCCTGTCTAGGGTCGTCACTCCTAGTAATCTCATACGATGTACATTTCGTAGGTCACTGCAAGGGCTGCCAGGGCTGTTGCTCGCACTCGTTGCACCGCTCCCCCATCACCTTATCAATACAGGCCTACTGTACTCTACTGCACGGAAGGGTCGTCGCCTCCCGTGAACTCAGAATACGCTCGCGGTCACTACAAAGGGCTCGTCGCCTGATCAGTGTAGGCCGACAGCTAGAATATAGTGTCCCATACCACCACAATCTGCTCACGAGTCTAGGTGCTCACTGGTCACTACGGGGAGGTTTGTGACCCCAGCGTAGGCCGACAGCTCGACCACGGTGTCCCATACCACCATGCCCGGCTCATGAGTCTTTGTGGATCAAGGTACCACGGTTAATAGGGTTTACAATGGTAAGTTCAGTACCCTAGGTTCAAGCAGTTATGTTACATACAAGGTGAACAAACATCGGCCAGTCGGGTTACTTGACGGGCTCGACTAGCGCGATCGCATCTCGAATTGAACGACATGAAGTGCGTAAAACACTTCGCGTGGCCTAACCACTGCCGCCAACTCTCAACACGAATCACGTTCATCGACGCGTCATTCGTGGCTATGACCAGTCAGCCACGAATTCGCTCGGTTACCGACTGCCTGGACTAAGTCAAGTCCCACACATCTATGGAATCACTATAAAAGGTATTGGAATTGAAATACATCATGTGAGCATGTTAGCACATGTTATAACATTCAACTTAAGCAAATCTTCAAGGCATACTTCCCATGCATATTCAACTTAAGCAAATCCTCAAGCACATACATTCAATGCATGTAATGAAATCATGCATTTTATCAACATGTAGAAAATCATCTAGGTCAGCATAATAGTTGAAAAATCAATCACAAACTATCATATAACATCATTTAATTCAATACATACTAATACAAACATTTATACAAACACATACACTACACACTTAAGTCTACATATGGTATGTCGACCCAAAGTGTGCAACTAGGCGAACCTCTTCGCCAAACTAATTATGCACGCATTCCTAACTTCCTAATGCGACAACAAACCATGTCAATCACTTCAGCAAAATATGAATGTAAACAGTACTTCCTACAAATGACTAAAATGCCCTAAATCTCATATTCTTCGTTAGCTTACGAAACGGGAAACGGAGAGCATTTTGTACATGTCAAACGGCGATGCCGTCAAGAATCTACTATTAAACGACATTGAAAGCGTTGGGAACCGTCAATCAAAGCGTCTAAAATCCTCACCTAGTGTCTTGTAGACTCGGGAATTGAAGCGGAGTGTATATGGTTCGTCTACGGCGAGTAAGGAGCCTAATACATAAGATCCATAAGCTACATCGCTATGGAAACAAGAAAAACTCAAATCACCAACTATTTAGGGTTTTTACTTACCTAGGATTGCGGTGGAATCGCCGGGAAAGCGGTAGAGGAGTGTCGCTTAAGCACGTGCAACACGTAGCACAAGTGGCGGGAAGAACTCTCCCACTCTCTCACAATCTCTCACTCTTTTTCTCTCTCCCAAGCTAGGGCTTCTCTCAAATTCGGATGGGAGAGAGGAGTGAGGGTTTCAACCCCTTTTATAGCCTAAAACATTCCCAAAATAGGCTTGGGAACAATGTTTACTTGGTGCCTAACCAAATCGGGGCCGTTTCGGTCCAAAAGGGCATTTCTGGAGGTCCCCAGGCCAGATGCGGTCGGACTTAAGCTCATGCATACTAGATCTAGCATACATCCAGTTTTCAGACCGGTTGGGTTCCCAGATCGCACGTGGCGGCCCAGTTTCAGTTTAACGGTCACCGCACCAAGATCAGGCCTATAAGTCCCGTGATATATAATAGATATTTTTCCTGATCCAAGGGTGTAATTTGGCTGTATTCTGACGGTCAGAATGCTTAATACTGATGCGTCAAATTTGTGTGCCAGATTTGAATTTGAAATTCCAACTATGTCCCTATTCACACTCTCTTCGGTCCGGGCTCAATGAAATAGCCTGTAATAATCGGTTTGACTTGATTTTTGGAATGAGTGTCAAGCCCAGCTAGACGGTCCTAACGGTCTAAGATAGGAGGTATCGGACTTTCAACGTGCGGTCTAGATCCAATACAAAGATTCAAAGTGGTCCAGAGAACAAACCGGCTTAGAGTTTGATCCGAGGCTTTAGAGCATTATAGCACCCTTAGTTCCACTCGCTTCGGGCCTTGTAGAACGTATTTAAAGTGATCAGGGACCATTTCCCAGCTATTTTAACGTTGCACTAGCTAACCTAGTCAAATTTTCCAAAGGAATGAATTCTACGCAAATTCGGGTCGAGTTGGTACTCGAGCCCAAGGATGGATTTTTCACGGGCGTTACAATCTACCCCCCTTAACAAATAATTTCGTCCTCGAAATTTTGTACCTTTTCGTACTCCTCGAGAAGCTGTGGGTAGTTCTTTCTGATCTCGGCTTCTGTCTCCCAAGTAGCCTCCTCCTCAGTATGATGCGTCCATAGTACCTTCACAAGGGGAATCACCTTGCTACGTAGTATCTGCTCCTTCCGGTCTAAGATGCGTGCCGGTCGCAGGATATAAGTAACATCCTCTCCTAACTGCACCTGCTCCCATCTGATGATATGAGAAGGATCAGCAACGTACTTCTTCAGCATAGAAACATGAAATACGTTGTGGACGCTCGCGAGGGGCGTGGGTAAAGCCAATCGGTAAGCTACTGCTCCCACACGATCGAGGATCTGAAAGGGGCCAATGAATCGCGGTGCCAGCTTCCCCTTCTTTCCGAACCGAAGGACTCTCTTCATAGGGGAAACTCGCAAAAACACATGATCCCCGACTGTGAACTCTAGTGGTCTCCGTCTCGTATCGGCGTAGCTCTTCTGTCTGCTCTGCACTGTAAGAAGCCGACGTCGAATAATATCAATCTTCTCTGACGTCGCCTGCACCAACTCTGGGCCAATCAAGCTGCGCTCACCGACCTCTAACCAGCAATGCGGTGCGCGACAAGGTCGCCCATACAGCGCCTCATAAGGTGCCATGCCGATACTCGCCTGGAAGCTATTGTTGTACGCAAACTCCACATATGCAAGACAGTCATCCCAACTGTCCTTGAAGTCCAATGCGCAAGCTCGCAACATGTCCTCCAGGATCTGGTTCACTCGCTCTGTCTGTCCGTCCGTCTGTGGGTGGAAGGCAGTACTGAACTTCAACTTCACACCCATAGCCTCCTGAATGCGAGTCCAGAAAATAGAAGTGAACCGCGTGTCTCTGTCCGACACGATCTCCAACGGAACTCCATGCAGACGCACGATCTCTCTAATATACAATCTAGCCAGCTCGTCTGCAGAGTTCGTAACTCTGATCGGTAGGAAGTGCGCCGACTTCGTCAATCGGTCGACGATCACCCAAATAGAATCATGCCCCTTCCTCGTCTTCGGCAACCCAGAAATGAAGTCCATGGAAATGAAATCCCACTTCCACTCTGCAATCGGCATAGGCTGCAAAAGTCCAGGTGGTCGGCGATGCTCTGCCTTCACCTGTTGACAAGTGAGACAACGGGACACGAACTCAGCAATGTGGGTCTTCATACCTTCCCACCAGTACGTCCTCTTCACGTCACGATACATCTTCGTGCTGCCAGGATGCATCGCGAGTCTAGTAGAATGCGCAGCCTCGAGAATCTCTCGTCTCAAGTCAGGGACATCAGGAACGCATAGGCGGCCACGGTAACGTAAACCCCCATCCATGCCAACTCGCCAGTCGGCGTCATCATCATCACTGGCCTGCTCTCGAAGCTCAGTAAGATGCGCGTCGTCCCTCTGCGCCTCGATGACACGGTCATCGATCGGGGATCGCACCTGAACATGTGCGATGAACTCAAATGGCTCCTCTACGGTGAGTTTCTGCTCAAAGTCTCGCAAAAACTCAACCATATCCCACTCGGCAACCATCAGCGGAGCCGCAAACTCTATCTCCTTCTTGCGGCTCAACGCATCAGCCACAAGGTTCGCCTTCCCAGGATGGTAAGAGACTTCAAACTTGAAGTCCTTCAGCGTCTCCATCCATCGCCGCTGCCTCATATTCAAGTCCCGCTGTGTGAATATGTACTTGAGGCTCTTGTGGTCGCAAAAGAGCTCGAACTCCTCTCCATAGAGGTAATGTCTCCAGAGTCTCAGTGCGAATATCACGGCTGCCAACTCCAGGTCGTGTGTAGGGTAATTCTCCTCGTGCTTCCTTAATTGTCTCGAGGCATACGAAATTACCCCGTCCCTCTGCATAAGGACACAACCCAAACCAACGCTAGACGCGTCAGTGTATATAGTGTATTTAACCCCTTGCTCTGGCAATACTAGCACAGGGGCGGACGTAAGTCTGTCCTTCAGCTCCTGAAAAGCTGACTCCGTCTTATCATTCCAGGCGAACTTCACGTCCTTCCGTGTCAACTGAGATAAGGGTCTCGCGATCTTCGAGAAATCCTGAATGAAGCGCCGATAGTAGCCAGCGAGACCCAAGAAACTCCTCACCTCAGTGACAGAACCAGGCTGCTCCCAGTCCTGCACCGCAGCTACCTTAGACAGGTCAACTGCCATGCCATCCTTGGACACCACGTGTCCCAGAAACTTCACCTCCTGCTTCCAGAAGTCGCACTTCTTATACTGTGCGAACAACTGATGCTGTCTGAGCGTATCAAGGACCAAACGCAAGTGCTCCTCATGCTCCTCTCGACTCCTAGAGTATACCAAAATGTCGTCGATGAAGACAACGACGAATCGATAGAGGAAAGGCCGCAATACCCGGTTCATCAGATCCATGAACACGGCCGGTGCGTTCGTGAGACCGAACGACATCACGAGGAACTCGTAGTGACCAAAACTGGTCCTGAACGCTGTCTTCTGCACGTCCTCATCTCTGACGCGCAGCTGATGATATCCTGACTGAAGATCAATCTTCGAGAAGTACTGCGCTCCTCTCAACTGATCAAACAAGTCATCGATCCTGGGCAAAGGGTACTTGTTCTTCACTGTGAGTTGGTTCAGCCTGCGATAATCAATACACAATCGCAGCGAACCATCCTTCTTCTTCACGAACAAGACCGGTGCTCCCCAAGGAGATACGCTAGGCCGTATAAGGCCAAGCTCTAGTAGACCATCAATCTGCGTCCTCAACTCCTCCATCTCACATGGTGCCATGCGATACGTCGGCAGTGAGACGGGTGTAGAACCAGGAATCAGATCGATAGTGAAATCGATCTCACGTCGGGGTGGCAAACCAGGGATCTTCCTGAACAGATCCCCGAACTCAGAAACAACTGGCGTCTGCTCAAGTACCTGGGCACCAGCGTTGCGCAACAGAGTGGCGTAGCTAAGAATGCGGAAAGGAAGATTTACCCGCACTGAAAATGTGAAAGGCGTGCCCTCAGGCTCGTACACCGTCACCACACGAGCCTCGCAGTCAATCTCGGCTCTCGCTGCAGTCAACCAGTCCATGCCAAGAATGACGTCGAGATATACGAGCGAGGGATCGACGACCAAATCAAGAGTCATCGTCCTGCCTCCCAGATCAAGTAAACAACCCTCACACATCTGGGTGACATCCGAATAATCTCCATGAGCTGCAAGGACTCGCACGCTATCCATAGTAATAGTCTGCAACCCAAGACGTCTGACTACGGCACGCGATATCAAAGAAATCGTGGAACCAGTGTCCACCATGACAAGAACGGGAGTACCTCCGATATGGCCCGTGACCTCGAAGGCTGAATGCTGGAAAGTCGGCGTCGTAGCTGCCTCAGCGGTCAGTGCATGAACTCGAGCCTGCTGTGGCCGGTTCGGCCGCTGTGTCAAGGGCCGTGGGGGCTGTCGAATCTGCGATACTGTGGGTCTGAAAGAGGACTGCGCAGGAGCTGACCGTATAGGCGGTGCTGATATCGCCTGTGGACGTACACGATCAATCTTCTGCGGCGGCGAGAACCCACTGTCCCGCATCCTCGTAAAGCAACTCGGCGCTAGGTGGCCCGTCCTCCCACAGTATGTGCATGATAGATCAGGGCGCCGAAACGGTCCTACTGGCGCCGTGGTCCTGGTAGGAGGATCAATGCGAGGCCTCTTGCCCGCGAAGGGCCTATCTGGCAACTCCGGTCGCGGCCTAGAAGTAGTCGGGCCTCGTGATCGCGCAAGTCGATCCACGTCCTGCTCTGCCCGCATGGACATGTGAACCAACTCCGCATAGGAGGAGAAACTGATACAGCACATCTTCGACCGAATATCCGGTCGCAAGCCCTCCAAAAAGCGCCGTATGCGCATCTGCTCATCAGCTAGAATCGTCGGGACGTACCTGCCCAACTCTGTGAACCGATGCTCATACTCGGTGACCGTCATCGCTGCCTGCCTGAGACGGAGAAACTCATTCTCCCTCTCGTGTCTGTAGGTCTGAGGATAATACTTCTCATGGAAGCGAAACTCGAATGCTGCCCATGTCCATACGAAGTCTGCGGTAACAGTCCGCAATACAATATCCCACCACATACTGGCCTCTCTCTCAAACTGGAAGGTAGCCAGCTCTACCTGCTCTGCCTCAGTACAGTGCAACATGCGCAGAATCTTCGACACTCGGTCGAGCCAAAACTCAGCCTCCTCGGGTCTGTGAGAACCCGTGAAAGTAGGAGGCCGCAAGCGCTGAAATCGCTCCAGAAGGCCCCGTGTGTCGGCAGGGTTCCCCGCAGGGAAAGCAGGCTGCGCAGGAAGTGCTATGCCCTCATCCTGGGCGTAAGCATAGGCATCCTCAGCTGGATGCGCAGGTGGTGCAGGCGGAGTAGATGCAGTCGCACCCCCACCCTGGGCTAACGTCCCGACTATGGTAGTCAATAACTGCTGCTGCTGTAGCATCATAGCCATCATCTGCTCGAATCTATCAGGTGGCGGAGCAGGCTGTGGCGGATGAGGTGCGGAAGTAGATGCGCGCTGTGGCTCTCTAACTGATGGTGTAAACGGCGGTGGTCCATCTGTAGGACCGATAGCAGGCTGAGTCGACCGAACAGTCTCAGGAATCGGGCCCACAGCAGGGTCCGGACGAGTGCCAGACTGAGAGGGAGTCTGATCCATCTGCTCAGACAACGAAAGCCGAACCGTGCTCCTCGTAGTCTTAGGTGGCATTCCCTATATTCAAAATAGGGCGCAACCTTGTCAGTCTCAATTGCTCAAATACACCACAATCATTCACTAAAGAGTCAAAGGCAATCCATGCATTTCAATTAATCAAAATTGTCACAATACAAGGGATATATCCTTACAAGCATCATGACTAGAATGACATGGAAATTAAGACAGTTAAGCAACAGCAACAAAAGCAAAGCACTAGCCCTAATAGGCTTTACACACATAAAACAGAAAATAGCTAACTACTCATAACAACATCAAAGATCGCGTTGCTAGTCGGAGTCTGGCGACGGAGGAGGAGCACCCTTATCCTGTAAACAACACAGGATTGCCTTCAAGGTGCGAGTCACCTTGCCAAACTTCTTCTTCGTAACGGCCTTGGCATCAGCGACCTCTGCTCGAAGTTCTTGGACTTCCCTTCGCAAAGCGGTCTGACTCTCCTCCATCCGAGCAATGCGATCGTCAATAGTAGTCTGCGCAGAAGGAGGAGGGCTCTCGTCAGTATCCTGAGCCTCCTCTTCTGCTTCTTCCTGAGTCTCTTCCTGAACCTCTGCACTAGGTTCTCCTTCGCTTTGATCTTCCTCTTCATCAAAGTCGTCCCCACTATCCCTTTCAAGTTGATTTTCACGATATTGCGACCCAATCTTCATCTTAACCATCGTCGACTCATCGATGGTGTGAATCGATACCGGCAACTCGGGTCCAAGTCTATAGGCAAACTCAAGTGCAATCTTGCAAATGAGTCGGCCAAAGGGAAGGGATTCGGATGTTCTTCTCGACCTGGCTATGAGAACTATCTGCCGTAAGATGAAAGTGGCCATACATACGTTCTCTCCCTGGGCCACCAGAAATAAGAAATCGACCATAAGACGTGTACATTCAATGCGGTTCGTCGACCTAGGATAAACATTGAACGTGCAGATGTGATGCAGCAGACGTAAATCCTCAGACATGTACGTCGCCTTGAGGCTATTATTAGGCTGCCATGGAACCAACTTACCGCACAGAAACCTGGTGCGGCGATCTCGTTCACGTCTAGTCCTCAAATTCTTCTCACTTGGATGTACATCACCTAGAGGCACATTGAGAAGTCGCGCAACCAACCGGACGTCGATCGTAGCCATCCGATCTCTACCAAAAGGGATTTTGAACTGCAAGGGCTCCAAGGTAGGACTCTGGATGCTAGCATAGAAGGCACGAACAGTGCTCACATTAGCACGAGCGCGAGCTTCAAAGATCGGTCCCCAGTGCGCGGCTTCAATGCGTTCGAACAACAGATACTCGCCGAACAATCGCCCATCTACGTCCGCCTCAAATAACACTCTACGATCAGTGTATTCACCATGAGGCATCTCTGATAGGATGGTTCATCCAAGATGTGCATGGGGATCCAAATCCCGCTTTGTACGGCACTCCAGGACTACCGCTGGACCTGCGGCGGCGCTTGAACTTGCGGCACCACCCCGCGGTCTTCTCAATCGAGCAGGGCGGCTCGGCCCAGCCTCGTCTGTTGCAGTTTTCCTCTTACCCATCAAAGACAGGATGGATGAGAGTGACAAAAGACCCAAAATAGCTTCCACGAAAGCCATGGAAAACGCCGAAAATGCGGAGAAATGGCTGCCCAATCTGACAAAAGGAAATCTAGGCGTCGTAGAGGGATGCTTCAAGCTTCCCAAGGCTGTAGTTTCAGGGAAAAATAAGAACAAAAAGATGGAATGGAGCTGCTCACGATTTCAGCACTATTTGGGGGATTTTGGAGCTCCAAATGGGAAAATCTTCAAGGAAAGAGGCTGCCAACACCCAATAAATGATGGGTGGTGGTCGGTTTTGGCCAAGGAAGGTGTTAGAAGTGATTTGGGACGCTAGGGTTTGGAATGGGTCACTGAAAATCGAAGATAGGGTTATGTAGAGGGCTGTTTGTGAAGGAGAGGTGGGATTTGGGGATTTTCGTGAGGTGGGAGGTGCATAGGGGTGATGTGGACCCTATTTAAGGGGGTGCGCCCGAAGGACAGCTCAAACGGAGCTCGCCGGCCGGCGATGCATCGCCCGGCCGGCGATGGCATCGCCGGTCAACTCGCAAGTTGACCGGTGGGACCCCATGGGTCTGGTCCCCCTTGGTCCCAGGGTCCCAAAAAGTCTGGTCCCACCCCTTAGTTCATAGTATTTTGGTCCCTATGAGCCCAAACATGTTTTTGGGGCTTTCCGGGTCCACATCGCAGTCCCGAATACCAAACCATATGATGCAGCATATGGATTTGGGGTAGAAGGATCCAGTACATCTTTCTAGCTCCTTATTTGCTAAAGAAAGTGAAGTTAGAATGGCTTTATGGCCATTTTTTATGAAATTTTACTATTCACTGTAAAATTTGGTGAATGTACTAATTTGTGTTATTTTCACATTAGGTTTGATGCCTAACATGAAATGGATACAAAAGAACTGAAGGTTGAAGTGTTTAGAGAAGGAATTTTGAGAATTTTTGGCAAAACGGGGTTTTTAAGCCCTGGCGATTGATTACTGGAGTCGTGGTCATTCCACGGCCCAAAGATTCACTTTTTCGGTTTAAAACCGCTCATAAGACGTCTCCACCCGACTTCCTACAGCTTAGAAGTGATTCGGGTTGCTTAACGCGACCCGAGATACGTTACAGACTCGATCTTGCGATCGATCCTTATAAACTTCGCCTATCGGCGAATCTGTGATCCTAGAAGTGTTTCTAGACCCTTCTCGCACCCACCTAAGTCAAAGGAAGCGACAGCGTACGTCGCAAGACCATAACCCAGGCCCAGTATACTCTCATTCATGCTCTGATACCAACTTGTAACACCCTGAAAATCGGGGGTCGTGTATAAACTCAACTCCCGAGTTCCAGACCGTCACTTATGCAACAAAAATGGTTATGATTCAATGTTGTCTGATTTAAAGCATTCACATGAGTAAAAGTATACCAAAACTGCAATTCATACTTCAGATCCAGTGATAAAAGCAAGCGGAAGACTAAACAAGATATATATCACTGTATGGAAAAACAAAGTAATCTCAACTGTCTCCAAAGTATGACTACATCTCTGAGTCTCATATACATGTACATAACAAAAGAATAATGTTCAAAAAGAAAAGTCCCACTGATGTCCCCTCGATCCAGGTCACCTACGGGAAGCCGTCATGATACTGCATATACGAGAACTCATCCTGGTCCTCGTCATCATCTAGCTCCACCTCCTGGATCTCATCGTCACCTGCAACTACAACAGGGTCTGGTGGGTGTTGCAAACACCATCCCGTAACGTGGGAATGAGTGATCAACTCAGTGGAATCATAGAGCAAAGATTAGCATGTTCACAATTCAATCACGCGATAATAGTAAAGCAGTAAATCAGACAAGTCCTAAAACTGTTGTTAATGCAAGATGATATGACGTGATGTATGCCCTCACCGACGATCACCCTCATACGGCAACATCTTACGACCGCGGCATGCCACACTCCCTAGAGTGCTCCACATCTTCCAGGCACATGCAATGCTATGGTGATATGATTACCAAGTTGTTATTAGTCCATTCAAACAGCAGGATTGGGAAACTAAGGTACCTCCCTTGTATCAATCCCAACACGGATCCTGTCTAGGGTCGTCACTCCTAGTAATCTCATACGATGTACATTTCGTAGGTCACTGCAAGGGCTGCCAGGGCTGTTGCTCGCACTCGTTGCACCGCTCCCCCATCACCTTATCAATACAGGCCTACTGTACTCTACTGCACGGAAGGGTCGTCGCCTCCCGTGAACTCAGAATACGCTCGCGGTCACTACAAAGGGCTCGTCGCCTGATCAGTGTAGGCCGACAGCTAGAATATAGTGTCCCATACCACCACAATCTGCTCACGAGTCTAGGTGCTCACTGGTCACTACGGGGAGGTTTGTGACCCCAGCGTAGGCCGACAGCTCGACCACGGTGTCCCATACCACCATGCCCGGCTCATGAGTCTTTGTGGATCAAGGTACCACGGTTAATAGGGTTTACAATGGTAAGTTCAGTACCCTAGGTTCAAGCAGTTATGTTACATACAAGGTGAACAAACATCGGCCAGTCGGGTTACTTGACGGGCTCGACTAGCGCGATCGCATCTCGAATTGAACGACATGAAGTGCGTAAAACACTTCGCGTGGCCTAACCACTGCCGCCAACTCTCAACACGAATCACGTTCATCGACGCGTCATTCGTGGCTATGACCAGTCAGCCACGAATTCGCTCGGTTACCGACTGCCTGGACTAAGTCAAGTCCCACACATCTATGGAATCACTATAAAAGGTATTGGAATTGAAATACATCATGTGAGCATGTTAGCACATGTTATAACATTCAACTTAAGCAAATCTTCAAGGCATACTTCCCATGCATATTCAACTTAAGCAAATCCTCAAGCACATACATTCAATGCATGTAATGAAATCATGCATTTTATCAACATGTAGAAAATCATCTAGGTCAGCATAATAGTTGAAAAATCAATCACAAACTATCATATAACATCATTTAATTCAATACATACTAATACAAACATTTATACAAACACATACACTACACACTTAAGTCTACATATGGTATGTCGACCCAAAGTGTGCAACTAGGCGAACCTCTTCGCCAAACTAATTATGCACGCATTCCTAACTTCCTAATGCGACAACAAACCATGTCAATCACTTCAGCAAAATATGAATGTAAACAGTACTTCCTACAAATGACTAAAATGCCCTAAATCTCATATTCTTCGTTAGCTTACGAAACGGGAAACGGAGAGCATTTTGTACATGTCAAACGGCGATGCCGTCAAGAATCTACTATTAAACGACATTGAAAGCGTTGGGAACCGTCAATCAAAGCGTCTAAAATCCTCACCTAGTGTCTTGTAGACTCGGGAATTGAAGCGGAGTGTATATGGTTCGTCTACGGCGAGTAAGGAGCCTAATACATAAGATCCATAAGCTACATCGCTATGGAAACAAGAAAAACTCAAATCACCAACTATTTAGGGTTTTTACTTACCTAGGATTGCGGTGGAATCGCCGGGAAAGCGGTAGAGGAGTGTCGCTTAAGCACGTGCAACACGTAGCACAAGTGGCGGGAAGAACTCTCCCACTCTCTCACAATCTCTCACTCTTTTTCTCTCTCCCAAGCTAGGGCTTCTCTCAAATTCGGATGGGAGAGAGGAGTGAGGGTTTCAACCCCTTTTATAGCCTAAAACATTCCCAAAATAGGCTTGGGAACAATGTTTACTTGGTGCCTAACCAAATCGGGACCGTTTCGGTCCAAAAGGGCATTTCTGGAGGTCCCCAGGCCAGATGCGGTCGGACTTAAGCTCATGCATACTAGATCTAGCATACATCCAGTTTTCAGACCGGTTGGGTTCCCAGATCGCACGTGGCGGCCCAGTTTCAGTTTAACGGTCACCGCACCAAGATCAGGCCTATAAGTCCCGTGATATATAATAGATATTTTTCCTGATCCAAGGGTGTAATTTGGCTGTATTCTGACGGTCAGAATGCTTAATACTGATGCGTCAAATTTGTGTGCCAGATTTGAATTTGAAATTCCAACTATGTCCCTATTCACACTCTCTTCGGTCCGGGCTCAATGAAATAGCCTGTAATAATCGGTTTGACTTGATTTTTGGAATGAGTGTCAAGCCCAGCTAGACGGTCCTAACGGTCTAAGATAGGAGGTATCGGACTTTCAACGTGCGGTCTAGATCCAATACAAAGATTCAAAGTGGTCCAGAGAACAAACCGGCTTAGAGTTTGATCCGAGGCTTTAGAGCATTATAGCACCCTTAGTTCCACTCGCTTCGGGCCTTGTAGAACGTATTTAAAGTGATCAGGGACCATTTCCCAGCTATTCTAACGTTGCACTAGCTAACCTAGTCAAATTTTCCAAAGGAATGAATTCTACGCAAATTCGGGTCGAGTTGGTACTCGAGCCCAAGGATGGATTTTTCACGGGCGTTACAATATAAGCCACATTCTATTAAGTTTACTAAGAATTCTATTATTCTAGTTTAAACCTCAAGATAAGTGCATTCATGTCACTATGGGCCACTCTCTTTACATGAGGCTTTTCCAAGTTTTTAGAACCTCCTCGGGTGTATCCTGAATATTTTTTCCAGGAGGATAAATTTCCTTGGGTGCACTCACTACATGGTCTTTTCCATGTAATAAGTCTACCGTAGGTGACCCTTTCTTTTTGACAGCTCGATGTGCATCCCCAAATCTGTGACTTTAGACATACATTCATACATTCATGCAAGTATTCATATTTCTTTGCTTTTATTATGAACTACTAAGTTGATTGAAATTAATTTAGAATACTATAATATGCATGAAAGCTTTAAGGGAAGTACCCACTAAGTTTATCACTCACCCTATCATGCAATTGCACCAAATAGATGCAGGTTTAGTGATGGAAGGAGACCCCTTAGTCAGGATACCATAAATGATTAAAGAGAAGCTTGATGAAGAACTCTATGCTAGTGTAGTTGAGCCGTTGGAGCTTAATTAATAATCTAGGATTTACATACTTTCTTCATTTAAACTTTATGTTTTGTTTATATTTTGAGGATTGTAACTAAAATCCCCTGCTGAGGGATTTCATTTTGCTTTCACTAAACTTCTTTGTTGTTACTTATGATATCCTTAGCTTATGTAATGGTTGCCTTACTTTATGTTATGAAATTTGCTATAAATTAAATGTATGGTAGTTCACTTCATGACGTAACCCTCAAGTTCTCATACTCGAGTGATCAACCTCGGGTTATGAGAATCAGGGTGTTACATCACTACACTAAAATCGCTGGACCAGTACGGTTGGCATTTTGGTTCAGAAACGGTTTTAAGCCATTTTTTATTTGAAACGGTAATAAACTGTACTGGAATAGTTGATGTTATACGTTCTTACTTTCGTTGTCTTGTTGGTGTGTCCCAATTGAGTGTTGGATCTTCTTATTTCTTATTATTATGGTTTATTGTATTATTTTGAAATAGATGGACGGAATGGATTCTATTAGAACCCTCTAAGTGGACCCCACATGGCCCGATAGTCACATTTATGTAAATCTACCACAGACTATAGGATTATTTTCATCGTCAAAACGCCCTAAATCCTCCAAAACGCGATCTCCCTCTCCCTCTCCCTCTCACGATCTCCATCTCTCTTTCTTCATCTCCCTCTCCCTCTCTCAATCTCCCTCTCATTCGATCTCCCTCTCCCGATCTCAACCCTCTCTCTCAATCTCCCTCTCACTCTCCCTCCCTCACTCGATCTCCCTCACCCTGCAACATCCACCGAGAAGCTACCCTCTTCAAGTTCACCACTGAGGAGCTTCCATCAAATCGAAATCGCTATTACCTTTGAACGTTGATTGCCTCGAAGGGTTCGAGAAATGGTTCCGCATCAACGGTAACAATCCCAATGTGATCGTGGGGGCCCTTGTAGGTGGGCCCAATCGGCAAGATGACTATGTCGATCAACGGTGGAACTACGAACAGACAGAGCCGTCCATTGCCTGCAATGCTCCTCTTGTGGGCCTTTTTGCTAAGCTGAAGGGCATTTTGGGAAGTTCAGGTGAGTGTCCGTACGGTCTACTTAGTGGGAGGAGATTTTTGGGGGTAAAATGGTCATTTTTATTACGGACGAAATGACCATTTTTCCTGTACAGTTTTATTTTGATTCCAGAAGCAGCAGGGGCAAAATAGTCTTTTAACTCGTCAAATTGTCAAAGTCAACGAACTTTCATCCATGCATTTCTTGGAAGTGCTCTATGTTAGCATGCAGCTTCCTCCATCCAAGGGGTCACTTGTATAGGAGATCCAGGAGTAATGTTATAGCAATGCTATGCATTGTCTGAAACATCTGTACGGTACACATGGAGCGTGATGCAGTGGTTAGGATATAGATTATTTGGTGGGCCATAGTTGATGGCGTTAACTCAAAATGATTCATGGCAAACCTCTTCGGGAAGAGTTTTGCAAGGTTGCCATTGATATCATTATTAAAGGAGACACCAAATTGCCCGAGCCGGATATCATTCGACTTTAGACGAAGTTGGAATTGGCTCATTTGTTGCATGACATTCTTGCTTTACTGAGTTCACCGATTAGGGACAATAGTCTAACACTTTTTTGGACAATTCACCTTTTTGGACTGTATGTTTTGATAGTTTTTGTGGACTGCGTCCCAAGTACATCTTGTATAGCTTATTTGATTAGTTGTTTCTATAGACTGGACATGATAGATGTAATGAAGGTTTGTGACAACTGTGTTGATGGCTTCGATCATCACTGCATGGTAAGGAATTATATCACAGATGTAGATTTAGAGTTTTAAGACAATTGCTAGTTTTGATGTAGATTTAGAGTTTTAAGACAACTGCTAGTTTTGATGTAGATTTAGAGTTTTAACATTTCTATATCATGTATATTCGATGGTGGTTAGGTTATTTTGTTTGGCTAAAACCGCATTGTTGTTGCCTATTTTCAGCTTGCTTAGGTACTGAGCCAAATCCAGGATTTCCTAGAGGAGGGATTTTCAAGTATCTGTATAGGAGAGATTTACTTCTCTTGTGGTGCAATTTCAAGCATATATTCAACTGAACTGCAGTAGGTGCAGCCCTAGAACTACAGCAGGTGGAATCCCCTATTGTAGTGAAGGTTAGGAAAAACCTTATTTGAACCATATTCACGAAATAGGTGTCTATATCTATCTTAAAGTGATTGATTTCAAGTATGATATTGTTTCCCATTTATGTATTATCATGATTTAATTCATTTTTCACCTGTGGATCTCCCTGCTATCACATCTTCTTCACTACAGCAAAATTCCATGCATCAACAGTCTGCTCAGCATGCATTGATGTCAGCGGGAGCGAAAGATGCAGGTGCTCATGACATCACTATTCAGCATGTACCCTTCCTACATTCCAAGTTTATTGATATTTAGTTCCTCTCTTTGTTCTCGAAATTAAAATCTATTATTATTTGTAATGCAGATGCTAGCCAGGTGAAAGCAGAAGCCCAACAGCAACAACAAAATTCATCTAATGATTTGACCATGGAACCTGCTACTAATTTTGGAGTAAATAAGAGTCTCATGAATGAGGTTGTGTCCTTTTCTTCCACAATAATTCATTCTCCCATTTTTTCTTCAAATCATCAAGATAATTATCTTGATGATCAGAAAAAATGCAATCTTCTTTCATAAATAAAAACTTTGTTTTAGTGTCTTACCTTATCAGGATTGAGCCAGCTGCTTCCATGTATTTTCTTATTGGTAACTTTCCATATGTTCCAGATTTCAAAATATAGTGTGGATGGTCTTGTTTCGATAAGTACTGTTAAGCTAAAGCTACGGAAGTAGAAGCTACATGCTTTCTTGCAAGGTGCACCTATTTTACATTTTTTCCCAACTCTAATGTGATGTTTTCTGTGCATCCTCAAACTGACGGTGTTCCTTATAAAGGAACCCTTGTAAAACAGGGTTCCTATTATACGGATTACATTTTTTTTCCCAACTCTGATGTGATGTTATATTATAAAGGAAGAAGAAGAAGATGAGTGCGGATCCAATCCCTTCTTCGAACTCCCATAGCCAGCTCGATAGGCAGATTTCTCAGCTCATGCAGCACAAGCCCCTCTCCAAGCCAGAGGTCTCTCTCTCTCTCTCTCTCTCTCTCTCTCTCTCTCTCTCTCTCTCTCTCTCTATTGATCAGTTTGAAAATCTCTCTTTTTTTTTTTCAAAAATTAATATCACTGTTCTCCAGGTAGAGACAGCAGAGACAGTAACATGCATGAATGAACCAGGTTGGATCCCTGGATGTCTTACTCTTGCCTTGTAAAACTCACTTGGTAATTTTTAAAAAAGAAAAAAAAAAGAAAAAGAAAAAGAAAAGTGCTCATCTTGTTTAGGCCAAGGCTCTTGAGTGGGATTTGGAATGGGTCAGGCCCATCTCAGCTTGGAAGGTGGGCAGGTAGCTGAAAGCCCTACCAACTGTCATCCATGATTTGCCAGTAAACTCTAAATGCTACCTAAAAAATAGAAGAATAGTTCTCTTATATGTTTGAATATTTTCAAATCTTTCATGATTCCACAAGAAATTATTCATCCAGAAGCAATCTTTTTAAATATTTGATTTGTTAGCTAGTATAGGCAACCTTTATTGGGGAATGTAATGCATCATGAATGCCATGAAGTTGGAAGTTGCTATTGCTTGTACATTCTGGATTTCTTTTTTAAAATGAATTAGCAATAAATAATAACTAACACTAATTTCTGAACTAAATATTATATGAGTCAGTTCTTATGAAGATTCCATCAAAGAGCCATCTTTATGTACCGGTTTCTGCATATCTTGACCTAAGTATTTCAGAGGCACTGGCCTGGATAATGCAGCAAGTTCGTTGATAGTACTTAGAGTTTTCAAGCATTTTAAGATATTTTAGGTAATTACTTTAATACTAGACTGTGTTACATGAACTGCATATGCTTTCTTATTACAAGTCTCTACTTGGGGTTTATATCTCTTGTTGACTCATATTCTCCATGTTCTTTCGTGATCCTTTGTTATGGAGCTTCATTTTTAAAAATAAAAAATAAAAAATTATGCTGGTAAGATCAATTAGTGGTGACTTCAACTTGCCTGAATGTCAAGCTTTTATCCAAAAAAAATTAATTTACATAGCGCAGCAGTAGTTAAAAACTTCTCAGGTTTGAAGCGATATTTGCAATTTTCTTTTAGCTTTTAGCATTTAGCAACTTAGCATGCACCAACATTTACTCCATGCTTTCAGTAGGTATATTGTAGTTCACCAATCTGTTTCTTTTTAATTGAGCAGCTTGACTTGGATTGATATTTATGTTCCAGGGAGCCTCCCATGTATATTAGGAAGCTAACCATGTTCATGCTTTTAAAGACATCATGCAATAGAAACTCCCATGTATATTCAGAATTTTTTTTCTTGGAAAGGCCATAGTTCTAATCATTCAAACTTTGTGTTTAAGGACATTCGTGTTTTTCCATTGTATGATGACCATCCCACCTAACATACAATCTTATTTCTTACATGGATATTTTTTTTTCATGCAAAATATTCTTTTTCCCTTGATTGTTCCTTTGTGTCAACTCTAGTATTTTGCATAAACTTCAGTTTTAATTATCTTTTCTGAACTTTGGTATGAGTTTGGACTTGAGCATGTAGTTCAATGGTAGAAAATCTGCATTACAACATTGAAACCTATGATAGTCTAGCTCACCTGAATTGAATGGGAGCTGCTAACAAAGGTCTTTAAACCATGCATTCTTTTCTTTCTTATAACCATGGCCCACTTAGAGATTAGATCAGGCCAATTGGCTATGCTGGACCATTCATCGTTGGCCCGAGCATGTCTTGGCCATTAATTGAGCTCCACTATTAAGATGCATTTTCTGAAAATAATGTTTGCTCACTGATCCATATCAAACTTGGATGAGAAAAAATAACAATAAAGAGAAGTCCAACAGCCTAGATTCAACAAATATATGTGGCTTACTTGATAAGAGTGCCACCTTAAATTTTAGAATATAGCATGTTCATAATACTTGCAAGCTAAAATGCTTATTGTATTGTGTAAAAACAGTTTCGTATAGCCTACCTCAATGTACTTATCCCAAACAACCAGCTCTATGATGATACACGAACAATCCTTGGTGCAGGTGAACAAGTTCCCTTTCTTTTTTAAATAATATTTGTACTATTCCCTTTTACTTTCAATTTTTATCTATTAAATCCTCAATTGGAACTTTTACACCTGTTTATTTCCAAATCAAAATCTTCTTTGCTTCTCCTTCTTTCTAAGTCAGAACACTCTCTCTGTTTTTTTTTTCTTAATGAGCCCACAACTTCTTATTCTCAAACTATTTAAGGTTAGATCAGTATAAGAATTCAGATCCAACACAAACCTATATTTCTATACAGGTTGCTAAAAGCATGTTATCAATATGGTGTTTCAGAGGTACAAGGAATATAGCCATGACACCATTGTCCTGGCTGGAGCTGAGTATGGAAGTGGAAGCTCTCAAGCTTGGGTTGTCAACGTTCCAATGTTGTTGGTGAGTTTTCTTGTATGCTTAATCTTTGCACCACCTTGCATTCTGCATACTAGTAATGCTTTTGTAACGCCCTGGAAAAATCCGTACTTGGACTCGAGTACCAACTCGACCAGAAATCGCGTAGGATTAATTCCTTTGGAAACAAGTGTAAGTTAGCTAGCGCAACGCTAGAGTAGTTGGAAAATAGTCCCTGATCACTTTAAATACGTTCTATGAGACCCAAAGTGAGTAGAACCAATGACGCTATAATACTTTAAAACCTCGGATCAAACTCCAAACCGGTTTGTTCTCAGGACCTCTTTGAAACTTTGAATCAGATCTAGACCGCACGTCGAAAGTCCGATACCTACAATCTTAGAACGTTATAACCGCAATCATTTCAAAAATCAATTCCAACCGATATTCAAAGGCTATTTCATTGAGCCTGTAGTGAAGAGAGTGAGAATAGGGTTAGATTTGGAATTTGAAATTCAAATCTGGCACACGACTTGGCGCGTTATTATTAAGCGTTCTGACCGTCATAATTCATCCAAATTACACCCTCGGATCAGGAAAAATTTCTATTTCATATCACGAGACTTGTAGACCTGATCTACGTACGGTGACCGCTGAACTGAAACTGGACCGCCACGTGCGATCTACGAACACTACTGGTCTGAAAATGGGATGTGAACGACATCCGACGTGCATGAGCTTAAGTCCGATCGCGTTCGGCCAGGGGACCTCCAGAAATGTCTTTTTAGACCGAAACAGCCCCGATTTGGTTAGGCATCAAGTGAACATTGTTCCCAAGCCTGTTTTGGGCATATTTTAGGTTATAAAAGGACCTTAAACCCTCACTTCTCTCATCCATCCGAATTTGCTAGAAACCCTAGCTGGTGGGAGAGAAAAAGTGAGAGATTGTGAGAGAGAGTAGGAGAGATCTTCCTGCTGCTTGCACTATCTGTTGCACGTGCTTAAGCAACGCACCTCAATCACTTTTTCGGCGATTTCGCCGCATTTCTAGGTAAGAAAAGATCCCAAACACTTGCTTATTTAAGGTTCCGTTGGTTCCTTGGCATGGTAGCTTATACATCTTATGAAATAGGTTGCCTGTTCGCCGTAGACGAAGCGTATACGCTCCGTTCGGATCAATACACTTCTAGGATAAAAGGTGCGGATTCTAGACGCTTTGATTGACTGTTTTCAATGATTTCAATGTCGTTTAATAGTAGATTATCGACGGCAACGCCGTTTGACATGTACAACATGCTGTCCGTTTCTTGTTTCGTAAGAAGACGAAAAATATGAGATTTAGGGCATTTTAGTCATTTGTAGGAAATACTGATTTCATCCATATTTTGCTGATATAATTGACATGGCTTCTTGTCACATTAGGATATTAGGAATGCGTACATAATCATTTTGGCAAAGAGATTCGCCCAAACGCACACTTTGAGTCGACATACTATATGTAGACTTAAGTGTGTAGACTAAGTGTTTGTATAAATGTTTGTATTAGTATGTATTGAATTAAATGGTGTTATGAATTAGTTTGAGATTGAATTCTCAAATAATATGCTGATGTAAATGATTTCCTACATGTTGGCTATATGCATGATTTCATTGTATGTATGAAATGCATGTGTTAGATGATTTACTTAAGTTGTATGTTATAACATGTGTTAACATGCTCACATTGTTGTATTTCATCTCCATTACTCTTATATGATTGCTGATGTGAATTCATAAATGTTTGGGACTATATCTAGTCCAGGCGGTCGGCAACCGAGTAAATTCATGGTTGGCTTATCTTTGCCACGAACGACGCGTCGATGAACGTGAGTCGTGTTTTGGAGTTGGCGGCAGTGGTTAGACCACACGAGGTGTTTTATGCACTTCATGTCGTTCGACTTGAGATGCGCTCGTGCTAGTAGAGCCCGTCAAGTAACCCGACTGGCCATTGTATGTTCACCTTGTATGAGTCATAACTGCTTGAACCTAGGGTACTGAACTTACCATTGTAAACCCTATTAACCATGGTACCTTGATCCATAAAGACTCATGAGCTGGGCATGGTGGTATGGGACACCGTGGTCGAGCTGTCGGCCTACACTGGGGCCACAAACCTCTCCGTAGTGACCAGTGAGCACCTATGACTTGTGAGCAGATTATGGTGGTATGGGACACTATATTCTTGTTGTCGGCCTACATTGATCAGGCGACGAGCCCTTTGTAGTGACTGCGAGCGTATTCTGAGCTTACGGGAGGCGATGACCCTTCCGTAGCAATGAGAGTACAGTAGGCCTGTATTGATAAGGTGATGGGGGAGCGGTGCAACGAGTGCGAGCAACAGCCCTGACAGCCCTTGCAGCGACCTACAAAATATACATCGTATAAGATTAATAGGAGTGACGACCCTAGACAGGATCTGTGTTGGGATTGATATAAGCAAGGTACCTTAGTTTTTCAATCCTGCTGTATGAATGGACTAATAATAACTCGATAATCATATCACCATCACATTGCATGTGCTTGGAAGATGTGGAGCACTGTGGGAAGAAAGCATGCCGCGGGCGTAAGATGGTGCCGTTTGAGGGAGATCGTCGGTGAGGGCATCCATCATGTCACGTCATATTGCATTAACAACAGTATTAGGAATGTTTGATTTACTGCTTTACTATTATCACATGATTGATTTGAGAACATGCTAATCTTTACTCTATTATTCTACTGAGTTACCTACTCACTCCCACGTTACGGGATGGTGTTTGCAATACCCACCAGACCCTGTCTTAGAAGCAGGTGAGGCAGCGATTTAGGACGCAGAGCCGGATTATGATGAGGACCAGGACGAGTTCTCATATATGCAGTACCACGATAACTTTTCTTAGGTGGCCTGGATTGACGGGACTTCTCAGTGGGACTATTTTTGACATTTTGATTCTGTTTATTTACATGTATATGAGACTCAGAGATGTATTCATACTTTGGAGACAGTTGAGATCTATTTTGTTTTTCATACAGTGATATGTATATCCTTTAGTCTTCCGCTTGCTTTTATCACTGAATCTGGAGTATGAATTACAGTTTTGGTATACTTTTACTCATGTGAATGCTTTAACTCAGACAACATTGAATCATAAATATTTTTGTTGCATAAGTGATGGTCTGGAACTCGAGAGTCAGGTTTATACACGACCCTCGATTTTCAGGGTGTTATAGCTTTATTCTATCGTTTAGATTTGCTATGGTATTTGCTATGGTGTCATCCACTTGAGATTTGGATCTGCCTCATTTTTGTGTTCATGCTGTGTTTTATTTTTCTGTTGTTTTCTATCAGCAGATGCCATTAATGCAATAAATGGATCAATCATTACTTATGGACAATTTTTCTGTTGTTTTCTATCAACAGATGCCTTTAATGCAATAAATGGAACAATCATTATTTATGGACAAGTTGCAATTTGATAGAAATTACTTGAAATGATGCTTGCTCTGGTTGTCAACATTTTCTTTTTATGTTTCTGTCAATAACTGAAGTTTTTCAGATTCTAAACGCATGAATTCATGAATGCAAACATGCATGCACTGTAGTACACATGTATGCAAGTGCGAAGATATATCCTTGAATTGCCTGTTTTGTTTGAGGCCAGGATACAAAATATGCATCCAGTGAGCAATATGTAGCTTTCATATTCATATTGACAAAAAAAAAAAAAAACTGATAGATGTTGTGTTTTGTTTGTTTCGGCAAGTAATGTAAAGCTTTCATGTCATACTAACAAATTGTAACCTTCAAATAATGCATTTGGAACAGACTGGAGTTGGGAAGACAGTGCACTACATCAAAATTGGCAATTTGTGACGTATTTTTGCGACGGACTTCATCCGTCACTAAAATCTCTTGGTTTTACGACAGATTTAATCCGTCGCTAATGGAAAAAGTTCGTTGCTAAGCCCATGTTTGTCGAAAATCCGTAGTGTGAATGTCGCTGAATTTAGCAACGGACCAAAATCCGTCGCTAAACTCTGATTTACGACGGATTTTGTCCGTCGCCCAAAATCCGTCGCAAAATTTGATTTCGTGGTCTTATATTCCCACCCAAAACACCAAATGGCGCCCTTTTCAGTTGCTTTTGCGACGGATCATTGTCCATCGTAAAAGTACTTTTGCGACGGATCTTGTTCGTCGTAAAAAGACTTTTTTTTTCATTTTTATAGGAATATGGTGGAAAATTAAGTTATTTTGTAGTCTAATAATTGTTTTTTAATAAAATTTCAGTGGTTTAATTGTACGTATTTGTATCTAAGATTATTTTTTAACAATTGATTGAATGCAAAAAGAAAATTTATTTTGTTTTTATATCAAATGAGTGAAATTATTATTATTTTTTTAATTTAAAATTAATATTTAAATGATTTGTAATATCACCTGAAAAAGAATATTGAGAAGTTTAAAAATTTTAACAATGTTTGAGAAAAAAATTAGATTTAGAAAAAAAAAAAATAGTGATTTAATAAAAATCTATTTTGTGGGAAAAAAGAATTTTGAATAAAGTTGATAAATTTGAAAAAAAAAAAGCATTTGATTTTGAGAAAAAAATAATATCCTAAAAAAGAATAATTTTAAAAAAAAAATGTGAAAATTTTCACAATGTGGGCCCCCCCATAATATTTTATAAAAATAATGAGATTTTGAAAAAATATATATATCATTTTTAAAAAGAAAATTGAAAAGTTGAAAACAAAATGATGTTTTTAAAGAAAAAAATCGGCATTTTGGAATTTTTGGGAAAAAATAAAATAAAATTTGGGATTTTTTTTTTAGATTTTGAAAATAAAAATTCAGAATTTATATTTTAATTTTTTTGAAATATTTTATAATAAAAATGTTATTTTGTTAAAAGTTTTCAAAGAAAAATTAAGAGTGAAAAAATATACATTTTGAAAAAAAATGTTATTTTTAAATCGAAATTGAAATTTATCTGTGAAAGAAAAAATATTCGTTAATAAATTATTAGGTACATCCACTAATTGAACCTTTAAACATTAAAATCAAATTTCACTCAAATTGTTGATCAATCTTGTATGCCTAATATCTTCCTCATATGTAGCTTGATTGAGGCGAGTAACTAGCCAAATTGTGGGTATTGATCAGTAAAATAGAATGAATGGATCAGACATATAAAATGGGCCAAATATTCTGGTCAAAATTATGACTCAACTAGGTAACATCGTGAGAACCTAAAAATTGATGTTAGTTTTGTGGGCCCCATCATGATGTGTGTCCAACATCAACACCATGCATTTGATGTGTCCCCTTTAGGTTATAAGATATCTTAAAAATCATCCGTCTACGAAACTCACGTGGGCCATACCATCTAAAACCATGTGAAGACATGCTAAAAAAATATAAAAGCACTTGGTGGGGCCCACATGAGTTTTGGATGCGGCTGAAACTTAGTCTGACCCCTCATCCAAGTGGGACACACATAATGAGTGGGTTGGATATGTGAATCACATTTAGACAGGCCTAATATATGATTATAAATGTTTCAAGGAAACCCCTCTCTACTGTATTTAGGTGAGTTACTCGTTACCCTTACTAGAGTAAACTCTGTGGGGTCCACCATTATTTATTTATGTTATCCACTCCGTTCATCCATGTTAACAAATAATTTGAGGTCTAAAAAATAAAAATGAAGTATATCCAAAGCTCAAGTGGACCAAACTATAGGAAATAGTGTAATTGAACCTCTACCATTGAAAAATTCTTAGAGGCCATAGAAGTTTTGGATCAAGCTGATGTTTGTGTTTTCTCTTCATTCATATCTTTTTGATATTATGAACAGGTTGGATGGCAAATAAACATTATTGTAGGCCCAAGGAAGGTATCAACGGTGGAAATCATTATTTCACACTGTTTCGTGTGGCATGGTCCACTTAAGTTTTGGATTTATCGAAAATTTGGGATCAACCCACACCGTCCATCTATTTTTCAAGACCGTTTTAGAGAATTATCCAAAAAATGAATCATATCCAAAGATTAAATAGACCACACCATAAATAAGGGGAACAGATTGACTACTACACCTGACACTAGCCAATGGCTGGTGGTCGGTGCTCTATGGGCCCCACCATGATGTATGTGTTTCATCCATGCCGTTCATCTATTTTTTAAGATCACCTTACGGCATGAGACAAAAAATGAGGTATATCCAAATTTGAAATGGACCACATTATAGTAAAAACTGTTGAATGAGCGTCAACCATTAAAAACATTTTGGGGGCCATAAAAGTTTTGAATCAAGATGATTTTTGTTTTCCCCCTTCATCTAGGCCTGTATGGCCTAATAAACAGATTGAATGTCACATAAACAGTACAGTGGGCCTTAGGAGGATTTTAATGATGGATATTCCATCACTATTATTTTCATGTGGTGTGGTCCACCTGAGATTTATATACCTCTCATTTTTGGAATAAATTCCTAAAATAATCTTTAAAAATGGATGAATGTAATGGATGAAACACATACATCATCGTGGGGTCCACAAAGAACGTACCACAGCCACAGGCTGGTGTAAGGGGGAGTAGCGAGACTAGCTACTGAAGTGGAAATCGGATTGCATATTGAGTTACTCAGTACCCTCTATTTGTATTGAGTAAACTCCGTCGGGCCTACCGTGAATTCATTTGTTTTATCCATGCCATCCATCCATTTTTTCAGATCATTTTAGGGGTTGAGCCCAAAATCAAATCATATCCAAAGCTCAAAAGGCCCGTACCACAGAAACATTGGAAGTATTGATTTCTACCGTTGAAACCTTTCCAAGGACTCTAGTGATGTGTATTTGTCATCCAACCTGTTAGTAAGATCAAAAAGACATGGATTAAGTGAAAAAAAAATTCGACTTGATCTAAAACTTCTATGGCCACCAAGAACTTTTCAACGGTAGAAATTAAATTCACACTGTTTCCAGTGGTGTGGTCCACTTGATCTTTGAATATGCTTCATTTTTGGCCTAAACACTTAAAATTAACTTATAAAATGGATGGATAGAGCGGATAAAATGCATAAATGACAGTGGGACCCACAGATTTTACTCAGTAGGCCAAGCGTACTGAGTTACTCGGTACGCAATCTGCTTTCACTGAAGTGACGTCAGCAAGTTCCGTGAGCCCCACCATGATGTATGTTTTGTATCCACACCTTTCATCCATTTGGAGAGATCATTTTAGGCCAATATCCAAAGAATGAGTTAAATCTAAAGCTCCAGTGGACCCCAGCACAGAAAACAGTGGGACAGTGACGCCCACCATTAAAAACTTCTGAAGGCCATAAAAGTTTTAGATCAAGCTGAAATTTATGTTTTCCCTTATTTCATGTCTTTTTTAACTTTTGAAGTGGTTGGATTTCAAATAAACACTCAGATGGGCCTTAGGATAGTTTCAACGGTAGGAATTACTCTCCCCGCTGTTTTCTGTGGTGGGGTCCACTATAGATTTTTATCTGCCTGATTCTTTGGCTCATGACTTAAAATGCTATCTCAAAATGGATGGACGGTGTGGATATAACACATACATCATGGTGGGGCCCACAAATCTTGGTGACGTCAGAGGGAATTAGGGTGTTAAGAGAGAGAGCCCTAATTCCAGCGTCTCCTCTCTCTCTCTATCTCTGCCGCACGCCCGCACCCTATCCTCTCTCTCTCCACCACAGATCTGCCGCACCATCCTCTCTCTTTCTCTCTCTCTCTGATCTCTCCACCACAGATCTACTGTTGCTGAACGCCCTACCCACGCACGTCCTCTCTCTCTCTCTCTCTCTCTCTCTCTCTCTCTCGCGCGCGCGCGCGCGCGCGCGCTGAAGCTCGGTTGAAGGCTAGCTCATTCAAGAACGTAAGGTATCTCTCTCTTTCTCTCTCTCTCTCAATCTCAATACCGATTTAGGGATTTGAATCTCAATACCGATTGCACCCCCACCTTTTCTCATGGATCTTGAAAGGGGCTATTTTGGGGTTTGCTAAACATGATTTGAAATCCAAGATTTTGGGATTTTCCAAACATAATTTGGATTGAGAATCCTGGATTCCAATTCCTAACTGCCCAAGATCCATGCTGTCGAAAGAGCCACAACTAGAGATCTTACAAGTGGGACCCATGTGCTGGTGGTCCAGACTGATGGATACCACCATGGGTTGGGTATTGCCCAATATCCCCTGCTGGAACAATACCAACCCTTGGATCTTTGACCTGAAAATAGGAGGTTAGCAAAAAATAAAGCAAGAGTCCACATTCATGAGGGGAAAGGGCCAGATGTTGGATTCTTATTGACCTTCCAAACAGCAAAATCTTTGAGAATCCCTTACCCACATTACTGTTCATTAGTTTCACAAGCCCCACTTTTATAAATGCATATCCTCTGCTCAAGGTTCATGTGTGTTAATTGTGAGTTTTTTTCGGCACCTTTTCAATTTATCATACCTGCTATATTGTGATGGGAATGGTGGACATTTATTAAACACTTGAAATTAAAGAAGTATCCAACTGTCCTATTTCAACAAGCCTCCAGGAGTTAGAAGGCATGTTGGTTCAAGCCAATTTCATTTTGGGATAGTGACTTGGTTACAGTGGATTCCACAATTCATTTGGTTTAATTTGAGTTGATATATGCCATGCATGCAATTTTCATGTTTCTGTATATCAGGATTCATACTTTTCCAGAGTATCAAATGACTCCCCATTGCTATTATCATCCTTATTTTTAGCCTTCTTATTTGTTGATTGTTGACATGTCAGGTACTATCCCATCCACCATTGTAAAAATCCAGATACTCAAATCACGAGAACTGAATTGTTTCTGGCGACTCATACTAGATCCAATGGGTCTCTCCCTTCATAGGAGCTGAGCATCATAACGGAAAAAATAAAAGAAATAGTTGCCAATGACCGGGCTTATATGCATAATGATTTAAATCACGACCCGGTTGCACAGGTTTTTCATTCATTCTCTTCACTTTGACATACTTAGCTTTCTGAATATTTTTTGTTACTAATATACATGCATTACTAATATTAAAGGAGTTTACTTAAAACTCCTCAGAACTCGCTCTGCCGTAAGACATTACGGCGCATGACGGTTCCTAGCAGGTTAAGTTGCAAATTATTATTAAGAGTTAGTTGGATATAATTTATTTTTTGTAAATGTTGTTAATAGTTGGATGGATGATGAATGTATTTGTGAATGTAAATGAAAAAAAAAAACTTATGATATATATATATATATATATATATATATATATATATATATATATATATATATATATATATATATATATATATATATATATATATATATATATATATATATATACACAATGGAGGATGCCTTGTTTAAGGGGACATGAAATTTTGTAGCTTATGGTATGGTGCCCCAATATTGGTTGTATGTTACTAGTATGTAGTAGATAATACTAGGATCAATAGTAAACATTTTGTTTTGAGTGGAAGACCGAGTAAAAGAACTTGGAAGAGGCACTTTTTATGCCTTTCAGCTTCGAACTGGATACCTTTTGGATTAACCAAACATCCATTCACCACTAGTTCCTTGTCTCTCAAGATCAAGGCTAAGGGCTATTTACATCTTGGTCATTTTCACTTTATTGAACAAATCATTGCAACTCAATTTAATGTTGCATCTGAACACAGGCTTAGGGAGCTTTCTACACAATGGTTAAAGATGGGTTAGAGTTTCTCCACCAATCTGATTTTGGAGTCAATCCCATCCACTAATATATATATATATATATTTATAATTTAGTGTTCATGGTACTGCATATGCCAACGTTAACTGATTTTGCTTTCCACTGTTACTATATTGCTTATCCATGGCTAATTGGGATCCTAGCATCTTCCACACTTATCCAGTTCTCATTGTTTACAACTCTTATATTGCTTCCTGCTACATCCTCTACGAGGTTTGGTTCCTTGGTCAGGTCACCCATCGATTCTTCTGCCAAGATAACTAGTAAATCCCCTGTTGCATTAGCCTCTAATACATTTATCAGATCAGCCAGTGGTTCCTCTGTTACTTTCCGAAGATCTGCATTCCCCCAGTCTTCAGAAATGATGATTGTATTCTCAGTTTGCCAAGTCTGGAAACACTGGTTTGGGCTGGGCTGTCATAGGATCTCTCCGTTAATTTGTATGAACTGCATGTATTAGTAAACTTTCAGAAGTTCAAACCCATATTTAATCATGATTAAATTTCAATAACACATCTAGTGGCTAATTGTAGAATGATTTCTAGAAGAAAGATTGTTCCATCCAAGCCCACCTACTCAGGTGTGTTTATTTGCAGCAACTATCATGAAATTTACACCATATTAGATTGCTTAATCATTAAATATCATGAGCTTTTGTTTGGTTTGCATTCTATAATCTATAATCTATACCTGTACCAATAATTTATCTAAACTCAAATCTCATGATTGTAGAACTTGTTGCAAGTTGAATTTCAATCCTATTATGAAGCTTCAATTAAACTAAATATGATTATTTTAAAACTGATTTGAAGCCAATTTTGTACCTGTAATCTAAGAAGAATTCTTATAGCATGATTAAAACAATCTGTTATGTTTAAGAACATGAAGTGAATTTTGCAGTTTTTCATTTTGTTGGAGTATGTGCTAGTTTAATTCTTAAAACTGATTTGAAGCCAATTTCGCACCTGTAATCTTCTTCTTTACAAAGATACTGACAGGAAGATGCTCATGAATTCTTCCAGTGCATGCTGGACAGGCTTCACAACTTCTACATGGACTTGAAACTGCAAGATGAGCCCTCATCTTCACATGCTAACAACTTCATAAACTAGATTTTTGGAGCCCATCTTAGAAGCCAGTTATAAGCTATAAAAGATAATACTTCTTTAGCCTTTAAAAAAAAAATTTCTATAAAAATCAGATATGACCGTTATTCAATGCGTGAGATTGCAAACTAACTATTTATTTTTTTTCTTTATAATTTTCTTTTGAATATCAGCTTTAAGTTTTTGAGTTATTCAAACTCCTCTGAGCCTCCAATCAATCTCAGCCGTAGACTATAGATCCTCAAGATTTTTCTTACACCATTAACTTGGGGAGCTTTTCTTCATTCACAGGAGTATTTTGGACAATCCCAAATTTACATAGGATTCAGAAATTTTTTCTAATGATTGATATTCAGTATAATCTGGGTAACCATGACAAGAAGTGAGAGATTGTAGCTAATGAATGAGCTTAGAGGCTGAGTCCAAACCACTTTGGACAGGGTATAGGCTGAGTGTAGAAGCCCAGTCTTGAGATTCACACCCAGTAGCTAATTGCACACCCAATAGCTAATTGTTATGTAAGATGGACATAAGATAAACAATAGTTGTTAGCCAAAATCAAGCCATTGATTCCTCAATAACTGCTTCCATGTAATGTAATTGCATCCATTGCATACACTGGATGTTTTGTTTCTTCATCCAGTGGTATTATGTCATCCAATATAACACTATTCTGTTAGGAACAAATTGAAAGATGTGAGGCGTTTCCTGCATAACAAATGGTAAACAATGTTGAAACTAGACCAAGGAAAACTACAAAGGAGCTAACTAGATGAAAACTACAAGCAAAACAACAATGAAACTCGGCATTTTTAATCCTTGAACTGGCATTTCTTTTAACTTCCACACTTCTGTTGTCCACATGCTTGGTTGGTAATGCGTGATTTTTATAACCACGCAGAGACTTCCTTTCTCTTTAATGACACTTGAATATTCTGATTTGGCTGGATCCTTTCTTATTGTTTTTGGTTTGTCTGGTGACTCTTATCAGCTTACCTATGGGCAGTGGCAGTTATCTTTGTTTGGAATTCAATTCACTTGTGCATCCAAAAGCGACCTAAATCAGCTTAACTCAGTTCGAAAATAGACACGTATACTCTCATTTCTTATTTCCATCTTTCTGATAACATCGTCAATGTAGGTTGATTTGGGGTTGCCATTGACACCGGGGAATGTGACTGTTCTCCAGCTCAAGCTAAAGTGAGGAAGACATTTTATACAAATGTTCCTGATGAATATATGCAAGTTGTTGAAGATCTGGTTGTCCCAAGGACTGAATTTGGTAATGCATCAGAGAAAGAGCATTACCATGTGAAGGTATTATTTTAGCCTATGTGGTTACTTTGTTACTAGTTTCCATTGAATAGATGTTGTAATGCTCAAAGGATTTTGTTATTTAATGTAGGTGCTTGACAAACATGGAGTGACTCTTTCATGCAAATGTTCTACAACAGAAAATGGTGGAAAACTTGAGCTTCGTAAGGCAAGTATTACGCCTTCCTCTAGTTAATATTCATAACTAGATGCTATTAGTAAAATGCATGTGCATTGCTTTTAGGAAATAATTCAAAGTACGCAAAAGAACAATAAAATCAGGGATCGCTCCATGATTTGTATGATCAAGGTTAATCTGTGTATGTTGATTGCTCTCTGGGGACCAAAATGTGTCCAGAAATGGATCCATCCACACACGAGTGAACCATTGGATGGCATACATGTCAAAAATCCAGCTCATTCATCAGGTAGTATACACTTTGCACATGCCCTGGGCTAAAAACTGATGATGGTCTGCATCTAGTTACTTTGAGCCACAGCCTAATATAGCCAAACAGGAAAATTATGCTTCTATGAGAAAAATCCTAGTACACTGCACATACTCAGGCCAAAGATCATCTTGCTCCTTTGTGATAAATGGGTTGGGAATCTTAGAATTGGATTTTTGTGAAGGTTTTAGCATTCTCAACCCCAAGGATTGTGTATGGGAATCCACGAGCCCTTAGTTCTCAACTGGTAATCTTGGTTGGGAGGTTGGGAAATACAGACCGTTGATCTAATGGGCCCTGTTGAATGCAGGTACGATTCTCGCTTGTGTAATTAGTGAATGTAGGGCGTCTGCAATTAGCATGAAACAGAATTTCTAGACGAAACAGAACTCTTCTATAAAGAGGAATCAGATATAAAATTTTGGATTCTTAGATTGATATTCAATCTGGTACATGTTACAGGTTAAATTAATCACAAAGCGGCATTTCATCGCAGATACATTATGCCTCAACAAGGATTTCCACCTGAAGCTGGCGCTATTTACTAGGGAGACTTTTGGACAACTGCTAACCTCCAAGAAAGGATTATATTGGAGACAGGTTCTAGGTTGGTGCAGTTTGGCACAATAGATTTAAGGATTTCAAAGGTAAAGTGTTTCTAAGAATTATTGCTTATTAGTTGTACGGTTTTTCCTGTTTGGCTATATTAGGCTGTGGCTGAAAGACCCGTATCTTGGTCCGTACCGTTCCGTAGCCTTCCGCGGTCTTACTGGTCGAATTCCGGCAACCTTCGACCCTTAATCGATATCGACGCGTGACCCTGATTCATATGTCGACAACCCGAGTCGACTCAACCCGAGACCAATACCATAGCGACCGCGCCGTCGTTGCGGTTCCGATGCCGCGACTCGCGCGCCAAGGCGATACCCTGGTCAAGAGATATGGGCCAACGTTCGGTGCGAGAAAACGTCGCGCGTTGCAAAACTCAAGGGAATCTCTACGATGTGTCACATCAATCACATCAATCCCATCAATCAATCACCCATCAATCCATCACATGTCAAGTACACATCACTTCCATCCCTTTTCCCAAGCAACCACAAAAGTCTCCCAAACCCATACCTCTCTTACACAAAAAGCCATAAAAGTCTTCACCACCCATACCTCTCTTACATAAAAGCCTCAAAAGTCAAGTTTTTCTTACACGAACATCACTCACCACATCCATCCATCACTCTCTCTCTCTCCCTTTACATCACTCTCTCTCTTTCTCTCTTTCTCATTTCAAAATTTCCAAGCAACAAAAAATTCCAAGAGATCCCACGTATGGAATTTTGTAAGAATTCCTAAACTCCAAGTGGCCCACCTTCCTACCCCATCATCTCCCATCTCAACCCTCCATTCTTTATCTCATCCATTGAAGTTAAAGCTAAGGTGCCAAGGAACCCCTAGGAGCGAGAAGATCGGACGGTGGGTGCCTCTATAGGGTAGTTCTTTCTTATTTTTATGATGGGCCAAGTGAGACCCACCGATCAATGGTGTGGATCTCGCTTGGGACCCTAATATGTGGCCGATGGACCACATGGATCATCATGATCGTTCCATGATGGGGCCATTCTCCATGGACCCCATCATGATGTTTATTTCATTGCAAAAGGTCATCTAGACCGTCCATATCGGTGGGGAATGGATCTCCACCGTTGATTTACATTTTTGATGGTCCCTTGTTCAAAGGGGTCCGTTGATGTATGATTTCATGTAAGGGAGGGCCCATAATGACGAGGTCCCTCCATCACAAGCCGTGTCTCACTCTCTATGTCTCTCTCTATCTCTTTTAATTCCTTTATTTTATTTTATTTTATTTTTTATGCAAGGGGTTGTGTGGCCCACTTGAATGGACCTCACCTTGAGGTATTTAATTGTCCGAGAGTCCTTCGAGTGGGGCCCACCTTGCATGTTGTACCCCCTTCATCCGTAAGTGGTGGCCCACTTCAAAAAGGCCCACAACGATGAATATTTTAAAGAGACCCACCGTCCAGCGTCTGGGACGCTGGACGTCCCTGTAACAAAAAAAAAAGTGAAAAAAGGAAGCTTGTGGGGTGGTCCCCTTGTGTAGGCCCCACCTTGATGTATATATTCGATCCAAGCCATCCATCCCTTTCACCATCTCATTTTAGGCGTTGAGCCAGAAAATGAGATTGAACGGAGCACCTGGTGGGCCATAGCGCCAAATATTACGTCCTCACCATTCAAATGCTATTTTCTTATGATATTTCACTTTCCAAGCGTCAAAAAAATCCAAACTTTGGACTCATTTGGACGGCCTCGGGCCACTGATCGCAATGGCCGGGGCGAATTTCAATTTAGCGGGCCCCATGTGCGAAAAACTACTAAAAAACTAATTTTCTTGGTTTTTTGGAAAGAGGCATAGCCTCATGCCCTGCAACTGTCAGAGGGGCAGCGCTGCACGCTGCTGCGTGCAGCCGTGTAGCGGGCGGACGGCTGGCTCCCACGGCCTCCAGCCGTGGGGCCCACCTTGATGTATATGCCCTTCCACACCGTTCATTACGTGGGCCACCCCAGTGGTGGGGCCCCCTCCAAAAATGAGACAGATCCAAAACTCAAGTGGCCCACATCATAGGAAACAGTGTGAATGAACGTCTTCTATTGAAATCTTTTTCGGGGCCCACCGAAGTATTGGATCAAGCTGAAATTTGTGTTTTTCCCTCAACCAGGTCTGTTTGACCTTATCAATGGGTTGGATGCCATATAAACATTACAGGGTGGGCCCCACATGGGACCCACAATGATGTATGTACTAAGTCCACCGTCCAGACGGATGGTGGCATCCACCACGGTGGCGCCCACCTTTTGAACGCGCTGCCTCCACCGTCCAGCGGACGGTAGGGCCATGTGTGATGTATGTGCTTATTCCGCACTGTCCACTGGACAGTGGGACCCACCATGATGCCTGTAGTGCATCCAGACCGTCCATCCACTTGATGGGACCATTTTAAGACTTGGGCTAGTGGTGGGGTGGGCCATTCATTTATGGGCTAGGCCCATTTGATTCATTTAAGGCCTATGAACTTGGGCCCACCTGATATGTAAGCCTATGAGCTTAGGCTTACTTGATATTTAAGGGCTATGGGTTAGGCCCATTGATTTTTAAAATGCTTATGGGTTAGGCCCATTTGATTCGTACGAGTCCTATGGACTTGGGCCCACTTGCTATGTAAAGCCTATGGGTTAAGCCCATTTGATTCATATAAGGCCTATGGACCTAGGCCCATTTGATGTGTTGCAAGTCCATGGGACTAGGCCCATTTGATGTGTTGCAAGTCCATGGGACTAGGCCCATTTGATGTGTTGCAAGTCCATGGGATTAGGCCCATTGGACCTATTTGAGACCCATGAGTTAGGCCCATTTTATTTGATTAAGGCCTTGGGGTTTAGGCCCATTTGACTCATGTTAGTTCTATGGGTTGAGGCCCACTTGATCTACATGTGAGGGCCTAATTGGTGTGGCCCATTTGATACATATTAGACTCATGTGACTAGGTCCAATTGATGCAATCCAAGGCCCACAAGTTTTGACCCATTGCAAGGCACATAAGACCCATTGGTGTGGCCCATTTATGTGGCCCATCTGATGATTAAAAGGCCCATAGGATATGGCCCATTTGACATATATATGAAAAGCCCAATGGGATGAACCTAAGGTCCATTGCAATGTGTAATCCCAATACCGATTATGTAGCGATATTTAAGAAGATCGTACCTGGGATGCAATGTTGGTTTGACGTCCACATTGTGAGTGTAATGTTGGTTGGATGTCCACATTACAACTCTCCTTAAAGCCCATTACTGGGCCGTACTTACTGTGTATAGGCCGTCTAGGCACATCCGCGTTGTATGAATGGTTCATCACTCATTTACATGTTTACTATAATTTCATGACCCATGATCATACGCATCATATATATGCTTGATATGAGGATTGACTGATCATAGCATATGCCTTCGGACAGGTTGTTTATAGGCTTCTAGTTAGGTAGTGTTGCCCTACATGAGCGCACGATATGCGCAGGATTTAATGCATGACTGGATAGCGTAAATCATGCATTTCGCATTTGTGTGACATGGTTATTGTACGCCCTAGCGACATCAGGGTCGTAGCCTCCACAGACGCATCGTGGTTGGCAGGATTTGATACCAAAAATCTTATTCTACATGGGGTACTATTGATATCCCTGGGTGAAAGTCCCTAAACCCTTATGGTACCAAGAGGTTGCTCCAACGTCTAGACCGAGTGGGTAGATGAGTACTGAGTGCCGAATACCAGTTGGCTGCGCTCTCCACTATGTCGTGGTCGGTTGGAAGGGGGTGCGGCCTTACCCGCCTAAGTGTAGGGGGCAATGCTAGGCTGAGTTTGACCAGCTCGAGGAATGGGTCCGCTATCGACGAGTCGCGCCCGATATTGGCAGATGGATAGTGTGGTCTCTTCCACTTACCTTATTGCGCGCGATGTGGTGGCAATCTGGTTTAGAGTGTACTAGACCCCTGTGATATTCCATATTTTGAACTGTATTGCTGAATGGACATAGATGAAGATCTGTATTCTTGAGTTGCATTGCACATAGCATGGCCTTGGGGTGGCCGATACCATTCATGTCTTGCATCGCATAAGCCTTGGTACGGCTCATGATATTATGGTTCCATCTGCATATTCCGCATTACTCTAACATTGTATGTTCATATTACTACCTTGCGCACACACTTTCACCACCCTCTAAGCTTTCTATAAGCTTATGCACGACCGTTGCATGCAGGTGACGTTGGATCGCAGCAGCGCTGAGGCAGGAGCACGTTGCAGAGCGTTTTGGAGTTTTTTTTTATTCTTTACCATTGTATTTCCCTTTATGCTCATTGTACTTGTAAAGTTTTTTATCATAGTGGAAATGTAATGGAGTGCTTGGTTGTTGTTTGTGGGTTATGCCTTTGGTTATACTTATTACGAATCAAACTGATGTTGAAAATCCTCCTCGTAGCATCCCAGGATCGGAACCTGGCGAATGGGAGCTAGGAGCCGAGAATGGGATTTTACGAAGGCTGTCGGCGCCGGATTCGGCGATCGGAAATTTTGTGAGCCCGGCTTCCGAGTTTGGGGCGTGACAGTGGCTGCATGGAAAGTTGTATTGCTGTAAACATTTGTAGCATGGAAAATGGACATTTATGTGCATTTATAGTCTGAAAACATTAAATAGACTGTTAACTATTTTATTGGTATTGTACTGTTATTGTCTTGATGAATGTTAAATGGACGAAACATGCACGCACATGTTTAATCATTGATTGATTATGATATTATTAAACAATCGTGTGAATTATTTTTTGAATGCCTATCAGGTGTAAGATTCACAAAAAAAAAAAAAAATACAAACAAATATGGCAATATTTGTAAAATTCATAAGCTATTTTAGCGACGGACCAAATCCGTCGCTAATTTTTGAAGGGTTACGATGGACGGATGAGGTCCGTCACTCTACTCACATTAGCGACGGACTTTATCCGTCACTAATATTTTTAAGGACGAATATTTGAGTGGGTTATTTTGAAATTCAGCGACGAATTTTTATTTTTTTACGAAGGATCTTATCCATCGGTAAGCTGCGACGGACCATATCCGTTGGGAAAGAAAAACGACCCAGTAAACAGCAACGGACCAGGCGACGGACGAAATCCGTCGTTTATTTGGTTTTACGACGAATTTGGTCCGTCGTAAATCCGCGATTTTGGCGTAGTGGTGATTAAATTATATTCATGAATGGGTTGTTTAATGAGTCATTCTAAAAAAAAATAGTGGTGTATTTTGAACCGTTTTGCTTTCAATTCAAATGATATCTAGTAACATCCTCATGTTGAAGCAAAGCCCAAGTATGTCAGAGTGTGATGGACAGAAAAAAGGAATACTTCAGTGATTTGTAAATGGGCTTTTTGACTGCATAACATCTGCAAATGAAGGATCCAAGTACATAGTGAAATTGTCAATGGTATTATAAGTACTGATATTCATGATTTTACAAACTTGCCAATTTTACTCAAACTTCTCAAATTTTTTAACGTCTTAAATTTCTTTTTCAAAATGTTTATTTATTGATCGAAATCGTGAGGCTTTTTAAAATTTTATTATGTTTTGTTTGTGTATTCTGCAATTCTTCTCTTTGGGAAAATAAAAGACTATTACTTAAAAGAGGAGATTTAAAGAAACCTAGAAAACTGTAATAAAACTAAGAGTCAATAGTACTTATGTAGAGGCTAGAGAAGGGAGACAGTATTTGCACCCTCTCTATTATGATAGATGCACCCTTTTTTCTACTCTTGGAAATGCAATAGTACAAATCCGTGCGTCTTATTGCTGGAAGTAGAAAAAAAAAAAGGTGTACCTATGAGTAGAGTGGCGGTACGAGATTAAAATTCGAGTTGAAGTACTACCATTCCAGAGTAACCAAATTGAAAGCAGATTCCTCAACTTTGGAGGCACAAAATAAATAAATAAATTTGATTGATCTAGGCACTGAACTAAACAAGGTAGTTGGAAGCTTATTAGTTGATATGACCTGGTGAAAAAATCAGGGTTGGTACACCATCAGGAGGCCACGTGTATGTTTAATGTGGACTAATGGCTATTGTTTAAGAACTGCCTTTGTTTTCATACACATTTGTCCCACCTGATGAGCTGTGCTTCCTGAGTTTGAAGCAGGCCACCTAGAACACAATGGGGCCCTCCAGCTGCACACCACTTGGATGTTGTCCCACACACTTGCCAATTTGGCACTTGCGATATAGATGCACAAGGGCTTGACAAAGCTCTATATATTAATATAGTTTTGTTCAACATTTCTTTGTTTTATCTCCTGTCGATCCATTCACAGACTGGAGAATTGAAGGAGAAGCTCAAGGATATCACTGTCGAAGCCAAGCCATGAAAAAGGCAGGAGAAAGCTCTCTACTAAAATAGAAATAGTATGACTTTTATGTGGGAGGTCAGACCTTTTTCCTTTTTCTGTGGCAATATGCAATGTAAGGGTGAAATCAGCATTTGGGTTGAGTTTGAAAAGGTCAAGGATCTTTGCTCTCAATTCATCCACATTGAGTTTTAAATGGAAAAATTAGAGGGAAAAAAGGTTTCCCCAAGAAAATTACAACTGAAATAATGAAAAGTGCAAAGGTAAAGCACTTTCCTTTCATAGTTTCTGTAGGAAAACAAACAGGTGCAAGGGATTTCCTTCTGCTGGTGCTGATGTCAATTTATTAAACACTTATGTCACAATTTCACTTTCCCTTGCATTCCCCTAGTTCACACCGAATCCAAACAGGCAGCAAAGGAAAAGATAGGATGAGAGAAGAAATATCTTTATTGAAACCAAAGCAAAATACCCGCACTCATGTGAACACTCCAAAGTAATCAAACCAATGATAAACGAAACAAGATTACTAGCAGGGAAAAAATTGATGTTAAAATTCTATGAAAAGGCTCTTGAAAACTATAGGTTAATTGAACTCATGTTTTCATGATCCATGGTCTGCAAGTTTTTCAGTTCATTTACTTTTGTTCTGTAATTTTGCTTTCCTTGCAAGTTGCAACCCATTGTCATTTTGTTGATTGTTCCACTTCCAGTGCTTTCTCATATGGCTTTTGGATGTCACCTAATCTCTATTTGTTTTTGTCATTGCTATAGAGAATTTTCGAGCACTTTGCACAGGTAAGCCAACACTGTCTATCATTTTAAGTGTTAGGTTATTCCTTAAGTTTATGTTACACTGATGCAAATACTCAGATTTGGACTTCTTTTCTCATTACAAGAGATTTGTACTAAAAGTATTGTTGATATGGAAAATAGTCAGTTGTAGTCTGGGTTCAAATTATCATTTGAACACCATACAATTTTTTTTTGCAACACATTACCAATACGAGCACAATTCAATTCTATCCACTGTAAATCTCCTGTTCTTGATAGCCTATACGTGAAGTTTGAGCAGTAACAGTAACAGTAGCAGTAACAAATCCACCAGAGATTTCTGAGTAAAGCCCTTCTCTACATGTGCTAGTGCTAGTGCAAGCCCTTCTCTACATGTTCTAATGCTAGTGCTAAAGGCCTACTAGTTTGATTGAAATTCTGAATTTTATCTTTTCGTCATGTCATGTCAGAGCCCTTGTTGTCCTAGCATTCTAACTTGAACTGTTTTAACTTTTTGTCTATCATCGGTAGCGATATATGATTACTTAAGAGAATTTTTTTCCTCTTTATCACGATGTAGATACGTCAATGGAAACATTGGGAGGATTCTATTAAGAAAGATAAATATGATCAAGACAAGGGTAATGCTTTTGGATTCTGAAAAATCCTTTGAAGCTGAATTGTTGGACAGCTAAGGAGCTGGAGAGAGCCATCTTTGTTTCTTTTTTGTCTGATTTTTCTTACTAGGTGGCAATATTTGTGCAGTTGTGAATAAGAAGGTGACTCATGTGCATCAACATGCTTTTATTAGGGAGCATTTTCTTGGAATTGAGTTTTGTTCAACCATTCTGAGTTGGCTGGTGAGTTATTTAATCATGGGGTGTAAATTGCCATCCATCCCTATTCTTAAATAGTTCTTCAACATGAATTAAAGAACTTTGCACTGGTGGGTTACTTTGTTCTCCTTTGTAGGAAATAGATCTTTTCTGCCATTGTAAAATCAGGAATACGCTAATCCAATGAAAGAAATTGAGAACAGAGGAACTTTAGGGGTTTACTTTTATTCTTTGTTTCTTTAATCAATAAATGTGGGAATGACCAAGAGTCAAAAGGAATATTTATGGAACAAAACGTAGAAGAAAGATTATCCTCACTAACTCAAACCTATAGGACGTCATGCATCCTCACTAACTAAGAACTGTATAAACATTTTCTTCTTTTGAATCAACATTTATGGAATTTCCTTGTTATTTTCATGAAAGACTACACTGAAATGTCTATGGAATTTTGGATATTTTGGAGATAAAGAAAACCCCTTGCTATTTCTTATATAACATACGTTTGGATTCTTAATTGAAATGAAGTACAAATATATTTCAGTTTTTCCACCAAATATTTTTTTTTCAGGTTTGCAATTCAGATAAATAATGTTTCAAATTACATCATGGTTGTTTTTACTATCTTTTGATTCTTAAATGAATATGACTTAAATATAGTTTATTTTATTTCATATAACAGTTTTTTTTTTTTTTAAAATCATTCCGAAATAAAAAAAAAAAATGTTCTCAAATATGACCATTGGCACCAGAACGGTTTAAAACCGTTCCTAAAAATGGTACCCCAAAACGGTTTAAAACCGTTCCTAAAAATAGTACCCCAAAACAGTTCTGAACTGTTCCTGATTTTCTATGACGCCTCATTTAAGTACGGTATTAAACCGTTCCTGAAGCATTTAGGAACGGTTTAAAACCATTCCTAAATGATGATTTTGGTGTAGTGCATTTGTACAAGCCATTTAGGCAACTACTTGTATATTTTGAAATTTTCCTTTGTGTAATTTTCTTTTCTTCTGTTGCAATGCTCATTAAATGTGTGTGTGTGTGTGTGTGTGTGTGTGTATTAAGAAATGTGGGCTATTTTTAAAGGTTAACACTCAGGAATTTGGAAAACAAGTTCTAAACTCAAGTTAAAAAATGTGGGGCATTACATTGGATGTGTTATTCATTATTATGGCTCGACCTTTATTATGCATCATTCATTATGTAGGGCCACTGTCACTCTCCAAAATCGTAAACCGGGCTCACTAAATTTTCAATCGTTGAATTCGGCGCCTACAGCCTCCATAGTACCCCATTCTCGACTCCCGACACCCATATACCAGGTTCCGATCCTGAGATCCTACAAGGAGGATTTTTAACATGATTTTGATTCGTAATAAGCATAATCATAAGCATAACCCACGAACAATAACTAAGACACCATCACAAAATCCACTATGATAAAAAAAACTTTAAGGTACAATGCGCATAAAGGGAAATACAATAATAATAATAATGAAAACTCCTGAAGCTCGACTGCATGCTCTTGCTCCTATTAAAATATGGCTGCGTCCTGGCATCACCTGCACTCATCAATCGTGCATAAGCTTATAGAAAGCTTAGAGGGAGGTGTAAGTATGTACGCAATATGAGCGTGCTTAGGATGTAATATCAGAGTAATGTAGAATCATGTTGAGTCTAGAATGTAATCAGCCATACCAAGGCTATTACGCCCCAAACTCAGAAACTGGGCTCATAAAATTTTTGATCTCCGAATCTGGCGTCGACAGCCTCCGTAAAACCCCATTCTCGACTCCCAGCGCCCATTCGCCAGGTTCCGATCCTGGGATGCTACGAGGAGAATTTTCAACGACAATTTGATTCATAACAAGTGTAACCAAAGGTATAACCCACAAACAACAACTAAAAACTTCATTATATTTTTACTATGATAAAAAACTTTACAAGTACAATGAGCATAAAGGAAAATATAATGATGATAGACCAAAAGCTCCAGAATAATCTGTCACATGCTCAAGCCTCAGCGCTGCTGCGATCCAACATCACCTGCACGCAATGGTCGTGCATAAGCTTATAGAAAGGCAAGAGGGTGGTGAAAGTGTGTGCGCAGGGTAGTAAAATGATCATGCAATATCAGAGTAATACGAAATATACAGATGAATCCATGAATACCATTAGCTGTACCAAGGCTATGCGAAGCAGGACATGACTGATATCGGTCATGCCAAGGCCATACGATGTGAGATGCAACTCAAGCATATGAATCCTCATCTAAGTTTCACATATTAATACAACTCAAATCTGGGATATCACCGGGGTCTAGTACACTCTAAACTAGATCGTTGTCCCATCGCGCGTAATAAGGTAAGTAGAAGAGACCTCACTATCTGTCGGCCAATATCAGTCTCGACTCATCGATAGCGGACCCATTCCTCAAGCTGGTCAAACTTAGCCTAGCTTTGCCCCCGTATTCTCGGGCGGGTAAGGCCGCACCCCCTTCCAATTGACCACAACATAGTGAAAAGTACGACATTTTGGTAATCGACACTCGGCGCTCCTGTACCCACTCAGTCTATACGTTGAAGCAATCTCTTGGTACCATAAGGGTTTAGGGACTTTCACCCAGAGATATCTATAGCACCCCATGTATAACATAATTTATGGTATCTAATCCTGCCAACCATGATACGCCTGTGGAGGCTACGACCCTGATGTCACTAGGGCGTACAGTAACCATGTCACACAATGCGAAATGTATAAATCACACTATTCAGTCATGCAACAATCCTGTGCATATCGTGCACTCATGTAGGGCAACACCACCTAACCGGGAGCCCATAAACAATCTGCTCAAAGGCATACGCTATGATCAGTCACTTGTCATATCAAGCACACATATGATGCGTATGATCATGAATCATGAAATTATACTAAACATGTTATAAAGTAATGTACTATCCTTACAACCCAGATGGCCTAGACGGCCTACACACAACAAGTACGGGTATATCAATGGGCCCTAGGGAGAGTCGTAATGTGGACATTTAACCAACATTACACTCGCAATGTGGACGTCAAACCAACGTTGCTCCTAAGGCGTAACTCGTCGTAAACCTCATTACATAAACCATATTGGGATCACACATTACAATGGACCTTAGGTACATCCCATTGGGCCTTAAATACATCAAATGGGTTATATCATATGGGCCTTATATTCATCAAGTGGGCCACATCAATGGGCCGCACCAATGGGCCCTAACCCGTTGAGCCTTAGAATATATCAAAAACAGGCCTAATCACATGAGCCTTACATTTATATCAAGGTGAGCCTCAATAAAGACTCCAAATAAATCAAGATGAGCCTCATACACACACTAGGTGGGCCTCGATAATGGGCCTTTATACATCACAATGGGCCTCAACCTATGGGCCCTAATTCATCACAATGGGCCTTAATCCATGGGCTCCAAATACATCACAATGGGCCTTGGAATATGTCAAAATGGGCCTAATACCATGGGCCTTAAATATATATATATATATATATATATATATATATATATATATATATATATATATATATATATATATATATATATCAAATGGGCCTACTCCAAAACATAAGTGTTGGTAATGATTTCCACCATTAAATTCCTAAGGCCCAACATGAAATATGTTTCCCATCCAACCTTTTCATAAATTACATATTGATAGATGAAGTAGAAACAATGGAGGGGTCCACATGAGCTAAGGATCTGACTCATTCTTTAGCTCATGTTATGAGCTTTCAAAATGGATGACGGTTTGGATGCAACACATGCATCACGGTGGGGTCCACATGAGTTAAGGATCTGACTCATTCTTTAGCTCATGTAATGAGTTTTCAAAATGGATAGATGGTTTGGATGCAACACATGCATCACGGTGGGGTCCATATGAGCTAAGGATCTGACTCATTCTTTATCTCATGTTATGAGTTTTTAAAATGGATAGATGATTTGGATGCAACACATGCATCATGGTGGGGTCCACATGAGCTAAGGATCTGACTCATTCTTTATCTCATGTTATGAGTTTTCAAAATGGGTGGATGGACTGGATGCAACACATGCATCATGGTGGGTCCCACCACCCATCCAGCAGCCTGAAGAATGACTGGACGACATGGTAAAACACAAGCATTACAGTGGGCTCCACCAACCGCTAGACGGTACGAGTAAGACACATATATCTTGGTGGGTTCCACCGTCCACAGCCGTGGACGGTGTGACAAACACATGCATCACTGTGGGTGTGTGGCCCACCATAATGTTTATTTTCCATCCAAGCCGTTTATAAGATCGCACGGACCTGGATGAGGAGGAAAAATAAATTTCATCTTGATCCAAAACTTCTGTGGCCCATAAAAGGTGTTTCAATGGTAGAGGTTCAATCCCACTGCTTCCTGTAGTGTGGGCCACCTAAGCTATGGATGGGGCTGAAATTTGGAGGGGGCCCACTACTGGGAGTGGCCCACCTCATGAACGGTGTGGATGTAAGATATACATCATGGTGGAGCCCACGTGTAGGACCGTGGTCCCTAGCTCGTCTGCCCAAACACAGCACGTTGCTGCTGCTGTTGTCAGGGGCAACAGGCTCTGCGCCCCTTAGGCATGTGTTGTTATTTTTTTGAAAAAATCTCACTTCCTGTGATTTTTCACAGGTAGGGCCCTCATCAAGTAAATCCAACTCGTTCATGACATTTTATGGCTCGAGACAAGCCCAATGAGTCCAATATTGGATACATTTCGGCCTGTAGCAAGATTAAAATAAATTTAAACGATGAGAATCACTGTTTTGAAAGGTATGGCTCGCCCAATGTACAAATTAGCTTCATTTTTCGGCTCAACGCCTAAAATGAGCCAGGGAATGAGATGAACGGCGTGGATTGAATACATACATCAAGGTGGGGCCTATGTGAGTGGGTCACCCCACAAGCTTTAAAACAAGCTAACATTTGTGCTTTCCGAGTTCACGTCCAGCATCCCAGACGCTGGACGGTTGAGCACAAAATATGCATTGAGGTGGGCCCTGCTTAAGTGGGCCACCAGATGATAGATGGCGTGGATAGTCACATTTAAAGTGGGCCTCACTTATGAGTTGCTTGGATAAAATACATACTTCATGGTGGGGTCCATCCTGATGGGCCACACACCACATCACAATCACATGAAAAGAAAATGAAAAAGAGAGGGAGAGAGAGAGAAAGAGAGTGGGACACGCGTAATGGAGGGACCCCGACATTATGGGCCCTCCCTTACAATAAATCATACATCAAGTGGGCCCTAAAGCATGTGGGCCCATCAAAATCAAAACTCAACAATGGAGATCCTTTCCCCACCAATATGGACGGTCTAGATGACCTATCTAAAGCAAGAAAATAAACATCATGATGGGGTCCATGGAGAATGGCCCCATCATGGAATGATCATGATGATCAAAGTGGGTCATCGACCACATCTTAGGGTCCCAAGTGAGATCCAAACCATTGATCGGTTGGCCTCACTTGGCCCATCTTAAAACATGAAAACTACTTTATTAAAGCACCCACCGTTCGATCTTCTTACTCTTATGGGTTCCTTAGCTCCTTAGCTTCGATTTTAACGGAGGAGATGAGGTTTGGATGGTTGAGATGAGAGATCTTGGGATGGAAAGGTGGGCCACACTTAGAGCTTGGAAGAGAGGGAGGGCCTTGGATGTGTGAGGCTTCTCTTGCTTAGGAGAGTGCTTTGAAAAATGAAGGAGAGAGAGTGTTGTAAAGGGAGAGAGAGAGTGATGGGTGATGGAGTGATGGATGTGGTGAGTGATGGGTGTAAGAGATTTTTTACTTTTGTGGCAAATGTGTAAGAAAGGTATGGGCTTTTGTAAGAACTTTTTGACTTTTGTGGCTTGTTTAGGAAAGGGTGAAAGGTGATGTGTACTTGACATATACTTGACATGTTGAGATTGATGGATTGATGTGACAAGTCGTAGAGATTCTCTTGGGTTTTGCAACGCACGGCATTTTCCTCACATCGAACGTTGGCCCACATCTCTTGACCAGGGTATCGCCTCGGCACGTGAGTCATGACATTGAAATCGCGGCGACGACGTAGTCGCTATGGTAAAGGTCTTGGGTTAAGTTGACTCGGGTTGATGGCGTGTGAATCAGAGTCGCGCGCAAATACCGGTTAAGGGTTGAAGGTTGCCGGAATTCAACCAGGAATACCGCGAAAGTCTATGGAACGGTACAGTCTAGGATACGGAGCTTATAAAGGCTATGCGATGCAAGACATGAATGTTATTGACCACACCAAGGTCATACGATACAAGGCCTACATAGCCAATGTCATGTGCATAATGCAGCTCAAGCATACTAATCCACATATTAATTCAGCTCATCTCTAGAGCATCATATATCAATGCAGTTTTCAGTAGATAATCATTGAGGTTTAATACACTTCAAATGGCACTACCCCTTCCTCAGGTGCACAGTCCAAGTGGGCGTAAGAAACCTCACTATCTGCCTGACCAATAACCTGCTAATACCTATTCGACATGTCGATAGTAGACCCATTTACGAGCTGGTCAAACTCGGCCTAGTAATTGCCTCTATCCTCAGACGGGTAAGGCCACACCCCCTTCCAACAGACCATGACACAGTGAGAGACACGACCTCCTAGTATTCGGCCCTCGTCTGCTCATGTATCCACTCGATCTCGATGTTGGAGTGTCTTCCGGTACCGTCAAGTTTAAGAATTTTTACCCAGGGACATCTATGGTGCCCCAATGCTAATAACAGTATTTCCAGTGTCCAATCATGTCATCCATGATATGCCTATGGAGGCTACAATTTTAATGTTATTAAGGCATATAGTAATCACAACACACAATGCAAGATGCATAAGTCATAAATCCAGTCATGCATCAATCCTGCACATACCATACGCTCATGTGAGACAATCTCCACATATCAGGGAGTCCTATAATAACCTGCCCAATGGCATATGCAATGGTTAACTACGTCTCATATCAAGCATACAGATGATGAGTATGATCATGTATCATGATGATATGTTAAGCAAACTCGTTATCGGTGTCGATAACCGGCATCGATAATCGGCCTATATGTAAGGCAGGGTCTGTAGATGAATAACTGATCTAAACCATAATATGAAGATTGACCCTCGGCCATGAATATACCAAATCAGGTAGCATGGAGCCATACGTCTACAACAATGATGGACCATGCAACATCAATGGGGCCCAATAATTTAGGTTATCCCAATAAGAGAATGATGAGAATGGGCCTAACAAGGCCTAAGGGAAGGTCACAATGTGGACATTTAACCATCATTGCCCATCAATGTGGACATTTAACCAACATTGCTCCTAAGGAGTGGTCCACGTAGAGCCACACGTATAGTGGGCCCACGGTCTCACACAAGGGCCTAATATACATCATAATGGGTCTCACTCAAGGGCCACATATACATCACATCGGGCCTCACCATATGGGCCTCAAATACATCATAATGGGCCTCATATACATCAAGTGGGCCACATCACATGGGCCTCATATACATCAAGTGAGCCACATCACATGGCCGCACCAATGGGCCTCATATACATCAAGTGGGCCACATCACATGGGCCGCAGTAATGGGCCTCATATACATCAAGTGGGCCACACCAATGGGCCTCATATACATCAAGTAGTCTGAATCAATGAGATGCACCAATGACCCTCATATATATCAAGTGGGTCGCTTCAATGAGCCATACTAATGGACCTCATATATATTAATGGGCCGCATCATGGGCCACGCCAATGGGCCTCATATATATCAAGTGGGTCATATCAATGGGTCGTGCCATCTACACCATTCATATATTTTAGATATCGTTTTAGAGCATTACCTAAAAAAATGAATCATGTCGGAAGATCATTTGAACCATACCACAAATAACAGTGGAGATAATAATTTCCACCTTTAAAATTACCAAGGCCCACCATAACGTTTATTTTCCATCCAATCTATTTATATGGTCACAAATACTTAAATTAAGAGGAAAATAGATTCCATATTGGTCCAAAACTTTCGTGATCCTAAAGGAGTTTTAATGGTACACGTTCATTCCCCACTGTTTTTGGCAGTGTGGTCCACTTGATAATTAGATCTATCTTTTTTTTTTTACCTCAAGCCTTAAGATGAGCTCATCACCTGGATGAACCGTTTAGATGTAACACATACACCAGTGGGACCCACAAAACTTGCTGACGTCATACGGTGGGACCTATTATAAGACAGTTTGGATATAAATACATCAAGGTGCGTTCAGCACTGTCCCTCGTGTTGGATGGTGCATGCACAACAGGTGGGTCCCACGCTTCACGGACGGAGTGGATTAAAAACTCATACATCATGGTGCATGCCACACAGCACCATCCAGATGGACGATGCAGAATATATACAGCAAGGTGGGTCCCACCACATACATATGTGTGTGTGTGTATCATATGTATAGTATAATAATATTATATTTATATTTTATTTTTTTTTGAAAAGGGGTCAGGGGTCCAGTGTTCAGCCCTGGACGCTGGAAGGACGGTGTGGATTTAGAATACATCTATCAAGGTGGGCCCACCCCACACATGTGGCACGTGTGGGTGGGTCCCACATCTTAAAGAGGATGGTGTGGATATAAACCACATACTTCAGGTGGTTTTCCACCTTGGATGGGCTGTCTGGATCATTGCTGGTACCACGTGTGGGTGCCACACATACATTCCAGCAGGTCCCACATGTATGGTTGGGATAAAACACATATCTCATGTGGGCCCCATGCTTGCTGATGTAAATACAGCAGTTATATAGTTGGTGTGAGGTACCCCATCCAATCTACTACCATAACAAGTGGGTCCTATGTATAGCCCACCAGAGTTTTGAATCAAACGGATATTTGTGTTTTTACTTCATCCAGGGATGTTGGATCAGGTGGGCCACACTCCATCACAAAAGGGGAGAGAGAGAGAGAGAGAGAGAGAGAGAGAGAGAGAGAGAGAGAGAGAGAGAGAGCCCCTCTTTGATCACAACACATACATCAAAGTGGGTCTCATCATAAGTGGACCCTTAAATGGAAATCAACGGTGGATCACCCACTTAGGTGATGGGTGTAAGGAAGGGATGGGTGGAGAGAGAGAGAGAGAGAGAGAGAGAGAGAGAGAGAGAGAGTTGACTTTGGGAATGGGAGAGGCATGAATGTTGTAAGGGGAGTGACGGGATGTGTACTTCACTTGAGGTGATTGATTGATATGATGGGTTGTAGAGATTCTCTCAGAATTCGCAACGCAAGGCATTTCTTCAGAATATACACAAGCCCACAACTCTTGGCCTGGGTATCGCATCGGCAGGCGAGACGCGGTGTTGGAACCGCGGCAATGGTGCGGTCGCTAGGGTATAAGTCTCGGGTCAAGTCGACTCTGATATACGAGAAGTAACTTAGGATTTTGTGCAAATGCTATCCACACATCACGGGTCATCGAAATTTGACCGGAAGGACCGTGGAAGCCTACAGAATGGTACTGTCTAGGATACAGGCCTTAGATATTAGTCATCCATCAAGTGGGGCCCACCATTAATGTTATTATACCTATTGTGGGGCTCACCTTCAATATCCACCACATATCATTTGGAGCCCACCTTTAATGTGGATTGTCCATCATATGGGCACCACCTTTGATGTGGGCCATCATGCGCCCTTGGATATGGGCCATTCATCATTAGGGTCGACCTTTGAAATAGACCGTCCATCATGTAGGGCCTACTATTATTAATTACCCATCATGTGGAGCCCACCATTGATGTGGACTATCCATCATGTGGGCCCCACCTTCAATGTGGGTTGCCCGTCATGTAGGGCTCACCTTGGATGTGGGTCATTCATCACCTTTGATGTAGACTATCCATCATGTGGGCACCCCTCAATATGGGTCATCCATCATGTGGGACCTAAATTCAATGTCCATTGCCTATCATGTGGAGCCCACCTTTGATGTGGACCATCTATCATGTAGGCCCCACCTTTGAAGTAGGTCATCCACCATACCAACCTGCTTTCGATGTGGGCTTTTTATCATTATAGGCTGACCTTTGATGTGGACCATCCATATGTGAGCCCACATTAATATGGGGTCATTTATCATATGGGACCCACCTTTTATGTGGACCATCCATATGTGAGTCCACATTAATATGCGGTCATTTATCCCATATTTATCATATGGGGCCCACCTTTTATGTGGACCATCCGCTGTGTGATCCCCACCTTCAATGTGGATAGTCTACCATGTGGGGCCTCCTTTGATATTGTAACATCCTGAATTTTTCAATACTCAAGTGTTAAATATACCTAGGCATCGTTAAAGATCTTTTTAATTAACTTAGTTTGTACATGATCAATCATTTAATATATTATGTTTAAAATACCTAAAAATTGTATATGAAAACTTGTTTATGAAAATTCAAGGTCAATAAGAATCTTATGAATTATCCTGATAGTTCAATTAAGCTGTTTGTGAAATAAATCTCAGGATCCGAATCATTAGAATTATTGATCAGCACGTCCCTGTCACCTAATGTATCAAATCATTATTTGATCATCCTAAATTTTATACTTAAAGTTATGATTTATGAATCAAGAATCGAGATTTGAGGAAAAAATCATTGTTAATTTATATAATTAGTTAAATTATAATGGAGATCCATTTAAGATTAACTAAACCAATGGTTTAAATCTGAATTACCCTAAGTATAGAAGTCAAAGTGGTTAAAATGTCCTTTAGGCATAAAGAGCTATCTTGATCTAATCTAATACGTGTAATAAATTCAAATCAATGCACATCATTGTTTAAATCCTAAACCTAACAATGCGCGCTATAAGCCTAAAGCCAAAAATTGCATAACCTTATTATCTAAATCATTTTAAAACTAGCTAGAATGCTTAAAAGAACTGTGGACAATTCATTATTAGGCCCGCGATTGTGAAAGTATGGTAAGATGTCTGCCTTAATGGGCTTGGCATAGTGTCTAAATCCGATCGTTGAAATTATTCTTTGAATTGCACAATTTATATAAGAACTCAAGAGTGTGAGTTGTGTGAATCAACTCATTTTTTTCAGAAATTCTATAAAAGGAAATTTATTTAGGTTTTTGGGTTAGAAATAATAATTTTAGGGTTTAGGGGTTTCTCTTCAGAAATTCACTGGAATCCTTGAATCCCGTCATTGTTTCTTCAGTCTGATTATAGTTCAACAACAATTGAAGTTAGGTCCTTGGCTCATGTAGAGAAATTTGGAAGAATTTCATAAATTTCAAATCCTAACTCGAATTTATTTGAAATTTATGGAAGGACTAGGGTTTTCTCTCGAATTCTAAACCCTAAATGTAAGTATAATGTAAAATCGTATTCATAGGTGAGGACTATTTTCCTAAGATTTTATCATCCCCTGATGGCTTCAGTTGATGAATTTTGTATTTTGGTTGAAATTATATGTATTTAAACGTTAGAATTATTATATGGTTATGATTCGTATGCTTTGAATTAAAACATGTTTCTTATGTTGTATGAATTTGGTATTCATCTAGGCTTGATTTTGTAGAAATAAGAAATTATTCATTTGGCACACCAAATGTTTGGTTATATGTTTAAGTGAGATCTTTTAAGGAAATGTTTTATTTTGAGTTTATAACCATGTTTAGGATGTTATGAAATTCATTCCTTTACATTATTTTCTAGAAATAATTGAAAAAAATGGACCGCCTTCATTGGGTTTGGCTGTCACAAACTTGTTTAATCAATTAAGGTAGAACATGGCTAACCGACTCTAGCTTGGACTATTTGTGGGTTGCTTTACAATCAAGGCTGGTCTAGTCAATGTTCACTTAATTCATTGAATTCATCTAATCCAAGGACAATCATTATTCTTTGAATGTTACTGAATATCTTGAGGAATCCTAAAGATCTTGATTACCATTGATATATATTCACTATTCATAGCCGTTTGTATTTGTGACTTAGTGAGCTACTCGTGACAACTCATGGGTTAGGCACAGTAGTATGGGACACTAAATTTGTGTTGTCTTTAACCTTTGTAGGTAGCCGAGCCTTACAATGAATCTTGAGCACTGATGAAGGTGACGAGCTTGCCATCTGTGATTTTAGGTGATGACCCATCACCTTATTGATTTATGTACTAGGAAAATTGCCAATATCTATTATTGTAGGGAAAATAGGCCGACCAATGATGAATGGTCAGGTCGGGACCTTACACAATACGTCATCAGCTTCGATCCTCTACTCAAAGCCCAAGCAAGAAGTAAGATCAAGTTCGACATCCCATCACCAGATCGGAACACCTAACGACCTGCCCGAACACCTGAAAGAGTACTACCTCCATCGATTCCAAGATCTCCAGAGTTTGTCAAGAGCACCCCTCCCTTGGCTCAACTAAGGAGATAGGTCAGTATTATGCAAGTCCGCATTACCCAGGTCAACCTCACCTGGGTTGGCATCATCTAGGTCGGCCTCACTCAGGTCGGCATAACCCAGGTTAGTGTCATGAGGACACTTCAGGTTGGATCATCCTACCTCCCATCAAGGTCTGACCACATCCACTTGAGATCGTAGCCAAAGACCCGGGAAATCCATTACGATAGATATCTGTCTGAGGTCAATGAAGGATATCCGTGACATGCTTGAGATACCAAGATCTTCACCAATGATCTCAGTAGATTCACCGCACACTCAGGATCTAAATCCCTCTACAATACACACCTACTAAATAGGGGGATCTCCTCTACGTCACCGCCTCTCCTAAACTATAAATAGAGATACCTCTAATAGGGAAAGGTATGCAGTATCTTTAGCGTTAAACCTTCAATACTCAACTAGACCCATATCCCTTTTCTGACGTTGGCATCAGAGGGTCCCCTGCACGAGCTAGGGTCTTCCTTGTCAATTCTTTGTGCAGGTACACGACGATCTAAAAGGGGCTAACTAGATTTCTACATCAACATCTATATAATTGATGATTTTAGACATAAGAAGATGACCGTAAATGAATTAAGGACCATGGTGACAAGCCATGTGGTTCCTGTGTATTTGACTTGTACTACAATTGTGGTCATTTGGATTCACAAATACCAGTGATTGAATATGAATTAATAAAAGCTTGGCAATCATGCATGCATGTGCATGGGCACTCACAGGTGTTGTTGAGTGCCTAACTGTTCGACAAAAATCCTGGAAGATAAGTCGACCCCTATCATAGTGTGGAAGATAAAAGAGCCCCACACCATGGTAGGCAAGAGAGACCCATGTTAAAAGATTTGGAACACACACACACACATATAAGGAAATGGTACTATGAGGTCAACCTCATGGGAACTTCTCATGAGGTTGAGCTGTGTGGGCCCCACCGTGATGTGTGTCGAACATCAACACCTTGCATTTGATGGGTGCCGTTTAGGTGATGGGATATCACAAAAATCAGCTGTATGTGGGACTCAAGTGGGCCATATCATCTAAAACCATTTGAAGACATGACTAAAACATATGAAATCACTTGGTGGCACCCACCTGAGTTTTAGATGTGGCTAAAACTTGGTTTGACCCCTCATCCACGTGGGACACACACAATGGATGGGCTAGATTTATGAACCACATCTCGGTGAGTCCAACAAATTATTATGAATGTTTTAATGAGAGAGTAACCCCTTTCAACAGTTGTACCAACAAATGATTATGAATGTTTTAATGAGAGGGTAACCCCTTTCAACAGTCGTATGTGGTGTGGCCCACCCAAGTCATGGATTGACTTGATTTTGAAGTTCATGACCCATGATGAAATGGTGCACTAACTGATGGGGTAGATGTTTTACTCACATCACAGTGGGCCCCAAACAGCTCGACCTCATGGGAAGTTCCCATGAGGTCAACCTGATAGTACCATTTCCTCTCTCTCTCTCTCTCTCTCTCTATATATATATATATATATATATATATATATATATATATATATAAACTAGTTTAAGAAATTATTTGTGATGATGTGTATTATTACATGAACTTGATTATGTTGATATTACATTTAACTTAGGAAATGGTAACATTGAGCTAGATAGTCACCTTCGCCTGGAATTATGTTTTAAAACACCTATCATTTACTTGGATACATGATATGAAGGCTATTGTGATCGATGACCAAGTATATTCTGACTTGCCTAAAGATTGAGATCATTGTTGAAGTCATATATAGAAGTATCAAGTTGTGGAATTATTTTTATACATTAATTTTGAGATCCCCCTTAATTGAAATGGTTGGATGTATATGAATGATGGTATGACCACTAGTTTAATTGTATTTTACCATTTAAATCAAAGATATTATTCACTATTTCATTTAAATTTCAATAAGTGTGTTGATACCAAATAATTTAGTCTTTAAACTGCATTTTCGTATATATTAGTGACACCTTAAAAGTTAGAGATTGTGAATGTGCCCGACTCCTGAATTTTGGGTCGTTACAGATATGGATTGTGAGACAAAGCTTCCTTTGACGTGTACATGAGAAAGAAATAGAAAAGTAGGGTTTTTTTTTTTTTTTCAAGGTAAAGTTACTTTTGGCAAATAAGTTACTTTTACATTAATATTTACTAAACTAATTTAATTACAAAAAATAATTAAATTACTTAACCTAAGTAAAACAGTAACTTAGTTGGCTATAACGCCCCGCATCTTCTCAATTTGAAATTCTCTGCGCGGACGGCCGGACACATTTCAAACCATGTGTGTCGCGACTACGTCAGTAGCTGACATGGATCGTGTAGCAAAGCAGCTTACCATGCTGCGTAGCATGGATTATCTGTGGGTCCTACCGTAATGTATATGTTTTATCCATGCCGTCTATCAATCATTCCAACTCATTTTAGAACACTATCATAGAATTGAAGCATATCCAAGGATCAATCAGACCACACCATAAAAAAGATAGGGGATAATGACATCCACCGTTGAAACCTTCCCAAGGTAACAATGTAAAATTACCCACAAAATCTAGTATCACGTGATGTGGTCCGTATGATGATTAGATTGGATGTGATATACACGCTACATTCGACCCATATGGAAGATTTTAACAGTGGATGTCTCCATCCAAACCGTTCATTTTGGTGTGGCCCATTTGAATTTGTATTAGTCCGAATTTTGACACCAGTGCCGAACTCGGGATGCCGCACCTGATAGATGAGATGGATTTTTATGTACATTAAATCCTTCTCCTCCACGTTAGCTCAGATCACGCCCCCTATGTCACGCTTTAAAGGTTCGGAAAGTTCTCACTTGCAGCCTGATACGAGGACAATAAACAGTGCGAGGGTGAGAGGTGGTTGCTCTTCCACGCGTCCAGCGACTTACCCATATATACACACTTAGTTACACGTGCTAATATAAAAAAAAAACACGTGAGAGATTCGAGATTCCATCTCTTGTACCACAAAGCTTAGATATTGTTGATGCGAAAAATCGGATCAGCCTTTTCTTGCACTTTTGCCTACACCACGATGAGAATGAAAGTGACCCTGGCTAGGGCCGGGACACCTCCGATGCTCAAGTCAGTAGATATCCAAGAAGAGGAGACTTTAGGATTTTTCTTGCGTACCTTTGTTTCTTGGAGAGCCCTCCTTTTATAAGAATAAGAGGTCCCAGCGTAAAAGGGGTTCTCACCTGATTTTCAGGAGATTTGATTGAGCTATCATTCGTTTGTAGATACTTCCCGATCCTGAGATTTCTGGGGTCGGGTATCTTTTTACAAATTTCTCGGACCGGTGTTTAAGAGTACACTGTCTCTCCTTTGCTTGGCTCGGCCTCAATAGCCTATATAGTCTCTTGGCTGGCTTACAAATATAGAGTCGTTTGCCTACTGTCGGACGAAACAACATTGGTTTCAGACCGATGCCCCTTCCTAATCCGATAGCCGACACTACAACTAACCTCAAGTGGGTCGATTTTATGGTCGATCAGGTGGCTTTTAGCTCTAGGGCCTTTAATTGGCCCTTTCAGACATATCTGTCTCTTTAACCGAGCCAACTTCATGTCTTATAGATTTCGCCTGCGGCTCTTGACTCTTTTACTCTCGGTCGGGATTAATATCCTGCAGATCCGAGCTAAGTCTCTCCAGACTCCTCTAGGCTTTATCTTCGGTCGGCATTCATAATTGTCTCTGGTCTCGTAAGCAAAGTTACTTTGTCCTTAAGCCGACCCCCCGGGCTTATCATATTTTCCCCAACAGTAAGCCCCTTACTCCTTGTGTTAGCCATGTCAACAAAAAGAAGTAACAAGTTGCACTGTCAGTTCATATTGTGACCTGAGGTCATGATGGAGCATTTAATGCTTTTTGTATCGTCCTTTACATACGACGGTTCGTTACTCAATGTCACACGAGCAAATAGCCGTTAAGTCATCTCGCCCACTAATGAGCGTCGAACGCATGTAAAGGACGTTAAACACGTCAGTCGACGTGCGCCAAGCGTCGGGCGGGGGAGACGAAGCTAGCGTCGATTCGACTCCACCTTAATTGCGATGCTACGTGGCTCGGCTATAAAAGGGAGTGCGGGAGCGTCTTTCACATTTTTTGTTCTCCTGTAAGACCCGTATCTTGGTCCGTACCTTTCCGTAGACTTCCGCGGTCTTACCGATCGAATTCCGGCGACCTTCAACCCTTAAACGATATCGACACGCGACCCTGATTCATGTGCCGACAACCCGAGTCGACTCAACCCGAGACCAATACCATAGCAACCGCACCGTCATTGTGGTTCTAATGCCGCGACTCGCGCGCCGAGGCGATACCCTAGTCAAGAGATATGGGCCAACGTTCGGTGCGAGAAAACGTCGCGCGTTGCGAAACTCAAGAGAATCTCAACGATGTGTCACATCAATCACATCAATCCCATCAATCAATCACCCATCAATCCATCACATGTCAAGTACACATCACTTTATTCCATTTTTTCAAGCAACCACAAAAGTCTTCATCTCTCATACCTCTCTTATACAAAAAGCCACAAAAGTCTTCATCTCCCATACCTCTCTTACACAAAAGCCTCAAAAGTCAAGCTTTTCTTACACAACCATCACTCACCCATCCATCCATCACTCTCTCTCTCTCCCTTTACATCACTCTCTCTCTTTCTCTCTTTCTCTCTTTCTCATTTCAAAATTTCTAAGCAACAAAAAAATTCCAAGAGTCCCACGTATGGAATTTCTCAAACCCTCCTAAGCTCCAAGTGGCCCACCTTCCTACTCTAAAATCTCTCATCTCAACCCTCCATTCTTCATCTTAACCATTGAAGTTGAAGCTAAGGTGCCAAGGAACCCCTAGGAGCGAGAAGATCGGACGATGGGTGCCTCTATAGGGTAGATTTACTTGTTTTTATGGTGGACCAAGTGAGGCCCACCGATCCATGGTGTGGATCTCACTTGGGACCCTAAAATGTGGCTGATGGACCACTTGGATCATCATGATCGTTTCATGATGGGGCCATTCTCCATGGACCCCATCATGATGTTTAATTCATCGAAAAAGGGTCATCTAGACCGTCCATATCGGTGAGGAATGGATCTTCACCGTTGATTTACATTTTTGATGGTCCTATGTTCAACGGGATCCGTATATTGTATGATTTCATGTAAGAGAGGGCCCATAATGTCGGGGTCCCTCCATCACAAGCCGTGTCCCACTCTCCATGTCTCTCTCTCTCTCTTTTATTGCTTTTATTTTTTTTATTTTATTTTGTTATTATTATTTTTTTTTAACTATAGGATTGTGGCCCACTTGAATGGATCCCACCTTGATGTAATCATTTTATTCAAGTGGGGTCCACCTTAAACGTTATCCCCACGCACCCATCAGTGGTGGCCCACTTCATCAGGGCCCACCATTTTCAAAAAAAAAATATAAAAACCGTCCAGCGTCTGGGACGCTGGACGTTTCAAGGAAAGAAGAAAAAGGAAGAAAGAAAATGAAGGCTTTTGGGTGGTCCCCTTGCATAGGTCCCACCCTGATGTTTATGTTCGATCCAAGCCGTCCATCCTCTTACCCACGGCATTTTAGCCGTTGGGTAGAAGTTTGGAGCTGATCCAATCACCTGGTGGGCCATAGCGCCAAATATTGTATTTCCACCATTCAAACACTAAATTCTTATTTTATTTCACTTCCAAGCATCAAAAAAATTCAAACTCTGGACTCATTTGGACGGCCTCGAGCCGCTAATCGCAATGGCCGGGGCGGATTTCACTTTAGCGGGCCTCACGTACGAAAAACCCTGGGAAATGGGTTTTTCTTCTTTTTTTGAAAACCAAATGGCAGAGGCAAGCCTCTGCCTCTGACTTCATGCAGCGCTGCACGCTGCTGCGTGCAGCCGTGGAACGGCGAGCGGGCGAGCTGCCGTGCAACCACCCACGGCTGCTGCCGTGGGCCCCACATGATGTATATGTTTTATCTATGCCGTTCATGAGGTGGGTCCCATCCTCAGGTGGGCCCCCTCCAAAAATGAAACAGATCCAAAACTCAGGTGGCCCACACCACGTGAAACAGTGTGACTTAAATTTTACCATTGAAAAGTTTTTGGGGCCCATAGAAGTCTTGGATCAAGCTGAAATTTATGCTGTCCCTTCATCCAGGTCCGAGTGACCTTATGAACGAGTTGGATGGCATCTTAATGTCACAGGGTGGGCCCCACACGGGACCCACAATGATGTTTGTGATGAAAGCCACCATCCAGGCAGACGGTGGCACACACCACGGCAGCACCCCCCTTGCATACGCGCTGCCTCCACCGTCCAACGGACGGTGGGGCCCTGGGTGATGTAGGTGCCTTACCTGCACTGTCCACTGGACAGTGGGACTCACCATGATGCCGTAGTGCATCCAGACTGTCCATCCACTTGATAGGACCATTTTAAAGACTTGAGCTAGGGGTGGGGTGGGCCATTCATTTTTGGGCTAGGCCCATTTGATCTAGGAAATGTTTACGGGCTAGGCCCATTTGATTCATCTAAGGCCTATGAACTTGGGCCCACCTGATATGTAAAGCCTATGAGCTTAGGCTTACCTGATATTTAAGGCCTATGGGTTTAGGCTCACTTGATATGTTCCGATTCCATAGGAATAGGCCCTTTTGATGTGTTCCAAGGCCCATAAAATTGGACCCATTTGTTGCATTCCTAAAGCCCATGGGAGTGAACCCATTTGATTATAAAAAGGGTCAATGGGATTAGGCCCACTGGACTTATTTAAGACCCATGATTTAGGCCCATTTTATTTGATTAAGGCCTAGGGGTTTAAGCCCATTTGAACTCATGATTAGGTCTATGGGTTGAGGCCCACTTGATCTACATATAGGGGCCAATTGGTGTGGCCCATTGGTCATATATAGGACCCATGAGACTAAGCTCATTTGATGTAATCCAGGGCCCGCGGGTTTTTACCCATTGCAATGCACATAAGACCCATTGGTGTGGTCCATTTATGTGGCCCATCTGATGAATAAAAGGCCCATGGGATATGGCCCATTTGATATATATGTAAGGTCCAATGGGGACAACCTACGGTCCATTGCAATGTGTAAATCCATTACAAACTAAGTACTGATGTTTACAAAGATCGTGCCTGGGAAGCAATGTTGGTTTGACGTCCACATTGCGAGTGTAATGCTGGTTGGATGTCCACATTACGACTCTCCTTGGGGCCCATTGTTAGGCCCGTACTTATTTGTATAGGCCATCCACGTCCATCTGCATTGTAAAGTAGTTCGTTTCATTACAACATGTTTAGTATAGTTTCATGACTCATGATCATACGCATCATATGTATGCTTGATATGAGGATTGATTGATCATAGCATATGCCTTCGGGCAGGTTATTTTTGGGCTCCTGGTTAGGCAGTATTGCCCTACATGAGCGCACGATATGCGCATGAATTGTTGCATGACTGGATAGCGTGAATCATGCATTTCACATTTGTGTGACATGGTTATTGTATGCCCTAGCGACATCAGGGCCGTAGCCTCCACAGACGCATCGTGGATGGCAGGATTGGATACCGAAAATCTTGTTCTATATGGGGTACTATAGATATCCCTGGGTGAAAGTCCCTAAACCCTTATGGTACCAAGAGGTTGCTCCAACGTTTAGACCGAGTGGGTAGATGAGCGTTGAGTGCCGATTACCAGACGGTTACGCTCTCCACTATGTCGTGGTCGGTTGGAAGGAGGTGCGGCCTTACCTGCCCGAGTGTAGGGGGCAATCCTAGGCTAAGTTTGACCAGCTCGAGGAATGGGTCCGCTATCGACGAGTCACGCCCGATATTGGCAGACGGATAGTGTGGTCTCTTCCACTTACCTTATTGCGCGCGATGTGGCGGCAATCTGGTTTAGAGTGTACTAGACTCCGGTGATATCCCACATTTTGAGCTGTATTGATGTATGGACATAGATGAGGATCTATATGCTTGAGTTGCATTGCACATCGCATGGCCTTGGGATGGCCGATACCATTCATGTCTTGCATCGCATAAGCCTTGGTACGGCTCATGATATTATGGTTCCATCCGCATATTCCGCATTACTCTGACATTGCATGTTCATATTCTACCTTGCGCACACACTTTCACCATCCTCTAAGATTTCTGTAAGCTTATGCATGACCGTTGCGTGCAGGTGACGTTGGATCGCAGCAGCGCTGAGACAGGAGCACGTTGCTGAGCGTTTTGGAGTTTTTGTGCTTTACCATTGTATTTCCCTTTATGCTCATTGTACTTGTAAAGTTTTTGATCATAGTGGAAATGTAATGGAGTTCTTGGTTGTTGTTTGTGGGTTATGCCTTTGGTTATGCTTATTACGAATCAAACTGACATCGAAAATCCTCCTCGTAGCATCTCAGGATCGGAACCTGGCGAATGGGAGCTAGGAGCCGAGAATGGGGTTCTACGGAGGCTGTCAGCGCCGGATTCGGCGATCGGGAATTCTGTGAGCCCGATTTTTGAGTTTGGGGCGTGACATCTCCTGCTCAATCTCCCTCTCCGATTTTCTTCTTTCTTTTTTCTGCTGCGCTTGTGACTTGCACATCTTGTCATTCTCCGTCTAATTTTTTTCTTTCCTTATTTATCTTTATGCCTTTCGCCTCTCCGGTGAGTCCTTTCTCTTCCTCCTTTTTCAACTTTTTAGCAATAATGAATGCGTCAAGTCCCCGGGAGGCAGTTTCAGGTGATGAGGGCGAAACGAGGCATCTCTGAAATGTCGCAGAATCTCCCTCTTTACTGACGGAGATGGTGATAGGTGCCAATGAGGCCTTCCAACTACCGCCAGAGTGTCCAATGGAGCTTCAGCGGAATGCTCCGCTTCAGCGGGTCCTTCCATCTTGAAACACGCCCCTGGCATGCCCACTCCCCATTTTCTTAATAATGAGTTGTTAAAAGAAGAAGAATTAGAGGAAGAAGCCGTTGAGCCGACCCTTCCCAGAAGGTTAGTGAGGGCTGAGTCTAGGGGAATCACTGAGTCGGTTCCTCCAAGGAGATCAGCTCGGTTCGTTAGGTCGGCAGCTGAAGAAGGAGAAGCTGCCGAGAGTGAGGAGGTCGGAGACGAACAGAAAGGGCCGGTCCCCTCGGTCTTGACTGAGGCGGATTTGGACAAAATTCGAGTCAGGTATCATGTTCCTGACTCAGTAATTATCCGGCTTCCCCTCTTGAATGAGTTGCCCGACCATCCCCCTCCTAGGATGGTTGTAATCTTCCATGTTGCCATGCAATGTGGCTTACATCTGCCCTTACAACCCGTTGCTCGGGATTTCCTTTCCTAACTCAGGATTGCTCCCAGGCAAATAGTTCTGAATGGGTGGAGGAACTTGTTTGGTTGTGTAGTGTTGTGGGCTGAAGCAAAACAGCCTCCACTAACTATAGACGAGTTCCTCTATCTGTATCAACTCTGGCTGAATACTACATAACCCGGCTGGTATTGTTTGAGTGCTTAGTGGAACAAGAGTGGTTCCTTCATAACCGACCCTCCTACCTCTAACAAACACTGGAGAGAGAGGTGCTTCTGGGCTGCGGTCGTTGGGAGACGGCCGAGTCTGGGATGTTCGAACCTCGCATTCCTCGGGCTTTCTCTAAACCAGGTGACTCGACTTTCCCTCTTTCTCGTCATTTTTCATCACAATCCTTCTGAGTCTGATTAATCATATGTTGCAGTTATTTTCAAGACAAAGCCGAAACTAGGAGCCAACGCTTTGGCTCGGATCAAAGAACTGTGGGTGATAAGTCCGGAAGATTGGTCCTAGAAGTCTCTCTTGCAACCAGAGCGTCTTCTTCTCTCGGGCTTAGATTCGTCCATGACAGGTATCTTTTACGTTACTCCGGCCCGTCTTTCTTGGGATTTTTCTGACTGATTCTATGTTTATCCTATAGATATGGCTGAAGCTCGACCACTTCTGAAGCCATATTCTAAGTTGAATGCTCCCCCTAGGTCGGTGCTTCTATCAGAGCCTCGACCTTCTAAGAAAGTGAAGACTACTCCTTCGGCCATGGAGCCACCTACCCCAGCTGCCCCTACTCTGACCGTTCCAACCGTTGTCATTCTCTCTGACCCTGAAGAGAGGGCAAAAGGTGTGAGTGAGTCCTGGGCTACTTCTGAGCCAGGACCCATTGCAGAGCGGGTCCCGGGATGAAGGGAGGAGCAGAGAGGGGGACCTTAAGGGGGGAGGTGACTCAACAGGAGTCCTCGCCCTTCCGTCGGGCTGTAGAAGATATGGTCCCTTAGGTCGTTGCTCGAGGGAGCAAAAAGGAATTTTCCTCCCTCTTCGAAGCCCCTGGGAGTCGGATACTTTCTCATGCGGCGAGGTCCTTGCTCTAGGTAGGATTTGTACTTGTTTATTATTTTCTATTTCTCTGATTTGACTCCTTTTCTTATACAGCTTGTTCCTTGTCTGCTGAGGGCCAGCGGGGATCTGGCTGAATTTGAGAGGGCTTGGAGTGCTATGGCTGATGTCGAAGCGGCTCAGAAATGAGTGGCAGAGGCAGAGGCTCAACTTGAGATTACCTCGCTACAGGTCGCCTGACTGACTGGGGAGCTGAGCATCGCTCAGAAGGCGACCGAGGATGCTAAAGCTGAATGTGCTCGGTCGGCCCATATGCTGAATAAGGTTCGTGATGTGGTCCAACAACTCCGCCTCGTTCGGAACGCCTCTGATGTTTTTAATTTAAATCAATTTGATTTAAATGATTTTAACTCGCAAGTATACGAATCAGATGTAAATATGGTAGGTATTACGAGATCGTTCCCACAAGGACTGGTTGTCGCAATTCGAAATTTAAGACTCTTCTTAACTAATCCAACAAATATTTTAGCAAACTAATAAGTAAAGTAACACAAATATATGGAAAATAACTGAGAACTATGAGAAAAATTCAATCCAGGAGAAGACTAGGACTTTCGAATCCACCCCTAATTATCCTAACCCTTATTTTACCTGTTGATTCACCCTAATTCAGATTGATATCAAAATAAACAAAGTACACTCTATGTCCTTGGTCGGGCACACAGAATGTATAATCCTTTAAAGCATATGATTTACATCTTTTCATCCATGGTCAGGCATGGAGAGATGTAAATCCTTTTTCTTCCTCTATAGGAGACCTGTTCATGGTCAGACACAAGCACCTAGAATAATATTCCAAACAACATCCATATCTAGACTTTGGTCGAGCTCATAAAATGGAGAAGTACGGAAATCTCAGGAAAGCACATTAGAAAAAGAAACAAATCAATCCAATTAAAATAAATTCAACATAAACAAGAGTCAATAAAATTAGGGGCTTCATCTCATCCCTAGCTAAGAAGTTTAGCAATCCATAAAATTAATTAGGAAAAAGGAAATATAAAATAAAAACATTAAAAACATCCTTCCCTTCTTTCTTCTTCTTTTTCTCTCTCTCTCTGGCTTTGGCTCTCCTCAAGCTCTGGATCTTCCTCCCAAGGTCTCTGAATGCTCCCCACGTCCAAAACCTCCTTATATAGCTGCTGGAGTGGTGAAAATTGGACTTGAATCGGATTTGGAAAGCTATCGTATGCGCAGCGAAAGCCTTTTCGCAGTTAAGTTCAGTGCCTCGAAACATGCCACTTTCCTTACTCAAATTCTAAAGAAACAGTGTCCCTTAGGACTTTCTTGGGTCCTCTACATGATAAACGGTTCAGATATGCCATATGATCAAAGATGGTGGGCCAAACCGCCTAGAAAAGTCAGTTTTCGAGGATGTGCGAAACCTTTCGCACCATTTCGCTGTTGTGATCGGTGGGACCCACAAGCATTTTCTGAAAAATCCACACAGTTCATTGGATTCAGAATGAAATTTCAGTCAAGAATAAGTGGTTTTGAATATCCATTGGCGTGTCCCAGAGAAGAAATAACTAAAAGATCAGATTTGAACGCTACAGGGAAGCCCTTTTGTGGCCCCTGTATCTCACACATGTGTTTGCATGAGTGAAAAGTTTAAACATGATTTTGTAGTGGTCATGGCTGCCTACACGGTGGATGGTTTGGATTGAGCTTACGGGGCATGTGTGGGGCCCACTATCATCCGCAAAACGTCCAGCGGCCGTTCATTCGCTGACACTAAAACTGAAACTTCCGTTTTTTAAGACGGTCGCGGAACACTTCCGCTGTGGCACTTGTGGGGCCCATTTCATCAGACACTTGAGAAATCCAATCCATCCACCGAATTCCTCTCGAAATTTCAGTCAGAAATGACTGCTTTCAGGTTACTTTTGATGTGGTCCACCTGATTTTCTGATCTACCGTCCAACCTATGTTTGAATGGTTAAAAACCAATCTTCATGATGTCTTTAAATTCCATCAGCTAGGCATAGATTATGGCTGATCCAGGGAGTGAATGAACGGTTTAGATTGTCCGTTTGGACAATATATGGGGCTCACAATTGAGGACCGCAAGTTGGTTTGCGGACGCTGGAAACGGCAACTGCCGTATTTGAATTTGAGAAGGAGAGTCGGTCAGCGCCTGCTGACCGACTTTTGGATTTCTTGGTGCACGTCCGGTGCATCTATGCACGTTGCACATTCAATGTATACGCGGGTCTGACAGTTACTTGTATCCATAATCCGCTCCGTTCATTCATTTTAACACATCATTTAATGGGTTAAAGCCAAGTTTGAAGCATATCCAGATCTCAGGTGGGCCGCAAATCATGATACTAGGGGCTGATCTGTCAGTTGGATCACTTCTATAGTGATCCGAGAGCTGAAATTTGAAATGTACAGTTAATTTATGACCTCCATCACATGTATGAAGTTTCAAATTGATTGGACGGCGGGAACCACGTGATCTTGCATTCTTGGACCAATTTTGTGCCTCTTTAACGCGAATGTCTTCATTTTCTCAGATCTCTGCCATATAAATCCATCAATATTGGTCTTCTAGAGTCTTTTCCTTGCTCTGGTGACTTCAGATCATCAAATCCACACTTTTAATATCCTTTTTCAGTCAACGCTCCTGATTTCATCCTGCAATAAAAACACAATTAAAATATGACATTAGGCATTATCATGTACGTAAAATTCGGTAATAATTGGGGTTTGATATGCAATATTCGACCCTCATCAAAACCCCCAACTAGCATTTTGCTAGTCCCGAGCAAAACATGCGAAAAATAATTTCAAAAATAAAAGAGCAATTCTTGTAAACTCAAGTGACTTGTGAACAGATATAGTTGAGATGTGAGAATTTTAAGATTCATGAATGGTGTGTGGAATTTTCTCGAATCAAGCTTACAGTAAACTACATGAACAAGTTCAAAATATTAATCCATTAATTAGAAACTTTTAAACATTGAGTTCCATGAGTGTATAGTGCGATCTCGGCTTACCACAATTAAGAGATCCAATTGTCATTTTCATGATATCTTTGGTGATTAACAACGACATTCATGACAACAAAACCTGAAACCAACACTTGCCTTTAAGATCATCTTTTCATTCTACTAGCCTTTGTTTTTCTTGAACAGTAACTCCAAGTAGGGGAATCAAATCTTCACCCATAAGGAGCAAACCTATGGTGAAAACTTGTCACCTAACTTCATTTCTAACTATCAACCATGGGGGATCGAATCTACACCCATAGGGAGCAAACCTATGGTAAAGATTATGCGACTTACCCTTTTTATTCTTCTTTACTGCACATGAAATTTTATTTTGGCTGGTTCCTTTCATGCTTTGTGATTACCAAGTTAATCATTCGATATTAAACCGGAACCTTAATGTGTAAGTGGGATGTGATATGCGAAATCATGACTCAATCAATGTTTACAACTTCCAATCATGGATTAACAATTCAAACTTAACTATAAAATCTAATAGTCAACTGAATCCAAGAGTCATAAAGTACCAACATCACGTATCTTTTAATTTTAAGATCACAACTATCATTCAAAATCACTTCAAATTCACTTCAAATTCACAAATTCCAGAAAAAAATTGAAAAATTTTCACAATTTTTGCTCAAGACCAAGAAAATACTGATTAGGTAACCTAATCTCCCACCCCCAACCTAAAATCGACATTATCCTCAATGTAAAAGAAATAAGCATACAATGCACATACGACAACGAAAATAAAAGAGAAGTGATGGAAAGATAGTACCTGTAACAGAGAATCAAGAGGCTTTTCCAAAAATATCAACGTAAAATTGAGTCAGCACAAGGGAGAAATCAACAAAAAGAAAATCACAAAAAGAAAATCCTACCTATACCACTTTTGCAGGTGCTCTTGATTACATTTAGCGTACGCAACAAGCCTTTAAACCCCTAGGTTACCCCTAGTGGACGAGTTGTAGTCTCGTGAGGGTTTGCAGTAATGTTACCCACAAACATTAAACTAACTATCTAGGAAAAAGAAATAAAAAGAAAAGCTGGGTTGCCTCCCAGGAGCGCTAAGTTTAACGTCTTCAGCCAGACAAGTAATGAAAGTAATCATAGACCATTGGCCAGTATCTTGGTACATTTTTTAGAAGGTTTTTCAACAAGATCATCCAAAAGCCTATTTTGCAGTAAGCTTGGATGTCCTGGAGTGTTAATAACCAGAGAAATTGAAGGACCTCAATATAAAGTGTTCTTTTTATCATTTGAAGTGTCCAAAGTATATATAATTCACCTATGGCAGAAAAATTTTCAAAGTTAGTACACCATGATGAATCAGAGACTACATGTAGATGAAATTCAGGAAAATTTATAGGTGGTGTAGTCTTGACAAACGTCAATGTTTCACTTTGTAGTTCAATTTTCAACTCTTCCTCATTTAATGGTAAACATTCAGGATCCGGGGAAGGAGGTACTTCAGAATACGGGTTTTCTTGATTCATGACAACTGTTAAGGTATTATTTTGTAACGCATTCACTATTTCTTGTAATAGGGGATCATTTAAATCTGCAAAATGTGCTAAGAAAGTCTCAAGAGTATCTTCAAAAGATTCAAGGAAAGAGTCAAGCACTAGACTCTCAATCATATTCACTTCAAATATATCATCTGAGTCTGATGGTTGATGTCCAGCATTGAAAACATTGAGTTTAAGCTTCATATTACCGAAAGACAACTTCATAACTCCATTCCTGCAATCTATAATAGCATTGGACGTGGCTAAGAATGGACGTCGTAGGATAACCGGGATTTGACTAGTAGGATTCTAGACAGGCTGAGTATCTAGGACGATGAAATCCACTGAAAAATAAAACTTATCAACTTGGATTAACACATCCTCAATAACACCACGGGGCACCTTGACAGATCTATCAGCTAGTTGTAGTGTTATTTTAGTTGGTTTCAGCTCTCCAAGTCCTAGCTGCTCATATACAGAATATGGTAACAAATTAACGCTCCCCCTAAGTCAAGCAATGCCTTCTCAATCTTATGATCTCTTATGACGCAAGAAATGGTAGAAGCTCCTGGATCCCTAAATTTAGGAGGAGTGTTGTGTTGAATCATGGAGCTGAGTTGCTCTGCAAGGAAGACCTTCTTATGAACATGCATCTTACGCTTCTGAGTGCATAAATCTTTAAGAAACTTAGCGTAAGCAGGGACTTGTTTGATAGCATCAAGCCATGGAATGTTAATTTTCACTTGCTTAAACATCTCCAATATCTCATTAAAGTTGTTTCCTTTCTTAACTGGTGCCAGACGTTGAGAAAAAGGTGCTTTAGGCACATAGGATGGCACAAGAGTGGTTTCTAGAAGGTCAGAGTGCTTTTGGACTTTAGATGCACTAGTATGTCTCTCCGCTTCATTTTGCTCCTCCAGTTTGGGATTTGATTCTTCCCTAGGCATTTCTACTTTGTTCTCGATCTGTTTACTGGACCTAAGGGTAATGATAGATTTGACTTAATCAAGATATTGTTCCTAGTTTGAATTAGAGCCAATCTTAAACTGTCCTTTTGGATTTGCCACAGGTTGGCTAGGAAACTTCCCCCTCTCTCTCTCACTCAATGTGGCAGCAAGTTGACCGAATTGAACTTCCAGCTTGGCAATAGATTGCGCATTCGCATGTACGCTTTGCTGGTTAGCTAGTAAAGTTTGTTGGGTGTCTTTTTGAAATTGAAGAGAACTCTGCATAAAAAGATTGAGTGTATCCTCAAGAGATGGTTTCCTAGATTGTATAGGAGCTTGTTGATATTACGAAAACTGTTGAGGTTGTTGACTACCAACTTGTGGGTAAGGTTGCATATGAGGATTTTCAGATGGTCCTCCTTGTTGTGGTCCTTTTGCCCAAGAAAAATTTGGATGTCGAGCCCACCCTGGATTGTACGTGTTTACGTAAGGATCATTCCCAGGTCTCTGAAAGGTGTTCATAGCATGTACTTGTTCAGAGAGAAATTCTAGGAATGCTGTACCAGATGGACACGACTGCGTAGAATGGGCAGAACTGGAATAAATGACACATGACTCGATTTGAGTTGTTTGTGGAGGTCCATTATTCAACATCAAATCATCAACTTTCTGTGTCAGGCTATCAAGTATGGCATAAATATCTGGCGTGACTCCTATCTCATATATACCACCTTTCTTTAGTAGTTGGGGACTTCTTTCACCTCTATTTGAGTAGTCCCATTGCTGGGAGTTTTCACACAAGGTTTCAAAGAAATTCCACGCTTCGACATCACTTTTGGTCATGAATGACCCTCCACTGGTGGCATCAACCATGCGACGGTTTTGGGGTGTCAAACAGTCATAGAAGTATTGAACTTGTTGCCATTTCTCAAAGCCATGGTGTGGACATTTAAGGAGCAAGTCCTTCCATCTTTCCCAACATTCATGAAATGCTCTCCCTCTTTTTGTGTGAAATTAGTGATTTCTCTACGGAGAGCATTCATTTTGTGAACCGGGAAGAACTTATTTAAGAACTTCTTAGACAGTTGGTCCCATGTAGTGATCGTCCCGACTCCTAGAGAATTCAACCATGCTTTTGCCTTATCCTTCAAAGAAAAAGGAAAAAGGCGCAAACGAATCGAATCATCTGAGAAGTTTTGAAACCTAAAGGTAGAACAAATGTCTAGGAATTCTTTTACATGATGATATGGATCCTCTTTGTCTAAACCATAGAAAGATGGTAACAATTGTATGACCCCTGGTTTAAGTTCAAAGTGTGCTGCCGTGGTTGTTGGCAACACTATGCATGAAGGCGCATTAAATTGGACAGGAGCTGAATAATCTCTGAGCGCTTTAATTCTATTCTCGTCCGTCATTGCAATGTAAGAAAGAAAACTAAACTACGATGTAACCTAAGAGAATTGGAAGAAAGCTAAGATGTAACCTAAGACTAGAATTAAAAATTAAGAATTCCTAAAAATAAAAGAAAGTTATGTAAACAAGAATTGGAAGAAAGAACCCGGAAAAGAAGATGATGAATGTCTGAAGATTTTGCGAGCTTCTCCTTTTGAAAACAATCTTATTTGACAGCTTCCTTCTTCAATTCCTGTAAAAATAAAAACAGAAACAAAAATAAATTAAATTTTCTAAAATAATGCTAGAAAATTCCTACGGCTACGAATTATGATAAGAAAGAATCTTAAATCCAATTTGGACCGACACATTCCCTGGCAATGGCGCCAAAAACTTGATGTTTTTAATTTAAACCAATTTGATTTAAATGATTTTAACTCGCAAGTATACGAATCAGATGTAAATATGGTACGTATTACGAGATCATTCCCACGAGGACTGGTTGTCGCAATTCGAAATTTAAGACTCTTCTTAACTAATCCAACAAATATTTTAGCAAACTAATAAGTAAACTAACATAAATATATGGAAAATAACCGAGAACTATGAGAAAAATTCAATCCAGGAGAAGACTAGGACTTTCAAATCCACCCCTAATTATCCTAACCCTTATTTTACCTGTTGATTCACCCTAATTCAGATTGATATCAAAATAAATAAAGTACACTCTATGTCCTTGGTCGGGCACACAGAATGTATAATCCTTTAAAGCATATGGATTACATCTTTCCATCCATGGTCAGGCATAGAGAGATGTAAATCCTGTTTCTTCCTCTGGTCAGACACAAGAACCTAGAATAATATTCCAAACAACATCCATATCTAGACTTTGATCGAGCTCATAGAATGGAGAAGTACGAAAATCTCAGGAAAGCACACTAGAAAAAGAAACAAATCAATCCAATTAAAATAAATTCAACATAAACAAGAGTCAATCAAATTAGGGGCTTCATCTCATCCCTAGCTAAGAAGTTTAGCAATCCATAAAATTAATTAGGAAAAAAGAAATATAAAATAAAAATATTAAAAACATCCTTCCCTTCTTTCTTCTTCTTTTTCTCTCTCTGGCTCTGGCTCTCCTCAAGCTCTGGATCTTCCTCCCAAGGTCTCTGAATGCTCCCCACGTCTAAAACCTCCTTATATAGCTGTTGGAGTGGTGAAAATCGGACTTGAATCGGATTTGGAAAGTTATCGCATGCGCAGCGAAAGCCTTTTCGCAGTCAAGTTCAGTGCCTTGAAACATCCCACTTTTCTTACTCAAATTCCAAAGAAACACCGTCCCTTAAGACTTTCTTGGGTCCTCTACATGATAAATGGTTCAGATCTGCCATATTAACAAAGATGGTGGGCCAAACCGCCTAGAAAAGTCAGTTTTCACGAATGTGCGAAACCTTTCGCACCATTTCGCAGTTGTGATCGGTGGGACCCACAGAAGCATTTTCTGGAAAATCTACCCCATCCATTGGATTCAGAACGAAATTTCAGTTAAGAATAAGTGGTTTTGAATATCCATTGGCGTGTCCCAGAGAAGAAATAACTAAAAGATCAGATTTGAACGCTACAGGGCAGCCCTTTTGTGGCCCCTGTATCTCACACATGTGTTTGCATGAGTGAAAAGTTTGAACATGGTTTTGTAGTGGTCACGGCTGCCTACATGGTGAATGGTTTGGATTGAGCTTACGGGGCACGTGTGGGGCCCACTATCATCCGCAAAACGTCCAGCGGCCGTTCATTCGCTGACGCTAAAACGGAAACTTCCATTTTTGAAGACGGTCGCGGAACACTTCCGCTGTGACACTTGTGGGGCCCATTTTGTCAGACACTTGAGAAATCCAATCCGTCCACCGAATTCCTCTCGAAATTTCAGTCGGAAATGACTACTTTCAGGTTGCTTTTGATGTGGTCCACCTAATTTTCTGATCTACCATCCAACGTATGTTTGAACGATTAAAAACCAATCTTCATGATGTCTTAAATTCCGTCAGCTAGGCATAGATTATGGCTGATCCAGGGAGTGAATGAACGGTTTAGATTGTCCGTTTGGACAATATATGGGGCCCACAATTGAGGACTGCAAGTTGGTTTGCGGACGCTGGAAACGGCAACTGCCGTATTTGAATTTGAGAAGGAGAGTCGGTCAGCGCCTACTGACCGACTTTTGGATTTCTCGGTGCACGTCCGGTGCATCTATGCACGTTGCGGGTCCGACAGCTACTTGTATCCATAATCCGCTCCGTTCATTCATTTCAACACATCATTTAATGGGTTAAAGCCAAGTTTGAAGCATATCCAGATCTCAGGTGGGCCGCAAATCATGATACTAGGGGCTGATTTGTCAGTTGGATCACTTCTACAGTGATCCGAGAGCTGAAATTTGAAATGTACGGCTAATTTATGACCCCCATCACATGTATGAAGTTTCAAATTGATTGGACAGAGGGAACCATGTGATCTTGCATTCTTGGACCAATTTTGTGCCTCTTTAACGTGAATGTCTTCATTTTCTCAGATCTCTGCCATGTAAATCCATCAATATTGGTCTTCTAGAGTCTTTTCCTTGCTCTGGTGACTTCAGATCATCAAATTCACACTTTTAATATCCTTTTTCAGTCAACGCTCCTGATTTCATCCTGCAATAAAAACACAATTAAAATATGGCATTAGGCATTATCATGTACGTAAAATTCGGTAATAATTGGGGTTTGATATGCAATATTCGACCCTCATCAGCCTCTGAGGAAAAGCTGGCTCGGGTGAAATCTGATACAAAAGCGACGCTCGAGTTGGCTAGGAAAGAGGCCGGGGAGAAGGCTGTCACAAACTTCCTCGAGTCTCCGAAGTTCAAAGATGAGAGGGATTGCTTATATGGGAGAGGGTATGCTGCTTACATCAAAGTGATGAGGTAATTTTTTCCCGACCTGGATCTCTCCAAATTTGAGGATGGCCCTCTCGAGGATACGACAGCTGAAGTGGCCAAGGCCAATATGCAGCGGCTGGCATCGAGGTCGAGTCAGGTGTGGTCTTGGCACCTGAGGTTGCCCCGAGTGATCCTTGATCCCGGGTCTCAGTTTTTTGGTACCATCATCGGCTCCATTTTGGAACCATCATCAGCTCCAAGCAAGCCCGTGGATAGTTGTTACCGAGGAAGAAGTTCATGTACTGACTAACCTTTCTTTTACTATTAACCATTTTTGTTAGAGTCAGACAATGTTATGCTAAGGCAAGATGTAGCTCGATGCAACAAACCTATTGATCAATTAATATACTTAGTTTTATTTCATTCATTTTTTACTCAGTTTATATGTTTGCCATTTTTGAGTCTTTTTCATTGCTTTGCTATGCTAACTTTAGGGATAGTATATTTTCAGATGTTCAGCATTCCATGGATGAGGCAGTAATTGCCCAGTCAAATCTTCCAGTCGATACGTTCCTGGTCTAATGGTGCTTGAAACGACATAGGGGCCTTCCCAATTGGGTCCCAGTGTGTCTGCGCCAATTTCCTTGGTATTGAGGAACGTCTTCTGAAAGACCATGTCCCCGACTCGAAAATGTCTAACCTTCACTCGAGCATTATAGAATCAAGCTACCTATCACTGTCGAGCCACCATACATAGCCGAACCTTTTCCCTCTGATCGTCCACAAGGTCGAGTCCTAGAGAAAGGAGTTCTTCATTTTCTTCCTCATTAAATGAGCTAACTTGGGCTGAAGGCAGTCCGATTTCAACTGGAGTGACAGCCTCCGAGCCATAAGCAAGGGAGAAAGGGGTCTCCCCTGTAGCGGTCCAGACTATAATTCGGTAAGCCCATAGTATCTTTAGGAGTTCTTCAACCCATGCTCCTTTGGCTCGGTCAAGCTTGGTTCGGAGATGCTGTTTGATAATCTTGTTGATTGCTTTGACATGTCCATTTGTCTGAGGATGATGAGGCGGCGAGTATACATTCCTGATTCTGAGATTGTCACACATCTCGCGATAACTTTTATTGTTAAACTGCTTCCCATTGTCGGTTACTATAATCCGAGGTATACCGAACCGACAAACGATATTCTTCTATACAAAATCTGTGATTTTTTGTTCGGTTATCTTTGCCAACAGTTCTGCCTCGGCCCACTTTATGAAGTAATCCACTGCCATAACTGTGAACCTAGTTTGTCCCTTCCTCATGGGGAGAGGTCCAATGATATCGATTCCCCATTGTGCAAAGGGCCAAGGATTGGTCATAGGGGATAGTTTCTTAGGAGGTTGTCTCGGAATAACCGTGAATCGTTAACACTTATCATATCTCTAGATGAGCTTATGAGCGTCGTACTGGATAGTCGGTCTATACTATCCTTGGCGTAAGACTTTATGTGCGTGAAATTTCCCTCATAAGTAGTTTTCATAGACCCCTTCATGAATTTCCCTCAACACATAGTCGACTTCATCATTGTTTAGGCATCGCAGCAACGGAGCGTAGTACCCTTTCTTGTACAGTGTCCCATTGAGTATCGTGTATCGAGAGGCTCAGAATTTTAATATTCGAGCCTCTGCACTATCTTCAGGAAATTCTCCACTACTGAGATATCAGACGATCGAATCACTCCAAGCGGGTCCCTGATCGATGGGAAGTACGGTCGAGCCAACTGGTTCCATAATACTCGGTTTAGTTATGTACTTGATCAGAATAGACCTGGGTATGTCGTCTTCATCAGCAGGGCAAGTTTCACCAGGAGGTCAGCTTTAGCATTTTCTGTTAGAGAGATCCGAGTGATGATGCAACACTGAAATCCGCTGATCATCTCCTTAGCTTTTTCCATATAAGCTTTCAGTTGTTCATTACATGTCTGGTACATACTCGTGACTTGATTGACGATTAACTGTGAATTGCTAAAAACATTGAGATGTTAACGCCTAAACTAGCCGCAAGTCGTAGTCTGAGTAACAATGCTTCATATTTCACCGTGTTGTTCGAGGCTTGAAATCCAAGTCTTAAGGCATACTGCATATAGGTCTGATCGAGAGTTTCTAGTATTATTTCTGTCTCGCTTGCCTTAGAGTTGGAAGAGCCATCGACGTACAACTTCCAAGGGGTTGGGTCGGGAGAAGACTCGGGAAGAGTGGTAGTTGGTGCTTCAGCTGGCTGAGTATCATGTGTGTCGGCCTGTGATCTGACTTCAGCGATGAAGTTAGCCACAACTTATCCCTTGATTGCTACCCTCGGCGTATACTGAATGTCGAATTCGCTGAGTTCGACTGCCCATTTAGTAAGATGACCTTACGCTTTCGGTTTCTGCAGAATCTGTTGTAGTGGGAGGTCGGTCATGACTATAATGGTATAAGCCTAAAAGTATGGCCGAAGTCAACGCGAGGAAACGACTAGGACTAAGGCCACTTTTTCTAAGAGTGGGTATCTCGTCTCTGCCGATAGAAGTGCCTTCCTGATATAATAAACCAGCAGTTGCTTTCCTTCATGTTCTCATATCAAGGCCGAACTAACCGCTGCCTCAGACACCACGAGGTACAGCAACAGGGCTTCTCCAGGTTCGGGCTTCGATAAGCGAGGCAGAGATCCGAGATAAGACTTTAATTGTTGAAGCACAGCTTCGCACTCTTTCGTCCAGTTCACTACCTATCATCCCTTCAATTACTTGAAGAATGGAAGACATTTGTCGATAGCTCGGGATAGGAAACGGTTGAGTGTCGCTAATCGTCCATTCAGTCTTTGTATATCTTTGATCATTTTTTAGGACTTCATATTTCTTTGGGTTTGTCTCGATTCCTCGCTGACTGACCAGGAATTCGAGGAACTTTCCCGAGCTTACACCGAAGGCACATTTGCTCGGGTTCATCTTCATTTGATACTTGCGCAAGATTAGGAACATCTCTTCTAGGTCGGGTATAAGGTCGGCCGCATGTATACTTTTGACGAGCATGTCATCAATGTACACTTCCATGGTTTGGCCAATTAGCCGAGAGAATATTTTATTCACCAACCTTTAATAAGTTGTTCCAGTATTTTTCAAACCAAAAGGCATCACACGATAACAATAAAGACCTTTGTCAGTGACAAAGGTGGTTTTTAATTTATCAGATTAATGTATTACAATTTGGTTATACCCTGATTATGCATCCATAAAACTAAGAAGTTCATGCCCCGTTGTACTATCTACCAATTGGTCTATCCTTGGAAGAGGAAAGCTATCCTTTGGGCAGGCTTTGTTTAAGTCGGTATAGTTAATACAGACTCGCCACTTTTCATTGACTTTTTTCACAAGTACGACATTAGCTACCCAGTCTGGGTAGTCATCTCTTATATGAATTTTGCCCTGAGAAGCTTGTTAACCTCTTCTTCTATGACTGCGTACCTTTCTGGGCTGAGTGCTCGTCGCTTCTGTCGGCTCAGGTGGTAAATCGGATCAATGTTGATCAGTGAGTAATTACAGATGGGTCAATTCCTGGCATGTCTTCATGACTTCAAGCGAATATGTCGGCATAACGTCGGAACAGGGCTATCAGATTGTCTTTCAGGGGGATTGCAGAGATGACCCGGTCTGCACCATTTTGAAGGCATCTGTCTCAGCCAAAGGCACCGAGATAAGGTCTTCGACCGGTTGTCCACGCTCATGAGACTTGGTTCGAGGATCTAACAATTCAATCATTAATGATTCAGCTGGAACTTTTTTGGTGGGGATCTTTACAGCAGTTGCATATTAGTGTCTTGCGTCTTGCTGATCTCCCTTGACAACTCCTACTCCAGACTCGGTCGAGAATTTCATGGAGATGTGGTATGTGGATACCACTGCCTGGAGGAGACTTAGTGATGGCTGGCCGAGAATAGCATTATAGACTGATGGTTGATTAACTATAAAAAAATTGACCATCACAGTAGCCTGATGCAGGGGATTCCCTACCGTGAGTGGTAGGGAGATTATTCCTTCTAGGAGTGTCTGTCCTTCTGAAAACCCGATCAATGGGGTATGAACCGTTCACAATGCCGATCGTTCAACTCCCATTTTGTCGAATGCCTGAGTGAACAACACGTCGGCCGACGATCCTGTGTCGACCAATATGCGGAATACTTTACGATTTGCAATGGTAAGGGTGATCATTAATGCATTGTCATGAGGGTGATAGATGCCTCGGGCATCCTCATCAGTAAAAACAATATAATACTTTTCCCTCTTCTTCTCCTTCGATGGCCGAGCTATGACCAGGAGTTCGGACTCAGATCGGCTGAGGTTCTGGCGTGGTTTTTTCGTACCCCCGACGATAGTTCAGATTTCCTCTATGGGTCGATTGTCCGCTGGCCGCTCTTTAGTCATCCCGGTCCACTCAACGTGTTCTGTGAGTCACCCTTTGCAGATGAGCCTCTTAATCTCTTCCTTCAGATGAATGCAGTCGCTCATATTGTGCCTATGATCACGATGATACTGGCAATACTTATTTTTATTCCACCGATTAAGGTTACTCTGAAGCCTATCTAGCCAATTAACGAGCCCTTCACTCTTGATCTCCATCAATACCTGCTCTTGCAGTTTGTTGACTGGAGTATAAGTGGAGAACTTCCAGTCGGGTCGCTTACTCAACTTATGATCATCTCGGGTTCAGTCGTATTTACGCTTCTTACCTCCAGCCGAGTCAACTTCTTTTTTAACTGACTCTTTGGCGGAGGTTTTAACATTTTGGGTAACTTCACATAAGATCCTTGTTTCTTCGGCGTCTGCATATTTGTCTGACCAAGCCATAAACTCGGCTAGAGTCATCGGAGGATTTTTGTCTAGAGGGGCCAAAAACGGCTTATCTCTGACACCTTGCATGAGGGAGTTGAGAGTTATCTCCTCAGAATGCTTTTGGACCTTTAGTGATTCAAAGTTGAAACGCTTGATGTAGTCTTCAGTAACTCTTCCTCCTTCTGGACTATGTTGTTCAGGTGCACAGGGGGCTTTAAATTCTTCTTCCTGCCAATAGATTTGGTAAGGAAGGTGTCGCTGAGCTCTGCAAATGAACTGATCGACTTCAGTTTCAACTGATTGAACCAAAGCCGAGTCACATTAGCTAACGTGAGTGAAAAGGTCTGACACATTATGGCATCCAATGCATCGTGCAACTCCATGTAAGTATGAAAACATTCGAGATGTTCAGTTGGGTCAGTTTTTCTAGTGAAAGGTGTAATCTGATGTAAACGAAACCTTTCAGGTAACCGAGATCGCATTACTTCATCCACGAAAGGGGATGTTTTAGCCTTGAGTCTGGTTTGGCGTGCATCCCAACCCTATTTCATATCTGTCATTTCTCCCATCACTTCTTTCTTGAAATCTTGGAGGTCTGCTTTCCAGGGCTCAACGCTCTCTACCACACCTTCATTGGGAAGCCGGCTGCGCTGCCTCCTATCTATCTCATGTCGAAGATCCGTGGGAGACAAGCCAGCGGTAGCAGAGTGAGCGGGCGCTGGTTCGATCGGACCGTGGCACTGACTCGGCTGTGGAAGGGATCGTGGCATGGTTGGCTAAGGGTCAGCTACTTGTGACGGAGCATTTGTCGCATGACCCTGCTGGAATTGCTACATTTGTTGTTGGTGTATCTGTTCCAACATTTGTCGCATAATGTTTACGTCGGCTTTGAGCTTTTTAACCTCCCCTTCCAACCGCCCATTATTTCAGTTTCGTTGGGTATTTGTTACTACGGAGGCAGTAAGAATAGGTGTGGAACCCTGACGGTTATAGGGTTGGTTTTGAGCCCCCTAAGCTATGCTTGTACCTGATTATCTGGCAGCAACAGTGGGTCTTTCTGGACTCATCCCTTGAGTTCTTTCCATCAAAAAGAATCAAACAGCTCCTTGGGTAGAATATAAAAAATGACCTTTTGTTCGTTTCCCATAGACGATGCCAATCTGTTGATGCGAAAAATTGGATCAGCCACTTCCTACACTTCTGCCTGCACCGCGATGAGAATGAAAGTGACCCTGGCTAGGGCCGGGACCCCTCCGATGCTTAAGTCAGTACAGATCCAAGAAGAGGAGACTTTAGGGTTTTTCTTACGTACCTTTGCTTCTTGGAGATCCCTCCTTTTATAGGAATAAGATGTCCCAGCGTAAAAGGGGTTCTCACCTGATTTTTAGGAGATTTGATTGAGCTACCATTCATTCGTAAATACTTCCCGATCCCGAGATTTTCAGGGTTAGGTATCTTTTTACAAAATTCTCGGACCGGTGTTTAAGAGTACACCATCTCTCCTTTGCTTGGCTCATCCTCAATAGACTATATAGTCTCTCGGCTAGCTTACAAATATGGAGCTGTTTGCCTACTATCAGACGAAACAACATCAGTTTCGGACCGATGCCCCTTCCTAATCCGATAGCTGACACTACAACTAACCTCATATGAGTCAGTTTTATGGTCGATCAAGTGGCTTTTAGCTCTAAGGCCTTTAATTGGCCCTTTCAGACATAACTGTCTCTTTAACTGAGCCAACTTCATGTCTTATAGATTTCACCTGCGGCTCTTGACTCTTTTACTATCGGTCGGGATTAATATCCTACAGATCCGAGCTAAGTCTCTCCAGCCTCCTCTAAGCTTTATCTTCGATCAGCATTCATAATTATCTCTGGTCTCATAAGCAGAGTTACTTCATCCTTAAGCCAACCGCTCGGGCTTATCATATTTTCCCCAACAGATACTGTTAAAAAATAAATAAATAAATCTGGCCTTTTCACTTCTTCTAAGAAAAGAAATGGATGCTACAGTAATTTTTAAAATAAAAACATTTCACCGTCCTAATTTTTTTAGAGGGATTTTTTGCAATGGTTGCCTGCCTCTTCGGTTATGGGCAAAAAAAAAAACATTTACCTTTAAACTATTTCCACTCGACCTGTCAGTAGCTAATCCGCGTCCACACTAAATTGCTCGCTGTTAGTTACCTATACGTGTTCTGTATTTTGGAATTGGCAAAAGTACTCATGGTTTTGCCGCACTGGGCAATCCCCTCAGTTACGGTGGATTCATAGGCGTGCGACCCTGTCCCCGATAGTCCCTGTGCCTACCTTCTTGCTTTTGAAAAATCTGCCCCATTCGTCTGTTTTTCAGTTCATTTTAGGTAGGTCTAAAAGATGAAGCAGGTCCACAGGTGAAGCAGGTCAAAAGCTCAAAGTAGGCCCATAAGATGTTTCGACAGTAGGTGTTCATTCCTCACTATTTTCTGTAGTTTGGCCCACTAGAGCTTGGCATTGGCCTCAATTTATGTCTCATTCCATAAATTTAGCTGAAAAAATGGATGGACATGATGGATTTTTCATGAACATCTTGTGGCTCGACAGATGTTTTAACAACATGCATTTAGCCCCTACTATTTCATGTTCATTGAGCCCATTTTAACTGTCAGTCAGCAATAATTTTCTATCCCATGCCATAAGAATGAAGTGTCAAAATAAATGGACAGAATGAATTTATCAAAACATCGTGATAGGCTCTATTGTGATTGATCAACTCTTTCTCTCTGACATCGTTTCAACACTTGAGGTCTTGGTATCGTTCCTTAGTGGGGTGGCGAAGATGGAGTGCTTGTACTAACATGGGTGTGTACTAATAAGCCAACTCAAAAAAAAATACTTGTACTAACATGGGTGTGTACTAACAACCCAACTCAAAAAAAAATACTTGTACTAACATGGGTGTGTACATGTACTAACATGGGTGTGTACTAACAAGCCAACTCAAAAAATAAAATAAAATAATGCTTGTACTAACATAGGTGTGTACTTGTACCAACATGGGGGTGTGCTAACAAGCTAACTCAAAAAAAAAAAAATGCTTGTACTAACATGGGTGTGTACTAATAAGTCAAAAAAAAATAAAAAAATAAAAAAAACTCGTGTTCTCTGACCTAACGTTAGCCGCTCACAAATTCGTTGGCGTTGATTTCCGTGCCCACCTAATCTGATAGTACATTGGACGCCGATTAGATACTAACAATGTCAGCAGCCAGATTGGCTGCCGAAGTGACATCATTAAGATGTGTGTGCCCTGAATTAATGTATGATTTTATGAAATGCACAAATAACGAGCAGATCCAAAGTTCAAGTGGATCCCACCGCAGAAAAAAGAGGGGATAGTAACATCCACCGTTCAAAATTTCATAGGGGCAATAGAAGTTTTTGATCAAGCTTATATTTGCATTTTCAATTCCTCTATGTTAACTTATAAACAGGTTGGATCTCAAAAATACATCATGATGGACCTTAAAAATGTTTCAACAGTGAGTATCATTGCCCCCACTGTTTTTGTGGTGTGGTCCACTTGAGCTTTAGAGCTACCTCATTATTTGTTTCATGCCATAAAATGATCTCTCTAAATGGATGGACAGTATGGATACAACACATACATCATGGTGGGGCCCATAGAGCTGGGTGAAGTCACTTCTGTAACCATTTGGCTAAATGGCTATTGGCATTGTGAGTATGCCAAATGGCTACTGACATTGTGAGTACGGCTGAAAGTCGAGCAAGTTGGGTTGGGTTGGTCCTCCAACCTAGCCCAACCCAAGGTTCTTGTACCTCAACCTTAACCCAACCCAACCCAACCTCGAGCTAGGAATTCTCAACCCAAGCCCAACCCAAGTGGGCTTAGTCGAGTTGATTAGGTGGATACGTGATAATATTTTCATTATTACATTAGTCTATTGTATTTCAATACACATCTTATTATTATTATTATTATTTTTTATATATATAGGACTTCATTTTTTTTCTAAACAAACAAGCTAAAATATAAGACTACTATTTCTTTAACAGTCATGCCGTGTAGCACGCAATCTATTTGGGAGAGAAAAATCTGGCATATCTTATTAGCTTAAGTCATCAGAAATGATGTGGACCAATGAGACCCAACAACACTAGAATTTCATATGCCTTTTTCAACACAAACTATCCACACTCAATTATAATTTATTAGTAACTTATATATTGATCGGGTTCGGGTTGGGTCGGGCAACCCAAGACCTTAACCCGAGCCCGACCCAAGTTTTATCAGGTTGGTGTTTGTATAGCCCAAGCCTAAGATCAGACTCGATACATCCTGCCCGAGCCCAACCCAATGTCGGGTCGGTCATAGGTCGATCAGGTTGAACTGACCCAACTTCCAGCCTTAATTGTGAGTATCTAATTTGTATCCCAGTACATCGGGCATATTTCGAGAAATAGACACCCTCTATCTCTATTTGTTCTTCTGGCATGGGGCTAAAAATGAGGTGGATTAAAAGCTCAAAGTTTCAACAGAAGACATTCAATTTCAATTTTTCTTGTGTGGCCCATTTATGATTCTATCATGTCTCATTTTCTTGGCCCATATCTTAAAATGAGTTAGAAAATTGAATGGTAGGAGTGAATTTGTCATAAACTTCCCTTGGCCATAGGAATGTTTCAATGGTAAGGTGTTTAATCTTCATTCTTTACTTTATGGTTTGGCCAACTTGAGCTTTATATCGACCTCATTTTTGGATCCATGCTGTTGATGCAGAAATCCAATTAAGCCTCTCTGAGCCAGCGAACCTACACAAAGGACAGACAAGGAAGACCTTAGCTCGTGCAGGGGACCCTCTGATGCGTAAGTTAGGAAAGGAATCTGGGTCTAGTTGAATATTGAATGTTTAGGGCTAGATATTGTGCGTACATTTCACCTTTAGGGGCTTTCTTATTTATAGGTGAGGAGAGGCCGTGTAGGAACTGATTATAGTAGGATTCAGACTCCTTGCGTGGCGGATCTTTCTAGATCCTTCACTAGAATCTCAGGGTGATTCGTGTGGGAGTCGGTTTCCACGATCTTCAGTTGAGAACGCGAACAAACCTGATTGAGGTCAGGTCGGATCCCACAAAGGGTGGGTTCAGCTGTCTTGAAGTAGTCCAACCTAGTTCACAACCGAGGTCGGTATTGCATTCGTCTGAGGACGGGTTTTGCCGACTTGAGGTGAGTTAGCTCGCTTCCTTCATATCACAGTTGATTAATAACTGTCTTGACCTTATGCCTAGAGGTCGAACTCGGCCTTTCTCCATACTTGGGCAAGGAGATGGAGGTCGGTCCACTGAATCACACTAGTTGTTGTTTGAATTGTTGACCTGGCCTGTTAATAGTAGGTCGGTCTATTTTCCCCATAACAGTAAGGCCCCCAACTTACTAGTTCGCGCAGTGGACTTGATAAGTATGAATTTGGCCAGGTTAGACCATCTTGAATCGACCTTGAAATTGAACCAAGCTATACTGCTAAGTAGGTTGGGGGGTCAAGGAGGACGAATTATTCGTTTACTACCATTGATGATATGGGGTGGTGGATGTGGAGCTTGAGGTGAGAGTAATGATGATGGCGTATCTTCGGATGACAGCATCGCTTGGTCTTCAGACATACGGTCGAGCGCTAGCTGTTTGTGGCTCAACACCTGAGGTCGCTACATGCCACGTGCCCTGCAGAGAGGGCGTTCTAGTGCGACGTTACAATTCCTCGTGCTCAGGTGTTGAATGGTTCTCATTAATGCATTGGGCTGGATGTGTATAAGAGGAGGTGGGACGCTCAAAGCTCCTCACTTCTCCTCTTTTCTCTTTACTCTTCATCGGACCAGGCGATTTTCGATAAGTTGGAAATCCTCTCTATTTCCCTCTTTCTAGTGGTTTTCCTTTCTCCTACTTGCTTTTTACCTCTTTCTGTCTTGCTTTTTTCTTTTCTTATTTAGCTAGGATGTCAGACTAGTCTAGAGTTAGGTCATTATTGGGGACCTTCCACAATAACTCGTATTATTCCCTCGAGGACACTCAACTGAATAGAGTTGTCCCCTCTTCTTCAGACATGGGGGATGAAGAGGTCGAATTCCAGGGTTTGAGCGACGAGGGAGTCCGGCTAGGACCATGGGGTCCTGATGCCGAAGTTATAGAGGTCGGTACTATGATGAGGCCAACGTAATTCAGGTCTGGGGAGATTATCAGATCCCTGAGTCGATCGTACTCCGAGCTCTGAAGTTGGGGGAGGTGCCTTGTTAGCCTCGCGCGAGCGAGTTGGACTTCTATGTCGTGGCTCTGTAATGTAGTCTTCGTTTTCCCCCACACCCGATGATCCAGAGGGTTCTTGCTAATGTGAAGCTGGCCCTGGTCAATTGATCCAAACACTTGGAAGGCCCTAGTTGGGACTTGTGTTCTTTAGCAGCAGCTCGGCTTTCCTGAGCTGTCTATAGCTGAATTTTTGTATTTGTATAAAGTTAAGGTCAACCATGTGAGCCTTGGGTGATATTATTTTTTTGCCTGGGCTAATCAAGGTAAGGTGCTCATCACCGGCAACCCTTTGTCTGAAAAGCGATGGAAAGACAAGTGGTTCTCTGTGTCCGGGGAGTGGCCAGACCCATCTGTGACACTCTAAACTTTTCAATACCCGAGTATTGAAAGTTCTCGAGTGTTACTATAAAACTTAACTTAGTATGTACATGTATATGATACCGATTTAGCCAATCCTGACCTTAAAGTTTATTCTTCAACATGAATCTGACCGTTGAGAATGATCTTCATCCATAGATCAAGTCATTCGACCGTTGATTTTAAGACAAGATCATTATATGTCCAAGTATTCCCACTTATCCATCATAACCAACTATTCAGTCAACTGTCCATTGATAGGTAAAGATATTTGATTGTCCACTTTGAGTTTGGACCACCCGATCATAGTAAACTAACTACTTAATATCTGCATCCACTCATATACATATCAAATTTAGATTTTGATCTGTTTATCTTGTTCACCACCTATTAATATGCTCAACCCACCATCAAAACTACAATCCGAGAAACTGACACATGTGAACAAATCACTTGAATCTAATGATATACATGTTTTGTCTCTTGATTACTCTAAAAACCCACTTGTGATCATCCATTTTCAAAAATTAACCATGCATACACCTGCAAACATGGTCAGAGTACTAACCATCAAGTTCTACTATTTTTAACATGTCATCTGACCATCCATTATGTGGTTTGATATATGTACATTTTCTAATTATTTGATGAATAACTCTTTATTAATAATGATTTAGATATAAGTTCTTTTGTAATAATTGCTTAGAAACATACCTATAACCATGTAGAACCATTAGATTTTCCAAAACTTTTATATCAATCATAATTACGAAAATACCATTAACATGGACCCTTGAATTCAAGATCACATAGTTCCCACGTTCTGTTTCATGTAAAATTTTATACCATGCCTATTTATCATAAATTAACTATACACATCGAATTTTAGCCCTTAGATTATTGTAAAAGTACCCCAATTGACAAATCAGGCCCATAACCATTGATTTTGGTGTCCATCGAGTGAAGAAACCTCATGGGTAGTCGTAGTAGGATATTTTTCTTCATATGAACAACTTAGATTGCCCATAATATGGACTAAGTGTGAAATATAAAGATCCCACTTTGGTAGGCTTTTTCTTGGGCGCAAAGTTATCCTGTCAAGGCCTACTAACTCTTTATAAATCCGGATCTTTCAAATTAACTACTTCCTTCCATCCATCATAATTCAAATTTAGACCACACTTTGGTCTCATATGACTACGAGGTTATACAAAATTTAGGCCTCGATTTATGATCCTACACCGTTAAAGGTTGAAGCCAGTTCTTTCATTTTGGTACAAAGATGAAATTTTAGATTTAGGTTTTTTTTATCATTAATCAACCACTAAATTTTGTCCAACCGTTTGTCTATCATGACTAAACATTTTCTTCAAAATTGGGCCCTGAACATTAAGTATGGACCGTTAATTGAGATTAAGTTCATTTTGACACCCGTTAGGAGAATTTTCATTATAGGTCTAAATAAATTTCGGATCACCAAGAAAATCATATACCCTAGCTCTATTTGACGCCCCTGACACAATGGATGAATTAGATTTAAAGAAAGATAATCATTAAAGAAAAAATTGGAGAAACCTAATTCAAGTGCGATGTGAAACACACCCCTCTCAAATGTCCACTCATTTTAAAAAAGGGTGTGCATTCCCCTCTCCACTCACACGCCCAATCTCCCAATGCCCAAAGAGAAAGAGAGAGAGATAGAGAAAGAGAGAGAGAGAGAGAGAGAGAGAGAGAGAGAGAGAGAGAGAGAGAGAGAGAGGGAGAGAATGAGAATGAGAATAAGAAAGAGAAGGAGAAGCCTAGACGCCCTCTTCCTTCTCCATATGTATGGTATCTCCCTCTTGCTTAAGCGATGTCGTGATTCATGTGAAAGCTTCTAATGTAGAAGCTTTTCCACATGGATATCTACCTAGAGTTTAGATCTAAGGCTAAGGTGAGGGATTCCTTTAAGCTTACATTAATCTAAGTTGATATGATTTATCTTGCCTTTTACATGACTTGCTTTCATGTTACTATGATTCTCTCCCTGCAATTGTTTAATTTACCACTAACAATTACTTATCCTTTAAGAATTATGGTTAAGGTGTGATTTTAATTATACGTGATCTTTATTAATTTATGTAGGACGATGCATATAAGCCTTGCCCATGCCTTTACCAATTTTATTGAGTTAGTCACTGTTACTTTCCTCTTTTATTAAGTTAGCCATTGCTACTCTCCTATTTTATTGAGTTGGTCTATCGCTACTCTTCTCTTTTATTATGTTAGCCTTGTGCTATCTCCCTTTTTAACTTAGGTATGTGTCTTGAAATTTTAGAACTTATATAATTTAATTTATTTTTTCTTTAGTGTAAGTGATGTGTTAGAGGTATTACAACTAATGGTCCAAATATTTATCGTGGACGTAATGCGGTTCGGGTAGCAGCTCCTTTGGTCGACATGCAATCTCATGGATTTTGGGTAGTGGTGCACAAATCGATGTAGGTAATTGACAATATGTGTTATATCATTTTCGAGATTTGATGTCACAAATAGTCACTCCATAAACAAATTGTGTCACGTAATTTGTCTGATCCATGTGTCATGCCGCCTTGGGATGTTCGCATAAATCCACGTTAACGTTGGACAAGTCGACAAATCTCCATATTATGGGATGCGGGATGAATTAGATAACTCTAAATTATTTTCCACATTATGATAATCACTAAGTAAAATGCACCGCACATACTTTGCGCATCTCATATAGGTTATTCGCGCATACCGATACCTCTCATAGTAGTGGAGTACGAGACGTATCAGAACTGTTATATTACGTTTATGAATCTCTTGAATTATTATTAATCTTAAAGGATAACCATGAAAGTGCCCTTACTAGTGACCTGGTTTGTCAATTAGCGTGTGTGTTGAGTCAGTCGGACTGCAGAGCATCACAAGAAGATCAATTCAAGCATCTACCTCAACCGGATGTGTGAAAGCTCGTCATAGGTAAATCTAAGCCTCACATCCCTCATCCCAAAACATCAGGTGAATAAAACCCTTAAAACACGTTAGAACATATTAGGGTTATTGGTAAGAAAACATTTTCAAAAATCAGAAAATCTCTAAGTTTTCTTGCCCTATCGATTGTATCGATACACATCTCGATATGAACGGCCTATGTTGTTGATGTCCATGGAAGACCAATAGATAAAATTGAATGAGGACATAATCTGTCCAGCAATCAAATACATATCTAGACAGAATTATTGATGTATCGACACACATCGATATCATCGATATTTGAATCTCGAGTCCATCAAAGACGGCTCAATAATATCAACAGGTAGATCCGACGCCCCTGTTTTTACTTAAGAAAATCACATATACTTCGATATCTCGGAGCTCTCATCGATACCATCGGAGTTCAAATCTCGATGATGTCGGTAGGCTCTCGATAATATCAATCATGTGCGCGAAGTTCTCCAACAACATTCTTCAGGTGGTTTTTATCTCTGATTGGGGGTCACGCGATAGAATCGATATTCTAAATATCGGTGATATTGGAGCCTGATCGATTGCATCGAGATTGGACAAAACTGTCTATCAATCTCACTGATAAAATTCTTAGATTTATCGATGCATCAACACGACTTTCGATAGCATCGACATTCAAATTCTGATGATATCGAGTATCCCCCGATCATATCTGATGACCTGAAAATTTTCAAAGCAAGTCTTTCCATTTTCAAATGTCAAGGACTCGATCCTTGTATCGATAATATCGGAGTTCAAAATTCGATGGCATCGACACAAGTCTCGATCCCCTCGACCAGTTGGTAGAAAGTTTTTCAAAAGTGTATGACATTGAGTTTGTGTCATTGAGCAGACCACCGATATGATCGAGAGTATACGCTCGATGATAGCGAACTTGCTTGATGATATCAAACTCTGTCATAAATGTGATCATTTTATATCCGTTGGAACCTTTTGCCTATTTAAAGAGAGCTTGTCTTTAGTTGCTATGCAAGAAAGAAGAGAGTGCTTTTGTATGTTTAACCTTAGATCATATACCCAAAGCCCTTTCTCTCAAGGGAGTTTATCCTCCAATCCACCCTCATCATTGATATTTAATAGAGTAGATTGGGGAATGAACTTCTGCATTCAAGGATCCTCCAGCTACTACCTTAATGGCAAGTCATTAAGCTGAGAGGCCTTGAATGCATAAATGATTGGAATTGCTCTATCTTCTTAATAGGAAAACTTATAGAGAGTAGGATTCCATCATAACCTTGACCCAACCCGTTGCCTTATATTGGTACATCATTTGTTGCGGATCAAGGGAGCTGAAGATTCTTTGTCAACAAGGAGGAGATCTTTGTCACTGTGCTGAATGGGACTCATCAACTTATCTATAAGTATCTAGAGTCCAAAGGACCCTTTGATCATTCCTTTGTCGGATTGCGTCTAAGGTGTTTCTCACCCTTGAAGTCCTCAAGGAGGCCTCCGATGGGAGTGTACGTGGTGGGTGCATTGTGTGGTCCCTTGCTGTCATGCCCCAAACCAGGAAATCGGATTCACAGGAATCTCGATTGCCGAATCCGGTGCCGACAGCCTCCATAGTACCCCATTCTTGGCTCCTAGCGTTCACATGCCAGATTCCGATCCTGGGATCCAACAAGGAGGATGTTTTATTATTATTATTTTTTTACATTTAAATTGTAATAAGCATAACCACAAGATTTACCCAAATCACAAAAGAAACATCATCATCACATATCCACTAATGTAATGATTTGAGTACAATGCTGAAGGGAAAATACATAATTCGAAAATCAAGCTCCAGAAGACCGTTGCACGCTCCAAGGTCAACACGGCTACAACCTAACATCACCTGCACGTATCTATCATGCATAAGCTTATAGAAAGCTTAGAGGGTGGTGTAAGTGTGTGCACAAAGTAAGTGTCAAGTGTTCAATACAATACCATCATCATACAATACCAAAATTTCTGAAAATTCATAAATCGTACATTTTGGAATAAGCAGAAATACTGACAAGATCATAAATCATACAATGACAGAGTAAGCGGAAGTATGGACAAGTTCATAAGTCAATCAATATCAGAATACATAATATAAAACAGCTATGCACTAAGGAGTCATATATCAGATGCCGAGGATGTAATGCAATATACAAATCCTGCTAAATCTATTTTGGCCATATAAGTGCAGAAACTTAGCAACCCAAAATACCATATGCTCGCGGATGTAATACAATACGCGATGCGAATGAAATGACCATGCTGGAGGGTGAATTCAGGATGATAGTACGTAGTATCATAGGCTACGGGGTCCACCACAAGGGACTTCTATCCAAACCAGTCCCATACCTAAATTTGGATAGTCAGACTCATCATGGTAAACTCCTGATCTCAGGTTAGTCGCGCGCCCAACCGAAATCTTTGCCATAACGAAGGTACACATCAATTAGTTGCGCACCACCAGCCCGAGTGGATAGTGAATGAATGAATGAATGAGCATGTAACTTCTACTCAATAAGTCCACATATCAGTACGGTTCCTCTCTGGAAAATCACCGGGGTCTAGTACACTCTAAACCAGATCGCCTCCACATCGCGCGTAATAAGGTAAGTGGAAGAGACCTCACTATCCGTCTACCAATATCGGGCTCGACTCGTCGATAGCGGACCCATTCCTCGAGCTGGTCAGACTCAGCCTAGCATTGCCCCCTACTCTCGGGCGGGTAAGGTTGCACCCCCTTCCAACCGACCACGACACAGTGGAGAGCGTAACCATTTGGTAATCGGCACTCAACGCTCATCTACCCACTCGGTTTAGACATTGGAGCAACCTCTGGAACCAAGAGGGTTTAGGGACTTTCACCCAGGGATATCTATAGCACCCCATGTATAACAAATTTCGGTGTCCTATCTGGCCATCCATGATATGCCTGTGGAGACTACAACCCTGATGTCGCTAGGGCATACAGTAATCACAGCACACAATGTAAGATGCATGAGTCATACAATCCATTCATGCATCAATCCTACGCAAACCGTGCGCTCATGTGAGACAATCTCCGCCTATCAGGAAGTCTTATAACAACTAGCATTATGACATATGCAATGGTCAATCATATCTTATAACAGACATGCAGATGATGCGTATGAGCATGTATCATGATGCTATGTAGTCACATACTCATAATCGGTATCAATAACAAGCATTGACAATCGACATCGACAACGTGGACATTTAACCAACATTGTCCCCCAAGGAACGGCCCACATAAAGCCTAACATATAGTGGACTCATAGCCTAAAAAAGGGCCAAATATACAACACCATAGGCCTCACTCAAGAGTTTAATATACATCACGATGGGCCTTTCACATAGGCCTAACATACATTATAATGGGTTCCATCGCCTAGCCCTTAAATGCATCACAGTGGGCCTCACCACATAAGCCTCATATACATCACGTTGGGCCTTAAACACGAGTTGGATATACATCACAATGGGCCTCAAATACAGTTCGCATATACATCACATTGGGCCTCGACAATCAGAATCAGCGATCAGCCACGACAATCGGAATCGACAATCGGCCACGATAATTGGCCTCGATCGATAATCGGCCTCGATAATCAGAATCGGTCAATCAGCCATGTCAATCGACAATCGACCACGATCAGTAATCGGTCACGATAATCGGCCTCAATCTATAATCGGTCAATTGGCCACGATAAGTAGAGTCGGCAATCAGCCACGCCAATCGATCACAACCATCATAATCGGTAATTGGCCATGGAAATCATAATCGGTAATCGGTATATGACAATTGGGATCGATAATCGGTCTAAGGGAAGGTCACAAGGTGAACATCTAACCATCATTGTCCATCAGTGTGGACATTTAACCAATATCGCTGCCAAGAAATAGCCCACACAGGGCTAAACATATGGTGGGTTCGTGGCCTCTTATAAGGGTTTAATTGTAACACCCTGAAAATTGGGGGTCGTGTATAAACTCAACTCCCGAGTTCCAGACCGTCACTTATGCAACAAAAATGATTATGATTCAATGTTGTCTGATTTAAAGCATTCACATGAGTAAAAGTATACCAAAACTGTAATTCATACTCCAGATCCAGTGATAAAAGCAAGCGGAAGACTAAACAATATATATATATCACTGTAAGGAAAAACAAAGTAGATCTCATCTGTCTCTAAAGTATGAATACATCTCTGAGTCTCATATACATATACATGAACAAAATCAAATGTTCAAAATAGTCCCACTGAAGTCCCATCAACCCAGGTCGCCTACACAAAGCCATCATGATACTGCATGTACGAGAACTCGTCCTGGTCCTCGTCGAAGTCTGGCTCAGCCTCCTGGATCTCAGCCTCACCTGCATCTACAACAGGGTCTGGTGGGTGTTGCAAACACCATCCCGTAACGTGGGAATGAGTGATCAACTCAGTGGAATCATAGAGCAAAGATTAGCATGTTCACAAATCAATCATGCGATAATAGTAAAGAAGAAAATCAGACAATCCTAATACTGTTGTTAATGCAAGATGATATGACGTGATGTATGCCCTCACCGACGATCTCCCTCATACGGCAACATCTTACGACCGCGGCATGCCACACTCCCTAGAGTGCTCCACATCTTCCATGCACATGTAATGTTATGGTGATATGATTTTCGAGTTGTTATTAGTCCATTCAAACAGCAGGATTGAGAAACTAAGGTACTTCCCTTGTATCAATCCCAACACAGATCCTGTCTAGGGTCGTCACTCCTAGTAATCTCATACGATGTATATTTTGCAGGTCGCTGTAAGGGCTGCCAGGGCTGTTGCTCGCACTCGTTGCACCGCTCCCCCATCACCTTATCAATACAGGCCTACTGTACTCTACCGCTACTGAAGGGTCGTCGCCTCCCGTAGACACAGAATACGCTCGCGGTCACTACAAACGACTCGTCGCCTGATCAGTATAGGCCGACAGCTAGAATATAGTGTCCCATACCATCATAATCTGCTCATAAGACTAGGTGCTCACTGGTCACTATAGGGAGGTTTGTGGCCCCAGCGTAGGCCGACAGCTCGACCACGGTGTCCCATACCACCATGCCCGGCTCATGAGTCTTCGTGGATCAAGGTACCATGGTTAACAGGGTTTACAATGGTAAGTTCAGTACCCTAGGTTCAAGCAGTTATGACTCATACAAGGTGAACATACATCGGCCAGTCGGGTTACTTGACGGGCTCGACTAGCACGATCGCATCTTAAGTCGAACGACATGAAGTGCGTAAAACACTTCACGTGGCCTAACCACTGCCGCCAACTCCAAACATGACTCGCGTTCATCGACGCGTCGTTCGTGGCTAAGACCAGCCAGCCACGAATTCGCTCGGTTACCGACTGCCTGGACTAAGTCTAGTCCCAAACAATTATGGACTCACATCAGCAATTTATGTAGGAGTATTGGAATTGAAATACAATCATGTGAGCATGTTAACACATGTTATAACATACAACTTAAATAAATCTTCAAGCACATATATTTCATGCATGTAATGAAATCATGCATATAGTCAACATGTAGAAAATCATTTAGGTCAGCATATTAATTGAGAAATCAATCTCAAACTATCTCATAACATCATTTAATTCAATACATAATAATACAAGCATTTATACAAACACATACACTACACACTTAAGTCTACATATAGTATGTCAACCCGAAGTGCGCAATTAGGCGAATCTCTTCGCCAAACTAATTATGCACATATTCCTAACTTCCTAATGCGACAACAAACCATGTCAATCACATCAGCAAAATATGAATGTAAACTGTACTTCCTACAAATGACTAAAATGCCCTAAATCTCATATTCTTCGTTGATTTACGAAACAGGAAACGGATAGCATGTTGTACATGTCAAACGGCGATGCCGTCGATAATCTACTATTAAACGACATTGAAAGCATTGGAAACCGTCAATCAAAGCGTCTAAAATCCTCACCTAGTCTCTTGTAGACTCGTGATTTCAAACGGAGCGTACACGCTTCGTCTACGGTAGTAAGAGAACCTGTTTTACAAGATCTATTGGTTAAAAAGCTATGGATCTTAGTGATCCCCAAATCAGTAACTTCTAGGGTTAGTTATTACCTGAAAAAGTGGAGGAATCACCGGCCAGGTGATTGGGATGAGCTGCTGAAGCACGTGCAACAAGCGGCACGAAGGCGGGAAAAATCTCTTCTACACTCTCTCAAACTCTCACCTTTTCTCTCTCCCAATCTAGGGTTTCTTACAATTTCGGATGGGAGAGAGGAGTGAGGGTTTTAACCCCTTTTATAAGCTTAAAAACGCCCGAAATAGGCTACGGTGCAAAGTTTACTTAGTGCATATCCAATTCGGGGCTGTTTCGGTTCAAAGGATGCTTTCTGGTGCTCCCCTGGTCGAATGCGATTGGACTTAAGCTCATGCGTACCAGATCTAGCACGTATTAAGTTTTCAGTCCGGCAGGGTTCGCAGATCGCACGTGGCGGACCAGTTTCAGTTCAGCGATCACCGCACGTAGATCAGGGCTGAAAGTCTCATGATATAAAATAAAAATTTCTCCTGATCCGAGGGTGTAATCTGGCTGAATTCTAATGGTAAGAACGTTTAATACTGACGCGTCAAGTCGTGTGCCAGATTTCAATTTGAAATTCCAATTTTGTCCCTATTCGCACTCTCTTCGGTCCGGGCTCAATGAAATAGCCTGTGATTATCGGTTTGACTTGATTTTCAAAATGAGTGTCAAGTCCAGCTAGGCGGTTCTAACGGTCTAAGATAGGAGGTATCGGACTTTCGACGCGCGGTCTAGATCCAATACAAAGATTCAAAGTGGTCCAGAGAACAAACCTGCTTAGAGTTTGGTCCGAGGTTATAGAGTGTTATAGAGTCGTTGGTTCTACTCGATTTGGGTCTTGTAGAAAGTATTTAAAGTGATCAGGGACTATTTCCCAGCTACTCCAGCGTTGCGCTAGCTAACTTAGTCATATTTTCTAAAAGAATTAATTCTACGCAATTTCAGGTCGAGTTGGTACTCGAGCCCAAGTATGGATTTTTCACGGGCGTTACAATCTACCCCCCTTAACAAATAATTTCATCCTCGAAATTTATACCTTTTCATACTCCTCGAGAAGCTGTGGGTAGTTCTTTCTGATCTCGGCTTTTGTCTCCTAGGTAGCCTCCTCCTCAGAGTGATGCGTCCACAATACCTTCACAAGGGGAATCACCTTGTTACGTAGTACCTGCTCCTTCCTATCTAGGATACGTGTCGGTCCCAGGATATATGTAACATCCTCTCCTAACTGCACCTGCTCCCATCTGATGATATGGGAAGGATCAGCAACGTACTTCTTCAGCATAGAAACATGAAATACGTTGTGAATGCTCGCGAGAGGCGTGGGTAAAGCCAATCGGTAAGCCACTGCTCCCACACGATCGAGGATCTGGAATGGACCAATGAATCGCGGTGCCAGCTTCTCCTTCTTCCCGAACCGAAGGACTCCCTTCATAGGAGAAACTCGTAAAAACACATGATCCCCAACTGTGAACTCTAGTGGCCTCCGTCTCGTATCGGCATAACTCTTCTGTCTGCTCTGCACTGTAAGAAGCCGACGTCGAATAATATCGATCTTCTCTGACGTCGCCTGCACTAACTCTGGGCCAATCAAGCTACGCTCACCGACCTCTATCCAGCAATGCGGTGCGTGACAAGGTCGCCCATACAGCGCCTCATAAGGTGTCATACCGATACTCGTCTGAAAGCTGTTGTTATACGCAAACTCCGCATATGCAAGACAATCATCCCAACTGTCCTTGAAGTCCAATGCGCAAGCTCGCAACATGTCCTCTAAGATCTGGTTCACCCGCTCTGTCTGTCCTTCTGTCTGTGGGTGGAAGGCAGTACTGAACTTCAACTTCACACCCATAGCCTCCTGAATGCGAGTCCAGAAAATAGAAGTGAACCGTGTGTCTCTGTCCGACACGATCTCCAGCAAAACTCCATGCAGATGCACAATCTCTCTGATATACAGTCTAGCCAGCTCGTCTGCAGAGTTCGTAACTCTAATCGGTAGGAAGTGCGCCGACTTCGTCAGACGGTCAACGATCACCCAAATGGAATCATGTCCCTTCCTCGTCTTCGGCAACCCAGAAATGAAGTCCATGGAAATGAAATCCCACTTCCACTCTGCGATCGGCATAGGCTGCAAAAGTCCAGGTGGTCGGCGATGCTCTGCCTTCACCTGCTGACAAGTGAGACAACGGGACACGAACTCTGCTATGTGGGTCTTCATACCTTCCCACCAATACGTCCTCTTCACGTCACGATACATCTTCGTACTGCTTAGATGCATCGCGAGTCTAGTACAATGCGCAGCCTCGAGAATCTCTTGTCTCAAGTAAGGGATATCTGGGACGCATAGGCGGCCACGATAACGTAAGCCCCCATCCATACCAACTCGCCAGTCGGCGTCTGCATCATCACTGGCCTGCTCTCGAAGCTCAGTCAGATGCGCATCGTCCCTCTGCGCCTCGATGACTCGGTCATCGATATGAGATCGCACCTGTACATGTGCGATGAACTCAAACGGCTCCTCTATGGTGAGTTTCTGCTCAAAGTCTCGCAAAAACTCAACCATATCCCACTCGGCAACCATCAGCGGAGCCGCAAACTTTATCGCCTTCTTGCGGCTCAACGCATCAGCCACAAGGTTCGCCTTCCCAGGATGGTAAGAGACTTCAAACTTGAAGTCCTTCAACGTCTCCATCCATCGCCGCTGCCTCATATTCAAGTCTCGCTGCGTGATTATGTACTTGAGGCTCTTAGGGTCGCAAAAGAGCTCGAACTCCTCTCCATAGAGGTAATGTCTCCAGAGTCTCAGTGCGAATATAACGGCTGCCAACTCTAGGTCGTGTGTAGGGTAATTCTCCTCGTGCTTCCTTAATTGTATCGAGGCATACGAAATTACCCTATCCCTCTACATTAGGACACAACCCAAACCAACGCTAGACGCGTCAGTGTATATAGTGTATCTAACCCCTTGCTCTGGCAATACTAGCACAGGGGCAGACGTCAGTCTGTCCTTCAGCTCCTGAAAAGCTGACTCCGCCTTGTCATTCTAGGAGAACTTCACGTCCTTCCTTGTCAACTGAGATAAGGGTCTCGCGATCTTCGAGAAGTCCTGTATGAAGCGCCGATAGTAGCCAGCGAGACCCAAGAAACTCCTCACCTCAGTGACAGAACCAGGCTGCTCCCAGTCCTGCACCGCAGCTACCTTAGACAGGTCAACTGCCATGCCATCCTTGGACACCACGTGTCCTAGGAACTTCACCTCCTGCTTCCAGAAGTCGCACTTCTTGTACTGTGCGAACAACTGATGCTGTCTGAGCGTATCCAGAACCAAACGCAAGTGCTCCTCATGATCCTCTCGACTCCTGGAGTACACCAAAATGTCGTCAATGAATACAATGACGAATCGATAGAGGAAAGGTCGAAATACCCGGTTCATCAGATCCATGAACACGGCTGGTGCGTTCGTGAGACCGAATGACATCACGAGGAACTCGTAGTGGCCAAAACTGGTCCTGAATGCTGTCTTCTGCACGTCCTCATCCCTGACGCGCAACTGATGATATCCTGACTGAAGATCAATCTTTGAGAAGTACTGCGCTCCTCTCAACTGATCAAACAAGTCATCGATCCTGGGTAAAGGGTACTTGTTCTTCACCGTGACCTGGTTCAGCCTGCGATAATCAATACACAATCGCATCGAACCGTCCTTCTTCCTCACGAACAAGACTGCTGCTCCCCAAGGAGACACACTAGGCCGTATGAGGCCAAGCTCTAGCAGACCATCAATTTTCATCCTCAACTCCTCCATCTCACATGGTGCCATGCGATACGTCGGCAGTGAGATGGGCGTAGAACCAGGAACCAGATCGATAGTGAAATCGATCTCACGTCGGGGCGGCAAACCAGGGATCTTCCTGAACAGATCCCCGAACTCGAAAACGACCGGCACATGCTCAAGTATCTGGGCACCAGAGTCGCGCAATAAAGTGGCGTAACTAAGTATGCGGAAAGGGAGATTTACCCGCACTGAAAATATGAAAGGCGTGCCCTCAGGCTCGTACACCGTCACCATACGAGCCTCACAGTCAATCTTGGCCCTTCCAGCAGTCAACCAGTCCATGCCAAGAATGACGTCGAGATAAACGAGCGAGGGATCGACGACAAGATCAAGAGCCATCGTCATGCCTCCCAGATCAACTAAACAACCCTCACACATTTGGGTAACATCCGAATAATCCCCATGAGATGCAAAGACTCTCACGCTATCCATAGTGATAGTCTGTAACCCAAGATGCCTGACTACAGCACGTGATATCAAAGAAATCGTGGAACCAGTGTCCACCATCACGAGAATAGGAGCACCTCCAATATGGGCTGTGACCTCGAAGGCCGAATGCTGAAAAGTCGGAGTCGCAGCAGCCTCAGCTGTCAATGCATGAACCCGTGCCTGCTGTGGCCGGTTCGACCGCTGTGTCAAGGGCCGTGGAGGTTGTCTGATCTGCGATACCGGAGGTCTGAAAGAAGGGTGCGCAGGAGCTAACCGTATAGGCGGTGCTGATATCGCCTGTGAACGAGCACGGTCAATCTTCTACGGTGGTGAGAACCCACTGTCCCGCATCCGAGAAAAACAGCTCTGCGCCAAGTGGCCTGTCCTCCCACAATATGTACATGTCAAATCAGGGCGTCGAAACGGTGGTACAGGCGTTGTAGTCCTAGTAGGAGGGTCAACGTGAGGCCTCTTGCCCGTGAGGGGCCTGTCCTATATGTTTGGTCGTGGCCTAGAAGCAACAGGGCCACGAGATCGCGCAAGTCGATCCACATCCTGCTCTGCCTGCATAGACAAGTGAATCAACTCCGCATATGAGGGAATGGTCACACAGCACATCTTCAACCGAATATCCGATCACAAACCCTCCAAAAAGAGCCGTATGCGCATCTGCTCATTGGCCAAAATAGTCGGGACGTATCTGCCCAACTTCGTAAACCGATGCTCATACTCTGTAACTGTCATGGCTGCCTGTCTGAGGCAGAGAAACTCATTCTCCCTGTCATGCCTGTAAGTCTGGGGGTAATACTTCTCGTGAAAGCGGAACTCAAACGCTGCCCATGTCCATATATAGTCGGCGGTAACGGTCCGCAATATGCTATCCCACCACAGGCTGGCCTCTCGCTCAAATAGGAATGTAGCCAGCTCTACCTGCTCGGCCTCTGTGCAATGAAGCATCCGTAATATCTTCGACACACGGTCGAGCCAGTACTTAGCCTCCTCGGGTCTGTGAGAACCCATGAAAGTGGGAGGCCGTAAGCGCTGAAATCGCTCTAATAGGTCCCGTGTATCTGTTGCATTCCCCGCAGGGTAAGCAGGCGGTACAGGATGAGCCGTGCCCTCATCCTGGGCATATGCATAATCATCCTCAGCTGGATGCGCAGGTGGTGCAGGTGGAGCCACACACCCACCCTGGGCTAATGTCCCCACAATGGTAGTCAGAAGCTGCTGCTGCTGCTGCATCATAGCCAACATCTGCTCAAATCTGTCAGGAGGTGGAGCAGGCTGTGGCGGGTGCTGCATCGAAGTAGATGCACGATAAGGCTCTCTGAATGACGGTGTGAATGGCGGTGGTCCAACTGTAGGACCAGCAGTAGGCTGAGACGCTTGAACTGTCTCAAGAATCGGGCCCACAGTAGGGTCCGCATGGGTGTCAGACTGCGAAGGAGTCTGATCCATATGCTCACTCAACGCAAGCCAAACCGTGCTCCACGTAGCCTTAGGCGGCATTCCCTATATTCAAAATAGGGCGCAACCTTGTCAGTCTCAATAGCACAAATACACCCCAATCATTCACATAAGGAGTCAAAGGCATTCCATGCATTTCATTTAATCAAAATTGTCACAATACAAGGGATATATCCTTACAAGCATCATGACGAGAAATACATGGGAACTAAGACAGTTAAACTTACAACAGCAACATAAGAAAAGCACTAGCCCTAAAAAACTTACACAACAAAAGCAGAAAATGACTAACTACTAACAACAACATCTAAGGTCGCATCGCTAGTCCGAGTCGGGTGACGGAGGAGGAGCACCCTTATCCTGTAAGCAACACAGGATCGCCTTCAAGGTGCGAGTCACCTTGCCGAATTTCTTCTTCGTAACGGCCTTGGCATCCTCGACTTCAGCGCGAAGTTCCTGAACTTCCCTTCGCAAGGCGATCTGACTCTCCTCAATCCGAGCAATGCGATCATCGCTAGTAGCCTGCGCAGAAGGAGGAGGGCTCTCATTTGTATCCTGAGCCTCCTCTTCTGCCTCTTCCTGAACTTCTTCCTAAACTTCTGCTCCAGGTTCTTCTTCGCTTTGATCTTCCTCATCATCAAAGTCATCCTCGCTATCCTCCTCAAGCTGATTTTCACGGTACTGAGACCCAATCTTCATCTTGACCATAGTCGACTCATCAATGGTATGAATCGAAACTGGCAATTTCGGCCCAAGTCTGTAAGCAAACTCAAGCGCGATCTTGTATATCAGTCGGCCAAAAGAAAGCGATTCAGATGTTCTTCTTGACTTAGCTATGAGGATTATCTGTCGCAAGATGAAAGTGGTCATACATACGTTCTCTCCCTGGGCCACCAGATACAGGAAATCAACCATAAGGCGTGTACATTCAATGTCATTCGTCGACCTGGGATAAACATTGTACGTGCAGATATGGTGCAGCAGGCGCAAATCATCAGACATATACATCGCCTTGAGGCTATTATTAGGCTGCCATGGAACCAACTTACCGCACAGAAACCTGGTGCGACGATCTCATTCACGCCTACTCCTCAGATTCTTCTCACTAGGATGAACATCACCAAGAGGCACGTTCAGAAGTCACACAATCAGTCGCACAACAATCGTAGCCATCCGATCTCTACCAAAAGGGATTTTAAACTGTAATGGCTCCAAGGTAGGATTCTGGATACAAGCGTAAAAGGCACGAACGATGCTCACATTAGCACGAGCGCGAGCTTCAAAGATCGGACCCCAATGCATAGCTTCAATGCGCTCGAACAATAAAAATTCACCGAACAGTCGCCCTTCCACGTCTGCCTCAAACAACACTTTGCGATCAGTATATTGACCGTGATGCATCCCTGATAGAATTACTCGCCCAAGGTGAGTATGGAGATCCAAATCTCGCTTTGTAAGGCACTCTAGGGCTGTAGCTGGACCTGTGGCGGCTCTTGAACTTGCGGCACCACCCCGCGGTCTTCTTGATTGAGCAGGGCGACTTGGCCCAGCCTCGTCTACTGCAGTTTTCCTTTTACCCATCAAAGATAAGATGGTGGAGAGTGACAAAAGGCCTAAAATGGCTTCCACGAAAGCCATGGAAAATGAAAAAATGCGGAGAAGTGGCTGTCCAATCTGGAAAAGGGAGATCTAGGCGTCGTAGAGGGATGCTTCAAGCTTCCCAAGGATGTATTTTCAAGGAGAAATGAAAATGAAAAAGTGGAATGGAGCACCTCACGATTTCAGCTCGATTTGGGGATTTTTGGAGCTCCAAAGGATGAAATATTCAAGAGGGAGGGCTGCCAACTTCAAAGGAACGATGGAGGGTGGTTTTTTTTTGCCAAGGATGGATCTAGGGGTGGTTTGGAATCCCAAATTTTGGAGATGGTTGCTGGAAAATGAAAATAGGGCTATGAGGAGGGCTGTTTGTGAAGGAGAGGCATGTTTTAGGGGTTTTCTACCCACGAACCCTACATGTGGGGTGTATACAACCCAAGTTAGGGCGTGCACCCAAAAACCAATTCAAGTGGGCCCACCTGTACGGCGATGGCATCGCCGACCGGTGATGCATTCGGCCGGTGGGACCAGATGGGTTTGGTCCCCCATGGTCCAAGGACCCCAGATATGTATGGTTCAACCCTTGGTTCATAGTATTTTGACCTACATAGGCCTAAACATGTGTTCGGGAATTTCTGAGACCAATCTGTAATTCTGAATATAAAACCCTATCATGCAGCATATGATTTTGGGATAGAAGGATTTAGTACATCCATCTAGACCCTTAGTTACTAAAGAAAGTGAAGTTAGAATGGCCTTATGGCCATTTTTTATAAAATTTTACTATTCACTATAAAATTTGGTGAAAGTATTATTTTATGTTATTTTCATATTATTTTTGATGCCTAACATAAAATGGATAAGAAAGAAATGAAGATTAGAGTGGTGAGAGGAAGAATTTTGAAGATTTTTGGTGAAACGGGATTTTTAAGCCCTGACGATTGAATACAGGAGTCGTGGTCGTCCCACGGCCCAAGGATTTACTTTTACGGGTTTAAAATCATTCAAAGAACGTCTCAACCCGACTTCCCACGACTTAGGAGCTATTCGGGTTGCTTTACGCGACCCGAGTTGCGTTACAGACTCGATCGTGCGACCAATTCGAATAGACTTCGCCTATTGGCGAATCTGCGATCCTAGAAATATTTTTAGACCCTTTTCGCACCCACCTAAGTCAAAAGAAGCGACATCGTACGTCGCGAGACCATAACCCAGGCCCAGTATACTCTTATTCATTCTCTGATACCAACTTGTAACACCCTGAAAATCGGGGGTCGTGTATAAACTCAACTCCCGAGTTCCAGACCGTCACTTATGCAATAAAAATGATTATGATTCAATGTTGTCTGATTTAAAGCATTCACATGAGTAAAAGTATACCAAAACTGCAATTCATACTCCAGATCCAGTGATAAAAGCAAGCGGAAGACTAAACAATATATATATCACTGTAAGGAAAAACAAAGTAGATCTCATCTGTCTCTAAAGTATGAATACATCTCTGAGTCTCATATACATATACATGAACAAAATCAAATGTTTAAAATAGTCCCACTGAAGTCCCATCAACCCAGGTCTCCTACACAAAGCCATCATGATACTGCATGTACGAGAACTCGTCCTGGTCCTCGTCGAAGTCTGGCTCAGCCTCCTGGATCTCAGCCTCACCTGCATCTACAATAGGGTCTGGTGGGTGTTGCAAACACCATCCCGTAACGTGGAAATGAGTGATCAACTCAGTGGAATCATAGAGTAAAGATTAGCATGTTCACAAATCAATCATGCGATAATAGTAAAGCAGTAAATCAGACAATCCTAATACTATTGTTAATGCAAGATGATATGACGTGATGTATGCCCTCACCGACGATCTCCCTCATACGGTAACATCTTACGACCGCGGCATGCCACACTCCCTAGAGTGCTCCACATCTTCCAGGCACATGCAATGTTATGGTGATATGATTTCTGAGTTGTTATTAGTCCATTCAAACAGCAGGATTGGGAAACTAAGGTACTTTCCTTGTATCAATCCCAACACAGATCCTGTCTAGGGTCGTCACTCCTAGTAATCTCATACGATGTATATTTTGTAGGTCGCTGTAAGGGCTACCAGGCCTGTTGCTCGCACTCGTTACACCGCTCCCCCATCACCTTATCAATATAGGCCTACTGTACTCTACCGCTACTGAAGGGTCGTCGCCTCCCGTAGACTCAGAATACGCTCGCGGTCACTACAAAGGACTCGTCGCCTGATCAGTGTAGGCCGACAGCTAGAATATAGTGTCTCATACCACCATAATCTGCTCACGAGTCTAGGTGCTCACTGGTCACTGCGGGGAGGTTTGTGGCCCCAGCGTAGGTCGACAGCTCAACCACGGTATCCCATACCACCATGCCTGGCTCATGAGTCTTCGTGGATCAAGGTACCATGGTTAACAGGGTTTACAATGGTAAGTTCAGTACCCTAGGTTCAAGCAGTTATGACTCATACAAGGTGAACATACATCGGCCAGTCGGGTTACTTGACGGGCTCGACTAGCGCGATTGCATCTCAAGTCAAACGACATGAAGTACGTAAAACACTTCGCGTGGCCTAACCACTGCCGCCAACTCCAAACACGACTCGCGTTCATCAACGCGTCGTTCGTGGCTAAGACCAGCCAGCCACGAATTTTCTCAGTTACCGACTGCCTGGATTAAGTCTAGTCCCAAACAATTATGGACTCACATCAGCAATTTATGTAGGAGTATTGGAATTGAAATACAATCATGTGAGCATGTTAACACATTTTATAACATACAACTTAAATAAATATTCAAGCACATATATTTCATGCATATAATGAAATCATGCATATAGTCAACATGTAGGAAATCATTTAGGTCAGCATATTAATTGAGAAATCAATCTCAAACTATCTCATAACATCATTTAATTCAATACATAATAATACAAGCATTTATACAAACACATACACTACACACTTAAGTCTACATATAGTATGTCGACCCGAAGTGCGCAATTAGGCGAATCTCTTCGCCAAACTAATTATGCACGTATTCCTAACTTCCTAATGCGACAACAAACCATGTTAATCACATCAGCAAAATATGAATGTAAACTGTACTTCCTACAAATGACTAAAATGCCCTAAATCTCATATTCTTCGTTGATTTACGAAACAGGAAACGGATAGCATGTTGTACATGTCAAACGGCTATGCCGTTGATAATCTACTATTAAATGACATTGAAAGCGTTGGAAACCGTCAATCAAAGCGTCTAAAATCCTCACCTAGTCTCTTGTAGTCTCGTGATTTCAAACGGAGCGTACACGCTTCATCTACGGCAGTAAGAGAACCTGTTTTACAATATCTATTGGTTAAAAAGCTATGGATCATAGTGATCCCCAAATCAGCAACTTCTAGGGTTATTTATTACCTGAAAAAGTGGAGGAATCACCGGCCAGGTGATTGGGATGAGCTGCTGAAGCACGTGCAACAAGCGGCATGAAGGCGAGAAAAATCCCTTCTACACTCTCTCTCAAACTCTCAGCTTTTCTCTCTCCCAATCTATGGTTTCTTGTAATTTCGGATGGGAGAGAGGAGTGAGGGTTTCAACCCCTTTTATAAGCTTAAAAATGCCCGAAATAGGCTCCGGTACAAAGTTTACTTAGTGCATATCCAATTTGGGGCTGTTTCGGTTCAAAGGATGCTTTTTGGTGGTCCCCTGGTCGAATGCGATCGGACTTAAGCTCATGCGTACCAGATCTAGCACGTATTAAGTTTTCAGTCCGGCAGGGTTCGCAGATCGCACGTGGCGGACCAGTTTCAGTTCAGCGATCACCGCACGTAGATCAGGGCTGAAAGTCTCATGATATAAAATAAAAATTTCTTCTGATCCGAGGGTGTAATATGGTTGAATTCTGACGGTCAGAACGCTTAATACTGACACGTCAAGTCGTGTGCCAGATTTGAATTTGAATTTCCAATTCTGTCCCTATTCGTACTCTCTTCGGTCCGGGCTCAATGAAATAGCTTGTGATTATCGGTTTGACTTGATTTTCGAAATGAGTGTCAAGTCCAGCTAGGCGGTTCTAACGGTCTAAGATAGGAGGTATCGGACTTTCGACGCACGGTCTAGATCCAATACAAAGATTCAAAGTGGTCCAGAGAACAAACCTGCTTAGAGTTTGGTCTAAAGTTATAGAGTGTTATAGAGTCGTTGGTTCTACTCGATTTGGGTCTTGTAGAATGTATTTAAAGTGATCAGGGACTATTTCTCAGCTACTCCAGCGTTGCGCTAGCTAACTTAGTCATATTTTCTAAAAGAATTAATTCTACGCAATTTCGGGTCGAGTTGGTACTCGAGCCCAAGTATGGATTTTTCACGGGCGTTACATTAATATACATCATAATGGGCCGAATACATGGGCCTAATATACATCTCCATGGGCCTCGACCCATGGTCCTCAGATACATCATAATGGGCTACGACCCATGGACTTCAATATACATCAAGTGGACCGCATTAATAGGTCTCATATACATGATAGGTGGGCCCTGCACATGGGCTTCAAATATACAGTATGCGGGCCCTACACATTGGTCTCATATATATCTAATGGGCCACGTAGCGGGGTCTTGAATACATCAAATCAGGCCTCATCATATGGGCCTAATACAATCAAGTGAGCCTCAAACTTAGGCCACAAAGTACATTAAGGTGAGCCTCATCAACGACCTTGTACACATAAGGTGGGCCTCAACAATGGGCCTCATACACATCAAGGTGGGCCTCAATAATAGGCCTTAAAATACATTAAGGTGGGCCTCAAATGTATCACAATGGGCCTCTACTGTGAGCTCCAAATACATCATAATGGGCCTCAACCCACGGGCCCTAATACATCACAATGGCCCTCAACCTATGGGCCCTACACATCACAATGGGCTTACCAAATGGGCCAAAAATATATCACAATGGGCCTCAACCCATGAACCCTAATACATCACTTTGGACTTCTCAAATACAATAAGTGAGACGCACTACTTGGGCGGCACCATTTATCCAACTATAGAGATCATTTTAGTGCATTATCCTACCAATGAATCAAATTAAAAGATCATCTGAACCATACTGCAAATAACAGTGGTGATAATGTTTTCCGCCGCCTAAAATTTCTAGGGCCCACTATGACGTTTATTTTCTATCCAATCTGTTCATAAGGCCACAATGGCCTGAACTACCAAGAAAACAAATTTCATATAAATCCAAAACTTTTGCATTCCCAGGAGGGTTTCAATGGTAGGCGTCCAATCTCCTATTGTTTGCAGCGTGGTTCACCTGATAGATAGCGTGGATACAGAATAAATACATCAATGGTGGTGGTGGGGTCCACGTACGTGGCGCACAATCCTAAGACGAGCCCGTCAAATGAATGGATGGTTCAGATATAACACTGGCGTCACAGTGCAACCAACACCGTCCCAATGCATGGCCGGTGTGAATGTACAAAACATCAAGGTAGGCCACATGTCCAACCTGATGGACGGTGTGAAAACTACACGATAGGGCCCACCGTTTCAATGCACGGACTGTGTGGTTACAACACTACATCATGGTGGGCCCCACCTGCCAAGTGGATGGACGTTTTGAATAAGTCGAACCACTACTGGCGTCAACACAACGGCTATTTAGCTGGTCGTGAGATACATCAGCCCATCAGCTTTCATCTCCCATTCGGATGGACGACAGGATATACAAGGCATATCTCAAGGTGGGCCCCACCCCCACATGTGCAGCACATGTGAGGTGGGTCCCACACCCAAAAAGGGACTGGCGGCGTGGAGAAAAACACATATATCATGATGGTGTTCCACACAGCACCGTCCAAATGGACGGTGCAGATATAAAATAGATACATCAAAGTGGGTCTCACATAGACCGGATGGCCAGGATGAAACACACAATCAAGGTGGGTCCCATGTGCTGTAATGGACAGAAATAGCACATGCATGAGGTGGTCGTACAGGACCTGCTGCGTCAATACAGCAACTGCGTCAAAACAGCAGCTACTGCTGCTGGACAGCAACAGATGGACGGTGTGATTGTCACACGTGTAGCATGTGGGTCCCAAATAGATGGACGGTTTGGATTTCACACTCTCAGGTCCCACCGTCCAGAGTACATGGACGGTGAGGATATGGCTTGCATACAGCAAGGTGGGCTCCCATGTGGGGCCCACCACAACCTAAAGTATTACATTATATTATTATTATTATTTTATTTTAAAGGAAATCTGCCAATTATCAATACAGCAACCAGTGTTACTGATCATCCATCAATTGGACGGCCCACAATCAACACCAAAATAAAGGTGGGTCTACACGAGTAGGACCCACCAAATATACGTATGTGTGTGTGTGTGTATATATATATATATATATATATATATATATATATATATATATATATATATATATATATATATATATATATATATATATAAAATCCAGCCCAGCACCCAGCGTCCCAGACGGACGGCCTGGATGAAGGTCACATACATCGAATGGGTCACACCGTCCAGGAGGCTGGACGGTGTAGAAAAAATCACATGCATCACCGTGGCAGCTCGTGCACCGTCCAATCGCTCTAGCACCGTCCAGATCATCTGGACGGTGTGGATGGGATACATACAACATGGTGTGGCCCGCATAACTTGGTGGCGTCAATACCAGCCATATAGCAGGTATGAGGTACGTCAGCCAATCAGATATCCAAGATAGGTGGGTCCCACGTTGGCCCACATAATACAGTATTATTATTTTATTATTATTATTATTATTATTAAAGGCATACAGCGTCCATGCCCTGGACGAGTGGCCTGAATGCAGGATACATGGAGGTGGGTTCCACCGTCAATGGACGGTGTGGATACACCACACGTACATCTTAGGTGGGGCCCACATCCCATACACGGGTGATCAAGACACTCACATCAGGGCCCCTCATCAAAGGGATGGCGTGGATGAATCACATACCATGGTGGTCCCACGTGTTGGATTCAGCATGGTGGGCTTCACCAAAGATTTGCATCTGCCTCATTCCCAAGCCCATGGCCTGGGAGGCTTAGATGGACGTCATTGATCCAATACAGCAGGTTGGGCCCACGTGTGGGTGTCCCAGCCGATATTTGTGATTCCCTTCGTCCAGGCTTGTACTCAATGGATAGCCAAGTGGGTAAATGCATCATGGTGGGCCTGTTGGCCCTGGACAGTCTAGATGTGTTGTGCACATCAGGTGGGCCACACATCATCATAAAATAAAATAACAAATAAGGATCCCCAAAGAAACAAGTTCTAAGAAGTACCCACCATTGTAAATCTTATAGCCTCTTTGGTCTCCCGAGCTCCAAAGGATGCGATCCAACGGACGAGATTGCCTTTGGAGGTGAGGATAGGAGGTAGGAAGGTGGGCCACACTTGACTTGGGGAAGGGAGGGCTTGGACGTGTGGTGCTTGGGGGGTTTGAGGAATGAGAGAGAGAGAGAGAGAGAGAGAGAGAGAGAGAGAGAGAGAGAGAGAGAGAGAGAGAGAGGATAGGATGATATGGATGGGTGGAGTGGTTGTTGTAAGGTGAGGTATGGGTTGAGTTAAAAATTTGTAAAAGAGGGATGGGTAGGAGAGAGAGAGTTGACTTTGGGTTACTTTTTGGGTAATGTGACATGTACTTGATTGATTTGACATATTATTGAGATTCTCTCGGTATTTGCAACGTGTGACATTTTCTCGAACTGAACGCGGGCCCACATCTCCTGGCCTGGGTATCGCCTTGGTGCACGAGATGCGGCACCGTAATCGCGGCGACGACGCGATCGCTAGGGTATAAGTCTCGGGTTGAGTCGACTCGGGTTAACAACGTGTGAATCAGGGTCGCGCGTAAATGTCGGTTAAGGGTCGAGGTTGCTGGGATTCGATTGGGAAGACCATGGAAGTCTACCAAACGATATGGTCCAGGATATGGGTCTTACACTTGCTCTATGGAGAGCATAAAAATCTGGTTGAAGATGAACCAGTAAAACCTTGGGTTAGAGGTGAACCGTGTAAAACCTCCGTTAGGGTCTTAGGGAAGATCCTTGGCCAGTGTACCTAAATGTGGGTGCAGTGTGTTGACCCTTGCTCGTGAGACGATAAACAGTCTACCTCAGTGTAGGTTGTAAAGGTTGAAGGTGAGCCTGATTTAAAACCTTAGGTTAGAGGTGAACCATGTGAAACCTCCTTAGTGAAATCTAGTACACTTAAGGGTTGAGTGCGGTTACTGGGAGTGGAGTAGACAAGTAGTCGAACCACTATAAAAATGACTGTGTTTGCGATTGTTATTCTCTTGTCTATGTGGTTTGCTTTAATATTTACATATCTGAATATCTGAGATCACACCTCACACACATACACAGTCATATCCATCACAAACTAGTTTGCATATTGTTCACTTCTTAAATAATTTGTGATTGGATCCTCTACCGGGCTTGGAAGCCAGTAGAGTTACTTTTAAGTGATCCTAAAATGTTCTTATTGTTAGGATTAGTGGAATAGAAATTTTAAATACATTGTAAAAACTTTAAAGAGTCTTATTCACCCCCCTCTAAGACATATTGGCATATTCCTACTTCAACTTAAGCGGTCTTCACCACTATTTCAATTGGTATCAAGCGGGTCTCTCTTTAAGGGCTTCACTGCCTAGAGAGTGATCTTGACTAAAGTTTGGAATATGGCCAAAGGAGAGGGCTCATCAGTCACTAGACCTCCAGTATTTGATGATTCAAATTACGCATACTGGAAGGCTAGGATGCACTACTTTCTGAGATCTTTGGACCTTGATGTTTGAGACATAGTTGAAAATGGTTATGTGCCACCATCTGAACAAATCACACTTGAGAGTGGCACAACCATTACAAAATCCAAACCCAAAGAAAAGTGGACGATATTTGACAAAGAAAAATAAACTATTAAAGCAAAAGCTATGAACGTCATCTACTGTGCCGTGTCCCAGGATATTTTCAATTAAATAAGTAAGTGTGGGACATCCAAGGAAGCATGGGATCTGTTGGAAATAACCCATGAAGTCACAAGTATTGTGAAGAGGTCTAAACTACAACTTCTGACTTCACAGTTCGATAATCTCAGAATGGAAGACCATGAGACATTTATGGAGTTTTTCACCAAATTGAATATTATTTACAACTCCATGGGTGGATTGGGAGAGAAAGTTCCTGTCACGCCTCAAACTCGTAAATCGGGCTCATAAAATTTTTGATCGCCGAATCCGGTGCCAATAGCCTCCATAGTACCCCATTCTCGGCTCCCAGCGTCCATATGCCAGATTCCGATTCTAGGATCCTACAAGGAGGATTTTACAATGTACATTTAGCTCATGATAAGCATAACCACAAGTTTACCCAAGTCACAAAGGCAACATTATCATCACATATTCACTAATATAAATAGTTGAATACAGTGCTGAAAGGGAAATACATATGCCAAAAATCAAAGCTCCATAAGTTCGCTGCATGCTCCAAGTTCAATGTTGCTGCAACCTGACACCACCTGCACACATCTATCATGCATAAGCTTATAGAAAGCTTAGAGGGAGGTGAAAGTGTGTGCACAAGGTAAGTACCAAGCATGTAATACAATGCCATAAATTATATAATGAAATAAACAGAAATTCTAACAAGATACGAGATCAGAGTAAGTAGAATTATATTGGTAAGTTCACAAGTCATACAATATCAGAGTACGCAATACAAATCAGCTATACAAATGAAGAGTCAAAGTGAGCCAAATATTAGATGTCGATGATACAATGCCATAAATTATACAATATCGAAATAAGCGAAAATATACTGATAAGTCTATGAGTGTCATCAGCCGTACCAAGGCTATGCGATGCAAAGCATGAGTACTAATAGTCATATCAATGCAGAAACATGGAAGCCCAAAATGCTAAGTAGTGTAGACGCAATGTAATATGCGGTGTGAATGAAATGACCAAGCTGGAGTGAAGTCGAGATGATAGTACGTAGTATCGCAAGCTATGGGGTCCATCACAAGGGACTTCTATCCAAACCAGTCCCATACCTAAATTTGGATAGTCAGACTCAATGTGATAAACTCCTGATCTTAGGTTAGTCGCGCGCCCAACCGAAATCCTGACCATACGAAGGTACACAACAATTAGTTGCGCACCACCAGCCCGAGTAGATAGTGAATAAATGAATGAATGATTATGCAACTCCTACTCAATAATTCCACATATCAGTACTGTTCACCTCTGGGATCATCACCGGGGTTTAGTACACTCCAAATGGCACTGTCGCTCTCCCTAGCTGTACAGTCCAAGTGAGCATAAGAAACCTCACTATCCGCCTGGCCAATAGTCTGCCAATACCTATTCGCCATGTCGATAGCGGACCCATTCACGAGCTGGTCAAACTCAGCTTAGCAATGCCCCCTGCACTCTGGAGGGTAAAGCCACACTCCCTCCTAACCGACCACGGCACAGTGGGAGACTTGACCTCCTGGTATTCGGCACTCTGAAGCTCATGCATCCACTCGGTCTCGATGTTGGGGCGTCCTCTGGTACCAAGAGGGTTTTCGGGATTTTCACCCAGGGCCATCTATGGCAGCTCGATGCTCGAATCAAACATTTTCAGTGTCCCATCTGACCATCCATGATATGTTTGTGGAGGCTACAGCCCTGATTTCGCTAGGGCGTACAGTGGTCATGTCACACAAATGCGAGATGCATGAGTCACACAGTACAATCATGCATAAATCCTGCGCATACCGTGCGCTCATGTGGGGCAAACCCCGCCTATCAGGGAGCCCCATGAATAACTTGCCCTATGGCATATGCGATGGTCAACCACATCTCATAACAAGCATGCAGATGATGCGCATGGGCATGTATTATGATGCTATGCTGTCATATTCTCATAATCGGTATCAATAACCGACATCAATAATCGGCCTCGACAATGTGGACATTTAACCATCATTACCTCCACGAAATGGCCCGCATAGAGCCTATCATATAGTGGACCCATGGCCTTACACAAGGGCTTAATATACAACAAGTCGGGCCTCATCATATGGGCTGAAAATATATCACAATGGGCCAGTCCCATGGGCCTCGAATATATCACAATGGGCCTCGGTAATTGGAATCGGCCTCAACAATCAGAATCGATAATCGGAATCGGCCTCGATACTCAGCCTCGACAATCAAAATCGGCCTATACCATCAGCCTTGACAATCAGAATCGATAAATAGATTAAGTCAATCGAAATTGACAATCAGCCACGACAAGAGAAATTGGCAAATTGGTCACGACAATCGAAATTGATCGATAATCTAAATCAGCAAATCAGTCAAGTCAATCAGAATCGGCAATCGATCATGATAAACAGCCTCCATCACTAATTGGCAATCGACCACGACAATTAAAATCGATAAATCGGTCACATCAATCGGAATCGACAATCGGTCATGACAATCAGAAATTGAAAATCAGCAATCGGTCACGACAATCGACACCAATAATCAGTATCGGTAATCAGCACCAATAATCAGGGTCGATAATCGACGTCGGCCTCGACAATCGAAATCGATAATCAACATCGGTAATCAGCACAGATAATCAGGGTTGATAATCGGCGTCGGCCGTAGTCATGAAGTCATTCGTCTACAGCGAATGGGGCCTACTTATTTGGGTTAACCCATGAAGAGAATGGCCTACAAGGCCTAAGGGAAGGTCACAATGAGGACATCTAACCATCATTGCTCGTCAATGTGGATGTCAAACTAACATTTCTCCCTAAGATTGGCTTACATAGGGCTAGACATATAGTGTGGCCCATGGCCTCAAGTACAATCATGATGGGCCTCATTTACGTCACATAGGTCTCGTCACACGGGCCAACATACATCACATCGGGCCTTGAATACACACAACAGGTGGGCCTCGCACCAGGGCCTTGAATACATCTCAATGGGCCTCTTATGTCAAGCGGCCACATCATAGGGCCACACCAACGGGCTTCATGTACATCAAATAGGTCACACCGATGGGCCTCATGTATATCAAGTCAGGCCCACCCTTATGTATATTAGAGATCCGACCTATTCACAAGTTAACATGAAGTGAAAACAAATATCAGCTTAATTGGGAGTTACCGTTGCCCTTAGAAGTTTGAACGGTGGATGTCATTGTCCACTATTTAAATGGTGGGGCCCACTCACACTTTAGATTTGTTTCACCCATTTTCCCATGCTATAAAATGATCTCATAAATGGTGGACGGTATGGATGCGACCCATGCATCATGGTGGACCCTGCCGTTCAAATAGCGGACGGTGTCGATAGAGCACACACATCATTGGGCCCATGCCATGGGGATAAAACACATACATCTAGGATGGGTCCCACCGCCAGAAGAGCTTGGAAAGTACACATGCATCCTTGCTGCATTAAAAGACAGAGGTGGGTCCCACGTAGCGCCCACCCTCACATATCATATGTATATAGCATATAATATATAACATATACATATGTATGATTTAATGCTGCACAGCAGCTTTAATGCATAAAAGAGAGGGAAGAGGTGGGTCCCACGTAGGCCCCATCCTCATGTCTCATATATATAATATATAATATATAATATACTGCTGCATAGCATCTTTTATGTACAAAAGAGAGGGCAGAGGTGGGTCCCACGTAGGGCCCACCCTCACATGCCATATATAAACATATATATAATATAATATATACAGTTTATACTATATATAATATATAATATAATGATATATGTATTACATCCAACGTCTAGGCCCTTGGGAGACCTTGACGGTCACCTACCTCAAGGAGGGCCCCACACGTGGGGTGTGTCCCACCGTTAGATGGATGGTGGACACAATACATGCGGGGTGGTGTGGCCCACGCTAAAAGGATGGACGGTGTGGATGGGTCCCATGGACCCCACCGTCAGCATGTCAGTACACACTCCATGTTAGCCACCACCACAGGATTGATTCCAAGACCTCAAGTGTTGAAACGAGGTATCTCCACTCAGTTTACCAATTGAGCTATGGACCCTGTGTGGGCCCAGCATTGAAACGAAGTATCCTTCGCTCAGTCTACCACGTGAGCTATGGATGGGTCTCACCGTCCTTGGACGGTGGATGCACCACACGTGCATGGTGGTGTGGCCACTCCAAATGGATGGACGGTGTGGATGAGTCCCATGGACCCCACCGTCAGTCCACACCCTTGTCAGTACACACATGTCAGTGCACACTCCATGTTAGCCACCCACGTCAGTGCACACCAAATGTTAGCACACCTACGTCAGTCCACACTCACTGTCCGTTAACACTTCACTGTTAGCCACCTCCACTAACGGACGGGTGGCATGCCTCATCAAGGTGGGTCCCACATGGCCCACCTGTTTTGGATTAGCCTGATATTTTTATTTTGCCCATGACACATACCACTCATGAAAACAGTGGGGGTCCACATCAATGGATGGCATGGATAAGTTTCGGCATCAAGTGGGCCACAAGCCATCATACACTCACAAAGAAAAAGAAAGAAAAAAAAACATTGGAGAGAGAGAGAGAACGGAGAGGATGGAGGGGCCCCACCACTATGGGGCCCTTTTTTTATATAAAGACTACATCAAGGTGGGTCCCACCACAAGTGGGCCCTTAAATCACAAAACAGTAAATAAGTGGAGATTCAAGATCACCCACCGTTCCTTCTTACTCCCTTGGCATCCTTAGCTCATTAGCTTCGATTTCAATGGAGGAGATGAGGTTGGATGGTTGAGATGAGAGATGAAAGGGTAAGAAGGGTGGGCCACACTTGTAGCTCTCTTGGAATGGAAGAGCTTGGACGTGTGGAGGTTCTTTTGCTTTGGGATGAGTTTTTGAAAAAAAAATGAGAGAGAGAGAGAGAGATGGTTGTAAAGGGAGAGAGAAAGAGAGAGTGATGGGTGATGGAGTAATGGATGTGGTGAGTGATATATGTAAGAGACTTTTTAACTTTGAGGTAGATGGTGTAAGAACTTTTTGACTTTTGGGGTTGCTTGGGGAAGAGTAAGAGGTGATGTGTACTTGACATGATGGGATTAATTGATTGATGTGACAAGTCATAGAGATTCTCTTGGGTTTTGCAACGCGTGATATTTTCCTCGAACTGTATGTTGGCCCACATCTCCTGACCAGGGTATCGGGTTGGTGCACGAGTCGCGGCAACGGCACGGTCGTAAGGGTACAAGTCTAGTTTTGAGTCGATTCAGGTTGACAGCGTGTGACACAGGGTTACGCGCAAATGCCGATTAAGGGTCGAAGGTTGTCAAAATTCAACCAGGAAGACTGTGGAAGCCTACGGAATGGTACGGTCTAGGATACGGGGCTTACAGTTCTAGTACAAAAAATATGTAGGAAAATCTTAAGATCCCTACCGGAACGGTTTAATCCCAAAGTAACAACAATTGAGGAGTGTAGGAATATTGATGAGATGAAAGTAGAAGAACTGGTAGGTTCCCTACAAACTTTTGAACTACACTTCAAAAAATCCCAAAAATCCAAAAATACTATCCTAAAAACTTCTAAGAAGATAATACATGAGGACAGTGGGAGTGAAAAGGAAGTGGCTTTGCTGGCACAAAGATTCAAAAGATTCTTTCAGAAGAATCGTGGTCATCCTTTCAGAGGAAGAAAGGTGTACAACAAACCCTCTATAGACAAATTTGGTAAAAGGACCAAAGAACCACAATGCTATGTCTGTCATGAGTATGGACACCTATCTATTGAATGTCCAAACAAAAAAACCAAGGACAAGGCAATGGCCACCACTTGGGATGATACAGAAGAGTCAAACTCAGAATCTAGTGACTTGGAGAGTGATGGAGAACAGAAATCATTGAAAATCCTTATGGTCTCAACTACTCCAATCATTCCCAGTGAATCTGAGAAAGTGAAAGAACAGCAAGCCATTGAATCATTTCCATCTAATGATGAAGAGACCGGAGAAGAAAAAGAAAAAATAGAAAAGGATAAACTGCAAGATGCTTATAATCAACTCTATATTCATAGCATCCATATCCTTAAAAGACTTGGAATGTCTAAAAACAAAAAAGAATTGTTGTAGAAAGATTTAGATAAAACTCTAGAAATTAATACACATCTAATCAATGACTTGCAGCAACATCAGTCAGATAATGATAGACTTAAGAGAATTAACTGCTTCCTTAAATCCAAATCCGAAAAACTAAACAAATAGGTTGAGCAGTTAAAAGATAAAAATATGCTCCTTCAAAATGAAAACCATACACTCTTGTTTGATTTAGAAGAATCCAGAAGAATTGTCAAGCTAAACTGTAAGTTTTCCCAAAGTGGTGAGAAGTTAGAAAAACTTTTAGGAATGGAAAAATCTGGAAAAAACAAAAATGGCTTAGGATATGAGAAAGTTAGAGTCAGATTTGGAACACAAACATTTGAAAAATCTGATGCCTCCAGTAGCAACACAGGAACAAGTCAAACAGTTGAATCAAATAAGAAAATTAAATCTACTCCAAGTAAGAATCCTGTCATAAAGTGGGTAATTAAAGAAAAGAAAGATTGTCTTACTACTCACTCAAATCATTTATCAGGCAATGACACCAAGTGGTACCTAAACAGTGGTTGCTCAAGACATGTCACAGGTGACATGTCCCTTCTGTCAAATTATCAGAATCTATATAATGGGATAGTCAACTACGGAGATAGAACCATGACTAAAGTAATTGGACAGGGTATCATAAAAGGGTTTAATCTGCTAAAAAATGAGAATGTTTTCTCCTAAGCATATCTCAAATCTGTGATAATGGGCATGTGGTCAAATTCAACAAACAAGAATGCAAAATCATAAATCAATCAGGAAAATTACTAATGCAGGGTAATCGCACAAACAACCACTGCTACATTATCAGAGGTAAAGAAGGGACTGATGCCTAGAAGTACTGAGCTTAGCTTAGAAGAACAAGTCCAGTTCATGCATCTAGATTTGGACATTTATTAGACTGATGCAATTTTTCTGAGCTTCAAATGATATATCAGAGGTCCCTGATCTCAATCTTTTGAAGATAAACATTCAAATGTTTATAATTTTGCTATGTACAGTGATTGTACATAATTTTGTTAACTATACTATTGATTCATAGAAATATTTAAGTATACTTGAAGGGTTGCTTGAGTGCTAAAAATATGAAATCATTCACCTTTGATACAACTCGATATGTAATCGATCAATGGTTGATATAATTGACAATGTTTTAGAATGTGAAAAGCCATATGATCAAGAATGATATCAATAACATGCTCAGATCATATCGATATCATCGAAATTCAAAACTTGATAATATCGATATTAACTATCGATCTGACGGCTCTCGGAAAGGTAAGGTCGTGTCCGTCGAAATTCTCAAGTTACTGCTAGTTCTTCCCAACAGTCACCAACACAGTCTTCAATGCATTTATGAGTGGTTTTTCGATATCATCGGCACCATATCGATGTCATTGGAAAACTTGTTATAAAAGTCAACCAATTGCAAGGAAGAAATTCACTTATTTTTCCTCCCTCTGATCTTCCTCATTACCTTGTTGGCTCCAAAACATCAAAAAGAGCAAGGAAGATGGTTAAAGAGAAAGGTAAGAGATCCTTGGTCTCAAAAGCTAAGAAAGAGAAAAACGTTAGATCACCTCAGAACCAATCCGATTGGGAACAAGTTATGATCGTCGATCGTATTTTTCTCAACAGTGCTATCGAGCCCTATGGGGTAGATCTCATGTTAGAGACTATTAGATGGAAAAATGTGCTTAAATTGGGTGGCCCCTATCAGTTTAACATGATTCAATAGTTTTAAAATTGTTGCCATGTGGTTAATGATTATCCACCATATATTTGTCTAGAATTTATGCAATACTCCAAAATGATTACCCCAATGGTTCTTGGTCGCCTTTTGGACATTGGCGTGACTCAGATCCCAGTCACTGGAAGAAGTTTCAATGAATTAGGTAGGTGGGGGGAGATCACTCGAGCACTGTGCCAAGGTGTAATAATTCCTAGATACAATTATAATATAATTCTCGAAAAACATCTAGGAACCTTGTTCAGGATCCTCCACAGTATCTTTAGTAAGAATGTTTACCCAGGTGACATCAACGACATCAGTCTATGTCCCTTTACACTCAATATCTTGTATGATGTGTATCAAGAGGTTCCTGTGTGTATGCCAACTCTTATCCTAGAACAACTTATTAAGGTAGTTAGAGGAGACCATCTTGGAATCCTTCCATTTTCGACCCTCATCTGCAAACTGGCACATTACGTAGTGCTGCCAGCAACATCAGACAAAGTATATCCTGAAGTGTAGTTCGACCATGACGCAGTTCAACAGGTATATGTCTCCTTTTCTTCTCATGCAAAGAGTCCACCTGTTGGGATGAACAGTCAAATGAAGAAACACCATGGGGATCTAATTAGACACCTCTTTGTAGTCCTGCATCAGTCATAAATCGTTGGAGTCATGTACTTGAGCGTCATCTGCTGAACAGCCTCACTGGAATTGACGAGTGGCTCCATAACTGCGAACGACGATTGTCTGGGATAGAAGAAAAGCTAGAAGCTCTCCAACCCTCTGTGTAACAAATTCTAGAATTTCTAACAATTGGTGGATCTGGTATACTTTAGAAGATGGGAGTGTTAGGAAAGAATGTGAGGATATTGTAATCATTTTTTTTGAAACATCTTCACTTGGCATCTAGTTGCTTTCCATTTTGAAAATTTTTGGTACCCAAGAATATTTGGATAGGTTGTTGAATGTGGCTGCATATAATTCTATTCTTATGGTCACTATGATATATCTGACTCTCCTAGTTTATCTCCTATCTGAAATGGTATACATGTGTTTTTAAATGGTTTATATATCTACTTTATCAAGCTTCAATATGCATGTATATTTTCTATTAATGATTTATGTCTTAACATGATCTCATCTTTTCTACATCTATATCTGATTAGTTCTCTCCCATGAATTTAAACTTCAGTCAATATCTCTCCTATGCCTTTTCCAATGACTGATAAAAAGGGGGAGAACAGTTCAAAACACCCTGTGTGGAAAATTGCATATCTGCTAGAATGGTGTTACAGGTGTTAGGGGGAGCAGCTACACCAAGAATGGGGGAGTTTTACAGTAAGGGGGAGCAAATACTGGTTGTGTGCGTGGGGTCATTAGAAATTGTAAAATTATATAAAATGCATGTACACACAATTTAGGATGTGTCAATCTAGATATTGTCCTAGGGTGTTTTGGGTATTTTATCACATAATTGACAAATGGGGAGATTGAAAGTGCCCTTGCTAGTGCCCTGGTTTGTTAATTAGCGTGTGTGTTAAGTCAGTCGGACTGAAGAGCATCACAGGAAGATCAATTCAAACGTCTGCCTCAACCGGATGTGTGGAAGCTCGCCATAAGTAAATCTAAGCCTCACATCCCTTGTCCCAAAACACCAAGTGAATAAAACCCTTAAAACATGTTAGAACATATTAGGGTTTTGGGTAAGAAAATATTTTTAAAAATCAGAAAATCTCTAAGTTTTCTTACCCTGTTGATTGTATCGATACACATCTCGATATGAATGACCTACGCTGTTAATGTCCTCGAAAGACTGTTGAGGCATAAAATAAAATGGCGAAAGAATCGAGCAAGGAAAAGTAAAGAGATAGGAAGAACTTTCGGAAAGAAGAAGATAGAGATAGCTTTCATGAGAGTGCACAGGTCCGTATAACCACCATAAGTTGTGCGGTTCCACACAATCAATTCCAGTTACGCAGGTCTGTGCAAAGGAAAATCAGTTGCTCGGGACCTCGAAATGTACTACACAAAGGGCTTCGTTCAGAATGATCTAAAGCACTCAAAAATAGTCCCACATCGCTAAGATCAGGATTTTCACACGTGCGAGGGTCTATACCCCTTCCCCTCCTTCATTAGGGGTAATTTGAAGATTTTCAAGAGGAGCGGAGCGGAGCAGAAGACAGAAGGTAAGAGAGAAGTCTCCTGGCAGTTGCGCAGGACCACGCAACCGGTGTCGGTTGCGAGGGTCCGCGCAACCAGACTGCCCTGCAGTCTGTAAAGCTCAAGGGCTGCTATGCTGTCGAAATGTCTGTGTAAGGTTTTTATTCTTCCAGCATCCTTTGTCCTCTTATTGTCAAGTGTAGAGGAAGAAGATTAGTCGATCGAATCGACATTTCCCCTAAGTATTAGGGATGACTAAAACAGACGCCGTCGTGCTGCTGAAATCTCTGTCTCATCAAAGACTCATCGATTTAATTGACATTCCTCCTAAGTCCTAGGAGATGATTGAAACAGACGCTGAAAGGCTGTCGAAATGAACTTTTGATACTTAAAGCACAATTCCTTTATTTCTAAATGATCTATCTTAGAATCAAGGGATGCAAAGAGGATGTAAACGAACTCAGTATCAATAAAATGTGATGAATGTTCCTAGTACTCTTTCTCTATTATGTTTGAATAAGACAATCTCCCAAATCAAATGCATTTGTTTCTTTGTCGAAATAAAATGGCGACTCTGCTGGGGAACTGTTATCTTATTGTCTTATTTAAAATATTAACAGTGAAGTTGTTACGAACATTCGTCATGGTTTGGCGTCCTATGGACGCCAAAATGGCGACTCTCAGTGAGAAGTCCTCCCCTTCGTCTTTAAGATAGATCACTCTAATCATTTAATTACTAATTATAACTATGTTTCATGATTGAAGGTTTTGAAAATTCAACTACGACTTATTACCCATAGCGATCCCCGTAAGAAAAGTGAACTTTCGATTCACTCCGACAGGGTTCGTGATAGAATACACACCGAGTCATATGCGTAAAAGTAGCAGCGCTCAAGTAACAGCTGGGGTCATTTCTGCTTCGCCCCAGTCATCAGAAGACAATGCAGGCTGGACCGTCGTGACCTCTCCTAAGGCAAGAACAAGAAACTTCAGAAATTCAAGAATGAATCAGTCTTCATTAAGAATCAGAGGGCCCGTAACGCGAAGCACAGTTAGAAGAAATCTTGAACTTGCTCCTCCGGAAATTTATCCAGCGCGGATAGTGCAAACAGCGCAAACAGCCCAAACAGTTCCCCAGTTGACAGCACGTGACTTCCCGGCTTTAAATGCTTCAATGGCTGAACGAACAAGAGAACAAAAGGAAAAAACATTGGTCATTAGATCGCCAATGCCATCCCGAAAAAATTCACCAGTATCGGTGTCATCTTAATCAATTGATGCCACAAAGAGTATGAAAAGGCCCGATGAAACTATGTCCCCTCCCTTTTCTGTAAGTCCTGTCACATCAGTATTCTCTTGTTCTCCTTCGATTACTGCTTCGTCAAAAAGTGGAGAAGCTACAGTATTCATGGCTGGAACAAATCCAGATTATAGAACAACTACAGAGGATCATTTCAATGCAATGGCAGAAGCCCAGAATGCATTAATGAAAGAATGCAGAAACCTTAGAGAAACACTGGCAACCCTCACACACAACATAGCCCGAATAGAAATCCCCCAGAATGCAATGGAAGGGTAAGAAAATCAACCTGATGTCCTCCCACCACAGGGGGCAGGGTCACTAAGGTCTATCCCTGCGGGGAGAACTGTGACACAAGAAGAAGTAAGGCAAGTGGTCAAAGAGGCGGTTAGAGCAAAAAGAGAACGTGAAAATACCGGACGTTTTACATATCAAACGCCGTATCCAAGGGAAGTAGAAGACATCCCTTTTCCGGCCAATTTCAAGCATCCAGATTTTTAAAAGTTCAATGGAGAAGGATCCCCGGAGGAGCATTTGATGCACTTCATCACTAGCATGGAAAATTTTTCTACGATACCACAGTACTGCTTGCAGTTGTTTGGTTCATCAGTAACACACAAAGCATTTCGATGGTATTCTAGTTTGGTACCTGGATCAATAGGTACCTGGGAACAAATGTGGGAGGTTTTCATGTCAAACTTCTTCTCCTCGGAACGTGACGTCAGTATTACGGAGTTGGCCTCTATTCGGCAGAGAGAAGGAGAGCTGGTAGAGAAGTTTATGGACAGGTGAAAAATATTAGGGGCTTCATGTAGACAACTACCGGAGGAAAAAGAACAAGTTAAAATGTGTCTAAATTCTATGGGGACAGGAATTGCGTTCGGACTGATTAGCACCGATATCAGAACTTTTCATGATTTGGCTACTAAAGCCCACGCGTTGGAGCTGATGAATCGCAAGATCCCAGAATTTCACCATGATACAACTAGGAGAGTGTCGAGCAGGACAGCTGTGAACGCTGTAGACCATGACAGAAGAGAAAAAGACACAAAGGACTCGAGAGAAAGAAGACCGGACCTATGCGAAGAAGGTGATAAGTCAAGAAATAGGTACAATGGGAAGAGGTCTAAAATGCTGAATTCTCATGAGGGGTTCGCATTTGAAAAAGAAGATGTCGCCCCTATGATAGAACAGTTATTAAAAGATAGCACGATAGTATTGCCGAAGCCTAAGCGCCCAGAAGATGTAACAAGAACCAGAGAAAGGGATTTCTATCGTTATCATTGTCTAGTGGGGCATCCAATAGAGAACTGCTATACATTGAAATGTATAATACAGCGACTGATCAATAGGGGCGAGATAGTATTGGGGAAAGAAAGAGAAAGGGGCTCCATGGCAACAGTAAACGTGCTTACAGTCCGAAAGGACCAAGATGCGAATAACGCAGGAAGCGATAAAGCTGTAAAGAAGGTCGCGGTGATCACACTACGGTCAGGTAAGAAGGTGGTAATCCCTACAAAATAGAAATCAGAAGTCACTAGGAAAGAAACGATTGGAAAAGAGAGTAATAGCGGCAAGACAAAGGAGAAGAATGAGATGACGAGAGTGACTTATGACTTGGTAAATCATCTAAAAGGAATACTGGCCCGATTAAGCGTTTATGATGCACTAAAGCTATCAGAAGAATTTTGATAAAGTTCGATTCAGGCCTTATCTGATCATGACATCAGGGAAGCCTTACTGGCAGAGTTAGAACATGAAGAACTCGATGAACATGAGGACTGTTTCCTGGTCATTTCTTTTTCTGATAATGATCTGATCTGCGAGGAAGACCATAACAGACCACTAATGATAGAAGGCCATATTCATGGGAAGAAAGTTAAACGGATTATGATAGATAATGGGTCTGTAGTAAATCTTTTGCCACTCTTAATGTTAAATGAATTAAACTACCATCGCTCAGAACTACGTCCCAGCGGAATCATGATATAAGGTTTTAATCAAGATGGGCAGGGCGCACTTAGAAAGATTACGGTAACGTTGGAAATAGAAGAATTGACTACTAATGTTGTTTGTCACGTCATAACTGCAATAACGACATACAACCTTCTCATAGGAAGGCCATGGATACATCAGTACAATAGCATACCCTCTACTCTGCATCAGTGTTTCAAATACTGTAAAGACGGAGTACAACATAAAGTGATGGCCGATGCAAGACCGTATACAGAAGCTAAGTCGTTCTTTGCAGATGCTAGCTATTATAAAGAATTCACTATCGAAAAAATGAATAAGGATGAAAGTGGTGTCCTAAAGAATGATCGGGAAAGTGCAATTATGGAGATAGCAGAAAAAGTAGTGCCATCTGAAACCGTGAAAATAAGCAAGAAGTTCTATTTTGTGCCAAAACATTTAAGGCAACCGGGACAACCGCCGTTAACCCTGTTGTCATCTGAACAACTAAAAATTTTACAATCAAATTATACGGTGCCGTTGTCGTATGCTGAAAGAAATAAGCCATTTTTGGCTGCTCTAACAAGATTTCAAGTTAAGGAGAGTGAAAAATATCCTGAGCCAATTAGGTTTTATGCTTCAGAAGTAGTAAGGACAGGAGGAGGAACTCAAAATAATGACTACCATGGTAGGCTGACGCCACAAGACCTCCAAAAGTATAGTTCGTCAAGTAAGAAAATTATGAAAAACATGGGCTTTGATTATGAAGAACCCGTTGGCTTAAACCATGGGAAGGGAATTCAAGTCCCCATTGGGGTCGATCAGGAGAAGCGTAGAAAATTTCAAGGGTTGGGGGCAAGCTAGTCAATGAATACGATTACAATCGTGTAGCCTCCCGCAGAAATATACTGCCTCAATATCTTCAAGAACGAAAAAATATATCTCCAATAACAGTCACAATCATATCCAGGGGGCAAGTTCAAAGCCAAATGAGATAAAATGTGCTCAATGAAAGTAAAGTTCTTCAAAGAAGTAAATGAAAGCCTATGTTGGCCTATACTCGCGTTGACAAGAAGGAAATTGCTTCCGAAGGCGCTACTGATTTTGATACAGAACATTACCAAGATAATAATTCTGTATCAAAAGAGGGCAAGAAGAATAGGATGAATAAGGAAGAAGTTCGCAAGCATATCAAAATCATATGATAAAGCATATCAAGATCATATGATAGCAAATAAAGAAAGACGAAGAAGGTAAGCGCCATCAAGAGAGTTCTATAAAATTTTTCCTGAAATTAATATCACCATCAAGATGGAATATTACAAACAGTACAGATAAATGATATAGATAAGAAATTTCAGGTGAAAATACCTATCATTGTCTTCCAAGACAGCATGTTAGATCATCACCAAAAGTCTTCAATCTTCCAAGACATTTGAAGATAGCATATTAAATCGTCACCGAATAAAAAAGTGTCGATGATTGCTATCAAGCATTGACTCTCATCGTCGATAGAAAATCTCCATCGAAATTAGAACCATCAGGTATCGATGATCATAAAAAGAAAAGAGGGCAGCTATCGCTGTCGCCGATCAATCGCTCATCAAAATTACCATCATCGCTAAGCTGATACATTACTTTAAACATGATACAAAAGTCCTTATGACATTGTCAGCAGCAATGAAATGTCAATTATTGTTCAACCATATGATGAATCATACAGCCAACTATATAAAATTGGTGACAGTGATGACTGCTGATCATAAAAAGGCGGTCTATCCACAAGTCCCGAAAAAAAATAGAGAAAAAAGGTCCAGGTCCTAAAAGGACCAAGTCTCCAAGACCTAAAAAGGCCAAATCCTAAAAGGATTAAATCTTGAAAGGGACCGGCTACGCATGAGACCTATGATTATAAAAAGGCAGCCTAGTCAAGCCAATGGCCCGCTGTGCATGAGACCTATGAAGATCGCCATTCGGGCAGCGGCGAGAAGCCAGTGACCCTAAAAAGCCCGTGAAGGCCATCGTACGCATACCCATGCGGGCAGCTGACAGAGTCAATGACCAAAATCCAAAAGGCCAAAAGTTAATAAAAAAAGCCAAGAGCTAAAAGGCTAAAAAGTCGACTAAAAGCCAAAGTACTAAAAGTCCTTAAATGACCAGTCAGCGTAACCCCTATGCCGTCTGTATAACTTTTCAGCAGCGTCACGGGGAATGGAGGACAATGCCCTCCCGTGAATGGGCCTGACCTTGCAGGCGAAGAAAATGAGGGCTAAAAGTCTTCAACGACCAAAAGCCAAAAGGCCAAAAAGTTGACTAAAAGCCAAAGTGTTAAAAGTCCTCAAATGACCAGTCAGCGTAACCCATATACCATCTATATAGCTTTCCGGCAGCATCACGGGAAATGGAGGACAATGCCCTCCCGTGAATGGGCCCAACCTTGTAGGCGAAGAAAATGAGGGCTGCAGTGTGCGCTTTAGATAGGCCAACCATGCATAAGACTCCCCAGATTTGTGGTTCGATTTCGGTACTAACTCATGAGGAAGGGCTTAAACCTACTCATTGATGAATCGACAACTATGAATTTGGTACCCCCAAAGGTAGCCTTGCGAGCTCTGTGAACTCTAGAGAGTTACCGTGGCCAACCCTGTGCATAAAACCAACCGAGTTTATGGCCCCAGTAGCTTCACTGGGCCCCTCTGATGGATCACGGTTTGTGAACTTTCTAGGCAGTGAGAAGTCCAACGAACTCTAGAGAGTTACAGAGACCATCACGTAAGACCCGACTCTAACTAGAGTCTAAGTAAATTCGCCAAGTAAATTCGCTCTACTACTCAAGAGCCTAAACTGTGTGCAGCTGACTGAATTGAAACTTAGCACCGCCAATAAAATATAAATGAATGAAGTCATGTAGGAAATCCCATACTGACAAGCATAAAATATTGGTGCTTTATGATTAGTTTCATAGAATGTCATGATAAACTATGTGCAATGTTCAAAATGCAGCAAATTCATGTTGAAGTTATGACATAGACAATATGTCTGGAATAATGCATAATGTAGAAGTGCATGAAAAAGTTACTGAAATTTACTATTGAAAGTCAAAAGAGAACATGCACTCAAATATAAAAAAAAAAAAAAAAAGAAAGAAGAAAAAAAAAAGAAGAAGAAGAAAGGAAGAAACAAAAGTATATATACAAAAAAAAGGGGGATTACATGCTTATAATTCCTCTGTAATGCCAACTATATTCATATATTGCCGCAAGTTTTCCTTTAATTGAAGCTGAGCTGCATCATGCTTTGATTTCTCTTCAAGAATAATCTTTGTTTGATCAGGAAGGCCAACTAATTTGTCTTCTAAAGATGTGATCATTTCCTTGCTCCTGAGTAATTCAAAGTTTGCAGCGTCAGTAGACCGAATATTGACATCAAGTTTCTCTTTAACCTCCTGTATAGACAGTTCCTTCTCATGACCTTGCAGTTCTAGCTGTGAAATTTCTTCTCTTAGAGCCGCAATATGATCTTGAATGAGTACCTTGTCATCAGTAAGGGCCTTCAGCTGTTCTTGAAAAGATAACTGCTCCTGGTCTAATTCAGATACGGTGGAAGCAATAAGTGAAGCCCTCTCCTTAGTCAAAGTTAACTGCTTCCCATATTCCAGAACTTCTAGAGCAATCATGATATTTTTCGCTAATGCCAAAGAAGCTATCGAGTCACGAAATCTGAGGAGGGAGTCATGCAAAACAGAAATGTTAATCTTTGTCATCTTTGTAGAGCTCTCTAGATCTCGATGGAAATGTCTAGGTCTGACCACTGCTCATGATCTTTGAAGATGTGGATTATTGTTGACAAAGAATTCTTCATCAGAAGCATTTTGTGAGCAGGAATCTTTGAGGGAAATGGTAGCTCAGAGACAGTGGCCACAGATTCGAAGCTGGCCGCCCAGCTACAGAGAAGAATTCCTATAACACGAATGAGAGATAAAGTTAGAGTAAACAACGCAAGATGAAGGATTGGCGTCTCTTCAAATTAATATATATATACCTGCCGCAGAGGTGTGACCAACAAGTGAGGGAACTTCTGGGGCTGCAGAAGTACCAGCTTCCAACATGTCAGCAAGAGAAGGTGCCCCCACTTCTGTGCTCGAATCTTTAGTAGTAGGAGTCGGTAGGTCAGTAGCCTCGACAGGGAATACAATTTCATGGGCCACACTTTTCAGTGCCACCAGAGGAGCCAAAGAAATCCGTGGTGAAGCCATTGGTGCAGCAGGGTGAAGATCTACAGAGGGGGCAGAACTCATCTCGATATTAGCCACATGCATACCTGAAAAGGAAATGACAGTGATGATAAGATAGTGATCACTAGATAAGCACATGAGTGTCTAAGGAATTCAGATTCCCTTACCAGGTGAATATCCATATTCCCCATAGTCTAAGAGTTCTTCATCCTCTTCAGTTACCGCATGTGGCTTGCCAGGAACAGAAGTGGCAGGGGAAACTTCAAGAGCTGTGGGGAGATGTTCTTCCACTACATTTTCAGTGGCCATATTTTCCTCATCATCTATGTTGACCTCCCCTTCTTCATAGTCGTCGTCCTGAGCTCCATCATTTCCATCATCATCATCGTTATCATCATCTCCAGATCCCAGGGGAGAGGAATCTCCTGATGCAGAAGATGAACTTTTTCTTTCCAGATCTTCCTCATATACTTCTGCAACCACGACTTATTTTCCTTTGTAAGAGACAGGCTGGTTGCTTTCACTTGGAGATCTCCTGCCAACTGGAATCGAGGGAGATGAAGAGACCTATATTGCTTCTTCCTGAGGAGTAGGTGATGACGTTTGCAGACGTGCTCCTGATCTAGTCATCGGAGACGATGAGCTAGGGGGAAGAGGTTGTGAAGAAGGGGTAGGTTCATTTCGAACCAGACCCTCCTCAGCTGTAGCAATCTCTTCAGGAATAGGGGAGGATGCTCCTACAACATCCTCTGAAGCTCAGCTGCCAAATTCATGGGGGACATATTCAAATTCCGTCAAAACTCCATGAGCAAACTAACCGTCTAAAATATTAATTAGTTTTCTCTCACGAATCGGCTCTTCCATCGATATCTTTCTGTAAATTTCACCATGATGAGGCGCTCGACTCTTCTCTGGAATGAAGCCAATTCCATTCTCAATCTTTCTACCTCTGAGCCGAGGTGGGTGGAGAAAGAGAAGGGAGTCCACGGGTAAGCGTTTGTTGATCAGGAATGATTGATGGTCCCACCATCTCATCCAGCTATAGGAAGTACGTACTATTTGGTCAAAGCTAGGAATAATGAACGAGGAGTTAACACAACCACCTAATAGCTGCTTCCATATTATGGCCCAGTTCAAAGGACCTGTTCCATAACAGCGCATTCTCTTAGTAACCAACTTGCAGTCTCCTGGAACGGCTTGGTCATATAGCCTAATTGGTGAGCAAAACGGCTGGGATAATAGGGTTCTCTCTAGAATTCTGTCCCTTCTCTAAGAGGTAGACTGCAAGAACGGATAGAAAGAAAAAAGGCCCTTTTCGCTACAGTTAGTGCCCCCTGATCCACCATATCTGTGTCTTGAGCATAGCGATGAAGGTGGAACTGGAAGAAGTCCACTTGATCAAAATCCTGGATCTTTTTTATCACCCATTCATACGATCTTCTGGCCATGGCCCTTTGTTGAAAAAACCTGAGAGGAAGATGAGAAGGGTTGACATAAGCCTTCTCTGGTGCTTCAAAAGTCCAGGAAAAATAGACTCCTAACCATCCAGTGAAGTAGTGTCAGGCAGTATATGTTGATGAAGATCCCAGGCTGGGATTTTTAACGTCTGTAGAGATTTCTCCAAAGGCCCGATAAATGGAACATAGCACAGGGGGTGCAATGGAATATTTCTGACCTTCCGCTAGAGCCCCGGCGACAACAAAGGTGGTGGGGCGAATAACATCTGCCCACTTGGAACTAGGAAGAGCAACTATGCTTAGCCAGTAAGCTAGGAAGGCTGCAAGTTCTCTAAAGGAACTATAATCTGGTCGTTCCTTCATATTGTCATGAAGAATCGTTAGTTCCTTACAGTGACTATCGCGGAATCTGCAAAATGAAAAAGGAGTTAATATGTAGGAGTTTGTGATGAAAAGGAAAATGCTAATCTCTGGGTCTGGAATACCTGAGCATTCTAGAAAAATGAGCCAACCATTGCAGAGGGGATAGTTTGTGAAAATTCAGAAACTTTCCCATCTCTCTGAAAAGTTCGACGGCGGTTTCGGAGATAGAAGGTCTGCGGTCAGGAGAGGATATAAATGTCAATTCTGCATTCGTCGAGATAAACTCGTCGTAAAATCTTCTTGTAAGTGGGAGACTTGCTATGTGATGTAGATCCTATAGCGTTATGCTCATTTCCCCAAATGGCAAGTGAAGAGAATTGGTGGTGGGAGACCAATATTTAATAATCCTTTCAGCACAGAGGGTTCCTTGTAGAAATACTTGGATGTGACTTCTATTGCATCATAAAGGCCTACTTTAGCAAGAGTACTCACATGTTTCTTCAGGATTTCCTCTGCCCAATCAGAATAATAGCGACGAGAAGTCAGCAGGCCCCTTATTCGAAAATCTTTCGATCCCCAGAGAGGATCGCAATCCTTGTACCGCTGTCTGATAGTCTCGTAGAAATATGTTGGAAAGAGATTGTGCGGACTGTGAAAGGGAGTGAGGAAGATCATGGGGTGAGCTTCTCCGATGATCTGCTGCAGTTTCTGCGTCTGTAATTTCCCTTCGAGAATCTGAGGTTCTCGCATCGCCCACGATTGAGTATACATCAGTTTTTCTCCGTCCACGTAATCTGTGGGTTCACATTCAAGGATGGACTGGTGACGATGAACGTTGATGGGAATTATTGTCATGCCTTCTGAATGAGGGTTATCGAATTTCATGATGCCCTCGATTACTCGAACGGATTCCCAAGAGTTTTAGAGCTTCTTCTTATTATGCTCCTTTATCTTTTCTTCAAACTCCTTTGCCTTATTTCGACGAGTTTTCTTGGAGCGAGAAGCAGGCGGGGTATCTTCTCTGGCAAGGGGTCTATCACTATCCTTGCGGATATGGGCGGTTGTCTTCAACCATTCTTCCCAATCATATTCACGACCGTGCTTTGGAGGCAGTTCTATGTTCCCCATGATTATAGCCCGATTAATGGGAGAGGAAAATGATTCAATGCGGCCAGTAAAATTAAAAGTTGGGAGTACTGGCTCTTTGAAATATGCGGGAGTTTGAGTGGTGGTTTTGGTACACTTAGTCGGTAGTTGATCAGCGGAAGGAGACGAGCGATGAGAAGATGTATCGGGTGCATCGGGATGAGAAGGATGGTCAGTTGGAGGGTCTACGGGATGAAGGGTCCTCTTGATGCGGGCCATGAAAGAAAGAAGGTTCAAAAAACCTAAAGAAGATTGTAGGAAAAAGTTTGAAGACTAGAAAAAGAGACTAAGTCCAGGTTGCGCAGGTCCGTGCAATAGAAAGCAGTTGTGCGGAGTGTCGCTACACTTAGCAAACTTGTGCGGACGAAAGATCCATTGTGCGGGTCAACGCAGACGATGTTGGTTGAGCGAAAAATCGCCAGAGAAGAAAAGTTTTACCACAGAATGAGAAATGCAGGATGTGAGAGGGGGGTGCGGTATTTATAGGCCGCCGCGATCGAAGTATGTACACGGTCGGTTGCGCGGGTCCGCGCAAGCCAAATGAAAAGTAGGAATTTTGATCCTTTTTTATTTCTTGAGGAAACAAAGAAAGGATCAAGGGGGCATCTGTTGAGGCATAAAAAAATGGTGAAAGAATCGAGCAAGGAAAGGTAAAGAGATAGGAAGAACTTTCAAAAAGAAGAAGATAGAGATAGCTTTCATGAGAGTGCGCAGGTTCGCGTAACCACTATAAGTTGTACAGTTCCGCGCAATCAATCCCAGTTGCGCAGGTCCTCCCAAAGGAAATATCAATTGCGCGGGACCTCAAAATGTACTACACAAAGGGCTTCGTTCAGAATGATCTAAAGCACTGAAAAACAGTCCCACATCGCTAAGATCAGAATTTTCACATGAGCGAGGGTCTATAAATACCCTTTTCCCTCCTTCATTAGGGGTAATTTGAAGATTTTCAAGAGGAGCAGAGTCGAGCAGAAGACAGAAGGTAGGAGAGAAGTCTCTTGACAATTGCGCAGGACCACGTAACCGGTGTCGGTTGTGTGGGTCCACGCAACCAGACTTCCCCGCAGTCTTTAAAGCTCAAGGGCCGTTATGCTTTTAAAATGCCTGTGTAGGGCTTTTATTCTTCCAGCACCCTTTCTCCTCCTATTGTCAAGTGTAGAGGAAGAAGATTAGTTGATCGAATTGACATTTCCCCTAAGTATTAGGGATGGCTGAAACAGACGCCGTTGTGCTGCTGAAATCTATGCCTCATCAAAGACTCATCGATTTAATTGACATTCCTCCTAAGTCCTAGGAGATGGTTGAAACAGACGCCGGAAGGCTGTCGAAATGAACTTTTGATACTTAAAGCACAAGTCCTTTATTTCTAAATGATCTATCTTAGAATCAAGGGATGCAAAGAAGATGTAAATGAACTCAGTATCAATAAAATGTGATGAATGTTCCTAGTACTCTTTCTCTGTTATGTTTGAATAAGACAATCTCTCAAATCAAATGCATTTGTTTCTTTGTCGAAACAAAGACCAATCGATAAAATCGAATGAGGATGTAATCTGTCCGGTAATCAAATACATATCTGGACAGAATTATCGATGTATCGACACACTTATCGATATCATCAATATTTGAATCCTGAGCCCAATGAAGATGGCACGATAATACCGACAGACAGATCCTGTGCCCCTATTTTTACTTAAGAAAATCACATATGCTTTTAATCTCGGAGCTCTCATCGATACCATCGGAGCTCAAATCTCGATGATATCATTAGGCTCTTGATGATATCGATCATGGGCGTGAAGTTCTCTAGCAATATTTTTTAGATAGTTTTTATCTTTGATCGGGGGTCACGCGATAGAATCGATATTCTAAATATCGATGATATCAGAGACGGATCATTGCATCAAGATTGGACAAAACTATCCAGCAAGCTCACTAATAAAATCCTTAGATTTATCGATGCATCACACGACTTCCGATATCATCGACATTTAAATTTCGATGATATCGAGTATCCCTCGATCATATCTAATGACCTGAAAATTTTTAAAGCAAGTCTCTCTCATTTTCAAATGTGAGGACTCGATCCTTGTATCGATAATATCATAGTTCAAAATCTGATGACATCAACACAAGTCTCGATCCCCTCGACTAGATGGCAGAAGGTTTTTCAAAAGCATATGACATTGAGTTTGTGTCATCGAGCGGACCACCGATATGATCGAGAGTATACGCTTGATGATATCGAACCTGCTTGATGATATCGAACTCTGTCATAAATGTGACCATTTTATATCCGTTGGAACCTTTTGCCTATTTAAAGAGAGCTTGTCTTTAGTTGTTGTGAGAGAAAGAAGAGAGTACTTTTGTGTGTTTAACCTTAGATCATATACCCAAAGCCCTTTCTCTCAAGGGAGTTCATCCTCCAATCCACCCTCATCACTGATATTCAATAGAGTAGATTGGGGAATGAACTTCCGCATTCAAGGATCCTTCAGTTATTACCTTAATGACAAGTCATTAAGCTGGGATGCCTTGAATGCACAGATGATTGGAATTGCTCTATCTTCCTAATAGGAAAACTTGTAGAGAGTAGGATTCCATCATAACCTTGACCCAACCCGTTGCCTTATATTGGTACATCATTTATTGCGGATAAAGGGAGCTGAAGATTCTTCATCAATAAGGATGAGATCTTTGCCACTGTGTTGAATGGGACTCATCAACTTATCTATAAGTATCTAGAGTCCAGAGAACCCTTTGATCATTCCTTTGTAGGATTGGGTCTAAGGTGTTTCTCACAATTGAAGTCCTCAAGGAGGCCTCCGGTGGGAGTGTACGTGGTGGGTGCGTTGTGTGGACCCTTGCTCTGTGGAGAGCATAAACATCTGGTTGAAGGTGAACCAGTAAAACCTTGGGTTAGAGGTGAACCACGTAAAACCTCTGTTAGGGTCTTAGGGAAGATCCTTGGCCAGTGTGCCTAAATGTGGGTGCAGTGTATTGACCCTTGCTCGTGAGACAATAAACAGTCTGCCTCAGTGTAGGTTGTAAAGGTTGAAGGTAAAGCTAATTTAAAACCTTAGGTTAGAGGTGAACCATGTGAAACCTCCTTAGTGAAATCCGGTACACTCAAGGGTTGAGTACGGTTACCCAGAGTGGAGTAGACAAGCAATCGAACCACTATAAAAATGACTGTGTTTGTTATTATTATTCTCTTGTCTGTGTGGTTTGCTTTAATATTTACATATCTGAATATCTGAGATCACACCTCACACACATACACAGTCATATCCATCATAAACTAGTTTGCATATTGTTCACTTCTTAAATAGTTTATGATTGGATCCTCTACCGGGCTTGGAAGCCAGTAGAGTTACTTTTAAGTAATTCTAAAATGTTCTTATTGTTAGGATTAGTGTAATAAAAATTTTAAATACATTGTAAAAACTTTAAAGAGTCTTATTCACCCCCCTCTAAGACATATTGGCATATTCCTACTTCAACTTAAGCGATCTTCACCGCTATTTCAAACTATTACTATGAGTAGGGCATTAACCCTCTCTAACTGTACAGATGATATAGGTGATGTACAGATTAAAGACTTAGAGGACCATCTCCCAATGAAAGATTATACTTAATGAATAAGAAGATAGTTTTAGACTTTAGTTTAACATTTTCGCTGCAAACTCGATAATGTAACAAGCTCTCATTAAGAAGGCATTTGATAATTTGTTAAATTCTTTTACTCAAATGAAATAATAGATACAGTCGATTTTATTCTCGTGAATGGTTACCTTTATGAATGTAACTGGATATGATCTAAATGAAAAAAAAATATGGTGTGATTTTTAAAGCATCCAATCTATACATTATTAACACCCAAAATTCTCTGGCATGAGTATGTACTTAGGCCGCGAAAATTTGAGATGTTACACTAGTGATCGAAGTTCCCGTTGAGTTCATGACTCCAGGTCAAAAATTATCGAGTTATAGTTAAGTTGAATAGAGTTCGAATTTGTTGCTGATCTTTTTCCTTTGTGAAGGGGGCACTTCTCGCATTTAACTAAAGCTCTCCTCTTCTCAGGTTTAACGCATCGCCCGTGCATGGATGGTGAAGGCTCCTAATCGGAGTTGGAAGGTGTTGATCACTCCTTTAACTTTGTTTCAAGCTGGGATTGCCCAAGTAGCTCACAGGCCGCAAGGTATGTAATTATGCTTCTTTCTTTCTAGTGTCGAGCTCTGGTTTATCTATTTGTTGATGTTTTCATCTTTTTAGTGTAGTTGTGCTGATCCTTGCCCTTCCAAGAAGATGAAGCTTCCTCCTCTTGCCAAGTAGATCGGCTTAGCAAGAGGATGAAGGAGGGCGTAGTCTCTCGCAGGACTAAGGGGCCAGCCCCAGCTGTAATTCAGCCTCCGCCTGGCATCGCTCTATTGGTTGATCGGCCCAAGGAAGAAGTTGCCTCTGCTATTGTTGTTGCCTCAAAACTGGGGCACGTGCTGGTGGAGGAAGCCCCTACTCATGGGCCTGAGGGGGCGATCCTGGTTGCCCCTGAGGAGGGAGCTCGGTTTGCTCCTGATGTTAGAGCTCCGGTGCACAGGGCAAAGGAAGGAGCCTAATCTACCACTGGTGTTGGGGTTCTTGCCCACGAGGCAGAGGGCAGTGGCTCGACCTCTGAATTGGGTAATTTGGCGAAGCTTGCCAGGTGGGCTTCTCACCATGTTAATGAGCAAGAGATCCTCACCACATCTGCCCTAAAGGCTGGATACGGCAGTAGAGGCCGAGAGGCTGGGGTCAGAGGTGGCTCTAGAGGCTGAGAAGAAGTTGGAGGCTGCTCTAGTAGAGGAAATTTCCAAATCAGTGGAGGCCTCAGCTTGATTGGCTGAGGTCAAAGCCTCTATCCCTGACATTAGGTTAGAGGCGGTGGAAGCTTTCAAGGCTTCCAAAGAGTGCACCGTTGAGCTCAAAGACTATTTTAGTTTGGGCTTTACTCGGTATGAGGAGTTGGTCAAGTTGAGGTATCTGGGCATAGATCTGAATGGCTTGGTTGAGGGTACTCCTATGGCCCTTGCTCCTGCCGAAGTCTCTACTGCTGCTAAAGCTCTTACCCCTACGGAGGCCAGAACTGGGGATTCTCCTTGAGCATCATTTCTCTTCTTCTTCTTCTTCTTTTATATATGAACTTGTAATTTTCAAAGTACATTAATAAAAATGGAACTTTTTTTACAATTTCTTGTCATGTGAATTCTCTGAGTGTGGCTATTGATTCGAGTTACCTTTTTTGGATTGTGCTCGCCCAAGTAATGACAATAGTTAAATGCCTGATTTCCTCTTTGAGGGTAGGACCGTTGGTGAGGGTGTTTTTTTCCCTTATTCAAAGGGAAGCCCTCTGTAGATTTGTGTAGGCTGAGCACTTAGTAAATTGGAGAGTAGAATGAAAAATTCCCTTGACTTGGGATTCTTATTGCAATTTAAAGAAGTAGATTTCGACATTGTAGATTCAATGTAGCAGATACAATGAACTTTGAGCTCTAGCTTAGTCAATCGTGCATGGTAGATTTTCAGGTGCTTGGCATGCCAAGGATACGGTAGTGGTCTTCTCTCCATGTCCTCAAGTCGATAAGTTCCTGGTTGGCTCGTACTTTTCATCATGTAGTGGCCTTCCCAGTTCAGGCCCAGAGTTCCCAAGCCGGGCTCCTTGGTATTCTGGAAGGTCCTGTGGAGGACTAGGTCCCCCATTCGAAATCTCCTCATCATCACTCTGGAGTTGTAAAAATGAGCTACTTGCTATTACTAAGCTGTGATTCTGAGTTAGGCTTGCTCCATTCTCTCCTCGACTAAGTCCAGCTCTAATGTCATCTGCTCGATGTTTTATTCTTCGTTGTAGGAGTGGGTCCGAGAAGTTGGGAGTACGATCTCGACTGGGACCATGGGTTCTGTGTTGAAAGCCAAGGAAAAAGGGGTTTCTCTTGTAGTTATTCATGCAGTAGTTCGGCATGCCCAAAGGACGAGAGGGAGTTCTTCCGCCCAGGCTCCTTTAGCTTTTTCAAGCTTGGTTTGGAGCTGACCCTTGATGATTATGTTAACCACCTCGACCTGTCCATTGGCCTAGGGGTGCTCAAGCGATGAGTATACATTTTGAATTCTGAGGTTTTCGCACATACCCTAGAATCGGTTTTTGTTGAATTACTTCCCATTGTTTGAGATGATCGTGTGAGAGATTCCATACCAGCATATAATGTAACACCTTGAAAATCGAGGGTTGAGCAGAAGATCAGCTCCCGAGTTCCAACGCATCACTTATGTAACATAAATAATGATGATTGAATGTCATCTATGTTAGTGCATTAAACATGAACGAGGTTAAGCTAAATCAGCATATCATACTCCAGAGACTATTAAATTTAAGCAAGCGAAAGACTGTGATAGATATATAAAACATATAAACCGTTATAGGTCTCCAGAGTGTGAACATATTACCAAGTTAACTAAATTACATGTATAGTTTCCAAAATTACAAAATGATAAAGGGTAATGTCAACTAATCCATATCCCTATAACCTCGGTGATGTAACTCTATGCCTACATAAACCCGTCAGAGAGTTGTAAATAGGAGAACTCCTCCTCATCGTCGTAGAAGTTAGGCTCCGCCACATAGGCCTCGACATCACCTGAAACTACAACAGAGTCTGGTTGGTATTTTAAAACACCGTCCCAGCATGGGAGTGAGTGATCCACTCAGTAAAGCTATAAGGCACAGGTTAACATGTTATCAATTCAATCAAGAAGTAACGATAAGAAGTATAACAATCATATCCTAAGTACTCTTGTTAATGTAGGAACGGTATACGATAATGATGTATGCCCTCGCCTACACTACCTCTGCGACATCATATCACGATCACAGCATGCACCACTCTAAACACGTGCACTTCCTCGCCAAAGCACATATAATGCACGTATGATAGTGTTAGCCCAATTCTTAATTAGGTTTATTTAAACTACATATTCAGGAAGCTAAGGTACCTTCCTTTTCGTCACTTACCCAAACAATGATCCATCCAGTGTCGTTAATCTTTGTTAGTCTCATACGATAGGCAAGTTCGAGAGTTTACACTCTAGGTTGCTATGAGAGGCTCGTCACCATCAGCGTAGGCTTATTTTTTACTTGAGGTCACTCCAACAATGCCCTACCAACTGGCAGTCTATTTTCAAAGGCTCGTCACCAACCCGACTGGGGACCACAGCCAGGCTGCACCAGTGTAGGCCGACAGCTCAAATACAGTGTCCCGTACTACTGTATTCGGCTCAGGAGTTTGGGTTGATCGCTAGTCACTATGGGGAGGTTTGTCACCCCAGCATAGGCCGACAGCTCAACTACGGTGTCCTATACCATCATACCTAACTCATGAGTCTTAGTGGATCGTGGTACCATGGTTGAAGCGAGTTTTTCATTGGTAAGTGGTACCTTAGGTTCGAGCAGTAGCGTCCATACATGGTAAACACTCAATAAGCCAATTGGTTTATTAGACAAGTTCGACTAGTACGAGCATAAGCTGAATTCATTGATATGCTACCACAGTCGACAATCACCGTACAACTCAAATTCACCGAACGCATCAACTGTAGCAAGACTAATTCGGCCACTCAAATAAGAATTGTTATCGATTTTCTGGAATATGTAATAGTCCCAATCATACTCAAATGTAGCATGTGGAGACATGTGATAATCGTATAGGCATTTAACAAATAATTCAAGTACAACACCCATTTAAGCATTTTATCAACCTATTGAACATGTTATTATATATATGCATTTTACCCATAAATTGCACAATCGAAATGAAGATTACAGGAAGGAAACTATACATATAGATGAGGTAATTGAGAATCTCATCTCAATACTCTTATTAAGTACAATTCATCAAATGATACCCCATTCAGGCATTTTATCATAGACATAAAACATGTCACTATACATATGTATTTCATCCATAAATCACATAGTGGTAATTTACATTATATGAAGGAAACCATTCATATGACTAAGGAAATTAAGGATCCTATCTTAATATACCTAATAAGTACAATCCATCGACAAAATCTCATTCAAACATTTTAACAAACACTTAGACTGCGAATTTGGTTTGCCCTTTGCCATTTGGCAAAGGGCCAATGATGTCAATTCCCCAGTGGGCGAAGGGCCAGGGTCCGATTGTCGGAGTTAGTTGCTCGGGGTGTTAATGGGGTATTATCATGAATCGTTGACACTTGTTACATTTTTGAACACCTATTTTCTACCGAGACCAAGGCCTTGTTGACGGAGTATACGGGCAATTGCTTCGCTCCCTACTCCCTGATGGGAGTTGAGCTAACTGCGGCTGAAGAGACCACCAGATATAGTAGAAGCAGCTCACCCTGCTCAGGTTTTGAAAGCAATGGCAGAGACCCCATGTATTATTTGAGTTCCTAAAAGGCGAGCTCGCATTCTACTATCCATTCTATTTTTTATTTCTCTTCAACTATTTGAAGAAGGGAAGACATTTGTTCATAGCTCGGGATATGAAATGATTGAGTGCAGCTATTCTTCCTGTGAGGCATTGGATCACTCGTAGTTCTTGGTGACCTCATGTCGATCAGAGCCTAGTCTTTTCAGGGTTCGCCTCTATCCCCCTTTAGTTGACCAGGAACCTGAGGAATTTTCCCAAATCGACTCCAAAATTACATTTGCTCGAATTTATTTCATTTGATATTTTCTATGGATTGCGAACATCTCCTCCAGGTCAGAGAGGTGATCCTTAGCTTTAATGCTCTTGACTAGCATGTTATCGACATAGACTTCCATGGTGCGCCCGATCTACTCGTGAACATTTTATTGATAAGTCATTAGTATGTGGCTCTAACATTCTTTAGCCCAAAGGGCATGACTTTATAGCAGTAGAGACCTTTGTTGGTGATGAAGGTTGTCTTCTGTTTGTCATAAGGGTGCATTGTAGTTTAGTTGTAGCCTGAATGGCATCCATGAAGCTCAGGAGCTCGTGCCCCGACGTATTGTCCACAAACTAGTCGATCCTAGGGAGGGAAAAGTTATCTTTAGGGTAGGATTTATTTAGGTTAGTGTAATCTACACAGACCTGTCACTTCCCATTATATTTTTTTTCACTAGGACGACGTTAGTTATCTAGTCTGGGTAGTATATTTCTTCCATGAATCCTTCTTCAAGGAGTTTTCTAACCTCTTCTCCAATGATGGCATATCGTTTGGCTTCGAATGCTCTCCGCTTTTCCTGACCGGCCGGTGGTTTGGGTCGACATTTGGCCTATGAACCATTACCCTCAGATCAATTCTGGGAATGTCTTAGTGTGACTAGGCGAACATGTTGGAGTAAGCTCATCATCTCATCTCATAGTGTTGGAGCTAGCGATGACCCGACCTCGACAGTGAGGGTCAGGTTGGATTCATCAAGCGGGATTGATATAAGGTCCTCCACAGTATGCCCTCTCTCGATAGAGTCTTCTCGAGGGGTTGAGGGAAGTGATGGTCATCGCTTGTTATTTTCTCAATGCCAAGGAGTAACATCATCAAGCTTCCTGTTGATCTCCTTTAACCAGTCCGGTGTCATGGTCAGTCGGGAACTTCATCGCGAGATGATATGTTGACACGACTGCTCGAAAAGTGTTGAGGGATGGTCGTCTGAGGATTGTAAATGAAGGGGTAGTCGACCACTAGGAAGTCAATTATGGTCATTAATTGGTTTTTTCAATCTCCTGCAACGACCGAAAGCTAGATTGACCCTTCTGAGATGATTTTATCCCCTGTGAACCAAGCAATGGGGTCTTCATAGGTCGGAGTGGGGACCTTTTGATTCCCATTTTGTCAAAAGCTTCAACGAAGAAGATGTCTGCTGAGCTACCAGTGTCCACCAAAATTCAAAACTCTCTGAGGTTGGCTATGGTCATAGCCACCACCAGTGTGTCGTTATGGGGGTGGTGGACACCTCGGGCATCCTCTTTAGTAAAGACTAGATCATAAGGTATTATTCTCTGCTCCTTTGGAGTTCTACTAGCAAGGCAGATCTAGTGTTCTGAGTTGATACTTTGGGCATGGGCTCTCTGAGCTCTGTTTGTGTCACCTCCACCAGCGAGTTCGTTGAAGATAGTGTGAATTTCTCCAGTGGGTTCGTTATTGATAGGTTACCCATTCTTTATGTCAGTCCGTTTTCTCTTTTGGTGATGTATTCCTGCAAGTGTCCATTGTGAATGAGGGGTTCAATTTCCTCTTTTCGATAGAAGCATTCGCCCGTCGAATGGCCATGGTCGTGATGGAAATTATGATATTTAAACTTGCCTCACTTGTTAGTGTTAGATTTCATCTTGTTCGGCCACTTGAGAATCCGTTTGTCTTGAACTTCCATAAGGACCTGCTCGGGCATCGCATTGAGAGGGGTGTATGAGCTAAACCTACTCTTAGGTCATCGGCCCAAACGTTGGCCTCTCTGCGGTTCATCGTCTTTCCTCCTTTTATTTTTGCTAGTCAATCTCAGCTCCTCCTTGGGTCTCTTTTCCTTAGTTGAGCTTTCCTTATGCCGAGCTGCCCTCCGTAGGCTAGCGACTTCCTCGGCGTTGGAGTATTTCTCATCTCTTTTAAGGAGATTGACCATCGTTGTAAGAGGACTTTTGTCAAGCGAAAAAAGAAACCTTCCTTCTCATAGACCTCCCATCATGGCAGTCAGAGCAATTTCCTCTGAATGTGCTTGCACTTGCATTGTTTCTAGGTTAAAACACTTGATATAGTCCTTGAGTAGCTCGCCTTCCTACTGAACGATATGGAGGAGGTGGGAAGCCAATTTAAGGCTTTCTTTCCCTCGATGAAGTTGGTGATGAAGACTTTTTACTGAGCTGCGTGAAAGAACTAATTGATTGCAGCTTCACTTGTTGAAACCACTTCCAAGCTGCTTCTGCCAGAGTTAGAGAAAATGCGTAGCACATGACTATGATTGATGTATCACGCAATTTCATCTAAGCCCTGAAATATTCTAAGTGCTCGACAAGATCAGTGGTGCTGGAGTACGGTGTAACGTCCTGAAAAAATTTGTGTGAAGACCCGAGTACCACGTCAAGCAGAAATCACTTAGGACCAAATCCTTTAGAAATTAAATGAGAATTAACTAGCGATAAACTAGATTACCTGTGAAACTATCACCAATCACTTTAAATATGATCTGCAAGACCCAAAACTTGTAGAATTATTAACGCTACATTACCCTGAAACCTAGGATCCATCTCTTAACACAGTTACTCTCGAGAGCACATTGAAACTCCGTATTGGACCTGTACCGCACGTCGAAAGTCCGATAGCGATGAACTTAGACAAATATGACCGCCTTGTTGGACTTGACAACTACCTCAGAAATCAAGTTCAGATAGTATCCCACGACGATTTACTTGAGTCCGGAGCGAAGTGTGTGAGAAAAGTGAATGTTATTATAAATTAAATTCGAATTCAAGTAATCTGAGTCATGTTGCTTGTGAGCCAATTATAAGCATTCTGACCATCAAAATTTGATCCAAATTTATCCTCGGATCAAGAGAAATGTCCCACACATGCTAATATACTTGTGGCCCTGATCGAGTGTCGGTGACCGTTGAACTGAAACTAGACCGCCACGGTCGATCTGTAAACTCGATCGGAATGAAAACTTAGCTTAACCAAGATCCAATATTAGTGAGCTTAAGTCCGACCACATTCAGCAAAGGGACCTCCAAAAATGCTCTGTTGGATTGGAACAAGCCCGATTTGGATATAACCTAAGTATACCTTGGCCCTGGGGTTATTTCCATTAGTTCTAGGCCCATATAAGGGCTTTAAACGCCCTCTCTCATAATCCATATGAATTCTAAAACCCTAGCTAAGAAAAGAGAGAGATAGTGAGAGAGAAGTTGGTGATGGTTCTTGGAATTCTACCCTGCCTCTCCACGTGCTTATCCATCGTATCGAATCGCTATTCCGACGATTCTAATTCCAATTTTGGGTAAGAAAGCCTAACCCTAATCCGTTCTAGGGTTTCCAATAGTTTAAGTGAGGATATAGCTAACCAAATTCGTGCTCTACGTTGCCAATCCACCATTGACGAAGACTAAACGTCTAAATCATATCCATTAAGTATTTATCGGTTTAAGGTGCGGACTATATACGTATAGGTTATGGTTTTCAAGACTTTCAATGTCAGATAATGATTTATTACTGACCTAGGTACCTTATACATGCCAAATGCACTATCTATTTCGTTTTATGTATATGTATAAACTATGTTGTGAATAGAGTATTTCATGTGTTTGTTGAAATATTTGTATGCATTTAGAATCTGATGTTGTGATTGCCATGATTAATTGTCGTAGGTACATGGTTGTTATGTATGCGACAACTCCTTGGAAAAAGGATTTTCCCTAATACGTAATATGACCAACATACGTGATGTATGTTAAAAAGTGTAGTCTAATTATTTGTGAAAATGTCTGAATGAGTTAGTAGTTAGTAAAGTGTGATTTATAAGGGAGTTGAGATATGAATCCTAACTATCTTAACTATGTGTATGATTTCCTCCATGAACTGTATAGCCTACTTATTCCTGTTTAACTGTGTATGATTTCCTCCATGTACGATGTATTCATGTTTAAGTTATATCCATAACAAGTTCGTATGATTGTAGGATTTGACTTAAATATTCATTATTGTGATTGTACGTGGTTGGGACTATATCACGGTCCAGGTAATCGGTAACAGTTCTCGAACTGGTGGCTGAGGTTGTTTTCGCCGCACAGGATGTGTTCGATGAATCTAAGTTGTACTTGGGATGTCGATAGTGGTTAGGCCACATGGAGTGTTTATACATTTCATGTCGATCAACTCAGCGTGCGCTCGTCCTAGTCGTGCTCGTTAATTAACCCGATTGACCCAATGTATGTTCACTATGTATGGACACTACTACTTGAATTTAAGGTACCAAAATCACCAGTGAAATCCTGTTAACCTTGGTACCTCGATCCGCTAAGACTCATGAGCCGGACATAGTGGTATAGGACACCGTGGTCGAGTTTTCGACCTATGCTGGGGCGACGAGCCCCCCCGTAGTGACCGGTGAGCAACCTAGACTCATGAGCCGAATATGGTGGTATGGGACACTGTATTAGTGCTGTCGGCCTGTACTGATTTGGTGACGAGCCCTTTGTAGTGACCTCGAGCATACCTTGACACTACATGGAGGCGACGAGCTTTTTTGTAGTAACTAAGGTATAACTAGGCTTGCATTAATTAGTGATGAGCCCTTTGCAGCGACCTAGAACTGTAACATCGTATGAGGTTTACTAGGACTGACGACCTAGGATGGATCATTGTTTGGGTAAGAACATGTAACACCCCGAATTTTTGCTAACCTGGGATTAGACGTCCTTAGGCAATGGGTCAACCAAAACACCTTAGTAACCGCTCAAAACCCAATTCCAAAGCCAAAGAAATCACTTAGGATAAATTCCTTTAGAAATTAAGCGTAAGTTAGCTAGTGTTACGCTAAAGTAGCTGTGAAATTGTCCCTGATCACTTTAAATACGTTCTGCAAGACCCAAAACTTGTAGAATCGTTGATGCTACGTTACCCTAAAATCCAGGATTAAACTCTAAACCAGTTTGTTCTCGGAAACCCTTTGAAACTTTGTATTGGATCCAGACCGCGCGTCGAAAGTCTGATACCTACAATCTTAGACTGTTATGACCGCTTAGCTGGACTTGACAATCATTTCGAAAATCAAGCCCAACCGACGTCTAGAGGTTATTTCATTGAGCCTGGAGTGAAGAGAGTGAGAAAAGGTGTAACACCCCGGATTTTAGCCAATCTGGGATTTGACGTCCTTAGACAGTGGGTCAATTAAAACACCTGAAAAATCGCTTAGAACCCGATTCCATAGCCAAAGAAATCACTTAGGGTTAATTCCTTTAGAAACTAAGCATAAGTTAGCTAGCGCAACGCTGGAGTAGCTGGAAAATAGTCCCTGATCACTTTAAATACGTTCTACAAGGCCCAAAGCGAGTGGAACCAATGGTGCTATAATGCTCTAAAGCCTCGGATCAAACTCTAAACCGGTTTGTTCCCGGGACCTCTTTGAAACTTTGTATTGGATCTAGACCGCGCGTCGAAAGTCCGATACCTACCATCTTAGACCGTTATGACCACTTAGCTGGGCTTGGCAATCGTTTCGAAAATCAAGTCCAACTGACATTCTGAGGCTATTTCATTGAGCCTGGAGTGAAGAGAGTGAGAATAGGGTAGAGTTGTAATTTTAAAATTCAAATCTGGCACACAACTTGACGCATCAGTATTGAGCGTTCTGACCGTCAGAATTCAGCCAAATTGTACCCTCGGATCAGGAAAAATTTCTATTTCATATCACGAGATTTGTAGACCTGATCTAGGTGCGATGACCGTTGAACTGAAATTGGACCGCCACGTGCGATCTGGGAACCCTATCGGTCTGAAAACTTGATGCGTGCTAGATCCAGTATGCATGAGCTTAAGTCCGACCGCATCTGGCCAGGGGACCTCCAGAAATGCTCTTTTGGACCGAAACAGCCCCGATTTGGTTACCCCTCAAGTGAACTTTGTTCTTGAGCCTATTTTGGGCATTTTTGAGCTTATAAAAGGGGTTGAAACCCTCACTCCTCTCTCCCATCCGAATTTGCAAAATCCCTAGATTGGGAGAGAGAAAAGGTGAGAGTTTGTGAGAGAAGGTGGGAGAGTTCTTCCTGCCACTTGTGCTACGTGTTGCACGTGTTAAAGCAACGCACCTCTATCGCTTTCTCGGCGACTCCTCCGCTTTCTCATGTAAGAAAATACCCTAGAAGTTGCTGATTTGAGGTTCCTTTCATTTCCTAGCGAAGTAACTAATGGAACTTGTGTATTAGGTTCTCTAATCGCCGTAGACGAAGCGTATACGCTCCGTTCGAACTCACACCCCAAAAAGGAAAAAGGTGCGGATATTAGACGCTTTGATTGACTATTTTCAAAGCTTTCAATGTCGTTTAATAGTAGATTCTTGACGGCAACGCCGTTTGACATGTACAACATGCTCTCCATTTCCTGTTTCGTAAATTAACGAAGAATATGAGATTTAGGGCATTTTAGTCATTTGTAGGAAGTACAGTTTACATTCATATTTTGCTGATGTGATTGACATGGTTTGTTGTCGCATTAGGAAGTTAGGAATGCGTGCATAATTAGTTTGGCAAAGAGATTCGCCTAAATGCGCACTTCGGGTCGACATACTATATGTAGACTTAAGTGTGTAGTGTAAGTGTTTGTATAAATGCTTGTATTAGTATGTATTGGCTTAAATGGTGATATGGATTAGTGTGAGATTGATTTCTCAATGAATATGTTGATGTGAATGATTTCCTACATGTTAGCCATATGTACGATTTCATTATATGTATGAAATGCATGTGCTTAATGATTCATTTAAGTGGTATGTTATAATATGTGCTTGATGAGTTTCTTATGACTTAGTTGGAGATTGAATTCTCAATTAATACGCTGATGGTGATGATTTCCTATATGTTGGCGATATGTATGATTTCATTATATGTATGAAAGGCATGTGTTTGAAGACTTGCTTAAGTTGTATGTAATGACATGTGTTAACATGCTCACATGGTTCCATTTCATTTCCATTACCCTTACACAACTACTGATGTGATTCTATGATTGTTTGGGACTATGCCTAGTCCAGGCAGTCGGTAACCGAAAGAATTCATGGTTAGCTTATCTTGGACACGAAGGACGTGTCGATGAACGCGAGTCGTGTTGGAGTTGGCGGCAGTGGTTAGGCCACGCGAAGTGTTTTACGCACTTCATGTCGTTCGACTTGCGATGCGCTCGTGCCAGTCGAGCTCGTCAAGTAACCCGACTGGCCGTTGTATGTTCACCTTGTATGTGTCATAACTGCTTGAACCTAGGGTACTGAACTTACCGTTGTAAACCCTGTTAACCATGGTACGTTGATCCATAAAGACTCATGAGCCGGGCATGGTGGTATGGGACACCGTGATCGAGCTGTCGGCCTACGCTGGGGCCACAAACCTCCCCGTAGTGACCAGTGAGCACCTAGACTCGTGAGCAGATTATGGTGGTATGGGACACTATATTCTAGCTGTCGGCCTACACTGATCAGGCGACGAGCCCTTTGTAGTGACCGCGAGCGTATTCTGAGTCCACGGGAGGCGACGACCCTTCCGTTGCAGTAGAGTACGGTAGGCCTGTATTGATAAGGTGATGGGGGAGCGGTGCAACGAGTGCGAGCAACAGCCCTGACAGCCCTTGCAGTGACCTACGAAATATACATCGTATGAGATTACTAGGAGTGACGACCCTAGACAGGATCTGTGTTGGGATTGATATAAGGGAAGTACCTTAGTTTCCCAATCCTGCTGTTTGAATGGACTAATAACAACTTGGAATTCATATCACCATAGCATTGCATGTGCCTGGAAGATGTGGAGCACTCTAGGGAGTGTGGCATGCCGCGGTCGTAAGATGTTGCCGCATGAGGGTGATCGTCGGTGAGGGCATACATCACGTCATATCATAATTGCATTAACAACAGTATTAGGATTGTTTGATTTATTGCTTTACTATTATCGCGTGATTGATTTGAGAACATGTTAATCTTTGCTTTATTATTCCACTGAGTTAGCTACTCACTCCCACGTTATGGGACGGTGTTCCTGGACACCCACCAGACCTTTTTGTGATTGCAGATGATGGCGCGGCCTGTGAGGCGGAGCTGGATTTGATGATGATGAGGAGGATCCCTCCTTTATGCGTGTTCTGATTGACGGGATTACAGGGAGGTTGATTAGATACTTCGACACTTGTCATTTTATATTTTTAGCGCACTCATGTGTATTCGTTTTTTCTACTTTTGGAGTATACATGTATGTACATAACCTGGTAACATATCCACACTCTGGAGGCATACAACAGTTTATATATGTTATACATACTATCACAGTCTTCCGCTTGTTAATTTAACTGTCTCTGGAGTATGATATGCTGTTCTAGCTTAATCTCACTCATGTTTAATGCGTTATCACAGACAACATTCAATCATACATATCTATGTTGCATAAATAACATTTTGGAACTCGGGAGTTGGGTTTTTGCTCGACCCCCCGATTTTCGGGATGTTATAGATGGTATCAGAGCATGATTTGGATTAAACCGGGCCTGGGTTATGGTCACGCGACGTACGCTGTCGCTTCCTTTGACTTAGGTGGGTGCGAGAAGGGTCTAGAAACACTTCTAGGATCCCAGGTTCGCCAATAGGCGAAGTCTATTCATTTCAATCGCGTGATCGAGTCCGTATCGCATCTAGGGTCGCGTAGAGCAACCCGAATAGCTCCTAGGTTGTAGGTAAGTGGGTTGAGCTGTTCTTTGAACAATTCTAAACCCGTTAATGTGAATCCTTGGGCCGTGGGACAACCACGACCCCTGTATTCCATCGCCAGGGCTTAAAAACCCCGTTTCACCGAAAATCTTCAAAATTCTTCCTCTCACCACCCCAATCTTCAATTATTTCTTATCCATTTCATGTTAGGCATCAATTCTAATGTGAAAATAACATAAAATCCTACTTTCACAAAATTTTACAGTGAATAGTAAAATTTCATGAAAAATGGCCATAAGGCCATTCTAACTTCACTTTCTTTAGCAACTAATGGTCTAGATGGATGTACTAGATCCTTCTACCCCAAAAGAATATGCTGCATGATAGGGTTTTGTATTCGGGATTGAAGATTGTACCCAAAAATCCTCGAATGGATGTTAAAAATGTATTGGCCTCCCTAGGGCAATCTACAATGAACTAGAGTGTGCACCATACCTTTTTGGAATCCCTAGGTCAAGAGGAATCCATCCCATATGGCCTCAGAGGCCAGTTTGCAACTTCATCGGCGATGCCATCGCCGGTTCGGCGATGCATCGCCTGTCAAACTTTTCGGATGGGCTTGATCTTTGGGCTGGAGGAGTTTGGGGGCTAGGGTAGTCCCATGGTATGCGGTCCGTACCTTGAAACTCTCTAAAAGATGTACTTCCTTCACAAAAGTCCTCTTCCCTAGCCCCATTTTCGTTTTCTTGCTGCCCTAACCCAAAACCGTGGTTCCAAACCACCCCTAGATCCATTCCCTGCCAAAAACAACCACCCTCCATCATTCCTTTGAAGTTGGCAGCCCTCCCTCTTGAAGATTTCATCGTTTGGAGCTCTTACAACGCCCAAATCGAGCTGAAATCGTGAGGCACTCTATTCCCCTTTTTCATTCTCTTTTGTTTCTGAAAATACATCCTAGGGGAGCTTGAAACATCCCTCTACAACGCCTAGATCTCCCTTTTCTAGTTTGGTTAGCCATTTCCTTGCATTTCCCCCATTTTTCATGGCTATTGTTAAGCCGTTTTAGCCTTTTTCTCTCTTTTCACCATCCTCCCTCTCAATCCTATTTCTCCATTTTCTTTGCTTAAGGGATACTGAAAATATATGGCTGAGAGAGCTCTAGTGAGCAACAGACAGTATTAGACTCGACAGGGATAAAGAAGGTAAGTCGGGACTGTGGTAAAGTCCTTTGGTAGAGTTAGGCATCTATGCCTTTGCCCTGTAGATTGTTTGATTTTTGTTTTAAGGATTTCTGTGTTTTGTTGTTGTTAGGTTTAGTGAAGTTACAGGTAGAAACTGTGTTTGTGTTGTGGTTTGGCCTTATCATAGCCGAATTTTGTTGAATGAAATGCATGCCGATTCATTTTGTGGTGAGGTATTGTCCCTAGATTGGGAGTATTATAACTCTCGGGATTCAGCCTACAAATTAGATTTTTATCCCACCCTACCCTCCAACCAAGCATGCCACTCCCTATCCCGCTATGGGACTAGGAATGCGGTTCCATTTAAGACAACTAAGCGCTACCGGCTACATAGGCCCTAGGCGTTTTTGGATCTAGTGTTAGCACTCCTAGATTTGAAGGATCTGACGACATAAGAAATCCAATTCCAGTTAGACAAATCTTGACCCTAAGCGATAGAAGAATTCCCTGTAGTAGAAATGGAATAGAAAGCCATTTACCGTATAATCTTAGGCTTTGGATTATAGCTACAGAGTTACAGACTAGGCTACTAGTTGTCTTAGGCAGTGTAAGGCCTATATATGCTAAGGGATAGTAGGTTAGATTTGGTTGGAATGGGACTCCCTTCCTTCGGTAGATTCCTTTATGGCTTATAGACTTCTGTTGTTGCCCATAGGAAGGAACCATACACTCTAAGGGAACATTTATAACTCCCTCAGATTGAACTTAGAATGTACTAGCACACCCCTTAGAATTGCCTTCCCCAAGGACTTATTGCATTCGAGAATGCGGAATAAAGGAACTACATGTAAGCGATGTATTCGCGGTTTGAATCGACTTCTTAATCCTAGTGGTTACTAATAAATCCAATGCTCTGATCAAGCAGAGGATCGGCGTCGACTCGGATTAAGAACTGATACAACGCATTTTCTGTCCTGATTAGACAGAAGGTTCAACGTATTCGGCTTAGACCCACTATACAACCTTTCTTCTGTGATGGCCCAACCATCTACAACTAAACAGGATCACATTGTCTTTGGGAAATGGCGAGGACTTAAAGCCAGTAGAGAATTAGACATCTTGCCACCAACTCATACCTGCCCCTGAATTCAATCATAATAGAGATTAGGCTCATCTCTATGATCATAGGTACCAATGCCATAGAACGCATCATTAGCAAGGAAGACCATATAGAGAAAGGCTGTTTCCATTTTAGGTTAAGGATAGCCCCTAAGTTGCGCCTCGTTCCGATATACGGATCGATGCAAATATTCTTCAACCTTAAGTAAAACCAAGTTTTAAGGGGGGTAGAAGGAATTACGTCCAATCCAGTTAGATTAGTTAACGCTACCGTTCGATCAAAGTGGCGCAGCGGAAGAGTGGTTGGCCTCTTTCCCACTGGCCCAGGATCGAAACATTTGAGTTAGGTTGTACGTACGGATAGGTTATTAAATAGGATTTGAACCTTCCTTAGAAAAAGTACTCCTTGCCCTTCGCCAATGTCGGGGACGACATTGTGTTTTAAGGGGGGTAGATTGTAACACCCCGGATTTTGGCCAATCTGGGATTTGACGTCCTTAGACAGTGGGTCAATTAAAACACCTGAAAAATCGCTTAGAACCCGATTCCATAGCCAAAGAAATCACTTAGGGTTAATTCCTTTAGAAACTAAGCATAAGTTAGCTAGCGCAACGCTGGAGTAGCTGGGAAATAGTCCCTGATCACTTTAAATACGTTCTACAAGGCCCAAAGCGAGTGGAACCAATGGTGCTATAATGCTCTAAAGCCTCGGATCAAACTCTAAACCGGTTTGTTCCCGGGACCTCTTTGAAACTTTGTATTGGATCTAGACCGCGCGTCGAAATTCTGATACCTACCATCTTAGACCGTTATAACCACTTAGCTGGGCTTGGCAATCGTTTCGAAAATCAAGTCCAACTGACATTCTGAGGCTATTTCATTGAGCCTGGAGTGAAGAGAGTGAGAATAGGGTAGAGTTGTAATTTTAAAATTCAAATCTGACACACAACTTGACGCATCAGTATTGAGCGTTCTGACCGTCAGAATTCAGCCAAATTGTACCCTCGGATCAGGAAAAATTTCTATTTCATATCACGAGATTTGTAGACCTGATCTAGGTGCGATGACCGTTGAACTGAAATTGGACCGCCACGTGCGATCTGGGAACCCTATCGGTTTGAAAACTTGATGCGTGCTAGATCCAGTATGCATGAGCTTAAGTCCGACCACATCTGGCCAGGGGACCTCCAGAAATGCTCTTTTGGACCGAAACAGCCCCGATTTGGTTACCCCTCAAGTGAACTTTGTTCTTGAGCCTATTTTGGGCATTTTTGAGCTTATAAAAGGGGTTGAAACCCTCACTCCTCTCTCCCATCCGAATTTGCAAAATCCCTAGATTGGGAGAGAGAAAAGGTGAGAGTTTTTGAGAGAAGGTGGGAGAGTTCTTCCTGCCACTTGTGCTACGTGTTGCACGTGTTAAAGCAACGCACCTCTATCGCTTTCTCGGCGACTCCTCCGCTTTCTCATGTAAGAAAATACCCTAGAAGTTGCTGATTTGAGGTTCCTTTCATTTCCTAGCGAAGTAACTAATGGAACTGTGTATTAGGTTCTCTAATCGCCGTAGACGAAGCGTATACGCTCCGTTCGAACTCACACCCCAAAAAGGAAAAAGGTGCGGATATTAGACGCTTTGATTGCTTGTTTTCAAAGCTTTCAATGTCGTTTAATAGTAGATTCTTGACGGCAACGCCGTTTGACATGTACAACATGCTCTCCATTTCCTGTTTCGTAAATTAACGAAGAATATGAGATTTAGGGCATTTTAGTCATTTGTAGGAAGTACAGTTTACATTCATATTTTGCTGATGTGATTGACATGGTTTGTTGTCGCATTAGGAAGTTAGGAATGCGTGCATAATTAGTTTGGCGAAGAGATTCGCCTAAATGCGCACTTCGGGTCGACATACTATATGTAGACTTAAGTGTGTAGTGTAAGTGTTTGTATAAATGCTTGTATTAGTATGTATTGGCTTAAATGGTGATATGGATTAGTGTGAGATTGATTTCTCAATGAATATGTTGATGTGAATGATTTCCTACATGTTAGCCATATGTACGATTTCATTATATGTATGAAATGCATGTGCTTAATGATTCATTTAAGTGGTATGTTATAATATGTGCTTGATGAGTTTCTTATGACTTAGTTGGAGATTGAATTCTCAATTAATACGCTGATGGTGATGATTTCCTATATGTTGACGATATGTATGATTTCATTATATGTATGAAAGGCATGTGTTTGAAGACTTGCTTAAGTTGTATGTAATGACATGTGTTAACATGCTCACATGGTTCCATTTCATTTCCATTACCCTTACACAACTACTGATGTGATTCTATGATTGTTTGGGACTATGCCTAGTCCAGGCAGTCGGTAACCGAAAGAATTCATGGTTAGCTTATCTTGGACACGAAGGACGTGTCGATGAACGCGAGTCGTGTTGGAGTTGGCGGCAGTGGTTAGGCCACGCGAAGTGTTTTACGCACTTCATGTCGTTCGACTTGCGATGCGCTCGTGCCAGTCGAGCTCGTCAAGTAACCCGACTGGCCGTTGTATGTTCACCTTATATGAGTCATAACTGCTTGAACCTAGGGTACTGAACTTACCGTTGTAAACCTTGTTAACCATGGTACCTTGATCCATAAAGACTCATGAGCCGGGCATGGTGGTATGGGACACCGTGGTCGAGCTGTCGGCCTACGCTGGGGCCACAAACCTCCCCGTAGTGACCAGTGAGCACCTAGACTCGTGAGCAGATTATGGTGGTATGGGACACTATATTCTAGCTGTCGGCCTACACTGATCAGGCGACGAGCCCTTTGTAGTGACCGCGAGCGTATTCTGAGTCCACGGGAGGCGACGACCCTTCCGTTGCAGTAGAGTACGGTAGGCCTGTATTGATAAGGTGATGGGGGAGCGGTGCAACGAGTGCGAGCAACAGCCCTGGCAGCCCTTGCAGTGACCTACGAAATATACATCGTATGAGATTACTAGGAGTGACGACCCTAGACAGGATCTGTGTTGGGATTGATATAAGGGAAGTACCTTAGTTTCCCAATCCTGCTGTTTGAATGGACTAATAACAACTTGGAATTCATATCACCATAGCATTGCATGTGCCTGGAAGATGTGGAGCACTCTAGGGAGTGTGGCATGCCGCGGTCGTAAGATGTTGCCGCATGAGGGTGATCGTCGGTGAGGGCATACATCACGTCATATCATAATTGCATTAACAACAGTATTAGGATTGTTTGATTTATTGCTTTACTATTATCGCGTGATTGATTTGAGAACATGTTAATCTTTGCTCTATTATTCCACTGAGTTAGCTACTCACTCCCACGTTACGGGACGGTGTTCCTGGACACCCACCAGACCTTTTTGTGATTGCAGATGATGGCGCGGCCTGTGAGGCGGAGCTGGATTTGATGATGATGAGGAGGATCCCTCCTTTATGCGTGTTCTGATTGACGGGATTACAGGGAGGTTGATTAGATACTTCGACACTTGTCATTTTATATTTTTAGCGCACTCATGTGTATTCGTTTTTTCTACTTTTGGAGTATACATGTATGTACATAACCTGGTAACATATCCACACTCTGGAGGCATACAACAGTTTATATATGTTATACATACTATCACAGTCTTCCGCTTGTTAATTTAACTGTCTCTGGAGTATGATATGTTGTTCTAGCTTAATCTCACTCATGTTTAATGCGTTATCACAGACAACATTCAATCATACATATCTATGTTGCATAAATAACATTTTGGAACTCGGGAGTTGGGTTTTTGCTCGACCCCCCGATTTTCGGGATGTTACAAAAGGGTTAGAATTGGAAATTTTAATTCAAATCTGGCACGTGACTTGACGCGTTATTATTAAGCGTTCTGATCGTCAGAATTTAGCCAAATTACACCCTCGCATCAGAAAAAATTTCTCTTTCATATCATGAGACTTGTAGACCTGATCTAGGTGCGATGACCACTGAACTGAAACTGGACCGCCACGAGCAATCTGGGAACTCTACCGGACTGAAAACTGGGTGTGAGCAACATCCAGTGACCATGAGCTTAAGTCCAACCGCGTTCGACCAGGGGACCTCCCGAAATGCTCTTTTGGACCAGAACAGCCCCGATTTGGTTATACTTCAAGTAGACATTGTTCCCAAGCCTAATTTGGGAAGGTTTTAGGCTATAAAAGGGCTTTAAACCCTCACATATCTCACCCATCCAAATTTGCTAGAAACCCTAGCTAGAGAGAGAAAAAGTGAGAGTTTGTGAGAGAGTGTGGGAGTGATCTTCCCGCCACTTGCTGCAGCTGCTACACGTGCCTAAGCATCGCGTTCAAATCACTTTTCTGGTGATTCCAACGCATTTCTAGGTAAGAAAAATCCTAACCACTTGCTGATTTAAGGTTCCTTCAATTCCAATAACGAAGTAGCTTATACATTTTGTGTATTAGGTCACCGGTTCGCCATAGACGAAGCGTATACGCTCCGTTCGGAACGATACACATCTAGGGTAAAAAGGTGTGGATTTTAGATGCTTTGATTGGCTGATTTCAACGCTTTCAATGTCATTTAATAGTAGATTATCGACGGCGACGCCGTTTGACATGTACAACATGTTGTCCGTTTTCTGTTTCGTAAATGTACGAAAAATATGAGATTTAGGGCATTTTAGTCATTTGTAGGAAATACTATATACATGCATATTTTTTTGAAATGGTTGTCATGGCTATTTGTCACATTAGGATATTAGGAATGCGTGCATAATTGGTTTGGCGAAGAGATTCGGCCAAATGTGCACTTTGAGTCGACATACACTATGTAGACTTAAGTGTGTAGACTAAGTGTTTGTATAAATGTTTGTATTAGTATGTATTGAGTATATGGTTTTGTGAAATAGTTTTGAGATTGAATTCTCAAGTAATATGCTGATGTAAATGATCTCCATCATGTTGGCTAGATGTATTGACTTCTTTATATATAGGAAATGTATATGTTGGATGAATTGCTTAAGTGGTATGTTATAACATGTTTCAACATGCTTATATTGTTGTATTTCATTTTAAATACTCTTATATCATTTCTAATGTGGATTCACAAATGTTTGGGGCTATACTTAGTCCAGGCAGTCGGTAACAGAGTAAATTCGTGGTTTGCTTCTATTTATCACGAAGGACGCGTCGATGAATGCGAGTCGTGTTTGGAGTTGGAGGCAGTGGTTAGGCCACACGAAGTGTTTTACGCACTTCATGTCGTTCGACTTGCGATGCGCTCGTACTAGTCGAGCTCGTCAAGTAACCCGACTGGTCGTTGATTGTTCACCCTGTATGAATCATAACTGCTTGAACCTAGGGTACTGAACTTACCATTGAAAGCCCTGTCAACCATGGTACCTTGATCCATAAAGACTCATGAGCCGGGCATGGTGGTATGGGACACCGTGGTCGAGCTGTCGGCCTACGCTGGGGCCACAAACCTCCCCGTAGTGACCAGTGAGCACCCTACTCTGGGCAGATTATAGTGGTATGGGACACTATATTCTTGTTGTTGCCTACACTGATCAGGTGACGAGCCCTTTGTAGTGACTTAAGTTTATCCTGACACCGCATGGGGGCGACGAGTCCTGATGCAGTCTTAAGGATAATTAGGTCTGTATTGGTAAGGTGATGAGGGAGAGGTGCAACGAGTGCGAGCAACAGCCTTGACAGCCCTTGCAGCGACCTACAAATGTAACATCGTATGTGATTTCTAGGAGTGACACCCTAGACAGGATCTGTGTTGAGATTGATATAAGGGAAGTACCTTAGTTTTTCAATCCTGCTGTATGAAAAGGACTAATAACAACCCGATAATCATTATCCATATCGCATTGCATGTGCCTGGAAGATGTGGAGTACTGCGGGAAGAAAGCATGCCACGGACGCAGATGGTGTCGTATGAGGGAGAATGTCGGTGAGGGCATCCATCATGTCATTTCATGCTTGCATTAACAACAGTATCTAGGAATGTGTGATTAATTGCTTTACTATTATCGCATGATTGATTTGAGAATATGCTAATCTTTACTCTATTATTCCACTGAGTTGATCACTCACTCCCACGTTACGGGATGGTGTTTCTGGACACCCACCAGACCCTTTTGTAATTGCAGATGATGGCGCAGCCTGCGAGGCGAAGCCAGACTTGATGATAATGAGGAGGATCCCTCCTTTATGCGTGTTCTGATCGACGGGATTACAGGGAGGTTGATTAGATGCCTTGACACTTGTCATTTTATATTTTTGAAGTACTCATGTATATTCTTTTCTTTCCATTTTTGGAGTATACATGTACTTAATTAACCTGGTAACATGTTCACACTCGGGAGACTTACAATCAATTATATATTTTATGTATTTATCACAGTCTTCCGCTTGCTAATTTAATTCTCTGGAGTATGAAATGTTGTTTTGGCTTAGTCTCAATCTTGTTTAATGCCATTCTACAGACAACATACATTTATCATTATCTATGTTGCATAAGTGACGTTCTGGAATTCGGGAGTTGGGTTTCTACCCGACCCCCGATTTTCGGGATGTTACAGAACATAAGGGAGGTACCTTAGCTTCCCAATCCTGCTGTATGAAAAGGACTAATAAGAACTTGATAATCATGTACATGCACCGCATTGCATTTGCCATTTGGCGTTAGGCAGAGCACTGAGGAAGTGACTAACATGCGCGACCGTAAGATGAAGATTGTAGAGGGAGTGCAGGCGAGGGCATGTATCATTTCTTCATACATTCTTGCATTAATCAGAGTAATTAGGGATGTTTGATTGTACTGCTTTATCATTTCTGCTTGACTGAATTGATAACATGTTAACCTTTGCTGTATAGCTCTATTGAGTTGATCACCCACTCTCACGTTCTGGGATGGTGCTTAAACATCATCTAGACCATGTCTTAGTTATAGGTGATGAGGTGACACATGAGGCAGAGCCGGAGTTTGAGGATGACGAGGAGGCATTCTCGTGTATGCAGTATTCAGACGGGTTCACTTAGACTATTCTGAATCATCGGGGCTTCAGGGTTTATGCTTTGTGGGGACTATCACATTTTGACATTTGTATTTTGAAACAATACTTGTAACTATTGATCTGGCAGAGTATACATATTTTGGGGACTTATACTGGCTTATATATTCATTTCAGTCTTCCACTTGCATACTATAACTGTCCCTGAATTATGTTTTGCTGATTTGGCTTAATCTACTTCATGTTTTATGCACTAATACAGACAACATACATCCATCATTAAAAATGTTAGATAAGTGATGTTTTGGAACTCGGGAGCTGAGTTATGCTTGACCCCCGATTTTCAGGGCGTTACATACGAGGTGATATGAGACATACGGAACCTCAGTGGGAGTTGCATGTACATGATGTCAACAGTGGACAGAGGCTCTGTTTCATCTAGTATTTCCCCCACAAAGGTTGACTTCTTGGGGTCGAGACATTTGATTGGTAAGCTTGTCGTATGTCACCGATCTGACCTCACATGTCATTGAGCTCAGTTTCTCAGGGGTCGTTGCTTTCAACTATGGCCTCAACGGCTGCCTTGGGTTCCTTATCATGCTTCTTTCTATCTAACTCGTGATGCAGATCGGAGGTTGGCAGCGTGGCAGTGCCAGATGCATGAGAAGGTACCAACCTTGATGTTCCGAGCTGCCAGCTCTTGCCAGAGGCGGCTAGCATGTGGACGGCTCAGGGAGTTCTAGAATCGTCGATCTCGCCACTGGCCTGTCCCCTTGTCTGGGGCGGGGTTGTAGTTGTTCCAATAGCTACTTCATAGAATTCATGTTATTGTTCAACATCTCAACTTGTTGCTCAAGGGAGACAAGTTGCCATCCTCGACTCTAGGATCATTACACTGGCCCTACAAGTGCGGAATCAACCTGCAGCTGGGAAGAGGAATCCTAGTGGCTGGCAGACTGGTCCGACGGGGTGAGATCAGGTGCAACAGAGGAGGTGGGAGCCTTCTTCTTCCCCTTCACCATTGTCAAGATATAATGGGATGAGAACGGCTTTCAATGTCGTTCCCACAGACGACGCCAAACTGTTAATGCAGAAATCTGGTTAGCCCTCTTTGAGCCAGCTAACCTACACAAGGATAAACAAGGACGACCCTGACTCATGCAGGGGACCCTCCGATGCCTAAGCCAGAAAAAGAATTTGGGTCTAGTTTAATATTGAGGGTTTAAGGCTAGAGATTGTGCATATCTTTCACCTTTAGGGGCTTTCTTATTTATATGTGAGGAGAGGCGGTGTCGTAGAGGGCACCTATCCCTGTTTGGTAGGAACTGATTATAGTAGGATTCAGACTCCTTGCGTGGTAGATCTTTCTAAATCCTTAGTTAAAATCTTGGGGTGATTCGTGTGGGAATCGGTTTTTGCGATCTTCGGCTGAGAATACGGACAGACCTAATTGAGGTCAAGTCGGATCCCACAGAGGACAGGTTTAGCTGTCTTGAAGTAGTTCAACTGGTTCACAACCAAGGTCAGTGTTACGTTCATTTGAGGATGGGTCTTGCCGACCTGAGGTGAGTTAGCTCGCTTCCTTCATATTACGGTTGATTAATAACTACCTCGACCTTGTGCCTAGAAGTCAGACACGGCCTTTCTCCGTACTTAGTCAAGGAGGTCAAGCTCGACCTTTCTCCATACTTGGTCGAGGAGGTCAAGCTCGGCCTTTCTCCACACTTGGTCCAGGAGATAGAGGTGGGACCATTGAATCACACCTATTGTTGTTTGAATTATTGACCCGGCCTACTATTTTCCTCATAATAGATATCATAAAATCAAATGACAAATCCCAGGATGATTTCGGTTTGTCATTATTGGGCATATGCCATAAATTAATGCAATATAGCAGTTTTACATGCATACCCGTAAAATCTAGGGAGGGGATATAGTGCGGCCGGTGTCTTATTCATCGACACTTACTATTGGGCCCACCTTGATTTATATATTATAAATCCACACTCGTCCTCTCTTCGCTACATCATTTTCACCCAAATATGGAGCAGATTGAAATCTTAGGAGGGCTATAACATAAAAAAATAAACAATAAAAAAAATAACTCTTGTAAACCAATAAAACTTTACTGTGGGCCATAAAAGTTTTTGATTAAGTTTATATTTTTTTGCTTTTATCTACATTTTTTGACCTTATCAACAGGTTGGATGGTAAACAAGCATTACCCAAACATTACATTGGGCTTTACGAGGTTTTCAATGGTGCGGCATTCATCGCCATTGTTTCTCATGGTATGGTCTATCACAGACTTGGATCTGCTTCATTTTTTAGGATCATGCCTGAAAATGATCTGCCAAAACTGATGAACAAAGCAGATATGGAATACATATATCAACGTGGGCCCATAGTAAGGGTTGCACTTAATCACCTCTCAACTATCACCGTTACTGGCAGTGTAAAAGTTTGATGGTGGCTGCCTTAATCAGAAGAGAAGATTAGGCGTGGCGCCAGCCTCACCATTGCGGGCCTTATCGTGGGCCCACCTTTATGTATATTGAATATCCACGTTGTTCATCCTTAGAGTAAAAGCTAAAAAAATAAGCAGATCCAAACTCTCAGGAAGACTATAACGGAGGAAACAGTGGTGATTGAACCCCAACTCTTAAAAACTTCTCAGGTCCGGTATAATGTTTCGCATAATGTTTTCCTGCCTTCCGAGCACATAAACTTGGATGAATTAACAATTTTCCCATAGACTACGCCTATCTTCAAGCAAAGAAGATCATGTAGACCCCTCCTATCCTGGCGTACATAGGGTAAAAAAAAGGGAGGGCAGTACCATCATTTGGCAAAGTTAAAATCATGAGAAAGAGTTGAGCAGTAGGATCTGCATGAGGGGTAAAATTTACTTTTCTATAGCTGAAGGCTCCACCGTTAAGCATAGGTGAGTAAGCAGCTGACAGATAATATATGAAATAAATAAGTCGTTCCGGGAAATAGTATAAAAGAGGGAGGTTTTTGGTCTATAGACGAAAAGGCAGGCGGTCCAATGGGAAAATCCCTTTTATACAAACCATCCCACTTGATAAATGAAAAGAAACTGTTTAACTTTTAGACGACTGTTCATCCCTATGGTCACCATTCCTCAAGAGAACTAATCAATTATATGTGATCCATATGAATTCACATGGTGTTTTTAAAGATATGCAGACATGTATGGAGAGGATTTCTTGATAATATATCTAGAATACATCAAGTGACGCCAAAGATGGTTGATTGTGAAGGAGTGGTTATAGGACAGGTGGCAAGGAAATTCCAGGAGATCATATAGTATTGAACAGTTATAGTAACTATTAGAATGTAAAAAGGATCTAAATGGCAGGTTAAGGTTATAAATAGTAAAGGAATTTAGTAAGAAAAAAAGATTTCTTATACCAACCAAATCAAACCAAACATTATGTTTCAATTATTCTTTTTATTACCAATCATTTTACATTCCTTACTATAATTTTTTACTTCTTACTAAGTAAATTACATTTTTAGTGTAATCCTTTACTTTCAACTTGTTGATAACATTCTGTAGTATAAATTAAGTAGTTGATAACCTTAACTATAATCTGAGTCTATGCTCACACGCTGGATTCAATTCTTCACTTGAAAATGTGTTTTGCAGCTGTTTTTCATGACCAATTGTAAGAATCCCTTCCTCGTTTTCATTCATTTGTACTGAAAAATCCTTTCATACGGAAGGCAAAGGTGTAACCCATTATCAGAGGACGAACCCTACCCTCTGAATATTGCCTAATCCTATTAACACATTGAGTGAGTGGTTGAATAGGTGACCACTCCCATCAGATATCTTTCATACACAACGTGTCTGGCTATCTTCGTGCTTGAGGTCATAGCTATTCGGTTTGAATTGAGCTGCAATTCCAATTCTGGCATGCCTCCACACTTAAAGAAAAAATAATTTTTCGCACGCCTAGTGGGACCCTGTTTCTAGTTTAGCGGTGCAATACTGCCAATTATGAATAGAAAAAGTATTCGAATTGATGGGATTGATCCCTCTAGGCCAATCGCACCACCTCCAGTTGAGGATGCGCCAATTCAAGAAATCCCAAAAGTGTTGAACTTGAACAATAGTCTAATGCTTGGTACTAAGGACTGGGAAGGAGCATTGACCTCTCTAACCATTCCTCCAGATAAGAGAGTGGTCATACATTGATATGTACAACTACGTATTCAACATATACAAGAATATGGAAGAGCTCAAGTTGAGCAATTCCATATTCAAACTAAAAATACTAATAAATATATGCTAGTTAGACTGAGGTCGTGCATTGATTAATGGCTATGATGGCTGAGCGAACGCCATCGGTGATGAAATATAATGCCGAAGGAACTTTTATCAACAATGTAGCTCAGTTGCCATCCATGCCACCTCCACAAAGGAATCCACCTTCAGTCCCAGTTCAGGAGATACGAAATGTTCCGCCTCCTGTGGAACTTAAATGATCTAAGTCATTCCTAAAAATCAAAACCAAGGGTTACCAGGAGGATTTAATCCTCAGTAATTTCCCAGGAATCCTTTATTCCAAGAGGGACTGAATCGATTCGGCCTCGACCTACCGCCAGCCTTCGAACCTCAACGAGTCGTTCATGAACAAATCGTGCAAATTTTTTAGGAAGTTGTAGGCCAAGTACTCAGCCTCAATAATATCCCAGTGTATCACAAACAATATCCCAAATGGATAGATCGGCAACATCCATTGCCAAGAAACTACTAACTGGATTTTGCCTTATTTTCAAGCGATCCCAATCAGTCAACTATCGAACATGTCGGCCAATTTACTATGCAGTGCAAAGAGCTGGCAAATAACAACTATCATAAGTTGCAATTTTTTAGTCATTCGCTAATGACAACGGCTTTCACATGAAATTTGAACCTATTGGCAGATTCGATGCACACTTGGCAAGAAATGGAGGAGAAATTTCATGCTTAGTTCTTCTATAAGAATAGAGAAATAACTATGGTCAATCTCACCCACTTTCGGCAATTGTCGGGAGAGACTTGTGAAAGTTATATTACTTGGTTCAAGAAGGCGAAGAGCCGATGTAAGATCAACATGACCAAAGTTGAATTTGTGTAGCTAGCACAAGATAGGTTCGAATATAAACTTCATAAGAAGTTCAAAGGGATGGAATTCATATATCTATACGTCCTGACCAAGAAGGTCTCTAGGTATGAAGAACTCCTGTAAGAGTGTTCCAAAAAACAACTCGGTATTGGGGACGTATTACCATGACCCAAATTACAAAGTTGCAGTTGTCGAAGTGGTGGCTAAGAAACCATTCGTATGTTTGGGATTGGTCATAGCAGAATCAACCGCTTGATTGCACAAAAAACTTAAAAGGTTTATACTTTTGATATCACAGGGGCTGATGAGATATTTGAAATTTTGTTAGCCGAAAAGTTTATTAAGATCCCCATTAATCATAAGATAACAACGGCTGACGAATTGCAAAAAATCTAATATTTCAAGTGGCATGGATCTCGGACTTATTCGAATAATAAATATGTGGTATTTCAAAATGTAATCCAAGATAACATTGACTGTGGATTGTTGAAGTTCTCAAAAAGAGATAAGGAAGCTATGTTGATCAACATAGATCTATTCCCACCTAACATTAAGGTCAATATGGCAACGGTGAATCTACAAAAGCCTAATAGGCTGTGGTCAAGGGTCAATCTTGGCTTGATCAATCAGGGAGGGATGCCACGATGACCAGTACAATGCGACGTTGGTCTCTTCATTCAAATGTTATTCGACTGAACATCGTTTGGCAAGATAGTTAGGGCTCATAATTGTGCAACCGGTGTGCTAAAAGAACTATTTCCAGATGGGGGATCTTCTAAAATCAAAGTTTTGTGGCCATTACATGACCCTTAGGAAATTCAAAGGGAATGACCAGTATCGGCCACAATGAATGACCCCTAGCTGCCACCAGCGAGCTGAGGTACCTAGCCAAAGAATGGTTAAACCCCTAGCGACTCGACGAGTATGGAAGCGGGTTACACATTTGAAATTTCTAGCAGCACCAGAGGCGTTACCTAAACTCAAAAGTGTTGATGACAAAGGCATCAAGCCACAACGAGAAGAGAATCAAAAGAAGCTGAAGACCTGCCTCGGCCGAAGGTAACCTAACCCCAACCATTCTGGAGTATTCATGTGTCTGAAGGACCAGTAGTTGTAAATACAAAGGGGGAAATTCTATCTCCTGTGTTATGTAACAAGGATTCCAATATTCTTGGCCAACCCTAAGGAGGCAGACAATTGCAGTAATTTATCAGATTACCTATGTGACGAGTGCTTCGCAGGAGATGAATGATTGGTAAATGAATTAGTAACAACTATTGAAGCACTATAAGTCACCTCACTAGCAAACACCTCAGTCATACTTGCAACTTATGAAAGTGTTAATCAAGTAGAAAACCTCAATATGGAAGTACGTCCATGAACACTATGGGGCAATGCCCGAATGAAGGAATTGTATTCGAGACATTACCACCAGTTGTGTTCCATTGCAACATAGTTTTCACACTGCCTTCTAGTTTCCTGCCAAATCAACCCAACTAAATAAAATGGCAGGTGATATGGAAGAATATATCCCTCAGTGATAATACAACATGCTTCTTTTTTGTTTGAAGAAAATGCCATAAATGAACCCGAGATGGATGAAGCACCTCATGTTAACACCGTCACAGTAGAGTCGGGGTCTAGATCTGAAGGAGTGCACATAGAAAGACCCACTAATGGCATCATGCAACATCTCAAATTGTTGTACATTGTTGAGTGTGAAATATTGCATGTTTCCCCCTTGTTATTTCATGGTTTTAAGAAATGAAGGTATTTAGTTGATCTATTTATACATGTTTTCTCTTACGAGGTGATTTCAAGAGCTAAGGAGAAAAAAGATACTTAAAGCATGGATTTGATGCTTAAGAATTACCAAGTGGAGGATTGGACTTTGAAAGTTAAGATTGAAAATTTTAAGAGTCCAAGATCTAAGAAAACCAAGTGAAGAAGGAAGAAAATCGAAGTTGAAAAGTATAAAAAATTGAAAGTGTTAAACTTGACAATTCGATGCCATCGAAGACACCTTCGATGCGTCAACAAAAGCAGTTCAATCCCATCAAAAAAATCAAGTTTGGTTGCTGGATATATTGGTGCAATCTTCAATGTCACCAAAGCCAGTTTAATGACATTAGAAAAATCAGAGAAAAATTAAATTTCTTGCTAGAAATTTTTGAGCATTGTTCGATACCATCGAAGGTGTGTTTAATGACATTGAATCCAGTGGAGTTCCAAGGAGTCCTTCTCCAATCCTTCCTTTCTAGTTAGTTTTTATGTTTTTTCTTTTTAAAATTTAGTTCAATCATGTATTTGGTTGGCTAATCTCTTAGTTAAGGCTAAGGGATGAAGCTTGTAGTTCCTTACATTATTTAGTTTATTTGATTCAACAAAAAATGGTTGAAATTATGATATTGGATTGAATTGATTTGAATTTACTTTAAAAGTCTTTGAGTTGTTTATTTCTGAATTTGTTGTGCACTTCAGTTACAATGAATGCTTTAATTTAACAATTGTTTAGCCTTTAATTTAGAAAATGATTCAATTTGTATAATTGATTAATCTATGGTCACCTAAGGGTGCCATAGACGCTTTTAATTCCCAATGATTGATGTTCGAGTGCTTCATGAGAGAGTTATTCAATCGAATTCATATTCTAATATTGTTTATGATTGGTTTAACTGTTTTATGTTCCAATTGGATAGGATAGGACTTTTGAGTTATAATCGTTCAATCAGTAAAATAAATATTGGGATTGCTATAAGTGAATTCCTGGATCCTTAATCTTGTATTTATTTTAGAACTTTTTCTTAAATTACTGGATTAAAAACCTAAGCTAACAAATCGGACTTAGAGTAGTTATAAACTGTGTTCCCCATTCCCTATGGATTCGACCTTGGTTCACCAAGCTATTACTACTTCCCAACCTTGCACTTGAGGTTTGTGAACAAGTTTTTGGCGTCATTGCTGGGGAGTGGCATTAAACACAATTAGGTTCAGTTTTTCTAGGCTTGATCTCATTAGTTTCAATTTATAGTTTCCTAGTTTTTTGGATTTTATTAATTTTAGTTTATATTTTCCTAATTTTTTGGATTTTATTAGTTTCAGTCTAGATTTTCCTAGTTTAATAGATTTTTCTAACCTAGGATTTTTAGGATTTATTTTAGTTATTTATTTTATTTCTAGCATTACTAACATTATTTTTTGTTTTATAGGATCTTGGAAGTGCTATGCTCCTTTAGTTGTCAAATTGCCAAATTTTGTGTGTCAATACCTCTATCTGTGTCTTGTGTTTGTATGGTGATATATATGCACTCAAGACACTGCATCACAATGCTTCAAGTCAAGTACGGTGATCGACTTCAAGAAAGAAATACAAGGTCATGTATTTTGTCCTCTTCTATAAGCATCAAAGTTCAGAGCTACATCGATAAGAAGAGTGTTTGTTCAAGACTCAAGTGTCTCTCAAGATGAAATTTAATCCCAAGTTGTAGAAGATCTCAAGATCAATCTACATCAAGTTGAGATCTCAAGCTTCATAAGGTTCAAAGGTCAACCGTCATCTGAAAGAATGAAGTTTCAATGTTCATACTTCATGTCCCAGGTATGATGACCTTAGTTTGACCTTAGGGTAGGTCATTTTGTATACATAATTCAAGCTAAATCTTTTTATATATATTTGGTCTGTTCTAAAACTAGTCCTGGACTTTATTCGACTAGTCCTAGCACTGCCACGACTAGTCCAAGAGATTCCAAGACTAGTCCTAAGTTTGTTGGAATTTTTTAAAAATTTCTGTTCGTCTACGACCAGTCCTGGACTCTGCTCGACCAGTCGTGTGAACAGTGTCGACTCATCCCACAACCAGTCCTAGTTCTACGACTCAAAGTCTAGCAACTAAACGGGAGGTCCTACGACCAATCGTAGACACCCTACGACTAGTTGTGAGTCGAGTTTATCCGATCATGCTAAAAATTTTAAAAATCCATTCTCCTACGACCAGTCATAGTATCCACTAGACCAGTCGAAGGTGCAATTTTTGTAGCTATAAATAGACGACGAATTTTAGAGTTTAATAGAGAAATTCAAGTAAAATCAAGGGATCACTTTGAGATAAGTTTGTGTTTATTTTAAGCTACATTGTGCACATTTAATATTCTCTTTTTGTTAGCTTCTGCATTTGATTTTGTTTCTACATTCTAATCTTATTTGAAAAGATGAATTGTTATATTCCTTCTTCTTGGAATCAAAATTAAATAGAGTTAAGCCCAACTGGTTTAATTTAAAATCAATTAGAACCTAGAACCATTTTAAAGTGAGTATTGGACATTGAACTTCTATATTCAACTTCTACTCCGATTGGTTCTTCCGAGCTACTTCAAAAAGGAGAAATTCATGTATTTTACATTATTATAATTTACATTCATTTTGGTTTATTTTGAGATTCGTTAAAAAAATCTCATTGTAGTGGTTATCTGAGGAGAGCTAGAAAACTTAGAACGTTGGTTTTTGGATTGTGTAAGCCCAAGTTAAAAAGACACAATTATGAAGATTTTGGGTGAACCTGTGAAAACCTATTTTGATAGTGAACGCTAATATCCACTATGTGAGGATATTAGGAGCGGAGTAGCTGTGTGGCTGTTTATTAATAGTTGGTGTACACACATGTGAACCACTATAATCCCTTGTGTTTTAAGGTTGTATGATTTATATTTCCTATCTTTGATTATTCATTTGTGGGATGTATATGTGGATGTGAATGTTGTAATCTTTTTATTTCAAGCATTGTGGGGAATGTTGTAATAGTTTAGAATTTACTTCTTGTTATTCCTTTATTTCTTTGAGATTTAATTTCTTTATTTATTTTATCAAGGTTGCCCTGCTATTTTTATGGTGTATGGTTATCCTTAGAACAATCAATATTTGAGATTATATTTTCCTCTTCAGTTTGAGTTCTTGATACAAAGACCTTTCTAGAAATAAGGTTGTCCTACCATAAACCCTTGATTTTTGGTGTAAGGTTATCCTTAGAACAACATCTGTATCAACCTCTCAAGACTTGGATTTTGAGGGTGCTTTTCAATTCTACATTGTGATTTGATTTATTCATTTGGTTGTATCTTATTTTTTAGTTCTGCTGTTAATTTTCTTAAATTTGGCATAGTCCTATTCACCCCCCCCCCCCCCCCCCCCCCCCCCCCCCCCCCTCCCAAGAGGACATATAGATTGGCCATTTCAAGTGATATCAGAGCCTAATAGCTCTTTTTAATTCTTTATTCTTGGATTTATTTCTTGAGCTAACGATCTAAGCTATATATAAGATGTCAAATTTTGATAGCCTATCAGTCACTCAACCTCTACCTTTCGATGGCACCAATTTTGCCTATTGGAAAGCCAGGATAAGGATCCTCCTTAAATCCATGGATGAAGGTGAGTGGCTAATCACAGTGAATGAATGGACCCCTCCTACCACTGAAGTAACTGGAATCGATGGTTCAAAAATAATGAGAGTAACTCATTATTTCTCATGGACCACACTTCAGAAAAGTGAAAGTAGTGCAAATGCTAAAGCACTAAATGCAATCACTTGTGCACTATCACCGGATGAATTCAAAAGAATTACATCCTGTGATTCTGTAAAGCAAGCATGGGATATTTTAAAAATGACACACGAGGGTACGTCAATTGTCAAAAAAATCTAAAGTCTAACTCCTCACAACCAAATTTGAAGAAATTCATAAGAAGGAAAATGAAATGTTTATGGACTTTTATACAAGATTAAATGACATTGTAAACTCTATGTGGGGTCTTGGTGATAAAATCCTAGAAAGTGTGTGCAAAGATACTACGTTCACTCCCTGAACTGTTCAACTCTAAGGTAACCGCGATCCAGGAACTTCATGATACGGACACTTCCTGAACTGTTCAACTTTCTGAAGCCTCTTCTGATTCAAAAGATTCTGAAACCGAGTCGGGTAATGAAGTGAAAGCCCTTATGATTTTGGTCAAATTCATATTTTTAGATAATGATTCAACAAGTGAAGAAAATCTGAACAATGAATGTGAGAATGAAGATGATCTTCAACATGATTACAATGCCTTATATAAGGAAAGTTGTAAAATTGATGTCAAACTTAAGCTTCAAAAAGAAAGATTTTCAAAGCTTAGAGAAAATTTTAAATTTCTCATTTTAGAAAAATCCCATATTTCAGACTTTTAAAAAATGCAAAAGTGATTTGGATTTCAAAAACTCTCAGATTGAAAGTTTGAAATCTAAGAATGAAAATCTTAAACTTGAAGTCTCTTCTCTCTTTTAAGTTTAAAGGATACATGGAAGTATGCCCAAAGAGATCCAAAGTTAGAAAAGCTTTTATCTGGATTAAGAAAATATGGCGATCAATCTGGTTTAGGCTACGAGAAAAATGTTCCTCTTAAACATAAGATTGCGTCTCCTAAGTTTGTGAAAGGTGAGACCTTGAACTCAAAAGGGAAAAGACAAATCAAGTTTTTTCTAAAACTACTTTTCAAAAACTGAAAAACATTTATAAATTTTAGAACCGAAACCCTTTAGCTGAGAAAATAGTTGATCTTCTTAAGGAGCTCTTAAAATCTAACTCAGTGGGTCACTCTAACTATAACTACAATCAAAAGAAGACTTACTATACTTCTAAACCCAAAACTATTATGAAATGGGTTCCTAAGATTACCTGCTTGGTTGCTCACACTGCTTTCAAAGCTACAAGCCATTCAAAGTGGTATCTAGATAGTGGATGCTCTAGGTATATGACAAGCGACAAGGCTTTATTCACCGATCTCAAAGATATGACTGATGAGTCAGTTGCATTTAGTGATGGCAGCAACTGTAAGATTATTGGTCAAGGTACGGTTCAACTCTATAACCTTCCCTTATTCAAGAATGTTTTATATGTTAAGGGATTAAAACATAACCTGTTAAGCATATCTTAAATATGCGATAACAATCATAGTGTGAAATTTTCCAATCAAGTTGTGAAATTATAAACAAAAAGGGATCTGTAATATTAACTGGTCGCAGAACTTCTGAAAACTGCTATATTGTAAGTAATGACAGCTCTTCTAGTCAAACGTGCTACATGGTCCATACCCACGAAACAGAATTATGGAATAAAAGCCTTGGACATGTACATTACCATAATTTATACAGTCTGAATAAAAAAGAACTAATAAGAGGTCTACCTAAATTACAAAAGTTAGACAAAATATGTGGTAAATGCCAAATAGGCAAGCAAATAAGGAGTTTTCATAAGAAGGTGAACTCTAATGCAACATCAAGACTACTCGAGCTTCTCCACATGGATCTTATTGGACCAACCAGGATGGAAAGTCGAGGTGGAAAAAAATACATCTTAGTAATCGTGGATGATTTTTCAAGATTCACTTGGGTCGCTTTCTTAAGGGATAAATTAGAAACCCTTGATAAAATGAAAAGGATTATCAGACGTATTCAATCTGAAAAAGGTTCTCAAGTCAGTAAGATCCGTAGTGATCATGGATCTGAGTTTGATAATAGCAGTTTTGAGAAATTCTGTAGCAATCAGAGAATATCGCATGAATTCTCTGCACCCAAGACACCATAAGAAAATGGAATTGTGAAAAGGAAAAATAGAGTGCTTCAAGAAATGGAGAACGTAATGTTGAATAGTATGAAGCTCCCTAGAAATCTTTGGATTGAAGCAGTGAATGCCGCTTGCTATATTATTAACCGAGTTTATACTTGTAAATCTAATAACAAAACGACTTATGAACTATGGTTTGATAAGAAGCCTACTGTCAAATACTTTCGAGTTTTTGGTAGCAAGTGCTATATTTTGCGTGATCATGAAAATCTGAAAAAGTTTGACACTAAGAGTGATGAAGGGATCTTCTTAGGATACTCTTTAAACAGTCGCGCATATCATGTATTGAACAATAGGACCGGTGTTATTCAAGAATCTATAAATTTGGTCATAGACAATCACTTGAATACACCTGCCCCAAATTCAGATAATGATGAAGTACTTTTAATTGATAAACCAGATACTTCATCAAATCAAACCGATTCTGAATTGAGGACTGTTAAAGATCATCCAACCACTCAGATTCTTAGAAACCCTCTCACTAGTGTATGCACTCGTAGACAACTTGAAGACATATGTAATTACGTATGTTTCACATCCCAGATAGAACCGATAAATGTAAAACAAGCTATTTTGACAAAAACTGGATAGTTTCTATGCAGGAAGAACTTAATCAATTTATTCGAAATGATGTCTAGTATCTTATTCCTAGACCTAAAGATAAACATATTACTGGAACAAAGTGAATATTCAAAAATAAGTCTGATGAAGTTAGTAATATAATTCAAAACAAGGCAAGACTAGTGGTATAAGGGTACACTCAAATTGAAGGTATGGATTATGATGAAACCTTTACACCAGTTACTTGCCTTGAATCAATTAAAATTTTTGTATCCATTGCATGTTTTAGAAAATTTAAAATTTATTAAATGGATGTAAAGAGTGCCTTCTTAAATGACGATTTACATGAAGAAGTATATGTCGAACAATCTACAGGGTTTAAGGACCCTAAGTTTATTGATCATGTATACCGTCTTAAAAAGGCTCTCTATGGTCTAAAACTAGCTCCCAGGGCATGGTACGAGAAATTGACTAAGTTTTTACTTAGTCATAATTTTTAGATGGGCAGTGTCGATAAGACACTCTGTAACACCCTGGTTCTCAAAACCTAAGGATAGTTGCTCGAGTACGAGAACCCGAGGGTTATGCTATGAAGTGGACTAACATACATCTAAATAGCAACAAATTCCATAACAGAGAGTAAGGCAACATTGCATAAACTAAGGATATCAAGAGTAACAACAAGGAAGCTTAATACATATAAATAGGAGAAAAATGAAATCCCACAATAGGGGAAATATTTTATTACAATTCAAGCAAGATACAAAATCTGAAATATAAAAGTAAGTAAATCCTTAATTATCAGTCGAGCTCCAACGGCTCAATTGTAATGGCATAGAGTTCTTCCTCGCCAACTCCACCACAGCCGTCCCTGGAATCCTATCATAGGGGTCTTCACTTATTCATCATACCTGCGTCTATTTGGTGCAGCCGCATGATGGGTGAGTGAAAACTCAATGAGAATTTCCCTCATAGATTCAACCATGACACATCATTCCAAAATGGGTTAAAAATTCATATATAATTCATGGGGCAATATAACTAACAATGTGTTTGCATGAATGTATGAATGTATGCTCAAGTCACAGATCTGGGGATGCACATTCAACTGTCAAAATAAAGGGTCGCCCATGGTAGTAGACTACCTGAAAAAGACCATATAGACCGCCTGCAGTAGATTAAGTACCTGGAAAAGGGCATGAAGGTGAGTACGCCCAAAGATGACCTCCTAGAAAAATACTTGGGGTATGCCTGAGGAGGTATAAAATTTTGAAAAAGCCTCATGTAAAGAAAGAGCGGCCTAAAGTGCACAAATGCACATGCCTAATGGTTAGACTTAGGTAATAGAACCATAACCAACCCAACAAAATGTGACTTACGAAGAAAACTCGAAAAAGCTCACATGTCATGCGTAAATATTATGCGCCATGACACTTATATACATTACTTTTGATAGAATAGGAAAGATCATCAACTTTAAAATAAGGAATATCCAACTATGCGTTCCATAATGATTTTCATAATTTCTTTACATACAAAGGAGGGCACACTAAGTATCATGTAAATTTCCAAGTGAGGTCACATCATTAACTAAGAGTCCATCCATAAGTACGCTACAAGTAAACAAATTCTCATTTTCCATATTGTAAGAACTATTCACAAGATTGTACCTATAAAATTAGAGATTTAAAAATATAGAAAATCATGAAGGTAATGTCTCACTACACAATTCTCAAATAATCTAGTATGAAAGCTTTCGTTTCTCATCACGTCTAATGGGGATATACACATAAGCAAATGATTATAAATGTGGCATGGAATTTTCACGATAATACCTCATGCACATAATTATAAGGAAACATGGCATTAAAATAATTTCTTCATAAAAGTAAAGAATACTAGGAATTAATATTTCTCTAAAATACTCTACATTAAAGGGTTAATCCACATGGAAATTAGTTAATGGAAGAAGTTATGGGGGATGCTCCTCACCTCAGGGTAATTTCTTTGATTTGTAATGTTCCTATGAAATGAGTGTGATGATCTGATTTGGACTAATTGAAGGAGAGTATTCTTTAGGCAATCAGCACCTGTTTGACACATTAGAAGATACTAGTGAGCCAGGACCGAGTTGACTCGGTTGGGCTTCTCAATTTTCATCTAATTGGGTAAGGCCTTAGGTAGTTTGCTTATTTCAAAACCCTATTGAAGGAATGATTGTTCCTCAAGAAGGGCTGTTGTAAGAGGTACATGAATAAGTCTTTCCAGGGTCGTATATGGAGTTGACTCAGTTGGAACTCCCCAGACCCGAATTAGTTGAGAGGGATTTGAGTCATGCTAAATGATGTGGTAGACGGATTGGGGTGAAACGATTCTCCGAATCTAATCAGGGTTTCATCCTGAAAGCAGGTTCAGTCGAGTCAGAAAAATACTGGCTCGATTGTGACTCAGTCTCAAGGACTTGGTTGGGATAGCGATCTGATTACCTGAATCGTGTGATGGCCAGGATTTTCTCACAGCTGACTGATTCTTCTTGATCTATGACAAAGGAAGTTGCTGATTCGAGCTGGAATAATAGAATCCATCATGAGTCGGTCTGGAAATCCTGCAACGTCCCTGAGTCAGCCAGGCGATGGGTTGAAATTGTCGAATATGGTAGGGGCTGTTCAAGGTAGAGGAATCTTCCTCCCTCACCCTAACTTTCTCCTTCTTCTCAGCAAACAGACGACCAGATCCGATTCTGGACCGACACTCGTTAGGACTGAGTTGAGTCGCTACTGGAACTCGTTCCTGTGGCTGGCTCCTTCTTTCACTCTCTCTCTCTCTCTCTATTGCTTTCCCCTTTCTTTCTTTAGGTTTTCCTTGGGAGATGCCCTAATTTCTGGGAATTTATAGCCTTACCTTTTCCAGACACTTCTACGGCTAATCACAAGGATTAGCATGGACTTAATAGAGGAAGCGTCGAGAAACCCATCATCAGTCATCTCTTAATCGACTGGGCATGTGCATTGGTCTCTGAAGTCGTTCCTGATGGACTTTAGGTGAGGTGGCCTACGTGATGAATGGCTTGGATCAGGGAAAATAACATCCACGTGGAATGCGCTGCCCATGGTCTGATCGGGGAAGATGATCCGCTGATCATGGCGGTTTCAGACTGGTCAGCTAATCTAATGATCGGGGTCATTAGGACGGTTAAGATTACACCTGAGATGCATGTGGGGTCCACTGTATGGTGACAGAGGGCTGGGAAACCAAGTACAGTTAGCTGAATGTAGGCAGTTTTGTGCTGATTCAACTAGTCACCAATATCTCATGATTTTCCCAATAAGTTATGAGATCTCCAGCAGCCCTAGATTGGACGCTCAAGATTTCCCAAAGGAAGCTTCCAGAAGGCTGAGAAACGGTTGGGATTCATCATTTCTAAAAGAGGAAAGATTCCCACTACTTTTCACCGGATAGGAAGTTGTTTTCGGAAATGGAATGTGTGATGTGGACTCAGGCTGATGGCGTGGATGAGCTCCGAGCGTTTGAGGCAAACGAATCTTCCAGCGAGGAATCGCTGATGTGGAACCGTCGACGAGAATCACTGTATTCGGCGAGTGAGTCGGCATTGCTCGACGGGGTGGATGATCGTGCACGTGAGCACAAATCACCATGTGTACAAGGGACATGGATAAGGTCGGTGGGCCCCATCAATCACGATGGACGGTTTAGATCATGGGGAAAGTCCCTGATGGTGGGATGGTTTCATCACAAAGGGAACCCGTCCGTTCAAACAGTTGTCGAGCGAGAACGGGAGAGATTTCTCTTCTTTTTGGTTTTGCTCGAGTCAACACCCAATTTGACCCAAATTCGGATCCAATGCACTTCATGTGCACAAAAGTTATGCACATGCATAATTCAGATGTGGGGTCCACATTTATGTTTTGTGGAATCCACACCAACCAATCAATTCTAAAGGTCCAACTAAGACATCTGGCCAAAGATCAAATAGATCTCTAAAGCTCAGGTGGGCCATACCAAGTGATCTTGTCGTACCTATTGATCATTAGCAATCTAACAGTCAGATTGTTAATCCATTTGATCATCAAATTTATAAAGGTCTATAAGCCTATTTAAGTGAACTTCTAACCATGTATTTAGTCATAAAAAGTTGGGATAAGGGTGGTCAAGTAGTGAGTTGTTAACTTAGGTGTTGTAAGCCTAATGATTGATGGGTTTGGTAAGTGGGGTTCCTTAGTTGGAAATCAGTGGTTAGATTACTAATAAGATGGTCTAATATGTATTTAAATTTTTAAATATTTTTGTTACAACATCTTTAATAATGTTATTATTATTATTAAATTCATTATTACTATATTTTTAATCATTGACTATTTATATTAAAATATGATGGTTCTATTATTAGGAGTTGTATTCTAGGCTTTTTCAAACTAATTTATCTATTTATTTATATATTATACTTATTTTATTTTATTTCGAATTAATGGTTGGATGTGACGATACGAATAACCTACATTATTAACCTTTTATTAGAAAAGTCTCAACCTACCACTTAGTTTCTTTTTGATCATTTAGATCTTCTCTTATTCTAGGGTAACGATCTGGTGACTTTAAAATTTGTTATTTGAGTGACTCACAAGACTTTGTAACTACTAAGATGAAGATCTATGTTAGATCTCCCAAATTAATAATCAGATGGAAAAATCTTTGGATGGAGATTACTCTCAACGGTCGATTTAGGCTATAGTGAAGGTAACTGTTCAAATAGTCTAGATTTGTATTTGTACTAAGTTTGGTTACAAGGTAGCACCCGAGTACTAGAAAGTACGGGGTGTTACACGCTCTTTGTTAAGAAACATAACGATGATATCTTAATGGTTCAGATTTATGTTGATGATATTATTTATGGATCAATTTGTACTAACATGACTATTGAGTTTGTAGATTTAATGAAATCTAAGTTCGAAATGAGCATGGTTAGGGAATTGAATTATTTCCTAGGGTTGCAAGTAAAACAACAACCTAATGAAATTTTCATTTCTCAGACCAAATATGCTCTGAACTTGATTAAAAGATTCAGATTTGAGAATGGTAAGAATTTTGATACTCCTATGAGTACAACTTTAAGACTCTCAAAGGATTCTACAGGTAAAGATGTGGATCCTAAATTGTATCATTGCATGATTGGCAGTTTACTTTATTTAACTGCCAGTAGACCTGATATTGCTTTTAGTATTGGTATTTGCGCAAGATATCAATCTAATCCTAAAGAGTTACATTTAACTGTTGTTAAGCGGATTATGCGATATGTCGCAAGTTCAGTTAATTTGGGTCTCTGGTATTCATATGATACTAGTGTTCAGTTGCAGGGTATGCTGATGCTGATTGGGCTAGAAATATCGATGATAAAAAACCAACTAGTGGTGGTTTTTTTTATATTGGAAATTGCTTAGTTTCTTGGTTTAGCAAGAAACAAAGTTCTATATCACTCTCTACTGCTGAGGCTGAATATAATGCAACTGAAAATGCATGTACTTGGCTTGTTTAAATGAAACGTATGTTAAGTGATTATGGAACTACACATGATTCAATGGCCTTACATTGTGATAATTCCAGTGCTATAAATATTTTTAAAAATTCTATCCAGCATTCACGTACTAAGTACATTGACATTAGGTATCATTATATTCTTGAATTAGTAGAAGAAAAAATAATATCTTTGGAATACATTTCAACAGAGACTTAACTTGCTGACATTTTTACTAAACTGCTCGACAAAAGTAAGTTTAATAAATTGAAATTTGATCTTGATATGTGCATTCAAAATTGATTATTCATGCATTTGTGTATCATAGTGTAGATATATTTACGTTTTTATGTGTTTAAATTCTAAATTTTTATGATTATTGCATGTTTTAGTCGGTACTTGACCAGTCGTGGGTGTACACGACCAATCCTGGTACGATCGGTCGTGGACAGGCCAAGACCGGTCGTGGAGCGCGTTGGGTGTTTTAATTTGGGGAAAATTTTCATCTTCCTCATTTCTAACTTCCTCTCCAACAAGCCAACGTCTGACCAGTCAAACCCACCGACCTGATCCTCAAGGTTAGTGCATTTTATTGGTTAATCTGTCAGATTCAAGTTCTATTCTCTGCTTTATTTACATTGGAGTGCTTAATTTTAAACTTTGTGGAGATTTTAGAGTTTTTTTCTACATTTTCTGATCTAAGAAAACCCATCTCTACTTGGTGTTTTCTTGTTCCTTTGTATTTCTTTGTGAAAATGGATGCTAGATGGAAAAAGAAAATAGCCCATAGTCCATCATCCTCTAGATTAGCTCCAATAACTCAGCTTCATCGTTGTTCACCCAAAAATGATCCCGCTTATGTACGGGATTTGCGTTTGCGCAATGTTATTATTGAAAAGCTGATGATCTTAACCACATTGCTCCATTTGGTATCTTTCCTTTCCTCCAAGCTGTAGGTTGGGATAACATCTTACATTGGGGAGGGCCTACATACCAATCTATTGCACAATCTATGTTCGCATGTATATCGGATTTTTCTACTAAAAATTTAACATTTAAATTAGATGCTAGGGAAGGCCCTTTTAACGAAGATCGTCATTTAATATCTGGCCTTATGAAAATACCTGTTAATGATGAGGGTTTCCCCATTCATATTCTAACTAAAAAACCCTCAGAAACAGAAAAATGACAACTTACCATTGCATTATGTAATATGAATGTGCGATGGACTCATAAAGGGAATGCTCTCCCTTCAAGGTATTTGTTACCCAGATACAGAATCCTCCATAAAATCTTTACTTTAAATCTGTATCTGCGGTCTGGTAATAAAATAGAATTGACTTCATTTATGGTTCGTGTTTTTCACTTAGTTATTTCTGGTTCTAAACTTTGTCTTCCATCTTTAATTTGTCATTCCATCATTCAGTTTCATCTCCATCCAGGTCATAGTGACATACTATTTGCCTATCTCATGACTTTGTTGGCTTCATATATGTTGGTCGTTATGCCTGTTGGAGAGGCTCCTATCCATAATCTGATTTTTAACAACTCAAATATAGACAAAATGAAGTTGGAATTGGCTCCTGGCCAAGTGGATGGTGGTGATGGAGCTGGAGTTGGGAATGAAGAAGAAGCTGATGATCTTCCTCCTGATGACATAAACATGGATGATATTTTTGATGAAATTGAATCTGATTCTACTAATGATCCTGATTATGAACCATATGAGTTTGATGCGCGTCTGCGTGCACTTGAGGAGAAAGTAGAAAACATGAATGTTGCCCATGATTTACAGTTCAAATATATGCGCAAGTATCTTAGGCGCTTAAACAAGGGCATACATCAACTTGATCCTACCATACATGCTCCATCTTCAGGTTCTGATTGAGTAGTTTTCTCTTTGGTCTGTAATCACTTTAAGTTTACTTTTGATGAATTATGAACTTTAAATGGTTTACTGACTTTGGTTTGAACTTTTGAACTCCTTGATTACTCCTGTTTCTTTTCTAATATTTTCTTCTTCCTTTATCAAATTGTGCCAAAAAGGAGGAGAAATTTATGTGATACTCAGGGGGAGGAGTAGTGGGAGTGATTCAGGGGGAGTAGTGCAGCTTGTGTTTGTGTATGACAAACTAGTGCATGATTCTTTAACCAGGTTGTTTCTGATTTCCTTTTATAACCTGTGCATAATTCTTTATATTCATATTGGTGTTATATTATTATTGAGTGTTTTCTCACAAATTTGACAAAGGGGGAGATTGTAAGTGTTATGCTCCTTTGGTTGTCAAATTATCAAATTTTGTGTGCCAAAACCTCTATCTGTGTCTTGTGTTTGTATGGTGATATATATGTGCTCAAGACATTGCATCACAATGCTTCAAGTCAAGTATGGTGATCGACTTCAAGTAGGAAATGCAAGGTCATGTATTTTGTCCACTTTTGTAAGCATCAATGTTCAGAGCTACATCGATAAGAAGAGTGTTTGTTCAAGACTCAAGTGTCTCTCAAGATGAAGTTTAATCCCAAGCTATAGAAGATCTCAAGATCAAGCTACATCAAATTAAGATCTCAAGCTTCATAAGGTTTAAAGGTCAACCGTCATCTAAAAGAATGAAGTTTCAATGTTCATACTTCATGTCCCAGGTATGAATGACCTTAGTTTGACCTTAGCGTAGGTCATTTTGTATACATAATTCAAGATGCATCTTTTTATATATATTTGGTCTATTCTAAGACTAGTCCTAGACTTTGTTCGACTAGTCCTAGCACTGCCCCGACCACTCCAAGAGATTCTAAGACCAGTCCTAAGTTTGTTGGAATTTTTCAAAAAATTTTATTCGTCTACGACCAGTCCTGGACTCTGCTTGACCGGTCATGTGAACAGTGTCAACTCATCCCATGACAAGTCCTGGTTCTATGATTCAAAGTTCAACAACTAAACTGGAGGTCCTATGACCAGTCGTGAGTCAGGTTTATCCGATCGCACTAAAAATTTTAAAAATTCGTTCTCCTACGACCAGTAATAATATCCACTAAACCAATCGAAGGTGTGATTTCTGCAGCTATAAATAGACGATGACTTTCAAAGTTTAATAGAGAAATTTAAATAAAATCATGGGATCACTTTGAGATAAGTTTGTGTTTATTTTAAGCTACATTGTGCACATTTAATATTCTCTTTTTGTTAGCTTTTGCATTTGATTTTGTTTCTACATTCCAATCTTATTTGAAAAGATGAATTGTTGCATTCCTTCTTCTTGGAATCAAAATCAAATAGAGCTAAGCCCAACTGGTTTAATTTAAAATCAATTAGAACCTAGAACCATTTTAAAATGAGTATTGGACATTGAACTTCAATATTCAACTTCTACTCCGATTGGTTCTTCCGGGCTACTTTAAAAAGAAAAAATCCAGGTATTTTACATTATGGTAATTTACATTCATTTTGGTTTATTTTGAGATTTGTTAGAAAAATCTCATTATGGTGGTTATCTAAGGAGAGCTAGAAAACTCAGAAAGTGAGTTTTTGGGTTGTGTAAGCCCAAGTTAAAAAGACACAATTGTGAAGGTTTTGGGTGAACCTGTGAAAACCTATTTTGATAGTGAATGCTAATATCCATTGTGTGAGGCTATTAGGAGTGGAGTAGCTTTGTGGCTGTTTATTAACAATTGGTGTACACATAGGTGAACCACTATAATCCCTTGTATTTTGAGGTTATATGATTTATATTTCCTATCTTTGGTTATTCATTTGTGGGATGTATATGTGGATGTGAATATTGTAATCTTTTTATTTCAAGCATTGTGGGGAATGTTATAATAGTTTAGAATTTACTTATTGTTATTCCTTTATTTCTTTGAGATTCAATTTCTTTATTTGTTCTAGCAAGGTTGCCCTGCCATTTTTATAGTGTATGGTTGTCCTTAGAATAATCAATATTTGAGATTACATTTTTCTCTTCGGTTTGAGTTCTTGATACAAAGACCTTTCTAGAAATAAGGTTGTCCTACCATAAACCCTTGGGTTTTGGTGTAAGGTTGTCCTTAGAACAACATTTGTATCAACCTCTCAAGACTTAAATTTTGAGGGTGCTTTTCAATTCTGCATTATGGTTTGATTTATTCATTTGGTTGCATCTTATTTTTTAGTTCCGCTGTTAATTTTCTTAAATTTGGCATAGTCCTATTCAACCCCCCCCCCCCCCCCCCCCCCCCCAGGACATATAGCTTGGCCATTTCAGATCTTCACTTTAATTCCTATCTTCTGGTAACATCTTTTCTCTCTCTCTAATTAATTTCATAATTGTTGTAGGACTTAGGTTTAGAATTAGGGTTTTGTATGGTTCATGCCCAAGTGGGTAAGAGACCATACATTAAGACTTTTGTGTGAAGGAGGTTTAGTTGATGGGCTCGAAATCCATCAGCGATTTTGAAAACATCTAAATACTCTTGAAACACCATCTAGAACTATGGCCAAAGCTGAACTAAACTTTGATGAAAATTTGATGCAGAACACACTACCAGTTAAAACAGTGTGTGATGAGAATGATGTACACCGAGTTCCACCGATTTGAACCTTACGAGATTATTTTCAACTAGTAAGAACAAGTACACATTCCTTCATGATTTTTCCAACCAATGTATGAAATGTGGACTTCAAACCTGGGGTGATCCAATTACTCCCTAAATTTTATAGACTTGATTTAGAAAGTCCATATTTGTACATAAAAGAATTTGAAGAGATTATCATAACCATGCACTTTATACTGAAATTGTGGAAAATATATTCTCAACTGCAAAAGATATTGAAATCTTGATTTTAACTAAGTTGTAGGACAACCTTCACCTAAAACTTTATGCAAAACAATATTATTTTACGATGTCCTTAAAACCAATCTTTCAAAATAATAAAAGCAGAAAATAAGATAAACAATCACCACAATACATAAAGAATTATAAGGGTTCGATGTTTAACATACACCTACTCCACTCCCAAATATACTACTCCACGTAATTTAGCTTTCTACTAGTCTCAAGGTTTTCACAGGATCACCTCAACAACCTCTTATAGTTCTTGTGATTTTCATAGGCTTAGCACAATAAAACCTCAAGTGATTTTCATGGGCTAACCACTATACAACCCAATGAAATATCCGAGCAATCTCAACATGGCCAAAATGAAATAATAAACTAAAATCAAGTACTTATCTTCTTGAAAATGAATGCATCGATGCAAAGATACAAATGAAGCTTTGTAGATGCTTCAATCAATGTAACGATCTTCTTTTTTTTAATAATGATGAATAAATGTATGCTCAACCAAAAAGGATTTGGGGATATATATAATTTCTCAAATAATAAAACCATAAAGGCTACATATTCAATTCTCTAATCTCAAGTTGAGTATTTCTTACTCTCTAATTGAATTTAAATCTACTTGAGAAAAGGAATTGAATAAGCTATAAATAAATTAAGAATTAACACACGGCTAATTTGGAAATGACCAAAATTTCTCTCTTTGCTTGAGGAATAATTATCTAACTTTTTCATGTTTTAAACAATGAGAAAATGTTTCTATTTATAGCCAAAGGTTTTGGTCTTTCAGTTAGCCTAAGATTTTATTCGGCTGGCCAAATTTTCATGATATTGTTCCAATGGCTATCAGATTTCGTAGAAATTCGGCTGACCTGAGCAAAAATTTGGCTGGCTAGAGCAGCCTTCGGCAAGCCGAATATAGAGTTTAGTTGGCCAAATTTCATTAAAATCTGAAATAATGCATTGCTGTAAACTTGACCAAGGTCACCCTTGGACAAACTCGAGCTAAGTTCGGTTGGCCGAACCCAGGGTCGGGCTAGCTGAACTTGTAACTGAATTTCCAATTGAAGTTGCTGGAAACTTGACCTAGGTTGATATCACGCCGACCCTAGTTAAGTTTGGTTGGCAAAACCTAGGGTCTGGTTGGCCAGACATCATCAAACTTTCAAGTAAATTTTTCACAATTTAGAGTTTTAAAAGCCATGATCAAGTACTCTATCATATGGCCTTTTTTAAGGTCATTTTACATGTAGGTTGTCATACACTTGATCTTTCACTTAAAACCTTTCCAAACCTTCTATACTTGAGATGTTGAGTCATGCTCTTGAAGTGTCCTAAAGGACTGAAGTGTGTTGAAAATATATACTGTATCTTGTCTAGGAAATTTGAAAACTACATGTGTGCTTAGGATACTAGCACTTACAGTTCACCGTAGGAAGAATAAACGACTTCTGAGTGGATGGGATCACATATGAGAGAATGATGAAAATATTCATATATCCACATTTGGAGAAGCCACAACAGTCCTCATCTAAGAAATAAACCTTTGGTGGTAACTTCGTAAATACTCTTGTACAGGTGGCTGAGTACAAAAGGTGTTAGGGCAAGTTTTTGACCTTTATCAAGTGCCTCGGCCAGAACTTATTCATTTGTGACTTGTAAAGCATTCACGCAGAGTAGATGATGGCATATCCAGAGTAGAAGAAATTCCATATGTTCCTTATAATCGACCGGTTTGCTGCATTTACAGTAAGCCAACAAAAAGTGCAAATAGACTTTACTGGCTTTATTCAAGAAATGTTTGGTTTCTTTCTATGTGAAACATGGGTAGACAACTTCACCAAAAGGAAAAAAGTTGAGTTAAAGCCATGATGTCGAAGATGATTAAGCTCATAGGGCCTCAACCTAAGAAGAATGTGTTAGTAGAAGAGCTCCAAAATGCTGAAGCTGCAACGAGAATAGTTGGATTTAAAGGATAGTAATAGATGAAAAAATTGATACATTCATAGATGCCCAATTCTCTCCATGTTACCTGATATTGAGAAGAGACACAGGCAAACCAAGTATCCCATTCTGGAAGAGGTCTTGACCATGATCGAGTGTTCTTTAGAGCACTAGAAGGATCAGGCATGTTTTCAGATTGAATTATCAAATTTTCACCAAGACAGATGGGAAACAAGGTATGCATCATACTGATTTCATCAACGCCTATTGTTGGAGAGAATGCTGAACCCATACAGTAATGATCTCTAATAGGCAATTTGAAGACTACTTTGTTAGTGCATTTTCCAGAGAGAACATCCATCACTATGATGAGATCGTCTTGCTGGAATGATGGAGGAGAAAACAAGGAGGTAGCCATTGATTGAGGAAAGGGTTGAAGTTTGAAGCTACTTTGAGAAAGAAGGAGAGCCTAAGAATGAAAAAGTATTGAAACAACGCTTATATTGACTGAGGCAAGGAAGCATTAATGAGGGCATCATTGATTTTGTTGGAAACGATGCAAAGGGCACATGTTGTCACAAGGTTTAATGTTGGTTTCGGAAAAAGGGTGGTTATCCATGATGTGTTACGATGAATTGGCTGAGCGCAGTTATTGGCTTGATGCCACATGTGAATAATAAATACTGCATTAATGGGGGGTTTTACATCGCTTTCACCTTTTTTCAAAGGTAAAGCAACATGGGCGAAATGTCCATCGCCATAGTCACCATTCCTCATGAGAACCAATCAGAGCGAGTTACGTGTGATCTATATGGATTCGCATGGGGTTTTTGAAGATATGCAGCGATGTACGGAGATAATTTCTTAATAACATAGCTAGAAGACATCGAGTGATGCCAGAGATGGTCGATTGTGAATGAGCAGTTATGGGATAGGTGCCAAGGAAGTCCTTGGAAGGTTATGTAGTGCTGAACAGTTATAACAACCATTAGAACATGGGAATGATCAAACTGGTTGGGTTAATGTTATAAATAGCAAAGGAGTTAAGCAAGAAGAATAAATCTCATACCAACCAAATCAAACCAAACATTATTTTTGAATTATCCTTTCAATTACCAGACCTTTTTACATTCCTTAGTGTACTCTTTTACTTCTTGCTTAGTAAATTACATTTCTTAGTGTAATCCTTTAATTTCAACTTCTTGTTTATGTTGATGTAGTTTTCCAGTCGACCCTCCTTGGTTAACCCCTGAGAACCTGTAAAGATGGAAGTGAGACATAAAGAAGACCTTGGCTAGTATAGGGGACCTTCCGATGCCTAAGTCAGGATCTTAGGTCTTTTTAAAGGAGATGATCTTTTGGAAAAGAGTCACTAGTTGTATTTTGTGATAGAATATGTGTACCTTACATTGGCTAGAAGTACCCCTATTTATATGAGAGGGAAGATCAAACCGAAGGGAGTCTTTCTCATTTATGATTCCTAATGTGTTGGAGATCTTCCCGCACAGGTTTCCAAATCCACCAGGGATCTTTCTGAGATTATGGTTGTTCGAGATCCTCGGGATCTGATTTTATCTCTCGAAGATCTTGGGAGAGATCTTCAGGTCGTTGGAGGGATTCTCGGACTGTTGGTAGAGGTGTTAGATTCAGTAGAAGTAAATAATGCTGAGCCTTTAGGCATTTATCTTGTCGAAGGTTATGTTGACCTATGGCTGAGCTATGTCCAACTTATGGTCAGGTTGACCTATAGTCAACGTATGACCAAGCTATATCCGACCTATGGTTTAGGTCAACATATAGCCGACCTATAACTAACGTATGATTATGCTGACCTATTCAATAGGTCAACCTTTTGAGTAGACTTACAGTTGTATCTTATTTGAGTGGACTTACAGTTGTATCGACCTACTTAAAGGTCGAATTTTCTTTGCCAGTAGACGCCTCTTAAGAGGTTTACCCTATTGGGTCCATGCTAGTTTGTAGAGTTGGTCTGTTCCATAAGTTGTTTTATTCCCCCCCAACAGTAAGCCCCCTACTTTCGAGTCGATCTACGGAGGCTCAGGAAGTAACCTTAAATGTAGCTTAGGTCAGGTTATGTTATCATACATGTCAGGTATGGCGGCTAGCACAGGAGTCGAGGCATGTCAGTAATCATGTACGGGGTAGTCGAGGTGGCGTTTCGTGGCTCGATGTCCCTTGGTCTACCAGGTTGCCATATCAATGTAGACCAATGAGAATATGACACGTGGCTAATTCTCGATATTAAGGTTGAGTGACGCATGAGGTCGCGCCACGTGTCGAGACGAGGTAGTTGAGAGGGCGTCGTACAGAACCCGCATTGATGGGCACACTCGAGCGTTGCCACATGGCTCGCCTATATAAGGAAAGCCCTAATGCATTTTGGATGCCCATTTGCATTTTTTCCCCTTCCAGTCATCTTCCTTAACCTACAAAGGCAATTTTCAGTGGCTGTGCTTTCCAGTGATAGGGCGCGATTCCTTCCCCGGTGAGCTCTATTCTTCACTCACCCCCACCTTTCTTTTTCCTTCCTTTGTTAGCAACTCTCAACATTGATAAAATCCACCATATTTGACTCTTTGAGCTCATGAGAGGGGGCTTCCGGTGGTGATAATGGGGCGAGTAGCCTTCGAACCATGTTGAACCCACCATCGTTGTTGGTGATGATGGTTAATGCCAATTTCCGGACATCGCAGTCATCAAAGGCGATAGAGAGGTCCCCGACAAAGAGGCCGGTTAGGGTGGACCGTGGCCTGCCTGGTGATGAGGATCCGAGGAGTCCTCTAGTGCGGAGGGTCTGAGAGGTCCTGTGCCCTTGACCCTTACTGAGGCGGAATTAGCTCAGATTACACTAGAGTATCACATTCTTGAGTCCGTAATCCTTCGAATTCCCTCGCCAGATGAGCTTTCTGATTGTCCTCTAGAGGGAACAGTTGCCATTTTTTAAGTCGAACTTCAATGCGGCCTTAGGCTCCCTCTGCAAGGTCTAGTAAGACAGGTACTTGCTTACTTGAACTTGGCTCTGGAACAAATGATCCCCAACGGATGGAGGGATTTGATCGACTATACGGTCTTATGGTCTGAGTTAGAGCAGCCCAAGCTCACCGTCGAGGAGTTCCTCCATCTATGCTAATTGAAGTTGGCTCCGGAACGAATGATCCCCAATGGATGGAGGGCTTTGATCGACTATGCGGTCTTATGGTCTGAGTTAGAGCAGCCTAAGCTCACCGTCGAGGAGTTCCTCCATCTATACCAATTGAAGTTGAACAGGTTTCACCCTGGCTGGTATTACCTCTTTGCTTGGTGGGGGAAGCCTCATCACTAACCCTCCCCCCCCCCCCCCCCCAATTGTCCAATAAGAATTAGAGGGATAAGTGGTTTTGGGCCTTTGGATGTTGGGAAGTGGCCGACCTATCCTTAGATAAGCACTTAGTCCCCACAGCATTTACCAAGCTGGGTCAGTGTTCCTCAGACTTAGCTATCCTTAAGCTCTTCCTTGGTTGGTCAGTTTTCAAGTTTTCTTGACTTGTTTGCATATGTTTTCTATCGCAGTTATTCCCAAGCACCCTTCCCTGCTAGACGCCGAATCTCTCGCTCGGATCAGGGAAGCAAAAGAACTAGGGAAGGAGGAACGATCTTGGAGAGTATTTCTCCATCCTGAACTGTTGCTTAAGTCGAGCTTAGACCTCGACCTCACCGATAAGAGCTTTGGTAAGAACCCTGGCCAAGCTTTAGGACTTAGAAAAATGTCATGGTATTCCATAATTAATTTTCTTCGTGTTGTGATGCAAAAATGCTTAAAGCTCACCCTTTGCTAAGGCCCACCTCCAAGCTTTAGGTGCCTTCCCTGGAGCAAGTAGCAGCACCAAAAAGGAAGAAGGAAAAGACCTCCTCAAAAGGTAAGGGGAAGGTCGACCCCTTTTTCCCCGGTGTTGTGGAGGTCGAAAACAGGAAAGTGGTTGTGGAGCCTATCCCTGATGTTGTTGCTGTAACGGTCGAGACGGCCGTTCGAGAAGAGGCTTCTCCTGCTAAGGCCTAGGGATTTGTTGAGCCTTCTACTAATGCTTGGTCTATGGAGACTGAAGGGAGTGGCCGCCCTTCAGCTGGCCCTTCAGGAGTCCAAGAGAAGGAAGGTCGGGGCCTTCGCCAAGCTATTAAGGAGATCCTTCCATGGATGAATCGACACGTGTCCAGGGAAAAATTCCTTGGCTTGTTGGACTCTCCCGCAAACTCAGTACTCATGTTTGTGGCAACGAGCCTTCTTGGGGTGAGTGTATTTCCATAAGTAGTTCATTTTTCTCCCTGATCATTCGAATTTACTCATTCTTTCTTTTCCTTGGCAAATCACTCCTTGTATGCTGAAAGTGCATCATGAGATCACTCAGCTACAAGGGAAAATGTGTGAGACTGATCAAAAGCTTGAATAAAAGGAATCTGATGTCGCACAATCCCAGGCCCGTGCTTCTTCTCTAGAGGCTAAGTTGGAGGCCACAAAGAAGCTTCTTGCAGAGGCTTCCGATAAGTCGGCTCGGCGGGAGGCTGAGCTAGAGGCAAAGCTCGAGGGTGCAGGGGCAAAGCTTGGAGAGACCGAAGTGAAGCTCCAGAAGATCAAGGCAGAAACTTGAGCAGCTATTGCATGCATGGATAACAAAAATTCTTTGTACCGACTAGGTTTTTAGAAGTGTGTTGAGACAATGAAGGAGGCCTTTCCAGAGTTAGACCTCTCTAGCTTTGATGATACTGAGTCAGGCTTCAACACAGCCCCCCGAGGCTTAAAGACCAACTTCTCTCTCTCTCTTTTTTATAATGTAGATCGATGTAAACATGCCCTTTGGGGCTTTATCAATGGAATTTTGCCCCTTTTTTGAGATAATGTGTTCATTCACAGATTCTTTTAAGTTAGGTAGATCGCGCACAATAGTCAAGGCGGATCTGGTAGATAGATAGTACATGGGTTAGATCTTGCGGTTAGGTCGACTATAGGTCGGATCTTATAGATAGGTTGGACGTAGGTCGAATCCTATAGATTGGACCTTGGTCGAACCCAGTAGACACAGTGGACCCAATAGGAATCATGCTACAATAAATCTTTATTAGTTCTATCTTGAGGCTGATTAGCATACAATAAACTTCGCGTCGATCTACTAAAGATGATAGATCTTAGGATGTTCAGCATTCCAGGGATGAGGCAAGAGTTAACCATCCAAATCTTCCAATCCGTATGAGCTAAATCGACTTATACTTATTACTAGGTAGGGTCCTACCCATTTCAGGCCCAAAGTTCTCAATCTTGGTTCCTTGGTATTTTGGAAGGTGAAAAAGGGTGAGCTCTCAGTCCTAGAGAGGGGGGGGGTGAATAGGACTATGTCAAATAAAAAATAAAAGAAGAATATAAATGCAGATAGCTAAAATAAATAGCAACCTCAAATGCACTAGTCTTGAGAGGTTGCTACAAACTTCGTTCAAAGGACAACCTTACACCAAAAACCAAGGTTTATGGTACGACAACTTGATGTCTTGAAATTAGTAAGGATTTTTTTAAAAAAAACTCAAACTAATATAAAGGATAAATGAAATAAATCTAGCCATTACAACATTCACCACATGAACATGAAAATAAAATACAACATTCACCACATCACATACATCATCATCATCATCATCCAAACTTTGAGAATTATAGTGGTTCGGTGTGTACACCAACTGTTCTCAAACAGCCACACCTACTCCACTCCCAATATCCACTACCCACGGGATATTGGCTTTCGTTATGAAAGAAGGTTTTCCATTGTTCACCTTAAAACCTTTACAATTGTGTTTTCAATGGGCTACCACAATTAAAAACCCCACACATCGAGATTTTCTGGATATCTCAGTCAAAACCATAAAAGAGATTTTCTGGTAATCTCACAAACCAAAATACAATAATTAAAATGATAATACTTATCTGAAGATTCTTCTTCTTCTATGTAGCCCGGTAGAACTGCCTTTTTGAAGATGTAGAAGTTCAATGTTTAATCTCACAAATGACGGGGTTCTAGGTCTAAATAAATTTTAATTTAAATCTAACATTGGGCTATTTTAATTCAATTTCTTAGATCTCAAAAGGGTAAAACAAAATTCCCTTTTTAACAAGTAAAATTGAATAGCAAGAGATCAAGAAATTTAAAATAAAAAAGCTATAAAAGAATCTTAAATTACCATACAATAGCTTCACAACAGCGGGGACTTAGTTCTCAGAGATGAGGCTTGAATTAGCTTGGAAGAAGTATGAAACGCTGAGAAAAGTGCTTTATTTATAGGGTGAAAATCGGTTCGCTTGACTGGTTTAAGGACTGCCATGATTAGTCCTAGCAATAACCAATTTTTAAAAAATCTGGCGCGATTGGATAAACTCGACAATCGACAAGTCGAGTGGTCTTCTTGACTGGTCAAGTGGGGCTCAAAAACCTTGCTGGACTTTGAGTCGAGCCAGTTTCCATGACCGGTCGAGCAGGGTGGTCAACTGGTCAAAGACCTATCAGACTTATCTGAAAATTTGAGTTAAGTCGAGCTAGTGCTTGGACTAGTCAAAGTATGACTAGGGTAGTCAAAGAAAAATCTAAAATAAGTACAATGACCCAAATTCAATGTGCAATATGAATGACCTAACCCTAAGGTCTTTTCAGGGTCACATATACCTTAAATGTGAGTATTGAACTTGTAAACTTCAGTCGTTTTGGTAGATAGTATTCTTGAAGTACTTGAAGCTTGATCTTGTACTCTTTGGAACTTGAAACTTGTGCACTTGAACTTGGGCTTATATACTTGAACTTGATCATATAATGCATTTGGACTTAAATTAGTATTTTGAAGTCGCACTTGCACTCGGTCTTGTGTATGAACTTAATCTTGTATTTGTAGTTGAACATGCACTTTCATTTAAAGTTGTAGTAGCATTTGATGTTGATGTAGATGACTTGAAACTCATCTTCGTATGAAGGTGAACTTTCCATCTATTGAAGTTGAAGGTGAACTTTCCATCTATCAAATAAGTGAATCACTCCAAATTGGTTTGTCACTACAAAATTTGACAATACAGGGTGCTAGATCTAAACCATAGTACTCACAATCTCCCCCTTTGTCAAATTTGTGACAAAACTAACTTAGAAGATCAACCTATTCACAAGTTCATAAACAAATCGAACTTTTAAAAATCTCCCCCTCAATCTACTCCCCCTCAAGTTGAGCTTGGTGACTTTTAGAAACCTGTATTAACAAATACATACCCAAATACACACACACACACACACACACACACACACACACACACACACACACGCACACACACATACATGCATCTCTCTACATCATTCACCAAAACACAACCACCATTCTACATAAATTCTCCCCATTTTTGTCATAATATGACAAAAGAAGAAATATACAATAAAGCATAAACAAGATAGGGATTATGACATATGAAAAGAGTAGTAGAAAGAGAATAAAAAGTTAAAAGATTAAACCATAATAAAGGAAAGAGTCAAAATCAAATAGTTATACATGTCCAAATAGCAAATAGTCAATGAGTAAAAGTATAGAGTTAATACATATCCAAAATCAAATATCAAGTAAACTAGTCAAAGCCAAATGAAGAGGGAGGTGGAATGGACAGATCAATTTGGTGCAATCCCTTTGTAATGCGTCGAAAATACTTACGCATATATTTCATTTGATTATCTTGGGATATTTTTAATCCATCCACCTTCTCTTCTAAAGCGCGAATGCGCTCATCAAATCCAGAAGACTGAAAATCAGGATCAACCTCTACATCATCTATTTCCAATTCATTAAAGATATCATCCATGTTGGCATCAGTTGGTAGTGCATCTTCCTCTCCAACTTTTTCCCCAACTTTCTCAACAACCCCATCCCTTTGACCAGGAGCTAGCCTCAAATTCATTTTATTTATATTTGAATTATTGAATGGAAGATGCAAAATAGGAGCTTCTCTAGGTGGCATGCTCACAAGGCAATGTAAAGCTAGGGTGGTCATCAAATAGGAAAAAGGGATAAAGTTATGGTCGGGGTGAAGATGAAATTATATAATGAAATAACATATCAAAGAAGGAAGACATACATGGACACCAGACACAATAAAATGAATGAAACGAACCATAAATGATGTAAGTTCATTTTTGTTTCCGAATCGAGGATAGACATTAGAAATAAAAATACGATGCAACACTATGTATGGGCAACATTTGGTTGGCCCGGAGCGCATTACCTGAACTCTATTCTGAGTCCATGTTACACAATTTTCAGGTTACAGAATATTTTTCCAACTCATTCAACTTTTCAACTAGGGTCGGAATTGGAATGTCATCATCATTCACATTGATATCCATTAAACCCGAAAATGAGCCTTCTCCAAATATGATTGTGAAGGTCAAATCCTAAAGTAAAATATCACCATTGCAAGCGTACATCCCTTACGCAATAGAGCGGTATGTGGGTCCACCCCAATTCAAAATGTTGTCCCATCCTACAGCAAGGAGGGGGATAATATGAAATTGTGCAAGGTGATTCGCATTGACAGTGCGCCCAACTATAACATCTCGGTGATGAAGATCCTGCACATATTTGGGGTCCTCTTTGGGTGGTTGAAGAGTTCACACCCTAATAGGTGTGGAAAGAGAAGAGGATGCTCTAGAAGGTTTCCTCTTCGTTCTTCCTTCCATTGCAAGGATCAACAAAGAAATGCAATAAAGAAATCAAGGGTTTCAAACCCAACAGATTTTATGAAAATACACCTTAGAAATCACTAGAAAAGATGAAATAAATGCAAGAATCCAACAATGTGAGACTCAAGGAACCCAAATATGAAAGGAAATTGAAAATGGACCACTTACCAAGTAGTAATCGAAGGTGGGTTCAACCAATCGGAAAAGGGGCAAGTGAGGAAGATGAAAGAAATGGAGAAAAAATGTATTTTTTTCACACTTAAAGGCCCTCCAACCGCGCTCCTCAGCTGGTCGAGTACATACTCGACCTGTTGAGCCACGACTAGCCAAGTATGTGCTCGACTGGTCGTGCAAGCACCAAAAAAATGCATATATATTAATTCCAAATAATTTGCATAAAAATATACAAAAATAAAGCATGCAAACATGATATACTCAGTTCGAATTACGCATACCCATATCCATTTTTAACTCAGAAAACCTATTTCTATCAAGTGGTTTAGTAAATATGTCCGCAAGCTATTTTTTAATTTGTACATATTCTAATGTAATGATTTTATCTTCCACTAATTCCTGAATGTAATGATACCTAATGTCAATATGTTTGGTATGTGAATGCTGGATGAGATTCTTAGAAATATTAATTATGCTAAAATTATTACAATATAGTATCATAGTATCTTGCATAATACCATAGTTATTGAGCATTCTTTTCATCCATACCAACTGGGTACAAGCATTTCTGACTGTGATATATTCAGCCTCAGTTGTGGATAGAGATATAGAACTTTGTTTCTTGTTGTGCCATGAAACCAAACAGTTCCCAACATAAAAACATCCACCACTGGTATACTTTCTATCATCTATATTCCTAGCCCAGTTAGTATCCGAATATCCAACTAATTGAACATTAATATCATGCGGATACCATAGGCCTAGATTAGTTGTACTTGCGACATATCTAATACTTCTCTTGACAATAATAAGGTGAGATTCCTTAGGATCTGATTGATATCTAGCACAAATGCCTACACTAAATGTTATATCAGGTCAGCTCGCAGTTAAGTATAATAAACTACCAATCATACTGTGATATAACCGAGGATCTACACTTTTACTTGTTGCATCCTTAGAAAGCTTAAGAGTTGTACTCATACGAGTTTTGAAATTTTTGTTATTCTCATATCCAAATTTCTTAACTAGATTTAGAGCATACTTAGTTTGAGAAATGAAAATACCATCATCAAGTTGTTTAACTTGTAAACCTAGAAAGTAATTCAATTCTCCCATCATGCTCATTTTGAACTTGGATTTCATCAACTCTGCAAAATCAATATACATATTAGAACATGTAGAACTATAGATAATATCATCAACGCAGATCTGTACTATAAGTATGTGTTCATTATGTTTCTTAACAAAAAGAGTTTTATCAATACTCCCCATAACAAAATTATAATTTAGTAAGAACTTAGTTAATTTCTCATACCATGCCCGGGGAGCTTGTTTCAAACCATAAAGTGCCTTTTTAAGGTGATACACATGATTAGAGTGTTTAGGGTTCTCAAAACCCTTAGGTTGTTCAACATAAACCTCTTCATTTAAATCACCATTTAGAAATACACTTTTGACATCTATTTGATAGATTTTAAACTTTTTGAAACATGCAATGGATATGAATAATCTAATTGATTCAAGACGAGCTACTAGGGCAAAGGTTTCATCGTTATCGACTCATTTTATTTGAGTATACCCTTGTACAACCAGTCTAGCCTTATTTCTTATTATATTTCCAAACTCATCAGATTTATTTTTAAAAATTCACTGAGTTTCAATTATATGTTTATCAGATGGTCTTGGAACTAAATACCAAATATCATTTTTAATAAATTGATTCAGTTCATTTTGCATGGCAACTATCCAATTTTCATCAATGAGTGCCTCTTTCACATTGGCCGATTCAATTCGAAAAGTAAACCATACATAATTACATATATTTTTCAATTATTTTTTAGTACGTACACCAGTGAGAGTGTTCCCTAAAATTTGATCAGTAGGATGATCTTTAACTATTCGCGGTTTAGTGTTAATTTGACAAGATGAGGAGTCAGGTTTATCAAATACAGTGACTTCATCATCTTCTGAACTAGATATTGGTGTGTTCAGGTGATCATCAATAACCACATTAATAGATTTTTGAATAACACCAGTTCTCTTGTTAAAAACATGACATGCTCGACTATTCAAAGCATAACCTAGAAAAATCCCTTCGTCACTTTTAGTGTCGAACTTCATTAAAAATTTTCGGTCACGTAAAATATAATACTTACTTCCAAAAATTTGAAAGTATTTGACTGTGGGTTTCTTATTAAACCACAATTCATAACCAATTTTATCTTCTAATTTTCTAATATAAATACAGTTTATTATATAACATGCAGTATTAACAGCTTCAGCCTATAAGTTCTTAGGTAACTTCATGCTATTTAACATTACATTGGCCATCTCTTGTAGCATTCTGTTCTTCCTTTCAGCAACCCCATTTTGTTAAGGAGTCTTAGGAGCAGAAAACTCGTGTGATATACTATGATCGCTATAGAACTTCTTAAAATTATTATTTTCAAATTTCGATCCATGATCACTTCGGATCTTAACTACATTCATTTCTTTTTCCGTTTGAATACGCTTAAGTATTCTTTGACTTCATCGAGAGTTTCAGATTTTTCTCTCATAAATGCAACCCAAGTAAATCTGATAAAGTCATCTTCAATTACCAAGAAATACTTCTTACCACCTCTACTCTCCGTTTTGGTTGGTCCTACTAGATCCATGTGGAGAAGTTCAAGATGTTTAGATGTGGCAGTGGAGTTCACTTTCTTATAAATACTCCTTGTTTGTTTTCCAATTTGACATTCTTCACATATTTTATCCATTTTCTTTAATTTGGGTAAACCTCTAATAAGATCAACTTTGCTCAATTTATATAAATTTCAATGGTTTACATGTCCAAGGCGCTTGTGCCATAATTCGCTATCATTGGTTTGGACCATATAACAAGATACTTTATATGAGCAAGATTCACTTACGATATAACAATTCTCAGATGTCCTACATCCATTTAATATCACACAAACTTTTTCATTTGAGATATAATATCCTTTACTAGTAAATTTTACACTATGCTTATTATCGCAGATTTGAGAAATACTCAAAAGATTGTGCTTAAGCCCTTTTACAAATAAAACATTTTCAAAAGGAGGGAGGTTAGAGATATGAACCGTACCTTGACCAATAATTTTTCAGTTGCTTTCATCACTAAAAGTGACTGAACCATCAGTCATATCTTTGTAGTTGATGAACAAATCTCTATCACCTGTCATGTGCCTTGAGCAACCACTATCTAGGTATCACTTTGATTGACTCGAAGCCTTGAAGGTGGTGTGGGCAACCAAACAAGTAACCTTAGGAACCCATTTCATAATAGTTTCGGGTTTTGGAACACTGTTGGTTTTTCTTCACTTATTATAATTTTTAACTCTCACATTAGAGTTAGATTCGAGGAGCTCCTTGAGTGAATCCACAATTGTTTCAGCTAAAGGATTATAGGAATATTTTCTAAAGCTGACATTAGAATTGACTTTAGGTGTTTGAAAAGTCATTCGATTTCTAGAGTTGTTTTGGTTATTAAATTTCAAGTCATTTCCTTTTGAGTTAAAGGATTCTTCTTTGACAAATATAGGAGCTATACTCTTATTTTTCAGAGGCATGTATTTATCATAGCCCAGACCCAATTTATCTCCACATGTTCTTGATGTGGTTAATAACTTTTCAAGTTTACGGTCTCCCTAGGCATACCTCCATGTATCCTTTGAACTCAATAGGGAAGAAACTTCACGTTTTAATTTCTCATTTTCTGTTCTTAATTTTTTCAATTTAGATGTTTTGAAATTCAAATCACATTTAACTTTCTCAAAACAATCAAAAATATGAGATTTTTCTAAAATAGTATTTTCAGAATCCACTTTTAATTTCAAATTTTTCTTTTTTTGAAGTTTAAGTTTGACAACAATCTTACAACTCTCCCTATATATGGCATTATAGGCATCTTGAAGATCATCTTCATTAACATTCTCAGGGTCACTCCTCAGATTATCATATCCGGTTGAATCACAACTATCTATGGAAGTGACTCTAGCTAGAGTCATTAAAGCCTTAACTTCATTTGAAGTTTCAGGTTCTGATTCATCTGACTCATAAGAAGCTTCAGAGCTGGATGATTCATCCAATGTGGCTAACATGCCTTTTCGCTTTGGCTTGTCCCTCTTTGGACACTTATTTGTTAAATGCCTGTATTCATGGTAGTTGAAACATTGGCTATCTTTTAGAGATTTTCATGTTTTGGATTTACCCTTTTTCTTCTCAGAGGATTTTTAAAAATCAACTCTCTTTTTACTTTTGAAAATTTTATAAAACGTTTTTGCAAGTAAAGCTATATTATCCTCTGAGTTTTCACAATCAGAATTAGCATTACTATCATATGTGAAGTTGGTTTGGATTATTTAAGAGTGATAGACTTTCCTTTTAAAGCTTTGAGATTTAACTCGTATGTTTGAAGAGAACTAACAAGTTCCTCAACCTTCATGTTATTTGTGTCTCTAAGTTCCTGAATGACAATAACCTTAGAATTGAATCTCTCAGGAAGTGACCAAAAATTTTTGTACAAACTTTGCTTTCTGGGATGCTATCTCCAAGACCCCACATAGAGTTCACTATGTCATTTAGTTTCGTATAGAAATCCATGACTTATTTTCTTCCATACGTATTTCCTCAAACCTAGTGGTGAGGATCTGAAATTTTACCTTTTTTACAATAGATGTACCCTCGTATGTCATTTTAAGAATGTCCCGAGCTTGTTTAGCAGTATCACAAGATATAATTCTTTTGAATTCATTAGGTGATAGTGCACAAGTGATTGCATTTAAAGCCTTAGAATTTTCATTGCTCTCATTTTTCTGAAGAGTAGTCCAACTATAAAATGGTATTTCTCTCATGGACTTGGTTTCATCACTGCCTAGAACTACAGACATTGGTGGTTTCCATCTAGTCACTATGGCTTGCCACACACTTTCATTAATGGACCTTAAAAAGATCCTCATTCGGGCTTTCCAATATGCATAATTGGAGCCATCAAATGGTGGTGGCCTAGTAATAGATAGACGATCAAAATTTGATATCCTGAAAGCTCTAGATCGATAAACTTAGGAAATGAATCCAAAAAAAAAATGAGCCACTCAACTCTAATACCACTTGAAAAGGGGTGAACTCTCAGTCCTTGGGTGGGAGGTGAATAAGACTATGCCAAATAAAAAATAAAAGCGGAATATAAATCCAGATAGCTTAAATAAATAGCAACCTCAAATGCACTAGTCTTGAAAGGTTGATATAAACTTCGTTCAAAGGACAACCTTAAACCAAAAACCTAGGTTTATAATAGGGCAACCTGATGTCTTGAACTTAATAAGGATAAAAAAACTCAAACTAATACAAAGGATAAATGAAATAAATCTAGCTATTACAACATTCACCACATGAACATGAAAATAAAATACAGCATTCACCACATCACATACATCTTCTTCATCATCATCCAAACTCCAAGAATTATAGTGGTTCGGTGTGTCCACCAACTGTTCTCAAACAGTCACACCTACTCCACTCCTAATATCCACTACCCATGGGATATTGGCTTTCATTATGAAAGAAGGTTTTCCAAGGTTCACCTTAAAACCTTTACAATTGTGTTTTCAATCAGCTACCACAATTAAAAGCCTCACACACTGAGATTTTCTCGCTATCTCAGTCAAAACCACAAAATAGATTTTCTAGTAATCTCATAAATCAAAATACAATAATTGAAATAATAATACTTATTTGAAGATTCTTATTCTTCAATGTAGCCTAATAGAACCGCCTTTTTGAAGATGTAGATGTTCAATGTTCAATCTCACAAATGACAAGGTTCTAGGTCTAAATGAATTTTAATTTAAATCCAACATTGGGCTACTTTTATTCAATTTCTTGGATCTCAAAAGGGTAAAACAAAATTCCCTTTTTAACAAGTAAGATTGAATAGCAAGAGATTGAGAGATTTAAAATCAAAAAGTTATAAAAGAATCTTAAATTACTGTACAATAGCTTCACAATAACGAGGACTTAGTTCTCAGTGAGGAGGCTTGAATTAGCTTGGAATAAGTATGAAATGTTGAGAAAAGTCCTCTATTTATAGGGTGAAAATCGTTGAGCTCGACTGGCCTAAGGACTGCCTCAACTGGTCTTGGCAGTAACCAATTTTTAAAAATTCTGGCGTAATGGGATAAACCCAACACTCGACAGGTCGAGTGGCCTACTCGACTGGTCGAGTGGGGCTCAAAAACTTTGCTGGACTTTGAGTCGAGCCCTACTCTACTAGTTGAGCCAGTCTCCACGACCGGTCGAGCAGGGTGCTCGACTGGTTGAAGACCTACCGGACTTATCTAAAAATTTGAGTTAATTTCTAGATAGGTCAAGAGAAACCCTGAACTGGTCAAGTTAGTGCTTGGACTAGTCGAAGTATGACTAGGGCTAGTTCAAGCAAAGCTTAAAATAAGTACAATGATCCAAATTCAATATGCAATATGAATGACCTAACCCTAAGGTCTTTCTAGGGTCATGTCATGCTCCAAACCCGAAAATCAAATTCATAGGAATCCCGATCACCGAATTCGGTGCCGACAGCCTCCATAGTACCCCATTCTCGGCTCCTAGCATTCATATGCCAGATTCTGATCCTGGGATCCTACAAGGAGGATTTTATTTTTTTTTTCAATGTACATTTAACTAGTAATAAGTATAACCACAAGATTACCCAATTCACAAAGGCAACATCCTCATCATATATCCACTAATATAATCATTTGAATACAATACTGAAAGGAAAATACATAAATAGATAATCAAGCTCCAGAAGACCACTGCACACTCCAAGCTCAACACTACTGTAACCTAACATCACCTGCACGCATCTATCGTGCATAAGCTTATAGAAAGCTTAGAGGGTAGTGTAAGTGTGTGCACAAGGAAAGTGCCAAGTATTTAATACAATGTCATAATCATACAATACCAAAAATACTGGTAATTCATAATTCGTACATCATTGGAATAAGCAGAAATACTGACAAGTCCATAAGTCAATAAATATCAGGATACGCAATATAGAACAGTTATACAATAAAGAATCATAAAGAGCTAAATATCAGATGCCGAAGATGAGATGCAATATACAAATCCTACTAAGTCTAACTAGGTCATATAAGTGCAGAAACATAACAACCCAAAATGTCATATGCCTGCGGATGTAATGCAATATGCGATGCGAATGAAATGACCATGCTTGAACTGTAAAGTCGAGATGATAGTACGTAGTATCGCAGGCTACTGGGTCTGCCACAATAGACTTCTATCCAAACCAGTCCCATACCTAAATTTGGATAGTCAGACTCAATGTGTTAAACCCTTGATCTCAGGTTAGTCGTGCGCCCAACCGAAATCCTTGCCATAATGAAGGTACACAATAATTAGTTGCGCACTACCAGCCCGAGTGGATAGTGAATGAATGAATGAGCGTGCAACCCCTACTCAATAAGTCAACATATCAGTACGGTTCCTCTCTGGAAAATCACCGGGGTCTATTACACTCCAAACCAAATTGCCGCCCCATCACGCGCAACAAGGTAAGTGAAAGAGACCTCACTATTCGCCTGTCAATATCTGGCCCGGCTCATCAATAGCGGACCCATTCCTCGAGCTAGTCAGACTCAGCCTAGCATTGCCCCCTCCTCTCGGGTAGGTAAGGCCGCACCCCCTTCCAACTGACCACGACACAGTGGAAAGCGCAGCCATCTAGTAATCGGCACTCGGCGCTCATCTACCCACTCGGTCTAGACGTTGGAGCAACCTCTAAAACCAAGAGGGTTTTGGAACTTTCACCCAAGGATATCTATAGCACCCTATGTAGAACAGATTTTCGGTGTCCCATCTATCCATACACGATATGCCTGTGGAGGCTACGGCCCTGATGTCGCTAGGGCATACAGTAATCACAGTACACAATGCAAGATGCATGAGTCATACAATCCAGTCACGCATCAATCCTGGACAAACCGTGCGCTCATGTGAGACAATCTCCTCCTATCAGGGAGTCTCATAACAACCAGCACTATGGCATATGCAATGGTCAATCATATCTCATAACAGACATGCAGATGATGCGTATGGGCATGGATCATGATGCTATGCAGTCACATACTCATAATCGGTATCAATAACCGGCATCAACAATTGGCCTCGATAATGTAGACATCTAACCAACATTGTCCCAAGGAGTGACCCTCATAGATACAAACATATAATGGGCCCACAGCCTGACACAAGGGCCTAATATACAACACAATGGGCCTTACTCAAGGGTTACATGTACACAAAAGGTGGGCCCTGCTCATGGGCCTAACATTCATCACAATGGGCTCCTTTTCCTGACCCTCGAATGAATCACAATGGGCCTCATCACCTAGGCCTCAATATACATCACATTGGGCCTTAGACACGGGCTGAATACACATCACGTCGGGCCTCAAATACAGGTCGCATGTTCATCACATTGGGCCTCGACAATCAGAATCGACAATCGGCCATGAAAATTCAAAATCGATAATCGGCCTCAATCGATAATCGACAATCGGCCACGACAAATCAGAATCGGTAATTGGCCTCGATCGATAATCGGCAATCGGCCACGACAAATCAGAATCGGTAATCTGCCTCGATCGATAATCAGCAATCGGCCACGACAAATCAAAATAGGTAGTCGGCCTTGATCGATAATCAGCCTCGATCGATAATCGACAATCGGCCATCAGAATCGGTAATCGGCCTTGATCGATAATCAGCAATCGGCCACGACAAATCAGAATCGGTAATCGGCCTCGATCGATAATCGACAATCGGCCACGACAAATCAGAATCGGTAATCGGCCTCGATCGATAATCTTCAATCGGTCACGATAAATCAGAATCGGTAATCGGCCTTGATCGACAATCGACAATCGGCCACGACAAATCAGAATTGGTAATTGGCCTCGATCGATAATCGGCAATCGGCCACGACAAATCAGAATCGGTAATTAGCCTCGATTGATAATCGGCACCGATAATCAACATTTATAATCAGCACTGACGATCAGTATCGATAATCATCATATAAATAAGGTGGGGTCCATAGGTGAACAGCTGATCACCATAATATAAAAATCGGCCCTCGGCCATGGTTATATCAAATCCAATAGCGAGGCCCACTTATTTTGGTTAACCCACTAAGAGAATAATGAGAGCGGGCCTAACAAGGCCCACGGGAAGGTCACAATGTGGACATTCAACCATCATTGCCCATCAATGTGGACATTCAACCAACATTGCTCATAAGGAGTGGCCCATATAGGGTTAAACATATAGTGGGCCCATGGCCTCAGACAAAGCCCTAATACACATCACAATGGGCCTCAATTACATTACAATGGGCCTCATCCCTTCGGCCCAATATACATCAAGGTGGGCCTTAATGGATGGGTCACAAATACATTAAGGTGGGTTTCATACACATAGCCCTTAAATGCTCAATAGGTGAGCCCTGCATAGGCAACAAATGGGTCTGATGGGCCGCTCATGGTCCAAAAAAAATCAGTTGGACAGTGTGTACACCACACACACATCACGGTGGGCCACATAATACAATGGGTGGACAACATGAGTATACAATATGTATTCAACAAGGTGGGCCACCACTGGACGGTCAGCCCACCTGCTGCTGGCCCAGTCTGAGCGCCCAAACGGTTGGATAGCCTAGATGAAGTACATACCTATGGTGGGCGACAAAATGGATGGCTGGCGAAGATGAAACACATGCATCAGGATTGGTCCACACAACACTGAAAATGGTGGTCCCCACCGTCCAGATGGACGGTGGGATGAAGTGCATAAATCATGGTGAGCCACAGATGATCGATGTTGATAAAACACATGCATCATTGCCAGAGTCCCTGCTGGATGGTGCTAGGAAAATACATAAATCATGATGTGCCCCACCATCTGGATAGCTAGATTGATGAACGGTTTGGATGTACCACATACCTCAGGATGCCACGGATGGATGGACTAACCTACAGCACATACATTGAAGGTGGGTCCCACAAAATTTGCTGACGTCAATGGCATGAATAGTTGCAGCGTGGGACCTTAAACGGATGGTCGGTGTAGGTGAATAATACACATATCAGGTGGGTACCACTTCACCGTCCACCCCTTTCAGCAAATCAGCACCGTCCAGGCATTGGACGGTGTGATATACAACACATCATTGAGGTGGGCCCCATAGAACTTGCTGACGTGGGTGGTGTGAGGTACCAGCCAATCCGTCCACGTGGGTGGGTCCCACGTAGGGCCCACCATCTTATGAAATAATACATCATCATCATTATTATTATACATATTTTATATATAGATTTTTATTTTTTTTGAAATATGTAAAACGTCCAGCACTGGACGATCATTGATGGATGGCGAGGATGAAATGTTTGAATCATAGTGGTCCAGGGCTGGCAGAATGGACAGATATAAACTTACATTCTGGTGGCCCACGCGGCAGTGGACGATGTGGATCTCACACACTATGAGAGGTGGGTCCCACAAAATGCTGATGTCAGCAGCAACTGCTGCTGATGCAGCAAAATAGAGGCACGGTGTGGATGAAATCCACATCATAGTGGGTCACTTCCAGATAGATGGATGGACGGTTGATACAACACATATCAATGGTGGCCCATGTGGCAAAACAGGTGAACGGATTGGGATCACATACATCAGAGTGTGGCCCACCATCCAGATCTTCTGGACGGTGTAAAAACACCACATACACGAAGGTGTGACCCACCAGAATTTGCTGACGTCAATTACACCAGCCCTATAGCTGGTGCAATGTTAAACCAACCAATCAGCGTCCCAGACAGGTGGGTCCCACGTAGGGCCCACCATATATCATTATTTTATAATATATATTATATTATTAGTATATTATATATATATATATATAATTTATATTACAAAATAAAATAGCGTCCAGGCCACCTGGACGGCCTGGATTACAAACACATAAACATGGTGGCGTCCCACTCCACCTGCCCTGATGGATGAACGCATACATCATTTGGTGGGCCCCACCCAGCTTGTTGCGTCAATACAGCAGCTGGTTCTGCCTCGTGATGGGGCTCACAGAGCTAGTTGACGTCATATAACAGCCGTATGGCTGGTGTGGTCCACATAGATGGACTGTCCAGATGAATGGACGGTTGGATGAACCCATACCTCATGTGGGTCCCACCAGATTTTGCTGACATCCTATAGATGGACGGTGTGATATTTCACACGTGCAGGGTGAGATCTGCAGCTAGATGGTATGGAATATAGATACATCACGGTGGTCTACACTGCTGACGTCAATCAGCAGCAACGGCTACTGGGACCCACCATTTGGATGTACGGTAGGGAGATAAACATCACGGTGGAGTCCCACCGTCCAACAGCTAGACAGTGGGGATGCAACCAGACATCAAGGTGGGTCCACACGTGTGGGACCCACCAGCTTTTAGATTAAGCTGATATTTATGCTTTCCCTTCATACGGTCCAGCAGCAGAGACTGCTGGACGTCCCATGGCCGGACGGCAAGGATGTAATAAATCCATCAAGGTGGCTTCCCACACGTGCCTTTTAGGCAGGCCCCACCACTTGCTGACGTGAACGTCAACACAGCAGCTACATGGCTGCGTGAGGTACCCCAGCCAATCCATGCCCATCGTCTATGGATCGGACGATGTGGATGCGATGCATCAATACAAAATGGGCCCCACACACTGTCATGGTGGGGTCCACAATGTAAGGGAGAGAGAGAGAGAGAGAGAGAGAGAGAGAGAGAGATCGGTAAGAAAGGGAGGAACCCCGCCACTATGGGCCTTCCCTCAATACAAAGCATACATCAAGATGGGTACCACCATATGTGGGCCATTTAAATCACAAAATCAAACCATAAAATAAAATCACCCACAAACAATGAAGATTCACCCACCTATCCTTCTTCTTCCTCCTTAACCTTCCAATGCTCCAAAAGTGCTCTTTCAATGGTGGAGATGACGATCCAAGGGTGGGGATGGGAGATAGGGTGCTAAAGAGTGGGCCACACATGGCTCTTCTCATGGAGGTGGGGACGTTGGATCTCTCTTAAAATTGCTTGGAATGAGAGAGAAATGAGAGAGAGATGAGTGATGTAGGGAGAGAGTAATGGGTGTGTAAGAAAAGGATGGGTTGGGTTGAATTTTGTGTAAAGGAGGTATGGGTTGTGTTGACTTGGGTGAGAGAAGGGTATGGGTTGTGATGGGAGGTGTACTTGACATTGAATGATGGATGGAATTGATTGATGTGAAATTTCGTGGAGATTCCCTCGATACTCACAAAGCGCGGCATTTTCTTCAAACTGAACACAGGCCCACATCTCTTGGCCTGGGTACCGCCTCGGCGCGCGAGACGCGGCATCGGAACCGCAGTGACGCAGCAATCACACTAGTACAAGTCTCAGGTCGAGCCGACTCTAATATATGAGACACGACTCGTGATCGCATGCAAACACTGATAACTGGTCATGGGTCACTGGAATTCGACCGGAAGGATCACGGGAGTTGACAGAACAGTACAGACTAGGATACAGGTCTTACAGGTCACATACACCTTAAATGTGAGTATTGAACTTGTAAACTTCAGTCATTTTGGTAGATAGTAATCTTGAAGTACTTGAAGCTTGATCTTGTACTCTTTGAAACTTGAAACTTGTACACTTGAACTTGGACCTGAATACTTGAACTTGATCAAATAATGCATTTGGACTTGAATTAGTATTTTGAAGTTGCACTTGCACTCGGTCTTGTTTATGAACTTGATCTTGTAGTTGCAGTTGAACATGCACTTTGATTTAAAGTTGTAGTAGCATTTGATGTTGATGTAGATGACTTGAAACTCATCTTCTTATGAAGGTGAACTTTCCATCTATTGAAGTTGAAGGTGAACTTTCCATCTATCAAACAAGTTAATCACTCCAAATTGGTTTGTCACTACAAAATTTAACAATACAGGGTGCTAGATCTAAACCATAGCACTTAACAGAAGGTTCTTCAAAGGACTGAGTCACTAGCTTAAAACCTCCTAACTTTCACCCTAGAATTGTAGAAACGCATCACTTGTTGCTGGCGAATAGTGGTTCGGATCTAAGCTTGTTGTCTCCTTTCCTCGAGAAGGTCGAGACTTAGCATCATTAGCTCAGAGTTCACTTGTTCATCGAACGCCTCTGTTCGAGCTATTAGTAGCCTAGTTTCTACTATAGTGACTGCCTCTACTCTGTAAACTAAAGAAAAGGGAGTTTCCCTAGTGGTCGTTCGAGCAGTAGTTTGGTATGCCCAAAGGACTTTAGGGAGTTCCTTGGCCCATGCTCTCTTGGCTTTCTCGAGCTTGGTTCGGAGGTGATGCTTGACGATTTTGCTGACTGCTTTGACTTGTCCATTTTCCTACAGATGTCGCGACGAAGAGTAGATATTGTGAATTCTGAGATTCTCTCACATTCCCTGAAATTGCTTGTTATCAAACTGCTTTTCATTGTCAGAGATGATCGTTCGAGGAATTTCAAATCTGCATATGATGTTCTTCCAGACAAATTCTATAATCTTTTTCTTAGTTATCATTGTCAGAGGTTCGGCTTCAGCCCATTTCGTGAAGTAATCAACCGCTACTATAGCAAACTTGGTCTGACCTTTGCCAGTTGGGAGAGGATCGATGATGTCGATTCCCCACTGGGCAAATGGCCATGGTCCGGTCATAGGAGTGAGATCTTTGGGAGGCTGACAAGGCACATTCATGAAGCGCTGGCATTTGTCATACTTCTGAGTAAACTCTCAAGCATCAGCCTGGATGGTTAGCCAATAGTACCCTTATCGAATAACCTTGTGAGCTAAAGCTTGGCCTCTGGAGTGATTTCCATAGATACCCTCGTGTGTTTCCCTTAGGACGTATTCTGCTTCATCCAGTCAAAGACATTTGAGATAGGGGAGATAGAATCCTTTTTTGTAAAGGACGTCATTGAGTATGGTGTAGCGAGCCACTTTAGTTCGCAGTCTACGTGCTTCTAGTCAGTCTTCGGGTAACTTGTTCTCTTTGAGGTATTCGATAATTGGATCCATCTAAGTAGGTTCCAAACTTACTGAAAAAATTATGGTGAGGTCGGCCTTGTCAATGCTCGATTTGGTAAGGAACTCTATTGGGATGAATCTTGGAATATCATCTTCGCTTGCAGTCACTAGCTTTGCCAGCATGTCGGCTTTAGAATTTTTCACCCGAGGAATCAGAGCGACATTGCATTTTTAGAAATTTCCAACCAATTCTTTGGCCTTTCGTAGATAGGCTTTCATGCGCTCTTTCTTGGCCTGGTATGCCTCTATTATTTGATTGACGACCAACTGGGAGTCGCGGAAGACTTCGAGGCACTGAGCTCCCATAGCGGTCGCCAGCCTGAGTCTGACGAGTAAAGCTTCATATTTTACTACATTGTTGGAGGCTTGAAATCTGAATCTCAAGGCATATTGCATGCATGTAAGATCTGAGGTATCTAGGACTATCTCAGCCCCACATGCCTTAGAGTTGGATGAGCTGTCAATATATAGCTTCCATCTAGGTTGGTCAAGATCAACTTGTGAACCGGATTTCCAACCTTGTTAAACTCCCAGGAAAAGTTCTAACATGGGTGGGTTGGTTTCTTGTCCGAGTGTAGGAGTTAGTTCGGCGATAAAGTCCATCATTGCCTGTCTTTTAATGGTCGTCCGAAGATGGTACTTAATATTAAACTCACTTAACTCGATTGCCCATTTGGTCAGTCTTCCCGAAGCTTCAAGCTTTTGGAGCACTTGACGAAGTGGTTGATCAGTCAGGATGATGATAGTGTGTGCTTGAAAATACGGTCGCCATCATTGGGAAGAGATGACCAAGGCTAGTGCTAGTTTCTCCAGGTTTAGGTATCTAGTTTCAGCCGCAATGAGGGCTTTATTGACATAGTATACTGAGAATTCTTCCCTTCATGTTCTCTAATTAAGACCGAGCTAACCGCAACATCAGAAATGACCAATTATAGCAGTAAAGATTCACCTTTCTCGGGTTGGGAGAGCAATGGAGATGACCCAAGGTACTGTTCAAGCTTCTGGAAGCTCATCTCACATTCTTCGGTCCAACTTACTACCTGCTTCCCTTTCAGCTGTTTGAAGAAGGGGAGACATTTGTCTGTAGCTCGGGACACGAAGCGATTGAGTACAATGATCCTTCTTGTAAGCCATTGAACGCCTTTAGTTGTCTTTGGTGAATCCATGTCAAGCAGAGCTTTGATCTTCTTAGGGTTTACTTCGATTTCTTGTTGGCTGACCAAGAAACTGAGGAAATTTCCCGAACTAACCCCAAAGGCGCATTTGTTTGGATTCAATTGCATCTTGTATTTTTAAAGGATGAAGAACATCTCCTCGAATCAGAGATGTGATGTGTTTCCTTGATGCTCTTGATGAGCATAGCATTGACATAGGTTTCCATTGTTCGCCTTATTTGGTGGGCAAACATTTTGTTGACCAATCGCAAATAAGTGGCTCTATCATTTTTCAAACTAAACGACATAACTCTGTAATAATATAAAGACGTTTATTAGTGACAAAGGTTGTTTTTGTCTTATCATATGGGTGCATTACAATTTGGTTATAATTGAAATAAGCATCCATAAAACTAAGTAGCTCGTGCCCAATAATGTTATCGATAAGTTGGTCGATTCAGGGAAGGGGAAAACTATCTTAGGGATAGGCCTTGTTCAGGTCTGTGTAGTCAACACAGACCCGCCATTTCCCATTGGCTTTCTTGACCAACACGATGTTGGCTATCCAATCATGATAGTAGACTTCCTCAATGAATCTGACCTTGAGGAGTTTCTCGACTTCTTCGCCGATCACTGCATATCTTTCGGGGTCGAGCGCACGATGATTCTTCCGAATTGGTTGGTAATTAGGGTCGACGTTCAAACGATGCACGATGACTTTTGGGTCGATGCTGGGAATGTCTTCATACGAAGACGTCTACGTAACACCAAAGGAGATCTATGATTCTGTCTCGTAACAGAGATGTCAAAGATGACCTGATTTAAATTGTTTTGAATAGGTCAGAGTCGTCAAGTGGAACAGGAATGAGATCTTCCACAGGGCAACCTCAATCTCCAGACTCTTCCCGTTGGTCCAAAGAAGTGATGGTCATTGTTTGGTGCAAAGTTTTCAATGCCATCGCGTAGCACTACCGAGCTTCATGTTGATCTTTCTTTATGGACCCGACGCCCTGCTTAGTTAGGAACTTCATGACCAGATGATAGGTCAAGACCACAGCGCGTAGGGCACTAAGAGATGGTCAGTTGAGGATCACGTTGTAAACAGATGGACAATCCACTACCAAGAAGTCAATCATAGTAGTTACCTGATTTTGTTCCTCTCCGGCTGAAAGTGGGAGTTGTATCGATCCTTCGAGTATGACTTAATTGCTTAAGAAGCCGAGCATAGAGTTTTAACAAACCAGAGTTGAGACCAACCAACTCCCATCTTGTCAAATGCCTATATGAAGAGGACATTAGCTGAAGATCCGATATCCATAAGGATTCGAAACACTTTACAATTGGTTATGGTCAAGGTAACCACAAGCGCATCGTTGTGCGGATGGTGGATTCCTCGAGCATCTTCTTCGGTAAAGGTCAGGCTATGAGCCTCCACCTTTTGCTCTTTCGGAGGCCTGCCGATAATGAGGACCTCTTCTTTGGAACGACCAATACTCGTCGTGTGAGCTTTTTAAGTGCAGTTTGAATCACCTCCACCAGCCTCCAAAAATTGTTCGGATCTCTCCAGCTGGCTCATTATTGACGGGCCATTCGTCTTTTGACGTAACCTAATCTCCTCTATGACTGACGTACTCCCTAAGATGGCCGTTGTGAATGAGTGCTTCGATCTCTTGCTAGAGGTTAAAACAATCACTCATTGTATGTCCATGATCTTGATGAAAAAGGTGATATTTGTTTTTGCTCATCCTATTGGGATCAGAATTCAACTTGCTCAGCCAGTAGAGGATAGTCTTGTCTTGGATCTCTATTAAAACTTGCTCGGGTGTTTTGTTGAGAGGAGTGTAAGTTTTAAACTTACTGTTGGGCCGCTTGTTCGGGCGATGATTGTCCCATGATTGATCATCCTTCCTCTTCTTATTCATAGGGGCTGAACTTGGTTCTACCCTCGTTTATTGTTCTTTGGTTGGTAGAGCTTTGTTCTGGATAGCGTTCCGAAGGACTCGAGCTTCTTTGGCGTTGGCATATTTTTGTGACCTGTTCAATAGGTCAGCCATTGTTGTCAGTGGACTTTTATCTGGCGAGAAGAGGAACCGTTGATCTCTCAGTCCTCCCATGATCGCAGCTAAGGCGAGCTCCTCAGAATGCTTCCACACCTGCAGCGCTTCCAATTTGAAGCGCCTGATGTAGCCTTTCAGTAGTTCGCCCTCCTTCTGAACAACGTGAAAGAGGTGGGAGTTTGGTTTAAGTCTTTTCTTTCCCCCAATAAAGTTCACAAGGAAGGCCTGGCTGAGCTGAGAGAACAAACTAATGAAATTTGACTTTAACTGCATGAACCATAGTTGTGCGGCTTTAATTAAGGTTAAGGAGAAAGCTCGGCACATAACTGCATCAGATGCATTATGGAGCTCCATGTAGACCCTAAAGGATTCCATTTGCTCTGATGGGTTGGTATTGCCTAAGAACGAGGTGATCTGAGGTAAGAGGAACCTGTTTGGCAGTTGTGCCTTCATAATGTCAGCGGTAAATGGAGGCTCAGTTTCCTCCATTATTGCCTCCATTGGGGTCGGGGCATTTGTACTGTATGCTTCTCATATGTCCCCAATCTGACCGTGAAGGTCTTTGAGTTCGGCCTCCCAAGGCTTGGCGCTTTCAGCAGTAGCCTTGACTGGGGCTTTGCCGCGCTTCTTCTGGTCTAGCTCGTGGCGTAGATCGGAAGCAAGCAAGGCCGTCGTCCCCGAAATGTGGGACAGAGCTGGTTTGGCTGAGCCTTGTTGTTGGCTTCTCTATAAGTAATAGGCGAACTAGAAGGTGGAGGGTTTTTACCCATTTGTTTATCCTCCCTGGTAGTCCTCTGGATGTGTTGAGGCTGTAGTTTCTCCAATAACTGTTTCATATAGCTCATGTTGTCTCTTAGCATTCCGACCTGTTATTCGAGGGAGTTCAACTGCCCTCCTTTGTTGCAGGACTGTTGGCCTTGCCTCCCAAGATCAAAATCAACATGATGCTGAGAGGACGAACCCCAATGACCATCAGGTTATTCTGGTGGCGGAGTAAGGTCAGGTGCAATTGGGACTGCAATCGTGGAGGTTCGGGTTTTCTAATTTCCTCTGGCCATTGTAGCTTCTATGGTAGAGCAGGAAACAACTATGATCTCGTTTCCTATAGATGACGCCAAACTGTTGATACAGTTTTCGGTAGACCCTCCTCGTTTAACCCCTGAAAACCTGCAAAGATAGACCCTCCTTGGTTAACCCCTGAAAACCTGCAAAGATGAAAGTGAGAGACAAAGGAGACCCTGGCTAGTATAGGGGACCTTTCGATGCCTAAGTCAGGATCTTAGGTCTTTTTAAATGAGATGATCTCTTGGAAAAGAGTCATTAGTTGTATTTTGTGATAGAATATGCATACCTTACATTGGCTAGAAGCACCCCTATTTATATGAGAGAGAAGATCAAAGCGTAGAGAGTCTTTCTAATATAGGATTCCTAATATGTCGGAGATATTCTCGCACAGGTTTCTCGATCTGCTAGGGATCTTTTCGAGATTATGGTTATCTAAGATCCTCGGGATCTGATTTTATCTCTCAAAGATCTTAGGAGAGATCTTCGGGTCGTTAGAGGGATTCTCGGACTGTTGGTAGAGGCACTAGATTTAGTAGAAGTAAATAATGTTGAGTCTTTCGGCATTTATCTTATTAAAGGCTGTGCTGACTTATGACCGAGCTATGTCTGACTTATGGTTTGGTTGACCTATAGCTGACATATAGCCGAGCTATCACATCCCAAACTCGAAAATCGGATTCACAGGAATCCTGATCGCCAAATCCGGTGCTGACAGCCTCCGTAGTACCCCATTCTCGGCTCCTAGCATTCATATACCAGATTCCGATCCTGGGATCCTACAAGGAGGATTTTTTTTTATGTACATTTAACTCGCAATAAACATAACCACATGATTACCCAATTCACATAGGAAATCAATATCATCACATATCCACTAATATAATTAGTTGAGTACAATACTAAAAGGGATTACATAAATAAAAATTAAGCTCCAAAAGACCGTTGTACGCTCCATACTCGACACTGCTGCAACTTAACATCAAGTGCAAGCATCTATCGTGCATAAACTTATAGAAAGCTTAGAGGGTGGTGTAAGTGTGTACAAGGTAATTGTCAAATATTCAATACAATGTCATAATCATACAATACCGAAAATACTGGTAATTCATAAATCATACAATATCTGAATAAGCAGAAATACTGATAGGATCATGAATTATCAGAGTAATCAGAAATACTGACAAGATCAGGAATTATCAGAGTTAACAGAAATACTGACAAAGTCCTAAATCACACGATAACAGAGTAAGCGGAATACTAACCAGTGCATAATTCATACAATATTATAATACACAATAGAAATTAATTATGCAAATGAGGAGCCATAGAGAGCCAAATATCAGATGCAAAGGATGCAATGTAATATACATTCCTGATGAGTAACACGAACATCGTCAACCGTACCATATGCCACTGATGTAATGCAACATGCAGTGCGAATGGAATGATCATGCTGGAGTGTGAAGTCGGGATGATAGTACGTACTATCACAGACTACGGGGTCCATCACAAGGGACTTCTAACCAAACCAGTCTCATACCTAAATTTGGATAGTTAGACTCGATGTGGTAAACTCCTGATCTCAGGTTAGTCGCGCGCCCCAATCGAAATCCTAGCCATTGCGAAGGCACACATAATAAATGGTTACACACCAGCAGGCGGAGTGAATAGTGAATGATTGAATGAATGAGTATGCAACTCCTACCCCATAAGTTCACATATCAGTACTGTTCATCTTTAGGATCATCACCGGGGTTTAGTACACTCCAAATGACAGTCTCTCTCCCAGCAGCACAGTCCAAGTGAGCGTAAGAAACCTCACTATCCGCCTAGCCAATAGTCTACCAATACCTATCTGTCACGTCGATAGCGGACCCATTCACGAGCTGGTCAAACTTAGCCTAGTATTGCCCCCTACCCTCGGGCGAGTAAGGCCACACCCCTTTTCAACCAACCATGACACAGTGGGAGATGCGGCCTCCTGGTATTCGGCCCTCGTGCTCTCATATATCCACTCGGTCTCGATGTTGGAGTCATCTCCTGGCCACGGAGGTTTAGGGATTTTCACCCAGGGACATCTATGGCGCCCGTATGCTAGAACCACACATTTTTGATGTCCCATCTGGCCATCCACGATATGCCTGTGGAGGCTACAACCCTGATGTTGATAGGGCGTATAGTACACAATGCAAGATGCATGAGTCATACAATCCAATCATGCATCAATCTTGTGCACACTGTGCGCTCATATGAGATAACCTCCGCCTATTAAGGAGTCTCATATCAACATGCTCAATGACATATGCAATGATCAACCACATCTCATAACAAACATGCAGATGATGCGTATAGGCATGTATCATGATGTCATGTTGTTACATACTCATAATTGGTATCAATAACTGGCATCGACAATCGGCCGCCAACATACATCACAATGAGCTCCATCTCCTGGCCCTCAAATGCATCACAATGGGCCTCATCACATAGGCCTTAAACACGGGCTGAATGCACATCACAACGGGCCTTAATTACAGGCCACATATACATCATATTGGGCCCCGACAATCAAAATCGGGAATCGGCCATGATAAATCAAAATCGGTAAGCGACCTCGATCGATAATCGGCAATCGGCCACGACAAATCAGAATCGGTAAGCGGCCTCGATAGATAATCGGCAATTGGCCACGCTAATTTAGGATTGGTGATCGGCCTCGATAGATAATCGGTAATCGGCCTAGATAATCGGTACCGATAATCAGCATCAGTAATCAGCACCGACGATAAGCATTGATGATCGGTCATGACAATTAGCATATATAGACAAGGCGGGGTCCATAAATGGACAACCAATCAACCATAATGTAAAGTCGACTTTCGACCGTAGTTATATCAAATCTGATAGCACAGAGCCATCCGTCTATGACGAATGGGGCCCACTTATTTGGGTTAACCCATGAAGAGAATATGCATAACAAGGCCTAAGGGAAGGTCACAATGAGGACATCTAACCATCATTGCCCATCAATGCAGACATTCAACCAATATTGCTCCCAAGGAGTGGCCCACATAGGGCTAAACATATAGTGGGCCCACGACCTCATACAAGGGTTTGATATTCATCATAATGGGCCGAATACATGGGCCTAATATACATCACCATGAGCCACGACCTATGGTCCTTCGATATATCATAATGGGCTATGACCCATAGACCTCAATATACATCAAGTGGACTGCATTAATGGGTCTCATATACATGTCAGGTGGGCCCTGCACATGGGCCTCAAACATACAGCATGTGAGCCCGACACATGGGTCTTGAATACATCAAATGGGTCACGTACCATCGAATACGTCAAGTGGCTACACATCATGGGCCTAGTACATATCACAATGGGTCTTGCCCATAGGCCACAAATACAATTTATTGGACCTCTTAAATACAATGAGTGGGCTGCATAAGTGGACGGTATGGGTGAAACACGCACAGCATGGTGGGCCTATATAGTGTAGGTAGGCCTAACACATGTAGGAAGTGGGCCTTGTGCCTTCAAGACGAGTAGATAGTGCGAATATAAAATACATACATCGGGGCGAGTCCCACTATTCAGCGGCTAGATGGTGCGGATATACAATACACTTATCATGGTTGGATCACACATTGAAATGAGCCTTATGTACATCCCATTGGGCCCCGACCCATGGGCCTCAAATACCAAGGTGGGCCTCATAACATGGGCCTCATATATATATCGAAGTGATCCTCAACAACAGGCCTCATATACATCAAGATGGGCCTTAATAATGTGTCATAAATATGGCAAGTGGGCCACATCACATGGACCATACGTATATCAAAGTGGGCCTCTTGAATGGGTCAAAAAATATATCAAGGTGGGCCTCAATGGATGGGCCGCACCGATGGGCCTTATATTCACTACAAAGGGCCTCAAGGGAAGCTCAGGCTATGTCTAAAATCATTTCAATAGTTACAGTGCAATATGTGTATCACTGTACACCATCATTTCATGGGGCACATGGCCCACTAATGATGATTAGCACTGTCCAAACATTGTCTAGGTAAATCAGCACCATCCAAACATTGTCTAAGTAAACCAGCGCCGTCCAAATATTGTCTAAGTAAACCAGCGCCGTCTAAACATTATCCAGCACAATCTGGACGGTATGGATGAAATAAATACATCATGGTGGTCTCATGCTGGCAAAGGAGATGGACTGCTTGTATGGAACACATACATCCAAAGTGGGTCCTATCAAAACAGTTGGACGATGTGGATATAAAATATATACGTCAAGGTGGGGCTGTTTCATAATATTATAATATATATTATACTATATTATAATATATATATTATATTATATTATCTTATAATATATGATACATGAATTGGGAATGCATCCAGCAAGGCCTGGATGAAAAATACATATATGCAAGGTGGGTCCAACCCATACGTGCAGCACGTGCGGGTGGACCCCACATGCATGCAAGGTGGGTCCAACCCATATGTGCAACACGTGTGGGTGGACCCCACACGCGCCAAAAGGATGGACGGTTTGAATATAATATATGCATCAAAGTGAAGTTCATAGTACTGTCCATCACCTTGGACGGTGCAGATAAAGCGTATACATCAAAGTGGGTCCCACGTGCTGCACTCAGCACATTATCAAGGTGGGCTCCACGTCCCCTGCATGGACGGGGTGGATTGCATATAAACATCAAGGTGCGTCCCATCTAAATGGGGTCCACCGTTAGATGGATGGTGTGGATATCACACACATCATGGTAGGTACCCACCGTGATGTGATGTACACAATAGCACATGGTCAGGGCCCTTTGGCCTGCTGACGTCTGCAGCTGCCAGCTGCATGTACTAGCCACCGTCCATCAGATGGATCGTCTGCACAAAAATAGATGGACAGTGTGGGTTCTGCACATCAATACAAGTGGGTCCACATGTATGATCCACACGTGGTTACAAGCATCACGTGTAGGCCCCAGCTGGACAAACGACGTGAATATACAACGTATGCATTTGGTGGGGGCCACTGTCCAGATCTAGACCAAACGTTGTGAGAAAAACACTTACATCAGTGGGTCTCATGCGGGGCCCAACATAACATTTTTCTACCTTCCAAACCATTGATAGGGTCATACAGACACTGGATGAAGAGGAAAACAAATTTCATATTAATCTAAAACTTCTAGGACACACAACAAGGTTTCAGTGGAAAACGTTCAATCCTGCTGCTCCCTATGACGTGGCCCACCCAAGTTCCATATACGACTGATTTTTGGAGGGAACCCGCTGCCCTAAAGGGGCCACGAAATGCACAGTGGTGATGTCCACACACATCACGGTGGGGCCCACGTTTGGGGGCCCACGGTCAGCCAGGGACCGTCCCAGCACCCTGACGAGTCAGCAGCAGAGCAGGTGCTACTGCTCTCTCTCTCTCTTATTATTTTTTTTTTAAAAAAAAGTAATTTCACGGTTTTTCATACTTGGGGCCCATGTCCGGAGAATCCGACCCAGTTGTTGGATTTCATGGCTCAAGATCAACCAAACAAGCCCAATATTCAATATGTTGTGGAGGTGTAGAAAGATTAGAGTGCATGAAAACTACTGTTTTCTAAGCTATGGCCCGCCAGATAGTCGGATTGACTTCCTTTTTTTGGCTCAAAGCCTAAAATGATCTTGGGAATGGAGTGGACGGTGTGGATTAAACTTATAAATCAAGGTGGGGCCTGCATGAATGACCCACCCAAAAACCATTCTTTTCTCCTTCCATTTTTTTTCTATGTTGACGTCAGCACACCCCACTGTGCGTTCACACTCCAGTGAACACGTCCAACGTCCAGGGACGCTGGACGGACTGGGTTCACATGTTGATCAAGGTGTGGGTCTCACACGGGCGTGACCCACTTAGATCATTATGGTATTTGTGCTTTCCCATCCCCATCAAGGTAGGGCCCCCCATGTTTTGGACAGTTTGGATAAGACATTCATTAGGTGGGGTCGATCCGAGTGGGCCACACATCACACAAGAGAAAATGAAAAAGAGAGAGAGAGAAAGGGAAGCACCCACCTTTGATTTCTTGGATTTCTTCCACCAACACGATCTAGAGTTTCAAGGAAATGATTCCGACGGTTGAGATGGACTTTGGATGGTGGAGATAGAAAGTAGGAAAGTGGGCCACACATGGCTTCTCATAAGGAGGCTTGGACGTTGGAGTCTCATGGTTGCTCGACAAAAATGTAGAAAATGAGAGAGAGAGAGAGAGAGAGAGAGAGAGAGAAGGGAGAGAGAGAGAGGATGGGATGGGTGAGTGTAACATCCCGAAAATCGGGGGTAAGGTAGAAACCCAACTCCCGAGTTCCAAAATGTTATTTATGCAACATAGATAATGTTAAATGCCTGTTGTTTGTAAACAGGCGTTAGACAAAATTGGGATTAAGCCAAAACAACATATCATACTCCAGAGACAATTAAATTAATAAGCGGAAGACTGTGATAGTATGTACAACATATCTAACTGTTGTATGTCTCCAGAGTGTGAACATGTTACCAGGTTAAATACATACATGTATACTTCAAAAATTGAAAGAAAATAATATACATAAGTGCTCTAAAAATAGAAAATGACAAGTGTCAAGATATCTAATCAACCTCCCTGTATTCCTGTCGATCAGAACACGCATAAAGGAGGGATCCTCCTCATCATCATACAAGTCCAGCTCCGCTTCACAAGCAGCGTCATCATCTGCAACTAAAATAGGGACTGGTGGGTGTTGCAAACACCATCCCGTAACGTGGGAGTGAGTAGCTAACTCAGTGGAATAATAGAGCAAAGATTATCATGTTCTCAAATCAATCAAGTGATAACAGTAAAGCAATCAATCAAACATTCCTAGATACTGTTGTTAATGTATGCATGAAATGATATGATGGATGCCCTCATCGACATACTCCCTCAAATGGCACCATCTGCGTCCGCGGCATGCTTTCTTCCTGCAGTGCTCCACATCTTCCATGCACATGCAATGCGATATGGATAATGATTACCGAGTTGTTATTAGTCCTTTTCATACAGCAGGATTGGAAAACTAGGGTACCTTGCTTATATCAATCCCAACACAGATCCTGTCTAGGGTCGCCACTCCGAGTAATCTCGTACGATGTTATATTTGTAGGTCACTGCAAGGACTGTCAGGACTGTTGCTAATACTCATTACACCTCTCCCCCATCACCTTATCAATACAGGCGTAATTATCCTTAAGACTACATCAAGACTCATCGCCTCCATGCGGTGTCAGGATAAACTCAAGGTCACTACAAAGGGCTCGTCACCTGATCAGTGTAGGCCGATAGCAAGAATATAGTGTCTCATATCACCATAATCTCCTCAGAGTAGGGTGCTCACTGGTCACTACGGGGAGGTTTGTATCCCCAGCGTATGCCGACATCTCGACCACGGTGTCCCATACCACCATGCCCGGCTCATGAGTCTTTGTGGATCAAGGTACCATGGTTGACAGGGTTTTCAATGGTAAGTTCAGTACCCTAGGTTCAAGCAATTATGACTCATACATGGTGAACATACAATGGCCAGTCGGGTTACTTGACGGGCTCGACTAGTACGAGCGCATCTCAAGCTGAACGACATGAAGTATATGAAACACCTCGTGTGGCCTAACCACTGCCGCCAACCCAAAACACGACTCACGTTCATCGACACGTCCTTTATGGTACATAGAAACCAACCACGAATTCGATCCATTACCGACTACCTGGACTAGGTCATAGCCCCAAGCATTTGTGCATCAACATCAATAAGCATGTGTGAGTAACAGAAATGAAATACAACATTGTAAGCATGTTGACACATGTTATGACAAATAACTTAAACAAATCATCCCACACATGCATTTCATGTATATAATGAAATCAATGCATATAGCCTACATGATGGAAATCATTTACATCAGCATATTACTTGAGAATTCAATCTCAAAACTATTTCACAACACCATATACTCAATATATACTAATACAAACATTTATACAAATACTTAGTCTACACACTTAAGTCTACATAGTGTATGTCGACTCAAAGTGCGCATTTGGACGAATCTCTTCGCCAAACAGACCATGCACGCATTCCTAGTATCCTAACACGACAAATAACCATGACAATCATTTTTACAAAATACGGACGTATACAGTATTTTTTATAAATGCCTAAAATACCCTAAATCTCATATTTACCGTACATTTACGAAACGAAAAACGGACAGCACGTTGTACATGTCAAACAACGTTGCCGTCGATAATCTACTATTAAACGATAGTGAAAGCTTTGAAATCAGTCAATCAAAGCGTCTAAGATCCGCACCTTTTTACCCTAGATGTGTATCATTCCGAACGGAGGGTATACGCTTCGTATACGGCGAACAGGCGACCTAATACACAAGATGTATAAGTTACTTCGATATTGGAATCGACGGAATCTTAAATCAGCAAGTGTTGAGGGTTTTCCTTACCTAGAAATGCGTTGGAATCACTGGCAAAGTGATTGGGATGCGTTGCTTTAGCACGTGTAGCAGCAGCAGCAAGTGGCGGGAAGATCTCTCCCACACTCTCTCACAATCCCTCACTTCTTCTCTCTCTCTAGCTAGGGTTTCTAGCAAATTCGGATGGGTGAGATATGTGAGGGTTTAAAGCCCTTTTATAGCCTAAAACTTTCCCAAATTAGGCTTGGGAACAATGTCTACTTGAGGTATAACCAAATCGGGGCTGTTCTGGTCCAAAGAAGCACTTCGGGAGGTCCCCTGGTCGAACGCGGTTGGACTTAAGCTCATGGTCACTGGATGTTGCTCACACCCAGTTTTCAGTCCGGTAGAGTTCCCAGATCGCACGTGGCGGTCCAGTTTCAGTTCAGCGGTCATCGCACCTAGATCAGGTCTACAAGTCTCATGATATGAAAGAGAAATTTTTCCTAATCCGAGGGTGTAATTTGGCTGAATTCTGACGGTCAGAACGCTTAATAATAACGCACCAAGTCACGTGCCAGATTTGGATTTAAATTTGGATTTAAAATTTCAAATCTAACCCTTTTCTCACTCTCTTCACTCCAGGCTCAATGAAATAGCCTCTGAACGTCGGTTGGCCTTGATTTTCGAAACGATTGTCAAGTCCAGCCATGCAGTCATAACGGTCTAAGATGGTAGATATCAGACTTTCGACGCGCGGTCTAGATCCAATACAAAGTTTCAAAGGGTTTTCGAGAACAAACCAGTTTAGAGTTTGATCCTGAATTTTAGGATATTGTAGCGTCCTTGTTTCTACAAGTTTTGGGTCTTGTAGAACGTATTTAAAGTGATCAGGGACAATTTCACAGCTACTCTAGCGTAGCGCTAACTAACTTACTCTTAATTTCTAAAGGAATTAATCCTAAGTGATTTCTTTGGCTTTGGAATTAGGTTCTGAGCGGTTACCCAAGTATTTTGGTTGACCCATTGCCTAAGGACGTCTAATCCCAGGTTGGCAAAAATCAAGGGTGTTACAATCTACCCCCCTTAAAATAAAATTTCATCCCCGAAATTGGCTAAGGGTAATGAGTCCTTAAAGAGACTTTCGTATTAACATTTTAAGGAAGGTTCAAATTCTATTTAATGACCTACCCTTACGTATAACTTAAATCAAATGTTTCGATCCTAGGCCAGTGGGGAAGGGGCTAACCACGCTTCCGCTACTCCACTCTGGTCTAACGGTTGCATTGACTGACCTAACTAGATTGGACTCAAAATATTCTACCCCCCTTAAAACTTAGTTCTACTTAAGGTTCAAGAATCTATGTATCGATCCGTATATCGAAACGAGGTGCAACTTAGGACCTATCCTTGACATAAAATGAAAAATAACCTCTCACTACATTGGTCTTCCTTTATTAGTGATGCGTTCTCTGGCATTGGTATCTATGGTTGTAGAAATAAGCCTACTCTCTATTGGCTAGATGTCCTCAACATTTTCCAAGGGCAAAGCAATAACTTTCGATTGTATGTGGTCGAGTCAACACGGAAGAAAAGTTGTGTAATGGGTCTAAGCCGGATACGTTGAACCTTCTGTCTAATCAGGACAGAAAACTCGTTGTATTAATTCTTAATCTGAGTCGATGCCGTTCTTCTGCTTGATCAGAGCATTGGATTTATTGGTAACCACTAGGATTTAGAAGTCGATTCAAACCGCGAATACATCGCTTACATGCAGTTCCTTTACTCCGCGTTCCCGAATGCAATAAGCCCTTGGGAAAGGAAAGTCAAAAGGGACGTGCTGGTTTATTCTAAGTTCAATCTGAGGGATTTATAAGTTCTCCCTGAGAGTGAATGATCCTAAGTTAAACCAACTTTCCTAAGGGTTATAACAGAAGTCTATGAGTATTACGGGGAGCTATCGAAGGAATGAGGTTTTATTCCTACCAAATCTAGCCTAATATTCTGTAGTATATACATGCCTTACACTACTTAAGGTAACTAGTAGACTAGTCTATAATCTACAGCCTAAGCTTATACGCTAAATGGTTTCATACCATTACAAATACAGGGGATTGATCTATCGCTTAGGGTCACGATTGTCTAATGGAATTGGATTTCCTATGTCGTTAGATCATTCAAATCTAGGAGTACTAACTCTAGGTCCAAACGCCAAGGGCCTATATGGCCAGTAGCATTAAGTTGCATTAAATGGAACTGCATTCCTAATCCCATGTTAGGATTGGAAGTGGCATGCTTGGTAGGAGGGTGGGTTGGGATAAAAATTAATTTCATAGGTTTAATTATCAGAATTTACAACATGGTCGTGAAAACCATAGGATACACCTAATCTACGGACAATACCTTACAGCGAACGAAACAGCATGTACTCCATTCAACAAAATTTGTCACAATACATGGAATAAAGTTCCACATGGATTATGACAGGAATGCATCCGGCTATGCTAAGCCCAAACCACTAACACAAACACATCTTCTACCTGTGACATTACTAGACCTAACAACAACAAAGCATAGAAATCCTTAAAACGGTAATCAAACAATCTACAGGACGACGGCCTACATGGGATTTGAGGTTTGCACGATTTGAGACCAAAAAGAGCGTAAAGGCTCAAATAACAGGGACATGAGAGGGAGGATGGTGGAAGGGAGAAAAAAGGCTAAAATAACCTTTACAATAGCCATTTAAAATGAGGGAAATGGAAAGAAATAGTTGCCCTAATGGGCTGAAACGAATTTAGGCCCTGTAGAGGGATGAATCAAGCTCCCAAAGGCTGGATTTTCAAGGGAAAAAGAGAAAGCTAAATGGGAATGAAGCTCCACACGATTTCAGCCGTGATTGGAGGTTGTGGGAGCTTCAAACAATGAAAATGGAGAGGAAGAGGGTTGCAAACAGCAATGGAGGGATGGATAGGCGTCGGTTTTAGCAAAAGAAGGGATTGGGAGTGGTTTGGGGATGAGTTTTGAGAGGTGGCAGTAAGAAAATGCAAAAGGGACGGCGTGGGGGCATTTTTTGTGAAGGGAGTATGGTTTCCAGGGGTTTTTGAGGGACGGACCGCATATGGGAGGGGTGCCCTACCCCATTTAGGGCGTGCGCCCAAATTCCAGATCAAGTGGGGCCCACCGGTCGGCGATGCATCGCCGGCCAAGTGGCAATATGGCCACTCCGGCCATATGGGTCAGGTCCCCCTACCCTAGGGACTCCAGATATATATGGGCCCCACCCCAGTTCATTGTAGTTTGGCCTAGAGAGGCCTAAAACTCCATTTGGGGCATTACGGGGCCAGTCTGTAAACCATAATGAACTTATACATCATGTAACATATGATTTTGGGGTAGGAGGAGCTAATCCATCCAATTAACCCATCAATTACAAAAGATTTCAAAATTGGAATGGCTAAAAGGCCAATTTTCACCTATATTTACTATTTATAGTAAATTTTTGGCTAAGTATGATTTTATGTCATCTACACGTTAGGATTTATGCCTAATGTGAAAATACTGAGAAAATTTTGAAGAATGGGATGGTGAGAGGAAGGATTTTGAAGGAATTGGGTGAAACGGAGTTTTTAAGCCCTTAGATCGAGTGTAAAGGTTATGGTTGCCCCACAACCCAAGGATTTTCATTTCCGAATTTAGAATTCTTTTGAGAACGTCTCAACCCTGCCTACTAACAACCTGGAGGCCACTTAGGTTCCTTCACGCGACCATAAATACATTACGGACTCGATCCAAACGATCGATTTAAGTAGACTTCACCTATTGGCGAAACTGCGATCCTATAAGTGTTTCTAGGTTCCTTTCGCACCCACCTAAGTCGAAGGAGCGATAACGTACGCCGCGTGTCCATAACCCAGGTCCAGTTTAATCTCAATCATGCTCTGATACCAACTGTAACATCCCGAAAATCGGGGGTCAAGTAGAAACCCAATTCCTGAGTACCAAAATGTTATTTATGCAACATAGATAATGTTAAATGCATGTTGTCTGTAAACAGGCGTTAGACAAGATTGGAATTAAGCCAAAACAACATATCATACTCCAGAGATAATTAAATTAACAAGCGGAAGACTGTGATAATATGTATAACATATCTAACTGTTGTATGTCTCCAGAGTGTGAACATGTTACCAGGTTAAATACATACATGTATACTTCAAAAATGGAAAGAAAAGAATATACATGAGTGCTCTAAAAATAGGAAATGACAAGTGTTAAGGCATCTAATCAACCTCCCTGTATTCCCGTCGATCAGAACACGCATAAAGGAGGGATCCTCCTCATCATCATACAAGTACAGCTCCACTTCACAAGCAACGCCATCATCTGTAACTAAAATAAGGACTGGTGGGTGTTGCAAACACGATCCCGTAACGTGGGAGTGAGTAGCTAACTCAGTGGAGTAATAGAGCAAAGATTAGCATGTTCTCAAATCAATCAAGTGATAATAGTAAAGAAATCAATCAAACATTCCTCGATACTGTTGTTAATGTATGCATGAAATGATATGATGGATGCCCTCACCGACATACTCCCTCATATGGCACCATCTGCGTCTGCGGCATGCTTTCTTCCCGCAGTGCTCCACATCTTCCAGGCACATGCAATGCGATATGGATAATGATTACCGAGTTGTTATTAGTCCTTTTCATACAGCAAGATTGAAAAACTAGGGTACCTTGCTTATATCAATCCCAACACAGATCCTGTATAGGGTCGTCACTCCTAGTAATCTCGTACGATGCTATATTTGTACGTCGCTGCAAGGGCTGTCAGGGCTGTTGCTCTCATTCGTTGCACCTCTCCCCCATCACCTTATCAATACAGGCCTAATTATCCTTAAGACTGCATCAGGACTCGTCGCCTCCATGTGGTGTTAGGATAAACTCAAGGTCACTACAAATGGCTCGTTACCTGATCAGTGTAGGCCGACAGCAAGAATATAGTGTCCCATACCACAATAATCTACTCAGAGTAGGGTGCTCACTGGTCACTACGGGGAGGTTTATGGCCCCAGCGTAGGCCGACAGCTTGACTACGGTGTCACATACCACCATGCCCGGCTCATGAGTCTTTGTGGATCAAGGTACCATGGTTGACAGGGTTTTCAATGGTAAGTTCAATACCCTAGGTTCAAGCAATTATGACTCAAACATGGTGAACATACAATGGCCAGTCGGGTTGCTTGACGGGCTCGACTAGTACGAGCGCATCTCAAGCTGAACGACATGAAGTGCATGAAACACCTCGTGTGGCTTAACCACTGCCGCCAACCCAAAACACGACTCACGTTCATCGACGCGTCCTTTGTGGTACATAGAAACCAACCATGAATTCGATCCATTACCGACTGCCTGGACTAGGTCATAGTCCCAAACATTTGTGTATCAACATCAGTAAGCATATGTGAGTAACAGAAATGAAATACAACATTGTAAGTATGTTGACACATGTTATGACATACAACTTAAGCAAATCATCCCACACATGCATTTCATGTATATAATGAAATCAATACATACTAATACAAACATTTATACAAATACTTAGTCTACACACTTAAGTCTACATAGTGTATGTCGACTCAAAGTGCTCATTTGGGCGAATCTCTTCGCCAAACAGACCATGCACGCATTCCTAGTATCCTAACACGACAAATAACCATGACAATCATTTTTACAAAATACGGACATATACAGTATTTTCTATAAATGCCTAAAATACCCTAAATCTCATATTTACCATACGTTTACAAAACGGAAAACGAACAACACATTGTACATGTCAAACGGCGTTGCCGTCGATAATCTACTATTAAATGACAGTGAAAGCTTTGAAATCAGTCAATCAAAGCATCTAAGATCCGCACCTTTTTACCCTATATGTGTATCGTTCCGAACGGAGCGTATACGCTTCGTCTACGGCGAACAGGCGACCTAATACACAAGATGTATAAGCCACTTTGCTATTGGAATCGACGGAACCTTAAATCAGCAAGTGTTGAGGGTTTTTCTTACCTAGAAATGCTTTGGAATCACTGGCAAAGTGATTGGGATGCGTTGCTTTAGCACGTGTAGCAGCAGCAGCAAGTGGCGGGAAGATCTCTCCCACACTCTCTCGCAATCCCTCACTTTTTCTCTCTCTCTAGCTAGGGTTTCTAGCAAATTCGGATGGATGAGATATGTGAGGGTTTAAAGCCCTTTTATAGCATAAAACCTTCCCAAATTAGGCTTGGGATCAATGTCTACTTGAGGTATAACCAAATCGGGGCTGTTCTGGTCCAAAGAAGCACTTCGGGAGGTCCCCTGGTCGAACGCGGTCGGACTTAAGCTCATGGTCACTGGATGTTGCTCACACCCAGTTTTCAGTCCGGTAGAGTTCCCAGATCGCACGTGGCGGTCCAGTTTCAGTTCAGCGGTCATCGCACCTAGATCAGGTCTACAAGTCTCATGATATGAAAGAGAAATTTTTTCTAATCCGAGGGTGTAATTTGACTGAATTCTGACGGTCAGAACGCTTAATAATAACGCACCAAGTCACGTGCCAGATTTGGATTTAAATTTTCAAATCTAACCCTTTTCTCACTCTCTTCACTCCAGGCTCAATGAAATAGCCTCTGAACGTCGGTTGACCTTGATTTTCGAAACGATTGTCAAGTCCATTCATGCGGTCATAACGGTCTAAGATGGTAGATATCGGACTTTCGACACACGGTCTAGATCTAATACAAAGTTTCAAGGGGTTCCCGAGAACAAAACGGTTTAGAGTTTGATCCTGAATTTTAGGGTATTGTAGCGTCCTTGTTTCTACAAGTTTTGGGTCTTATAGAACGTATTTAAAGCGATCAAGGACAATTTCACAGCTACTCTAGCGTAGCGCTAGCTAACTTACTCTTAATTTCTAAAGGAATTAATCCTAAGTGATTTCTTTGGCTTTGGAATTGGGTTCTGAGCGGTTACCCAGGTGTTTTGGTTGACCCATTGCCTAAGGACATCTAATCCCAGGTTGGCAAAAATCCGGGGTGTTACAGTGAGTGAGGTGATAGGTGTACTTGTGTAAGGGAGAGAGTTGACTTTAAAGGGGGTGGTTGTACTTGGGGATGGGTGAGTGATGTGTACTTTAATTGATGAGATTGATGAGATTGATGTGATGGATTCTCTCAAGATCATAATGCACGGTGTTTTCTTCAAACTAAACGCGGACCCACATCTCTTGGCCTAGGTATCGCCTTGGCGCGTAATACGCGTCATCGGAACCGCGGCGACGGTGCGGTCGCTAGAGTACAAGTCTCGGGTTGAGATAAGTCTGGAATACGGGACACGATTTAAGGTTGTGCGCAACTACCGATAATAGATCGTGGGTCGCCGGAATTCGACCAGAAGGACCGTGGAAGCTAACGGAACAGTACAAGCTAGGATATGGGTCTTACGCGAGCTATATCCAACTTATAGTTTAGGTCGACTTATAGCTGACTTATTATTGACGTATGATTATGCCGACCTACTTGAAGGTCGACCTTTATTTGCTAGTAGACGCCTTTTGAGTGGACTTACAGTTGTATCTTATTTGAGTAGGCTTATAGTTGTATCGACATGCTTGAAGGTCGACCTTTCTTCTCTAATAGACGCCTCTTAAGTGGTTAAGCCCTATTGGGTCCGTGCTGATTTGTAGAGTTGATCCATTCCATAAGTTATTATATTTTTTTCCCAAGAATTTACATTCTATAGTGTAACCCATAGTGTTAATCAAGTAACTGATAACCTTTGATGTAATTTTAGTTTATGCTTGGACGCTGGATTCAGTTCTTCACTTAGAAAGATGTTTTGTAGTTGTTCTTTATGACCAATTGTAAGAATCCCTTCCCCATTTTCATTCATTTGTACTGAAAAGTTCTTTCGTAAGGAAGACAAAGATGTAACCCATCATCAAGGGTGAACCCTACCCTTTGAATATTGCCTTATCCTGTTTACACATTAAGCGAGTGGGTAAATAGGTGACGGATCTCATTAGATCTCGGTCATATACTATGTGTTTGCTTATCTTAGCGCTTGGGGTAATAGTTGTTCAATTTGAATTGAGCCGCAATTCCAATTCTGGAACGCCACACACTTCACACCCGCAGCAACCACAACATCGAAAGAACTGGCCCATGGGATGGACAGCTCGTATCCACGCACAGATGGGAAGTAATTGACATAAGTTCTTCCGTGTGAATGGAAAGGGCTCCCAACGCACGGGAGGCATGGCCCACGTCAGTCAAAGAAATAAATAAGGATTTTTCCATATGGCCACCTGCCTTTGGTGGATGTATCGAAAACCTTCCACTTTAAATTATTTATGAGAAACCGCTCATATTTATCTACATTAGAGATTAAACTGCTTGCTTTTAGTTTACCGTACCAATGGATTTGTGTATTTTTATATTGACAGAACTGCCCTCATTTTACTGAACTTTGTAATATCCCCTCGTTGCTCTGGATTCATTGGCATGGCACCTTAATCGGTCAACCCGTGACCGTATGTAGGGCCATCTCGTTATTTGTGAAAAATCCATCATGTCCATCTATTTTATCAGTTTATTTTAGTGCATGAGCCTAAAAATGCGACAGATCCAAAGTGCAAAGTGGGACATATAATGGCCCCAAGATTCTTCAATGGTGGATGTTCATTTCCCACTATTGGTTGTCACTTGGCCCACTGGGGCTTGATATTGGCTTCATTTTTTAGTCCATGACATAAAATGAGTCGGGAAAAAAGATGGACGGGGTGGATCTATCACCAACATCTTGTGGCTCAATGAGTGTGTTTAACGGTGAGCTTTTAATCTCCACTGTTTCATGTTCGTATTACTTACTTTAGATTTTTACCGGTCTCATTTTTTGTTCCATGCACTAAAATGAGGCGGCAGAACAGATGGACGGGGTGGATTGGTCACAAACATCAATGTAGGCCCCACTATTGTCTAACAACCTCTGGACTTAATTTACGAGCTTGCTATCGGCCTCATGTTTGGGCACAAGCCATAAAATGATCTGAAAATCAAATGGACAGGGTGGATTAGTAAAAAAATTATCCCGTGGCTTGACAAATACTTTAATGATGGGTGTTTGATTCTTCTTCTTATTATTTTTTTTAATGTTTGTTTGGCTCACTTGAGCTAAAGATCAGCCTCGTTTTTGGATCCATGTCTTAAATTGAGGTGAAGAAATAGATGGATGGATTTGATTTGTTACATACATCATGGTGGTCCCCACCTAGGTCGAGCAACCCTCCCCTTCTAGGCTTAAATGTCCATCAAACCTCCCGCCTGCCATTGATGGACTTGTTTGTTGCGACAACCTAGCTCTTACAGTTTGTTGGGCCCACCATGTTTGTGAGAAATCGACCTTGTCCATTTGTTTTTTCAACTCATTTTGAACGTGCACTGAAAAATGAGGCAGATATGGAGCTCAAAATGGCACACAATGGCCCCAAGAAATTTAGAGCCCACATAACTTTGCCACCACAATACAACACCAAGGTTGGTGCTCTTGTACACTGTATTCCGAGTCCTCCTGAATTATGTATTAGCATGGTTGAACACCAAGCCAACTACAACACTGGTAAATCAATTTTGTCTGTCCGTTGGGTCATGGGTGGCCTTAAAAAATAGTTAAAGTAGAAAAATGTCAACTGCACGTGCTCATCAGCTAAATTCATAGCTAGATGCGTGTGACCGGTTTGATTTTGACGATCGAGATCCATCACTGCCCCATGATCGATGGATGTTAGTTCAAAAGAGATGTACATGCAATTAGCGACGCTGACGTGTACTGCACCTATCTTCATGGAGAGATGTTCATGTCAACCCCACCTATCCTCACTGTCTCTAGTCGGCTCAAACGGGCGAAAAAGGGACAACAGCGTCATTTTGCAGAGGTAAAACCAAGCAAGGACAAGAAACATTAATATCTGCGATTGACCAGGGGTAAAATTGCCCTCTCGGTAGTTAGTAGTGTCAAGCATCCATTCGTATGAGCGCATATAAAACGTGATTAGATGGGCGGGTTCTGGGAAATAGTTTAAGAGCAGGAGGTTTTTCAAAAAAAGGCGGGGTGCAGTGTGGAAAAATCCCAAAGAAGAAAGAAAAAGGACGGGAGAGAAGGAAAGGAGACTCGAACAGACGCCGACGTTCGCTTTCCCCAAATTGCGTTTCTTTATTCCTAAGCTGTAATTCTTACACATTATATTCCTACCCCTCTTACACTCTCGGAGAGAGATGCTTTCCCAATTCAGGTGAGTTCGTGTAGAAATCAGTAGAGGCAATGGCAACAGAGAAAGCGGAGAATGGTTTGGTGAATTTCGTCTTTTCTTGGTACATCCAAGACGTACTCAACGACAATCTCCTCAAAGGAAAGGTTAGATCCTCGTTTCTTGCAGCTTTCTTCGAGTTTACACGTGCCAACTCAGCACACACGTATAAAATATCCAACCCGATTATCATACTCGATTAGAAATATTGGCGGGATTCGCTCGTTCTGTTGTCCACTTTTCGGACCGCTGGTGAATCTCTTTAAACTCTCCGTTTCGTTTTAATACGATTGTTCCACCTGGTGTGAGGTCCCGCCTGATTTATGGGGCGTGGTATGTAGAGAACGGTGCCAACCTGATTCATGGCTTGGATCTTTCACAAATGTATTGTTTGGCACGTGTATGTGCGATTAGATCAACTGTAGTCAAGCAAACGCACCTATCGAGTAGGTATATTTTTTCCCACTATCGTAGAAATTACATGGGAATTGCATACGTGGCATGGAAGCAATTTAAATTAAACTGCTCAAATGGGTTTTAGTTTAGATTTATCCGGTAGCAGATCTTATGCTTATTTGATTATCAGAGTCACAGATTGGCTGACATTTTTTTTACAAGCTTGAAATTATGTCCTTTGAACTTATTTCAACAAACAGTGTTCATAAATCAGAGGTTAGGATTGCTTAACCATTCTGATTTTTCGAATGTAAGTATAATTGGTTTAATTTGAGTTAACATGCATGGCATGTGTACCATTTCAAAGTGCTTGCATATGGTATGTGAGGTGAATTGGCTCGTCTTTTCATATGTGGTTGATTTGCGTGGACCACTGGATTCCATGTTTCAACTCCTTTACCCAGTCAACAACAATAATAAATATAATGTGCCTACTATCCGTATGCCCCCAACAATGGTATCAGAGCATCGATTGACATGATTTTGACAAAAAAGACTAATGAGATGGGTTGCCGATTTACCCATTTATCATCCTATGTGAAATTCTTCTATTTAGAGGATGCCGTATTCCTATTGTTTGAGTCGTGCGAGTGTCGCTGCAAGATACAAGCCATAGCTGCGCTTCTCTAATATGTTTTTTTTTTTTTTTTTGGCGGCTCCTCTCTAATATGTTATGAAGCAATTAAGTTTTGTTATTGTAAGTGTTACGTAAATATTGCCACGGAGGGATTCGTTTATTGTCCTTTCGGCTTTGATTGTTTTTGCTAAGACTAATTGAGTAAGTGGAATTTTTGGGGTCGGGCTGACAATGACTGTATTACCCATGTGCCAATTAGCTTATGGGATGCCAGTTTCGACCTTTTGGACTACTGATGATGATTGTGCATGACTATTATTAAAATTATGTGTCTTGAACATGTTTTTTGATTGACTAATACAAGACCCTCTTTCACCTGATGTAGTGATAAGATATGCTGTACAAATTAGTTGTGGTTGATCTTTTGAAAGGGGAAAAATTAGATGGCTGGCACATATTTGTTATATTGGACAAAGAATATGTATTATACACCCTAAAAACCATTAGGATAGAGCTCGAGATAAAAAGGTAAAGATATTTCAAAGGTAGTTTGAAATTTGCGCAACAAAAATACAAGAAATGGAAGAAAAACAACAAAACAAACAAAAATATCCTTATTAACTCTATGCACAAAGATGTGATCCCTATATATGAAATTTATGAAATTGTTAAGGAAATGTGTGATGTCTTAATTAAGTCCTACGTGCTAAGATTAGAATGATGTAAATGGAATTTGATGCATGCAGGATGCCAGTTGGATGTGATGTAGAGCGGGTCGCGGACAATTTCATGGCCAGGATGGATCAGAAAAGGCACGATCGGCGACAGAAGTGATCCAAACCATCAGACCTTAGATCGGGCGTATCTCACAATCCGGAATGAGTTATCCGACGCAAAATATATGATTTTGGGGTAGAACGAGCTACTTTAGCCAACCAACCCCGCTATGCCGGGTTGCGCAGCCCGGATTCGCGAGAAACCCCCTGATCGACGGTCGTTTCCCCGTTTTAATTTCGTTTTTACTATTTCTAGTAAGTTTTAGTTTGCTTATAGCTCTTCATCCGTTGGGCTTTAGGAGTTGTGTCCAACATGAAAAGTTCTTAGGATAATTAGGAGAATGGTTTGGTGAAGCCAAATAGGACACTTATTATTTTTGGCCGAAAACCTTGCGCACTAGTAGACATCACGACCGTCTATAAATAGTAAGTTTACTATTTATAGTGAGTTGCGAATTCTAGAGTTTTAGTTGTATTTTGAGTCTGATTTCTTTCCTATTGCTTGGTTCCCTTATTTAAAGGGGTGTAAACTCGTTTTTAGTGATTCAGTAATCAATTTTGAATTTTATTAGAGTTTATTTCTATTTTCTTGCTTTCTTTCCTCGTGGATTCGAGAAGTCTCTGTGAGGAGTCAGGAGAAGCTCCGTGGATTCGGAGTAGTTATCCTTGAGGAAGACGGTGATCGACCTCATCACGTTCATCCCTGCGTCAATTTGGTATCAGAGCCAGGTTTCCCCTCGGGCTGATGGCAAACAACGAAGGTATGAATCAAAATCCTATGGACGGTGATCCAGGGATTCATTATCTTTCGGAAAGAATGGAAGCTTTCCATTGGGAGAGTCAGTTGACCATGCAAGGGCTGCAGGCAACCCTCGACCGTCTTGCGGATTCGCTACTTCCGCCCCGAGCCCTAGGCGGTGCTCCACCACCTATGGTCGCTCCACCACCCGTGGTTGCTGTATGACGCGACTCCGATTATCGCAGACCACTACCAGTGGCAAACCGTAGGGCTACACCAGATGATTCTAGTTCCAGTGACGAGGACATTAATGAAGGTTTTGACCGACGACCAATCCATGGAGGTGATCATCCAGATCGTGCTGAAAGAGACTATCGAGGTAAGGCTGAACTTCCTAGTTTTAACAGTTTATTACGTATCGAAGATTTCCTCGATTGGCTAGCCGAAGTAGAGAGATATTTCGATTATATGGATGTGTCAGATCATAAAAGGGTGAAATTGATAGCGTTTAAATTGAAATCTGGTGCTTCTGCATAGTGGGAACAATTACAACTCTCATGAGCCCTCCAAAACAAGGCGCCCATCGCATCATGGCCTCGGATGAGACGTCTTCTTCGATCACGATTTCTCCCCAGTGATTATGAACAAATCTTATTCCAACAACACCAAAATTGTCGACAAGGAAATCGAACTGTTACAGATTACACTGAAGAATTCCAGCGGTTGGATACACGAAACGATTTGTCAGAATCTGAGTCACAGAAGGTGGCACGATTTATAGGTGGGTTGCGACCGGCAATTCAGGACTGAGTTCAGATGTACCTAGTCGGGACCGTAGATGAAGCAGTTCAATTGGCAGGAAGGGCAGAAACACAACTTGCAAGAGCTCCTGCTCGTCCTTATCCTTCAAATCGACCCCCTATAATGGGTCCCACACAGGATCTAGTGCTGGCTCGAGGAAAAGATTTGGTAGGAGAACGTCCTCAACCTCCTCCACCCGCAAACCGTGATACGGGGAGCGGACCATCCAGACCTCAACGGGTAGCACCCATAACAGCGGGCCCAAGTAGGATTCCGAATCCTTATGCTCGGCCAAGACCGAACAATTGTTACTACTGTGGCCAACCAGGCCACTTATTAAACACTTGTCCTCAACGTCCGACAGCACACTTGACTATAAACGAAGGGGGCACCGAAGATGAGGCCGCAGAAGAAGATTATGGCATTGATGAATATGAACAAACCACTGAAGAAATAGCAGGTGGCGATGAAGTGACAGGCGAGGATCGTGGCGAATCTCTCGTTGTGAGGCGACTACTATATGCCTCGCGAAAGGAATTACATCCACAGCGGCACAATATATTTCGTACTCGGTGCACTGTCAGCGGAAATGTCTGTGACGTGATCATAGACAGTGGTAGCAGTGAGAACATCGTTTCAAGAGTGATGGTGGACAAGTTGCAGCTACCAATGACGAGACATCCTTCCCCGTACTCAATTGGCTGGATAAAAAAGGTGAATGAGACCAAGGTAACTGAACAATGCACTATCTCATTTTCAATTGGGAAACATTATAAGGATCAGATACTTTGTGACGTGGTTGACATGGAAGCCTACCATATGCTACTCGGTCGACCCTGGCAGTCGGACCGTGATGCGACCCATCGGGGACGAGACAACGTTTACATATTCGTCAAGGATAGTCAAAAAATAATCCTTGTCCCTATGGCACCAGAGAACCACCCTGAAGCCTCTAAAGTGGAGGGGAGTTCTCTCTTGACCATTTGAGATTTCATGGAGGAATCTAAGAAAACCGGCGAGGTATACGCCGTAGTGGTAAAGGGCGAGGAAGAGGAACCCTCAAACATCCCTCCAAGCTTAAGACTATTGCTAAACGAATTCAAAGAAGTCTGGCCTGAAGATTTACTTGATGGATTGCCCCCCATGAGGGACATCCAAATCACATAGACCTCGTCCCTAGGGCTAGCCTACCCAATCGCCCTCATTATCGGATGAGTCGGAAGGAGTGTGAGATACTTCAGGGGCAAGTGGAGGAATTGATCCATAAGGGTCTATTGAGAGAGAGCATGAGCCCATGTGCTGTACCAGCATTATTAACGCCAAAAAAAGATATAAGCTGACGCATATGTGTCGACAGCCGAGCAATCAATAAAATTACCATCAAATATCGGTTCCCAATACCACGGTTGGATGACATACTCGATATGCTAGGAGGGGCCAAGGTGTTCTCTAAACTCGATCTAAAGAGCGGGTACCATCAGATTCGTATTCGACCCGGTGATGAATGGAAAACAGCATTCAAGACAAATGAAGGGTTGTATGAGTGGCTGGTCATGCCCTTTCGCCTATCGAACGCACCAAGTACTTTTATGCGTTTGATGAATCAAGTTCTAAAACCGTTCACTAGCCGATTTGTGATAGTATATTTTAATGACATATTGATATATAGCTAAGATGAGGCGGAGCACAAGAAACATCTCAGGCAGGTGCTGCAGGTCCTACAAGATAACAATTTATACCTCAACTTGAAAAAGTGTAGTTTTTTAACTGACAGCCTGTTGTTTCTAGGATTTGTTGTAACGTCCACAGGCATTCGGGTGGACGATGAAAAGGTGCGTGCTATTAGGGAATGGCCGATCCCTACAAACATTCATGAGGTTAGGAGTTTTCACGGGTTAACGACTTTCTATCGTCAATTTGTGCGAGATTTTAGCACCATAGTCGCGCCTATAACAGATTGCATGAAAAAGGGGCCGTTCCAATGGACCGATAAAGTTGACAAGAGCTTTCACGAGATCAAGCATCGTCTGTCTACAACACCAGTCTTGGTGCTTCCTAATTTCGACAAGTTGTTTGAGGTTGAGTGTGACGCTTCATACGTCGGAATTGGGGGAGTATTATCAAAGGAAGGCAGGCCGGTAGCCTTCTATAGCGAGAAGCTCAGCGAAGCTCGAAAGAAGTGGTCGACTTATGAGCTTGAGTTGTATGCAGTTGTTTAGGCGCTGCGACGTTGGCGGCATTATCTGATTCAAAGGGAGCTTGTTCTGTACACTGACCACAGGCATTAAAGTTCATTAATAGTCAGACTAACGTGAATCGTGTGCATGCTAGATGGGTTGCGTTTTTTCCGGAATTTATGTTCGTTCTGAAGCATAAGTCAGGTCAATAGAACAAGGCGGCTGATGCACTTAGTTGTCGTGCGTCACTACTTGTTACGATGAGCAACGAGGTGGTCGACTTTGACTGTCTTAAGGAGCTATATGCCGAGGATGAGGACTTCAAAGAATCTTGGTTGAAATGCCAAGAAGGTCACCCCAGTGACTTTCATATACATGATGGTTTTCTCTTCAAAGGAAATCGATTGTGCATCCTCCAAAGTTCTCTAAGGGAGCAGATTATTCAGGAACTACATGGAGGTGGCCTCGGTGGACACCTTGGGCGAGACAAGACGCGAGCTCTTGTGGAAGAGCGGTATTACTGGCTGCAATTAGTACGTGATGTGGGAAGAGCCGTACAACGTTGTCATATTTGTCAAACTTCTAAGGGGGAATCTCAGAATACTGGACTCTACACCCCGTTATCTGTGCCTGACGGTCCTTGGGAGGATTTATCAATGGACTTCGTGCTTGGTCTCCCACGAACACAACGCGGCATGGATTCGGTGTTCATGGTGGTCGATCATTTCTCCAAGATGACACACTTTATCCCATGTAAGAAAACCCTTGATGCAACACATGTGGCAAATCTATTCTTCAGGGAGGTCATACGGCTACACGGGGTCCCCAAGACCATTACTTCTGATCGTGACACGAAGTTCATTAGCCATTTTTGGCGGACTTTATGGACTCGATTCGATACACGACTTCAATTCAGCAGTGCTTACCACCCACAGACTGATGGATAGACTGAAGTTGTGAATCGCACGTTGGGAAACCTCCTTCGCAGTATTGCAGGAGAAAAGTCGAAGCAGTGGGACTTGGCTTTATCTCAAGCAGAGTTTGCGTTCAACAACATGGTGAACCGCTTGACAGGGAAATCGCCATTTCAGATTATCTACGGACGAGTGTCACGCCACACACTTGACTTGGTCCCTTTGCCCAAGCACCCAGGCACGAGCGTTGCAGCAGAACATATGGCAGATAAGATCATGGGCATCTATGCAGAAGTGTAGGCCAAGCTACATGCCTCGAACGAGAAGTACAAGGAACATGCGGACAAGCACCGGCGACAAAAAGTGTTCGAGGTGGGCGACCGCGTTATGGTCCATCTGCGTAAAGAGAGATTTTCGACCGGGACGTACAACAAGTTGAAAAATAAGAAGATTGGACCGGTACCGATCATCCGAAAGATCAATGACAACACTTTTGTTGATCTTCCAGATGACATAGCGATCTCACGGACTTTCAACGTCGCGGACCTGACCGAGTATCATGAACCAGTGCAAGAGAAGAACTCGAGGACGAGTTCTTTTCAAGTGGAGGGGACTGATGTAGAGTGGGTCGCAGACAATTTCATGGCCAGGATGGATCAGAAAAGGCACGGTCGGCGACAGAAGTGATTCGAACCATCAGACCTTAGATCGGGCGTATCTCACAATCCGGAATGAGTTATCCGACGCAAAAGATATGATTTTGGGGTAGAACGAGCTACTTTAGCCAACCAACCCCGCTATGCCGGGTTGCGCAGCCCGGATTTGCGAGAAACCCCCTGATCGACGGTCGTTTCCCCGTTTTAATTTCGTTTTTACTGTTTATAGTAAGTTTTAGTTTGCTTATAGCTCTTCATCCGTTGGGCTTTAGGAGTTGTGTCCAACATGAAAAGTGCGTAGGATAATTAGGAGAATGGTTTGGTGAAGCCAAATAGGACACGTACTATTTTTGGCCGAAAACCTTGCGCACTAGTAGACATCACGACCGTCTATAAATAGTAAGTTTACTATTTATAGTGAGTTGCGAATTCTAGAGTTTTAGTTGTATTTTGAGTCTGATTTCTTTCCTATTGCTTGGTTCCCTTATTTAAAGGGGTGTAAACTCGTTTTTAGTGATTCAGTAATCAATTTTGAATTTTATTAGAGTTTATTTCTATTTTCTTGCTTTCTTTCCTCGTGGATTCGAGAAGTCTCTGTGAGGAGTCAGGAGAAGCTCCGTGGATTCGGAGTAGTTATCCTTGAGGAAGACGGTGATCGACCTCATCACGTTCATCCCTGCGTCAATTTAGGATCTTAGAAGACGAAGAAAATGTGTTGTACACGTTAAAAACCATTAAGAGAAAACTGGAGATAGAATATAAAGACATTCAAATAAGTAGCCTAAAACTTGCATAGTAGAGATACAAAGAATTGAAGAAAAACAATAGAGCTGCTAGAAATATTCTTCTTAGCTCTAAAGAATTGATCTCCACGTACAAAGTTTATGGGACTGCCACAGATATGTGGGATGCCCTAGTTGAGGTTTATGTCAAAATATCAAACGCTAAGATCAAGATGATGTAAATGAGGTTCGATGCATATAAGAAGCGGGTTAGATGTTCCGTTAAGGATTACATTAAAAAGATGAAATAGATGATGATAGAGTTTCTGAATGTAGGTTGTGTCTTAAAAGAAAAGTAGAAAATTATTGGATGTTTCGATCTCTTCTAGATTCATGGTCCCACATTAAAAACATCTTAAATCATGATGAGGCAATAAAGACTTTTAGGAACTTAGCCCATCGTTCAGAGCATGAAGTTAAATTAAAAGTAGTTAATCAAGAAGTTGTGTGTTTTTGTTGCCAAAAGTCAATAGAGGAATATCTGATTAAAGTAAAGGTTTATAAGAATAGACAGATATAGTGCTCCTAATAGTCAATTTTATCCACCTTATTGTCCAGCCATTCCTCCTCATTTCCATCCTTATCCGTCTTGTTATCAATAATGCTCACCCTAATACCAGCCATATCCATTTCAAAACTGACTGTATCTGCCTAGCTATCATCCCATGAAACCTCCACAACCCTTACAACCCTATGATATGTAAGATTTTGTGAAGATAGTTTCATTGAAGGAAAACAATGTAATACATGCTTAGGGTGATTGGGTGAGTTATCAAGAGATCTGCCTAAATTAGATGTTTTAAATAGTTTTTTCGTCAATGCAAGTAGCTTGTCTTTTGCAGTGTGTTCGATGCTAGTGTTGTATATGAATCTATTAAATGACGCAACATATTGAGATATACAAAAGAAGATCGAATGATGAGGATAGGACAGGAAGGTTTACTGGGAGCGTGAACAAGAGTAGATTTGCCCTTCTGTGAATATTGTGTGTTAGGAAAAGTGATTAGAAAACTATTCCCTAAAATAGCTGGATCTAAAGAGCTTTTACAGATTATACACGGTGATATATGTTGACTCCTGAATGTGTGAGCTCGAATGACTATCATTATTTTATAACCTTAATTGATGATTACGAACAATGCAGAACATTATATCGAATTTCTCAAAAGTTAGAAGCACTTGACTAATTTTAGAAATACATATTAGAATAGAGAATCAATTAAATAGAAGCATCAAATAGTTGAGGACAAGTAGAGGTGGAGAATATATACACATTAGGCATCTTCAAGTCATATTGTGAATATGCCGACTTTGCTCAAAAGTATACTGTCTTATACTCAACAAAATGGTGTAGCCGAAAAGAGAGATAGAAATTTGCTAGATATGGTAAGATTTACGATCGCTCATGTAATTATGTCGACTACCTTCTGGGGAGATGCTTTGCTTATTATTGCATATGTATTGAATAAGTTCCTTTAAAATCCATTCTCAAAACACCTTTTGAATTATGGACTGCTAGGATACTCATTGTGTGATTTACGTCCATGGGGTTCAATGGCTCATGTTTTAATTCTTGCTCTGAATAAACACAAGTTAGATACATTTATTCGGTATCCCGTCCATTTGAAGGAATGTATTAGTAAATGAAGACCATAGTAGATAGATTGAATTTGTATATGGAGATGTGACATTTATGGAAGATGAATTTCCTAGTAGAAAGAAACCCGGAATAGAATTAGAACTCTATGAGATATTGGATGTAGTTTAAGAAATTGGGAGTGGTAGTCTAAACAGTGATAATCAAGGCATTCCTAGGACTCATGATGATTGTGGTAGTGCATCGTCTAGTGTACTTGAGTTGCAACATAGTTTGTGAGGAAGAAATGCTAAAAGACATTTTGAAATAGAAGGTGAGTCGTACTATGTATCACAATAAATGAAGATGAACCCAATTCATATCAAGAGAAAGGCAGATGGTTCAATTGATAAGTATAAAGCTTATTTAGTAGCAAAAGGTTTTATACAAGTAGAAGTTATTGATTATGAAAAAACTTTCTCACATGTGGCCAGATTTACATCAATTTGCATTTTAGTAATTATGCATATACCTTGATTTGGAATTATATTACATGGATGTATAAGCTGCTTTGTTGAATAGAGACTTACATGAGATCTGTTTGGAATAATTCCTGGGATATGTAGTAAAGGGTCAGGCAAACAAGGTTTGTAAACTCTTAAAGTCTATTTACGAGCTAAAGCAATTGTTGAGGTAGTGGTATATGAGTTTCCATGAAGCCATTACCTTTTTCGAAGTCTTTGTGTGAAGAAGTCCATTGTGTATATCTGAAGCGATTTGGTCGACGCTTTTTGATATTATCTTTATATGTTGATAATATTTTATTAGCAAGCAATAATATGGGATTGCTACTTTCGACTAAGGAATAACGATCTTCAAATTTTGAAATGAAAGACCTTGGTGAGGCAAATTTTCTACTGGGGTGAAAATCACAAGAGATAGTTCGAAGAAGTTTTTGTGATGTTGTAGTCATCTTATATCGAGAAGATTCTAGAAATATTCATAATGCACAATTCAAAACTCTGATCGATAAATACTCTAAAATTTTTAAAAAAAGTATGTGTCCCTAGTCTGATATAGAAAAAGCAATCTATGTCATTCGTGCCTTATGCCAATGCAATAGGTAGCCTTATGTGTACTATACTATGTATCGGGTGTTGCGCAGCATGGTAACAACGCTGGTGAATCGAGATCCAATCTCCGATCTCACCCACAAAATGATAAACAAGAAGAAATATCATCTAGAAGAAGAATCAAAGCATACCAACAAACCACAAACAAAATTTATGTGGAAAAACCCCAACAAGGGTAAAAAACCACGGGTGTAATCTTCCACTATGAAGAAAAAGAAATTACAATCAAAATACTAACCTTGAGATGCTCCCATACACAGAGATAGAGAAACCCTAATACCCCTTTTGCTTCCTTACTACCCTAGAATAACTCTAGGGACGCCTATTTATAGTTTAGGCAACTTCCTTTCGTACCTCTGCAAAAACTGCCTCAAATTTACGCAATCTGCGCAGAATCTACATAACCCTCGACTAGTTGAGCCATGTCCTTGACTGGTCGAGGGACCCCTTCGATTGGTCGAGCGGCCCAGACAGCACTCGCTGGACTTTGAGTCGAGCGAGCCTCGACTGGTCGAGTAGCCTACTTGACTGGTCAAGCAACGCCTTGGTGTGCTGGCTCCACACCTCAACAATCTCCCACTTGGAGACACATCATCATAATCCTTTGTTTTCTACATTTTGGAGTGCATCACCTCCCCGTCTTCAAGCCTGAAGACCAATAAAAGCTGAACAGAAGTTCAGCTTCTCCCGTGTGACCGCCTTGGTCAACATATTCGCAGGATTCTCACTTGTATGAATATTCTCTAGAGCAATCGATCCATCTTCTAGTAACGAACGTATGAAGTGATATCTGATGTCAATATGTTTGGTCCTTGAATGAAAGGCTTAATTCTTAGCCAAGTGTATTGCACTTTGACTGTCATTGTACAACTTGCAATCTGCTTGCTTCTTTCTCAACTCTTCCATGAAACCTTACATCCATATCATCTCTTTGCATGCTTCTGTAGCTGCAACATATTTTTCTTCCGTTGTACTGATGGATACTATCTTCTGTAACTGAGAGACTTAACTAATTGCAGCACTACCTATAGTAAAGACATACCTTGTAGTGCTTCTTCTGCCGTCGATATATCCTCCCAAATATAAATCTACGTAGCCTTGTAGCTTGATTTCTGATCCTCCATAACACAACCCTACATCCATAGTACCTACTAGGTATCTAAGGATCCACTTCACAGCTTCCCAATGTTCCTTCCTGGGGTTGTTCATGAACCTACTCTCCCATTGCTTGAGAAATATTTAGCCTCGTGCTCACCATAGTATACATGAGGCTCCCAATGGTTGACGCGTATGGGACTTTAGTCATGTAGTCCCATTCCTCCTGCGTCTTCGCACCTTGCTCCTTAGAAAGCTTAAAGTGGTTTTCTAATGGAGTGCTAACCGGCTTAACACCTCCCATACTGAATCGATCAAGTACCTTGACTATGTACTTTGCCTGTAACAAAACTAGTTTTTTGTTTTCCCTGTCACGCTTTATCCTCATGCCTAGGATTTATTTTGCAGCTCCTAAATCCTTCATTGCAAATTCTTTAGACAATTGTCTTTTGAGATCTGAGATGTCCTTCATGCTTGAACCGATCATAAGCATATCATCAATGTACAGAAGAAGAATGATGTACGACGTATCAAACTTCTTTAAATAGCAATAGTGGTTTGCATGATATCTCTTAAAACCGTTTCTTGACATTAAACGGTCAAACTTCTTGTACCACTGCCTCGGCGCCTGCTTCAGGCCACAGAGACTTTTTTTCAGTCTATACACCTTGTTCTTTTTTCCCGGTGCCATGTATCCTGTCGGCTGATACATATATCTCTTCTTCAAGATTCTCATGAAGAAAGGCTGTCGAAACATCTAGCTGCTCTAGATGTAAGTCCTCTGTAGCCACTATACTCAAGACCATGCGAATCATAAACATTTTTACTATTGGTGAAAATATTTCAGTGAAGTCGATACCTGCCTTTTGTTGAAACCCTTTCACAATCAATCTGGCTCGATCCATCGTGCTCCTCCTTCAGTCTGTAAATCCACTTAATATGAAGAGTTTTCTTATCCTTAGGTAGAGTGATTAGCTCCCATGTACGATTTGACTCAAGAGAGTCCATCTCATCATCCATGGCCTGCTCCCACTTAACCCATGTATCTAACTGTAATGCCTCTTCTAAACATTCTGGTTCACCATTATCTGTCAGCAGTAGATAATGTAAGGAGGGTGAGTATCGGACCATGGGTCTCCTCTCCCGAGTAGACTTCCTCACAACCGGTGTCTGCGGCTCTGCCTCATTGTGCTCCTGTGCATGCTCATCCTGTGGTACTGTAACACCCGTGTCTGGTAATTCTTCCAACTCTACGAATTCTTTCTCATCGGCCTTATTTTGCTGCACATTGTCCTTATGCATCACTTTTTCATTGAAGACTACGTCTTTACTTCTGATGATTTTCTAGTTCTCTGTATCCCAAAACCTGTAGCCAAAATCATGTTGCCCGTAGCCTATAAACGTTCACTTCTTAGCAAGGTGTCCCATATCGGTTACGTATCGGCCGTAACGGCTGATACATAACGGTAACGGTGGGGTCTGTTACGCGATACGGGAGCGTAATGGGCGATGCTTCGATTTTGCAACCGTAACGGCTGTTACTAGCCTGTAACGGCTAGCCTGTAACGGTCACTTTTTTTTTTTTCATTTTAAGCTCTATTTTTTTGAAACTACTTACTTTCAAATTGTTTCTCAATCCTTCTATTACTATTTTCGACCATTCTTGGCTTAGTATTTGAGATAAAAACACATTATATTACGGATTTTCTTGAATCGAAGCTTGGTGGGCCATTTTTCAGAAATTCGTCAAAAATAGGTATTTATACTTTTTATTATATATTTTGCTGTTTTAATCCTAGAATACGATGTGTTAATCATAGTAGAGTATGTTAATATGTATTTTACAGATTTGTGGTGTCATTTTATATTTTTTTTAATTTACGCAATAATTTTGGCCCTTTTTTTAAAAAAATTCGAAAAAGTATTTTTTAATATATGTTTTGCTGGTTTAATCATACAATATGATGTGTTAATCATAGTAGAACATGTTAATGTGCATTTTATAGATTTGTGGTGTCATTTTATATATTTATATATATATTTTTTCTATTTACGCATTAATTTTGACCCTTTTTTTCAAATTCAAAAAATCATTTTTTAATGTATGTTTTGTTGTTTTAATCATACAATATGATGTGTTAATCGTAGTAGAACATGTTAATGTGCATTTTACAGATTTTTTGTGTCATTTTATATTTTTTTCTATTTACGCAATAATTTTGGCCTTTTAAAAAAAAAATCAAAAAATCATTTTTTAATGTATGTTTTGCTATTTTAATCATACAATATGATGTGTTAATCATAGTAGAACATGTTAATGTGCATTTTACAGATTTGTGGTGTTATTTTATATTTTTTTCTATTTACGTAATAATTTTGGCCTTTTTAAAAATAAATTTGAAAAATCATTTTTTACTGTATGTTTTGCTGTTTTAATTATACAATATGATGTGTTAATTATAGTAGAACATGTTAATGTGCATTTTATAGATTTATGGTGTCATTTTATATTTGTTTTATATTTTTTTCTATATACACAATAATTTTGGCCCTTTTTTTAAAATTCAAAAAATCATTTTTTAATGTATGTTTTTTTGTTTTAATCATGCAATATGATGTTTTAATAATAATAGAACATGTTAATGTGCATTTTATAGATTTGTGGTGTTATTTTATATTTTTTATATTTTTTTGCTATTTATGCATTAATTTTGGCCCTTTTTTTTAAAATTTGAAAAATCATTTTTAATGTATGTTTTGCTGTTTTAATCATACAATATGATGTGTTAATCATAGTAGAACATGTTAATGTGTATTTTACAGATTAGTGGTATCATTTTATATTTTTTTCTATTTTTGAATTAGTGACTTTATGTTTTTATTTGTTTATATTGGACAGGTTTTGGAGCTTCTTAGAGTTTAGTTAGAACATAAAGTCATCTTTATCGACATAGGTCATACACTCATGGTCATATTCATATCTAATCTATATTTAATTATCTAGTATCTATCTAAATCTAAAGAAATGTCTGGGTTTGGCCAACAAGTGAGTGAGGATATTGAATGGTAATATTGTGAGAGGTTGGTGGTACTAGGCACCAAATGAGGTGCAAGTATTTTGATAGAATAGTGATTGGTGGAATTACCCGTCTCAAACAACATTTGACACATTGAAAGGGTCAAGTTGCGGCATGTACTAGAGTACCAAAAGAGATAATGCTTTTAATGCAAGCTAGTCTGGACAAATCGAAGGGTAAATGGGCCGCTGTACAAAAGAAGAAAGATGATGTTTTGGATGCAGCTCGACAGGAGGTATTTGGTCTTGAATATATGGGTGTTCATGATAAAGATATTATTGATTTTGACGAAGATTTAGATTCGAAATTACCTATAGTTAGAAGAGAGAGAGCTTGCATCTAACTCGTGAAGAGGAAGAACGTTACCGCATATTTGGTACGCATGGGTCAGTGCATGATACCAAGGGGGGTAGGTTTGGTGGGTTACGACGTGTGTTTGGGAGCCGACGATAGGCATCTTCACAAGATGCCTCTATACGTTTAGGTGTAGAAGTAAATGAGCCTAGGAGACCCTCTATTGATCTAATCCTGTTTAAGAAAGAATAAACTAAACAAAAAAAGATAAAACAAATGTGGGGTAGAACTTCCATTGAGAAATTAGGTAGAGCAATAGCAAAGTTATTTATACATGCCAACATACCACTTAACGCGGCCAATTCTCCATATTGGCAGGTGGTAATTGATGCAGCAGCAGAAGTAGGTGAAGGGATAAAAGTTCCCACGGCTAAGGAGATTATGGAAAAATGGACAGATGCAGAGTATGTGAATGTGAAAGCATACGCGACTACCTTTAAACCTATATGGCAAGCCAGAGAATTCACGATCATGTGTGATGGTTGGACTGGCCCAACCAGACGCAACATGATCAACTTCATGGTGTACTACCCCTTAGGAACTATATATCACAAGTCAATTGATGTCTCGGAGATAACAAAAGATTCTAATTATATTACTGGACTAATGGATAAATTTGTGGAAGAGATTGGAGAGGAGAATGTAGTGCAGATTGTGACAGATAATGAAGCATCATATAAGCTTACAGGACATGTTGATGGATAAGAGAAAACATCTTTTTTGGTCACTATGTGCTGCTCGTTGTATTCATCTTATATTAGAAGATATTGGGAAGAAGAAGAATGTTAAGGAAATGGTCGAAAGGGTAAGAGAAGTGACGACATTTATTTACAACCATAGTCAAGTAGTCGCAATAATGAGAAAGTTCACGAAAGGATGAGAGTTGTTGAGGCCTGCGACGATTAGATTCGCAATAAACTTTATAGCATTAGAGAGTTTATTCTAGCATAGGGGAGAGTTGAGTGAGATGTTCGCTTCCCGAGAATGGCTCAATACAAAATATGGAAAGAAGACATCAGGGACATCGGTTGAAGTTGTGAATACCATATAGGACAACAAATATTGGAAGAGTGTCAAGTTGATCCTAAAGGTGATGGAGCCACCAATGAGGGTACTGTCTTATTGAAACCGACGAAACATCTACCATGGGCTTCCTATACGATGCCATGGATAAGGCAAAGTTGGAAATTCAACGTGATTGTAGAAGATGGGAGTCTTATTGGAGGATGATCGACATGTGATGGACAAGACAACTCCATCACGATCTTCATGCAGCAGGTTACTACCTAAATCGTAGGTATAAATATACTCAATATTTATTGCGGATGATGAAGTTCGCGTCGGGCTAAAAATTGTGATAAAGAGATTAGAGTCGGACTTAGATCTGCAAATAAAGGCGTTGAATGAATTAGATACATTTGAAAATCTCCTTGGTAGCTTTGGAGATGCTCTTGCACAACATGCAGTATCTAGGTTGCAACTGGCCAAATGGTGGATTAATTTTGGAGAGAGTACGAAGGCTCTCCAAAAAATTACAGTAAAAGTTTTGAGTCAGACAACATCTTCCTCTAGCTGTGAAAGGAATTGGAGTTGTTTTGCGCTTATTCATTCAAAGAATAAGAATAGATTGCAGATTAGAATATTAGATAGACTTGTCTTCATACACTACAATATAAAACTAAAAATGCGACAACATTATAGGAGCATTACAGCTGCCGATGATGGAGACTATTGTCCAATAAACTTGAACAATATTTATGATGAGGATGACCCACTTCTACCTTGGTTGGAAACAAGGAAAAAGCAAATTGAAGAGGATAGTGTAGAACTGAAAATTGATGATCCAAAAATACGCAGAGCGCAATAAAAGAGTCGTGCATATGTGTTGGACTCAGTAAGAGGGGCAGCGTTTATGCCAAGTACGGGTCAAGATCTACACAAGAGTACGAGCAGTGGTAGCATGACAGTGTCGGATGATGGTGACGATGACCCCCCTGCCCCTGGTGCTGGTACTTCTAGTGTTGCTCAGCACCCTATAAAACTGTCTACAGATCGCGATGCCGATGAACATCGACGAGGTAGTGCATGAGGTCAAACTCATGAGTGTACTAAGTCACGATACAACCAACTGGAGGAGGGTACATCTAGTGGTGCACCGGGTCCGGGAGGTCCGGAACATCAGCAAGCTCATGGTCCTGGTTATTATGATGGATATTCTTATGATCAATTAGATTATGATTATGCTGGTTATATTGAGCCTGTTCTATCACATTCATGTTGGAGTAGTCCTCTCGATCAATATCTATATGATTACAGATATCTAGATCCAAATCCAAGTTACTCATCACAGAAGACACACTCTCAATTTTAAGATTCTCAGCAGCCTGAGTATGGGCACCAGTATGGTTATTTGATGGGCACTGGTGGATATCCTTATTCGGGGTCAGAGTTGTTGCCTAGTCAAGATCAGTCATCCTATGGTTTCGTTGATCTAGTATTTCCTTCTGGCACTGGATATTATGGATATGCAGATGCAGCACCTACACCTATTGGATAGCCTCAGCCTGATGATGACGATGACGATGACGATGATGTGGAGGTTAAGCAACCACAAAAAAAATAGATTTTCATTTTGGTGGTGACTTGTGATTGTGAGTATATATTTGTATTAAGGTAAACATTTGCAGCAGACAGCTCACAGCAGTATTATTGCAAGAAGCCAAGCACACACTTGACACTGCTGAGCTTGTATTTAAAATAGCTCTCCTGACAACCAATCAAGTAATCCTTGATCAAGTTGTAGGGGAGTATATCAGACATTACTATTTTTATTTTTATTTTATAATATTCTTGACTTGAGGTTGACAGGTCATAGACAGGAATCACAGTCACGTCCACAAGTATGTTCGAGAAATTCCTCAAAAATAATTGCAAACACCTAATGTAAGATATTTTTATATTACATTCATTCTTATATATCTATCATTGATAGTAGATAGTTAGAAAATTAAATATATGAATTTTGTAGTCAAATTCAGGTTATCTGGTTCATAAATTCATCAGACAGTCCGATACAACTTCTTACCAAAGAGTGGACCGTTACACCACCATATACATGTTCCAATTTGCATATTTGGAATGCTTAGAATATTCCGGATTTAATCCATATTTTTTTCATATTTTTTTAGCAAAAAAATTTTTACGCCGTTACGGGCCGTTATGCCCCCGTATTTGTATCGGTTTTGGAGGTCACCGTTACGCCAACCGATACCAATACGTGATACCCTACTTAGACTTCGCATTTAGCTTGTTTCTGTGCTCTGCATCAATGTGAACATATGAAGTGCAACCGAACACTTTAAGATGTGCAAGGTTCCCTTCTTTCTCAGTCCACGTTTCTTCTGGTAGCCCACCATTCAATGGTGCTGAGGGACTTCTATTAATAAGATATGCGGCAATAGTCACAACATCTGTCTAAAACGTCTTGGGCAACCTTGCATGTAATCTTATGCTCCTAGCGCGCTCAAGGATAGTCCTATTAATGCGCTCAGCCGCACCATTCTGCTGTGGTGTTCCTGGAATCATTTTCTGATGTTTGATTCCATGTGCTGCACAATACTCCTCAAACCTCTTATCACAGTACTCTCCCCCATTATCTGATCTGAGACATTTTACTGTTTTACCTGTCTTGTTTTCTACCATTACTTTTCACTTCTTAAATACATCAAATATATCAGATTTATGCTTTAAGAAATCGATCCATAGTTTTCTACTAGTATCATCAATAAAAGAAACAAAATAACGTGAACCACTAAGAGATGATACTTGTTCCGGTCCCCACACATCAGTGTGTACAAGCTCCAACAGATGCGTCTTTGGAGCGCGTCCTGTTTTCTTAAAGTTTACCCTCTTCTGCTTGTCATACACGCAGTCATCGTAGAATTCCAAGTCAATAGACTTTAGCCCTGGTAGCTTCCCTTTTGACAATAACATTTTCATCCATTTCTCACTCATATGTCCTAACCTCTGATGCTATAATTTCTCATTCACTCCAGTTAATGCGACTGCGAGTGAACATATGATTTGGAAGTTACGTACAAAGTACCTTCCTTCTTGCCTCGAGATATCACCAAGGCACCTTTTGTGATCTTCCAGGAATCACTAGTGAATGTCATCACATATCCGGTATTAGCCAACTGCCCCATTGAGATCAAATTCCATCTCAAACTCGGTACATGTCTAACATCCTTCAATTTTAAAGTCGTTCTGTCTTTCTGACTTATATGAACGTCTCCCTTTCCAACAATACTACGCGGCTCATCATCACCCAGGTAAACTCTCCCGAAGTCACCTGACACATAATCACGTAAAACTTCCTTACACGAAGTGGTATGAAACGAAGCACCCAAGTCCATGAACCAAGACTCATTCCGCGCATCAAGAGATAAGATCAACGCTTCTGTGTCACTCTCCTTAGATAGATTTACTGAATCCTTCCCACCTTGAGAGCTTCCTTCTTGTTTCTTAAGCGCCATGCAATCACGTTTCATGTGCTCCTTCTTGCCGCAATGCCAACACCTGTCCTTGTCTTTTGGTCCCTTGGACTTATTCCTCGACTTAGAACGTCCGTGTTTATTACCTCATTTGTTCAATGATCTTCCTCTTCCTTCAACGTTTAGAACATTCCCCGAATCCTCCAAAACTCCCGATGCCTTTCTTCTAGATTCTTCGCTGAGAATTAGACTAGCCACATCATCAAATTTCAGCTTTGTTGACCCTGAAGAATTGCTCACAGTAATCACCAAACCATCCCAACTGTCTGGCAAACTAGACAAGATCAATAACACCCTGACATCGTCATCAAAAGCGATGCTAACGGATTCCAATTGGCTCGTGACTGTATCGAGCTCATTTAGATATTCAGTCACGCTCCCACCATCTGACATCTTCATGTTGAATAACTGTTTCATAAGATGAACCTTGTTAGACGCTGAGGATTTTTCATATATCGTAAGGCTTGCATTAATTCTTTTGTGGTCTTCACCTTAGAGATATTGAAGGTGACGCTCTCAGACAAAGAGAGTCGGATCGTTCCTAAAGCCTTCCGATCCAATAAAGACCATTCATCATTTGCCATCTTCTCTGATTTTTTCTTTTTTTCTCTTAGAGGAATTTAGAGGTCCTTTTGATACAGATAATCCTCCATCTGCATCTTTCAGAAGACAAAGTTTGAACCATCAAACTTCTCAATTCTAGTCTTCCCTTCTTTCGTCATCGCTCCCTCTTGAACTAAACCAATAGATTTGATACCAGTTGTTACGCAGCACGCTAACAACGCCGGTGAATCGAGATCCAATTTTCGATCTCACCCATAAAACGATAAACAAGAAGAAATATAATATAGAAGAAGAATCAAAGCATACCAATAAACCACAAGACAAAATTTACGTGGAAAAACCCCAACAAGGGTAAAAAACCATGGGTGCAATCTTCCACTATGAAGAAAACGAAATTACAAGCAAAATACTAACCTTGAGATGCTCCCATACACAGAGATAGAGAAACCCTAATACCCCTTTTGCTTCCTTACTACCTTAAAAGAGCCCTAGGGACGCCTATTTATAGTTTAGGCAACTTCCTTTCACGCGTTTGCGAAAACCGCCTCAAATTTACGCAATCCGTGTAGAATCTGCATAACCCTCGACTAGTTAAGCCATGTCCACGATTGGTCGAGCGGCCCAAACAGCACTCGCTAGACTTTGAGTCGAGCGAGCCTCGACTGGTCGAGTAGCTCCCCTCGACTGGTTGAGCAATGCCTTGGTGTGTTTGCTCCACACCTCAACACCGGGCTAGATATGTGTTATGTTGTGGGCCTTGTGAGTTGATATCAAAATAATCTAGGCTAAATACATCGGCAAATAGGCAAGAGGATTTTCCTCTACCTTAAGAGCCTTGGGTGTTGTTCCTATTGCTAAAGCTCCTCTCTTGATAAGAATGACAACACATCATCTGTAAACCTCGCGAAGGATCCAAAGCACTATAAGAAATCCAGGAACATTGAGGTTAAACATCACTACGTTAGAAATCAAGTGAGAGATCGGCATGTTGTACTCAGTGTTCGAATTATCTGCGATGTTATCGAAATATCTTCGATATTATCTTTATCTCCAGCTCAGCAATATCAATAACACTATTAGTGATACCGATAACGTTGGCAGTGTTAGAAATTTCAGGTATTAACAATGTATTGCTAGTATCGCCAACATATTAATATCGTTAATGTAATCGCCAATATTTTCAACTATGTAAATTCTAAGTGTCGCCTGTATTGCCAACGCATCAATATTGCCAATGTATCACCAATATTTTCGACTATGTAAATTCTAGATAATGCTAGTATCTTAAGTGTATCAATGATATTTCAATAGTAAATTTTTATTATTATTTTTTTTTATGGGTACATGATTGTATGTAGTGTTCAATTTGTCATTGATAATATTGATAATATGTTGATATTATCAATATTGCAACATGCGCGATATTGAGACCACAATCTTTTGTTTCCTTTCCAATTCTGGATGATTTCTTAGTGAAATATCATGTGTTGTTGATATTTTGCAATATCGATAGATGTTTGGATGGAAGGTTGGATGGTTAAATAGGCCGGATGGGATGGTTAGATTGATTTCTTACAACAACATATGCTTTTAAGGCCCCATTAAATGGAAACTTGTTATGTATACATTCCTCTTGATTTTTTATTTTTTTTCTAAATATGTACATTTTAACATCACCTGAAGTTTCGCTGAAAATTCCATCGTTTTACCCATGTTTCCCCACATTTCCGGTTATTAGTGATATTATCGGCGATATCGATATTGTTTCTGTATCCCTGGCCAACAAAACTTGTAGCAATACCGATACTTTGAACATTGGTTTTACTTGAATATTCCTACTCGAGTGATGTTAGTTGATCCCATGATGAAACCAATGTGTTAAATAGCAATAGCATGTTGCATAGTGTTCAGCCCTTTATACCATGTAGCATAAGTAGCGTAGCGTATAACTTAAGGTAGACGATACTTTTATATATATATATATATATATATATATATATATATATATATATATATATATATATATATATATATATATATATATTAAATTTAAAAATAGGAAAAATATAATAACTAGTAAGAAAAAACAAAAAACAAACAAAAATGCCTAAAACATTATCCATTTTTTCAAGTACAAGCATATTCAAACAAATTATTAATCATCATTTATCAAAAGCCAATTCACATACATAAACCAAATCAAATTATTATCACATCAACAACTTTTTAAAGCAAACTATAATTAATAATGTCTAATTGAAATTGCAAGTCACAAGTACGAAAAGAAATTAAAATCCCATAGGTTGATAGTATTAAGCACAAAATACAAAATATAATTTCCTTAAAAAAAAGTACAAAATATAATTACTATTTATTTTTAAAAAAGGTGTAGCATACGCTATGCACACTACACATGCTACATACACTGCGCACGCTACAACGCTACATGCACCACGAACCCTGTATCATACGCTACAGGGGATTTACACAATTTGCTAACACCACATAGTGATGTAGCTACACTACCGCTACACTATGGGTGCTATTCAAAACACTGGGCGAAACCTATTGTTAGAGACATTTAAATACATGTCAGGCAAATGGGACTTAGGAGAGCTTAATATCTTTTTTAAAATGTGGGAGTGGCAATTTTTTAAGATTTTCAGTTATATTCTTCACTAATTGTGATGGTAAAGATCCCACTATGCAGTGTTTGAGACTTCCAAACTTGAGATGTGGTAGAGTCCATGCACTCTCTCTAGAGATTGGGTGATGTAAATTACTATTGTCTTATATTTAAGATTTATTTTATAAAATTAATTTTCTTAATAGCTACATATCAATTAAATATGCATGCACAATCAATTTTTCTTAGCCTAAGATCATCAATCGTGGTTTTTTCGTCCGCAGGCCGGTCTTCCCCACTCGCATGGGAATTAACCACCCCTGATATATGAGTAGAAGGCATGTTCAGGATAAGGAAGCACGCTAAGATTCAACTGCCTTCATAGCGATGTAGAAGATGAGGTAGCACAAGGCACGACCGTATCTGGTTACAACTATGTATATGTAATATTGGGTCCTTGACGTGTCAAGCACATTCAGATGAATTTTTACACGTGTTAGTGCGTATTGGCTCATGTAATCACACAATGGATAGCTTTGCGTGATTGGTGATGGGATTTTTAGAGTTGAATAACATTCACAGTGGTAGTGAGATTAGAAGATATTGTGTTAAATTCTCATGCACTTTGGGCGAGACTTCTGTCTTCCGATAATTTCATGGCCTGTATGGAGCTAGGTCAGGAGTTGTTGAGCCAATACTCAGGTGTTTTTGGCGAGACCTCTGTTTAATGAAATTAGGAGTTGATAAGGTAGTTCTCACTTGCTTTAGGTCATACTTGTGCATTGTAGGCTTGATGTATGCCTAGTAATGTCTACTTTATGGCATGGGTGTGCAACCATGTGCTTGAGGAGTTGAGTTGGACTCCTCTCCAATTTACCTACTGGTGCCTAATTAGATCTAATAAGTACATTGGGCAAGCACACTAGTATTGTAGGCAAGGTATTCCATATCAATAACGGTGGCCATAATGGTCACCACCATTACCGATATGGGGGTGTAACGACCATTACGGCCCCTGTAACAGTTGAAAAATTTATTTTGCCCAAAAAATTCTGAAAAATTATCTAGAAAATCCAGAATAATGTAAATATTCCAAATATGTATTCATTTTTTGTTTTTGATATGTTTATGGTAGTGTAACGGTCCACTCTTTGGTGAGAGTGTTTTATTGAGTTGTCTAGTGAATTCGTGAATGTGATTATATAATGTTTACACATCACAATCAAGCATTAAAACTAGAAATCATAAAAAAGGCATAAATATTCAATTTTTATTTTTTGAAAAAAGGCCCTTGGAGCTTCTATTCGCTCAAATCACTTTAATGTATAGTTTTAATTTTAAAAACTAAGGTAAGAGTGGTCAAAATCCATTATAAAATGATATAAGAGAGTTTTCGGAATGAGAAAAGTGAAAAAAGATGAGAAAAATGGATTTAAATAGAAATTAAAAAGTGGTTTTTTTTTTTTTCAAAAAAAATTTATTTATAAATTTTACCATTATATGGGTAATAGTCGTTAGCCTTGAAATAGCCTTTACGGTCAATGCAATGGCTGATACAGTTCCAAAAAACCAACTGCCCCATTTCACCCTCGCATCGCGCAACGGTCATGGCTGTTACCTATACGCATCGACCTCTATGGGCGTATTGTAACGGATATGGAACACCTTGATAGTAGGTGACCCTTGTGCCTTTAACTACCATCCTTTGCATATAGGAGGATGAGATCGAGTGTTGCTACTTTAGCCTTCAGTACGGAGGTCATGATTGATTTGGCCGAGGATGTACTACTTGGAAACTGGCTTAAGGGCTGTTTAATTTTTCATTTCCACGGTAAATACCTAGGAAATAGGTCATTATTACTCATTGCGCCTGTTTGAAAATAGATGAGTATTTCCACCTCGAAAACTGGTTTGAAAGGGCCGACTTAAATTTGTGGGCCCCACTATGATGTATGTGACATATCCACACCCTCCATCTGTTTTACTGGAACATTTTAGGGCATGAGCCAAAAAATGAGGCAGATCCAAAGCTCAAGTGCCCCACATCACAAGAAACAAAGGCAGTAAAATTTCCACCATTAAAAGGTTTTTTCTTCCTAAAGCCCACAAGGTTGTTTATTTTTCATATAACTCGTTCATATGGTCACACAAACATGGAGCGGGGGAAAACACAAATATCAGCTCGATCAAAAAGTTCTGAAGCCCCCAAGAAGTTTTTAACAATAGGCATTCAATTCTCACTATTTCCTGTGGTGTGGCCCACTTGAGCTTTGGATCTGCCTCATTTTTTTTGGCTCATGCCCTAAAATCATCTAGCAGAATAGATGGGCAACATGGATAAGCCATATACATCATAGTGGGAGAATAGATGGGCAACATGGATAAGCCATATACATCATAGTGGGAGAATAGATGGGCAACATGGATAAGCCATATACATCATAGTGGGCCCCCCATGAAATTCACACCCTTCAATTTTAGCATTCAAAAAGCAAAAACATCATGTTTGCATTGAGAGTATTGTTGGAATTACATTGGTAAATAATAAATGCACATTTCCTCCATATTTACCATGAAATTGAGAAATCAAATAGCCCCTTAGTTGATTCTAAGTTGCATAGTTGCACAAGATAGACCCTTTGATAACTACACCAAATTCCTAGGATTATTGTGCAACTTTAGACTTATCCACTGCGGCATTATTGACTTTTACAAGACAATGATTTACAAATTGTTTCTTGAAAGTATACGTACCTTAATAATTTATTTTTCTAAAAGCTTCAAAGAACATTTCAAAAGATTTGTGATTTGAACTCGATAAGATGATAGGTGCGTATGCTGGCAGAGTGATCTTAATTGAGGTTTGTCGCCATCTGGTGTGGTCATGAGGGTCTAGGGCAGGCCTTAGAAACACTGGAAGGTTGTGCCGTAGTGCAGTGGTTGCTTAGCGTATAGGCACGTATGTATAGAGACACTAGAATCCAAGCTGGTTCAACCTCCTCGATTCTTGCTTTTTTATATGATGTCGGTCAACATTATTGTGGGCTCCTCCGTCTACATGTGGATTGAGGAGTGGGAGAGGCTAGTCATGCATTGCTGCTCTCTCCCCCTATTTAAACTCTCTCTCTCTCTCTCTCTCTCTCTCTCTCTCTCACCTTTGCTCCCATTACTCAACGCATAACACCTCCATCTTAGGCCTCTCTTCCCTCCTCGACATGTGATGTTTTCCTTTCCTCGGCTAATTTTTGACTTCCACAATCTGACTTAGAGTGCACCAATGTGCATTTGGTTCGCTATCAAATCAAATTGCAATTGCTGCTCTAATGAAGAGGAAATAATCATATTTCCATTTCCTTGGCATTCATGTATACATTTTTCTACTTTGAAGTTGGAGTTGATGGGAAAAGGAATTGCGATTTCAGAGTTACTAGAAACATTATTAAACTAGTGATTTGCTCTTCATTGAATTGAATGCTCGAGATAATATTTGTTTGTGCATCCAAACACAGGCTAAGAACTCTAAAGAAAATTGCAAACTAGATTAAGAGAAATGAAACAAAATTTCACATTTAAAAACGGCATTATTCATCTTGGACTGTGTTTCTCTCAACTCTCTCTTCATCTTATCTTGAACTTGAAATATCTTGAATTGGTCTATATGAGCTGAATCAATAGTGCCATTGACTTCTCCATGTTTTCTATTTTCATGTGAAATTTCAAATAGCCACTTGTTTTTGCAGGTGAGAGAGATCCCAAGGAGATTTCAATCCATAGATCAGTATTATGGATCATACATTTTTTCTTTGATTGAGGAAACACGGACTGAATTGTGTTCAAGTATGAAGGTTCTCTCTACAGCACCAGTCTATAGAATACGATCAGTTGGGTTATCTAATTCTAAGGAGTCGGTATATGGCATTTCCATGGAACCTTTCAGAAATGTTTTGGATAAGGGAGGAAAAGAAACATCCGTTCCAAAGAATGGAGATATCTTTGCTTTGTGCGATGTGGTACCTTCAAGAGTTGCTGATCTAGACTGCGATGGAAGATCCTACACTCTTGGTTTAGTTACTAAGAATGAAGATGCTGAAAGTGGTCCACCATTTGAAATTCGAGCCAAAGTATCGAAGGATATTGTGGCTCCAAAAGGAAAGGAGAAATCTCTTTTTACTATTTTCTTGATCAATATTACGACAAACAATCGTATATAGATGGCCTTGAATGCAGCCCATAGAAATTCCAATGTCGTAAAGGAAGCATTATGCACCAATTCTTTGGTATGCCACATCCCTTGATAATTTTTTTTAATACATTTGATTCATTGGCTATGTTCTGTCGCAAGCATACCTCATTTTCTTTGAAAGAAGAAAAGATTTTGTTTCCCCCCCCCCCCCCCCCCCCCTTTTTTTTTTTTTTCAAATACACACTGATAGAGTTTAATCTTATGTAGGTCCCCATGGGACAGTGATGTCCCCAAAGTCTCCCAGATTGGAAGATCTTGTGCCTTTCATCTTTCTTTTAATTCCCATTTAATGTGGACGATAGTCTTATGACCTACCATTTGGGAGATTTGGCACGATGGTTTAAAAACACAAAAATAACCTAGTTGGGTCAACTCAACTTAAAAAACTCAGCTGAGTTTCTTGAAAACTCATATGAGTTTTTCTGTGGTTTTTAAATATTATTAATTATTTAAGAGATTTTTATTAATTAATTATTTAAGAGATTTTAAAAAAAAAAGAAGAAAAAGTATGAGTCGGGGTTCTCTTCAATTTTGACTGAATCATATCTAGAAGAGTTTTTCTCGAATCTTGGTGAAATCTGGTCCAGTCGATTCAACAAGGGTGAATCAAGTTTTTTGAAGATTTTAAGGTATGGTTGGAGCATCCACAATCCATGGTGGGTTCATTTATGGAAATCCTATAACTAATCAATTGATTATTTTTCTCTGAAGAAGAACGATAGAAGGTGATCCATGGCATTTTACATTGTCATGTCACCCAGAACCCTCACTTTTGCAATTAACCTGTTTCAGTGTTTTGTTCTTTACACAGGTTGGGAGAAGTTGCAAAAACTGTTCTTCGGGAGAATTTGCACAGAAAATCGAACTTTTGTTGCAAAAAACGCGATCTATTTTATGGTCATTCGAGCTGAATGAGTTCTATAGAAGCAAAGGAATGCAAGCATAAGCACTCGATTCAACTAATCTGGGGCCCACCAGGGACTGGAAAGACGAAAACAATGAGTACAATGCTACTGGCACTTCTAGAATTGAAATGTAGAATACTTGTATGCGCACCGACGAATGTTGCAGTCTTAGAAGTGGCCTTGCGTCTCCTGAGGTTGTTGAGAGAGTCATGTCCTACTGACCTATACCCTTTGGGAGACATAATTTTAATGGGAAATAAGGACCGGATGAACATTACTGACGATCTTGAAGGTATTTTTCTGAATAACCGCATCAATAGGCTTTCAGATTGCTTTGCACTACTATCAGGGTGGAGATACAAGCTAGAGTCAATGATACAATTTCTTGAAGATTGTTTTCCTCAATATGAAATCTATTTGGAAAATGAAAAGGCAAAGGAGGATAACAGGGGCGTCGATGCCTTGACGTTTCGGGAATTCGTCAAGAGCCGATTCGGTGCCATTGCAAAGTCATTGAAGGATCATATAAGAAGCTTCTGTACCCACTTACCATCATCTTCACTTTGGAAAAATAACTATAACAACATGGTTTCAGCTTTCAAGTTGATTGAATCTTTTGAAAGCTTGTTACGTGTGAATAATGTCAGTAACAAGAAGTTCAAGAAACTATTGATGCAGTCCGAAGGAGTAAACAATTTGTGCAAGGCCCGAAACGAGTGTCTTCAAGTTCTGAGAGATCTTAAAGGAAATTTTCAGATTCCTCAATTTCTTGAAAAAGATTTGATTCGAAAATTTTGCTTGAAAAGTTCTTCCCTTGTTTTTTGCACGGCTTCTAGTTCATCTGCATTGCATTTTTTAGAGATTGAACCATTTGAGCTGGTGGTTATTGACGAAGCTGCTCAGTTGAAAGAGTGCGAGTCATTGATTCCGTTACAACTACAGGGTACACGGCATGCTATTCTTATTGGTGATGAGTGCCAATTGCCTGCACTTGTTAAAAGCAAGGTTTGCATTTTCTCCTCTGTTGGTTCTTATCTGCACACTGTGGGGTTTAATTGGGTCCTTAGTTTGTAAAAGTGGGCCAATGGTTGGGTTCGAGACTGTTGATCTGATGAGCCCTATAGTGAATGGTTGACACCCAAAAAGTCTCCTCCAATGGGGCTATCCTAAACCTTCTCTTGGTGGCTAGGAGCTAGATGGTCAAGGAAAATACACATGTGCGTTCACACACGTGCATGCACATGCGCGCATGCGTGCACATACACACACTCCAGAGTTTTGGATTAGGCTGAAAGTTGGGCCCTAGGGGTTTCATGGGGTGTTGCATCATGTGGACCATTCGGATTTTGGGTCCATGACATGTTTGCAAAGGTGCACACGGGTGCTTACCTAAGAAGGTGTGTAGGTGAGCATGACTCTCTCTCTCTCTCTCTCTCTCTCTCTATATATATATATATATATATATATATATATATATATATATATATATATATATATATATATATGATACTGATAATATCGGCCTATAGTATCGATATTACGAACACTGATGTGTACCAATATATATATATATTGGTACACATCAGTGTTCGTAATATCGATACTATAGGCCGATATTATCAGTATCGCAGTCCAGTGATACAAAACCGAGCTGGAGAGACTTGAATTTTATATTTATTTATTTTTTTAAAATAGGGGAATGTTCGATATCGCTGAGATATTGCTGAATATTGGTCGATATCGCTGAATATCGGTCGATATCGCACGTTATCACAAAATATCGTGTGATATCGACGATATTAGAACTTTTAGCAGGCTTTTTTGCTGAACACGCTGTAACCACCTACCCATCCATGGGGTTGCTGTAGCCACCTACCAATTTCGCTGATAAAAGTGGCGGGATATCAGTATATTCGACACAACGAAATCATTCGAAACAATTAGAAAGAAAGGGAGAAAAAAAGCTTTAAAGGGTGGATTTCGTACCTGGAAAGAGGTTGGTTGTGATCGGAAAGAGGTGAGCTGTGATTGAAAAGAGGTTGGCTGTGATCCAAAGCTCCCCCAAAAATCAAGTTGTTGCAACTTGCAGGTGAGTGAATCTCGTCTAACCCAGAAAAATATCCCCCAAAAATTGGAAATTATCTAAGATTTGGGCTTGATTTAGGGTTTCAGGTTTTCAGAATCCGGAAACTCTCTGCCTCCCAAAATCGGCTTTAGCCCTTTTAATAGCCATTTCGGGCGTCGCTAGGATGCTAGGTGGCGTCCACCTTGATGTTTGTGAGAAATCCTCTCCATCCATCCATTTTTTGAGATCATTTTAGGACATGTGATTGAAAATGAGGCAAATCCAAAACTCAAGTGGGCCACACTAGAGGAAACAGTGGAGATTCAGTCACCATCGCTGAAATATTTTTAAGTGGGCCTCACTTGGGATTTTTGCATGAGGCCAAGTGGACAGTTTTTTCACTTCATCCAGTGGGAATGACCTTATAAACAGGTTCGATGGCATATAAACATCAAGGTGGAGTCCACGAAGGTTTCAACGGTAGAAAACTCTTTCCCCAATTTTCCCTCTCATATGGCCCACTTGATTTATGGATCCACCTTATTTTTTGGCGTATGTCCTAAAATGATATCATAAAATGGATGGATGGAGTGGATTACTCACAAACATCAGGGTGGACCCCACCTACCATCCCAGCACACTAATTTGGTGCGTGCACGTTTTAAACGGAAGCGGATTGGTTGGCGTACAGTGTGCGCTCTTATCGTACTGATAAAACTTTGTTAGGCCCATCTTGAATGTATGTGGCTTATCCACGCCATCCATCCATTTTTACAGCTCTTTTGAGAGGTTGAGCCCAAAATTGAAGCATATCCAAAGATTTAGTGGACCATACCACAGTAAAGAGTGGGAATAATGATTTCCACCGTTGATACCCTCCTAGGGCCCACAGTGATGTTTATTTGTCATCCAACCTGTTCATAAGATCACAAAGACATGGGTGAAGGGAAAAAATCAAATATCATCTTGATCTAAAACTTTGTTCCCTCAAGAATATTTCAACGTTAGACATTCATCCGTTTTTGTTCTTGTGGTGTGGTCCACTTGAACTTTGGATGTGCTTCATTTTTTGGCTAAAGATCTAAAACTATCTAGTAAAATGGATGAGAGGAGTGGATAAAATACATAAATAACAGTGGGTCCCACAAAGTTAACTCAGTATGCTTGGTGTACTGAGTTACTCAGTACACAGTCTGCTTCTGTGTAGCACGCACCACTGACATGTATTGATGTCACCTAGTTCTATGGGTCCTATCATGAGGCATGAGTTATATCTAAACCATCCGTCCACTTGAAGAGCTTATTCGAGGGGTTGAGCCGAAAAATAAGACATCCAAAAATCAATTGGACCACATTGTAAAAAGCAGTGGGGGATTGAATGTAAGACCCGTATCTTGGTCCGTACCTTTCCGTACACTTCCGCGGTCTTACTGGTCGAATTTTGACAACTTTCGACCCTTAACCGATATCGACGCGCGACCCGGATTCATGTGCTGACAACCCGAGTCGACTCAACCCGAGACCTATACCATAGCGACCGCACCGTCGCCGCGGTTCCGATACCGCGACTCGCGCGCCGAGGCGATATCCTGATCAAGAGATATGGGCCAACGTTCGGTGCGAGAAAACGCCGCGCGTTGCGAAAACCAAGGGAATCTCAACGATGTGTCACATCAATCACATCAATCCCATCAATCAATCACCCATCAAGCCATCACATGTCAAGTACACATCACTTCCATCCCTTTTCCCAAGCAACCACAAAAGTCTCCCAAACCCATACCTCTCTTATACAAAAAGCCAACAAAGTCTTCTCAACCCATACCTTTCTTACACAAAAGGCCAAAAAGTCAAGTTTTTCTTACACCACCATCACTCACCCATCCATCCATCACTCTCTCTCTCTCCCTTTACATCACTCTCTCTCTTTCTCTCTTTCTCATTCCAAAATTTCCAAGCAACAAAAATTGCAAGGGCTCCATACGTATGGCATTTCTCCAAAGACCTTAAGCTCCAAGTGGCCCACCTTCCTACCCCAAAATCTCCCATCTCAACCCTCCATTCTTCATCTTAGCCATTGAAGTTGAAGACAAGGTGCCAAGGAACCCCTAGGAGCGAGAAGATCGGACGGTGGGTGCTTATAGAGGGTAGATTTATGTGTTTTTATGGTGGACCAAGTGAGGCCCACCGATCAATGGTGTGGATCTCACTTGGGACCCAAAAATGTGGCCGATGGACCACTTGGGTCATCATGATCGTTCCATGATGGGGCCATTCTCCATGGACCCCATCATGATGGTTATTTCATTGCAAAAAGGTCATCTAGACCGTCCATAACGGTGGAGAATGGATCTCCACCGTTGATTTATAATTTTGATGGTCCCATGATCAAAGGGATCCATTTATTGTATGTTTCATTGCAAGGGAGGGCCCATAATGACGGGGTCCCTCCATCACAAGCCGTGTCCCACTCTCCATGTCTCTCTCTCTCTCTCTCTCTTTTATTTCTTGTATTTTATTTTATTTTATTTTATTTTCTTAGGATTGTGTGGCCCACTTGAATGGATCCCACCTTGATGTAATTTTATTCAAGTGGGGCCCACCTTGGACATTGAGCCCATGGCACCCATCATGTGGTGGCCCACTTCATCAGGGCCCACCACCATGTACATATCAAAGGGCCCACCACCATATTCACTGTCCAGCGTCTGGGACGCTGGACGTCCCTGCCTTTTAAAAAAAAAAAAAGAAAAGAAATAGTACTTTGGGGTGGCCCACATGCATAGGCCCCACCCTGACGTATATGTTTGATCCAAGCCGTCCATCCTCTTACCCACGATATTTTAACCGTTGGGTAGGAGTTTGGAGCTGATCCTATCACTTGGTGGGCCATAGTGTCAAAATTTTCATCCTCACCCTTCAAATACATTTTTTCTTACTTTATTTCATTTTCTTTAATCAGAAAAATTTAAACTTTGGACTCTTTCGGCTTGTTACGAGCCGTAGAATTCCATGGGCGGATTGGATCTACTAGATGAGGACCCAAAATGTGGAAAACCCCGAAATCATGGGTTTTCACATTCGAGAGTTTTGAAGTTGATAGGCGCTTTCGCTCTTTCCTGTAGGGTATGACGCCTGTTACTCGATCGACTCCCGCACCACCACCTGAGGATTCTACTTCACCATCGGAGACTCCAGCTCTACCACCTGCGTCTCCCATTCCACCCTCAGAGATTCCTGCTTCTTCCCATGAGGATGACATTCCTCCACCTGAGACCGATGAGGAGCTGACGGTGACTGTGAGTGCCTCTCAGTTACAGTAGATGTTACAGGCTGTGACCGCCGCACTCTAGGGACAGGGTAGACGCCCAGCTGTTTCACTAGCTCAGGCGGAGCAGGAGCGCGCGAGCGCCGTACTTCGTGAGTTTAGACGACATGATCCCCCACGTTTCCAGGGCGAGCCAGATCTGACTGCAGCCGAGAGATGGCGCTCCGATGTGGAGAAGATATTCGATACCATGTTATGCACGACCGAGCAGCGCGTCCGGTTAGCAGTATTTCTCTTCCACGGTGAGGCCGAGCATTGGTGGACCTCTGTCGCCCGCGTCGCCGGACCTGATTATGTCTGGACATGGGAGGATTTTGTGGACCGATTCGAGGAGCAGTACTTCCCTGACCACATCCGTCGTCAGCGAGCCTTAGAGTTCGAGACTCTGGTGCAGGGAGATATGACTGTGGCGCAGTACGCGGCCTGTTTCATGGCACTATCTAGATTCGCACCATACATGGTTGATGACGAGGGGCGGTAGGCCCGCCGTTTCGAGCACGGCTTACGTTACGGCCTTCGAGGTCTTGTCATTGGGCATGAGCTTCCTACTTTCCAGGCAGTAGTGCGGAAGGCTCAGATATATGAGACTGAGTGGGCCGGTTCTCAGTCTGATCATGGTCAGAGAGGAGATCGGAAGAGGCAGGCTTCTTCCAGTCATTCCCAGCAGGGTCGACCACAGCAGCAGAGGCGTACTGGTCGCCCAGCTTTCCGTGCACCATCAGCACCAGCAGCACTTCCACCACCACCTCAGAGGCAGTTCACCGGTACTTGCTTCAGGTGCAGTGCGACGGGACACCGTTCATGGGAGTGTCCCAGTCCCCAGCAGCAGCAGAGAGGTCCACAGCAGCAGAGACCTCCACCGTAGCAGCAGATACCCCCACAGCAGCAGCGACAGCAGCAGCGACAACAGCCTCTACCACCGAGGTCACCTCAGCAGCAGCATCAGCATCAGCCTCAGAGGCCACAGCAGCAGAGGCAGCAGTTTCGACCGCCTCAGCGACCCCAGCAGCAGCAGCAGCACGTTCAGAGGGGACATACACCTCTCCAGCCGGCTCAGGCTAGATTTTATGCGGCTCAGCAGGATCCGTAGTCATCCCGAGGAGTCGTTGAGGGTATACTGTCAGTTTCTGCATGCATTGCACGTGTACTGTTTGATTCTAGTGCATCGCATTCTTTTGTGGCCGAGAGCTTCTGTCGATCGGCTGGCTTACCGTTGGAGTCTGCTGGTGAGAGCCTATCAGTATCTACTCCCTTGGGGAGGATTGCAGCGTTAGGAAGATTTTGCTCGTCATGCCCCGTTCTAGTCGGGGATACCTTCCTGCCTGCTGATTTGTTTGTTTTGCCGATGTCCGAGTTCGACGTCATCCTGGGCATGGATTGGCTCGCTGAGTATTATGCCATTTTGGACTGCGCCGTGAGGACCGTCACGTTTTGTATACCCGGCGTGCCACAGTTCCAGTTCGTTGCAGAGGCCAGAGGAGAGCAGTTGTCTTGTTTGATGTCGTGCGCCATAGAGGAGCATGTCGCCGTTTGCATCGACCATTTGTCGATAGTTTGCGATTTTCCCGATGTGTTCCAGGAGATTCCGGGATTACCGCCTCGTCGACTTACCGAGTTCCAGATCGATCTCGTGCCTGGTACCGCGCCTATTTCAAAGGCCCCGTATCGTATGGCACTGTTAGAGTTACGGGAACTGCAGAAGCAGTTGGACGAGTTGCGTGAGCTGGGCTTTATCCGTCCGAGCAGTTCTCCGTGGGGAGCACCGGTACTCTTCGTGAAGAAGAAGGATGGTTCGTTGAGGCTCAGCGTTGACTATCGCGAGCTCAACAAAGTCACGATCAAGAATAAGTACCCGCTCCCTAGGATTGATGATTTGTTTGACCAGCTGCAGGGTGCACAGTTCTTTTCGAAGATTGACCTGCGTTCCGGTTATCATCAGATTCGGGTCCGAGATGAGGACATTCCGAAGACAGCATTCAGGACGCGTTACGGTCATTTTGAGTTTCAGGTCATGTCCTTCGGACTGACCAATGCATCCACGGTCTTCATGCAGCTGATGAACGAGGTATTCCGCCCATATCTAGATCAGTTTGTTGTGGTCTTCATCGACGACATTCTGATCTACTCGAGGACCCGTGAGGAGCATGAGCAGCACTTGGAGATTACTTTACAGACCCTCCGCGCACACCAGCTGTATGCGAAGCTGGAGAAGTGCGAGTTCTGGCAGGAGGAGGTGAAGTTCCTCGGTCACGTGGTGACGAGGGAGGGTGTCGCAGTGGACCCCTCGAAGTTCGAGGCAGTGCGTCAGTGGGGCCAGCCCACGACTGCGACAGAGATCCGTAGTTTCCTTGGCTTGGCGGGCTATTACCGACGTTTCATCGAGGGTTTTTCTCGTATTGCAGCCCCGCTGACCAAGTTGACTCGGAAGGGCGCAGAGTTTATTTGGAGTGACGCCTGCGAGCGAGCATTTACGGAGTTGAAGGACCGTCTGACGTCCGCTCCTGTCCTCACTCTTCCCTCTGGGAGTGACGGCTTTATTGTATTCACTGATGCCTCGCATATCGGTTTGGGTGCTGTCCTGATGCAGCACGGGAGACCAGTGGCCTTCGCGTCTCGTCAGCTCAAGGTCCATGAGCTGAACTACCCTACACATGATCTGGAGCTGGCTGCCGTTGTCTTCGCACTGAAGGTGTGGAGGCACTACCTTTACGGGATTAGGTTCGAGCTCTTCTCTGATCACAAGAGCTTGAAGTACCTCTTCTCACAGTCTGAGTTGAATATGAGACAGAGGCGCTGGATGGAGCTCCTGAAGGACTATGATTTCGACCTCCAGTACCACCCTGGCAAGGCGAACGTGGTGGCAGATGCCCTCAGCCGTCAGCCACGAGGCTTAGTGGCGCACATGATGATTCAGGAGTGGCGGATGCTTGAGGATGTTGCTGCGTATGACTTTGAGTTCGGCCTACAGTCTTCCATTGTACAGTTATCGAGCTTGTCGATTCAACCCTCTCTTGTCGCTAGGGTGATCGAGGCTCAGCAGGCTGATCAGTCGTTGCAGAGTTATATGGCTGAGGCGGCATCTGAGGGTTAGGCAGATTGGCAGATTGGTACAGACGGTGGACTTCGCTTCAGAGGCCGATTATGTGTCCCGGATATTCCAGAGTTACGTAGAGATCTTATGACCGAGGCACATCGATCGCGGTTTTCTATCCACCCGGGCTCGACAAAGATGTACCGTGACATGAGGCGACAGTATTTTTGGGTGAGGATGAAGCGCCAGATCACCAGTTTTGTGGCCGAGTGTGACACGTGCCAGCGTGTCAAGGCCGATCATCAGAGACCACCTGGTCTTTTGCAGCCGTTGAGCGTCCCGATGTGGAAGTGGAAGCACGTGTCGACTGATTTCATTATGGGTTTGCCGAGGACTCAGCGCGGTCATGACACCATTTGGGTTGTTGTGGATCGTCTGACGAAGTCGGCACATTTCCTTGCGATGCGTGCGACTTGGTCTATGGACCGGCTTGCGAGACTATTCATCGAGGAGATTGTGAGACTGCATGGCGTTCCAGTCTCGATCGTTTCTGACCGAGACTCGAGGTTCACGTCTTAGTTTTGGGGGAGCTTCCAGCGTGCGATGGGGACTGATTTGCAGCTTAGCACCGCGTACCATCCGCAGACCGATGGCCAAACCAAGAGGGTCAATCAGATACTTGAGGACATGCTTCGGGCCTGCGCGATTGACTTCGGGGGTAGCTGGGATGAGCATCTGCGATTGGCTGAGTTTGCGTACAATAACAGCTATCAGGCGACCATCGGCATGGCTCCTTTTGAGGCACTATATGGCAGACCATGCAGATCACCGAGTTGTTGGACCGAGGTTGGAGAGCGCCGTCTCCTAGGTCCCGAGCTTGTGCAGGAGACTTCAGAGGCTATCGACATCATTAGGCAGAGGATGCGCACAGCTCAGAGCCGACAGAAGAGTTCTGCTGATCGTCGGCGTCGTCCCTTGGAGTTTGATGTAGGGGACCATGTGTATCTCAAGGTCTCGCCCATGAAGGGCGTAGTTCTATTTGGAGCGAAGGGTAAGCTTGCCCCGAGATTCATAGGACCTTTTGAGATCACTGGGCGCGTTGGCGCCGTGGCCTATCGGCTTGCCTTGCCATCTCAGTTGTCCGGCGTCCACAACGTGTTTCACGTCTCCATGTTGAGGAAGTGTGGGTCAGACATAGTTCCCGTTATTGATTGGCAGCCGCTTGAGGTTCGTGAGGACGCTTCTTACATTGAGCAGCCAGTCCGTATCCTTGATCGGAAGGAGCAGGTCCTCAGAACCAAGGTCATTCCATTGGTGAAGGTGCAGTGGGGTCACCATTCTATAGAGGAGGCTTCTTGGGAGCGTGAGGCTGAGATTCGAGAGCGATATCCTCATCTCTTTGATGGTTGATGATCATGTATTGTATTTTGTACGCTGTCCCTGATTCTATATGATGACGTTATGTTTCTTATTCCTCGCGAGTTATGCTTAGTTGCGACGCTTGTGTAAATTTTGAGGATGAAATTTTTATAAGGACGGGAGAGCTATAAGACCCGTATCTTGGTCCGTACCTTTCCGTACACTTCCGCGGTCTTACCGGTCGAATTCCGGCAACTTTCGACCCTTAACCGATATCGACGCGCGACCCGAATTCATGTGCCGACAACCCGAGTCGACTCAACCCGAGACCTATACCATAGCGACCGCACCGTAGCCGCGGTTCCGATACCGCGACTCGCGCGCCGAGGCGATACCCTGATCAAGAGATATGGGCCAACGTTCGGTGCGAGAAAACGCCGCGCGTTGCGAAAACCAAGGGAATCTCAACGATGTGTCACATCAATCACATCAATCCCATCAATCAATCACCCATCAAGCCATCACATGTCAAGTACACATCACTTCCATCCCTTTTCCCAAGCAACCACAAAAGTCTCCCAAACCCATACCTCTCTTATACAAAAAGCCAACAAAGTCTTCTCAACCCATACCTTTCTTACACAAAAGGCCAAAAAGTCAAGTTTTTCTTACACCACCATCACTCACCCATCCATCCATCACTCTCTCTCTCTCCCTTTACATCACTCTCTCTCTTTCTCTCTTTCTCATTCCAAAATTTCCAAGCAACAAAAATTGCAAGGGCTCCATACGTATGGCATTTCTCCAAAGACCTTAAGCTCCAAGTGGCCCACCTTCCTACCCCAAAATCTCCCATCTCAACCCTCCATTCTTCATCTTAGCCATTGAAGTTGAAGACAAGGTACCAAGGAACCCCTAGGAGCGAGAAGATCGGACGGTGGGTGCTTATATAGGGTAGATTTATGTGTTTTTATGGTGGACCAAGTGAGGCCCACCGATCAATGGTGTGGATCTCACTTGGGACCCAAAAATGTGGCCGATGGACCACTTGGGTCATCATGATCGTTCCATGATGGGGCCATTCTCCATGGACCCCATCATGATGGTTATTTCATTGCAAAAAGGTCATCTAGACCGTCCATAACGGTGGAGAATGGATCTCCACCGTTGATTTATAATTTTGATGGTCCCATGATCAAAGGGATCCATTTATTGTATGTTTCATTGCAAGGGAGGGCCCATAATGACGGGGTCCCTCCATCACAAGCCGTGTCCCACTCTCCATGTCTCTCTCTCTCTCTCTTTTATTTCTTGTATTTTATTTTATTTTATTTTATTTTCTTAGGATTGTGTGGCCCACTTGAATGGATCCCACCTTGATGTAATTTTATTCAAGTGGGGCCCACCTTGGACATTGAGCCCATGGCACCCATCATGTGGTGGCCCACTTCATCAGGGCCCACCACCATGTACATATCAAAGGGCCCACCACCATATTCACTGTCCAGCGTCTGGGACGCTGGACGTCCCTGCCTTTTAAAAAAAAAAAAAGAAAAGAAATAGTACTTTGGGGTGGCCCACATGCATAGGCCCCACCCTGACGTATATGTTTGATCCAAGCCATCCATCTTCTTACCCACGATATTTTAGCCGTTGGGTAGGAGTTTGGAGCTGATCCTATCACTTGGTGGGCCATAGTGTCAAAATTTTCATCCTCACCCTTCAAATACATTTTTTCTTACTTTATTTCATTTTCTTTCATCAGAAAAATTTAAACTTTGGACTCTTTCGGCTTGTTACGAGCCGTAGAATTCCATGGGCGGATTGGATCTACTAGATGAGGACCCAAAATGTGGAAAACCCCGAAATCATGGGTTTTCACAAATTTAAAAAAAAAATGGCATGAGGCAGAGCCTCTGCGCGTCTGACGGGCAGCAGCGCTGCACGCTGCTGCGTGTAGCGCCAACGACGGGCGGACGGTCGCTGGCCACCCACGGCTATGCACGTGGGCCCCACTGTAATTTTTATTGGTCATCCGACCCGTCCATGAGGTGGGTCCCATCCTCTGGTGGGCCCTCTCCAAATTTCGGCCAGATCCAAAACTCAGGTGGCCCACACCACATGAAACAGTGAGATTTAGGGTCTGCCATTAAAATATTCTTTGGGGCCCACAGATGTATTGGATCAAGCTGAAACTTGTGTCTTCCCCTCAACCAGGCCCGAGTGATTTTGTGATTGGGTTGGATGTCAAAAAGATATTACAGGGTGGGCCCCACATAGGACCCACCATGATGCTTATCTTAGTCCTGGACGGTGGCACCCACCACGGTGACGCCCCACCTGATGTTTGTGTGGCCTCCACCATCCAGCGGACGGTGGGGCCCTGGGTAATGTATGTGCGCCATCCGCACTGTCCACTGGACAGTGGGACCCACTATGGTGCATGTGATGCACCCAGACCGTCCATCCACTTGTACAGTGGATTCTAAGGCCTATGAGTTAGGCCCATTTAGTTTGCAATAGGCCTATGGGTAGGTCCATTTGGTTTACAAGAGGCCTATGGGCTAGGCCCATTTATTTTATGAAATGCTTATGGGCTAGGCCCATTTGACTCATTTAAGGCCTAAGAACTTGGGCCCACTTGTTATGTAAAACCTATGGGCTTAACTTGATATTTAAGGCCTATGGTTTTAGGCCCAATGGATATGATCTAAGGCCATGTGACTAGGCCATTTGATGTACTTCTAGGCCCATGGAAGTGGACCCATTTGTTACATTGTAAGACCCATGGGACTACACCCATTTGATTAAGAAAGGGTCCCTGGGATTAGGCCCACTTTGATATGCATGCAAGCTCATGGATTAGGCCCATTAGAATTGTTTAAGGCCTAAGGATTTAGGCCCATTCGACTCATATAAGGCCTCTTGGTTGAGGCCCATTTGATATACATTTGGAGGCCTAATTGGTGTGGCCCATTTGATACATATTAGACTCATACGACCAGGTCCAATTGATGCAATCCAAGGCCCACGGGTTTGACCCATTGCAATGCACATAAGACCCATTGGTGGCCCACTTATGTGGCCCATCTGATGAATTAAAGCCCATAGGATATGGCCCATTTGATATATATATGTAAGGTCCAATGGGGACAATCTACGGTCCATTGCAATGAGTAAATCCATTACAGGCTAAGTACGATGTGTACAACGATCGCGCCTTGGGAGCAATGTTGGTTTGACGTCCACATTGCGAGCGTAATGCTGGTTGGATGTCTACATTACAACTCTCCTTAGGGCCCGTCACCAGGCCGTACTTGCTGTGTATAGACCGTCCAGGCCCATCTGCATTGTAAGACAATTCATTTTATTATAACATGTTTAGTATAGTTTCATGACCCATGATCATACGCATCATATGTATGCTTGATATGAGGATTGACTGATCATAGCATTTGCCTTCGGGCAGGTTGTTTATGGGCTCCTGGTTAGGCAGTGTTGTCCTACATGAGCGCACGGTATGCGCAGGATTGGTTGCATGACTGGATAGCGTGATACATGCATTCCGCATTTGTGTGACATGGTTATTGTATGCCCTAGCGACATCAGGGTCGTAGCCTCCACAGACGCATCATGGTTGGCAGGATTGGATACCGAAAATCTTGATCTACATGGGGTACTATAGATATCCCTGGGTGAAAGTCCCTAAACTCTTATGGTACCAAGAGGTTGCTCCAACGTCTAGACCGAGTGGGTAGATGAGCACTGAATGCCGAATACCAGTTGGTTGTGCTCTCCACTGTGTCGTGGTCGGTTGGAAGGGGGTGCGGCCTTACCCGCCCGAGTGTAGGGGGCAATGCTAGGCTGAGTTTGACCAGCTCGAGGAATGGGTCCGCTATCGACGAGTCGCGCCCGATATTGGCAGACGGATAGTGAGGTCTCTTCCACTTACCTTATTGCGCGCAATGTGGCGGCAATCTGGTTTAGAGTGTACTAGACCCCGGTGATATTCCATACTTTGAGCTGTATTGACGTGTGGACATTAATGAGTATCTGTATGCTTGAGTTGCATTGTACATTGCATGGCCTTGGGATGGCCGATACCATTCGTGTCTTGCATCGCATAAGCCTTGGTACGGCTCATGATATTATGTTTCCATTTGCATATTCCGCATCACTCTGACTTTGCATGTACATATTACTACCTTGAGCACACACCTTCACCACCCTCTAAGCTTTCTGTAAGCTTATGCACGACCGTTGCGTGCAGGTGACGTCGGATCGCAGCAGCGTTGAGGCAGGAGCACGTTGCTGATCATTTTAGAGTTTTTCTGTTATTTACCCTTGTATTTCCCTTTATGCCCATTGTACTTGTAAAGTTTTTGATCATAGTGGAAATGTAATGGATTTCTTGGTTGTTGTTTGTGGGTTATGCCTTTGGTTATGCTTATTACGAATCAAACTGATATTTAAAATCCTCCTCGTAGCATCCCAGGATCGGAACCTGGCGAATGGGAGCTAGGAGTCGAGAATGGGGTTCTACGGAGGCTGTCGGCGCCGGATTCGGTGATCGGGAATCTTGTGAGCCCGGTTTCCGAGTTTGGGGCGTGACATTGAATGTCTACCATTGAAACCATTTTGGGTGTCATAGAAATTTTAGATCGATATGATATTTGTTTTTTCTCTTCATCTAGTTTTGTGTAACCTTATAAATAGATTGGATGTAAAATAAATGTTATGGTGGGCCCTATGTGTCACGTCCCTAAATCTAGTGTTGGTAATCCATGATTACTATACACCAAATTTTGGTTGACAACTTCCGTAGAACTCTGATTTTGGGGCTTCCAACTATCGCATACTAAGTCCCATAAGCGGGGCTCCACAAGGAGGATTTCTGAAAGTAAAGATGACAAACACGTATCATTTCTCAAAATTTCATCATATTCAACATGTGTTACTGTGTACAAATGAGCACATCAAGGCAAAACCAAAACATAAACCATGTCATATTTACTATACCTGATGTACATGTACAGGGTACTACAAAAAAATATATACACTGATATGTACGAAACAAAAGGACCATTGGAGTTTGTAACCTCTACTCCTGCAGCTCCTTACTCTCACCTGTAAAAAAAAATAGAATGGAAACCTTGAGCTACTAAGCCCAGTGAGTGCATGTGTGCATTGAAAATGCATGTTTCATGTCATGCTCATGTAATGCACAGGCCTACTGGGCCGATAACAATAAAATAAAGATATAATGCATTATGCTACTTTTTATGTTCCAAATCATTTTTACGTATAGAGGTGAGACTTCTACCCACTTGTAACATACATACTGTTTCAATGTTTTCACAAATTTTCACATTTCCCAATTGGATCACCAAGGTCTGAAATAGAGGTGGGACTCGCATATGATTGCTACCCACTTGCATAGGCTTTTCCACCGTGGTCAACTACAGAGGCGGGACTATATGGTTTATGGGCCGAACTAGTCTAACCCACTTGTGTTGAACCTCACTATCTGCCTAACAACGAGAAGTCATAGGTCACTTGGCAAAACAATAGCGGATAATTTACGAGCTCGTCACACACAACCTATCTTTGCTTGCCCATAAGTAGGTCGGGGAAAACCTCTCAACCAATCGATACGCGTCGTTGGGAGTCGCCGCTTACTTTGGTATTTCTGCATTCCAGCGCTCTTTTCTTCCACCCGGTCTAGGCATTGGTCACTCCCAATGGTACAATCCGGGTTTAGGGAGTTTCACCCAGGAACCCTCTAATCATGTCCTGTCAAATTACACATTTCTGGTGTGGTGTCCAATTCAAGTCATAATAAAGTATGTTTCATCGCATTTATAATCATCGCATGCATAAGTCCACACAATATATCATGTTTTTCAAGGCAAGCATAGGACGAGCTTCCTCATGTGGTCTCCTCATGAATTTAAGTTCCTCATAGGGGTCCTATGTAATATATCCTATATTTAGACTGTTCACATACTAATCATAGACACTTCGTGTGTCTCAACACAACCCAATATGATCACCATACCATGATATGAATCATTTACTCTCAATCATACAATGATACAACAAACTATGAACCATGTATATGATATGCACATGACTTAGCCAATCTAAATCTAACCCGGGATTCATTCCGCTATAAGACTTCATGCCACAAGCATGCTTTTTCTCAAGGGTTAGCTACACCGAAAAGGAGAAAGGACAACTCTTTCAGATGTTTTGTCAAACAAGTAGCGGGTGGACTTTGTAAGGGACAAAGATGAAAACCGATGGAACTCGTTATGAATTCAAGCAAAACTAAAGCATATGAATCCCTTGGGTGTGGGCCACATGGATGGTTTAATTGATGGTGGAGATGGGGCCATGATGGGTTAATCTTGCATAGCTTCTCCCATGACAATTTTCTCAAATTCATCTCTATCATCCAATCTTCCATCAATAGCCTAACCAACTAAATCAGAAAATCAAGCATCATAACCATTGATGACGATCGAACAACATGCATATGCTGAGGATGAGGAGGATGACCTAGTTTACCAGTGAGTTAGGTTAGATTACTTGGATACCTCGGATGGGCTACCAGAGCCACATGTTGTGGCGGAAGCAGAGACACAGGGGATTGATGTTGATACACATGTGGAGCAGCAATGGTTTCCTGATAAGGCATTCGACCCATTGACAAGAAGTCTGGAGGGCAGCTTACGGTAGTCACTATCATGCGGGACACGTGGTGAGGAGATATTGTCTGACACCGAGAATGATAAGAGAGCGATAAGGGAAATGGGTCTGGTGATGGTGATGGCAGCGATAAGGGTGACGATGACTCTGATGACAGTAATGATGATGATGGCGATGAGGATGGTGGCGGCGAGGGTGGGAGTCAAGATAAGAGGCTTCTTAGTCCTTTCGTCGGGGAGGATAATTTCGATCGGCCATGCAGGACCCTGACCATGGTTCTTGTCCAGGAGAACCATGACCCCGTCTTATTTACAATAAGATATGCACGCGTCTAAAGTTACTGAAGAAAAAACAGACTCAGTAACTTTTAGATTTTGAGGAGCTGCTGGCAAAATGCATGAGGGACACAAACGTTCATGACAGGTGATGTGGCTCTAGATTTGGATCATAGACGAGGGAGGGGAGCTCGAGTTATATGCTACAACATGAATTTGAATCACAAACACAGGAGAGTAGCTCGAGTTTTGTGCCATAGTATGGGCATGGATATAGGCCTAGTGGATATGTAGCAAGTGACTCCAGCAGTTATGACACATCATTTTTCAACTATGGTCATAAGTTCACTTCTGCATATAGGCAGGGATATGAGCAGCAGTATGGATATGGCCAACAATATGGATACCAAGGAACTTCATATGTGCCTTTCCTAGATCCATATTAGCCACAGACTGTGACGATTACGTAGTACCCACGGATGGACGTATTGATACAGTTTGGAGAGAATGAGTACTAGCGTTATGTCAGGGAATATCTTAACTGGTACCACTCTACTATGACCTGGGCACAATATTGTTGATTTGTGAGGAAACAATACTATTCCCAGCCCCATCAAGATGGAGATGATGAATACGAGCCATTGTGCAACTCTATGTGGGTCTAGGCCACAACCAGTCCTCACGATTGATATGTATATTTCTCAATTTTGTACTTTTTTTACTTTTCAATGAATTGCTTGTGTTTTCATGTCTTTAATACATTTATAAATATCATGCATTCAATTTAAATGTAGTTGCATTAGTTCAGTTAAACATCGCATAGCTTAGGACCCTATACAAAGAAAATTTATTATGTGCACCTTTTTTTAGATGTTATGATTTAAAAGTGTATCAAGGGCGTTTTTAACAATCCTTGAAGTTTCATTAAAAAATTCAGCCATTTTCCCAATCTCTCCCCATGTTTCTCAAAAAGTACGATAATTTATGCGATACGAACGATATATCCCATGTGATAACCGATACGTATCTGTATCCCAAGGGTGCGATACATAGTGCAATACCAATATTTCAAACACTGGTACACATTCCAGTTGATCACCCAACTTTTGGCCCCACTTGAACAACCCAAGAAAATCCGATGATTGGTTGTATCAGTGAGTTCCTCACAGCATACTATTGTTTCTGATATAATTTTTCTTTGTATTTTTAAAATTTACACTCTTTTAGATTTCTGAGAAAGCTGGATTTGGAAGAAGCCTCTTTGAGAGGTTGAGTTCAATGGGACATGAGAAGCACCTTCTCAATGTGCAGTACCGAATGCATCCTTTCATAAGTACTTTCCCAAATGCCAATTTTTATGGGAACCAGATTTCCGATGCTCCAATCGTCAAGCATAAATGTCATGAAAGGCGGTACCTTCCACACCATTTCTACGGTTCATATTCATTTATTAATATTGATGATGGAAGGGAGATGGTCAATGAAGGTCATAGTCAGAAGAATATGGTAGAGGTGGCTGTAGTTTTGCAAATATTGAGAAACCTTTTTGGAGGTGCGTGCATTGTCAATTGGTTGAATATTATCCTCTGCAGTTTGTTTTTAGCAGGAAATATTTCATCTCGGGGTTATGAACATGCAAATTCACTTTTGTTATGCTCGTGTTTGATGTATTATTTATTTTAAAGAATGTTATATGTGTAGCCCACCTGATAAGTATGCCAGCCTGATTTTGGACCTGGTCATCTAGAAGGTGTGGGACTTCCTGGTTCACAGATGCTTATCAAAACGATGCTTAGATAATCTGTTTAGAGATTGTAGTCAGTCTTGGGATTGTTGTTTCTGATTCCTCTGTCACATTGGGTAACTGGGTGCTTCTTTGTAATTTTCGAGATTTTAATCATGTGTGGTATGACCCCCTCATTGCAATCTTTGAGGAAATATGGACAGTTGAAAAGCTGTCTGCCTATTTGATGAGAGACCTGGATCAAGTGCACTCCTCCCTCGTGTCCATATGGAAAGTCACATAACCTGGACATGTTGGAATAGCACCCGGTTCAGGTTAAGTGACAGATGAAGGAATTCTATACTAGTCATTAGTAATACATATTGCATACATTGTACTCTTGATTGTGGGATGTCAACCACATTTTTACTAATAGTTATGCATTTACTCGCAATGACTATTTCTTTGACACTCTTAGGGATGCATGTTTCATTTTTTTAGTATTGGCATGAACAGTTTTGCTTTGATTTATTCTTTTACAGCATCCGTTGTTTTGGGACAGAGGGTTAGTGTTGGTGTCGTGTCACCCTACACAGCTCAAATCATTGCAATTCAAGAGAAACTTGGAAAAACATATGAAACACAAGTGGACTTTATTGTGAATGTCAAGTCCATCGACGGGTTTCAAGGTGGTGAAGAGGATGTAATCATAATGTCTACTGTCAGGTCAAACAGTAATGGGTCAGTTGGTTTCCTTTCCAATACTCAACGGACAAATGTGGCTTTGACCAGGGCCAGGTATGCTTCTCTTACTTAGATATTAGGAGCCATCATTCATCAAACCATTAAATAAAAGCACTTATAAGTCCATTTATCAAGCTTATTTGGATGTACAACTGACTTATATTGAGATTATTAAGTTGCATCAAAGTAGAACATCCTAAGTATAGGTAATCTTTATCCTATATAGAGTGGGGATTTCATCCCAAATTGTGATACAAGAGAAATCATCGTCATTGTTTGTCAACATCATAGTGCCTTTTTGGTAGACACATAAAAATGGGTTTATTTCATTTTAGTTAATCACAATCATGTATTTGAGATCATGGTTGTTGGTCAAAAAGATTATTTTTTAATCCTTAACAGAAGGAATGTGATTTCAAATACATGATTATGATTACTAAAATGAGATGAACTCATTTTTGGGTGTCTACCAAAAAGGACCCTAGCCTTTCTCCCAGCAGTGTGGGGGGCGCCTTTTAAGTTCTAGATTGATGAAAGTTTCACAATCAGCTGCCCACCAGGCTTCAACATTAAGTTTTTAACTGGGCTTTTTTAAAAGCTCACTGACACCACTCACATTCCAACACTGTCCTGCCCAGTATTTCCCTGAGCCCAATTCATTAGACATGGGACCCAAAGGGTGAGCAAGTGAAGTACGAAATAATATTTCTATTATAAAAAATGTGATCATTCACTTCTAGCTTGTGGTAAATTAATCATTGAATTCCGAGTCAATTGTACATCCAAACGCAACATAGAGGTCACTTATATAGTCGAGCTGTTTTTTTTTTTTTTTTTTTTTCATTGTAGGCATTGCCTTTGGATTGTGGGGAATGGACAGACTTTAATTAAAAGTGGTTCAATCTGGAAGAAAATAGTTCTTGATGCAAAGCGTCGAGGATGCTTCTTTAACGCTATGGAGGACGCGAGTTTGGCCAAAGAAATTGTCCGTGCCAATGAACATGGGGAGGACTTATCAAGATGTTTTCCTGCTCTTAATCTAGTCAATGAACGTGGTGGTTCAGCCCGACAGTTAAGGTAGGTTGTTATTTTACATTTGAGAGTTGTTTAGCCATGTGCTGGTGTTTGATTTTGCTTCTTTTCATATCTCGATGCTTTCATTGACATGGCTGTGATACATATCTCTCGACTCATTGAGCCAAATCCAAATAGCTTGGTCCAGACTATGATGATCATAACAAGAATTATATGAATATCATTAAGTTTTCTCTTACATTTCTAAATCATTAATGTTTTAGAGGTCAAAACTAGCTGAATTTCACTTGTGAGGACCTTTTGATGCAATGGCATAAGTGTCTTGCATGCCTTGTTGCTAATTCCCTCATAAACTCGCTTATTGTATTCCAAGGGTAAGATTTCACATTTTAAGAGTCCCAAAAGAACTGACTCCATGGACATTATCAAGTAACTTGGCTTTGCTCAATCTAGGGGAGGAACATGGTGATTCAGCCATGGCTTCAAGGTGAACCATCATTTTAAATTTCCATCTTTAATAGATGGTTGTTTGAATTTGTCCTAGCTATTCACTGCAATCCCATTAATGCACATTGTAAGTATAGAGATTCTAATAATAGATCAGGATTGAAAGCGGGTTCAGTGCAAAATATCGATAACTCTATACTTTGCACTGAACATGCTTTTGTACATGTGATATAAGCAATAGGTGATAACATTTGTTGTCCATGTATTACATTTGTGCATTTATTGCTTACAGTTGATAACAGTTTTTATGGTTTTTGTTTGTTTGTTTTGACTAATTTTGATGGTTTGATATGAATTAATGAGATGATGTGGTTTTTCGGAACAATTATATGCCACTCTTTTCAGAAAACAGAATTTGTTTTGCATTCTCTGCATAGCTTGCTCCTCCTGCATGTCTTTGGACCCACATGTATCCATTTTCAGACAAATGGAATTGCTGATTTCTGGGTAAAACCATGATGCTGGGAACTATTGAGTATGGTCCAAGGAAATCAGGTTGGAAAGATGATGTCGATGATTGACTGGTAGCTTTAAAATGAATGACCAGAAACAATAACAGTCAATGGTCCACAGTTACTGTGAAAGATTGATGGTCAGAATCATCGTCTGAGTGTGATATTTTTAGCATGGTGTTGGTATCATCTGACTGCAGCTTCATGTGGACCTCCAGCTGCTATTGCATGAGTACCACGCATTGCAATACATGAAAGAACAAACTCCAGAAAAACAAAGACCAAGATGCCTCAGTTTTATTATGTGGTTATCTGTATAGTAAGACAACCAAAGCAGTCAGTAACACATGTTTGATTTTTTGGATTATCTTATACATGCTTTTCATTAGCATGGATGAGAGAGAAAGATCAGAGCATGCAAGCAAGCTTTAATACACTGAATTTTAAATGTATGTGCTTTCAAATGCTGCATTTTGCATGTGTTTGCTGATTTAATGATTTCAGTTCTGTTGGAGGCTCTTTGTTTTTGCTGTTCCTTTAACACAACTTCATTTGCATTGTGAGAACAGAGATTCTAAGAAAACTCATGAGTCAAAAGCAATTTCCCCAAAAGAGACTGGTGATTCTCGACCTATGAGTACTAGCACTAGTAACGATTTCCAAAGGAGTGAAGGAGAAGCTGTTGGGGGAAGTACTCATGCATACAAGCCTGATGGAGGTAATTTGCTTGTGCTCAATAAAGAAGTTCATGTGTGCTTGTGTTTATTGAGAAATATTCAGTTTAATCAACAGGAAATAGCAAAACACATGCAAATGTATCATGGTATTCATTGGGAAGTAGCCCTGAAATTTCATAAATTGTTTCATTCAAGTCCACCTTGAAAACAACATAATTTCATTTTGGAGCCTGTACCATCAATATTGTCAGGTCAGGTAAGGTTGAGAGGAGTTCAATCAGGTCTAGATATCAAACCCCGGATCCAAAACATTGATATGTATGTTGCATCTGGGTTAGGTAAAAAATAAAATAAGTTGGGTCTTTTTCGGGTTTGCAATAAGAGCGTCCAGATCAAACGAATATATCTGTGGTTTGGTTTTGTATCTGATCTAAGATTTTCTAATTTTCTAGTTAATATATGCAGATGTGTAATCTGCCACTCCCATATCACACACCTATAGAAGGTTAACCACCAAACGATCCTTGACTATTAGGAGATCATTCATTCACTACAACAACTCTATCCACTCACCTTTACTCTAAGTACAACTATAAAAGATTGTCCGGAGGTCTTTGGCAATGTTTTAAATATCGTTATCGTGTAAAGTATCGTACCCTTGGGATACGGATGAATATTGGTTATCGCATGGGATATATTAATTGTATCGTGTAATGTATCGTTTTTGTTGGGAAACATGGGAACATTGGGAAATTGGTCGAATTTTTCAATGAAACTTCAGGGTTTGTTGAAAAAGACATCAATACACACTTAAAAATCAAAACATTACAAAAAAGCACACATAATAGGTGTTTCCTTTGTATGGGGTCCTAATATATGTGTTTTCCAACTGAACCGATGCAAGTATATTCAAAGTCTATTCATATAATTTATAAACGTAAGAAGACATGTTTGAAAACACAAGCAATACATTCAAAAGCAAAAGGAGAATCACTAGATTAGGTTACACACATGCAGTGTTCGAAGTATCGGTATTACTATAAGTTTCGCTGGCCAGGGATACAGAAACAATATTGATATCACTGATAATATCGTTGATAACGGAAATGCAGGGAAACATGGAGAAATGATCAAATTTTTAGCAAAACTTCAAGAGATATTAAAATTTACATATTTGTATATTTAGAAATATAAAAAATTTACAAAAAGAATGCATACATTACAAGTTTCCTATGCGGCCTATTTAACCATCCAACATTCCATCCAAATATCAATCGATATTGCAAAATATCAACAACACATGATATTTCACCAATAAATCATCAACAATTGTAAAGGAAATGAAAGATTGTGGTCTTAGTATCGCACATGTTGCGATATCGATAAAATTGAGATATTATCAATTTATCAATGATAAATTGAACACTACATATAACCATGTGCCCATGAATAAAAAAATGAAACACAATTTTTTTTAATAAGAAAATTTTTGATGATATTAATACGTTGGCGATATTATTGAAATACCGTCGACACACTTACAATACAAGCATTACCTAGAATTTACATAGTCGAAAATATTAGTGATACATTAGCGATATTGATGCATTGGCAATACAAGCCACACCTAGAATTTACTTAGTTGAAAATATTGGTGATTATATTAGCGATATTGATACGTTGGTGATACTTAGTGATAGATTGATAATACCTGGAATTTCTGATACTACCAACGTTATCGGTATCGCTACCAATGTTATTGGTATCGCTGAGTTGGAGATAAAGATAATATTGAAGATATTTCAATAATATTGGAGATAATTCGAACATTGCACATATGTTTAATTTTGTGTTTGGATACAAAGATTGCAACTAATTTGTGAGGAATTGAGAAATTTTAATTTTTCTCAAATTTTTGCAACTTGACCCATCTCCCCCAAATCTTGAAATCGAAGTTCTAAATCCATGATTTTTCAAGGAAAACATGACGAATCATAGATTTGTAATTGTTTGACACTAGTTTAACGTGATTTACAACAAAAACATGGATCGAAAATTGAAAATGCTCACTGGATCAAATAGGTGGAATATATTAGTACTATCTGTGTGTTTCGTATCACACAGGTGGGATACAAGATATATCGTGGGATATATCGGCCAATATTGTCGATATTTAAAACATTGGTCTTCGGTAGTTAGAGAGCCTTGAGAGCATCTATATGTTGCAATCTTGCATGGAGGTAGTCATCAGATCATCAACATTATCGCCATTGTTGTTGTTGTGGTGGTCATCACCACCATCACTATTATTATCATCTTCACCATCATTAATTAAACATTTATCATTCTAGTCACTGGATTCCCATTAGCATATGCCAGCTTATGTATCGATTGTTGCATCCGTGTCTTACTATCATTTATGCCTTCGCCAGTGTTCGAAATATCGGTATCGCACAATGCATCACACCCGTGGGATACAGATACGTATCGGTTATCGCATGGGATATATTGTTTGTATCGCATAGTTTATCGCACGTTTTGGGAAACATTGGGAAAATGGTTGAATTTTTTAATGAAACTTTGGGGATTGTTAAAAAAGCCCTTAATACACACTTTTAAATCATAACATCTCAAAAAAAAGATGTACATAATGAATTTCCTTTGTATAGGGTCCTAAGCTATGCGATGTTTAATTGAACTAAGTAACTATATTTAAATTGAATGCATGATATTTATAAGTATTTTATCTACGCGGTTCATAATTTTTCTCAGATTATTTTAATTTATGATACAAAAAATGAGGCAGGTCCATGGCTTAAGTGGACTACAAAGTGGATATCCAATCATAAACGTTTTCTATGGTGTGGTCCACCTCAGATTTTTATATTCTTCATTTTTGGGATCATGCTCTAAAATGATCTTTCAAAACGGATGACCAGAATAGATGTGATGAAAATATATCATAGTGGGCCCCACAGTGAGGGATCCACCCACCTTTGTGGATCCGGGAAAACCACGCTCGTTCGTCCCGTCAGCCTGCAATGGGCCCCACCCATGCAGTGGTGTGATAGTAACTCTAGCATGTGGGGCCCATTTCCTTACAGGTAACTGGTAAGTGAAGAATTGTGAGGCAGTGCTACGTGGTCGGTGCTACGTGGACCCCACCATGATGTATTTGTTTTTTCCACTCCGTCCATCATGTGAAAACAGTAGTGATTGAATCTCCACCATTAAAAACCTCCTGAGACCACTGTAACCAAACTATTGATTAGGTCATATAGACTTGTATGAAAGGAAAATATATATATATCAGCTTGATCCAAAACTTTTGTGGCCTCCAAGAAGTGTTTAATGGTGGGCGTTCAATCAACACTGTGTGGTCCACTTAAGATTTGGATCAATCTCATTTTTGGGCTCATATCATAAAATGATATGGAAAAATGGGTGGATGTCATGGATGAAACATAAACATCATGGTGGCCCCCACAGAGCACCAAAGGAAAACAATAATGATTGGATATCCACCATTAAAATCCTTTTACAGCCCACTGTATTGTTTATTTGACATCCAATCTGTTGATTGGGTCCTAAAGACCCAAATGAAGGGAAAAATAAATATCAAGTTGATTCAAAGCTTTTATGACTCCCGCAACATTTTTAATGGTCATCGTTCATTCGACACTGTTTCCTGTAATGTGGTTCACTTGAGTTGTGGATATGGTTCAACTTTGGGCTCAACATCTAAAATGATCAGTAAAAGCGGATGGACGGCATGGATAAACCACGTGTAATCACAGTGGGCCCAACAAAGTTTACTCAGTAAGATAAGAGTGTACTGAGTACGCAATCTCGTATGAACGCCCTCATTGACGGGGCATGAGACGTCACCAAGTTACGTGGGTCCCACCATGATGTATTTTTTCTATCTACACCGTCCATACATTTGAAGAGATCATTTTATAGCATGAACCAAAAAATGGGTCAGATCTAGAGCTCGAGCGGACCCAACCATAGAAAATAGTGGAGAAAGGTTTCAACGGTGGAAATCAGTATCATCACTGTTTCCTATGGTATGATCTTAAATTTTTATAAAATTTGGGATCAACCCTTAAATTAGATGGGACAACGGATGGACGGCGTGGATGGACCACATACATTAAAGGTGGGCCCAAGTGAGTTTACTAAGTGCGATAAGAGCGTACTGAGTAATGCACCACACACCACGATAAGCCCTTCACGGAAGCGGATTGCGCATTATGTATTGAGTAAACTATGGGGCCCACTGTCATTCACGCATTTTATCAAATCCGTCCATCCGTTTTATCAAATAATTTTAGGGCTTTAAAATAAAAATTAATCATATCCAAAGCTCAAGTGGACCACACCACCTAAAACAGTTTGAATTGAAGTCTATCGTTGAAAAGTTCTTGGGGCCCACAAAAGTTTTAGATCAAGATGATATTTGTTTTTTCCATTCATCCATGTCTTTGTGATATTATGAACAGTTTAGATGACAAATAAACATCATTGGGGGCCTTAAAAATATTTCAACAGTGAAAATCAATACTTCCATTGTTTCCTTTGGTATGATCTACTTGAGATTTTGATATACTTTATTTTTGGGCTCAACCCCTAAAATGATATGGAAAAACGGATGGACGGCGTGGATGAACTAAAAAACTGCATATGGGGTCTACAGAGTTTACTCAGTACGATAAGAGCGTACTGAGTAACTCATACGCAATCTGACTTCCCCATCCCGCCCCTCTTTCACTTTCCGTCTCCATTTTCACCGCCATCCACGCAGTCCGATCGGATTCTTTCATGCACGCAAGGCTCTTCCCCTCAAATCTCGTTCCGGAAGGAACGGTTCGTCGATCGGACCTGATTCCTCACCGGAATCTCTGAGAAAGAGGGAAGTTGAAGAAAATGGTAAGAAAATCCTACTTACCTGTCGAATGGCCCACCTCCGATCACCACTACAGCCAGGTACTCTCTGATTTCTTTTTTTCTTTTTCTAATTCAATTTTTTTTTTATTCTCCACAACCCGGATCCGATTTTTACGGTGTTTGTGGCCTGTTATTGTCCGTGCGTTTGTCTCCGACAATAATGGAGACGAAATCGCACGATATCGTCGATATATCGTGTGATATCGACGATATATCAGCCGACATCTGAATTTGGAATTTTTTGGTATCTTCCGGGGGTTATTGGGGGTTTATCGTCTCGCAGTGGTGCAATAACGATAATATCGGCTGATAGTATCGATATTTCAAACACTGCCCTTCGCCTCTCGCTCTCTCTCTCTGTCTTTGTATTTCTTTCTTTCTTTGTATTTTTTGTTTTTTGTGTTTTTTTGCTTTTTCATATTTTGGCCATCAAATAGCATGTATTGCAATGCAAAATTTTCTTTAATATACATACCTTGCATTGGCTCGGCCAAGATTTTGAACTGGCTTGGCCCATCAGGTCATGTTTGTTTGGCTAATCCAGCTCATTGACTGGCATACATGTTTGTACATGGAAATGTTATGTTTTGTATGCCTTGCTGATTCTGAGATTTATGTTTTGGGCTGTTTGGGTGCAGGAATTGGAGTTCGAAATTCTAAACAAGTAAGTTTTTGGCAAAGATTAGTTGGGTCATATTGATTATGTTAATATGCTCATTCATACATTGTTTTCTTATAGTAAAAAATTACAAAATCCTACTCCATTTGATCTTAAAGCTGTAATTTACCTTAAAATTTGAATAAGATATTTATTCCTGAAACCTAACCAATTTTCATAAGTAATTACCAAAACCTACCTGCACTTGCACTTTTTTTAAGTTTGCTTCGGTACTGTTGTGACTTGGGATCCAGCATGTGTCACCTTCCATTGGTGTCTTCATGCAGAGTGGTCCAATGTTACTGCCCATGTTGTGAATTCTATGGTATAAGAGCCATTGTAAGAAATTTTTTGCTGAAACGGTCCATATTCTCATTGTGATTTTTCACATTCGAGGTTAGGATCATCAATGAAGCATGATTATGGGACATTAGCTTGTGGTAGCAATGAGAATATGGACCGTTCATATCTTATGACTATCTAATCATGTAGCCCCAATGGGTGATCTCACACGCTAGATCTTGAGTTGCAATAGATTCAAAGTTCCTTTATTTATTTATTTATTTTGTTTTTTAAATTACAAAATAACCAAGTTCATGTTTAGGTCATCAGCCATTTTACTCCTTACATGTTCCAAGAATAGGATCTGTGGATAATTCATTGGGACCTACCATGGAGGCATGCAGAGAACAAAGTCCCAAAGATCACATTCATTAAGCAGTCCAAACCATCCTGGGACTACATTGTTGAGTACTGAGTTGTAGATGTATCCTCTGTTGCCTAGAACCTTTGCAATCCTATGCACTTAGCTACTGCATATTCCGACGGCACCCTCCAAATCTGGGACATGGCAAGTAGCATGACTAGGGTCATCATCCAAGCCGATGATGCCCCTATCATGTCCTGTGACTAGAACTTGCATGACGCTACCTACATTGATCTCGAATGATTGGAAGGTGGTTCTGTGGGATTATGGCCTGGGGATAATAGGACCCATCTTTCACATCTTATGAATATCATGAGGGAGGGGGTTGTTTGTGGGTTGGATATGAGCAAGTCAGTTGTGGGGCTGTCGGCCAGCGCCAGACAGAATGACCTCTTTTATATGTGGTTGTGCCGTTGTGCTCACTATCAGAGGCACAAAGGTCTTGAATTCAAAAACTGGCTGTGGATCTCTGTAATTTTGATCTTCTTCTTCTTCTTTTCTTGTTTTGTTCTTGAACACTCATATCATTACCTTACATCAGTACACAATCGTAATGCACTGGGTTTCTTATTTCATATTCTGATAAATATATTTTCATCTTGAAATCTTGGGTTTTACCTATCAACAGCTGATAACGTGTCCATGTCTGACCCACCTTCGAGTGATCCAGACCATTCTAGTGGGCACACTTTTTATGGCTGATGAAGCTTCAAGATCCTACCGATTATCCATCTGGTGGTTTGTGCACATGGCATTTGTATCATCTGGCTATGGCTTCAACTGGACCCCCATGAGCTAATGCATGAGTACATGAATTGCAATGCATGAAAAAAAAAAAAAAAAAAAAGAAAAAAAAAAAAAGAAAGAAAGAGAGAAAAAAGGCCATGATGCCTCAGTTTTTTTTTTTCATCTGTCTAGTAAGACAACCAAGGTAGGCAGTAAGACATGTTTTATTTTTTGCATTATCTCATGCATGCCTTTCATTAGCACGGATGAGAGAGAGACTTTAAGGCATGCAAGCAAGCTTTAAGAAAATGAATTTCAAATATATGTGCTTTCAAATGCTGCATTTTGTATGTGTTTTCTGATTCAATGATTTCAGTTCTGTTGGAGGCTCTATGTTTCTATCGTGGTTTTAACAACACCTTTATACGTTGCAACAACAGAGATCTAAGGAAAGTTTAGAGTTGAAAGCTAGTTCATCAAAAGCAACTGGTAATTCTCGACCTATGGATACTAGCACTAGTATTGACTCCCAAATGAAGAGTAAAGGAAAAGCTGTTTGGGGAAGTACTCACGCAGACAACCCTGATGGAGGTAATTTTCTGGTGTTTAATAGTGTAGTTCATGTGTGCTTGTTTGATTGCGAAATATTCAGTTTAATCAACAAGAAATGGCCAAATACTAGCAAGTTTATCATAAGTATTCATTAGTAAGTAGCCCTCAAATTGTGTAATTGTTTCCTTCATGTACACCTTGAAACAAGATGATTGGAGCCTATATTTTCAATATTATCAGGTTAGGTCATGTTGATAGGAGTTTGATTAGGTCTAGATATCAACCCCCGGTTCTGACACAGAGATTTGTATGTCGAATAAAAAATCAAACAAGTTTGGTCCTTCTCAAGTTGGCAATAAGAGCATCCAAACCAAACTCAAATATCTATGGTCTGATTTATATTTGGTCTAAGTTAGGTTGGTCTAATTTCTAATTTCCTAGTTAATATATGTTGATGTGCATTCCATCTCTCTCTCCAACTATGGAGTATCATGTCAAACACCCATATGAGGTTAACCACCAAGGGATCCTTGACTATATAGAGGGCATTCATTCACTCCAACAACTCTATTCACTTGCCTTTACAAATGAGTATCACTATACAAGATTTTCCAAAGGGAGTCAGGGGTTGGATAACCCCTTGCGAGCTTCGACTTGTTGCAATCTTGCCCAGAGGTAGTTGTCATCATCATCAATGTTATAATTGTTGTCGACGTCATCACCGCCACCATCACTACTGTTGTCGTCACCATTTTTAATAAATTATTTTCATTCTGGTGACTTAAATCCCATTACCAGATACCAACCAATGTTTCCAATAACGCTGTAGCATAGCTAAATAACGTAAATCCCTTATAGCGTACGCTATAGCTACGGTAGCATGTAGCGTTTGTAGTGTACGCTACAATATATATATATATATATATATATATATATATATATTTGGTTATTGTTGTTGTTGTTGTTGTTGTTGTGGTTGTTGTAAAAAATAGTGTAAAACTCATTGTTGTGCAGGATGCCTTGCATTCTGCCTTTCGATTGTAGGAGCAGTTCGGTCGATTGAGAAATCCTTGGGTCGATTGAACCTTGCTGTGATGTCCCCGGTCGACCGAGGACTATTTTGGTCGACGGAGAGTCACTGTTGAAAGCTTGGTCGACTGAAGGTGCAAGTAACGGTTTTCGCATTTTTGCGTAAGGAAAGGGCATTTAAGCCTAATTCTAAATTAGGGCTTGTACTAGACGAATGTTTTCTCTCTAAGGGCAAGGTTTGCAAGGTGAGGAGGTTTTCAACGTTTATAGGGGCTTTGGAAGGGTTTTTTAAGGGTTGTGCATAGCAAGGGAAGATCAAGCGATCCTGTAATTGAAGAAGGTGAGTGGTGTACTCTAAGGTTTTGATTGTAGTTGAGATCTTTGTTGCTTTATGCTTGGTTTTTTCCCGTAAGGGTTTTCCATATAAAATATTATGTTTTCTATTATGGTTATTTTTCTTAGTTTAGTTATCTGCTTTATTATAATGTTCTATCTTCGTTTATCGCGCTTCTACAAAGCGCACAAATTAGTAGTGGTGTTAGATCCGAAATTTCTAATACTTAGGGTTTGATCCAAGTTTGTTGTGGCTCAGGTTTACATAATTGTGGTGTGATAAGGAGCCAGTTTACTCCAACAAAGTGGTATCAGAGCATCGGGTTGGATGTTTAGGATTCAGTGAAGATGTCAGGATCAAAATTCGATATATAGAAATTTGATGGGAAGAGCAATTTTAGCTTTTAGCAATAGAAGGTCAAGGATATTCTAGTTCACAAGTGTTGAGCAAGGCGTTCTTGGAAACAAAACTTAAGAAGATGTCAGATGATGACTGCAGCGATTTTGGAGAGAAAGCTATGAGCACTATTTGTTTGTGTCTATCGGATGATGTTATGTAAAACGACCTGGATGAGTAATCTCTCATGGAGATGCGGTAGAAGCTAGAAGACCTATACATGTCGAAGTCCCTGACAAATAAGTTGTTTATGAAGAAACAACTTTTTAGGTTGAAATTGAAGGAATGATTGGATCTCCTAGAGCATATGAACACATTTACAAATATGTTACGAGTTAGTAAGGCTTGGAGAGACGGTTAAGGAAGAACACAAAGTGGTGTTACTTCTCGGATGATACGACCATCTCGTCACCAAGGTGTTCCGTATTCTTTACAATACGCTTGTAAAGGTTGATATGTATAGGTAACGACCATGACCATTACGTGATATGGGGGTGAAACAGGGCAGTTGATTTTTTGGGACCGTATCGGCCGTTACGGGGGTAACGGTCGACTGTATCGGCCGTTACGGGGGTAACGGTCGCATAACGACCATTACCCCCGTAATGGTGGAAAAATGCCACTTTTTTTTTCCTATTTAAATCCATTTTCTTCCTTCTTTTTTTTTAAAAAAATTTTCTCATTCCAAAAACTCACCTAGATAATTTTACAATAGTTTTCGACCACTCTTACTATAGTTTTTAATATTAAAATTGTAGATTGAAGTGATTTGAGCAAATAAAGCTCCAATAGCATTTTTTTTTCAAAAAAATTGAAAAAGTAGTTTTTATGCGAATTTTCTTATATCTAGTTTTAATGCTTAATTGTGATGTGTAAACATTAGATACATATAATCATGTTCACAAATTCACTAGAAAGCCCGATACAACACTCTCACTAAAGAGTGGACCATTACACTACCATAAACATGTTCAAAACAAAAAATGAATACGTATTTGGAATATTTACATTATTCTTGATTTTTAAATATATATATATATATTATTTTTTTTTTTAGAATTTTTCAGGAAAAAGAAAATTTTCAACCATTACAGTGGTCGACGCCCTTGTATCAGCCGTTACAGCCAATACCTGTATCGGTAATGGTGGTGACCGTTACGACCACTGTTACCGATCGGAATACCTTGCTCGTCACTACTCTACTGTATGGGAAGAATACAGTGAAGATGGAAGAGATCACCGTGGCTCTCGTTTCTAATGAGATGAGGAAGAAGTCGGTTGATGAGGACTATCAGGCGGAAGGGTTGGTAGCGAAAGGGGGCCAAGGATGTGGGCAATCTGTGGAGTGATCTCGATCTGATAGGAAGAAAAAGTCTAGATTAAAATCGAAGGCAAATGACAGATGCTTCTATTGCGGTATAAAGGAGCACTTCAAGAGAGACTGCCAGAAACAGAAGGATGACCTGGAAAGTAAAGGAAAATAGAACACAGGTGAATCAACTAGTGTAGCAAATGAGAGCCTAGAAGGAAACCTCTCGGCCTCCTTAGGTGTGGGCCATCTTTTAGACACATGGATTCTAGATTTAGGATGTTTGTATTACATGTGTCCAGATAGGACTTGGTTTGGTTCCTACAAGTCCTATGATGGTGGAAGTGTTCTGATGGGGAATGATGCTGCATGCAAGGCTATCACAATAGGGACCATCAAGATAATGATGATTGATGGAGTCAGACGGACCATGGGTGATGTTAGGCATGTCTCAGACTTAAAGAAAAACTTATTATCCTTAGCGGTTTTAAATACAAATGATTGCACGTTCAACTCATTCAGTGGTGTATTAAAGGTCACCAGAGGTGCAATGGTGTTGATGAAGGGACACAAGGTTAGAAATCTGTACAAGTTGGTCAGGAGCACAGTTATGGTTGAGGCTACTACCACCTCACACAAAAAATCCGACATAGATAATACAAATCTATGGCATATGCGATTAGGGCATATGAGCGAGAGGGGCATGATGGAACTCCACAAACAAAAACTGTTAAAGAGAGTTAAGGCATATAAGGTTGATTTCTGTGAGCATTGCATCTTAGGCAAACAGTGCAGGGTAAGGTTCAAGACTGCTACACACACTGGTAGTAGGGTGCTCGACTATATTCATTCCGATGTCTGGGGTCCAGTGATACTACCATCTAAAGGAGGAGCACGATACTTCATGTCCTTCAGAGATGAATACTCTAGGAAGGTTTGGATCTACTTCATGAAGCAAAAGTCTAAGGTGCTAGGTTTAAGTAATGGAAGGCGGAAGTAGGGCAACAAATAGGGAGACATGTTAAGTGTCTTGAGTTAGACAATGGTACGGAGTGCAAAGAGTCAAAATTCATGGAATTTTGCAAAGATCAAGGCATCGCAAGGCACTTCTTAACTATAGGAACCCCACAATTGATGAGGTGGTAGAGATGAACCGAACTCTATTAGAGAGGGCGAGAAGTATGCGGTTGCATGCGGGGTTGCTTGAAACCTTTTGGGCTAAAGCGGTGAATATGACATGCTACATAGTAAATTGGTCACCATCTACAACGGTAGATTTCAAGGTTGCAGAGGAAGTTTGGACAGGCAAGGTCATTGATCAGTCATGATTGAGAATCTTCGGGTGTTTGACATATGTTCATGGACTGAGTAGATAGAGGTCGAAGTTGAATCCAAAGTCTAGAAGGTGCATTTTTTTTGGGTATGAAAAATGTGTTAATGGCTACAAGTTTTGGGATCCAGTTTCACATAAGGTGGTTATTAGCAGAGATGTCATCTTCAATGAGGCGTTAATGCTGAAGACCAAAAAGGACACTGTAGGAGGGCGATCAAATACACATTATGAGATTGGGAGATTGTTGGGGCAGGTGGAGCGAGTCGAGCAGGTGACTGACAGTGAAAATCAGTAGGAGCAAGACATTGAGCAAATTAATCAGCATGATATTTAAGAAAGTATAGTCAGGAACAAAGAGAAAAGAATCATTAGAGCCCCGGTTTGGTATGGGTTCGGGGACATGGTGTCTTTTACATTATTCAAAGGGAGCAGATATCCCTCCACCTTCGAGAGGCAAAATCTGGAAAGAATGGAGACAAGTGAATGTCGGCCATGGCGGAGGAGATGGAATCTCTACACAAGAATCAGACATGGGAGTTGGTGGAACTTCATAAAGGTCAGCGGGCTATAGGATGCAAATGGGTATACATGAAGAAAGAAGCATTAACAGAAAATGAGGGTGACAAGTACAAGGCAAGGCTCGTAGCGAAGGGGTACTCGCAAAGGGAAGGAGTGGATTACAATGAAGTTTTCTCTTTAGTCGTGAAACATACCTCAATCAGGGTTTTACTAGTGATGGTAGGGGAATCCAATTTGGAATTGGCGTAGCTTGATGTGAAGATGTCATTCCTTCATGGAAACTTGGAGGAAGACATTTACATGAGGCAGCCTGAAGGTTTCAATGAGCTTAGTAAGGAAGACCACGTCTGTAGGCTAAAGAATAAGCAATCTCCAAGGCAGTGGTACAAGCAGTTCAATTCCTACATGGTAGAGATTGGGTATAACAAGTGTGAGTATGATTGCTGCATATGCTACAGGATACTTGAGGACATGTCCTACATTTTACTGATGCTTTGCTAGATGATATGTTGATTGCTGCAAAGGACAAGAAGGGTATACTCTTGCTTAAGTCTCTGTTAAGCAAAGAGTTTGACATGAAGGATCTAGGTGTTGTGAAGAAGATCCTAGGCATGGAGATAAGCAAAGACAGAGTTTGGGAAACTATGGCTTTCTTAGAAGGGTTATGTGTAGAAGGTGCTAGAGAGGTTCTATATGAAAAGTGCTAAGCTTGCTAGCACGCCTCTAGAAAGCCACTTTAAGTTATCAGCCAGATCATGCCCAAGTACATAGAAAGAGATTTCGAAAATGTCATGGGTGTCGTACACTAGTGCAGTGGTGATGTATGCAATGGTTTGCATAAGGCCGGTTATCTCGTAAGCAGTTAATGTGGTTAATAGGTATATGGCGAATCCAGGATATGAGTATTGGAATGTTGTTAAGTCGATTTTCTAGTATCTCAGGGGCATAGTTGACACTAGAATCATGTTCGGGGAACACGAAGTTTAGGGTGGAGTTGTAGGCTACGTAGATTCGGATTGTGTAGGTGATTTAGACAACAGAAGGTCCACTACGGGATATATTTTCACATTAGTAGGCAGATTGATATGTTGGGAATCTATGCTATAGTCTATAATAACATTGTATATAACTATGGCAGAATACATAGTTGCGACTGATGAATGTGAAATGTTGCATATTTACCCACAATTGTGCATTGGTTTTATATGCATATATATGATAAGTTGATCTAATTACGTGCATTTTGCTATGCGAGGTGATTTGGAGAGCTAAGACGAAAAAGTTGATTAAAGTAATGATTTAAAGCTCAAAGAATGATCAAGTTGAGGATTGTATGCTTAGAAGACAATATTGAATAGCACTACTTTGAATGCTGCTACGAGAATAGGTCGGATTTCTCAACCTCCTTCATGTGCCAATGTTCTAAGAAAACAAAAGATGAAGTGAAGTCTGGAAAATCAAACAGTCAAATAATGGAAATAATAGACCGTTTGGTCCCACCTGAGGCATGTTCGGTTTGATCTAAAGTGCCACAAACAGCGATTTTCAAAGTATATTTGGCTCAATCATTCAGTGCAACCAAAGTAATGTTCAGTCCCACCAAAGGTATGTTTAGTTTGACCAAAAGGAGATAGAGAGTTCAGACATGTTTTGGAGAAATTCGGCTATAGCTGAAGGAATATTCGGTTGGATTCGGTGTGACTTCGGTGCGACCGAAGGTAATTGCCAGTGTGACCGAAAGTAATCGCCAATGAGACCGAAGGTAATTGCCAGTGTGACCGAAGGTAATCGCCAATGCGACCGAAGCGTAACAAAAGTGCAAAAAATGGAAGTTGGTGTTGAATTTTCTGATTTAAAGGGGTGATCTAAGCCATTCAAAATATGAATTAGGGTTTGAGAGAGAGTAAGAGGTGGCGGAGCATCTATGGAGCCATTCTTCTTCTTCAATCTTTCGGTTCTAATTTATTTTACATATTTTTGTTTGATTTTAATTCAACTATGACAATGGTTGGCTAAATCTCTTAGCTACAGCTAAGAGGTGAAGCTTGTAGCTATTTTTAATGTTCTAGTTTACTTTAATTTAAGTTTTATGGTTTGAATAATGAACAATTTATTAATTTTAGTTTGAATAAAGCTTTAGTTTTAGTTTTACTTTAATCCATTATTGACTCCGAGCACTTTGGATGCTTAGGAAGGCTAAGATTTTTTGCTTAACTATTTTATAAGGGATTGATCTATAAAATTCATGGATTTATCGTATACTATGGGCCCGATAGATACTTCGGATTTCCTACGATCAATAACTTGGTGCTTCATGTGGGAACTAAATCAATTAAAGTTCAAATCCGTTTTGGTTTGTGAATTTTGAATCAACTGCTCTATTATCCGACTGGATAGGATAAGATTTTGATTTTAGTTGTGTTATCTAATTGAATCAAGTAAATTAGGCATAAAAAATGACCAAAAGTGGATCCTTGGCTCTTTGGTGTTTTATTTTATTGATTCTCTCAACATTACTTAGATTTCCATTATTATTTTTTCTAATTCTAATTCCATAGTTAATTCTAGTTTTAGTTTTAGTTCGAAAGTGTTTTGAGAACATACTAATATAAGTCTTTGAGAATTTGATCTCGGTCTCACCGAGTTAAAACTACTTCGCAGCTTGCACTTGGGGTTGTCATCCTTCTGGATTGATCAACGTCAAAGTTGCAAAGGAGGCATTATGGTTGAAAGGTCTACTAGGAGAACTTGGGTTGAAGCATTAGGCGATTCGGTTGCATTGTGATAGTCATAGTGCTAACCATCTGGCAATGAATCGGGTGTATCACGTGCAAACCAAGCACATCAACGTAAAGTTTCACAAGATACAGGAGCTCATTACTTCTAAAGAGATTCTTTTTTAGAATATTCATACGGATGAGAATGTCACAAACATGTTGACAAAGCCGGTGACCACATAATTTCAAGCATTGCTTGGGCTTGATCAATCTCACTAGCCATTAATGAGAATGGGCACCCTTGCATAGGGGTGCGGATGGATCTGCATTTTAGGTGGAGAATGCAGGGAGTAGCTTACACTTAAGATGGAGGTTGCACGAGAGATCTTCAGGGCAACTTGGCATAATACAAGTTAAGGTGGAGATTGTTGTGTAGAATGCTTTGCATTCTGCCTTTCGGCTGTAGGGGCAATTCGGTTGACTAACAAAATCATTGGGTCAACCGACCTCTCTGTGATGTTCCCGGTCAACCGAGGACTGCTTCATTTGACTGAGAGTATCTGTTGAAAGCTTGGTCGACCGAAGATGCGACTGATGGTTTGCGCATTTTTACGTAAGTAAAGGTTAAGCCTAATTCTGAATTAGAGCTTGTACTAGATGAACGTTTTCTCTTTAGGGGCAAGGGTTTGCGAGGTAAGAGGGTTTCCAATGTTTATAATAGCTTGGGAAGAGTTTTACAAGGGTTGTGCATAATAATGGGAGATCGGGCGATCCTATAATTAAAGAAGGTGAGTGGTGTACTCTAAGGTTTTGATTATAGTTGAGATCTTTGTCGCTTTGTGCTATGATTTTTTTCCTCAAGGTATTTCCATGTAAAATGCCATGCCCCAAACTCTAGAATCGAGCTCACTAAATTCTCAGCCGTTGAATTTGGTTTTGATAGCCTCCATAGTATCCTATTCTTGGCTCCTAGCTCCCATATGCCAAGTTTCGATCTTGGGATCTCAAAAGGAGGATTTTCAGGGTGATTTTTTTTTTTTTTTTGTAAAGGAGCATAGTTAAAAGTGTACCAAAGTCACAAAAGCATCATCATCACATATTCACTATATAATCTTTGAGTACAGTGTTGGAAATGGAAATACAAAATATAACCAAGAACTGAAAGGATCAAGCTCATGCTCCAGGTTCAATTCTGCTAATATGCCTTATCATCACATGCAGCGTAAACAAATGCGCTTAATCCTCATACGAAGCTCAGTAGAGTACGCATATGTGAACAATGCATATGATAAGAATACAAATATCAAAGTACGCAAAAAATGTTGGAGGGCTAAGCTATTGATTCCATGAATGCTATTAGTCATACCAAGGCTATGCAATGTAAGGCCTACATAGCTGAGTGTCATATGCTAGAGATGCAACGCAAACATGCTAATCTTTAACCAGTTCGCATAAACATCATAGGGTTCTAGTACACTTTGACATTGGCTTCCGTCCATCGCGCGCATGACCAAGTGAGTGGAAAAGACTTCACTATCTATCCCGTTAGTGGTATGCCAATGCCCACCCGACTTTCGCCCATCACGCAAATGACCAAGTGAGTGGAAAAGACTTCACTATATGTCCCGTTAGTGGTATGCCAATGCCCACCCGGCTTGTCAATAGCAGACCCATTTCACGAGCTGGTTAGACTCAACCTACCTTACAACCTGCTATCCTGGGGTGGATAAGGTCACATGCCTTTTCAACCGACCTCGATATAGTGGGAGACACGGCTTACTGGTATTTGGCACTTAGGCACTCACGTTATCCAGTTGGTCTCAATGTTGAAGCATCCTGCCGGTACCACAGGATTTAGGGACTTTTACCCAAGGACATCCAAGCACCCAAGTGCTAGAACATATTTTCGATATCCTATCCTGCTAGCCATGGTATGTCTGTGGTGGCCATAACCCCAATGTCGCTAGGGCATAAAGTCGATTGTGACATACAGAGTGTTAAATGCATGAGTCACACGATCGAAGTCATACACCTGGGCATATTGCGCGATCATGTGGGGCAACACTATCTCATATGGGATCCCTTAAGTGTTTCAAGGTGAAGGGCATATGCTATGAACAATTGCCATCCATAACAGGCATACAAATGATGCGTATGGGCAAATAAATAGGCATGATATTTGTTGGGGAAAAATCTGTAAGTCCGAAAGTCGGCTTATGGAATGGACCAACTCTACTGAACCGGTCTCAGCTGACGAGGGCCTGAGCCTGATAAGGCTTCTAGGCGCGAGAACAAGCTGACCTTTAAAGAAGGGTAATGTTAATACAAGAGCACCTAAAAAGCCAATAGAGGTCGAAAGACCGACCTAATTCATAGGTTGGCTAAAGGTTGATTACGGATCGACCATAGCTCGGTTACAGATCGATCATAGACCGACCATAGTTCGGTCATAGATCGGTCATAGGTCAGCTATAGATTGGTCCCGGGATGATCATAGACTGGCCATAGCTCAGTCGTAGATCGGTCGAAGATTAGATATAAGACGATCGTAGACCAGCCACGATTCGGTCATAGATCTGTCCTGATTTAGAACAACTCCCCCGACAAAGTTGAAAGATCTCAATACTCGGGCAATAGGAAGTGCAGAACCTTCCAGGACATCTCCCGCTTTAGATCGCTATCATTTGGAGGATCCTTATATAATCCGAAGATCTCTCCTAAGATCTTAAGAGATAAGATCAGATCCCAATGATCTCGGGAAGATCCCAGACAATATCAAATCTCCAAGACAATCGGAAAGAGCCTCCTTACGGCAGAACTCTTTCTTCCTTATAAATATAGGGATGTATTTCACTAAGGGAGGTACATTCACAGAAACCTTGAAGATCACGTTGATCTCTTTTTTGGAGATCCTTCTTAGACCATGAGTTTGACTTAGGCATCGGAGAGTCCCCTGAACGAATCAGGTCCTCCTTTGTCTCTCACCTTTGCTTGTATAGGTTCAAAGGAAAAACGCCATAGAAGGTTTGTCGGAAAACTACATCAACAGTTTGGCGCCGTCCGTGGGAAACGACAACAGTTAAGCAGTTCTGGTTCTACCAGTGAACGTCCGCTATTCAGAAATGGCAAAAGGAAAGAAGAAAGCCCAATGTTCCCCCGTAGCTATCCCGATCGTAACTGTGCCTACCCCCGTCTAGGCCATGAATCCCGTCGAATGTCCTGAGTGGTAGGAAAGTCGTCGTGGCTCCCCACAACGCCAGGCTACTTCGGGTTCGAGCCGACGTGGTTAGCAAAAGTAAGGTAGAGGAGGTCGACGAGACCCTCTCGAGAGAGAGGTTGGAAACATTAGGGCCGACCTATGCTATCTAAAGCAGATGATGGAAAACATGCAGCCTCTGCTTGCTCGTCAGCTTAATCATCAAAGGGAGGGACTGTTGAGCCATGTTCGACCATGTGCTAATCCTCCTTAGCCCTTAGTTGTACAGGTCCCATCACAACGAAACCACCAATCTGCCCCTGCTGAACCCGTTCCATCTCACGTGTTGGGGACAGCTCCTCTACTTGCCTCCGACTACGACATCAGATAGATCGGTGGAGGCGCAGCAGAGCCTCTGTCGAGGCCACCGTAGACAGTGAGGAGCCTTGGAGGAACGAGCTACAAAGCCTACAGCGACAAATCGCCAACATGAGGTAGACCCACCGAGGCTATGTGGCTGTTCGGAAGAGATATAATCTCCATTCACTATTGACATTATGCGGGCACGGCTGCCGGATAGGTTTCGACTGCCTCTAATAGCCCCCTACACAGGGAGCACTGACCTGACAGGCATATGGAGTCATTCCTAACATACATGGAGTTCCACAATGCAATTGATACAGTTATGTGCCGAGCCTTCTCACTGACCCTGGCAGACGCAGCGCGGCTTTGTTTAAACAGCTAAAACCGAGATCCATCAAATCATTTTCCAAGCTCAGCGAGGCTTTCGTCACTAACTTTATCGGAGGGAAGAAAAGACTCAAAGCGCCGACTCACCTGATAAACATAATCCAAAAAGATGGCGAGCTCTTAAAGGACTATATCAAGCGTTTCAACCTAGAAGCACTCCAAGTGCGAAAAAACTTGGACGAAACTGCACTGAACGTCATCATGACCGGGCTGAGGGACAAACCGTTCCTCTTCTCTTTGGATAAGAATCCTCCTGCTACATTGGCAGAGTTCCTGAACCGGTCACAAAAGTATGCTAACGCTGAGGAGTCTCGAATTTTGCTAGTCGCCGTCCAAAACAAAAGTTTCGCCACCAAAGAGTCGGCGAAGAAGGAACCAGACTTGGCCAATACTAGCAAAAAATGAAAAGAGGATCGGTCTCGCGATGATCATAGGTCAAGAAAATGTCCTGACAGCAAGTTCACCGCTTACACCCCGCTGAACAAACCTCAAGAGCAGGTACTGATGGAGATAAAGGATTAGCATTTTGTCCAATGGCTGAACAAGCTACGAGGTAATCCTGACCGAAGAAGTAAAAACAAATACTGCCACTTTCATCGGGATCACGGGCACAATACGAGCGATTGTTACCACCTCAAATAGGAGATTGAGAGGCTCATCTGGGAAGGCCACCTCGGCCAGCACGTAGATCAAAGGGGAAACCGAGCCACGGAGACCGTGGAATAACCGATCGATAACCAACCAATCGAAGAAATCTGAACAATCTTTGGAGGCCATAAAGGCGGAGGTGATTCGAACAATGCTCGAAAGGCTCATGCGAGGAGCATCAGACGCCCAAAAGCGGAGATGATGGTCCTTGCCCGACCCTCAAAAGAGAGAAAATTGGAGAGATACAGCGTGACCTTCGCCGATGAAGATGCCCGAGGTGTTCACAACCCTCACGACGACGCATTGGTAGTCATTGTCACCATAGCTAATCGAAAAGTTTTCTGAATTCTGGTCGACATAGGATCGTTAGCGGATGTACTTTTCCTCCATGCCTTCAATAAGATGGGTGTTGGTCGGGACTCCCTTTGTGCTGTTAAGACTCCCCTAGTCGGATTCTCCGAAGGTAAAGTTATGCCAGAGGGAGCTATTTAGCTTCCACTCACAGCCGGAGACGACCCAAATCAGACCACTGTGATGGTCGACTTCCTTATGGTCGACTAACCATCTGTCAACAAAGCTATCCTTGGTCGGTCGTCGCTGTACCTTCTCTGAGCAATAGTGTCAACCTACCACCTCACTATGAAGTTCCCGACCGAGGACGATGTAGGAATCGTCAAGGGCGACCAACAGGAAGCACGGCAATGCTATGCCACAGCTTTGAGGGTTCCTCGCGAAGCAATGACAATTGAGTCTATGGACCCACGAGAGGAATCTTAAGCACGTGGCCACCTATGGAGGACCTTGTTCCGATCCTCCTGGACAAATCCGATCCCTCTAAAGCAGTACAGATCGGATCATCCCTGATGCTTCCGATGCGTGACAAGTTGGTAGCCCTCCTCCGACGCTTTCCCGACATTTTCGTATGGTCCCATGAGGACATGCCGGGCATAGACCCCGCCATCATGACACATCGGCTGAACATCGATCCGTCCTACCGACTGGTTCGATAGAAGCGACACGCTCTCGGCTCAGAAAGGTACGCTATAAATGGAGAAGAGGTCAACAAGCTCCTCAAGGCCGGCTTCATCGAAAAAATCTCCTACCTGAAATGGGTGGCCAACGTCGTATTGGTAAAGAAAGCCAATGGCAAGTGGCGTGTCTGTGTAGACTACACCAACCTGAATAAAGCTTACCTGAAAGATAACTTTCCTCTTCCCAGGATTGACCAGTTGGTCGATAGCACTATGGGGCATGAGTTACTTAGTTTTATGGATGCATATTCGGGATACAATCAGATTATAATGCACCCAATAGATAAATTTAAGACCGTCTTTGTCATAAACAAAGGTCTTTATTGTTACCGAGTGATGCCTTTCGGTTTAAAGAATACAGGAGTGACCTACCGAAGGTTGGTTAACAAAATGTTCACTCGCAGATGGGTCAGACCATGGAGGTTTATATCGACGATATGCTCGTCAAGAGCATAAAAGCCGCAGACCGCCAACCTAGAGGAGATGTTCCTCATCCTCCGAAAATACCAGATGAAACTAAACCTGATCAAATGCGCCTTCGGTGTAGTCTCGGGAAAGTTCTTCGGATTTTTGGTCAGCCAGCGAGGGATAGGCTAATCCTGAAAAGATAAAGGCCCTTCTTAACATGCAATCTCCAAAAATGATCAAAGACATACAAAGATTAACTGGAAGAGTGGCCGCCCTTAATCGCTTCGTATCTAGAGCCACTGATAAGTGCCTCCCTTTCTTTCAAACAGTTGAAGGGAAGACAGATTATTGAATGGACCGAAGAATGTGAGGCAGCTTTCTGACAGCTCAAGGAATACCTAGGATCGCCTCCATTACTCTCCAAACTTGAGCTGGGGGAAACACTACTGCTATATTTAGCCGCTTTCGATGCAACAGTAAACTTGGCACTGATAAGGGAATACGATGGAAGACAGTTGCCAGTCTATTATGTTAGCAAAGCATTAATTCCGGCAGAGACTTGAAATCCGACCTTGGAAAAATTAGCCCTAGCCTTGGTTACATCCTCCTGACGCCTGCAGCCATATTTTCAAGCTTACTCAATCAATGTCCTGACCGATCATCCACTTTGCCAAGTCTTGTAGAAACCCGAAGCTTTCGGCCGACTAAGTGGGTGATCGAGCTAAGAGAGTTCGATATTTAGTACCAGCCATGAACAACAATAAAAGGCCAAGCAATAGCGGACTTCATTGTTGGACTAACAGAGTCACCCGAGCAAGTGTTGACCGAAGACCGACCCTTGGCTGACCTAAATAGACCCGAGCTTTCCTCTGATCAGCAAATCGCAGAGCCTGTCGCTGCCCAAACACTCCCCGACCCTCCACTCTAGACACTTTATGTCGATGGGTCATCCAACTCCAAGGCAAGCAGGGCTGGGGTGGTCTTGGAGATTCTCGACCATACATGCATGCAGTATGCCTTGAGATTTGGATTCCAAGCCTCAAACAATACGGTGGAATACGAAGCCCTGATCGTCGGGCTTAAGTTAGCAGTGAACATGGGGGCTCAGCACCTCCAAGTCTTCGGTGACTCACAACTGATTGTCAATTAGATAGCCAACACCTACCAAGCTAAGAAAGATCGCCTGAAAGCCTATTCCAACAAGCCAGGAAATTGATCGGGGGCTTCCAAAAGTGTAATGTCGCCCTAATTTCACGAGCAGAGAATACTAAGGCCGACATGCTAGTGAAGCTTGTTACAGCAGATGAGGACGAAATCCTGAGGTCCATCCCGATTGAGTTCCTAGTTAAATTGAGTATCTAAGAAGCCAACCCTACTCCCGTTTTTCCGGTTAGCTTGGAACCAACGTGGATGGATCCGGTCATCTGGTACCTCGAGAGTCGCAAACTCCCCGAAGATCGAGCAGAAGCGTGATGAATGAAGGTCAAGGCCGCCCGATACACCATGCTTAACAGCATACTTTATAAAAAAAAGGTTCTAACTCCCTTATCTAAGGTATGTTCGACCAGAAGAAGCAGAGCACGTCCTAAAGGAGATACGAAGGGATTTGTCGGAATCACTCGGGAGGACGGTCTCTGGCATACAGGGTCATCTGACAGGGATATTATTGGCCGACCATCCAACATGATGCCCGAAAGCTCATCCAAAAATGCGATAAATGCTAGAGCTTCGCAAACATCCCTCGGCAGCCCCCAGAGGCGCTCACACCAATGTCCAGGCCCTGTCCCTTTACCCAATGGGGGATCGATATTATTAGTCCTCTCCCTACGGGCAAAGGTCAGACTAAATTCGCCGTTGTCGTAGTCGACTACTTCACCAAGTGGGTAGAGGCCGAGCCATTAACAGAGATTACCGAGCAAAAGATCATAGATTTCGTCTGGAGAAACATCATATGCAGGTTTGGAATCCCTCAAACTATCATCTCTGATAATGGGAAGCAATTCAACAATAAGCAATACCAAGGGATGTGCAAGAACCTTGGAATTCATAATGTCTATTCGTCGCCACGACATCCCCAGGTAAATAGGCAAGTAGAGGCAGTCAACAAGGTCATCAAACATCACCTTCAAACCAAGCTTGAGAAAGCTAAGGGAGCGTAGGCCGAGGAACTTCCCAAGGTTCTATGGGCTTACTGAACTACAGCTCGAATTGCTACTAGGTAGACTCCATTTTCTCTGGCATATGGGGTAGAGGTGGTTACCCTTGTTGAGATCGGACTACTGTCGGCTCAGACAAGTTTGTTCGATAAACCGACCAATGACAAGCTCATGTGCCTCGGCCTCCACCTCCTGGAAGAACGAAGGGAGCTGGCTTGGCTTCGAACCATTGTTCGTCAACAGCAAGTGTCTCTGTTCTATAACGCTTAGGTTAAGATCAGAAGATTCCGGGTCGGGGACTTAGTTCTCTGAAAGGTGTTTCAAAACACCAAAGAAGAGGGAATAGGGGCCCTAGGCCCAAACTGGGGAAGGACCCTACATGGTATCGCATACAAGCCGACCCGGATCGTATCGACTAGAGGACCTCGGTGGCCAGTTGCTCCTGCACCCCTGGAACGCCGAGCATCTGAAGATCTATTATCCATAGGCAGATTGAAATAATACTTATTCTCTTTTGTATTAGTCAAGAGTAAATAATAAGAATTCATCAGACCTATGCCCGATCAATATCCGATCTACACCTGATCTCTATCCAAGCAAGTTTTGTCAAGGTCCGATCAAGACTTAGTTGGCAATAACGACCTTAGCTCTCTCTGAACCAATGCCCGGGTAATAGCTCGGCATTAGTTCGACCAATAGCAGAAAAAGTTGAAAATGCGATTCCAATAGGTCGGCTCAAACACATGAGAGTCGACAAAAAAGAAGGAACACTTTTCATTAATAAAATTCAAGAATCTGTTTACATTGGTTTTACATCAACTACAACATCAAGGTTTGTACATCAGAGAATGACCAAAAGCTTAAAGAGGAAGATGATGCTGGATGTGTTTGAAGTGCTTGAGGCTCCACCTCCCGGTGTGCTTGAAATCCCTGAAGACGAAAAGCTCTGCAAAATTAACTTCAAGACTCGGGCGCTAGTTCGGGTGTTGTGTCGGGAGCTCCATCATCGCCCAACCCATCCGCACTCGATTTCGCCTCGTCAAAGGCTGAGAGATCAAGGTCAAGGAAAGAAGCCCTCATGTCCTTCGTACACTCAGCGTAGCCTTGTCGAAAGAGAGTATCTCTCTCATCCATGAACGCCTGGGAGGTTACAAACTGACGGATGGACTCCTCCCGAGCCATAGCGATAACGCCCTTCGTCTCTGCCTTCAACTTGTCAAGCTTCCTCATAGCCTCGAGTAGCTCGGTGTGGCACTTATCATACGCCTACTTGGCCTCCTCTAGTTGAGCCGTCATCGCAGCCGTCGACGTCTCAGCGGCCGCCTTGATGTCCTCAAGCTTAGCATCCAGACGATCTGCTCTCTGCTTAGCTCCCTCTGCCTGATTGCGCATCCAAGTGAACTCCGCACGCGACTTCAGTATTCATGGAGCAAACTACAGGAAAGAAGAGGGTGATAAGTACAAGCAGACACAAAAACAAACAGAAAAAATTCGTTCCAACAAAGTTACTTACCCCGAGCAAGGTGGTCGTCATGTGTGTAAGGGCCACCTTAGTCAGAGCGTTGAATAAACCGATACATTCCTTGTCGGTTGTATGGTGATCGACCTAAGGGAGGATATCCTCCACACTCTGATGAAGTCGGCTCCCTTGCCCCTCTCCGACCTCTGCTCCCCCATATGGTCAAGCCTTAAGTCCTTAGACCCCTTGAGCTCCATCAAGAGCAGGACAGTCAGGGACGACCGTTCCTGTCGCCCTAGAGGAAGTCTCTACTTCCCGACCCTCTCCATCGTCTACAACGACAACCGGACCAGGGGGAGCGACCTTCCCCTTGGACTTTGAAGAAGTCTTTTGCTTCTTCTTCTTCGGGGCTGCCCCCTCGTCCCGAGGTGTACGAACTTTGGAGGGAGGATGGATATATGGCCGAGCCTCAGGCATCTCACATAAAAACAAACATGTTAAAAAAGGTGTTTAAGAAAAAGGAACTCTTTAAGTTACGAGGCTCAGCCGAAGATCTTACCAAAGGTCGTACCTGTGAGGACTGTATCTAAACCCGCTTGCAGAAGTCGCTCGGATCCGAGCTACGAACCTGCTATTAAACAGGGGCTGGTTCTTTGGATGACTGAAATAAAGAATATAATAAGGTCAACAAGCAGTATGAGCCGACCAACGAAGGACGATCTATCATTGTAATACAAACCTGGCTCGAAAAAAGATCGGTGGATGAGGGAATGCGTCGATTCTGGGTTAGTCATCTCCCAACTCCCGTATACCCAGAACCACTTATCCCTCCAGTGCATGTTGGAGGAAGGAGAGTCGGTTATCAGGGCACTATCGGTGTTTCGCCAAGCGGAGAAGTAATACCAGCCAGGCTGGAGGGTGTTCAGTCTCATCTAATACAAGTGAAGGAACTTATTCATTGACAGCTCATGCTACTCTAGCTCAGCCCATAGAACTGCACAGCCGAACAAGTCCCTCCACCTGTTCGAAGTTAACTTCCCTGGAGCTAAGCCGAGGCAACCTAGGAGACGCCGGACGATCCCCTGAAGCGGGAATCACAAGCCACATTGAAGAGCGACCTGGAAGATCGCCACTGCACCCTCAGGAGGTCGATCCGGAAGGTCGTCCACCAAAGGAAGTTTGAAGATTACAAACTTGGGAATATGATAACCGAGCCTGATCCGGACAAATCATCAGCAGTCAAAGTCGAGGGCACAGGCCCCCTCGGATCTTCCTCGCCCGCCCCATCATCATCGGGCAGATCATGTGCCTCAGCAACACGGTCAGTCGTTGAAGATACGCTGGGCCCTGGCATACTAGAGGCCCTCTCCTGCCTGGACGATAAATCCAGTGCCCTAGTGTTAGCTACCCTAGCACTATGCGTCGGCCTCTGAGCCGGAGACCTCTCCTCCTCTCTCCTAGAAGACGAATGCCGGAAAGCGACATCTTCCATTACTACCAGCGGCGAAGGTGGGTTCGACATTACTCGGAGGCGACTGCTCGCCTCACTTTCGCCACCAGAAATCCACTCCCGCGAGCTCCTGGACCTAGACATTTAAATCAAATGGAAAGGGAAGAATTGGAGCTCATCGGAGTTAGGAATGGCGGGATGACAAGCAGTGTGCGGCAAGGACGATCGTCGGAGCGTGAGCAGAGAACAATGAAAGGGGGAAGACACATTAACTTCACGCCGTACGAACTCCCCTTCATTTACCCCGTCTCGCCACGTGTCACAACCACGTGCGCCACTCGCCCATAAAATCATTTGTGAGGCCACGCATTGCTGTCTTATTGGCTTGTCACCGAAACGACAGCTTGGCGCCCCACGTGACCTCGAGCCACGCAAAGACATGTCATGAATGACACCTCGATTGTAGTGTCGGTCGCCAAGCGTGACATTAATGACTACGCAGCTTGATCTAGTCCGCACATAACCCGACCAAACAATGGCTGAGCTTACTTTCCGAGCTCTGTTCGAAAAGCAAAGGGGGCTCACTGTTGGGGAAAAATCTACAAGTCTGAAAGTTAGCTTATGGAATGGACCAACTCTACTGAACTGGCCTTAGCCGACGAGGGCCTGAGCCTGACAAGGCTTCTAGGCATGAGAACAGGCTTACCTTCAAAGAAGGGTAATGCCAATACAAGAGCACCTAAAAAGCCAATAGAGGTTGAAAGATCGACCTAATTCATAGGTCGGTTAAAGGTTGATTACGGATCGACCATAGCTCGGTTACAGATCGATCACAGACCGACCATAGTTTGGTCATAGATCGGTCATAGGTTAGCTATAGATCGGTCACAGGACGATCACAGACCAGCCATAGCTCGGTCGTAGATTGACCATAGATCGATCGAAGATCAGATATAAGACGATTGTAGACCGGCCACAGTTCGGTCACAGATCTGTCCTGATTTAGAACAATTCCCCCGACAAAGTCGAAAGATCTCAATACTCGAGCAACAGGAAGTGCAGAACCTTCTTGGACAGCTCTCGCTTTAGATCCGACCCAAAGCCAAGCTATCATCTGGAGGATCCTTATAAAATCCAAAGATCTCTCCTAAGATCTTAAGAGATAAGATCAGATCCCGATGATATTGGGATCCTATGATCTCGGGAAGATCCCAGACAATACCAAATCTCCAAGACAATCGGAAAGAGCCTCCTTACGGCGGAACTCTTTCTTCCCTATAAATATAGGGATGTATTTCACCGAGGGAGGTACGTTCACAGAAACCCTAAAGATCATGTTGATCTCTTTTCTAGAGATCCTTCTTAGACCACGAGCTTGACTTTGGCATCAGAGAGTCCCCTGAACGAATCAGGACCTCTTTTGTCTCTCACCTTTGCTTGTGTAGGTTTAAAGGAAAAACACCATAGAAGGTCTGCCGAAAATTGCATCAACAATATCCATTACACCAAGCATGTTATCGGTGTGTCCTATTAAGCCAAGTACACTAGCATGTTATCAGACATATCATGTGGTAATCGGCCTTAATTGGCACATCATATACAGAGAGCGGGACCCGAACGACAGACTCCATTAGAAATATAGAGGTCTGTGGTGTGGCGCACGTTAGACTAACATCGGCTCCTCATGTAGCCTATACATGAAAAGGTCTAACAACTGGATGTAAGGCATGGATAAAACACATATACCAAGACGCGGCCCACTGGGAATGACCCGGATAGACACCCACATGTGCAACCTGTGTGTTGTTAGGCTACCAATCTATTAGGCACATGGCCCACTGATGATATCCCAAAACAATCACATTATCAACGACATCACTATAATTACTTCAATAGGATGAGTTGCACCTGTGTAATCGTTATCGATGTAAGTCAGTGGTTACACATCATTGGTTAGTCACTAGGATGTGATCTTGTGCTTATGGCCCATCTGAGCCTTTGGGATTTCATCATTCCCATGCAAAGCATATGTTTCCAATGGGCTTATTACAACCATTGTGTCCAACATTACATACGTACACTAATTAAAGATATTAAAGTTAATTTAATAATTAAATTACACATAACTACCTTTAGATTTTAGGGATTCTGAATCTAGGGTGCCAAACATAGTTAGGGGATTCCAAATCCAAGGATCCCAAATCCATGGATTCCCAATCCACAAGTTCCCTGTGGTGTAGCCCACCCGAGGTATTGATCAGCTTGATGGGCCCATGGCCTAACATGTTCTGGTGAAAAGAAGGACAACGCGAATGAAGCACACTCATCAAGGTGGGTCCCACTCGCCACTGCAAAAAGGGGCAGCCCTTGGCCCATTGTTTTCCCTCGGTGCGGTCCACGTGAGATTCAGATCTGCCTGATTTTTGGGCCCCTAGCCTAAAATGATCTGGAAAAATAAATGAATGGTGCGGATGGAACAGATACATCATGGGGATCCCACAAGTGGGCCTCCACTCTAAGAAGGGCTTGTGGGATGTTGGGCACAACACCCAAACAACTCTTCTTTTTTTTTTTTACTTTTAAAATATATTTTTTTTTTATTGCTTTCCCCATCCAGGTGAGGCCCATTTGAATTATCCAATTGAATTATCCAATCTGTCCATTGAATTGGTTGGCTAATGAGGGGCTCAATGAGCCCTGACTTGGGCTGGTTTGGATGAATAGAAATATCACAGTGGGCCTTGGAAGGTTTTAACAATGGGCTTTGATTCATCCGGTGCAGCCCACTTGAGATTCGGATCTTCCTCATTTTTCGGCTCATGGCCTAAAATAGTCTAGAGAAATAGACGGACAGTGGGGATTAAACAATGCATCAAGGTGGGTCCCTAGCCTCATGTTCCTTGTGGTGTGGTCCACTCATGGTGTGCCGTAAAGGCTATTATGGGGTTGTAAAGGCCGTTACCGTAAAGGTAACAGTGGCAACCATTACATGTTACGGGGTTGTAATGGCCGTAACAACCATTATGGATTAAAAAAAGGGAAAAAAGACCCATAATTGTTGTTAACGGCACGTTACATCCCCTACAAAGGCCATAATAGCCTCGTAATGGTCTATTACGGGACATATATTGGTTTTTCATACTTTTTAATCAACATTATGAGGCAATAACAGGTTTTTTGGGGATTTTTTTAATAAATAAAAAAATAAAAAAGAGAGACCGTAACGGCAATTATGCCCCATATCGTAAAGGTAATGGTGGTGGCCATTACGGCCACCGTTACCGTTACAGAACACCTTGGGTCCACCTGGGATGCAGATCAGCTTCATTTTTGGGCTCAATGCCTAAAATGATCTGGGCAAATAGATGGACGGTGTGGATTAAATAAATATATCAAGGTGGGTCCCATGAGTGGGGACCCCACTCCCCACATCCCATGCAGGGACGCTGACGTAGGGAGGGGTCCCAACCCAAATGTTCCTTGTGGTGTGGCCCACCTGAGGTGTGGATTGGCTTTCTTTTTAGGCTCAACGCCTAAAATGATGTGGGGAATTGGATGGGCTGTGTGGATGAGGCATGTACATCATGGTGGGACTCACAAGTGGGTCCACTCTATGACGCTCTCTAATCCAAGCAGCGCTCGCTGCTGGGTAGTAGCATCTCTAGACTTTGTTTGCATCCAACGATAGCAACAGTAGCCCCCGTCTCTACTTTGTTTAAGTGGTGGTGGGGCCCACCTAGAAAAATCCACTCCGTCCATCAGATTGGCCAGCTCATGGCAAGGCTAAGGAGCTTCGAGCCAAGTTGAAATTTGTGTTTTTCCACCATTCGGATCTATGTGAACCAAATTAGTGAGTAAAACAGAATAAATGTCGTGGCGGGTCACACAAGGTGGTACACGCTGTGATAGCATGTGGGGCACTCTTTCCAACAGCGTGACCCACTTGTGGGTCCCATAGTGCCATGATTTTAAGAAAAGAAGAGAAGAAAAGAAGGGGAAGAAAGGAAGATTTCGGCGATTGAGGTGGCCCCCCATCACTATGGGGTCCACCATACACTTCATACATACTCAAGGTGGGTCCCACCCTTATGGGCCCACCAAAAAATGGGATAACACAAAATAAATAACTAAATAAATAAATAAATATAAAAAATAAAAAATGGGGGATTTCATCCTCCCATGCACTCGCGACGAAGATGGACAGTTGGATCGGTTCAGATCAGGTGATCGGATGGTCCACCAAGCTTCTCTCCACTCCTAATCTCCTCTAATCTCTCTTCCTCTTAACCTCTTGATCTCTCCCTAATTCTCTCTCAAGCTCTCTTTTCTCCCAAACCATCTCTCTAATCTCTCCCTCTTGCTTAAATTTCTCTCTAATCTCTCTCTCTCTCTCTCTCTCTCTCTCTCTCTCTCTATCTTTTCTTCTCACTCTCTTTTGCTAGGAAATGTGGTGGAAATGAGAATGGATTTAGGGCTTTACGGTAGGAATTTTAGCATAGAGAGGGAAGAGGGGAAAGGAGGAAGGGTAGGAAGGGGAGAAGGAAAGAAAGAAAGGAATGGGGTGGCATGAGAGGGCATGGAGAGGTATGGGGTGGCTTGATTTGAAGGGAAAGAGAGCATGGGTGTTTTGACTTGTGTGAGGTGAGGGAATGGGTGGTAGGAAGTGTTTTAAATAGCGGTAGCGTGTTGCGTAGCGTTCAACCCTCCGTAGCGTGTAGCGAAATAGCGTAGCGTGTAGCGTAAGCTACACAATACTTCTATTTTTTTTTAATTTTAAAATATATATATATATATATATATATATATATATATATATATATATATATATATATATATATATATATATATATATATATATATATATGATAAATATTCAATAGTAAGAAAAAAGCAAAATATATAAATGTCACATTCTTCAAAATAAAAATCCCAAAGTTAAGAGCATTAAGTACAATACAAGTATAAAGAATATAAAACCAACAGTAACCGGCATTTTAAAAGGGAAAAAATCAAGAAAAAACTGAAAATACCAAGTTATTTTATCTCCACATCGAAAAAAATTCAAAAAAAAAAAAGAGGAACAATGGGCCTTAAAAAAAATTTAATGGCAAACGTTCAATCACATTATTTCCCTTGGTGTGGTCCACCTGAAATGTGGATTTAACTCATTTTTTTAGCTCATTCCATAAAATGAGTGTCCAAAATAGATGGACGGAGCAGATAAAATACATTACATCATAATGGGGCCCATGACGCTGCAACTCACGAGCAGCGTCCCCAAAATAAAGGACGCAGATTAGATACTGACAGGTTGAGTGGCGAGTGGGCTACTGAAGTGACGTCACTAAGTTTCGTGGGCCCCATTATGATGTATGTATTGTATCCACACTGTCCATCCATTTTGAGATATCATTTTAGGGCTTGAACCAAAGAATGAGGCAGATAAAAAACTATAGTGGACCCCACCACTAAAAACAGTAGGGAAAGTGATTCCCACCGTTGAAACTATCCTGAGGCCCATCATAATGTTTACTTAAAATCCAACCTGTTCAAATGTTCCAAAAAACACGAAATAAGGGAAAATACAAATATCAGTTGATCTAAAACTTTGTGGCCTTCAGAAGTTTTTAATGGTGGGCGTCACTGTCCCCACTGTTTTCTGTGCTGGGGTCCACTGAAGCTTTGGATTTAACTCATTCTTTGGATATTGTCCTAAAATGATATCTACAAATGGATGGAAGGTGTGGATACAAAACATACATCATGGTGGGGCCCACGGAACTTGGTGACGTCACTTCATTAGCGAGTCTAGCTACTAAACCTGTTAGTAGCTAATCCGCGCTTGAAAAAAAGGTTCCGATGCCATTTTCGAAAGGGGAACACGGTTTCCCGTTTCTAGCTAGAACCCAAATCCCAGTATGAGGGTTCCATTTCGAACCCAAATCTCCGAATCGAACCAAAATTCCCGAGAGAATGCAGATTGTTCGTCGGAATTCTCGTTGATTTTGAAAACTTTCCTCCATTCGAAGAGGAAAAGAAAAAGGGGAGGTTTTTTCGTACCTGCGGAAGACCAAAACTCAACTGTTGTCAATCAAGGCCCACCGAATTCTTCTTCCAATCAGGCGTACCTCTTCTACAGGTACCGAAATCACCTTCTTACAATTTTTTTATATTTTATATTTTATTTTTTGGCATTTACATACTCTCCCCAAAATTACAGGTAGCGCATGCTACCTGCGCTACACGCTACGAAGCCGTAGCGTACATACGCTACTGAAAACACTGGTGGTAGGTGCATTTTAGGATTAGTAGGGGTGGAGGTGTCCTTCATTGGGGTATTCTTGGTCATTTGGTTAATGGTAGTTGGAATGGGTATGGGTGAGGGATAGTTTAGGGTTTTAAGAAAAGATACATTTGGATATTCCTTGCTAGATTCTTTAGGTTGGCATCACACCACACGTGCGTAGCGCGGCCTGCTTCAATTAGTGCACACATAGGCATCTTTTGCACAGGGTATTGTAACAGGGTGTGCCACACGGCGTTGGAGTCGCAATGCCCGTGCGGTCTCTAGGCTACAAATCTCAGGGTGTTGCAGTACTAGAATAGGTTCTCTATCAAAACTCGTAAATCTGGTTTGCCTAGAACATGCTGGTGCCAAAATTGAAACGTACGGTCGATTAATTGGGGGACAGGTCTTACATAAAATATCGTGTGTTTTGTGTTTGATTATTTTTTGTTTGGTTATCTACTTTATTATATTGTTCTATCTTTGTTTATCGTGCAAAGCGCGCGAATTAGCGGTGGTGTTAGATCCGACTTTCTAATACTTAAGATTTGATCTAGGTTTGTTGTAGCTTAGGTTTACATTGTTGTAGTGTAATATGGAGATAGCTTACTCTAATACTTATCTCTCTTAAAAAAAAAAAAGGTGTAAAACTCACATAATGAAAAACTTAAAATGTGAAGTTAAAATCAAACATTTTCTTTGTTTACTTTCACTTAAAATGGTGATGATCCTTTGTTAAAGTTGGTGTGAAACTCACACATTAAAAAACTAAACTTAAAGGAGAAAGGGTTTCGAAAGACGGTTTTTGAAAATCCCTCTTTGTATTGATGACATTTGTATTGTACTTAATATTTTTAATCTGTCGGATTTTTATTTCTTTTTCATACCTATGAGTTGTGACATGTAGTTTAAATTAGACTATTAATTAAAGTGGTTTGCTTAGAATGTTGTTGACATGATGATTATTTGATTGGTTTATAACTTTATATATCTGGATTGGCTTTTCATAAGTAATAATTTATAACTATTTTGAACACTGAATGATTTTAAAATTTTTGTACATTTTTCCTTACTATTTATCATGTTTTTCATATTTTAAAATTAATAAATAGAAGTATCATGTAGCTCACGCTACATGTTACGCTATTTATGCTGCACGCTACAGAGAGCTGAATGCTACGCAACATGCTACCGCTATTTAAAACACCGATACCAACCTATGTATCCATTATTGCATCTGTGGCCTAGAGTCATTTGTGCTTGTACTTTCCTCTTGTTGCATCTCTCTTTTTTTTTTCTTTTTTTTTTTTTGGCACCAAATAACATGAATCTCAATGCAATTTTTTCTTTAACATACATAGCTTGCATTGGTTCGCCCAGATATTGAATTGGCTTGGCCCGTCAGCTCATGCTTGTTTGGCTCGGCCGGGTCCTAATCCAGTCCATTGACTGCCGTATATGTTTGAGCATGGTGATTTTATGTTTTGCATACCTTGCTGATTCTAAGATGTTTGTTTTGGCTATTTAGGTGCAGGAATTGGAGTTCACAACTCTGAAGAAGTTAGTTCTTTTGTAAGGGTTAGTTGGCTCATATTGATTATGCTCATATGCTCAGTTATGCATTGTTTTCTGATAGTAACATAGCTAAAGGTTTTCTCTATTGTGAAAATTACGAAAGCCGAGTCCATTTAATCTTAAAGCCCCTACTTTACCTTAAAATTTGAATAAGGTACCAAGACAACCAAGGCAATCAGTAACATATGTTTTATTTTTCATATTATCGTCTGCTTGTCGTTCATTAGTATGGATGACAGAGACACTCAGGGCATGCAAGCAAGCTTTAATAAAATGAATTTCAAATGTATGTGCTTTCAAATGCTGCATTTCACATGTGTTTGCTGATTCAATGATTTCACTTCTGTTGGAGGCTCTTTGCTTCTATCGTGGCTTTAACAATACCTTTATACATTGCGACAACAGAGATCTAAGGAAAGTTCAGAGTCGAAAGCTAGTTCATCGAAAGCAACTGGTAATTCTCGACCTATGGATACTAGCACTAGCATCGATTCCCAAAAGAAGAGTAAAGGAAAAGCTGTCGGGGAAAGTAGTCACACAGACAAGCCCAATGGAGGTAATTTGCTAGCGTTTAATAGTGTAGTTCATTTGTGCTTTGTTCAATTGCGAAATATTCAGTTTAATCAACATGAAATGGCCAAATACTAGAAAATTTATCAGAGTATTCATTAGGAAGTAGCTCGCAAATTGTGTAATTGTTTCCTTCATGTCCACATTGAAACAAGATGATTGGACCCTATACTGTCAATATTATCAGGTCAGGTTAGGTTGGCAGAAGTTCGATCAGGTCTAGATATCAACCCCCGGATCTCATACATAGGTATGTAGGTGTAATAAAAATCAAATAAGTTGGGTCTTTCTCATGTTTGCAGTAAGAGCATCCAGAGCAAACTCAGATATCTATGGTTTGATTTGTATCTGGTCTAAGATAGGTTGGTCTAATTTCTAATTTCCTAGTTAATATATGTTGATGTGCATTCTGTCACTCTCCCCAACTGCAGAGTATTATTTCAAACACCCATAACCACCAAGATCCTTGGCTATATGGAGGGCATTCTTTCTCTTCAACAATTTTATTCACTTGTCTTTACTCCAAGCATCACTATATGAGATTGTCCAAAGGGCTTTGGGGGTTGGAGAACCTCGCAAGCTTTGATCTGTTGCAATCTTGCCCAGAGGTGGTCATCATCATCATCAATGTAATCGTTGTTGTTGTTGACATCATCACCACCAACACCATCACTACTATCATTGTCACCATCACCATCATTAATTAATTATTTTCTTTCTGGTGACTTGAATCCCATTACTAGATACCAACTTATGTATCCATTCTTGCATCTGTCTTAGAGTCATTTGTGCTTGTGCTTTCTTCTTGTTTCATCTTTCCTTATTTTGGGCACCAAATAACATGTATCTCAATGCAAATTTTTCTTTAAATAACATGACTTGCATTGGTTCGGCCCAGATATTAGAACTGGCTTAGTCCGTTAGGTCATGCTTGTTCAGCTCGGTCAGGCCCTAACCCAGCCTATTGACTGTCATACATGTTTGTACATGGAGATGTTATGTTTTTCATGCCTTGCTGATTCTCAGATGTATATTTTGTGCTATTTGGGTGCAGGAATTGCAGTTCACAACACTGAAGAAGTTAGTATTTTTGCAAGGGTTAGTTGGGTCATATTGATTATGCTAGTATGCTCATTTATGCATTGTTTTCTGATAGCAACATGGCTGAAGGTTTTATCTATTGTGAAAATTACAAAAGCCTACTCCATTTAATCTTAAATCCACTAGTCTATCTTAAAGTTTGAATAAGGTATTTATTACTTATCCAATTTTCAGAAGTAATTACCAAAACCTACCTCTGCTCACTCTTTTTTTAAGTTAGCTTTGACTCTGTCATGACCAATGTTTGAAATATCGGTATCGCGTTATGCATTGCATTCTTGGGATATGGATACGTATCGGTTATCGCATGGGATATATCGGTTGTATTGTGTAATGTATCGTTGTTGTTGGAAACATGGGGAAACATTGGGAAATTGGTTTAATTTTTTAATAAAACTTCAGTGATTGTTACAAAAGACATCAATACATACTTATAAATCAAAACCTTACAAAAAACAAGTACACATAATAGGTTTTCTCTGTATGGAGTCCTAATCTATGTGTTGTCTAACTGAATGGATGCAAGTATATTCAATGCCCAGTCTTATAATTTATAAATGTAAGAAAACATATGGAAACAAATGCAATACATTCACAAGCAAAAGAAGAATTACTAGATTAGGTTACATACATGCTTAATTTTATGTTTGGACACAAGGATTGCAAACGATTTGCAAGAAATTGGGAAATTTTGTTTTTTTCAAATTTTCACAACTCACCATCTCTTCCAAATCTCGAAATGGAAACTCTCAATCCATGATTTTTCTTGCAAAACATGAAAAATCATGGATTTGTATCAATTTGACATTAATTTAACATGATTTACAGAAAATAAAAGGATTGGAATTCAAAAATACTCACCAGATTGAACATGTGGGATATACTGCACTACCCATGCGTTTTGTATCGCATAGGTGAGATACAAGAAATATCATGGGATATATCAGCCGATATCATTGATATTTAACACTAGTTGTGACTTAGGATCTAGTATGTGTCTCCTCCCCATGGAACCCAATGTTTTAAATATAAATGATATCAACCAATATAACCCACGATATACTTGTATACCACTTGTGTGATACGAAACACACAAGTAGTGTCGATATATCCCATATGTTCAATCCGGTGAACATTTCACTTTTCGATTCTTTTTTTTTTGAAATTATGTTAAATCAATGTCAAATGGTTATAAATCCATTGGTTTTTCATGTTTTGCATGAAAAATCATGGAGTCGGAGCTTTGATTTTGATATCCATTAGTTTTTCACATTCTCCGTGTTTTTATTTTTTAATTTTTTTGAAAATTTTCTTTAACCAACTATCAATTGAGACTAATTTCGAAGTATTTAGGAGTATTTGTTTAAATGATCATTACATATACTCTAAATTTGAAATTTAAGTATAGGTGATCTGAGTTGGGGAAAATTCAAAATTTCTCCAATTTCACCCAAATTGCTTGCAATGTTGTACTCAAAACATGAAATCAAGCATGCATGCGGGCTGATCTACTGATTTTTTAAGTCCTTGTCAATTTTGAAAAATAAAAATTATTTTTAATTAAAAATTAATAAAAATATATTATAATATTAATTTTTAAAAAAATAAAATATTTATTCCCTTCAACCAACTGTTTATTGAGACTAATTTCAACGTATTTAGGAGTGTTTGATGAAATGATAATCACATACACTCTAAATATTATGCATTCAATTTGAATATAGTTGCATTACTTTAGTCAGGCAACGTATGGCTTAGGACCCTATGCAAGGAAAATCTATTATGTGCACTTCTTTTTTGAGATGTTATGATTTAAAAGTTTGTATTAAGGTCTTTTTAACTAATCCTTGAAGTTTCATTGAAAAATTCAAATATTTTCCTAATGTTTCTCCATGTTTCCCAAAAAGTACGGTAAGATACCCAAGACGAACAATATATCATGTGCGATAACAAATACATATCTATATCCTAAGGATGCAATACGTAACACGATACCGATATTTCGAACACTGTTGGGACCCACATGCAGAGTGGTCAATGTTCAAAATCACTCATGTTGTGAATTCTATAGTATAAGATCCATTGTAGGAAATTTTTGCTGAACTTGTGATTGTGACCATGACTATCTGTCAATAACAATAAAAAGAAAATTTTCAATTTCTCACATTCAACTTTAAAAATCGAAGGTTAGGATAATCATTGAAGCATGATTATGGGACAATAGCTTGTGGTAGCAACAAGAATATGTCCGATTCAAATCATAGGACCGTCTAATCATGTGGTCCCAATGAGTGGCCACACACGCCATGAACAGGATCAGTTTTAATTCGGTAGGTCCTACCATGGGGGCATGGATGGAACAAAATCCCAAAGAACACATTCATTAAGCAGTCTTAAGCATCTGTCCTGATGACTTTTGAGGGGAAAATGGTTAGTTAATGGGCCATTGATCAATTTCATAAACATCTATTTTCTTTCCTCAAAACTTGCCCATAAAATGGTTAGAAATAACCAACTGAGGTGATTTTTGGGCCATCCCCATACAAGCTACGGTCTGCAGGATGAACAGTTAGGATCTCTTCCATGTGTGAATTGAGATGAAAGAAAGAAAGGTATCACTCACTCTGGCTTATTCCAACTCAATTAGAATCCTTTTGATCTGGCCTGACTCCTCATTGCCTCATTTCGTTCTCCACTGCTGTTGAGTCAACTCAGTTGAGTTTACTCGGCACCAGAGGATATTTAGAACAATAAACAGTTAGCATGAAGCTACAGATTTGGCCCTCATCATGAGTGTACCTGGAGATTGGGCTGTTTCATTTACATGGAATCCACCTTAAATCATGGTTTAGTTGTCCCACACATTCTAATCTCTTTGTATGGTTTATTCACATGACAATTGATACATGCAGGAAAATCATACAGATCACTTCGACGGTACCTCTTCTGTGCTACCAAACCTTGTATCTGGTGGCTTATGCATGGTGGGGTTTCTCCTTTATCGATTTTGGGCGCGGTCATAATACTTAGATATGATTGTGGGGGTGTGAAATTTGTTTATATACATAGGAATTGGAAGAAGTGAAATTGTTATTAATGTTGTGGGACCAGAGTATACATTGCTATGTAAATTGGGACGAATACTAAAAGTCAGATGAAAAAAAGTATTTTCATCCCTTTTCCTTGTATTTTACTCCAAATAATTTGAATATCATAACAATAGTAAAAATGTTATACCTATGATAAAAATAATTTACTTATGTTCTGGTAAAAAAAATAGAAGTGGATAACTGCATACCTAGCGTTTGCATAACAAGTATTGCTAGGACAGGAAATCACAAACAAATTTATTTATTTATTATTATTATTTTTATTTTTTAAGAACAGATTTTATTAAAGAAGAACAGGAAGCTGTACATCAGTTGTACATTCGGGCAGGCCCACAACATTAAAACCCTAGGGCCCATCTATCATATGCCCCAAAACAGAAAACTTTAGCCCTTTCTAATATTACCCACTCCAACGCCATCAATGAAGAGTATTGGAGTTAGCCCAGACCTGCAAATACCACCTACTCCACATCAAAGGGAGCTTCTTATTAAACATATCCACCACGATCATGGAATTGCTCTCCACTTCCACCTTAGAGAAGCCCCCGGTCCACGCAATGGTAAAGGCCCTCAATCAAAAGCCCTGGCTTTGGCCCGAGTGTTGGAGCCTAACCTGTAGCCACTTGAAGACCCCGGGTTACCTCGAGTAGACCCATCGACATTAATCTTAACCCAGCCATCTTGTGGGCTCACCCACATAACCACCGACATTAATCTTAACCCAGCCATCTTGTGGGCTCACCCACATAACCACCGACATATTGATTCCTTAGCTAGCACCTGTGGCAATACCCATGGCCTGGAACACAAACTCTGTGGACATCTTAAGTTTCTTGGGGGAGGAAGGGATGGGCTGATCATCTGCACCCATCTTTGAACCCGAGTAACCACCCTAGACACTTTGATTAGAAGCCCTTCAGACTGACTTCCATTCCTCTCTATCCACACTTCCCAAAAGATCAAACAGGGTATGTATGACACCCTACAAAATGGAGAAATAGACTATCTTGCCATCCACCACTGGTTGGCCCTCCTAGCTGCTGCATGGTCTGCACTAAAGGAAATCCCAAAAAGCAAGTGTTTCCATACCTGAGATGGCAAATCTCCCATTGCGAAAAGGTGGTCAATCGATTCAGCCTTGGAAGAATTATTCAACTTGAGACCGCAGCAAACACATTTTGAGGCCATGTGAATGCCTCTAGCTTGAATTCTTTTGTCAACTGGGACAACCCTCTGCAGAACTTTCCAGCCAAATGACAAGATCTTAGGCAGTAACTGAGAGTGCCATACCCATTTTGCCCACTTCTTGCGATCCCCCACTGCTCTCCCATCGAAGTGCAAAGGCCCTTCTCGATAATATGCTTGAGAACTACCTAAGGAAGCACAGACTAAAGCTGGTTATTGTTGTTAAAACATGTTTTAAATCTTGCGATCCCCTACTACTCTCCCATCGAAGTGCAAAGGCCCTTCTCGCTAATATGCTTGAGAACTATCTAAGGAAGCATTGACTAAAGCTGGTTATTATTGTTAAAACATGTCTTAAATCTGTAAAGTACGACTAGTCAAAGGAAATTTCGGCTCGAAGTCCAGCAAGGAATTCCCGAGGTCTTTGACCAGTCGAAGGACAAGTTTGACCAGTCGAAGGTTACGCAGATTGCATAAATTTGAAGTAGTTTCTAGACTATTTCAAAGTCGGTGCGAAAGAAGGGTTTTCTAAACTATAAATAGGGGTCCCTAGGGTTATTCTAAGGTATGCAAAGGCTTTCTGAAGTATTCTAAAGAGTTTCTAGAAGGGGTTCTAGGGTTTCAAAGGGTGTAGTAAGGGTGAGATTCGAGGTTGTTCGAATCGGGTAAATCCTTTCTCTTTGTAATTTATGCTTTCATAGTGGATCTTTGTCACTTCGTGCCATGGTTTTTTCTCGAAAGGGTTTTCCACATTAAATCTTTGTGTTCTCTTGTGATTGCTTGGCATCATTGGATTGTTATCCTAGATCCATATCTATGTGATTCTACAGCACAAATCCCAATAAGTGGTATCAGAGCTATCGTTGAGGCACAGATCGAAATCTACAAGATTAGCAATAAGGGGAAACGCCAAGTTTGATATTGAGAAGTACTCGGGCAAATATAATTTTGAGTTTTGAAAGATTAAGATGATTAGTCTATTAACCAAGCAAGGCGAAGCTAAGGCTCTTTAGGAGTGGAAATCGACTATGAAGGATCAAGAATGGGAGACTCTTGATAGTAATGCTTTAACCTTCATTCGTTTGTGTCTCACGGATGAAGTTCTCTACAACGTCATGAGGGAGAAAACTACAGCTAAGTTATAGGCAAAGTTAGAAGATGTTTATGCGAAAAAATCTTCTGAAAATCGCCTACACTTAAAGGGACAATGGTATAACTTCAAGATGACAGAATGTGGAGATCTAGAAGCCCATATTAACAACTTCAATAAATTGGTTTACAAATTGTTGGATATAGAGGAAGTAATGAAAGATGAGGAACAAGTACGTATGTTGCTGAATTCTCTTCTAACATCATATGAGTCATTCAAGGACACAATGTGCACTACAAATAAAATCCTGAGTGTCGACACTGTTATCTCAGCCCTTTAAGGGAAGGCCATGAGAAAGTTAAACAGCGACATGAGGACATCTTCTGATGCACTGTTTACGAGGGGGCAAGAATTCTGAATAAGGTACATGATCTTCAAGTTTTAGATCCAAATCTAAGGGTAAGGGCAAAGGTAATATAAAGTGCTAAAACTGTGAGATGGAAGAACGCTTGAAGAAAGATTGTGCAAAACCTAAATCTAAGAGAGAAGAATCTGAGCCTTCATACAGGGAGGCCAACGCTACTACATCAGATGGAACGAGTGGATATGATGGTGATGTCTTAATTGTGTCTACAATCAATCGCCCATACAATGATTATAAGGGCGAGTGGATTCTAAACATAGGGGCATCCTTTTACATGACTCCTCATCGGAGTTGGTTCGCCAGCTATAGGGAGTGTGATGGTGGACAGGTGTTTATAGGTAATGATAGTGCCTGTAATGTTATGGCTATTGGTACGGTGTGCATCAAGATGTTTGATGGGGTGGAGCATACCTTGACTGATGTCAGGCATGTTCCTGATTTGAAGAAGAATTTGATTTCTCTTGGTGTACTTGCAAAAGGATGCAAGTTTACGAGTATTGATGGTGCCCTTAAAGTATCTAAGGGGCACGTGTTATCATGAAAGCGCAACGACTCGGTAATCTTTATAGGTTGATAGGGAGCACTTCAACAGGTGGAACTACAGTGGCTGTAGCGAATTTCACCTTTGTACGTATGTGGCATACTAGGCATGGCCACATGAGCGGATAGGGCATGAAGGCTGAGATGCGTAGACAGAGATACAAAGCAGGTGGAGCAATCACATGTGAGAAGAATCACATAACATAATCACAGGATATCGGTGAGGTACATGGACGACTCCAACATCGCATATGTTCTCGTTACAAACGAGGAGGATCCGTTTACTATTTGATGGCTCTAGGTGAGCCTGGTGTAGTGATTATAGACGATGTAATGGACTCATTATACTAGACTGACACATGGGAGTTGGTGGAACTTCCAGTGGGTCGAAAAGTGATTGGATGCAAGTGGAGCTTTAAAAGGATACAAAATAGATACGGAGCGAGCCAGGTAGTGAAGGGTCATGCTCAAAGAGAAGGAATTGACTTCACAGAGATATTCGTGCCAATGGTATAGTAGGTATCTATTAGATTCGTATGGGTGTTGGTTGCCCAATGCGATCTCGAGTTGGATCGGATGGATGTGAAAAATGCACTTCTGCATAAGAAATTGGAAGTGTTATTCTTCATAAAGCAACCAGAGCAGTTCGAAGTTTAAAGGGGCTGAAAAGAAAAGTTTGCAGGAGGTCGTTACACGACCTGTCGCCTAGGTAGTGGTATAAAATTTGATTCTTTCATGGTGAGTCAGAAATTTTCTAGGAGTGAATACGATCACTGTGTCGATTACAAGACACTAAGTGATGACACGTTTATCATCCTGGAATTGTATGTTGATGACACGTAGATCACCAATCATAACATGTCTAAAATTAATGTACTGAAGACTCAGTTAAGTGCGACATTCAAGATGAAGGATGTATGGGCAGCAAATAAGGTTCTCGGTGGTGATATTCATAGAAACTGGAAGAGGAGTATGCTTTGGTTATCTTAGGTTGAATACCTTGAGTAGGTATTGTTCAATTATGTGATAGACCAGGCAAAGCTGGTGAGCGTTCCCTACGCGGCTCACTTCTAGTTTTTCTCAGGACGTGTCCTAATACAGATGAGGAAAAGCAGGATATGTCTCATAAGCCTTATTCGAATGCTGTTAGTAGTGCATCCCATAGTCTGTATTAGACCAGTTATTTCACAGGCTATCGATGTTGTGAGCAAATACCCCAGTAAGCAATATTGAGTGGCGATGAGATGGTACAGAAGACTATCTTATCTTTTAAGAAGACAAGAGCAAAAGTTAGTATGGTATGTGGATTCAGATTACGTAGGCAATATGAATTCTAGGAAGTCGACTTCAGGTTACTTGTTTGTACTAGCGGATGAAACAATTAGTTGGATGTCATAGCTTCAGTTCGTGGTGGCTATTTCCACGACCGAAGAAAAATATATGGTAGTGACGGAGGTGCTTGAGGAAAGAGGTGTAACACTGGAGAAGATTCACACTAGCGTGAATTCAACAAACATGCTCACCAAAGTCGTTCCTATAGAGAAGTACAAGTTCTATCCAAGTTATTTGCACTTAGCAATGGTGTAAAAGAAGGACAGAGTGTGCATGAGAAGCATTGAGGGAGCTATGACGCGAGGCAGAGATAAGAAAAAAGGTTAAGAAGTTACACGTTAGAAGATTGAAGACATGGTGGAGATTGTTGTTAAAACATGTCTTAAATCTACAAAGTTCGACCAGTTAAAGGAAAGTTCAGCTCGAAGTCTACCAAGGAATTCTTGAGGTCTTCCACCAGTCGAAGGTTACTCAAACTACTCGCGGACTGCGTAAATTTGAGGCAGTTTTCGGACTATTCCAAAGTCAGTGCAAAAGAGGGGTTTCCTAAACTATAAATAGGGATCCCTAGTGCTATTCTAAGGTATGTTAAGACTTTTTAAAGTATTCTAAAGGGTTTCTAGAAGGGGTTCTGAGGTTTCAAAGGGTGTAAAAAGGGTGAGATTTGAGGTTGTTTGAATTGGATAAGTCCTTTCTCTTTGTAATTTATGCTTTCATAGTGGATCTTTGTCGCTTTGTGCCATGGTTTTTTTTCGAAAGGGTTTTTCACGTTAAATCTTTGTGTTCTCTTGTGTTTGCTTGGCGCCATTGGATTGCTATCCTAAATCCATAATTGTGTGATTCCGCAGCACAAATCCCAATAGTTATGAGGGAGGAGACCCTCTAGGCTCAAAATATCCTTCATGCAAATGTCTTGTAAACAGTCCGGTGGCTGCATGAGCCTACAAGTGTATAAGGGCCCCAACCCTGTCCATTCCTTTGCCCAAAAATCGCAATGCCTATGGCCAACCAGCCAGCGGGAATGAGGGTCAAGTGCTAAGAAAATCTTCTTGATTTCGTTCCAGAGAGGGGAGGACTTGTGTGAGCCTGTTGCAAGAAAGGAAAAGTCCCTATCATATTTCGAACGCATGAAAGAGGCCCATAAGTTGTTACTCTTACCGAATCTTACATTCGGTGCCATCTTCATCCTGCAACATTTCAAGACCCCTTTGAGCTACCATCTTCCAGCTTGTCTAGTGGCATTTCATCTTACCTTCCTCCCAGCTCCAAAAGAAGTCTGTGAAAGCTTTCTCCAGAGCAGAAACAATGTAAAAAGGAATGTCCATGGGGAATTGGATTGGTTGGTGTACAACACACTACTGACCTAGCTGGTGTGAAAACATTTCATGCGACGAGCGCTGACACTCCTCGATCTCCAGGTCGTACAAACGGATGGAAGGAGATCAAAGTTACATGGGCCTCACAATGATATATTTATTATATCCACATTGTTCATCCATTTGACGAGATCATTTTAGAGCATGAGCCCAAAAAAAATCATATCCAAAGCTCAACTGGACTACACCACAAGTAGCGGTGGCGACAATGATTCTCACTATTAAAACATTCGTAGGGTCATCATAGCGTTTATTTTTCATCCAATATGTTCATAGGGTGTAGGGCCATAAAACTTGGTGACATAAACACACTAGTTAGGTTGGTAGTACATGGTACACCAGCCAATCTGCTTCCTGTCGGCTGTCTGCAAAGAATGGACAAACAATTAGCCATTCGTAACAATCAAACCCCACAATATGAAAGCACATGGAAAGGGGTTTTAAGCAATTGATAGGGCACTTGGTCACCCTCACTCTCCCTCCCTCTCAACAGTAACAAATTAGTTTGATTTAAGTCTTGTTCGACATCTCTACTCAAATTCAATAAAAGTTTTTCCAATAAGAGCTTTTTCTTTTCTTTTTCTTTTTCTTTTCTTTTTTTTTTTTTAATAATCCAAAAAAAAAAAAAAAATCTCAAATAAGCTCGTTTGATAAAACCTTTAAATGAGAGTGTTTTTTTTTTTTTAAGGGATAATTGCCATTATTTTTAAATATTAAAATAACTCTATTATAATAGCAATCCAATAGTTGTTTTAGTGGATCTCATCATAAATGAACCATGCCCCAAATGATAAAAGAATGGATGACTACAATCTTCATATTTTAAGACATTTGGGGCATCCATTATGTCTTACATTATATGTGGATCAACCATCATCTGGAGTCCACCTTTGATGTAGACCACCCATTGTGTGAACCAAACCTTCAAAGTGGGTCTACATCATACAATGCTCATCTTGGATGTGGACCATTCATCATTAGGGGCCCACCTTGATGTAGGTCATCCATCATGTGAGGCCCATCATGATGTGGGTTCCCTAATGTCCATTACCCATCACCCATTACATGGAGTCCACATTTGATGTGTCCATAGTGTGGGCCCTACCTTCGAAGTGGATTGTCTATCTTATGGGTCCCACTTTTGATATCCACCATTCATCATGTGGGGTGTTGAGTGTGAAATATTGTATATTTCCTCCATGATATGCATTGGTTTTATAAACATGAATGTGCTTAATTAATCTAATTACACGTGTTTTCTCTTGTGAAGTGATTTTGAGAGCTAAGGTGAAAATGATTCTTAAAGCATGGATTTAATGCTCAAAGAATTATCAAGTGAAGAATTGGATCTATGAAGGTCACAATTGAAGAATTCAAGAGTCCAAGATGTAAGGAAGCCAAGTGAAGAAGGAAGAAAACGGAAGTTATAAAGTGCAAAAAATCAGAAGTGCTGAAATTGGTAGTTTGATGCCATTGAAGTTAGTGTTCAATGACATCGAAGGCCACTTGATTCCATCGTAAAGATCAGAGAAAAATTGATTTTCTTGCTAGATAGATTTGAGAACCCTTTGATCTCATCGAAGGAGTGTTTGATGCCTTTGAAGCCAAGTTCGATCCCATCGAAGGAGGTTCGATGATATCGTAAAAATACACAAATTTAAAAGTTCGTTGCTGGACAGTTTTCCAATTTCACTCAGACTCTTTGATGGGAGCTCAAGCCATCGAAGGTGTCATCAAAACTGCGATAGCTGCATAAATCTAAGTCAGTTTTGAAGTCGGTGCAAATCAAACCTATATAAAAAGATGTTTTAGGAGTTTCTAAACATGATTTATAGTAGAAGGAGTAGAGTAAGGAGTTGTGGAGCTTTAAGGAGTCCTCCCTCCTCTTCAATCCTTCAGTTTTAGTTAGTTTTTATATTTTCTGTTTGAGTTTTAGTTCAATCATGTTTATGATTGGCTAATCTCTTAGCTAAAGTTAAGATGCGATGATTGTAGTTCTTCTTAATGTTTATTTTACTTTGATTGAAGTTATTTGATGTATATGTTAAACAATTCATTGCTTTTTAGTTTGAATGAAGAACTACTTCTAATTTATTTTGATCCATTGTCGACTCCAGGCACATTAGATGCTTATGAAAACTATGAATGCTTTCTTACCTATTCTATGAGGGTGTGATCTGTAAAATTCATTGATCTACCATTGATTTCAAGCATGATAGATGCTTTAAACATACTATTATCAAATCGTTGATTCTTTATGAGGGAACCAATTTAACAAATGTTCAGATCTATTTAAATGAATGAATGATGTTTTAACTGCTCGATTATTCGGCTGGATAGGATAAGACTTCGATTACAGTTGTATTATTCAATTAAATCAAGTAAAGTAGTATTAGGGAAGTTATAGGCGGATCCGTGGCACTCTAGTGTTTTATCCCTGATAGTTTATTCTACAATTGATCTCTTTACTCTAGATTTTAGTAGTTAGTTTAGATTCTAGTTCTAGTTCTGGTGTATTCCAAAAAGCATACAAATAGCAAGTCCTTGTGGGTACGACCTCGGTCTCACTGAGTTATTACTACATCGCAGCCCTGCACTTAGGGTTTACAAACAAGTTTTTAACACCGTTGCCAGGGACTTCGGTTGCATTTTTTTGAATTATATTGGAATCAGGTTAGGATTAGGTCAGATTATGTCTAACTTTTTCTGTATTATCATATTAGATTTTTTCTAAAACTTTCTTTTAGATACTAGCTCTTCTGTTTTGTAGAACTAACATAGAATCTCTAATTAGGTAATATTGTTCCAACTCTTCTTTTTTAGATTTCTTTTTTTTTTGTAGTAGGTTTTACTTTAGACTTAGGAATTAGAGTGTTTCATGCTCAAGTGGGTTCTTGATAACACTTTGCATCTCTTAAGTGAAGGAGGATTAGTCAAAGGTCTTCCTATCTATCGTTGGATTAGACACACATTGAGATCCTCTGAGTTAACAGAAAATATGGTTGACAATCAACCTCAACATTTGGCTGAAGAGCAACAAGATGAGAACGAAGTACATAATGCTCTGCTTAGAACATTGTGTGATTATTTACAACCAGTAAGACGAGTACACCTTCCCTCATGGTGTTTTTACACAATGTAGGAAACATGGACTTCAAGTCAAGAGTGATCCAACTACTCTGGAAGTTTCATGGACTGGATTCTGATAATCCATATCTACATCTTAAGGAATTTGATGAGATTGTAAAAACCTTACACTTTCACAATGTGTTTGAGGACACTTTACGACTGAAATAGTTCCATTTTTCTTTAAAGGAGAAAGCCAAGTCGTGGCTTCTCTCCTTAAGACTGAGATATATAGGGACATGGGATGAGATGACCCGAGAGTTCCTTAAAAAATTCTTCCTGGTTCATAAGACTAATACCCTGAGGAGGACGATCATGAGCTTCTATAAAAAAGAGGAAGAGACTTTCTTCCAATGTTGGGAGAGATTCAAAGATCTTTTGAATTCTTGTTCACATCATAGATATGAAACTTGGTAGGTAATAAGATTTTTCTACAATGGACTAAATTCACAAATGCCCCAATTTATAGAGATGATGTGCAATGAAGAATTCATGAACGGGGATCTTGAGGATGTGTGGGATTATTTTGATTCACTTGCTGAAAATGTACAATCATGAGATACTTCATCTAAGCCCACTACTTTCAGACCAACTCAGTCTAGAGAAAAAGGAGGAATGAATGTCTTAAGGAATGAAGATGATGTGAATGCAAAAGTAGCCAATCTCATAAGAAAAGTTGAAGCTATGAAACTGAAAAGAGTAGAAACGGTCAGACCGCTAAAATTGTTTGTGGGATTTGTGCTAGTAACATACACTTGCATATGAATGTTCTACAATTTCTGTGTTTCAAGAGTTGTTATATGAGCAATTTAGTGCCGTGAACAATTATCAAAGGCCATTTAGCACCTCTATCTGAAACACATATAATCCTAGTTGGAGGAACCATCCAAACTTTAGTTGGACGAATGGGCAAACGACGAACACTGAAAGGAATTCTCAAGGAGCTTTTCCATCAAATTTCAATCCACTAAATTAGAAAAGAGCCCAAGAGGATACGGTTCAGAAATTCATTCAAAATCAAGGGCAATTCAACCAAAACACATTATAAGCATTTCAAGATATTAAAACATCATTGGGAGTATTTGCATCATCTATGCAAAGAATTGAGTCACAACTAACTATTAGGGAGAAAATGGACTCTTTTAGCCCAACCTTTACCTAATCCAAAACAACAATATGAGATAAGTGACCCGAGCTCTTCGAACCACCAGGTGGAGTAAGCTAAGTCTATCACCACTCTTAGAAGTGATAAAATAATTGATAAAAACATCCCAACAAGGGTTGAGAAGCCTAAGTACTCAGAAGAATCTGAGAGGAACGATGGACCTAGCCATGCCACACATGAGAAAGAACTGAAAAAACAGTATAAGCTAGTTGTTCTGTTCCCTCAAAGGTTAATTTCACCTAAACCTCTTACTAATACTCAGGATATCTTAGAGGTGGTTAAACAGGTGAAAATCAATATTCCTCTGCTGAATGCGACAAAATAAATCCCGTCATATGCCAAGTTATTAAAAGATCTCTATATGGCTAAGAGATGAAAAAACATTTAAAGGAAAATCTTTTTTATGGAGAAACTGAGTGCCATCCTCTAGCAAGATGTGCCCTAGAAATATAAAGATCCTAGTATCCCAACCATCTCTTTTGTGATTGGGAATCACCAGATCAAGCATGCACTACTTGACTTGGGGGCGAGCGTAAATTTGATTCCATACTTGGTTTATGAGTAGCTTGGTCTCGGTGAATTAAAACCCACTAGGACCACACATCAATTAGATGATTGTTCAGTTTGTATACCGAGAGGAATGATAGAAGATGTGCTCATCCAAGTTGATAAATTTTACTATCTAGTAGATTTTATTGTCTTGGACACAAAGCCCATCATTGACACAAGCACTCAAATTTTCATCATCCTTAGCCAACCATTCCTAGCTACATCAAACAACATCATCAATTTTAGGATTAGGATCATGAAATTAATTTTCAGGAACATGACATTAGAGTTGAATATTTTTAACATGTGTAAACAACCCGATGATGTTGATGATGTCCACGAAGTAAACGTGATTGATTCATTTGTGGAAGATAGAGCACTTTTGACTCTATACTCTGACACCTTAGAGACATGCTTGACCCACTCCCCTAATTTAGATGATGAGATGATTAGGGAGATGGATGCTTTGCTTGATGTTATACCTGTACTTGAAACTAACCGATGGAGGCCATAATTTGGAATATTTCCCCAAACCAACACAAAGCCTCTACCATCTAGTGTCAAGGCATTGAAGCTTGACCTAAAATAATTACCCGATGAAATTAAATATGCTATTTTGGGTTAAGATGAAACATATCTGGTGGTGATTTCTTTTCACCTGGATGAAGATTAAGAGAGTATGCTTATTTCTACTTTGAAGAAAGACAAAGGATGTAAGACCTAAACCCAAGTATACATGCCATTTCTTTAAGTCACATGGTCCTACCGGTCGAATCCTGGCGACCCACGACCTTTAGGTAGTGTTTGTGGTCATCCTTAAATTCAGTCACCTTGACCCGACTTGAATCGACTCGAAACCTATGCCATCATATCTGCATCGTCGCAGCGGTTCCGATGCCACGTCATGTGCGTCCATTCGAGTTGTAGATCATAAGATGTAGGTACGCATCATTTTGAGCCTTTGATAATGTTGGTGGGACCCACCTAGTAGGGTATACACATTTTCCTATGGGGCCCACCCTAATGCACATTCTCCCATAAAGGCTACCCTAGCCTACCTAGAGCCTAGCAACTCATGATGAGTTTTGTTCCCCAAAACCCATCATTGCTTCTCTAAACAAGAAAATTCATCATTATTTTTCTTCCCAATACCTTACAATGCAATCATAACTCCCCTACAACAACTTCTCTCTCTCTCTCTCTCTCTCTCTCTCTCTCTCTCTCTCTCTCCATTCTCTTTCATTTTCCCTACTTTCTTTCCTTGCTAGCCTTGGACGCCCAGCCCATCTTCCCTCCATTCCAGTCCCTTTTCTTCCTTATTTCCCCTCCATCTTACCATTACAATCCCATCTTGGCCATAGATTCTTGACCCTTGAAGCTTGAGGTACATGGTGATGGTAGAAACTTGAAGATCCAAGAGGTGGGTGCTCTCCTAGAATAGAAATTCTGATTTCCTTGCTTAGATCTTTTTCTTTCTTTCATGAAGGAACCGTAGGACCCACCAATTAATGGTGGAGATCCTACATGATCCCATGGGTGTGGCCAATAGCCCACCATGTGCATGCATGATCCATACATGGGGTCATTCTCTATGTGCCTCATCATGGTAGTTTTCTTAATATCATGGAATGATTGGGTCATCTAGACCCTAGATACCTAGTGGGGGTGGCATCCCCACCTTAGATTTTGATTCTAGACCCATGCATGTTTAAGATCTAATATGTACTTGTTAATGTATGCATGATGTAATGTTGTGATTGATTTTGAAGGGCTCATAGTGGCGGAGCCCTTCTTATGGTCGGATCTTTGTTATTTTTTTTTCTTTGTAGATAACCTCTGATCATGTGTGTGTGGCCCACCTTATGGACCAACAAAAATCCAGACCGTCTATGGAGGTTGGACGTTCATGACTGTCCACATTGGACAAATAGCTCCAAAAAATTCACCTAAATGGGGCACATGTAAGGGGTTTTCGTTATTAGGGAAGGTTTGGATGTTTGTGGAGCCCACTGGGGTGGTCCATCCCATGATTTTCTGGGATTAAATCCCATTTTAAATTATGTTTATATTTAATTCTTTTCAGTTATTTGTTACTATCTGGACAGGTTTTTGGGTCAACTTGAGGCCAGATTTTGGGGCGTGGGGAGTTTTGTACCAAGTAATATATGGGTTTTGAAGGTGTATATCCCACCTAAAAGCATGCCAAATTTTAGGCTCAACTGATCTCATTTGGGTCTCCAAAGAAGTGAGCCAATATGGGTATGTTGCTGGATTTTTACTGTAAATTCCAGCAACATTGTCTCACATAAAACCATAATTTAAAAATATTTTCTCTGATAGTGGGCCATCTTTATGGACTTTTCCTTATTGTATACATGATGATGGACCTTGGCCTTAAAATTTCATATTTTTAGAGGCCCTGGACCCTCTCCATTGGAGTGCCCAAAGTTGGTACAACAACATAAATTGCTGGAATTTTCTGCTACTTTGTTGTCAATATTTTGATTGCATGATTGCTTGAGTTTATGGCCTCCCATTTAGCCCATCTTGTGGCCCATCATATAGGGACCCATCTCAGGTGTGTGTGGGCCACCTTTTCCACCCAAATTTTGGGGAGTTTTGCAGCTGGACTGGCAGCCCACAGCTGGATGTTCCAGCTGGGCTAACATCTACCCATGGGCTGGCCATCTACCCCATTTGGCCCACCTTGATGTAGTATTTTATCCAGCTGTTGTTGAGGGTCAAATATTGCATATTAGACCCCAGATATTGCCTGGATTTACGAACATCGTACTGTCTAATAGCCCGATTTAATCGTGTTTGTGATGCAGGGGTCTTTATGAACTTGAACTGGAAATGGGTGTTAAAAGTATGGTTTTAGCGCTCAAGATGCACCAAGGCAAGGGACGCACTCCAGGGGACCAAGATCGACTGAAATTACACGCCAGGGATCCGAGAAAATCAAGGAACTGAAGCTCAAGTGGCCTGAAGGACGTCCAGAATGCAAGATCACGAGGTTCCCACCATCCGTTTGGCTCGAAACTTCGTACATGGCCTAAAGACCATAAATTAACCGTAACACGTCAAATTTCAGCCGTTAGATCTCTCTAGAAGTGGCCCAACGGTCAAATCAGCCCATAAATTCTCAATTTTGGGGCCCACCTGCTATTCGGATATGCTTTAAAATCGGTCTGGACGGTTTAAATGAGATGATAACAAGGGTGGATGGATCAGATTTCTAAAAAGACATCACCATGGGCCCTACGTACACAGTGCGTGTACATAGTGTACACGCACCGGCCATGCACCAAGATACAAGAACGAGTCAGCGTGCGCTGACCCGAGCTTCTTCTCAAAAAAAAAAAAAAAAAAAAAGCACTAGCGTCCGCCAGTTTCTTACTGTGGGCCCCACCCATTGCCCATATGCATGATCCAACCCATTCATTGTGTCTAGGAGGTGGCCACGCCCCTATCCATGTTGACCTTCTCATCCCATGCATGCTATCATGCGATTGCCACCGTCAAACGTAGGATGGACGGCGAAACAGAATATTCTGTGGGCCAAGCCAAAATCAATCTGAAACCAGTCATTTCTTACTGAAATTTCGAGAGGAATTCGATGGACGGATTGGATTTCTCAAGTGTCTAACAAAATGGGCCCCACAAGTGCCACAGCGGAAGAATTCTCCGTTTTCGCATCCGCGTAATGCACGGCCGCTGGCCGTTTTGCGGAAGGTAGTGGGCCCCACACGTGCCCTGGAAACTCAATCCAAACCGTCCATCTTGTAGACGGCTGTGAATAATACTAAGTCATGCTAACTTTTTGCATCCATGTGTACACACGTGTGAGATACAGAGGCCACAAAAGGGCTGCCCGGTAACGTTCAAAACTGATCCTTCTGTGATTTATCTCTGGACCACGTCAATGGACGTTCAAAACCACCCATTCTTGACTGAAATTTCGTTCTGAATCCAATGGACGGGGTGGATTTTCCAGAAAATGCTTCTGTGGGGCCCACCGATCACAACAGCGAAATGGTGCGAAAGGTTTCGCACATCCGCGAAAACTGACTTTTTCAGGCGGTTTTGGCCCACCATCTTTGATCATATGGCAGATCTGAACCGTCTATCATGTAGAGGACCCAAGAAAGTACTAAGGGACGGTGTTTCTTTAGAATTTGAGCGAGGAAAGTGGCGTGTTTCGTGGCACCGAACTTGGCTACGAAAATTGCACTCCGTGTCCTGCTACAACTCTGTCACTGACTCCAGCCTTCCAGCAGCTATAAAAGGAGGTTTTTGGACGTGGGGAGCATTCATTCAGGTCTAGGAAGGAAGAAAAAGAGAGACGTGGAGGCTCGGGCAGGGACTTGAAGCAGACGTGAGGGAGAGAGTATTTTCTTTTCTTTTCTTTTATTATGAGATTTAACCCGTTCATGGCAGGCTGAACCTCTTAGCTAGGGCTAAGAGGTGAAGCTTGTAGTGAGATGGGAGATTTGATTTTATTTTAATTTTAATGCATGAATTGACGTTGATTTTAGTTAATTATTATGGGAATGTTTTAGGTTTTTAATGGTCTGTTGTGACTGAAATTACAATGGGTCTGCAATGGCTTTGAATATTTCTGTTCTCTTTAATGTTTATGATGTCAGGAAGCCCTGTTGTTCACCATAGTCTCCTGGGCATGGTTGGATGTCGGTACCCTTCCTAACTTGCATACATGTGATTGGGTGGTAATTAGTTTGATTCTGTTGTTTGCCATAGTCTTTGGGCATGGTTTGGTGATGGAATCCATTCTAATTCATACACCTTTCATCTCTTTGAAAACTAGATCAATGGAAGTTCAGTAATTTCCATAATTTTTGAGGCAAGCATAAGTTCTCCCTGATCTCTACAAGTGGATCCTCTGAATCCCTAGTTTCCTATCTCTGATTTGTTTCCTAAGTTTTAGATTAATTATTCTACAAGTATTCCACCATTGCTAATTGATTTAGAATTCATCTTAGCCTAGTTCTAGTTCTGGTTAGTTTTAGATAACGTACAAGTTTCAGTCCCTTGGGATTCGACCTCGGTCTTACCGAGTTATTACCACATCACAACCCTGCACTTGGGGAGTGAACAAGTTTTTGGCGACGTTGCCGGGGACTGTCGGCTACGTTTTTCTGAAATTAATTAGTTTTAGGATTAGATTTTCTTTTTAGAAATTTTCTAATTATAGGTTTAAAAGCTTAGTTATTTTCCTTGTTAGAAATTTTTCCTAACTTTAGAAACTTGCTATTCTTCATTCTATCTGATTTTTAGAACTAACTCAATTTTTCTGTTTTGTAGGAAACTTCTAATTTAGTAAGCTCTTTTTAATTTCTCTTTCTTTGGAATTTCTTCTTTTTTTTCTAAAAATTAGTTTACTCTTAATTAGGACTTCCTATTCTTAGAAACTAACTTATTTTGTTTTGTTTTTGCAGATTCTTAACCTAGGACTCCAAATTTGGTAACTTCTTTCCATCTTTTCCTTTTTCTAGATTTCTTCTTCCTTTCTCTTAGGTTTAAGTTAGAATTTGAGGGCTGAATGTGTTTTATGCCCCAGTGGGCACGCGACAACACTCGACGTCTCGTGACTGAAGGAGGATTAGTTGAGGGGTTAAATGTCCATCGCAGGACTAGACACCATTTGAATTCTCCTGAGTTAGAGGACGTTATGGCTGAAAATCAACCTCAAGCACTACCCCAACCTAGGGTTGAAGAAGTACATGATGAGAATGAGGTGCACCACGCACCCCCACCTCGTACTTTACGAGATTATTTACAACCGTCGGGGGTGAGTACGCCCTCATGCATAATTTTTCCTGCGAATACAGGACATATGGACATCAAGCCAGGGGTCATCCAACTCCTTCCCAAGTTCCATGAGCTTGAATCTGAAGAACCATACTTGCATCTGAAAGAGTTCGACGAAATCATAGGCACCTTATATTTCCCTAATGTATCTGAAGATACAATTAGGTTGAAACTCTTTCCATTTTCCTTGAAAGAAAAAGCCAAGACGTGGTTACATTCACTGCGTCCTAGATCCATTGGCACATGGAATGATTTGCAGAGGAAATTTATAAAAAAAAATTTCCCACATCATAAGACAATTACCCTCAGGAGAGCAATCATGAACTTCGCCCAAAAGGAAGATGAAACATTCTTCCAATGTTGGGAAAGGTTCAATGATCTAGTTAATGCATGCCCACAACATGGCTTTGAAATATGGCGCATTACGAATTTTTTCTATGATGGGCTAACATCTTCCATGCGCCAAATGGTCGAGACAATGTGTAACGGAGATTTTATTAATAAAAATGTCGATGATGTATGGGATTACCTCGATAGTCTCGCTGAAAAAACACAATCATGGGACTATTACCCAAGGACGAACACTACGTCTAAGCCAACTCATTCAAGGGAAAAAGGAGGAATATATCTCCTGAAAGAGGATGATGATCTTAACGCTAAGGTGGCTAATCTCACCAGAAAATTTGAGGCCATGGAAGGAAAGAAGGAAACGGTTAATGAAAGTGTTTGTGGCATCTGTGATTGCAACATTCATACTACTGAAAATTGTCCTTCAATACCTGCCTTTTGAGAAGTATTGAATGAACAATCTAATGTCGTAAATAACTATCAAAGACCTTTCAATGGACCACCCTCTAATACATACAATCCTGGTTGGAAAAATCATCCAAATTTCAGTTGGAGGAATGGACCAACGGCTACACCTCAAGGTTTCCTAAACCAAAATCCAACTCAAGAGAAACCTCAAGAGGATTTGGTTCTAAAACATTTTCAAAAGCAAGAGCTTTTCAATCAGGGTATGATGCAAGCCTTTCAAGACCTTACGAAAGCAATACATGAACTTAAGGCTGAAAATACGATTGGAAACAAGGGGAGCTTCCCAGCTCAACCTCTTCCCAATCCTAAACTGCATTATGGAGTTAGTGATCCCAGCTCTTCAAATCAAATGGAGCACGCTAAATCCATCACCACTCTTAGGAGTGGGGAGGTTATTGATAAAACCCTTCCGGTTAGGCCCGAAAAGCCTCAAGAACCAGAAGAGGACAACAATGATGGATCTGGTGACGCCCCACAAAAATTTGAACCAGAACCTCTAGAAAAGCCAGTTGCTCCGTTTTCCCAACGGTTGGTTGAACCAAAACGTCTATCTAACTCTCAGGATATCCTAGAGGTGTTGAAACAAGTGAAAGTCAACATTCCTCTGCTTGACGTTGTAAAACAGATTCCTTCATATGTTAAATTTCTAAAGGATTTATGCACTACCAAACGACGAAAAAGTGTTCAAAAAAGATCTCCTTGACTGAGAAAGTGAGTGCCATCCTGAAACAAGATGTGCCGCAAAAATTCAAAGATCCCGGTTGCCCAACCATATCATGTGTGATCGGGAACTATCGAATTGATCACGCACTTCTTGACTTAGGAGCAAGCGTCAATCTGATTCCTTACTCGGTATACCAACAGTTAGGTTTGGGTGAATTAAAACCCACTCGAACCACACTACAACTTGTTGATCGTTCTGTTCGTATACCAAGAGGGATCATCGAGGATGTGTTAGTCCAGGTGGATAGATTCTACTACCCTGTTGATTTTATCATCTTGAACACCGAACCCATCAATGACACGAGCACTCAGATTCCCGTTATTCTTGGTCGCCCATTCCTATCTACTTCAAATGCAATTATCAACTGCAGGAATGGTGTCATGACTATGTCTTTTGAAAATTTGACATTGGAATCGAATATCTTTTTCAATAATGGCAGCAACTCAGAGGATGATGACGATTTCCACGATGTTAACATGATTGATTCGTTTGTGGAAGATAGAACACCTCTCACCTTATCCTCTGATCCTCTAGAGACGTGCTTGGCCCACTCCCATGATCTTGATGATGATATAATTAGGGAGATGTGTGCCATGCTTGATACTGCACCGGTACTTGAAGTTAACCGGTGGAGGCCACAAATTGAAGAATTGCCCCAAACTGATGCAGTACCTCTACTGTCTAACCTTAAGCCACCGAAGCTTGACCTAAAACCTTTACCCTCTGATTTAAAATGTCTATTTAGGTCAAGATGAGACATATCCGGTGGTGATCTCTGCCCACCTGGAGAAAGAACAGGAGAGTATGCTGATATCTACTCTCATTGAGCATAAGGGAGCTCTTGGATGGACGATAGCGGACCTTAAGGGAATTAACCCATCGATTTGTACTCACCGTATATATCTTGAGGACAATGCAAAGGCTATTCGCAATCACAACGTAGACTAAATCCAAACATGAAGGAAGTGGTTAAGGCAGAGGTTCTCAAACTATTGGAAGTGGGGATCATTTATCCCATATTCGATAGTCAATGGGTGAGTCCAACTCAGGTAGTTCCTAAGAAGTCCGGGATCACCATCGTAGCCAATGCCAATAATGAACTCGTGCCGACCAGAGTTACTACTGGCTGGAGAATGTGCATTGACTACAGAAAGCTGAATACCGTCACAAGAAAAGACCACTTACCTTTGCCCTTCATTGATCAAATCCTGGAAAGGCTAGCTGGTCATTCCTATTATTGTTTCCTTGACGGGTATTCAGGTTATAATCAGATTGAAATCGCCCCTGAGGATCAGGAAAAGACCACATTTACATGTCCCTATGACACCTTTGCTTACAGAAGGATGCCATTCGGGTTATGTAATGCCCCTGCCACCTTTCAGCGATGCATGACGAGTATCTTTTCTGACATGGTGAGAAAATATCTAGAGGTCTTCATGGACAATTTCTCTATTTTTGGTTCATCTTTCAGTGAATGCTTAGCAAGTCTTAAATGTGTGCTGAAAAGATGTGAAGAAAAAAATTTGATACTTAACTGGGAAAAGTGCCATTTTATGGTTCAAAAGGGAATTGTCCTTGGGCATATCATCTCATCCAAAGAAATCGAGGTAGATAAGGTAAAAATTGATCTTATCTCTAACCTACCTCCACCCAAGAATATCAGAGACGTGCGATCCTTCTTAGGACACGCAGGCTTTTACAGACGATTCATAAAGGACTTTAGTCTCCTCTCTCATCCTTTATTTAATCTTCTTCAAAAGGACACACCATACGAGTGGACTGAGCAGTGCCAAGAAGCTTTCACTAAGCTTAAGGGCATGTTAACCACCGCACCTATCATGCAGCCACTCGACTGGAGTCTACCTTTTGAACTTATGTGCGACGCCTCTGATTATGCTCTTGGGGCGGTTCTAGGCCAGAGAAAAGATAAGCGGCCTTACGTTATTCACTACGCAAGTAGGACTCTAAATCCTGCCCAAGTGAACTACTCGACTACGGAAAAGGAACTCTTGGCCGTAGTGTTCGCTTTGGACAAATTTAGGTCCTACCTGATCAGATCCAAGATCATCATCTACACAGATCACGCGGCACTTAAGTATCTTCTTTCTAAGAATGATTCTAAGCCTCGCCTGATACGATGGATTCTTCTACTCCAAGAATTCCATTTGGAAATTAAAGATAAAAAGGGAGTAGAGAACGTAGTGGCCGATCACCTTTCTCGCCTTAATACCTCTGATTCCCTTGAGGCGACCCATATCAATGACATGTTCCCTGATGAACAACTGTTTAGAGTCTCCCATTCACCTTGGTTCGCTGATATTGCTAATTATCTTGCTACAGGTGCCATACCGACACACTGGACGTCACAAGATAAGAAGAAATTCTTTATCAAGGTGCATAACTTTTTCTGGGACGATCCATATTTGTTTAAATATTGCCCAGACCAAATCTTAAGGAGATGCATACCAGACGATGAGCATCAGAGTGTCATCTCCTTCTGTCACTCACAGGCCTGTGGTGGTCACTTTTCTGCTAAAAAGACCATGGCCAAGATTTTACAGTGTGGCTTCTACTGGCCCACTATGTTCAGGGACACTCATGAGTTTTGCAAGGCTTGTGAGCGTTGTCAGAAATTGGGAGCATTGTCCCGTCAAAATATGATGCCCTTGAATCCCATCCTTATTATAGAAGTATTTGATTGTTGGGGCATTGATTTCATGGGACCATTCTCCCAATCATTTGAAAATCTGTATATTTTGTTCGCCGTAGACTATGTCACTAAATGGGTCGAAGCAATTCCGTGCCACAAAAATGACCATCGCACGGTCATTAAATTTTTGAAAGAAAATATCTTGTCGCGGTTCGGAACGCCTCGAGCCATCATTAGTGACGGGGGCTCACACTTCTGCAATAGACCATTTGAGAGCTTAATGAAGAAATACGGTATCTCTCATAAGGTGAGCACCCCATACCATCCACAGACAAGTGGACAAGCTGAAATTTCTAATAGGGAGATCAAACATATCCTAGAGAAAACGGTTAACCCTGATCGTAAGGACTGGTCAATCCGATTGACCGACGCCTTATGGGCGTACCGTACTGCTTTTAAAACTCCTATTGGAACATCTCCCTTTAGACTTGTCTATGGAAAGGCTTGTCACTTGCCGGTGGAATTGGAACATAAAGCATACTGGGCGATCAAAAATCTAAATTTCAATCTGGACAACGCTGGTTCGCTACGCAAACTTCAATTAAATGAACTGGAAGAAATCCGGAACGATGCATATGAGAACTCGAGAATTTACAAGGACAGGATGAAGGCGTTTCATGATCAACATTTTCTATGAAAATCATTCACGCCAGGTCAGAAAGTCCTTTTGTACGATTCTCGAGTACATCTCTTTCCGGGTAAGCTTCGATCTCGTTGGACCGGCCCTTACATTGTTGTCACTGCTTATCCTTATGGGGCCATCGAGATAAAAGATCCCGACAATGGCAAGGAGTTTAAAGTAAATGGACATCGATTAAAGCCATTTATCGAGACATTTGATTTAGAGGACATGTCCATGCCTCTGATTGCTCTTGTTTACCAGGACTGATCTCCTAGTCTGATGGAGGTATAGGTAGGTTTATCGTTTTCATAGGACTAGGATTGTTGCTTTATTTGTCTAGCTGAAGACGGTAAATTTAGCCCTCCTGGGAGGCAACCCAGCTTTTTTTATTCCTTTTCATTCTTTAGTAGATGATTCAATGTTTGTGGGTATCATTACTACAAACCCTCACGAGACTACAACTCGTCCACTAGGGGTAACCTAGGGGTTTAAAGGTTTATTGCATACGCTAAATGCAATCGAGAGCACCGGCGAAAGTGGTATAGGTAGGATTTTATTTTCGTCATTTTTATTTTTCTTTCTCTCTCGTACTAACCTGCTCTCTCCTAGTAATCTCTTTAAAAATCTCTCTTGATTCGTTATTCAGGTACTATCTTCCCATCACTTTACTTTCGTTGTTCCATGTGCACTGCATGCCTATATCTTTTACATTGAGGACAATGTAGATTTCAGGTTGGGGGTGGGAGATTAGGCTTCCTAATCAGTATTTTCTTGGTCTTGAGCAAAAATTGTGAGCAAAAATTGTGAAAATTTTTAAAATTTTTCTGAAAATTCCTACAAATTCGAAGTGATTTTGACAGATATCCCTAATTTAGATTTTCAAGATACATAATGTTGGATTTATGACTCTTGGATTCCGTATCGATTAGATTTCACAGTTAAGATCGAAGTATCAATCCATGATTAGAGATTTTAAACATTGATTGAATCATGATTTCAGGACACATCTTGCTTACACATTAAGATTTCAGTTCCATATCGAAGGATTAACTTGGTAATCACTAAGCACGAAAGCAACCAGCCTGAAATATCTTGCCATCATGGTATAAAAATTGAAAAGGTTGGATAATTAATCTTCACCATAGGTTTGCTCCCTATAGGTGTAGAGTTAATTCCCTATGAATGATATGTGAAAAAGAGTCAGGTGTATGATCTTCACCATAGGTTTGCTCCCTATAGGTGAGGATTTGATTCCCCTTCCTTGGCATTACTTTGAACAGAAAAATCACAAGTTAAAAGGCTAATCTATGAGGCAAGTTTTGGATTAGGTTTTGGTTGTCATGAATTTTCTTGTTGGTTACCAATGATATCATGAAATTGACGATTGGATCTCTTAATGATGATAAGCCGAGATTAGACTATACATCCATGGATCTCAATGTTTAAAATTTTTCTAATTGATGGATTAATGCTTTACACTTGATTATGAAGTCTATCGTGCGCTTAAGCTCGGGAGAAAACAATTTCTAACATTCATGGATATTAAATTTCTCGTATTTTGTTCAAAATCTCACTCGATTTCATAGAAAGTTCTCCTATAATTCTCAACTTATTTTTCGCATACTTTGCTCGGGACTAGCAAAATGCTGGTTGGGGGTTGTGTTGAGGGTCAAATATTGCATATTAGACCCCAGATATTGCCTGGATTTACGAACATTGTACTGTCTAATAGCCCGATTTAATCGTGTTTGTGATGCAGGGGTCTTTATGAGCTTGAACTGGAAATGGGTGTTAAAAGTATGGTTTTAGCGCTCAAGATGCACCAAGGCAAGGGACGTACTCAAGGGGACCAAGATCGACTGAAATTACACGCTAGGGATCCGAGAAAATCAAGGAACTGAAGCTCAAGTGGCCTGAAGGACGTCCAGAATGCAAGATCACGAGGTTCCCACCATCCGTTTGGCTCGGAACTTCGTACATGGCCTAAAGACCATAAATTAACCGTACACGTCAAATTTCAGCCGTTAGATCTCTCTAGAAGTGGCCCAACGGTCAAATCAGCCCATAAATTCTCAATTTTGGGGCCCACCTGCTATTCGGATATGCTTTAAAATCGGTCTGGACGGTTTAAATGAGATGATAACAAGGGTGGATGGATCAGATTTCTAAAAAGACATCACCATGGGCCCACGTACACAGTGCGTGTACATAGTGTACACGCACCGGCCGTGCACCAAGATACAAGAACGAGTCAGCGTGCGCTGACCCGAGCTTCTTCTCAAAAAAAAAAAAAAAAAAAAAAAGCACTAGCGTCCGCCAGTTTCTTACTGTGGGCCCCACCCATTGCCCATATGCATGATCCAACCCATTCATTGTGTCTAGGGGGTGACCACGCCCCTATCCATGTTGACCTTCTCACCCCATGAATGCTATCATGCGATTGCCACCGTCAAACGTAGGATGGACGGCGAAACAGAATATTCTGTGGGCCAAGCCAAAATCAATCTGAAACCAGTCATTTCTTACTGAAATTTCGAGAGGAATTCGGTGGACGGATTAGATTTCTCAAATGTCTAACAAAATGGGCCCCACAAGTGCCACAGCGGAAGAATTCTCCATTTTTGCCTCCGCGTAATGCACGGCCGCTGGCCGTTTTGCGGAAGGTAGTGGGCCCCACACGTGCCCTGTAAGTTCAATCCAAACCGTCCATCTTATAGATGGCTATGAATAATACAAAACCATGCTGACCTTTTGCATCCATGAGTACACACGTGTGAGATACAGAGGCCACAAAAGGGCTGCCCGGTAACGTTCAAAACTGATCCTTCTGTGATTTCTTCTCTGGACCACGTCAATGGACGTTCAAAACCACCCATTCTTGACTGAAATTTTGTTTTGAATCCAATGGAAGGGGTGGATTTTCCAGAAAATGATTCTGTGGGGCCCACCGATCACAACAGCGAAATGGTGCGAAAGGTTTCGCACATCCGTGAAAACTGACTTTTTCAGGCGGTTTTGGCCCACCATCTTTGATCATATGGCAGATCTGAACCGTCTATCATGTAGAGGACCCAAGAAAGTACTAAGGGACGGTGTTTCTTTGGAATTTGAGCGAGGAAAGTGGCGTGTTTCGTGGCACCGAACTTGGCTGCGAAAATTACACTCCGTGTCCTGCTACAACTTTGTCACTGACTCCAGCCTTCCAGCAGCTATAAAAGGAGGTTTTTGGATGTGGGGAGCATTCATTCAGGTCTAGGAAGGGAGAAAAAGAGAGACGTGGATGCTCGGGTAGGGACTTGAAGCAGACGTGAGAGAGAGAGTATTTTCTTTTCTTTTCTTTATTATGAGATTTAACCCGTTCATGGCGGGCTGAACCTCTTAGCTAGGGCTAAGAGGTGAAGCTTGTAGTGAGATGGGAGATTTGATTTTATTTTAATTTTAATGTATGAATTGACGTTGATTTTAGTTAATTATTATGGGAATGTTTTAGGTTTTTAATGGTCTGTTGTGACTGAAATTACAATGGGTCTGCAATGGCTTTGAATATTTCTGTTCTCTTTAATGTTTATGATGTCAGGAAGCCCTGTTGTTCACCATAGTCTCCTGGGCATGGTTGGATGTCGGTACCCTTCCTAACTTGCATACATGTGATTGGGTGGTAATTAGTTTGATTCTGTTGTTTGCCATAGTCTTTGGGCATGGTTTGGTGATGGAATCCATTCTAATTCATACACCTTTCATCTCTTTGAAAACTAGATCAACGGAAGTTCGGTAATTTCCATAATTTTTGAGGCAAGCATAAGTTCTCCCTGATCTCTACAAGTGGATCATCTGAATCCCTAGTTTCCTATCTCTGATTTGTTTTCTAAGTTTTAGATTAATTATTCTACAAGTATTCCACCATTGCTAATTGATTTAGAATTCATCTTAGTCTAGTTCTAGTTCTGGTTAGTTTTAGATAACGTACAAGTTTCAGTCCCTTGGGATTCGACCTCGGTCTTACCGAGTTATTACTACATCACAACCCTGCACTTGGGGAGTGAACAGCTGTTCCTCCATGTGTGTGGCCCACCCCCTAGCGGGATGTCCACAAGTGTGGCCCATCTTGGTGTTTATTGAGGGCAGCCGTCCAAGCCCCCATGGGACCGCCCAACCTTGGAATGCCCAGCCTTATTAGGCTGTTACTAGACTTATAGTCCAACAGCTAGCCCACTTGATATATGTGTTGTAATCTCTCCCTTCATCTGGTGGGACCCATTGTGACATGTGTGAGTCATTAGGGAGTAAGTATTTATATAAATTAATTAATTGCTGGACTCCAGCAGGCCTAAGAAGTGGGTGGGCTGGAATTCCAGCAACGGGCCCAAAGTTTCTGCCCATATTTATTTGTTTTGGGGCTGTATGGTCCACCATATTTGAGGGTGTTTTGTGCACACATCTTGCCTTTTTCCTGAAGTATTTTAGGCTTAATAAATGCACTTTTGAGGACCACCACAGTTAGATTTAATTGGGTCCATTGTAACATCTCGAAAAAATTCGTACAAAGACCCGAGTATCTCCTCAGGCAGAAATCACTAAGGATCGAATTCTTTAGAAATTAGATGAAAATTAATTAAGTACTAAACTGAATTAATCAGTGAGTTAGCTTGAACCACGTTCTATACGAACTATAAGAATTAAAACTAATAGGATCGCTAATGCTACATTACCTAGAAACTTAGGATCCATCTCAAAACCCAGTTGATCTAGGGAGCATCACGAAACTCCGTATTAGACCTGGACCGTGCGTTAAAAGTCCAATTACTATGAAACTATATGGTCATGACAGCCTTGTTAGGCTTGACAACTATCTCAGAAATCAAGTCCAAATAGTATCCCAAAATGCAAAACTAGAGCCTGGAGCCAAGTGTATGAGAAACGTGAATATCTTTAGAAAATAGACACAAACTTAAGTGAATTGGGCCATTAATTTATAGGCCAAATTTAAGGTTTCAGACCATCACATTTTGACCCAACTAAACCCTCGGATCAGAGAAATTTCCCTACACATGTCAGTGTACTCGTGGCCTTGATCGAGTGACGATGATTGTTTAACTGAAACTGGTTCGATCAGACCGAAATGTTAACCTAGCCTAGATCCAATGTTAGGAAACTTTCTAATAGTGGTATGCGACACCGTGGTCGAGCTGTCGACCTACGTTGGGGTGACGAACCTCCCCGTAGTGTCCATTGAGCAAACCAAACTCGTGAGCCGAATACGGTGGTATGGGAAACTGTATTCAAGCTGTTGGCTTATGACTAGGTGGCGAGCCTCTTGAAGTGACCTCAAGTATACACTAGGACTACGCTAAGGTGACGAGACTTTCCTTAGTGACCTCGAGTATAAACTAGGCCTGTGCTGAGGTAACGAGCCTTTTCATTACGACCTAAAACTATCCATTGCATACGACTAGCTAAGATTGACAACCTTATCTTCCCAAACCTATTGTATGAATAAGTCTAATTAAGAACTTGACTGATCACACACATGCACTACATTGCTTGTGCCTTTGGTATTAGAGTTGAGCACAGTGGGAGTATTGCATGTGCAACCGTTAGATGATGTCGTAGAGGAAGTGCAAGCGAGGGCATACATCATTATTTCATTCCATCCTTGCATTAACAAGAGTACTTAGGGCATAATTGTTGTACTGCTTTATCATTACTGCTTGATTGAATTGATAACATGTTAACCTTTGCCTTATAGCTCTACTGAGTTGATCACTCACTCCCACTCTGGGACGATGTTTTAAAACACCAACTAGACTCTTTTGTAGTTTCAAATGACGGTGAGGCATATGAGGCGGAGCCTGCCTTCTATGATGACGAGGAGTTCTTGTACATGCAACTCTCTAGAGGGTCTATGTAGGCCTGGAGTTGTGCCACCAGGGCTACAAGGATATAGACTAGATGACATTACACCTTATCATTTTGTAAATTTTGGTATTATACATGTAATTATTTAACCTGGTGACATTCATACTCTGAGGACTTACAATCACTTATATGCTTTATAAGTATTTATCACAGTTTTCTACTTGTGTAATTTAACTGTTTCTGGAGTATGATATGCTGATTTGGTATAATCCCACTCATGTTTAATGTAATAATACGGATAACATTTAATCATCATTATCCATGTTGCATAAGTGATGTGTTGGAACTTGAGAGTTGGGCTCCTTCCCGACCCCCGATTTTCAGGCGTTATAAGTTGATATCAAAGAATGATTTGGATTAAAATGGACCTAGGTTATGGTCATACGATGCACACTGACGTACTTTGACTTAGGAGGGGGTGATGAAATGTAGAACAGTCATAGGATTCCTAGTTTCACCGACAGGTGAAACTGACTGTTGAAATCGGACTTGTAGGCATCAGTGATCATGCAAGATGATCCCAATCCTTTTCCAGACTATCAATCGATGGATTTAGACCATAATTTGATGTATTCCACACTTAAATAACCCTAAAATCGTGAATATACGCAAGATGGAACCCGAAACCGCACCGAAAGGACTCGGGGGCCCAAATAGCCCAAATCGAGGGGGGGATACCATCACCCCTAGGGCGATGCCATCTCCCTTGGTCCAGTGGACCGCGATGGCATCGCGCCACCCATGAAGCCTCGCAGTCCGGTTCATTCGGGCTGCAGCGGGCCGATCGGGCTGACCCTTGTACACACCTGTGGGGCCCATGAAATCGTGTGGGAACCCCTATAACCCCTCCATCTTCTTCATTTCCTCCTCTTACACCCCTCCAAGCTTTCCAAATATCCTAAAATCCCATCTTTCTCTCTCAAATCTCCCCTTCAATCTCAAATATTCTTCTTCTTCATCACTACATACACACCTCCCATTATTTCTTTCAAACCCATCTACTATCTCCCTCATTTCCTCCCATTTGAGCACACAAACCCTCCATGGTGTCTCAAAAATCTCAAGGTCCAACAACCTATCCTTTCCCTTTATTGTATTTCATTTTCATGGCTCTTTTTGAGCTCATGGTGGCCATATTTTCATTTTCCACACTTCTTTCTCTCATGGGGAAGAAGAGGGCTTCCATGGATGAAGCCGGGCCTAGCCTCCCTACTCAGTCAAGGAGGTAGAAAGGCACCAAGGCTAGCATAAGCATTGATCAAGAAATAAGGATGAAGCGAGAACTCGATCCCCAACTTCCTCTCGAAAGAGCTCTACTAGCAGATATGACACATGGAAGGTTTCAAGGCCGTAAGGTTCTCTTTGAAGCACACATGGATGAGAAATTATTTGGACTTTATCTAGTGATGGATCTCCTATTGGACGTCGGGTGGAGTCTCATATTTGAGGGCAAGTCTCATGCGAATGAGGGCATTGTCTGAGCCTTCTACGCCCATATACGAGAGCCACTACCGGAGCCTTTACAGTTCTCTATCCCCGTGAGAAGGTGGGAAGCCATAGTCAATGTGGACTTGATAGCACGAGTCATGGGGATCCTGCGTGGGGAGGTTCATTCTAGCGAGAAGAGTCTCAGGAGTGAGTGAAAAAGATCGATGTACGCGATTTCTTTGTGGCCGACTGGTCCACTGGAATTGGGGTAATTGCCTCTTAGTGACCAGGATGACTCATGAATTCTGCCTGCTCCACCACATTTTCACGCACTATGTGTATCCCAGGTGGAGCAATCACAACGAATGTATGCATCTAATGGTAGAATTCCTATATAGGGCTGGGGAAGGAGACAAGCTGTGCCTGCCTACGTATGTACTACTACAGATAGTTCAGACTGCACGCTCTCCTAGGACAGACATTTCACTCCCATTTGGCTGACTCATATGCAAGCTTGCACGTGAATTCGTCTACAGACTTGGCTCAGAAAGGCTTGCTCTGATCCATTTCATCAATGACACTACTCTCAATAACATGGGTATTGAGCCATGACAACATTAAGCCCGCCTCGATGAGAGTGAGGAAGAAAGTGATGAAGAAGAGGATGAAAATGAAATAAAGGAAGGAAATGAGGAAGAGGAAGAGTAGGAAGAGGAAGAAGAGGAGGCCCAAGACTTTGATGGGGGCTCTCCTCCTACTGCACATGAGCACCATCATGATCGGGTTGCTTTAGAAGCTTGCTTGACTTAGATTGAGGAGGGCCAAGTCACCTTGCGATAGGAGGTCAAAGAGACCCGGGCCAAACTTGAAAAGAATAGGGCCTACATGAAACAAAAGTTTAAGAAGGTGTCTCGTACCTTGAAGGCTCTCCTATGCTTTATGCAGGACAAGGGTGCTCCTCCTCCCTCACCGGATTTGGACTAGTCATATGTGTAGTCATCTTTTAATTTACTTTGTTGTTAAGCTTCTTTTGTACTAGCCTTTGTAGGCTTGGTTGGTTGTTAGTATGTTTTAGTGTTTATAGCTTGTTTAGATTAACTCACATGCATCTTCTGTCATGATCCATGTAAGACTATATCTCATGTATTGTGACAATTTTGGTAAATGAAATGCATAAAGCTTCCTTTGATTTGGAATGTGAATAATGGTTGGGGTGAGACTCCTTATCGCCACAGAAACCTTCTCAGATACTACTAAGATGTGTAAGGGTTGTTCGATAAACTTAGGGAGTAGAACAATACTTGTTGACCTGATTATTGCGCCGCTATGTCATTACAATGTGATCCTCGGAATGGATTGGCTCACCAAGATGAAGGTAAAGATCGATTGTGATACTAGGGTGGTGACAACTAATGGACCTGAGGGCATGACCTTTCCATTCTCGGTTCAGGTCAGTTGGTACTACCGCATTAGTTGCTACGCTACCTTATTAGAGCATGTTGATGGTCTGACTTTGGGAAACATGCCAGTAGTTTAGGATTTCGTTGACGTGTTCAGGAAGATACCTAGGTTACCTCCACAGTGCGAGATCAATTTTACCATTGATCTAGTGCCTGGTACGATACCTATATCTCTTCCGACTTATTGTATGCCTCCATGTGAGATGGAGGAACTGAGAAAATAGATCGATGATCTGTTGTATGAGGGCTACATATGGCTGAGTGTATCTCTTTGGGGAGCACCCGTATTGTTTGTGAAGAAGAATGATGGATCACTACGATTGTGTATTGATTATCATAGGTTAAACCAAGTGATGGTGAAGAACAAGTATCCTTTACCCAGGATAGATGATCTGTTCGATCAGTTGAAAGGGGCACAGTACTTCACTAAGATCGACTTACAGTCAGGGTATTACTAGTTACATGTCAGGGATAAGGACATGCAGAAGACGGCTTTCAAGACTAGTTTTGGGCACTACGAGTTGCTTGTGATGTCGTTTGGACTCACAAACGCACCGGTCGTGTTCATGGACTTAATGAACCGTGTGTTTCGACTGTATCTTTTCCGATTCCTCATCATTTTTATAGATGATATCCTGATATACTCTAAGAGTCAGGCAGATCACGAGGAGCACCTGCGAGCAGTCTTTGATATGATTAGGAAGAACTAGTTGTTTGTCAAGTACAAGAAGTGTGACTTTTGGAAAGAAAAAGTCAAGTTCCTGGAATATGTGGTATCCAAGGAAAGAATAGTTGTGGACCTTGCAAAGGTGACCGCAGTTCAAGACTGGGAGCAGCCCGTGTCGGTTATGGAAGTAAGGAGTTTTCTTAGTCTGGCAGGTTACTACCGTCAATTCATTAGGGACTTTTCCAAGATAGCCAGACTGTTGTCTTAACTGACTCAGAAGGATCTTAAGTTTGCCTGGAACGAGAAGGCAGAAGCGGCTTTTCAGGAGCTAAAGAACAAGTTGACGTTCGTCCCTATGCTAGTATGACCAGAGAAAGGGGTTAAGTATATGATATACACTGTCGCGTCTCATGTTGGTTTGGGTTATGTCCTTATGTAGAAGGACAGGGCGATCGCCTATGCATCGCAACATTGAGGAAATACAAGGAAAACTACCCTACTCTTGACCTACAGTTAACGGTTGTCATCTTTGCATTGAAGCTCTGGAGACATTAGTTCTATGGAGAGGAGTTCGAGATCTTTTGCGACCACAAGAGCCTCAGATATATATTCACGTAGAAGGACTTGAATATAAGGAAACGACAGTGGATGGAAACCTTGAAGGACTTCAATTTCATGGTCTCCTACTATCCTTGCAAGGCTAACCTTATAGCAGACACGTTGAGCTGCAAGAAGATGATAGCATTTGTGGCTCTGCTGATGATATAGAAGTGAAATATGGTAGAGTTTGTGCGATATTTTGAGCAAAAGCTTATGGTAGAGGAACCGTTCGAGAGTGTCGCACACGTTCATGTGCAACTACTCATTGATGATAGGATTATCGCGGCTCAGAGAGATGATGAACTATTGGTAAAGATGAGAGAGCAGGTGAGTGACAGTGAAGACTCGGAATGGAGAGTTGGTATGGATGGGGGTTTACGTTATCATGGCTGCCTATGCGTCCCAAATCTCCATGACTTGAGGAAGAAAGTTCTAGAAGCTGTTCACAATTCGAAGATGGCGATGCATCTCGGTAGTACGAAGATGTACTGAGACATGAAGCGTTCGTACTGGTGGGATAACATGAAGGCCCATATAACAGACTATGTATCCCATTATCTCACATGCCAACAGGTCAAGCTAGAGCATCGCTAACCTCCTAGATTACTTCAGCCCATGCCCATAACAGAATAAAAATATAGCTTCATTTCTATGGATTTCATCTCAGGGTTACCAAAGATGAGGAAGGGACATGACTCCATTTGGGTGATTGTGGACCGACTGATGGAATCGGCTCACTTTCTCCTTATTAGAGTTTTGAACTCGACGGACAATTTGGCCAGGATGTACATCAAGGAGATAGTACATCTGCATGGAGTTCCTATAGAGATTGTGTCGGATAGTGACGCGATTCACATCTATCTTCTAGACTCGTATCCAGGAAGCAATGTGTGTGAAACTGAAGTTTAAGGATGGGAAGATGGAATGGGTGAATCAGGTGTTAGTGGACATGTTGTGAGCTTACGTGCTTGATTTTAAGGACAGTTGGGATGACTATCTTCCTTATACTAAGTTTGCTTATAACAACATCTTTCAAGCGAGTATTGGCATGACCCCCTACGAAGCACTGTATGGGCGTCCATGTAGAGCAATGCATTGCTGGGTAGAGGTGGGCAAGAAGAGTTTGATTGCCCCAGAGTTAGTACAAGCAACCTCAGAGAAGATCGACATTATCAGGGGTCAACTTCTGGCAGCACGGAGTAGACGAAAGAGCTACGCCGATACGAGACGGCGACCCTTAGAGTTTGAGGTCGGGCACCATGTGTTTCTTAAGGTTTCTCCCATGAAGGGAGTCCTTCAGTTTGGCAAGAAGGGAAAACTCACGCTGAGATTCATTGGTCCATTCTAGATACTAGATCGAGTAGGTGTGGTAGCGTACCACCTTACTTTGCCCACACCACTCGTAGGTATGCACCATGTATTTCATATATCGATGCTGAAGGAAAATGCACTGACCCTTCCAACATTATCAAATGGGAGTAGGTACAGTTGAGTGAGGATGCTACTTATGTACTGCGATTGACACGTATCCTAGACAGGAAGGAGCAGGTACTATGCAGTAAAGTGATTCCGATTGTGAAGGTATTGTGGATGCATCACACTGAGGAAGAGGCTACTTGGAAAACAGAAGACGAGGTCTGCAAGAACTACCCTCAGATTTTTAAGGATTTCGAAAAGGTACTAATCTTGAGAATAAAATTTTTCTTTAAGGGAGGTAGATTATAACGTCTCGGAAAATCCCATACAAAGACCCGAGTTTCACCTCAGGCAAAAAACACTAATGATCGAATTCTTTAGAAATTAGACAAATTAATTAAGTACTAAATTGAATTAATCAGCGAATTAGCCTGAACCACTTTCTATACGAACTGCAAGACCTAAAACTAATAGGATCGCTAACGTTACATTACCTAGAAACTTAGGATCCATCTTAAAACCCAGTTTCTCAGGAAGCATCAAGAAACTCCTTATCGGACCTCGACCACACGTCAAAAGTCTGATTACCGCTAAACTATATGGTTATGACCGCCTTACTAGGCTTGACAACTATCTTAGAAATTAAGTCCAAATAGTATTTTGAAACGCACAACTTGAGCCCAGAGAAAAGTTTGTGAGAAACGTGAATATCTTTAGAAAATAGACTTAAACTTAAATGAATTGGGCCGTTCACTTGCAAGCCAAATTTAAAGTTTCAGATCATCAGATTCTGAACCAACTACACCCTCGGATCAGGCAATTTCCCTACACATGTCAGTGTACTCGTGGCCCTGATCGAGTGACGATGATCATTGAACTGAAACTAGTCCTCCACAGTTAATCCGCTGTTTCGATCGGACTAAAATCTTAACCTAGCCTAGATCCAATGTCAGGGAACTTTTTTCAGACCGTATGCAGGAAATAGGCCTCCAGATGAGCTCTATTGGACCGAAATAGACAATCTTTGGCTATAACCTAAGTATACCATGGCCCTGGGGCCATTGACATTAGTTCTGGGCCTATATAAGGGCCTTAACCCACCCTTCTCTCATTCCATACGAATTTCAAAATCTTGAGAAAGAGAAGAAAGAAAAGAGAAGGAAAAAGTGATGAGAAGAGAGAGAGAGAGAGAGAGAGAGAGAGAGAGAGAGAGAGAGAGAGAGAGAGAGAGAGAGAGAGTTGCTGAGATTCGATCACACCGCTCCATGACGCGCTGAATCACCCTACCTGTATCGCTATACCGGCTATTTCGACTTCATTTTTGGGTAAGGAATCCTAACCCTAATCTATTTTAGGTATCCAAAGATTGGTGAAATAACTAATATATTTCATGTTATAGGTTGCCGTTGTGTCGTAGACAAAGGCGTAGTGTTCGAACTGAATTCGATATGAGTTTACCGATAGAAGGTGCGGACTATAAACGTTTAGGTTATGGTTTTTAAGGCTTTTAATGTCAGTTAATGATTTATGAATGACTTGATTGCTATCACATATGCTTAGATGCGATGTTTTCCACGTATTACACATATATATGAACTATGTCAAATATAATGCATTCTATGTGTCTGATGAAATGTTTGAATGAATATGGAATTATGATTTGTGCTTGCTATGATTTTTTATTTAGAATGCATGATTGTTGTATGTGTGCCAACTCCTATGTGAAAGGATTCGCTATAATATATGTTTTAACTAATTTATTACATGTATGTGATATGTGTAGTCTAAGTGTTTGATAAAATGCCTGAATGAGAAAATGCATGTTAAAGTGTATTTAATTAGGGTGTTGAGATAAGATTCTCAATTACCCAATCTATAGTTACCGATCCCTTCACGTAGCCTATCTTACTACTACGTGATTTATGTATGAAATGCATATTTATGACGCCATGTTTACTATGTGTTGTATAAAATGGTCAAATGGTTGCAATGCTTTGATTGCTTGTTCAATACTGTTATGACTACCATATGTGAATGCTACTGTTTTAGAGTATGATTAGGGCTACGATGTAGTTCAGGCAATCGGTAACGACTTACGATTGAGTGACTGAATCAGTTTCACCACTACGGACATGTTTGATGAATCCGATCCGTACGGTGGTTATTGATAGTGGTTAGGCCACAAAGAGTGTGTTTGCGATCCATGTCGATTAATTAAACGTGCGCTCATACCAGTCGAGCTTGTCCAGTAACCCGACTGACCTAATGTATGTTCACCATGTATGGATGCTACTACTTGAATTTAAGGTACCACTTACCAATGCAAAGCCCATTTAACCTTGGTACGATGATCTGCTAAGAGTCATGAGCCGAGCATGGTGGTATGGGACACTGTGGTCAAGCTGTCGGCCTACGTTGGGGTGACAAGCCTTCTCGTAGTGTCCATTGAGCAAACCAAATTCATGAGCTGAATATAGTGGTATGAGATACTGTATTTGAGCTGTCGGCCTACGACCAAGTGACGAGCCTCTTGTAGTGACCTCGAGTATACACTAGGACTACGCTAAGGTGACGAGCCTTTTCATAGTGACCTTGAGTATAAACTAGGCCTGCGCTGAGGTGACAAACCTCTTCATAGTGACCTAAAACTGCCCATCGTATGGGACTAGCTAGGATTGACGACCCTAGATGGATCATGACCTTAACTTCTCAAACCTGCTGTATGAATAAGTTTAATTAAGAACCTGGCTAATCAAGCACATGCACCGCATTGCATGTGCCTTTGGCATTGGAGTTGAGCACAATAAGAGTGTTGTATGCGCGACTGTGAGATGATATCACAGAGGGAGTGCAGGCAAGGGCATACATCATTATTGCATTCCATCCTTGCATTAATAAGAGTGCTTTGGGTATGATTGTTGTACTGCTTTATCATTACTGCTTGATTGAATTGATAACATGTTTACCTTTGCCTTATAGCTCTACTAAGTTGATCACTCACTCCCACTCTAAGACGGTATTTTAAAATACTAACCAAATTTTGTTGTAGTTTCAGATGACGGCGAGACATATGAGATGGAGCCTACCTTCTATGATGATAAGGAGGAGTTCTCATACATATAACTCTCTAGCGGGTCTACGTAGACTTGGAGTTGAGCCACCGGGGCTACAGGGATATGGACTAGATGACATTACACCTTATCATTTTGTGAATTTTAGTATTATAAATGTAATTATTTAACCTTATGACGTTCATACTCTGGGGACTTACAATCACTTATATGCTTTATAAGTATTTATCATAGTCTTCCTCTTGCGTAATTTAACTATTTCTGGAGTATGATATGCTGATTTGGCATAATTCCACTCATGGTTAATGCACTAATATAGACAACATTTAATCATCATTATCTATGTTGCATAAGTGATGCATTGGAACTTAGGAGTTGGGCTCCTACTCGCCCAATTTTTACGGCGTTACATCCATGAATGTACCTTGTTGTTGGACTCTTTTGGCCCAATTGGGCTGGAACTTTCTAGATAAACCCATTGAACTCTTAGGCCATTTTTACCGTATTATTGTGTTAGGTTAATGTAACACCTAGGATTTTTGCCAACCTGGAGTTAGACATCCTTGGGCAATGGTTCAACCATAACACTTTCAGAGCTCAATCCTAAAGCCTCAAAATCGCTTTTCAAAACATTTCCTTTAAAATCTCACCTTTCACCACCTCATTCTTCAATTTTCTCCAAGTACTTTCATATTAGACACAAATCCTAAAGTTTAAATGGTGAAAAACTATACTTAAACTAAAACTTAATGTAAATGGTAAATATATGAATAAAATGGGATTTTAACTATTTAATTTTTAGAATTTCATGATATATATAGGACATTTGGATATATTAGCTTCTTCTACCCCAAAATCATATATTGTACATAGCGTAACTCATTCCGTTTTGTAAATGAAACCTGATAATGCCTCGACGGACTCGTGGCCCAAACGACTCAATTCGGGGGGACCCGAGGTGAGTCCCGCATGTTTCCAGCACCACCCTCCCCCTCCCCCCCAAATGATGATAAACTACTAAAAAAATAATTAAAATAATATACTAAATAGAGGTGTCAAAAACGGGCTATAGAATGGCCCTAGAACCGTATTCTGTCATAATTAGGGTAGAATTTGGTTAAGTACTAAACTGAATACTTAGTAGAATTAGCTTGAACCACTTTAAATATGAACTACAAGACCAAAAATGAGTAGGACCTCTAATGCTACGTTACCTAGAAACCTAGGATCAATCTCTAAACCCAGTTGCTCTCTAGAGCATTCAGAAACTCCATATCGGACATGGACTACACGTCGAAAGTCCGACAGCGATGAACTTACATAAATATAACCATCTTGTTAGATTTGATAACCACATCAGAAATCAAGTCCAGATGGTATCCTGTGACGATTTGCTTGAGTCCGGAGCGAAGTATGTGAGAAACGTGAGTGTTTTTAGAAATTAAATACAAATTTAAGTAATCTGAGTCATGTCGCTTGTGAGCTGATTATAAGCATTCAGACCGTAAGAATCTGACCCAAATACACCCTCGGATCAGGAGAAATGTCCCACACATGACAATATACTTGCGGCCCCGACCGAGTGTCGGTGACCGTTGAACTGAAACTGGTCCGCCGCGTCTGATTTGTAAATTTGATTGGACCAAAAACTTGGCTTGACCTAGATCCATGGTTGGGGAGCTTAAGTCCGACCGCATTCAGCAAAAGGGCCTCAAGAAATGCTCCGTTGAGTCGAAACAGATGAGTTTTGGCTATAATCTAAGTATACCTTGGCCCTAGGGCCATTTTCATCAGTCTTGGGCCTATATAAAGGCCTAAACCCACCTCATTTCTATTCCATACGATTTTGCAACCTTAGGAGAGAGAAGAGAGCAAAAAGAGAAGGAAAGAAAGAAAGTTAGAGATAGTGGGAGAGAGTTCCTGGGATTCGATCTCATCGCTCCACGGGCCAAATCATCGCTTCCGTATGACTATTTCAGCAATTCTAACTTCGTTCTTAGGTAAGAAATCCTTACTCTAATTGGTTTTAGGGATTTGAATAGAGTGTAGGGTGAACTACCTAACCTATTTCATGCTGTAGGTTCCCATCGTGCTGTAGATAAAGACTTATGGTTTAAACTGAATTCATTACGAGTCTATCGGTGAAATGTGCAGACTATAAACATTTAAGTTATAATTTTCAAGGCTTTCAATGTCAAGAATGATTTATGTCTGACTTGATTGCTAGCACACATGCTAGATACGATGTCTTCCGTATGTTACATAAATATATATACTCTGTTGATTTTTAAATGCATTCCATGTGTTTGTTGAATTGCCTGAATGAATATGAAATTATGGTTTGCACTTGTTATGATTGATGCTTAGAAATACATGATTAGTGTATGTGTGGTAACTCCTATGTGGAAGGAATTGTTGTAATATGTGTTTAACTAAGCTATTCATGTATGTGAATATGTATAACCTAAGTGTTTGATAAAATGCCTGAATGAGAAATGCATGTTGTAGTGTATTTAATGAGGATGTTGAGATACGATCCTCAATCCCCTCATACATAGTTACAGTTTCCTCTATGTAACCTATCTTACTATTATGTGATTTATGGGCGAATAACCTATGTATGATAACATGTTTAATACATGTTTGTTGAAATATTTATATGTGTTTAGAATCTGAATTTTTGATTGCCATGATTAACTGTCGTAGGTACATGGTTGTTATGTATGCGACAACTCAGCAAACGGATTTGCCCTAATACGTAATATGACCAACATACGTGATGTATGTTGAAAAGTGTAGTCTAAGTGTTTGTAAAAATATCTGAATGAGTTAGTAGTTAGTAAAGTGTGATTTAGAAGGGAGTTGAGATATGAATTCCAACTACCTTAGCTGTGTGTATGATTTCCTCCATGTACTGTATAGCCTGCTTATTCATGTTTAACTATGTGTATGATTTCCTCCATGTACTATATATTCATGTTTAAGTTATATTCCATAACATGCTCACATGATTGTAGGATTTGACTTGAGTATTCATTACTACTTTCTTATCTTATATGCTTAGTTGTTGTGATTGCACGCGGTTGGGATTATATCGTAGTCTAGGCAATCGGTAATAGGCCTTATTTTGGTGGCTGAAGTTGTTTTGCCACGTTGGATGTGTTCGATGAATTCGAGCCGTACTTGGGATGTCGGCAGTGGTTAGGCCACACGGAGTGCTTATGCACTTCATGTCAATCAACTCAACATGCGCTCGTCCTAGTCGAGCTCGTCAATTAACCCGATTGACTCGATTTATGTTCACCATGTTTGGATGTTACTGCTTGAATCTAAGGTACCAAACTCACCAATGAAACCCTATTAACCTTGGTACCTCGATCCGCTAAGACTCATGAGCCGGGCATGGTGGTATGGGACACTATGGTCGAGCTGTTGGCCTATGCTGGGGTGACGAGCCTCCCCGTAGTGATCAGTGAGTAACCCAAACTCGTGAGTCAAATATGGTGGTATGGGACACTGTATTCATGCTGTCGGCCTTCTCTGATTGGTGACGAACCCTTTGTAGTGACCTCGAGAATACCTTAAAATTGCATGGGGGCGACGAGCCTTTTTGTAGCAACTAGGGTATAACTAGGCCTATTTTGATTGGTGACGAGCCCTTTACAGTGACCTAGAACCATAACATCGTATGAGATTTACTAGGATTGATGACCCTAGAATGGATCATTGTTTGGGAATTGATATAAGGGAGGTACCTTAGCTTTCCAATCATGTTGTATGAAAAGGACTAATAAGAGCTTGGTAATCACATTCATTCACCGCATTGCATATGCTTTGGCGAGGAAGAACACTTTCGGGTGGTTGTCATGCACGCCGTAAGATGAAGATGCTGAGAGAGTGCAGGCGAGGGCATGCATCATTATTGCATATCATTCTTTCATTAACAAGAGTACTTAGGACCTGATTGTTGTATTACGTTATCATTACTGCTTGACTGAATTGATAAGATGTTAACCTTTGCTTTATTGATCCACTGAGTTGATCACTGACTCCCACGTTATGGGACAGTGTTTGAAACACCAACCAGTCCCTATTTTAGTTTTAGATGATGGCGATGCTTGCGAAGTGGAGCCAGACTTTTATGATGATAAGGAGGGTTTCTCCTATATGCAGCTATCAGGCAGGTCTATGTAGACCATGTTCTGATTGACGGGGTCATAGGGATGTTGATTAGATGCCATTACACTTGTTATCTTGTATTGTTGGGAACACGCATGTATATTCATTTGTTCATTTTGGAGTATACATGTATATAGTTAACATGGAAACATGTTCACACTCTGGAGACTTCAACAGTTTATATATTTTATATATTTATCATAGTCTTTCGCTTGTGAAATTTAACTGTCTCTAGAGTATGATATGCTGTTTTGGTCTAATCCTACTCATGTTTACTGCACTAATATGAATAACATTCAATCATCATTATCTATATTGCATAAGTGATGCGTTGGAACTCGGGAGCTGAGCTTTTGCTCGACTCCCGATTTTCAGGGTGTTACAGTTAATGGGCCAAGTTATACCAATAGTTGGGCCCTTAGTTGCCCACCAAATCAACTTTATACTTATGACGGGTTGTAGGCGCAACTTACTTGACTAAGAATATGACATTTGCCCATGTGGTTTGAGCAATGGGCTGCCCACTAGGCTCACCACAATATATGGAATTTGTGGCCTTTTTGTTAGGCCTTAACCTTTTCCTATGGGTCAATAGTAGTATATATATGGGTTGGGCTATGTGTGTTTTCTTGGACCCATGTTTTGAGTAGGCCTTAGGCCATTTATTTGAGGCCCAATATGAATGTATGTGGAGCCCACCTTAATGTATGTATGGTTCATGCTGTGTAGGCCTTGGGTCACCCAATCATGAGGATACCCATTGTCTTAGGCTACTGCTGGACTTGCAGTCCAGTAGCAGGCCCACTTGATCTTTTTATGATGTATACACACTCTCCATCTGGTGGGGCCCCCTGTGAGTATTGTTGGCCTCCATGAGATTATTTCAACATAGTTTTACTAATTTCTGAACTTTAGCAGGTCCAGGAAGTCAGTGGGCTGAAAGTTCAAAAAGGGGCCTTAAATGTACATTGTTATGGTTGAAACTTTATTGGATGTGGGGCCCACTGTATTGAGAAACTTTTGTATATTTTGTTTGCTTATATTTTTAAAAATTTTGGGCATAATTAGTACATTTCTTTTGGGTCACCTTTAGTGATTATATGAGGACCCCATCTTAGATCAGATTTTGGAACATCTAGAACATCCTAGCTTGGCCCAGCCATATGTTGGGCTGACTTCTACCATTTTGATGGACTTGTGGGCTGAGATAAGGGTGGTATTGGGCCCTTGGATGCCCACTTAAATTGCTAGTATTGGGCTGATGTAGTGGGGCCCATTTCACCCAAACTTAGACTTGTTTTTAGGCCATATATTTGTGCACATGGGCTGCCCACCAAGTCTAACTTAATGCATAGTTTTTATGGCCATTGAGAATTGAACCTTGGGCCTTAATTCCCCTCTTTGGGCCCATGTTGTTGAAGTTAGCATTAGACCCACCTTCTTTTGGCCCATTATGAGGGATATATGTATGTGGCCACCTATTTTTATCTTGAATGTGGGCTTTGGGCCTTATATCCATATAGTTTATTGTTGAAATGCCTTTTGGGGAATGGTGGTCAAATGTCTCCATTATTGGCCCTTCTAGGCCCGGTTATATCTAAGAGTGGTTAGATGCCCACCTTAGACTCTTGCTAGGCCCATTTTTGTATTATTTAGGCTCGTAGCTTGTATACTTAGTCTCGTGGGCTACCCTAGGTAAATGGGCTCCCACTAGAGGTTGGTTCCTTATGAAAATTATCTAAGTACCTAGACTTGGTCCCTTCTTAGATAAGAGGAGTGCACTACATTATATATCACTACATAGCGCATCTAGATTCATCTTCATGGCCCATATACATCATTATATGCTTGGTTGATACTGTGTGTGTGGTCATGGTTGTGCCATTAGGCATTACATGTTACCTTCTCGAGGGACATAGTATCCCCTCTTAAGCACATTAGATGCTTGGAATTGTTGCATGGTTGATTGTGTGATTCATGCATCTAACATTTCATAGCATGTGGATATTCACCATTGCTTCATCAGAGCCATAGTCTCCACATATATATCGTGGATGGCTGTGTTTGGACACTGGAAATGTTACAAGAGCATTGGGGTGCATGGGATGCCCCAAGACAAAATTCCCTAAACTTTCACGGTACCAAGGAGACGCTTCAGCATCGAGACTAAGTGGAAAATATGAGCGCACGAAGGCCTTATACCATTAGGCCGTAACTCCCACTACAACATGGTCGGTTGGGATGGGATGTGGCCTTACCCACTTGAGAAAGAGGGCAATAGCTAGGCTAAGTTTGACCAGCTCATGAATGGGTCTACTACCGTCGAGCCTTGTTGGTAATTGATTATCCACATACGGGTAATGAGGTCTCTTACACTCACTAGGCTGTGCGCCTAGTAGAGCAGCAGTCAGCATGTAGTGTATTAGATGTCACGTCCCAAACTCGGGAACCGAGCTCACAAAATTCTCAATCACCGAATTCGGCGCCGATAGCCTCCGTAGAACCCCATTCTCGGTTCCTATCTCCCATTCGCCAGGTTTCGATCCTGGGATGCTACGAGGAGGATTTTCAACGTCAGTTTTTTTTTTTTGTAATAAGCATAACTAAAGGCATAACCCACAAACAACAACTAAGAACTCCATTATATTTTCACTATGATCAAAAACTTTACAAGTACAATGAGCATAAAGGGAAATACAATGGTAAAGAACAAAAACTTCAAAATAATCTGCAACGTGCTCCTGTCTTAGCGCTGCTGCGAACCAACTCACCTGCACGCAACAGTCGTGCATAAGCTTATATAAAGCTTAGAGGGTGGTAAAAGTGTGTGCGCAAGGTAGTAATATGAACATGCAATGTCAGAGTAATACGAAATATGCAGATGGATCCATAATATCATGAGCCGTACCAAGGCTATGCGATGCAAGACATGAATGGTATCGGCCATCCCAAGGCCATGCGATGTGCAATGCAACTCAAGCATACAGATCCTCATCTATGTCCACACATCAATACAGCTCAAATATGGGATATCACCGGGGTCTAGTACACTCTAAACCAGATTGTCGCCACATCGCGCGCAATAAGGTAAGTGGAAGAGACCTCACTATCCGTCTGCCAATATCGGGTGCGAATCGTCGATAGCGGACCCATTCCTCGAGCTGGTCAAACTCAGCCTAGCATTGCCCCCTACTCTCGGGCGAGTAAGGCCGCACCCCCTTCCAACCGACCACGACACAATGGAGAGCACAACCAATTGGTAATCGGCACCCATCGCTCATCTACCCACTCAGTCTAGATGTTGGAGCAACTTCTTGGTACCATAAGGGTTTAGGGACTTTCACCCAAGGATATCTATAGCACCCCATGTAGAACAAGATTTTCGGTATCCAATCCTACCAACCACGATGCGTCTGTGGAGGCTACGGCCCTGATGTCGCTAGGACGTACAATAACCATGTCACACAAATGCGAAAAGTATGATTCAAGCTATCCAGTCATGCAACAAATCCTGCGCATATCGTGCGCTCATGTAGGGCAACACCACCTAATCGGGAGCCCATAAACAATCTGCCCGAAGGCATATGCTATGATCAGACAATTCTCCCGTCAAGAATACATATGATGCGTATGATCATAAGTCATGGAACTGTACTAAACATGTTATAATGATATGAACTATTTTACAATGCAGATGGACGTGGACGGCCCATACACAATAAGTACGGTCCTAACAATGGGCCCTAAGGAGAGTCGTAATGTGGACATCCAACCAGCATTACACTCGCAATGTGGACGTCAAACTAACATTGCTCCCAAGGCACGATCGTCGTGAACATCGTTACATACTCTGTGTTGGGGTCACGCATTGCCATGGACCTTAGTACATCCCATTGGGCCTTAATTATATCAATTAGGTCACATTCAATGGGCCTTATATGCATCAAGTGGGCCTTACGTTTATCAAATGGGCCGCATTACTGGGCTTCACCAATGGGCCGTAGGTACATTGCAATGGATCACAATCCAGGGGGGTCTCAGAGTATGTCAATATGGGCCTAATCACATGGGTCCGATGCATATCAGATGGGCCTAAACCCATAGGCCTTAAATTACATCAAAAGGGGCCTGATCCCATGGGCTTTAAATTACATCAAATGGGCCTAATCCCATGGGCTTGGGACACATCAAATGGGTCCAATCCCCTGGGCTTTGGGATATATCAAATGGGCCTAGTCCCATGGACGTGAAACATATCAAGTGAGCCTAAACCTATAGGCCTTAAATATCAAGTGGGCCTAAGCCCATAGGCTTTACATATCCAGTGGGCCCAAGTTCATAGGCCTTATATGAATCAAATGGGCCTAACCCATAAGCATTTCATAACTCAAATGGGCCTAACCCATAGGCCTTTTGTAATTCAAATGGGCCTAGCCCATAGGCCTGTTACAAATCAAATAGGCCTAACCCATATATGAGTGGCCCACCCAACCAACAGCTCATGTTTTAAAAATGATCTCACCAAGGGCCCCACCGTCCGCTGGACGGTGGGAGTACGAATACATGAAGGTGGGTGCCACCGTTCGACTGGACGGTGGACTTATAAATCATAAATCATTGTGGGTCCCATGTGGGGCCCACTGTAATATTTATTTAGCATCCATCCCAATGATAAGGTCAAACAGACCTGGTTGAAGGAAAAGGACAAATTTCAGCTTGGTTCAAAACTTCTGTGGGCCCCAAAAAAGATTTCAATGGCAGATATTCAATTCCACTGTTTCCTGTGGTGTGGGCCACCCAAGTTCTGGATCGAGCCGAAATTTGGAGGGGGCCCACCTGAGGAGGGGGCCCACCTCATGAACAGCGTGGATCAAATATGTACATCATGGTGGGGCCCACGGCTGAAGCCGTGGGTCCCCTGCTGGACACCCGCCCACACGCAGCTGCTGCTGCTGCAGCACCTGTCAGAAGCAAAGAGGCAAGGCCTCTTGTAATTTTGGGAAAAACCCGATTTTTTAGGGTATTTCACACGTGGGGCCCGCTTACAAAAAATTCGCCCCGGCCATTGCGTTCAGTGACTCGTAACAGGTGAAAAGAGTCCGAAGTTCAAATTTTTATGTGCTTAGGAAGTGAAATAAAATAAGAAAATGATATTTGAATGGTGAGGATGCAATTTTTTGACGCTATGGCCCACCAGATGATTGGATCGGCTCCAAATCTTGGCCCAACGCATGAAATTAGGTGGAGGATGGGATGGACGGCGTGGATTGATTACATACATCACGGTGGGGCCTAAGCAAGTGGACCACCCAAAGACTTCCTCCTTTTCTTCATTCCTTCCCTTTTTTTTTTTTCAAAGGAACGTCCAGCGTCCCAAACGCTGGACGGTCTGGTTCTTTTAGAAAAGTACATTGTGGTAGGCCCTGATGAAGTGGGCCACCACTAATGGGTGACGTGGGTACAACATATGAGGTGGGCCCCACTTGAATAAAAACTTGAACAAAATAAATCTCAAGGTGGGGTCCATTCAAGTGGGCCACACAACCCTATCACATAAAATAAAATAAAATAAAAGAGAGAGAGACATGGAGAGTGGGACACGCTTTGTGATGGAGGGCTCTGCCACTATGAGCCCTCCCTTAAATGAAATCATACATCAATGGATCCCTCTATGCATGGAATCACCGAAATTGACAATCAACGGTGGAGATCCGTTCCCCACCGATATGATCAGTCTAGATGACCTTTAAATACAATGAAACAAACATCATGATGGGGTCTATGGAGAATGGCCCCACCATGGATGATCATGATGATCAAAGTGGTCCATCGGCCATAACTTAGGGTCCCAAGTGAGATCCAAACCATTGATCGGTTGGCCTCACTTGGCCCATCACAAAAATAGGAAAAACTAGTATGATCTAGCACCCACCGTCAGATCTTCTTGCTCCTAGGGGTTCCTTGGCACCTTAGCTTGGATTTCAATGGATGAGATGAGGAATGGAGGGTTGAGATGGGAGATGATGGGGTAGGAAAGTAGGCCACATTTGGAGCTTAGGAAGCTTGGAGAATTCCATACGTGGGATTTTCTTTTACTTGGAGTTTTTACAAATGAGAAAGAGAGGAGTTGTAAAGGGAGAGAGAGAGTGATGGATAGATGTGGTGAGTGATGGATGTGTAAGAGCTTTTTGACTTTTGAGGCCTTTTGTGTAAGAAAAGGCATAGGCATGGAAGATTTTGTAGCATTTGTGTAAGAAAGGTATGGGTTAGGAAGACTTTTGTGGTTGCTTGGGAAAAGGGGTGAAAGTGATGTGTACTTGACATATGATGGATTGATCGATTGATTGATTGATGAGATTGATGTGATTGATGTGACACATCGTAGAGATTCTCTTGGGTTTTGCAACGCGCGGCGTTTTCCTCGCACCGAACGTTGGCCTACCACTCTCGACCAGGGTATTGCTTCGGCGAGCGAGTCATGGCATCGGAACCGCAACGACGGTGCGGTCGCTATGGTATTGGTCTTGGGTTGAGTCGACTTGGGTTGTCGGCATATGAATCAGGGTCGTACGTCGATATCGGTTAAGGGTCGAAGGCTGCCGGAATTCGACTGGTAAGACCGCGGAAGTTTACAGAACAGTACGGACTAAGATACGGGCCTTACATTAGACCTCGGTGATTTTTCTAGAGAGGAACTATACTAATATGTGTAATTACGATGAGCACTGGCATGATTGCATTGCACCTTACATATAACATTGGCTATGTAAGCCTCTTGTGCATCACCTTGGTATGGCACCCAGTACTCATGTGTTGCATCACATAGTCTTGTGATGACTTATGACATTCATGCTTGGTATAACATCACCTTGGTATGGCACCAGTACTCATATGTTTCTTTGGTTGACCTTGGTACGGCTTCTTGCATTCATGATTGTCATAGCTTAGCCTTGGTATGGCTAGTGGCATTGATAGTATTCATGGATCGTGTCGAGTTTCTACATTCTCTGATATTTCTTTCCGACACTAGTATTATACACACTTACACTGCCCTTTAAGCTTTCTATAATCTTATGCATGATTGATGCGTGCAGGTGATTCTAGGTAGCCGCAGTAGTTAAGGAGCGAGGAGCGTGTTGAGGACCCTATGGAGATTTCCTTATCATATTTATGTATTTCCCCTTTGAGCCTTGTATCATGTATAAAGTTTAAATTTTTAGTGGATTTGTAATGTTGTTTCTTTAGTTATCATTTGTGGTTACTATATTATAATCTTGGGAATGCTCGATTGAATTAGATTTATGATATAGAAATCCTCCTTATAGGATCTCAGGATCGGAACCTGTCTTAGGAGCTGAGAATGGGGTATTATGGAGGCTGTTGCGGCCAAAACCAGATATCGGGTTCCTTGTGAGTCTGGTCACCGAGTCTGGGGCATGACTGGAGTTGGTATCAGAGCATAACAAGTAACATACGGAATAACTTAGGACGACACCACACATCTACTGCGAGCTTAGGGCAAGTCATGTTAGAGTACGTTTTCCTTGTTCTGATTGATCCTTCAAGGATTCTAATCCCAAGGTATCCATCACATTTGTTCTTTCAGTAGATCATGCCGCCTAGTCAAGGTGCCCGTGGTTATGACGGCCATGGCTATGGTGCCTATAGATTGGTTCTTATTCCGCTCCAGCAATCTGAGTGACTTTTACTCCACCATCTGAGATTCCTGCTCCCCCACTTGAGCTTGCCATACCTATTCTCAAGGCTCCTGTCGCACCTGTGCCTCCATTAGAGGCCAGTGCTGCCCCTTCTTATTTGACGATTCCTGCAGGGGCTGAGCATTTCCAGAAGATGATGCAGGTCTCACTTCTGTTCTTTAGACCCGTCATCTCATTCCTGAGATGCCCGGACAGGCGGAGAAGGAGCGCGCAAGTCCCCTTTTGCAAGACTTGACTCTACAGCGATCCTTCTTGACAGTATTTTTACTTTAGGGAGGAGGCCGAAAGAGGAAGGCACATTTTGGTAGCTACTATCGGCATCAATATCGTTAACGTATAGGACGTCTAGGGTTTCGACCACCAGCAGCATAACCAGTGTCACCTTCTTCCTAGTCAGCTTCATCTTCTTCTAAACCATTCTCCGGAGTTTGTTTTGGTTGTGGGCAGATGGGACATCGTATGCGCAACTGTCCCCATCAGTAGGATAGACCCCCACAACAACCACAGAAGCAACAAAAACTGTAGATGCAGAGGGGACAGACACCTCCCCAGCCAGCTCAGGCCAGATTTTGTGTAGCTCAGTAGGGCCCTTAGTCATTAGGGGAGTTGTTGAGGGTATTCCCTGTCTTCGTATGTAAACTTCATGTTTTGTTTCATTCTGGTGCATCACACCCTTTTATATCCAAAAACTTTTATTATTCGATCAGTTGTTATTAGAGTCTACCGTGAGGGATTGTCAGTATCGACATCCTTGGGAAAGACCGCTATGTTAGGCCGATGTTGTTTATCATATTCTGTCTTAGTTGGTGAGATGTTCCTGCCCGCTGACTTGTTTGTATTGCCGATGTCGAGCTTGTTGGCTTATTTTGTTGATAAGGTAGTATTTCTGGTCAGGGATGAAGCGCCAGATTGCTAGTTTTATGGCTGATTGTAACACTTACCAGCATGTCAAGGCTGACCACTAGAGACCCCCTGGTCCCTTGCAGCATTGAGCGTTCCTATTTGGAAGTGGGAGCATGTTTCGATAGATTTCATCATGGGTCTGCCGAGGACGAACACGATCATGATGCCATCTGGGTTATCGTTGATTGACTAATGAAGTTAGCACACTTCATTCCAATGTGTGCGACCTGGATATTGGATCGACTTGCGAAGGTATTCATTGAGGAGATAGTGAGACTGTACGACATTCCAGTTTCGATCATTTCTGACCAAGACCCTAGATTTACATCTTAGTTCTGAAGGAGTTTCCAGCAAGCGATGAGGTCTACCTTGCATCTCAGCACCGCTTATCATCCGTAGATAGATGGGCAGACCAAAAGGGTCAACCATATCCTTGAGGATATGCTCAGAGCCTATGTGATTGACTTTGTGGGCAGTTGGGATGAGCATTTGTGCCTTGCCGAGTTTGCGTATAATAACGGTTATCAAGCGATGGATCCTTTTAAGGAACTATATGGTAGATTGTGCAGATCTCTTAGATGTTGGACCGAGGTTGGAGAGCGTCGTCTCCTAAGTCCCGGGCTTGTGCAGAAGATGTTAGAGATTATGGATATTATCAAGTAGAGAATGCGCAAAGCTCAGAGTCGAAAGAAGAGTTTTGCTGATCGTCGGCGTCGATCCCTCAAGTTTGCAGTTGGGGACATCGTATATCTCAAGGTCTTGCCTATGAAGGGCATGGTTCGATTTGGATTAAAGGTCAAGCTTGCCCCAAGATTCATTAGACCCTTTGAGATTATCGAGCGCATGGGCACTATGGCCTACAGGCTTGCCTTACCTTCAGAATTGTTCACGATCCACGATGTGCTCCATGTATCTATGTTGAGGAAGTGTGGGTCAGACATCATTCCTGTGATTGATTGACAGCCCCTTGAGGTTTCATCAGGATGGTTCCTATATCGAGTCGCCAATTCGTATTCTTGATCGGAAGGAGCAGGTGCTCAGGATAAAGGTCATTCCTCTAGTGAAGGTGCAGTGGAGTCATCATTCGGAGGCTGAGGCATCTTGGGAACACGAGGCTGAGATTAGAGAGCGGTATCCCCATTTGTTTGATGTTTGATTGACTATATAATTATATGCAATGTCTTCTCTTTTGAGGATTGTTGTATATGATGATGGTGTTTTTGTATTTTTATTTTGTCCTGAATTTGGTAAATTTTGAGGACAAAATTTCTTTATTGGTGGGGAGAGCTGTTAGACCCTAACCCAAGTATGCACATCGTTTCTTTAGGTCACGCAGTCCTATCGGTCGAATCTCGGTGACCTGTAACCTTCAGGTAGTGTTTAAGGTCATCCTTGAGTCCGGTCACGTTAACCTGACTCAAATCGACTCGAAACCTATGTCATCTTATGCGCATCGTCGCAGTGATTCCGATGCTGCATCCCATGCTTCCATCCGAGTTGTAGATCATAAGATGTAGGCGTGCATCATTTTGAGCCTTTGATCATGTTGGCAGGACCCACCTAGTAGGGTGTACACATTTTCCCATGGGGCCCATCCTAATGCACCTTCTCCCATAAAGGCTACCCTAGCTAGCTACCTAGCTTACCTAGAGCCTAGCAACTCATGATGAGTTTTCTTCCCCAAAACCCAACATTGCTTCTCTAAACAAGAAAATCCATCATTATTTTCTTTCCAAAACCTTACAATGCAAGCATAACTCCCCTACAACAACTTCTCTCTCTCCCTTCTCTTTCATTTTCCCTCCTTTCTTTCCTTACTAGCCTTGGACGTCCAACCCATCTTCCCTCCATTCCAGCCCCTTTTATTCCTTATTTTCCCTCCATCTCACCATTACAATCCCATCTTGGCCATAGATTCATGACCCTTGAAGCTTGAGTTACATGGTGATGGTAAAGCTTGAAGATCGAAGAGGTGGGTGCTCTCTTAGAATAGAAATTCTGATTTCCTTGCTTAGATCTTCTTCTTTCTTTCATGAGGGAGGTGTAGGAACCACCAATCAATGGTGGAGATCCTACATAATCCCATGGGTGTGGCCAATAGACGACCATGTGCATGCATGAACCATGCATGGGGCCATTCTCTATGGGCCCCATCATGGTAGTTTTCTTAATATCATGGCATGATTGGGTCATCTAAACCCTAGATCTGTCACGCCCCAAACTCGAAAACCGGGCTCACAGAATTCCCGATCGCCGAATCTGGCGCCGACAGCCTCCGTAGAACCCCATTCTCAGCTCCTAGCTCCCATTCGCCAGGTTCCGATCCTGGGATGCTACGAGGAGGATTTTCAATGTCAGTTTGATTCGTAATAAGCATAACCAAAGGCATAACCCACAAACAACAACCAAGAACTCCATTACATTTCCACTATGATCAAAAACTTTACAAGTACAATGAGCATAAAGGGAAATACAATGGTAAAGAACCAAAAACTCCAAACGCTCTGCAATGTGCTCCTGCCTCAACGCTGCTGCGATCCAACGTCACCTGCACGCAATGGTCCTGCATAAGCTTACAAAAAGCTTAGAGGGTGGTGAAAGTGTGTGTGCAAGGTAGTAATATGAACATGCAATGTCAGAGTAAAGCGGAATATGTAGATGGATCTATAATATCATGAGCCGTAACAAGGCTATGCGATGCAAGACATGAATGGTATCGGCCATCCCAAGGCCATGCGATGTGCAATGCAACTCAAGCATACAGGTGCTCATCTATGTCCACACATCAATACGGCTCAATATATGGAATATCACCGGGGTCTAGTACACTCTAACCAGATTGCCGCCACATCGCGCGCAATAAGGTAAGTGGAAGAGACCTCACTATCCGTCTGCCAATATCGGGCGCGACTCGTCGATAGCGGACCCATTCCTCGAGCTGGTCAAACTCAGCCTAGCATTGTCACCTACACTCGGACGGGTAAGGCCGCACCCCCTTCCAACCGACCACGACACAGTGGAGAGCGTAACCGTCTGGTAATCGGCACTCAACGCTCATCTACCCACTCGGTCTAGACGTTGGAGCAACCTCTTGGTACCATAAGGGTTTAAGAACTTTCACCCAGGGATATCTATAGTACCCCATGTAGAACAAGATTTCCGATATCCAATCCTGCCAACCACGATCCGTCTGTGGAGGCTACGGCCCCGATGTCGCTAGGGCGTACAATAACCATGCCACACAAATGCGGAATGCATGAATCACGCTATCCAGTCATGCAACCAATCCTGTGCATATCGTGCGCTCATGTAGGGCAACACCGCCTAACCGGGAGCCCATAAACAACCTGCCCAAAGGCAAATGCTATGATCAGACAACTCTCACGTCAAGCATACATATGATGCGTATGATCATGAGTCATGAACTGTACTATACATGTTATAACAAAATGAACTATCTTACAATGCAGATGGACCTGGACGACCTATATATGATAAGTACGGCCCAGTAATGGGCCCTAAGGAGAGTCATAATGTGGACATCCAACCAGCATTACACTCGCAATGTGGACTTCAAACCAACATTGCTTCTCAGGCACGATCTTTGTAAACGTCGTACTTAGTTTGTAATGGATTTACACATTGCAATGGATCGTAGGTTGTCCCCATTGGACCTTACATATATATCAAATGGCCATATCCTATGGGCCTTTTATTCATCAGATGGGCCACATAAATGGGCCACACCAATGGGTCTTATGTGCATTGCAATGGGTCAAAACCCGTGGGCCTTAGATTGCATCAATTAGACCTAGTCACATGAGTCTAATATATGACCAATGGGCCACACCAATTGGGTCCCACATGTGGACCAAGTGGGCCTCAACCTATAGATCTAATATGAGTCAAATGGGCCTAAACCCCTAGGCCTTGTAGTATATTAAATGGGCCAAAACCCGTAGGCCTTGCATATATCAAATTGCCTACATCCATGGGCTTTAAATTTCAACAAAAAGGGTCCAATTACCTGGGCCTTGAAGTACATCAAATGGGCCTAGTCCCATGGACTTGCAACACATCATATGGGCCTAAGTTCTTAGGCCTAGAATGAATCCAATGGGCCTAGCCCATAAGCATTTCACAAACCAGATGGGCCTAGCCCATAGGCCTTTTGAAATTCGAATGGGCCTAGCCCATAGGCCTTCTATGAGTCAAATGGGCCTAAATCCCTAGGCCTTACATATATCAAATGGGCCCAATTTTATGGGCCTTGGAATACATCAGATGGGCCTGGTCCCATGGACTTGAAACGTATCAAGTAGGCCTATGCCCATAGCCTTTACATAAATCAAATGGGCCTAACCCATAAGCCTTCTGCTCACATGCAACATGGTGGGTCCCACTGTCGCTGGACAGTGGGGATGGCACGTGCATCAAGGAGAACTCCACCGTCCGCTGGACGGTGGAGACGCTATGGTGCGAAGGTGGGCACCACCGTCCACTGGACGGTGGACATACAATACACACATCATTGTGGGTCCCATGTGGGGCCCACTGTAATATTTATTTGGCATCCAGCCCATTAGTAAGGTCAAACAGACCTGGTTGAAGGAGAAATAAAAGTTTCAGCTTGGTTCAAAACTTCGGTGGGCCCCAAAAAAAATTTCAATGGTAGATGTTCAATCTCTCTATTTCATGTGGTGTGGGCCACCGGAGCTTTGGATCTGACTGAAAATTGGAGGGGGCCCACCTGAGGAGGGGACCCACCTCTTGAATAGGTTAGATGACAAACGAACATTACGGTGGGGCCCACGGTTGGAGCCGTGGGTCCCACTCTGGACGTCCGCCCGCTGCCGTGGACGGCTGCACGCAGCAGCGTGCAGCGCTGGCCGTCCGCTGACGCTAATGCAGAGGCTTTGCCTCTTATGAAATTTTGGGAAAATGTGTTTTCCCGGGGTTTTTGCTGTGTGGGGTCCACATCATGAAAATCCACACCGCCCATTAGTTGCCCTGGCCCAAGACGAGCCCAAAGAGTCCAGAGTTCGAATTTTTTTGATGCTTGTAGGTGAAATAAAATAAGAAACTAGTGTTTGGATGATGATGGCACAATATTAGGCGTTATGGCCCACCAGGTGATTGGATCAGCTCCAAACTTCTACCCAATGACTAAAATACCATGGGTAAGAGGATGGACGGCTTGGATCGCACATAAACATCAGGGTGGGGCCTATGCAAGGGGCCACTCAAGTCCCTTTCCTTTTTCCTTTCTTCCTTTTTCCCTTTCTGTTGAAACGTCCAGCGTCCCCAGACGCTGGACGGTCTCTTCTTCTTTTTTTTTTTTTTTGAGTGTGGGCCCTGATGGAGTGGGCCACCACTGATGGGTGCCATGGGCTCAATGTCCAAGGTGGGCCCCACTTGAATAAAATTACATCAAGGTGGGATCCATTCAAGTGGGCCACACAATCCTAAGAAAATAAAATAAAATAAGATAAAATACAAGAAATAAAAGAGAGAGAGAGAGAGAGACATGGAGAGTGGGACACGGCTTATGATGGAGGGACCCTGTCATTATGGGCCCTCCCTTGCAATGAATCATACAAAATAATGGATCCCTTTGATCATGAGACCATCAAAAATGTAAATCAACGGTGGAGATCCATTCCCCACCGATATGGACGGTCTAGATGACCTATCTAAATGAAATAAACATCATGATGGGGTTCATGGAGAATGGCCCCATCATGGAATGATCATGATGATCCAAGTGGTCCATCGGCCACATTTTAGGGTCCCAAGTGAGATCCACACCATTGATCGGTGGGCCTCACTTGGTTCACCATAAAAATAAATAAATCTACCCTATAGAGGCACCCACCGTCCGATCTTCTCGCTCCTAGGGGTTCCTTGGCACCTTAGCTTCAACTTCAATGGTTAAGATGAAGAATGGAGGGTTGAGATGAGAGATTTTGGGGTAGGAAGGTGGGCCACTTGGAGCTTAGAAGGGTTTGAGAAATTTCATACGTGGGACTCTTGGAATTCTCTTGTTGCTTAGAAATTTTGAAATGAGAAAGAGAGAAAGAGAGAGAGTGATGTAAAGGGAGAGAGAGAGAGTGATGGATGGATGGGTGAGTGATGTTTGTGTAAGAAATCTTGGACTTTTGTGTAAGAGAGGTATGGGATGTGAAGACTTTTGTGGTCTTTTGTGTAAGAAAGGTATAGGTTAGGAAGACTTTTGTGGTTGCTTGGGAAAAGGGATGAAAGTAATGTGTACTTGACATGTGATGGCTTGATGGGTGATTGATTGATGGGATTGATGTGATTGATGTGACACATTATTGAGATTCCCTTGGTTTTCGCAACGCACGGCATTTTCTTGCACCGAACGTTGGCCCATATCTCTTGATCAGGGTATCGCCTCGGCGCGCGAGTCGCGGTATCGGAACCGCGGCGATGGTGCGGTCGCTATGGTATTAGTCTCGGACTGAGTCGACTCGGGTTGTTGGCACATGAATCAGGGTCACGCGTTGATATCGGCTAAGGGTCGAAGGTTGCCGGAATTCGACCGGTAAGACCGCGGAAGTGTACGGAAAGGTACGGACCAAGATACGGGTCTTACAAGATCCCTGGTGGGGGTAGCATCCCCACCTTAGATTTTGATTCTAGACCCATGCATGTTTAAGATCTAAGATGTACTTGTTAATGTATGCATGATTTATGGTTGTGATTGATTTTGAAGGGCTCATAGTGGCGGAGCCCTTCTTATGGCGGGATCTTTATTTTTTTTTCCTTGTAAATAACCTCTGATCATGTGTGTGTGTGGCCTACCATGTGGACCAACAAAAATTCAAACCATCCATTGAGGTTGGACGTTCATGATAGTCCACCTTGGACATGTGGCCCCAAAAAATCCACCTAAATGGGGCACATGTAAGGGGTTTTGGTAATTGGGAAAGGTCTGGATGTTTTTGGGGCCCACTGGGGTGGTATATTGCATGATTTTTAAATCCCATTTTAAATAATGTTTATATTTAATTCTTTTCAGTTATATGTTGTAGTCCAGAGCTGTCTGGACAGGTTTTTGGGTCAACTTGAGGCCAGATTTTGGAGCTTTTAGTGGGGAGTTTTGTACCAAGTAATATATGACTTTTGAAGGTGTATGTCCCACCTATAAGCATGACAAATTTCAACCTCAACTGATCTCATTTGGGTCTTCAAAGGAGTGGGCCAATATGGGTATGTTGGTGGATTTTCGCTATAAATTCCAACAACATTGTCTCACATAAAACCATAATTTAAAAATATTTTCTCTAATGGTGGGCAATATTTATGGACTTTTTCTTGTTGTATACATGATGAGGGACCTAGGCTCTAAATTTTCAGATTTTTAGAGGCCATGGACCCACTCCATTAGAGTGCCTAAAGTTGGTACAACAACATACATTGTTAGAATTTTCTGCTACCTTGCTGTCTAAGCTTTGATTACATGATTGCTTGAGTTTATGGCCTACCATTTGGCCCATCTTGTGGCCCTTCATGTAGGAACCCATCTCAAGTGTGTGTGGGCCACCTTTTCCACCCAAATTTTGGGGTGTTTTGTAGGCGGACTGGCAGCCCACAACTGGACTTTCCAGCTGGGCTAACATCCAGCCATGGGCTAGCTGTCCACCCCATTTGGCCCACCTTGATGTATTATTTTATCCAGTCATTCCTCCATGTGTGTGGCCCACTTGGAAGTGGCCCACCCCCTAGTGTGATGTCCATAAGTGGGGTCCACCTTGGTGTTTATTGGGGGTAGCCGTTTAGGCCCTCATGGGACCGCTGGCCCACTTGATATATGTGTTGTATTCTCTCCCATTATCTGGTGGGACCCACTGTGACATGTGTGAGTCACCAAGGAATAAGTATTTATATAAATTAATTAATTGCTGGACTCCAGCAGGCCTAGGAAATGAGTGGTCTGGAATTCTAGCAAGGGCCCAAAGTTGCTACCCATAGTTATTTGTTTTGGGGCTGTATGGTCCAACAGATTTGAGGGTGTTTTGTACACACATCTTGCATATATTCTGAAGTATTTTGGGCTTAACAATGCACTTTTGAGGACTACCACAGTTGGATTTAATTGGGTCCATGAATGTATCTAGTTGTTGGACTCTTTAGGCCCAATTGGGTTAGAACTTTCTAGATAGGCCCATTGAACTCTTGGGCTATTTTTACCATATTATTATGTTGGGTTAATGGGCCAGATTATACTAGTAGTTGAGCCCTTAGTTGCCCACCAATTCAACTTTATACTTGGGCTGGGTTGTAGGCTTAACTTACTTGACTAAAAACATGACATTTGCCCATGTGGTTTGAGCAATGGGCTGCCCACTAGGCCCACCACAATATATGGAATTTGTGGCCTTTATGTTGGGCCCTAACCTTTCCCTATGGGTCCATAGTAGTATATATATAGGTTGGGCTATGTGTGTTTCCTTGGACCCATGTTTCGAATAGGCCCTAGGCGATTTATTTGAGGCCTAATATGAATGTATGTGGAGCCCACCTTAATGTATGTATGGTCTAGGCCTTGCAAGCCTTGGATTGCCCAATCATGGGGACACCCACTGTCTTGGCTGCTAATGGACGCACTGTCCAGTAGTAGGCCCACTTGATCTTTTTATGAAGTATATACACTCTCCATCTGGTGGGGCCCCCTGTGAGTATTGTTGGCCTGCATGAGATTATTTTCGCATAGTTTGACTAATTTCTGAACTTTAGCAGGTCCAGGAAGTCAAGTGGGTTAGAAGTTCAAAAAGGGGCCTTAAATTTTCATTGTTATGGTTGAAACTTTATTAGATTTGGGGCCCACCATATTGAGAAACTTGCGTACATGTTGAATGCTTATATTTTTAGAAATTTTGGGCTTAATTAGTGCATGTCTTTTAGGTCACCTTTAGTGATCATATGAGGACCCCATCTTAAATTAGATTTTGGGATATCCAGTGGGCCCAAAGTGGGCTGGAACGTCCTAGCTTGGCCCAACCATATGTTGGGCTGACTTCCACTATTTTGATAGACTTGTGGGCTGAGATAAGGGTGGTATTAGACCCTTAGTTGCCCAGTTAAATTGCTCGTTATTGGGCTGATGTAGTGGGGCCCATTTTACCTAAACTTAGACTTATTTTTAGGCTGTATATTTATGTACATGGGCTACCCACCAAGTCCAACTTAATGCATGAATTTTATGGACATTGGGAATTGAGCCTTGGGCCTTAATTTTCCTCTTTGGGCCCATGTTGTTGAAGGTAGCATTAGACCCATTATGAGGGATATATGTATGTGGCCACCTATTTTTATCTTAAATGTGGGTTTTGGGCCTTGTATCTATATAGTTTATTGTTGAAATGCCATAAATGTCCCCATTATGGACCCTTCTAGGCCCAGTTGTATCTAAGTGTGGTTGGATGCCCACCTTAGACTCTTGCTAGGCCCATTTCTGTATTATTTAGGCCCGTAGCTTGTGTGCTTAGACTCGTAGGCTATCCTAGGTAAATGGGCCCCCACTAGAGTTGGTTCCTTATGTAAATTGTCTAAGTACCTAGACTTGGTCCCTTCTTAGATAGGAAGAGTGTACTACATTGTATATCACCGGATAGAGCATCTAGATTCATCTTCATGGCCCATGTACATCATTATATGCATGGTTGACGCTGTGTGTGTGGTCATGGTTAAGCCATTGGGCATTACATGTTACCTTCCCGAGGGATGTAGTATCTCCTCTTGAGAACGTTGGATGCTTGGAATTGATGCATGGTTGATTGTGTGATTCATGCATCTGACATTGCATAGCATGTGGATATTCGACCTTGCTTCATCAGGGCCGTAGCCTCCACAGGTATATTGTGGTTAGTTGTGTTTGGACACTAGAAATGTTACTTGAGCATTGGGTTGCATGGGATGCCCCTAGGTGAAAGCCCTTAAACTTCCACGGTACCAAGGAGACGCCTCAGCGCCGAGACTGAGTGGAAAACATGAGCGCACGAGGGCCTTATACCATTAGGTTGTGACTCCCTCTACCACGTGGTTGGTTGGGATGGGGTGTGGCCTTATTCACTTGAGAGAGAGAGAGAGAGGGTAATAGTTAGGCTGAGTTTGACCAGCTCGTGAATGGGTTCACTACCTTCAAGCCTTGTTGGTGATTGGCTATCCATAGGTGTGTAGTGAGGTCTCTTACGCTCGCTAGGCTGTGCGGCTAGCAAAACGGTAGTCAGCATGTAGTGTATTAGACCCCGGTGATTTTTCTAGAGAGGAACTATACTGATATGTGTATTTACGATTAATACTGACATGATTGCAATGCACCTTGCATTTAGCATTAGTTATATAAGCCTCTTGTGCATTACCTTGGTATGGTGCCCAGTACTCATGTGTTGCATCGCATAGCCTTGTGATGGCTTATGACATTTATGCTTAGCATAACATCGCCTTGGTATGACACCCAGTACTCATATGTTTCTTTGCATAAGCTTATGTATGATTAATGCGTGCTGGTGATTCTATGTAGCCACAGTAGCTGAGGAGCGAGGAGCATGTCAAGGACCCTTTGGAGATTTTCTTATCCTATTAAAGTATTTCTTTCCCCTTTAAGCCTTGCATCATGTATGAAGTTTAAATTCTTAGTGGATTTTGTAATGTTGTTCCTGTAGTTATCATCTGTGGTTACTATGTTATGATCTTGGGTATGCTCGATTGAATTGGATTTATGATATAGAAATCCTCCTTGTAAGATCCTAGGATCGGAATCTGTCTTAGGAGCCAAGAATGGGGTACTACGGAGGCTGTTGCAGACAGAATCGGCTATTGGGTTCCTTGTGAGTCATGTCACCGAGTCTGGGGTGTGACAAAGGAGCCCTTAGGTGGATGATCTCAGACCTCAAGGGAATCGATCCTTTGACATGTACTCATCGCATTCACCTCTAGGATAATGTGAAAATATTTAGACAACCGCAATGTCAGTTAAATCCAAATATGAAAGAACTGGTTAAAACTGAGATATTAAAGTTGTTAGATGTGGGTATCATATACCCTATATCCGATAGCTAATGGGTGAGTTCAACTCAGGTGGTACCCAAGAAGTCTAGGATCACCATCATATCCAATGTGGATAATGAACTCGTGCCAACTAAAGTCACTACTGATTGGAGAATGTGCATTAACTACAGAAAGTTCAATATCGTCACGAGGAAAGATCACTTCCCTTTGCCTTTTGTTAATTGGATTTTAGAAAGGTTAGCCGGTCATTCCTATTACTATTTTTCAAATGGGTATTCAAGATATAATCAAATAGAGATAGCCCTTGAAAACCAAGAGAAGACTGCATATACATGTCCTTTTGGCACTTTCACATACCGAAGGATGCCATTCGGATTATGTAATGCTCCCGCCACTTTTTAGCAATGCATGTTGAGTATTTTTTCGGACATGGTGGGGCAATTCTTAAAGGTTTTCATGGGCGATTTCTTTATTTTTGGCACATCTTTCTGTGAGTATCTTAACTATCTTCAACTTGTGTTGAAAAGATGTGAAGAAAAGAATCTTGCACTGAATTGAAAAAAATGACATTTCATGGTTCAAAAGGAAATAGTCCTTGGACATATCATATTGTCTAATGGAATCGAGGTAGATAAAGCTAAAATTGATTTAATCTCTAACCTAACTCCACCCAAGAGTATACGAGAGGTGCGATATTTTTTAGGATATGCGAGCTTTTACATTATGTTCACCAAAGACTTTAGTTTAATCTCTCTTCCTTTATGTAATCTTCTTCCAAAGGACACTTCCTTTGAGTGGAGTGAGGAATAACTTAAAGCTTAGGTGGCTAATCAGTATTTTTTATGTTAAGATTTATTTTTGTTTTGGAAAAATTTTAAAATTTCAATTTCAAAACTCTTTTTAAAGGCTAATGTTCTGTGTAATTGAATGAATTTGAGTATTATGATAATATATAGAATAAACCTTTGAAAATATAGAGTCTAATTAATTAGCAGATTGTTGCAAAATTCCTTCTAATGAATTGATTAATAAAAAGTTTAAACATTAATTGAGTCTAGATCACAATTCACTTTTAACTCATATTATGTGAAGTGTACTTGAATTTCCAGTTTGAGCTTGATTATTACTTAAAAAGTGTTAGGAACCAAGTCTAGAGATCCTTATCTACCACGAGTATAAAAAGAAGAAGAAAAAGGACCAGCTAAAAAAATTATGAGATCGAAAAAGGCTACCTATTATGTGTTTCAATGAAAAATCAATGAAAAAGAAGGAAAATATTGAAAATAGTGTGAATGGCAATATAAAATTGAAAAAGCTGGAAAATTATGTGAAAATGAGATAGGTTCGGAATCAGTAACTTGCATTGATTTGTCTGCTTTGAAGTAATGAGCATGGCTAACATTATGAAGGGAAATTTAACTTCTATAGATTATGAGTTGGAAACCACTAAAGCACATTAGGAACTTGATGTTTGGATGCATTCTATTGATTAATCAATGAAGGAGGACTTAGTTCATTTTTTTACTAGTTCAATTAGGTTTTAGATTATTAATATTCTATTCGTGTATCTTTAAACTTTACTGTAACACCTTGAAAATCGGGGGTCGTGTATAAACCCGACACCCGAGTTCCAGACCGTCACTTATGCAACAAAAATGTTTATGATTCAATGTTGTCTGAGTTAAAGCATTCACATGAGTAAAATTATACCAAAACTGCAATTCATACTCCAGATTCAGTGATAAAAGCAAGCGGAGACTAAAAAATATACATATCACTGTATGGAAAACAAAATAGATCTCAACTGTCTCCAAAGTATGAATACATCTCCGAGTCTCATATACATGTAAATAAACAGAATCAAAATGTCAAAAATAGTCCCACTGAGAAGTCTCGCCAATCCAGGCCACCTAAGCAAAGCCGTCGTGGTACTGCATATATGAGAACTCGTCCTGGTCCTCATCATAATCCGGCTTTGCCTCCTGAATCGCTGCCTCACCTGCATCTAAGACAGGGTCTGGTGAGTGTTACAAATACCATCCCGTAACGTGGGAGTGAGTAGCTAACTCAGTGAAATAATAGAGCAAAGATTAACATGTTCTCAAATCAATCATGCGATAATAGTAAAGCAGTAAATCAAACATTCCTAATACTATTGTTAATGCAATATGACGTGACATGATGGATGCCCTCACCGACGATCTCCCTCATACGGCACCATCTTACGCCTGCGGCATGCTTTCTTCCCACAGTGCTCCACATCTTCCAGGCACATGCAATGTGATGGTGATATGATTACCGAGTTATTATTAGTCCATTCATATAGCAGGATTAGGAAACTAAGGTACTTTCCTTATATCAATCCCAACACAGATCCTGTCTAGGGTCGTCACTCCTAGTAACCTCATATGATGTATATTTTGTAGGTCGCTGTAAGGGCTGCCAGGGCTGTTGCTCACACTCGTTGCACCGCTCTCCCATCACCTTATCAATACAGGCCTACTGTACTCTCATTGCTACGGAAGGGTCATCGCCTCCTGTAGACTCAGAATACGCTCGCGGTCACTACAAAGGGCTCGTCACCTGATCAATGTAGGCCGACAGCAAGAATATAGTGTCCCATACCACCATAATCTGCTCACGAGTCATAGGTGCTCACTGGTCACTACGGGGAGGTTTGTGGCCCCAGCGTAGGCCGACAGCTCGACCACGGTGTCCCATACCACCATGCCCAGCTCATGAGTCTTTATGGATCAAGGTACCATGGTTAATAGGGTTTACAATGGTAAGTTCAATACCCTAGGTTTAAGCAGTTATGATTCATACAAGGTGAACATACAATGGTCAGTCGGGTTACTTGACGGGCTCGACTAGAATGAGCGCATCTCAAGTCGAACGACATGAAGTGCGTAAAACACTTTGTGTGGCCTAACCGCTGTCGCCAACTCAGAACACGACTCGCGTTCATCGACGCATCGTTCGTGGCAAAGATAAGCCAACCACGAATTTACTTAGTTACCGACTGCCTGGACTAGGTATAGTCCCAAACATTTATGAATCCACATCAGCAATCATATAAGAGTAATGAAAATGAAATACAACAATGTGAGCATGTTAACACATGTTATAACATACAACTTAAGTAAATCATCTAACACATGCATTTCATACATATAATGAAATCATGCATATAGCCAACATGTAGGAAATCATTTACATCAGCATATTATTTGAGAATTCAATCTCAAACTAATTCATAACACTATTTAATTCAATACATACTAATACAAACATTTATACAAACACTTAGTCTACACACTTAAGTCTACATATAGTATGTCGACTCAAAGTGCACATTTGGGCGAATCTCTTTGCCAAACTGATTATGCACACATTCCTAATATCCTAATGTGACAAAGAGCCATGTCAATCATATCAGCAAAATATGGATGAAAACAGTATTTCCTACAAATGACTAAAATGCCCTAAATCTCATATTTTTCGTCTGCTTACGAAACAGGAAACGGACAGCATGTTGTACATGTCAAACGGCGTTGCCGTCGATAATCTACTATTAAACGATATTGAAAGCGTTGAAAACAGCCAATCAAAGCGTATAGAATCCGCACCTTTTCCCTAGAGGCGAACCTATTCGAACGGAGCATATACGCTTCGTTTACGGCGAACAGGCTACCTATTTCACAAGATGTATAAGTTACTTTGCTAAGAAATTGACGGAACCTCAAATCAGCAAGTATTTAGGGTATTTTCTTACCTAGAAATGTGATGGAATCATTGAAAAAGTTATTGAGGTGTGTTGCTTAAGCACGTGCAACAGGTAGTGCAAGCAGCAGGAAGATCTCTCCCACTCTCTCTCACAATCTCTCACTTTTTCTCTCACACCAGCTAGGTTTTCTAGAAAATTCAGATGGGTGAGAGCAGTGAGGGTTTAAGGTCCTTTTATAAGCTAATTTCTTCCCAAATTAGGCTTGGGAACAATGTTTACTTGAGGTCTAACCAAATCGAGTCTGTTCTGATCCAAAAAGACATTTCGGGAGGTCCCCTGGCCGAACGCGATCGGACTTAAGCTCATGCACGTAGGATGTCGCTCACATCCCATTTTCAGACCAGTAGTGTTCGTAGATCGCACGTGGCGATCCAGTTTTAGTTCAACGGTCATCGCACGTAGATCAATCTACAAGTCTCATGATATGAAAGAGAAATTTTTCCTGATCCGAGGGTGTAATTTGGCTGAATTCTGATGGTCAGAACGCTTAATAATAACGCGCCAAGTCGTGTGCCAGATTTGAATTTTAAAATTCTAAATCTAACCCTATTCTCACTCTCTTCACTCCAGGCGCAATGAAATAGCCTCTGAATGTCGGTTGGACTTGATTTTTGAAATGATTTTCAAGTCTAGCTAGGCGGTTATAATGGTCTAAGATTGTAGGTATCGGACTTTCGACGCGCGATCTAGATCCAATACAAAGTTTCAAAGGGGTCCTAAGAACAAACCAGTTTAGAGTTTGATCCGAGGTTTAAGAGTATTATAGCGTCATTGGTTCTACTCGTTTTGGGTCTTGTAGAACGTATTTAAAGCGATTAGGGATGATTTCACAGCTACTCTAGCGTTGCGCTAGCTAACTCATGCTTATTTCCTAAAGGAATTAATCCTACGCGATTTCTGGCCGAGTTGGTACTCGAGTCCAAGTACGGATTTTTTCAGGGCGTTACATTTACTCATATGTATATGATTGCATGGGATGTTATTTTATGAGAAAGGTATGAAATTTGGAAGTTTGGGAAACTAGTTTCCACATGTTTTGCTCGGGACTAGCAAAATTTTGGTTAGGGGTGCGTTGATTGTGAAATATTGTATATTTCTCCATTGTTATGCGTTGGTTTCATAAACATGAATGTGCTTAATTAATCTAATTACACATGTTTTCTCTTGTGAGGAGATTTTGAGAGCTAAGGAGAAAAGGATGCTTAAAGCATGGATTTAATATTCAAAGACTTACCAAGTGAATGATTAGATCTATGGAGGTCAAGATTGAAGAATTCAAGAGTCCAAGATCCAAGGAAATGAAGTGAAGAAGGAAGAAAACGGAAGTTGCAAAGTGCAGAAGATCAAAAGTGTCGAAATTGACAAATAGATGTCATTGAAGTTAGTGTTCGATGCCATCGAAGCCAAGTTAGATGACATCATAAAAATACACAAATTTGAAAGTTCATTGTTGAACAGTTTCCAAATTTCACTCGGACTCTTCGATGGGAGCTTGATGCCATTGAAGTTGCGATAGCTGTGTAAATCCAAGTCAGTGCAAATCAAGTCTATATAAAAGGACATTTTAGAAGTTTTTAAGTTTGAATTAGGGTTGAAGGAGTAGAGCAAGGAGTTGTGGACCTTAATGAGTCCTCCCTTCTCTTCAATCTTTCGATTGTTATTAGTTTTTATGTTTTTATGTTTGAGTTTTAGTTGAATCATGTCTATGATTGGCTAATCTCTTAGCCAGGGCTAAGAAGTGAATCTTATAGTTCTTCTTAATGTTTATTTTAGTTTGATTGAAGTTATTTGATTTATATGTTGAACAATTTATTGCTTTTTGGTTTTAATGAAGTACTTCTAGTTTATTTTGATCCATTGTTGACTCTAGGCACATTGGATGTTTTGAAGACTATGAATTCTTTCTTACCTATTTTATGAGGGTTTGATCCGTATAATTCATTAATCTATCATTGAGTCTGGGCATGATAGATGCTTTGAACATACTGCTATCAAATCATTAATGCTTCATGAGGGGGCCAATTTAATGAATGTTCATATTTGTTTTGATGAATGAAAGATGTTTTAACCGCTCCATCATATTTTTAAAATTTTGGTGCATGAAAGCTTGGAGGTACCTTTACATCAGGGAAGGGATAGAGGTCCATGAACTTGGAGGATGGGAGATCCACCCCACATTGCTTCTGTAATTTTCCCTCCATCTTTTACAATTGCTCCCAGAGTTGCTCGATTCTGAAGGGACCAGATGGGAGTGATTTTTCCCCTTACTAAGCCTATCCAGTATCCTTCTTGTAATACTTGAACTTGTTGACACTTCTATGATTCCTACTTAAAGGAGGTTGGACCTGGTGGTTGCTCCCGTTATAGGGAGTTTGTTAAACTGGGACTGGAAAAGGAAGCTACAAAGAAATCATCATTGCAGGAGACTGTTCAAATTGACTGGAATTCCTAAAAGAGAGAGCATTTTAGAGTTGACCGAGACTTCAGGGTGTGGAATGATGGAACTGACTCTCGTTTGTGGGAGGATATTAGAAATAAATGCCTTGAGCTAGATGGTTGTGCTGGCTAGATGTCTCCATTAGGAGAGTATTAGAAGTCTTGCATGAACCTTGACTATTGCGATTGTTGTGTTGGGCCAACTTAGGTGTTAAATGTTGGAAATGCATGCATAGGTGTGAGCTGGTAAACAATTTCTTGTATGGTCTTTATATTCTGGATGACCTCTTGGATGCAAGAGACTAGCACTAATCCTACCTGATGCAGTTGTGAGGGAATGTTTTCTTGTATATCGAGAGCAGAGAAAAGGAGAGATACTTCTTCGTGGTTGGCCATGGTTATTTAAGACTTGGTTCAAATTATGCTACGATGAAGGAGATTTTTTTAGGGCACCTGAGTCGTAGAGGCATAATTTTTTTCTTTCTAGTATGAATGTTGATGTAGATGCAGATGCACATGAAAATGTGTGAGAACTGGTATTCCTCTGGAATTTGTAAGATCTTGTTTTTCAAGTTGGGTCATGACTAGTGTGGCTAGTTTCTCCCTAGCAAAGTCACCATTTTGTGGACGTTGGAGGGTGAGTTTCTAGAGAGGATGGGAGATCGACTCTCCTTTCCAATGGTTACCTTGCTCAAGGGCTTTCGTTTAGGGTAAAAAGGTGTTATATTTGACCAGAGTCACCACTAATCAATTGTTATGATTCTATAGTCCGTTAGACCCTGTAGAAACGCTTCAGATGGAGAACATAAAGATCCTTAACCTTAAGATGACTAGTGATTTTAAGTTCCAGAGATTCTAAGCAAGGGACCACGATTACAGAGAGGGAAGGTGTTAGGCACCCTTTAACGCCCTGAAAATCGGAGGTCGAGCATAAACTCCACTCCCGAGTTTCAGAACATCACTTATACAACATTTTCAATGATGGATGAATGTTGTTCATGTTAGTGCAGAAAACATGAGTGGGATTAGACCAAAACAGCATATCATACTTCAGAGACAGTTAAGTTTCTCAAGCGGAAGACTGTGATAGATATATAACATATATAAACTGTTGTAAGTCTCCAAAGTGTGAACATGTTACCAGGTTAAATATCTACATGTATACTCTAAAAAAATGAACAAAAGAATATACATGAGTGCTCCAAAAATACAAAATGGCAAGTGTCATGGCGTCTAATCAACCTCCCTGTAATCCCGTCGATAAGAACACGGAGGAGAAATTCTCCTCATCATCATACAAGTCCGGATCCACTTCACAAGCAGTGCCATCATCTGAAACTAAAACAGGGATTGGTTGGTGTGTACAACATCATCCCGTAACGTGGGAGTGAGTAGTTAACTCAGTGGAATCATAGAGCAAAGGTTAACATGTTATCAAATCAATCAAGCAATAATGGCAAAGCAAGTAATCATGCATTCCTAAACACTGTGATTAATGCAAGGATGAGATGCAATAATGATGTATGCCCTCATCGACATACTCCCTCATGCGACACCATCTTACGTCCCCGGCATGTTTTCTTCCCTCAGTGCTCCACATCTTTCAGTCACATGCAGTGCGATATGAATATGATTACCGAGTTGTTATTAGTCCTTTTCATATAGAAGGATTAGGAAACTAGGGTACTTCCCTTATATCATTCCCAACAAGGATCCTGTCTAGGGTCGTCACTCCTAGTAATCTTATACGATGATATGGTTCAAGGTCACTACAAGGCCTGTTAGGGCTGTTGCACGCACCCGTTGCTTCGCTCCCCCACCACCTTATCAATACAGGCTTAGTTGTACTCTTGTTGCTACGGAAGAGTCGTCGCCTCACGTAGACTCAGAGTACGCTCGAGGTCACTACAAAGGGTTGTCAGGGATGTTGCACGCACTCATTGCACCGCTCCCCCATCACCTTATCACTGCAGGATGACAGCTCGAATATAGTGTCTCATACCACCATAATTGGCTCACGAGTCTGAGTTGCTCACTGGTCACTACAGGGAGGCTCGTGGCCCCAGCGTAGGCCGACAGCTCGACCACGGTGTCCCATACCACCATGCCCGGCTCATGAGTCTTAGTGGATCAAGGTACCATGATTATCAGGGTTATCACTGGTAAGTTCAGTACCCTAGGTTCAAGCAGTTATGACGAATACAAGGTGAACATACAACGGTCAATCGGGTTACTTGATGAGTCCGACTAGCACGAGTGCACGTTGAATCGACCGACATGAAGTGCACAAGCACTTCGTGTGGTCTAACCACTGTCGACGACTCTAGTACGACTCGGGTTCTTCATACACATCCTTCGTGGTGAATAGAATCCAACCACGAATTCTAAACTGTTACCGACTGCCTGGACTAGAGTTAGGGCTAGGCTTTTCTTACCTAAGAATGACGCCAGAATCACTAGGATAGCGATTGTAAAGCGATGGGTAAGAACGTAGATCAGCAGGGAAGAATAACAGGAAGGTTTTCCCACTTCTCTCACACTTTCTCTCTCTTTTCTTTCTTCTCTCTCCTAGGGTTTCTCTCAAATTTGTATGGGTGAAATTCGATCAACCGTGGCGGACCAGTTTCAGTTCAGCGGTCACCGAAACTCGATTAGGGCCATAAGTGCTATGACATGTAAGGGCCAACTTTCCTGATCCAAGGGTGAAATTTGGTCAAATTCTAATAGTCAAAATGCTTTAAAATGTCACGTAAGCGACACGTGCCAGATTTATTAAAAATTGAATTAATTTTCTAAATATTTTTCTTTTCTCACTCTCTTCACTCCGGACTCAGTAAAATGGTCTCAGGATATCTGTTGGGCTTAATTTTTGAAATGATTCTCAAGTCTAACTAGGCGGTCATAATGGTATAAGATTATAGATATCGGATTTTCGACGTGCGGTCTAGATCCAATACAAAGTTTCAAAGTGATCCCGAGAGCAACTGGGTTTAGAGATTGATCATGGATTTCAAGGTAAGGTAGCGTCAATGATTCTATAGGTTCTGGGTCTTACAGATCGTATTTAAAGTGAATGGTGCAAATTTGGCCGAAAATCTAGTGTAGCACTAGTTAATACACGTTAAATTTCTAAAGAATTTGGTTCTAAATGATTTCTTTGGCTTTGGAATTGGGTTCTTAGAGGTTACCAAGGTGTTATGGTTGAACCATTGCCTATGGACGTCTAACCCCAGGTTGGTAAAAATTCGGGGTGTTATAATCTACCCCCCTTAAAATATAATTTCGTCTCCGAAATTGGTTAAGGGTAATGTGTCCCTAGAGAGACTTTAGTATTGACATTCTAAGGAAGGTTTAAATCCTATTTAATGACCTAACCTGACATATAACCTAAATCAACTTCTTCGATCTTGGGCTAGTGGGGAAGAGGCCAACCACGGTTCTGCTGTGCTACTTTGATCCAACGGTTGTAGTAGCTAATCCTAACTAGATTGGGCTCAATACGTTCTACCCTCCTTAAAACTTAGTTCTACTTAATGCTCAAGAATCTATGTCTCGATCCGTATATCGGAACAAGGTGTAACTTAAGGCCTATCCTTCACATGAAATGGAAAATAATCTCTCACTACATTGGTCTTCCTTTGCTAATGATTCATTCTATGGCATTGGTACCTATGGTTGTAAAAAGGAGCCTAATCTCTATTGTGGTTGAGTTCAGGGGTAGGTGTGAGCTTACGGCAAGATGTCTAATCTCTATTGGCTACATGTCCTCAACATTTTCCAAAGGCAAAGCAATAACTTTTGGTTGTAGATGGTCGGGCCAACACGGAAGAAAAGTTGTGTAGTGGGTCTGACCCGGATACATAGACTTTCTGTCTAGCTAAGACAGAAAATTTGCCGTATCGGTTCTTAATCCTAGTCGATGCCGATCTTCTGCTTGATCAGAGCATTGAATTTATTGGTAACCACTAAGATTGAGAATTCGATTCAAACTGCGAATACTTCGCTTATATATACAGTTCCTTTACTCTGAGTTCTCGAATGCAATAAGCCCTTGGGGAGGCAATTTTAAGGGGAATTCTAAGGGGCGTGCTGGTTTATTCTAAGTTCAATCTGAGAGATTTATAAGTTTTCCCTGAGAGTGAATGGTTCTAAGTTAAAACAACTTTCCTAAGGATTATAACAGAAGTCTATAAGTATTAAGGGGATCTATCGAAGGAATGAGGTTCTACTCCAACAAAATCTAACCTACTATTCCTTAGCATATACAGGCTTTACACTACTTAATATAACTAGTAGACTAGTCTGTAACTCACTAGCTGTAATCCAAAGTCTAAGCTTATATGCTAGATGGTTTCATACCATTTCTAGTACAGAGGATTGTTCTATCACTTAGAGTCAAGATTGTCTAATTGGAATTAGATTTCCTATATCGTCAGATCTTTCGAAATATAGAAGTACTAACTCTAGTCCACAACTTTAGATGCCCTAGCACTAGATGGTCACTGTTTATAGACTAAGCTATCGTGTTTGGTCCCACCCGATGGTAAAAGCATAAAGATCGAGAAGATGACTATAACTAGCTCATAAAGAGCCATATAAAATGAAGGAAATGAAGGGAAGGGCTGAGATCTTTGAGTCTCCACAAATTTGGACTTGATATGGGAGTGTAAAGGGTCTAATGAAAGGGAAAGAAGAGGAAGAACAACAACAAAGGATGGGTTAGAGGACTTACATGATTTTAAGACTCACATGGGAGATGTGAGAGCTCAAATCAAAGAAAATGAAAGGAGTAGGTGCTGGGTATCACTGTAAACGATGGAGGGGTGAAGGGAATAACGAAAAACGAAGGAAGGAGTGATTGGAAGGGAGGTTTGAGAGAGAAAACAACAACTTTGAAGGAAAAGGAGAGCTTGGATGGGTAGTTTGTGAAGGAAGTAGTGGATTTCGAATGAATGGAGGGTCGAACCCTGTATGAAGGGGTCCCATTAGACCCCAAACTCCATCGGCCCGACCGGTCCGCCCTGCCTGGCCCGACCGTCGGCGAGGTCCTCGCCGATCTCTGACCTGTTCGGCAAGGGCTCGCCATTCCGGCGAGGTCCTCCCCCTCCCTTGGGTCCAAAATGATGTGGGTCCCACCTTGGGTCCCCCTGTAAGTGCTCTGTTTGGCCCCTGACTCCATTTGAGGCATTTTTGAGGCCAATTTGCAGACCAGAATGAGTTTATGCAATGAGTAGCATATGATTTTGGGGTAGGAGATGCTAATCTATCCAACTAACCCATTTATTTCACGAGATTCCATAATTTGAATGGTCAAAAGTCCAATTTATACATATATTTACTATTTATAGTAAATTTTTGTTTAAGTATTATTCTTCATCATTTATACATTAGGATTTATGTCTAGTATGAAAGGACTTAGAAAAAGTTGAAGAATGAGGTGGTGGAAGGAGAGATTTTGAAGGAAATGGGTTAGACTTTAAGATTGAGTCTTGAGAAGTTATTTTCAATATCTTGGTTGATACTTCATGAGAGTGGTGAGAATGATGAGGGATGTTACTTGTAGAGTAAGAGCTGGATGGATGAAGTGGAAATGTGCCTATGGAGTTTTATGTAATAGCCGCATACCAAATCAACTAATAGCGAGATCTTCTAGGATAACTATAAGACCATTCATGCTTTATGGACCAGAATCTTAGGTTGTCAACTGAAAACATGTTCATAGGATGTGTAGTTGAAATTGAGATGTTGAGATGGATAGGTGTCAAGATGAGGAATGACAGATATAAAAATGAATGCATTCGAGGAAAGTTTGGAGTATCATTCATAGGTAAAGTAGGCATTGATGCTTTGGTCATGTGAGATGGAGACCAAGAACAACACCGGTTGGAGTGAGTTGGCTTTAAGTTGAAGGTTCTAAAAGTGTAAAGAGAAGGCACAAAAGGATGCGCTTAGAAGCAAAAAGAAATGATTTGATGATCTATGGTTTAACTGAGGATGGTCCTGGATAGAGTGGAATGGTGGAACATATGAACTTAAATGTTTTCTTTCCTTTGTGGTCCTAGATTTTCTTATTGTTGCGATCCTTTATATGGCATACCGAATTACTTAGTAGCAATAGAAATCCGGTCTGTGGTGGTGGTGAGATTGGGGTGTAGCTGGGTATATGAATCTCAACAAAACAAATTAGAAGAATTGTGGACTAAATTACAATATTCAGTCTCGTCTATCGGTGAAACTTGGGATTCTAATGTGGTTTCTAAGTTCCATCGCCCCCTTCCTAAGTAAGAGTGCGTCAGTGTGCGTCGCGTTACCATAACCCAGGCCCGATTTAATCCAAATCATGCTCTGATACCATCTGTAATGCCCCGAAAATCGAGGGTCGAGCATAAACTCCACTCTCGAGTTTCAGAACATCACTTATGCAACATTTTCAATGATGGATGAATGTTGTTCATGTTAGTGCAGAAAACATGAGTGGGATTAGACCAAAACAACATATCATACTCCAGAGACAGTTAAGTTTCTCAAGCGGAAGACTGTGATAAATATATAACATATATAAACTATTGTAAGTCTCCAGAGTGTGAACATGTTACCAGGTTAAATATCTACATGTATACTCCAAAAAAATGAACAAAAGAATATACATGAGTACTCCAAAAATACAAAATGGAAAGTGTCATGACGTCTAATCAACCTCCCTGTAATCCCGTCGATCAGAACACAGAGGAGAAATCCTCCTTATCATCATACAAGTCCGGCTCCACTTCACAAGCAGCGCCATCATCTAAAACTAAAATAGGGACTGGTTGGTGTGTACAACACCGTCCCATAACGTGGGAGTGAGTAGCTAACTCAGTGGAATCATAGAGCAAAGGTTAACATGTTATCAAATCAATCAAGCGATAATGGTAAAGCAAGCAATCAAGCATTCCTAAACACTGTGATTAATGCAGGGATGAGATGCAATAATGATGCATGCCCTCACCGATATACTCCCTCATGCGACACTATCTTACGTCCGTGACATGTTTTCTTCCCTCTGTTCTCCACATCTTCCAAGCACATGCAGTGCGATATGAATATGATTATCGAGTTGTTATTAGTCCTTTTCATACAGCAGGCTTAGGAAACTAGGGTACTTCCCTTATATCATTCCCAACAAGGATCCTGTCTAGGGTCGTCACTCCTAGTAATCTCATACGATGATATGGTTCAAGGTCAATGCAAGGGCTGTCAGGGCTGTTGCACGCACTCGTTGCTCCGCTCCCCCATCATCTTATCAATACAGGCCTAGTTGTACTCTTGTTTCTACGGAAGGGTCGTCACCTCACGTATACTCAGAGTACGCTCGAGGTCACTACAAAGGGCTGTCAGGGTTGTTACACGCACTCGTTGCACCGCTCCCCATCACCTTATCAGTGTAGGCCGATAGCTCAAATATAGTGTCCCATACCACCATAATCGGCTCACGAGTCTGAGTTGCTCACTGGTCACTACAGGGAGGCTCGTAGCCCCAGTGTAGGTCGACAGCTCGACCACGGTGTCCCAAACCACCATGTCCGGCTCATGAGTCTTAGTGGATAAGGTACCATGGTTATCAAGGTTATCACTGGTAAGTTCAGTACCTTAGGTTCAAACAGTTATGACGAATATAAGGTAAACATACAATGGTCAATCGGGTTACTTGATGAGTCCGACTACCACGAGCGCACGTTGAATCGACTGACATGAAGTGCATAAGCACTTCGTGTGGCCTAATCACTGCCGACGACTCTAGTACGACTCGGGTTCGTCATACACATCCTTCGTGGCGAATAGAATCTAACCACGAATTCTAAACTGTTACCGATTGGCTGAACTAGAGTATAGCCCCAAGCACATGTAATGTGAATCAATAATCATATGAGATAAATAAAATTGAAATAATAAATAATTCAAGCATGTTAGCAACATCTTATAAGATACAACATAGGAAATTTAACCATACACAAGCATTTCATTTATTTAAGATAATCAATTCAAATATAACAACCATGGAGGAAATCATATTCATCATCAAAATAGTTGAGAATCCTATCTCAACACTAATCTACAACCTCATTTACGCAATGCTTACCTATACAAACATTTGTACAAACACTTAGTCTACACACTTTAGTCTACATAGCATATCTAGGCCAAAATGTGCATTAGGGTGAATCTCTTCGCCAAACAGATCATACACGCATAACTAGTATAGGTACACGGCAAATAATCATGGAAATCATATCAGCAAAATATGTACATTTACAGTATTTCCCACAAATACCCAAAATACCCTAAATCTCATATTCTTCGTACGTATTCGAAATGAAAAATAGACAGCATGTTCTACATGTCAAACAACATCCTTATCAATAATCTACCATTAAATGGTATTGAAAGCTTTGAAAACAGGTAATCTAAGCATCTAAAATCCACACCTTACACCGTAGAAGCGTAAAGAAGTCGATGGAATCTCTAAGTCTTCGTATACATGGAATATTAACCTATAATACAAGCTAGGTTAGCTATCTAGCTACTAGCATCAATGGAAACCCTAAAACAAGTTAGGGCTAGGCTTTTCTTACCTAAGAATGATGCCGGAATCGCCAGGATAGCGATTGTAAAGCGATGGGTAAGCACGTAGATCAGCAGGGAAGAATAGAAGGAAGGTTCTCCCACTTCTCTCACACTTTCTCTCTCTTTTCTCTCTACTCTCTCCTAGGGTTTCTCTCAAATTCGTATGGGCTGAATGGGAGAGGGTTTAAGGCCTTTTTATAAGCTAAAAACTCACCTATATAGACTTAGGTCCAAGGTATACTTAGGTTATATCCAAATTGGGTCTGTTCCGATCCAACGGAGCACTTCTGGAGGTCCTGTTACTAAATGCGGTCAGACTTAAGCTCTCAAATATTGGATCTAGGTCAAGCTAAGTTTTTAGTCCAGTCGAGTTTTCAGATCGACCGTGGCGGATCAGTTTCAGTTCAGCGGTCACCAAAACTCGATCAAGGCCATAAGTGCTATGACATGTAAGGGCCAACTTTCCTGATCCGAGGGTGAAATTTGGTCGAATTCTAACAGTCAAAATGCTTAAAAATGTTGCGCAAGCGACACATGCCAAATTTATTAAAAATTGAATTAATTTTCTAAATATTTTCCTTTTCTCACTCTCTTCACTTCGGACTCAGTAAAATGGTAACAGGATATCTGTTGGGCTTGATTTTTGAAATGATTGTCAAGTCCAACTAGGCAGTCATAATGGTCTAAGATTATAGATATCGGACTTTCGACGTGCAGTCTAGATCCAATACAAAGTTTCAAAGTGCTCCCGAGAGCAACCGGGTTTAGAGATTGATCCTGAATTTTAGGGTAAGGTAGCGTCAATAATTCTATAGGTTCTGGGTCTTACAGATCGTATTTAAAGTGAATGGTACAAATTTGGTAGGAAATCTAGTGTAGTGCTAGTTAATACACGTTAAATTTCTAAAGAATTTTGTTCTAAATGATTTCTTTGGCTTTGGAATTGGGTTCTAAGAGGTTACTAAGGTGTTATGGTTGACCCATTGCCTAAGGACGTCTAACCCCAGGTTGAAAAAAATCTGGGGTGTTACACAGCCACTCTACCTATATGGATGTACGGTCTTTACTTCACAAGATCTGACTAATTTTTGAAAAATAAAACTAGTTCTTGAGTGCAGATAATGTAATACAATGCAATGGCAATAGTGATTGATCATCCAAATTTCTGATGGCTAGGATATGATTATATCGATAAGCTGTGAAACATATGTTTGAAATAATCAAGTGCAGGGTGTAAGCATGCTTGATGTTGTATTAATGATCATGATAAAATGACAGCTAACTGGCTTCGGTTTTTGGTGGAACTTCTCATATTATATCGGTAGGCCTCAGAGCATATGCCCACCAGTCAAATATGAGAAAACGATGGAATGCAATGTATATGTCAAAACAACGGCCAACTGGTTAAGTTTTCTGGTGAGTAGGACTCGATTATATTGGCAAGCATCGAGCATATGCTTGTCAGTTAGATGCGAGAAAATGATGAAATGCAATGCAATGCTGATGTATATGAGGAGCAAGGGGGTTGAGAAGGGAATGACTGTTGTATGATGTCAATGTCATGGTTTAATGAAACTGATATAAGCTTGAATGGTAGGAAGAATTATAATGTTGCAAGGATAGATCGAGTGGCTCATATTTAAACTTAGGTAGCTTATGAGACTTCGAATCTCAATCTCTCTCACTCTCACTCTCCTTGGTGGAGGGATGGTTAGATGGCTAAAGCCCCAAGAGATGAGGAGGGATGCTTGATCCTTCTTGAATGCTCTGGATGAGAGTGAGGGAGTTTCTTGAAATAAGAAGGGGTGCTTGAAATGAGAAAGAGAGGGGGCTATTTGTAGCCTTCAAACTCAATTTTCTGATAATTCATGGTAATCCTAGGGAGAAAAGGTAGTTGAAGGGTTGGGATTGGAGATTACCATATGGCATCATCTCATGGGTTGGATGTGGTCTTAAAAATATAATTTTAGGTAAGGAGATGGGCATCAGAGTAAATACACTTCAAACACACACTTAGGTTTTGAAAAAGAAGAACTCCACATGCTTGAGGGATGTTACCCTTACTTGGACTCCCTACTTTGGCAAGTTGCCTCCTCTAAGTGTGTTGAGGCTTTGCTGTGAAGGTTGCTGCTTTAAGGTTTCACATGTTTCTTCGATTAGGCTTAGTTTTGGGCTTAACTAGGTGAGTTAACTTTGTTATTGGATGTTGAGGGTCAAATATTGCATATCAGACCCCAGTTATTGCCTGGATTTACGAACATGATACTATTTAATAGACTATTTTAATCATGTTTGTGATGTAAGGTGTGTTTAGGAGCTTTGATCGAAACAGGGTGCTAAAATTATGAAATTAATGCTCTGATGATGCCAAAGCAAGGGAAGGACTCCAGGAGACTAAGATTGATGGATTTACATGCCAAGGATCCAAGAAAACTGAGAAACTGAAGCTCAAGTGGCCCGAAAGATGTACAGAGTGTAAGATCACAGGGTTTCCACCATTAGTTCAGCTCGAAACTTCATACGTAACCTGAGGACCATAAATTAACCATACACGTCGAATTTCAGCTCCCGGATCCTTGTGAAAGTGCCTAAACTGGCAAATCAGCCTATAAAATCTTGATTTGGGGCCCGCCTAATATCTGGATATACTTCAATTTTGCTTTCAACGCCTTAAATTGGATGGGGAAAAGGATGGATAGTATGGATTTTTAAGAACATCATTATGGACCCCACAAATACATCGCATGTACATAGGGTACATGTGCACACGCCGTGCACCGCTCCAAGGAGCTCGGTCAGTAAGCCATTGACCGACGCATCTCCCTCTCCTTCTCTATTTTAAACAGCGGATGTGGTGCATCCACCGATTTTGAGTAATGGGGCCCGCCCATCATCCGTATCAATGATCCAGACTGCTCAAGGTGTCCAAAGGGGGGGTATTAACCTCGCCTAGGTGGCCGTTTGGTCCCATGCACACACACATAGGCAAAATACATGTAAACACAAGAATGGATGATAGGAACAAAGATCGCATGGCCCACACCAAAATCAAACGGGGATTGTCCTTCCTGGACGGTTTTTCACCAGGAATACAATGTACAGTGTGGATTTTTCAACTGTCACTTGTCAAGGGCCCATCGATAGTCACAGAGCTGATGCGGAAGCTTTGTTTCACATCAGAGTTGTGGATGAAGCTTTGTGGGCCACCATGATGTTTCAAAGGCCTGATCCAGACCGTCCAGTGGAGTCCTACGGGGCTGCCCATCTAAGCCTAGGTGTCAGGTTAACAAAAATCAGCGGAGATGGGTTTCCAATGGTTCAAACAGAAGATGAACGGTGTAATGAAAGACTCTGTGGTCCACACAGAATCTAAGTTGAACTACACCATCCTTGACTGGTTTTTCGAGATGCATCTAATGGACAGCGTGGATTCCTTAAAAGAAGGACGAAGTGGGCCCCACCAAATAAGCAGCATAAGCTCTGTTATGCTGCTGCGTAAGAAGCACGCCGACTTCAACTGCGTGAGATAGCCACCCACCTCCTTGTTGTATAAAAGTGAAGTAGGGAAAGATAAAGGGGAGATCCATAAGACCTTGGCTTGGGCTGTATGTGAGTGTGGAGCAAGGAGAGGCTATCTGTTAGAGGTTTTATTATTGTTATTATTATTATTATTATTATTATTATTTTATTCTTATGAGATCTAGCCTCATCATGTTTGTGATGGGCTAAACCTCTTAACTAGGGCTAAGAGGTGAAGCTTGTAGTGAGATGGGAGACTCTATGTTATGCCTTTAATTAAAATTTAATTTATGAACTGATGTTGATTATAGTTGAATTATGGGGAATGTTTTTAGTTTTTAATGGTCTGTTGTGACTAAAATTACAATGGGTCTGCGATGGCTTTGAGCATGTTCCTTTCCTTTTTATGTTTATGACGTCAGGAAGCGTTGTTGTTCACCATCATCTCCTGGGCATGGTCAGATGACGGTACTCTTGCTAACCTTCATAGCATATTGATTGGTTGGTAATTAGTTTAATTATGTTATTTGCTTTGTCTCCTGGGCATGGTTTGGTTATGGAATCCATTCTAATTCATATACCTTTCATCTTTTGAAAACTATATCAACGGCAATTCAATTTAATTTTCATTATTCTTAAAGTAGGCGTAAGATCTTCTTGATCTCTACAAGTGGATCCTCTAAATATCTAGTTTCCTATCCCTAAATTCCTTAAGTTTTAGATAATTATTTCACAATTATTCCTAAAATTATACTCAATTTAGATTTCATCTCATTCTAGTCCTAGTTCTAGTTAGTTTCAGATAACGTACAGGTATCAGTCCCTTGGGATTCGACCTCGGTTTTACCGAGTTTATTACTACATCACAACCCTGCACTTGGGGAGTGAACAAGTTTTTGGCGCCGTTGTCGGGGACTGACGGTTATGTTTTCTGAAATTAACTAGTTTTAGGATTTTTCTAACTATAGGTTTATGTTTTTTTTTTTAATTTCTAGAAACTAACTTGCTTTCCTGTTTTTTAGGCTTCTGAGGTAGTTCCTATATTGGTAACTTCTTTCTTAACTTCTTCCTTTCTATTTCTAGATTAGGTTTGTTTCCTTTTTAGCAAGTTTCTAATTCTAATTCTTTTAAGAATCCTAACTCTATTTCTTATTCTATTTTTAGAATTTTTCTATAGACTTTTTGTTTAGGAACTAATCTATTTATTTTGTATGTTTTTAAGATAGAAACTTCTAATTCAGTAAGCTATTTCTAATTTCTACTTTCTATTTTTCATATCCCTTTTATTAACTTGCTTCCTAGTTTAAGACTTTCCTAATCCATTTTAGAAATTTTCTACCTTCTTTTTTTAGGAATTCCTTCTTTAGAAATTAACACTTCTATCTTTCTTTTTAGGAATGTTCTACTTTCTATTTTTAGAAACTAACTTATTTTATTTTGTTTTGTAGGTTGTTAACCTAGGACTTCGAAACTGGTAACTTCTTTCCATCTTTCCTTTCTATTTTCTAGATTTCTACTTCTTCTTATCTCTTAGGTCTAGGTTTAGAATTTAAATCAAGGGCTGTGAGTGTTTCATGCCCAAGTGGGCCCTTGACAACACTCGATGTCTCTTGATCGAAGGAGGATTAGTTGAGGGGTTAACTGTCCATTGCAGGACTAGACACCGCTCAAATTGCCCTGAGTTAATTGAGGTTATGGCTGCGAATCAACCTGAAGCACTACCCCAACCTAGGATTGAGGAAGTACATGATGAGAATGAGGTGCAACAAGCACCCCCGCCCGTACTTTATGAGATTATTTACAACCGGCAGGGGTGAGTACGCCCTCATGCATGATTTTTTCTAAAAATATAGGAGAGATGGATATCAAGCCAGGGGTTATCCAACTCATTCCTAAGTTCCATGGGCTTGAGTCTGAAGAACCAAATCTACATCTGAAAGAGTTCGATAAGATTATAGTCACCTTATACTTTCCTAATGTATCTGAGGATACAATTAGGCTAAAACTCTTTCCATTTTCCTTGAAAGAGAAGGCCAAGACGTGGTTACATTCACTGCGTCCTAGATCCATTAGCACATGGAATGATATGCAGAGGGAATTTATAAAGAAAATTTTCCCACATCATAAAATGATTACCCTCAGAAAAGTAATCATGAACTTTGCCCAAAAGAAAGATGAAACATTCTTCCAATGTTGGGGAAGGTTCAAGGATTTGGTCAGTTCATGCCCACAACACGACTTTGAAATATAGCACATTACAAATTTTTTCTACGATGGACTGACATCTTCCATACGCCAAATGGTCGAGACAATGTGTAATGGAGAATTCATTAATAAAAATGTTGACAAGGTATGGGATTACCTCGATAATCTTGCTGAAAAAACTTAATCATGGGACTATTATCCAAGTTCGAACACCACGTCTAGGCCAACTCAATCTAAAGAGAAAGGTAGATTATATCTCTTAAAAGAAGAGGATGATCTCAAGTATAAAGTGTCTACGCTCATAAGAAAATTTGAGGCCAATGGAAGGAAAGAAGGATAAGGTTAATGAAAGTGTTTGCGGCATCTGTGATTGTAACATTCATACAACTGAAAATTGTCCTACAATTGTTGGCTTTTGAGAAGTGTTGAATGAATAATCCAATGCCTTAAATAACTATCAAAGACCTTTCAATGGACCGACCTCTAACACGTATAATCCTGGTTGGAAAAATCATCCCAATTTTAGTTGGAGGAATGGACAAATTGCTACCCCTAAAGATTTCTTCAATCAAAATCCAAATCTAGAGAAACCTCAAGAAGAATCGGTTCAAAATTTCATACAAGAGCTGACTCAGGCAATGCGAGGAGTTACAGATTTTATGTAAAAAATAGATTCACATATGGCGGTTATAGAAAAGGGGATGCTTCCTACACAATCACTCCCTAATCCTAAACCGCAGTTAGAGACAAGTGATCCCAGCTCTTCAAATCAAATGGGGCACGCTAAATCCATCATCACTCTTAGGAGTGGGAAGGTTATTGATAAAACCCTTCCGATTAGGCCTGAAAAAGCCTCAAGAACCAGAAGAAGACAACAACAATGGATCTAGTGATGCCCCACAAAAATTAGAACCGAAACTTTTAGAGAAGCCAGTTGCTCCGTTCCCCCAACAGTTGGTTGCACCAAAACGTCTCTCTAACTCTCAGGATATTCTAGAGGTGTTGAAATAAGTAAAAATCAATATTCCTCTACTTGATGTCGTAAAACAGATACCTTCATATGCCAAATTCCTAAAAGACCTATGCACAATAAAAAGATGATAAAATATTCAAAAGAAAATCTTATTGACTGAGAAAGTGAGTGCCATCCTGAAGCAAGACGTGCCACAGAAATTCAAAGATCTCGGTAGCCCAACTATATCATGTGTAATTGGGAACTATCGAATTAATTACACACTTCTTGACTTAGGAGCAAGCATTAATTTGATTCCTTACTCGGTATACAAACAATTAGGATTAAGTGAATTAAAACCCATACTAACCACACTCTAACTTGTTGATTGCACTGTTCATATACCAAGAGGGATAATCAAGGATGTGTTGGTCCAAATCGATAAATTTTACTACCCTGTAAATTTTATCATCCTGGATACCGAACCCATCAATAACATGAGCACTCAGATTCCTATCATTGTTGGTCGCCCATTCCTGGCCACTTCAAATGCGATTATCAATTACAGGAATAGTGTCATGACTATGTCTTTCAGAAATTTGACATTGGAGTCAAACATCTTTTTCAATAATGGCAGCAATTCAGAGGATGATGACGATTTCCATGACATTAACATGATTAATTCTTTCGTGGAAGATAGAACGCCTCTTGCCCTATCCTCTGATACTCTAGAGATGTGCCTGACCTACTCCCATGATTTTGATGATGACATGATTAGGGAGACGTGTGCCATGCTTGACACTGCACTGGTACTTGAAGTTAACCGGTGGAGGCCACAATTTGAAGAGTTGCCCCAAACTGATGTAGTGCCTCTACCGTCTAACCTCAAGTCGCCAAAGCTTGACCTAAAGCCTTTGCCCTCTGATTTGAAATATGTCTATTTAGGTCAAGATGAGACATACCCGGTGGTGATCTCTGCTCACCTGAAGAAAGAGCAAGAGAGTATGCTCATAGGTACTCTCCTTGAGCATAAGGGAGCTCTTAGATAGACAATAGTGGACCTCAAAGGAATTGACCCCTCGATTTGTACTCACTGCATATATCTTGAGGATAATGCGAAGACCGCACAACAATCACAATATAGACTAAATTCAAATATGAAGGAAGTGGTTAAAGCCGAGGTTCTCAAACTATTGGATGTGGGTATCATATACCTCATATCCAATAGTCAATGGGTGAGTCCAACTCAGGTGGTTCCTAAGAAGTCCAAGATCACCATCATAGCCAATGCCAATAATGAACTCATGCCAACTAGAGTTACTACTGGTTGGAGAATGTGCATTGACTACAGGAAGTTGAATACCGTCACAAGGAAGGATCACTTTCCTTTGCCCTTCATCGATCAAATCTTGAAAAGGCTAGCTGGTCATTCCTATTATTGTTTCCTTGACGAGTATTTGGGATACAATTAGACTGAAATTGCCCCCGAGGACTAGGAAAAGACCACATTTACATGCCCCTATGACACCTTTGCTTACAGAAAGATGCCGTTCGGGTTATGTAATGCCCTTGCCACCTTTCAGCGATGCATGATGAGTATCTTTTCTGACATGGTGGGAAAATATTTAGATGTCTTCATGGACGATTTCTCTATTTTCTGTTCATCTTTCAGCGAGCTTAGAGAGGCTTAAATGTGTGCTGAAAAGATGTGAAGAAAAGAATTTGGTACTTAATTGGGAGAAGTGTCATTTCATGGTTCAAAAGAAAATTGTCCTTGGGCATATCATCTCGTCCGAGGGAATCGAGGTAGATAAAGTAAAAATCGATCTTATCTCTAACATACCTCGACCCAAGAATATTAGAAACGTGCGATCCTTCTTAGGACACGTAAGGTTTTACAAACGATTCATAAAGGACTTTAGTCTTCTCTCTCGTCCTTTATGTAATCTTCTGCAAAAGGATGCACCATACGAGTGGACTGAGCAATACCAAAAAGCTTTTACCAAGCTTAAGGGCATGTTAACCACCGCACCTATCATGCAGCCACCCGATTGGAGCCTTCCTTTTGAACTTATGTGCGACGCTTCTAATTATGCTCTTGGAGCAGTTCTAGGTCAGAGAAAAGATAAGCGGCCTTACATCATTCATTACATAAGTAGGACTCTAAATCCTGTCCAAGTGAACTACTCGACTACGGAAAAGGAACTCTTAGCCATGGTGTTCACTTTGAATAAATTTAGGTCCTACCTAATCAGATCCAAGATCATTATCTGCACAGATCATGCGGCACTTAAGTATCTACTTTTTAAGAATGATTCTAAGCCCCGTTTGATACAATGGATCCTTCTACTCTAGGAATTTGATTTGAAAATTAAAGATAAAAAGGGAGTAGAGAACGTAGTGGCCGATCATTTTTCTCACCTTAATACCTCTTATTCCCTTGAGGTGACCCATATCAATGACATGTTCCCTAATGAACAATAGTTCAGAGTCTCCCATTCACCTTGGCTCGCTGATATTGCCAATCATCTTGCCACAGGTTCCATACCGACGCATTGGATTGCACAAGATAAGAAGAAATTCTTTACCAAGGTGTGCAACTTTTTCTGGGACGATCCATATTTGTTTAAATATTGCCCAAACTAAATCCTAAGGAGATGTGTGCCAGATGATGAGCATCGGAGTGTCATCTCCTTCTGTCACTCACAGGCCTGTGGTGGTCACTTTTTTGCTAAAAAGACCAGGGCCAAGATTCTATAGTGTGACTTTTATTAGCCCACCATGTTCAGGGACACTCATGAGTTTTGTAAGGTTTGTGAGCGTTGTCAAAAATTGAGAGCATTGTCCCGTCGAAATATGATGCCTTTAAATCCCGTCCTTATCATTGAAGCATTTGATTGCTGGGGCATTGATTTCATAAGACCATTCCCCCAATCCTTTAAAAATTTGTATATTTTACTCACTATAGATTATGTCACTAAATGGGTCAAAGCGATTCTGTGCTGAAATAATGACCATCGCATGGTCATTAAATTCTTAAAAGAGAACATCCTTTCACAGTTCGGAACGCCTCGAGCCATCATAAGTGATGGGGGCTCACACTTTTGTAATAGACCATTTGAGAGCTTAATGAAGAAATACGGTATCTCTCATAAGGTGAGTACCTCATACCATCCACAGACAAGTGGACAAGCTGAGATTTTCAATAGGGAGATCAAACATATCCTAGAGAAAATGGTTAACCCTGATCGTAAGGATTGGTCAATCCGATTGACTGATGCCTTATGGGCATACCGTACTGCTTTTAAAACCCTATTGGAATGTCGCCCTTTAGACTTGTCTATGGGAAGGCTTGTCATTTTCTTGTGGAGTTGGAATATAAAGCGTATTAGGTAATCAAAAATCTGAATTTCAATTTGGACAACGCTGGCTCGTTACATAAACTTCAGTTAAATAAACTTAAAGAAATCCAGAATGATGCATATGAGAACTCGAGAATTTACAAGAACAGGATGAAGGCATTTCATGATCAACATATTCTACAAAAATCATTCACGCCTGATCAGAAAGTCCTTTCGTATGACTCTCGACTATATCTATTTTCGGGTAAGCTTTAATCTCGTTGGACCGGCCCCTACATTGTTGTTACTGCTTTTCCTCATGGGGCATTAAGATAAGAGATCCCGACAATGGCAAGGAGTTTAAAGTAAATGGACATCGATTAAAATCATTTATCAAGAAATTTGATTCAGAGGACATGTTCATGCCTCTGATTGCTCCTATTTACCAGGATTGATCTCCTAGTCTGAAAGAGGTATAGGTAGGTTTATCGCTTTCATAGAACTAGGATAGTGATTTATTTTTTCTGGCTGAAGATAGTAAACTTAGCGCTCCTAGGAGGCAACCTATCTTTTCATTCCATTTCATTTCCCTAGTTAGTTAATTCAATGTTTGTGGGTAACATTGCTGTAAACCCTCACGAGACTACAACTCGTCCACTAGGGGCAACCTAGGGGTTTAAAGGCTAGTTGCATACACTAAATGCAATCGAGATCACCTACGAAAGTGGTATAGGTAGGATTTTATTTTTGTTATTTTCTCTCTCGTGCTAACCAGCTTCCATGCTGTGATCTCTTGGAAAATCTCTCTCGATTCGTTATTCAGGTACTATCTTCCCATCACTTTACTTTCATTGTTCCATTTGCATTGCATGCTCATATCTTTTACATTGAGGATAATGTATATTTTAGGTTGGGGGTGGGAGATTAGATTTCCTAATCAGTATTTTCCTGGTCTTGAGCAAAAATTATGAAAATTTTTAAATTGTGAAAAATTTTAAAATTTTCTGGCAAGTCTTGTGAATTCGATGCGATTTTGACAGCCATCTGTGACTTAGAATTTCAAGATACATGATGTTGGTAATTTATGACTCTTGTATTCAGTATCTAGTAGATTTCACAGTTAAGTTTAAATTATTAATCTAGAATTAGAAATTGTAAACATTAATTGAGTCATGATTTCACATGTCATATCTCACTTTCACATTAAGGATTCAGTTTGATATTAAAAGGTTAACATGGTAATCACTAAGCACATAAGGAACCAACTTGAAAATTTGTCCGTTATGTTTAATTAAAGAAAAAAAAAAATAGATACCTTTGGAAAAAGTTGGGCAAATAATTTTCACCATAGGTTTGCTCCCTATTGGTGATTATTCAATTCCCTATGGATGATATATGAAAAAAAAAGAGAGATTAGGTGTACAGTCTTCACTATAGGTTTGCTCCCTGTAGGTGAGGATTTGAGTCCCCTTCTTAACGTTACTTTTGATGGAAAAATCAAAAGCTAGAAGAATGAAAAGATGATCTTTAAGGAAAGTTTTGGTTATCATGAATTCTCTTGTTGGTTACCAATGATATCCTGAAATAGAGAAGTAAATCTTAAAGTTCCTAAGCTGAGATTACACTATACACCCATGGAACTCAATGTTTAGAATTGTTTTAATTGATGAATTAATACTTTAACTTGATTATGAAGTTTACCATGTGCTTGAGTTTAAAAGAGAATAATGCCCAACATTCATGAATCTTAGAGTTCTCATATCTGAATTGTTTTTCAAAAATAGCACTTGGTTTCATAGAAATTGCCTTGTAGTTCTCAACTTATTTTTCGCATACCTTGTTCGGGACTAGCAAGATGCTGGTTGGGGGTTGTGTTGAGGGTCAAATATTGCATATTAGACCCCAGTTATTATCTGGATTTACGAACATGATACTGTTTAACAGACTATTTTAATCGTGTTTGTGATGCAAGGTGTGTTTAGGAGCTTCGACCGAAACAGGGTGCTAAAAGTATGAAATTAATGCTCTGATGATGCCAAAGCAAGGGAAGGACTCCAGGAGACCAAGATCGATAGATTTACATGCCAGGGATCCAAGGAAACAGAGAAACTGAAGCTCAAGTGGCCTGAAAGACGTACAGAGTGCAAGATCACAGGTTCTCACCATTAGTTCAGCTTGAAACTTCATACGTAACCTGAGGACCATAAAGTAACCGTACACGTTGAATTTTAGCTCCCAGATCCTTGTGGAAGTGCCTAAACTGGCAAATCAGCCTATAAAATCCTAATTTGGGGCCCGCCTGATATCTAGATATGCTTTAATTTTTCTTTCAATGCCCTAAATTGGATGGGGAAAAGGATGGATGGTACGGATTTCTCAAGAACATCATTATGGACCCCAGATATACGTTGCATGTACATAGGGTACATGTGCACATGTCGTGCACCGCGCCAAGGAGCTTGGTCAGCAAGCCATTGACCGACGCATCTCCCTCTCCTTCTCTGTTTCAAACAGAGGATGCACCGCGTCCACTGGTTTTGAGTAATGGGGCCCACCCATCATCCGTATCAATGATCCGGACCGTCCAAGGTGTCCAAAGGGGGGTATCAACCTCGCCTAGGTGGCCGTTTGGTCCCATGCACACACACACAGGCAAAATACATGTACACACAGGAATGGATGGTAGGAACAAAGATCGCATAGCCCCAAACCAAAATCAAATGGGGATTGTCCTTCCTGGACAGTTTTTTACCAGGAATACAATGTACGGTGTGGATTTTTCAACTGTCACTTATCAGGGGCCAATCGATAGTCATAGAGCCGACGCAGAAGCTCTATTTCACATCAGAGTTGCGAACGAAGCTGTGTGGGCCACCATCATATTTCAAACCCCTAATCCAGACTGTCCATTGGAGTCCTACGGGGCTGCCCATCCAAGCCTAGGTGTCAGGTTAACAGAAGACAGCGGAGATGGGTTTTTAACGGTTCAAACAGAAGATGAACGGTGTAATGAAAGACTCTATGGTCCACACAGAATTTAAGTTGAACCACACCATCCTTGACTGGTTTTTTGAGACGCATTTAATGGACGGCGTGGATTCCTTGAAAAAAGGATGAAGTGGGCCCCACCAAATAAGCAGCGTAAGCTCTGTTACGCTGCTGCATAAGAAGCACGCCGACTTCAACTGCATGAGATAGCCACTAACCTCCTTGCTATATAAAAGTGAAGCAGGGAAAGAAAGAGGGGAGATTCACAAGACCTTGGCTTGGGCTGTACGTGAGCGTGGAGTAAGGAGAGGTTATCTATTAGAGGTTTTATTATTCTTCTTATTATTATTATTTTATTCTTATGAGATCTAGCCTCATCATGTCTGTGATGGGCTAAACCTCTTAGTTAGGGCTAAGAGGTGAAGCTTGTAGTGAGATGGGAGACTCTATGTTATGCCTTTAATTAAATTTTAATTTATGAACTGATGTTGATTATAGTTGAATTATGGAGAATTTTTTTATTTTTTAATGGTCTGTTGTGACTTAAATTATAATGGGTCTGCGATGGCTTTGAGCATGTTCCTTTCCTTTTTATGTTTATGACATAAGGAAGCCCTGTTGTTCACCATCGTCTCCTGGGCATGGTCGGATGACGGTACTCTTCCTAACCTTCATAGCATGTTGATTGATTGGTAATTAGTTTAATTCTGTTATTTGCTTTGTCTCCTGGGCATGGTTTGGTGATGGAATCCATTCTAATTCATATACCTTTCATCTTTTGAAAACTATATCAACGGTAGTTCAATTTAATTTCCATTATTCTTAAAGTAGGCGTAAGATCTCCCTGATCTCTACAAGTGGATCCTTTGAATCCTTAGTATCCTATCCCTGAATTCCTTAAGTTTTAGATAATTATTTCATAATTATTCCTCAAATTACACTCGATTTATATTTCATCTCATTCTAGTCCTAGTTCTAGTTAGTTTCAGTTAACGTACATGTATCAGTCCCTTGGAATTCGACCTCGGTCTTATTACTACATCACAACCCTGCACTTGGGGAGTGAACATTAGATTGGATAGGCTGATTGTTGAGTGTGAAATATTACATATTCCCCCTATTTATGCCTTAGTTTTATAAACATGATAGTGCTTAATCGATCTAATTATGCATGTTTTTATATGCGAGGTGATTTCGAGGGCTTAAGGTGAAATTAATGCCAAAAGGAAGATTTATGCTCAAAAGATTACTAAATGAAGATTTGGACATTTAAAGGTCATTAGTGAAGTATTCACATGTTAAAGATCTAAAGAAACCATATGAGAAATGAGAAGAATCAAAGATTTGAAGTGAAAAAAATGAATCCTGAAAATTTGTCTAAAAAAATATATGCTGGAATTCTAAGTCTAAAACAGAAAAGTCCTGAAACAGACCTTCGATCCGATCGAAATCGCACAAAACAGACCAGGGAGAAGCAAAATTTTTAGCCTTAATTTGGTCCGACCGAAATTGCGCAGAATTGTCCATTGAGAAAGTGCGATTTTCAGCCTTAATTTGGTCCGATCGAACCCAACTTCGGTTCGACCAAAGCGTAACTTTTTACGCAAATTTGAGGCGGTTTCAAAGTCGATCCAAGAATATACTATAAATATGGGTCTCTTAATTATTTCTAAGCATGAATTAGGGTTAGAAGAAGAGTGAAGCAAAGTGCTGGAGAACTTCAAGGAGTCCTTCATTCTTCCCCAATCTTCTTCTTCTAGTTAGTTTTTTTTTTTTTTTTTTAATGCTTTCTTTTAGAGTTTTGGTTTCAATCATGTCTATGGTTGGCTAATCTCTTAAATAAAGCTAAGAGGTGAAGCTTATAGTTTATTTATATGATTATTTTACCTTGATTCATATTTATATTAAACTTTTATTGATTTATGGTGTGCATGATGGAATATTTTTCAGTTTTGCGTAGTTTATTATGACTTCAATTATAGTAGATGCTTGGAAAGCTTTTGATATCTTCTTATCTTGTTTTGTAATTATGAGATCTTTAGAATTCATGATCCATCATTGTCTCCTAGGCATGGTGGATGATTGAATTCCCTACGCTCATCACATTGGTGCTTCATGTTTGAACTAATTCAATAAAAAGTTCAGATTTGGTTTAATTGCTCTATCATCCAACTGGATAGGATAGAACTTCGATTCTAGTTGTGTTTGTTGGACCAAGTAAGGTAGCATCTTAATGGCTATAAGTGGATCCTTGGCGCTTTAGTGTTCCTTTTCTTATTGATAGTTTATTCACAATTAATTTCTCTTATTTCAGATTTTACTTTACATTCTCATTCTAGTTCTAGTTCTAGTTTATTTAAGAATACGTACAAGTTAAGTCCCTATGGATTCGACCACGGTCTCACTGAGTTATTACTATAGCGCAGCCCTGCACTTGGGGTTGTGAACATTGATCGGGTGAGTTGACTTAAGGCTCTAGGGTTTTAAGTTCCTAGGGTTTAAGGTTAGGCTGACTAGGTTGATTGGGTTTACTAAGTTGAATGGGCTGAGTTTAAGGTTTAGGATTGGGGTGCCTAGAGTTTAGGCTTTTAGGGTTAGGGTTTAAGATTGGGGTTTGGTTGACCATCCATCCGTTCAAACTTGAACAACTTATTTGCCTGGGATGTGGTGTCCACAATTGGTTAGTTGTCTATTTAGCCAACTATGCACACGTTCACTAGGCGACTTACAAAGGTTGTGGCTTTTCCTCCAATGAGCTCTTTTGCCTTGATAATCAAGGACTTTTAAAAGGTGCAACAATTAGTGTGGTTGAATGGAAAAGAATCAAATGAAAAAAAGCGTGTGACTTACAACTGGGAAGAGATCATTGGCTTAGATGAGAACAATAGGGTGCTTCATGGAGTAGCATGTTGGTAAGCTATGCAATGATAATTTCAAGAGTTACAACTACGATTGGCCCAACGTATGAGCGTAGGCAGACGGTTTGTAGGATTAAGTTCTTCCTTTAAATTTGGCATGCAAGCATGGATGTAAGGGAATTACAACTATTGACTACAACTATAAGTTGGTTCGGCATGCATACAAGGGTAGACTGATTCTACTCCTAACCTAAGGGTCCACTGCTGAGGAGCAATCGAAGGGCAATCCTAGACTAAGATAAACAACATTGCACTGGATTAATTCTGCCTTCTTGAAGGAACTTAGGTTTTGGATTCGAGTGTGTCCTCTTCTTCGTATCTTCCTCCTTTTATAACTTTCTCAAGCATAGAGAGAAAATTACCGATTGTACATGTGGCATCCTCTCGTGTAACCTACTGGGAAAGAGCAGTTACAGCTTTTTTATTGTGGTATTCTTTCATCAAACGTACTTTGTTGCTGACATGGATTTAACTATCATTTACTCTTATCTGGAGATTATTGTAATGCTAAGGCTTCTCGAAGAAGTTGTCTACTTTCCAAATATTTGGCACATGCTTTAAAGATATTGGATGTGCCACGTGTCACAGTTCGCACAATCGATTCAATTTGCAAGATTTTGGTGGAAAAACCATGCATAGATTTCCCATTTTCAGCATGCGAGTTTTGATTGCCTTTGTGGAACTTAAGGTTCCTCCCACTCATCCTTTCCATAGATTGGCAACTTGGTTACGGGTATCAACTCATTTGGTCCTTTGTTAAGTTACTCAGTTGAGTTGGGCTAGTCAGCCATATTTGCAAGTTAAATCATGATTCAAATAAGAACTCATTTGAGTTAGAGTCAACTTGGATGAGTGTTCACAACCCCAAGTGTAGGGTCGCGATGTAGTAATAATCTTGGTAAGACCGAGGTTAAATCCATAGGGACTAATCTCGTGTGTTTTCTAAGAGCAACTAGAACTAGAACTAGAAGAAAATGAAAATCTAATCTAGAATATGTGAGAGAATAATTGTGAAAAACTTGTGAAATTCAAATGTAGGAAACTAGGATTTCCAAGGATCCACTTGCAGAGATCAGGGAGATCTTATGCTCGATTCATGAACACAACTGGAATCAGAGTCCCATCTTCATCCAATTGGAAGATATCTTATTAAAAATTAAATCTGAACTTCATTTGATCTAGTTCTTAATGAATAAAAGGTATGAGAATTAGAATTGATTCCATCACAAAACCATGCCCATGAGACAAGGTAAACAACAAAATTTACCAATCCACAACTTCCATCACAAAACCATGCCCATGAGACAAGGTAAACAACAAAATTTACCAATCCACAACCAATCTGAGAGAATTGCAAGAGTTAGGGAGAATTCCATCATCCAACCATACCCAGGGGACGATGATGAGCAACAGGATTTCTAAAACCACAATCTCAATAATGAAAGAACATACTCAAAGCTATCGCAAATCCATTGTAATTTAAGTCACAACAAACTATTAAAAACTGCAAGTATTCCCTATAATCAAACTAAAATCAAAGATAGTTTAACTTAAACATGAATCAAAGTAATAGAAAATATCTCATCATGCAACAAGCTTCACCTCTTAGTGTAACACCCTGAAAATCGGGGGTCGGGTAGAAACCCAACACCCAAGTTCCAGAACGTCACTTATGCAATATAGATAATGATAAATGTATGTCGTCTGTAGAATGACATTAAACAAGATTGAGACTAAGCCAAAACAGCATATCATACTCCAGAGACAGTTAAATTAGCAAGCGAAAGACTGTGATAAATACATAAAATATATAATTGATTGTAAGTCTCTAGAGTGTGAACATGTTACCAGGTTAATTAAATACATGTATACTCCAAAAATGGAAAGAAAAGAATATACATGAGTGGTCCAAAAATATGAAATGACAAGTGTCAAGGTGTCTAATCAACCTCCCTGTAATCCCGTCGATCAAAACATGGAGGAGTTCTCCTCATCATTATATAAGTCCGGCTCCACTTCACAAGCAGTGCCATCACCTGCAACTAAAATAAGGACTAGTGGGTATTCAAAACACCATCCCGTAATGTGGGAGTGAGTGATCAACTCAGTGGGATAAGAGAGTAAAGATTAGCATGTTATCAAATCAATCACGCATTAATAGTAAAGCAAACAATCAAACATTCCTAGATACTGTTGTTAATGCATGCATGAAATGACATGATGGATGCCCTCACCGACATACTCCCTCATACGGCACCATCTTACGCCCGCGGCATGCTTGCGTTCCTCAATGCTCCACATCTTTCAGGCACATGCAATGCGATATGGATAATGATTACCGAGTTGTTATTAGTCCTTTTCATACAGCAGGATTGGGAAACTAAGGTACTTCTCTTATATCAATCCCAACACAGATCCTGTCTAGGGTCGTCACTCCTAGAAATCTCATACGATATTATATTTGTAGGTCGCTGCAAGGGCTGCTAGGGCTGTTGCTCGCACTCGTAACACCGCTCCCCCATCACCTTATTAATAAAGGCCTAATGTACTCTCGTCGTTACGGAAGGGTCGTTGCCTCCCGTAGACTAAGAATACTCTCGTGGTCACTACAAAGGGCTCGTCACCTGATCAGTGTAGGTCGACAGTGAGAATATAGTGTCCCATACCACCATAATCTGCTCACGAGTCATAGGTGCTCACTGGTCACTACAGGGAGGTTTGTGGCCCCAGCATAGGTCGACAGCTCGACCACGGTGTCCCATACCACCATGCCCGGCTCATGAGTCTTTATGGATCAAGGTACCATGGTTAACAGGGTTTCTAATGGTAAGTTCAGTACCCTAGGTTCAAACAGTTATAACTCATACAGGTTGAACATACAATGGCCAGTCGAGTTACTTGACGGGCTCGACTAATACGAGCGCATCTCAGGTTAAATGACATGAAGTGCATAAAACACTTCACGTGCCACTGCCGCCAACTCAAAACACGACTCACGTTCATCGACGCGTCCTTCGTGGCAAATAGAAGCCAACCACGAATTTGATCCATTACCGACTGCCTGGACTAACGTATAGCCCCAAACACTTGAATACCAACATCAATAATCATGTGAGAGTAACAGAAATGAAATACAACAATGTAAGCATGTTGACACATGTTATAACATACAACTTAAGCAAATCATCCAACACATGCATTTCATGTATATAATGAAATCAATACATATAGCCAACATGATGGAAATCATTTACATCAGCATATTACTTGAGAATTCAATCTCAAAACTCATTCACAACACCATCTACTCAATACATACTAATACAAACTTTATACAAACACAGCCTACACACTTTAGTCTACATAGCGTATGTCGACTCAAAGTGCGTATTTGGGCGAATCTCTTCGCCAAACAGATCATGCACGCATCCCTAATATCCTAACATGACAAATAGCCATGGCAAACATTTCAGCAAAATGTGGATGTAAACAGTATTTCCTACAAATGACTAAAATGCCCTAAATCTCATATTTTCCATACGTTTACGAAACAGAAAACGGACAGTATGTTGTACATGTCAAACGGCGTTTCCGTCGATAATCTACTATTAAACGATATTGAAAGCTTTGAAATCAGTCAATCAAAGTGTCTAAAATCCTCACCTTTTTGCCCTAGACGTGTATCGTTTCGAACGGAACGTATACGCTTCGTCAACAGCGTAACAGCGACCTAATGGACAAGATGTATAAGCTACTTCGCTATTTAAATCGACAGAATCCTAAATCAGCAAGTAGTTAGGGTTTTCCTTACCTAGAAGTGTGTTGGAATCACCAACAAAGTGATTTGAATGCGGTGCTTAAGCACATGTAGCAGCTACAGCAAGTGGTGAGAAATCTCTCCCACAAGTCTCTCACTTTCTCTCACTTTCTCTCTCTTTCAATCTAGGGTTTCTAGCAAATTCGGATGGGAGAGATATGTGAGGGTTTAAGGCCCTTATATAGCCTAAAATCTAACCTTTTTAGACTTAGGAATAAGGTATACTTGGGTTATAACCAAATCGGGGCTGTTTCGATCCAAAAAGAGTATTTCGGGAGGTCCCTTGGCCGAACGCGATCGGACTTAAGCTCATGGTCACTGGATGTTGCTCACACCAAGTTTTCAGTCTGGTAGAGTTCGCAGATCGCGCGTGGCGGTCCAATTTCAGTTCAGCGGTCATCGCACCTAAATCAGGTGTACAAGTCTCATGATATGAAGGAGTTCTGATGGTCAGAACGCTTAATAATATCACGCAAAGTCTCGTGCCAGATTTGGATTTAAATTTCAAATCTTAACCCATTTCTCACTCTCTTCACTCCAGGCTCAATGAAATAGCCTCTGAACATCGGTTGGGCTTAATTTTTGAAACGATTGTCAAGTCCAGCTAAGCGGTCGTAACGGTCTAAGATTGTGGATATCGAACTTTTGACGCACGGTCTAGATCTAGTAGAAAGTTTCAAAGGGTTCCTGAGAATAAACCGGTTTAGAGTTTGATCCTGAATTTTAGGGTAACGTAGCGTCATTGGTTTTACAAGTTTGGATCTTGCAGAACGTATTTAAAGCGATCAGGGACAATTTCACAGGTAATCTAATGTAGTGCTAGTTAACTTACGCTTATTCTCTAAAGGAATTAATCCTAAGTGATTTCTTTGACTTTGTAATTGGGTTCTGAGAGGTTACCAAAGTGCTATGGTTGACCCATTGCCTAAGGACGTCTAACCCCAGGTTGGCAAAAATTCGGAGTGTTACAATCTACCCTCCTTAAAATAAAATTTCGTCCCTGAAATTGGCTAAGGGTAATGAGTACTTAAAGAGACTTTTGTATTGACGTTCTAAGGAAAGTTCAAATCTTATTTAAGGACCTAACCTTACATATAACCTAAATCAACTGTTACGATCCTGGGCCAGTGGGGAAGACGCTAACCACGCTTCTGCTGTGCCACTCTGACCTAACGGTTGCATTGGTTGACCTAACTAGATTGGACTCAAAATGTTCTACCCCCCTTTAAACTTAGTTCTACTTAAGGTTCAAGAATCTATGTATTGATCCGTATATCGGAACGAGGTGCAACTTAGGGGCTATCCTTGACATAAAATGGGAAACAACCTCTCACTACATTGGTCTTCCTTTGTTAGTGATGCGTTCTATGGCATTGGCACCTATGGTTGTAGAAAGAAGCCTAATCTCTATTGGCTAGATGTCATCAACATTTCCCAAAGGCAAAGCAATAACTTTTGGTTGTATGTGGTCGAGCCAACACGGAAGAAAAGTTCTATAGTGGGTCTGAGCCGGATACATAGACTTTCTACTTAAAACAGAAAATTTACCGTATCAGTTCTTAATCCTAGACGATGCCGATCTTCTGCTTGATCAGAGTATTAGATTTATTGGCAACTACCAGGATTGAGAAGTCAATTCAAACCGCGAATACTTCGTTTATATTTACAGTTCCTTTACTCCGCGTTCCCGAATGCAATAGATCCTTAGGAAGGTAATTCTAAGGGGAATTTTAAGGGGCGTGCTGGTTTATTCTAAGTTCAATTTGAGGGATTTATAAGTTTTCCTGAGAGTGAATGGTTCTAAGTTAAAACAACTTTCCTAAGGGTTATACCAGAAGTCTATAAATATTAAGGGGACCTATCGAAGAAATGAGGTCCTACTCCAACCAAATCTAACCTATTATTCCTTAGCATATACAGGCTTTACACTACTTATTATAACTAGTAGCCTAGTCTGTAACTCACTAGCTGTAATCCAAAGCCTAAGCTTATACGCTAAATGGGTTCATACCATTTCTAATACAGGGAATTGTTCTATCGCTTAGGGTCACGATTGTTTAAATGGAATTGGATTTCCTATATCGTTAGATCCTTCAAATCTAGGGATACTAACTCTAGGTCTAACACTCTAGATGTCCTAGCACTAGATGGTTGTTGTTTATGGACTAAGCTACTGTGTTTGTTCTTGCCCATTGGTAGTAGATTGGAGGTCGAGAAGATGGCTAAAATTAGCTCTAATGAGCCTTGGAAATTGAGAGAAATGGGGAGAAATGACTGCCCAATTTGACTGGAATGAATCTAGGCTCTGCAGAGGGATGAATCAAGCTCCCAAAGGCTAAATTTTCAAAGAGAGAAGAGAACCATAAGTGGGAATGGAGCTCACCCGACTTTCTGCCACAAATGGAGGTTATAAGAGCCTCCACGGACGAGATATAAGAGAGAGGGGACTGTCTACTGCCGTGGACGATGGAGTGGGGTCGGTTGTGACCGAGAATGAGAACAGATGTGGTTTGGGGACGGAATTTGAGAGGGAGGCAGCAAGAAGGTGAAGAAAGGAGAGCTTGGGGACATTTTTTGTGAAAGAGGTGTGGGTTTTATGGGGTTTAAAGGTGCGAACCACCTATGGGAGGGATGTCCTGACCATAAAAGGGCATCGGCCCAAATTTTAGACCGAGTGGGGCCCACCGTAGGCGATGCATCGTCGAACCGGCGATGTCATCACCGGCCAAAGTGGCATCCGGTGATGGCACCCCCCAGGACTGGTTCCCCCTGTCCTGTAGGCCCCAAATGTACATGGGTCCCACCCTGGTTCATTACATATTGGCCTAGATAGGCCCAAGACTCCGTTTGGAGTGTTTCGGGACCAGTTTGTAAACCAGAATGAGTTTATGGATTATGTAGCATATGATTTTGGGGTAGGAGAGGCTAATCCATCCAACTAATCCATTTATTATAATAGATTCCATAATTGGAATTACCAGAAGTCCAATTCTTACATATTTTTACTATTTATAGTAAAATTTTTATTTAAGTATTATTCACCATCATTAACACATTTTGATTCATGTGTAGTAAGAAAGGACTTAGAAAAAGTTAAAGAATGGGGTAGTGAAAGGGAAGCTTCTGAAGGAATTGGATGAAACGGGGTTTTTAAGCCCTGAGATTGAATGTAAGGGTTGTGGTTGCCCCACAACCCAAGGACATGCATTTTTAGGTTTGGAATTATTCTGGGAACTTCTCAAACCCATCAAATAACAACCTAGAGGCGACGTAGGTCGCTTCACGTGACTAAAGATACGTTATGGACTCGATCAAAACGATCGATTTGAGTAGACTTCGCCTATTGGAGAAACTGCGATCCTATAAGTGTTTCTAAGTTTTTCTCGCACCCACCTAAGTCAAAGGGGTGACAGCATATGTCGTGTACCCATAACCCAGGTCCGGTTCAATCCAAATCATGCTCTGATACCATCTGTAACACCCCGAAAATTGGGGGTCGGGTAGAAACCCAACACCCAAGTTCTAAAACGTCACTTATGCAACATAGATAATGATAAATGCATGTCGTCTGTAGAATGGCATTAAACAAGATTGAGACTAAGCCAAAACAGCATATCATACTTCAGAGACAGTTAAATTAGCAAGCGGAAGACTGTGATAAATACATAAAATATATAATTGATTGTAAGTCTCCAGAGTGTGAACATGTTACCAGGTTAATTAAATACATGTATACTCCAAAAATGGAAAGAAAAGAATATACACGAGTGGTCTAAAAATATGAAATGACAAGTGTCAAGGCGTCTAATTAACCTCCCTGTAATCCCGTTGATCAAAACACGGAGGAGAAGTTCTCCTCATCATCATATAAGTCCGGCTCCACTTCACAAGTAGTGCCATCACCTGCAACTAAAATAAAGACAGGTGGGTGTTCGAAACACCATCCCATAACGTGGGAGTGAGTGATCAACTCAGTGGGATAAGAGAGAAAAAATTTGCATGTTATCAAATCAATCACGCGTTAATAGTAAAGAAAACAATCAAACATTCTTAGATACTGTTGTTAATGCATGCATGAAATGACATGATGGATGCCCTCACCGACATACTCCCTCATACGGTACCATCTTACGCCCGCGACATGCTTGCGTTCCTCAGTACTCCACATCTTTCAGGCACATGTAATGCGATATGGATAATGATTACTGAGTTGTTATTAGTCCTTTTCATACAGCAGGATTGGGAAACTAAGGTACTTCTCTTATATCAATCCCAACACAGATCCTGTCTAGGGTCGTCACTCCTAGAAATCTCATACGATATTATATTTGTAGGTCGCTGCAAGGGCTGTCAGGGCTGTTGCTCGCACTCGTTGCACCGCTCCCCCATCACCTTATCAATACAGGCCTAATGTACTCTCGTCACTACGGAAGGGTCGTCGCCTCCCGTAGACTAAGAATACGCTCGCGGTCACTACAAAGGGCTCGTCACCTGATCAGTGTAGGCCGACAGCAAGAATATAGTGTCCCATACCACCATAATCTATTCACGAGTCATAGGTGCTCACTGATCACTACGGGGAGGTTTGTGGCCCCAGCGTAGGCCGACAGCTTGACCACGGTATCCCATACCACCATGCCCGGCTCATGAGTCTTTATGGATCAAGGTACCATGGTTAACAGGGTTTCCAATGGTAAGTTCAGTACCCTAGGTTCAAACAGTTATGACTCATACAGGGTGAACATACAATGGCCAGTCGGGTTACTTGACGGGCTCGACTAATACGAGCGCATCTCAGGTTAAACGACATGAAGTGTGTAAAACACTTCACGTGGCCTAACCACTGCCGCCAACTCAAAACACGACTCGCGTTCATCAACGCATCCTTCGTGGCAAATAGAAGCCAACCATGAATTTGATCCATTATCGACTGCCTGGACTAACGTATAGCCCCAAACACTTGAATATCAACATCAGTAATCATGTGAGAGTAACAGAAATGAAATACAACAATGTAATCATGTTGACACATGTTATAACATACAACTTAAGCAAATCATCCAACACATGCATTTCATGTATATAATGAAATCAATACATATAGCCAACATGATGGAAATCATTTACATCAGCATATTACTTGAGAATTCAATCTCAAAACTCATTCACAACACCATCTACTCAATACATACTAATACAAACATTTATACAAACACTTAGCCTACACACTTTAGTCTACATAGCGTATGTCGACTCAAAGTACGAATTTGGGCGAATCTATTTGCCAAACAGATCATGCACGCATCCCTAATATCCTAACACGACAAATAGCCATGGCAAACATTTCAGCAAAATGTGGATATAAACAGTATTTCCTACAAATGACTAAAATGCCCTAAATCTCATATTTTCCATACGTTTACGAAACGGAAAACGGACAGCATGTTGTACATGTCAAACGGCGTTGCCGTCGATAATCTACTATTAAACGATATTGAAAGCTTTGAAATCAGTCAATCAAAGCGTCTAAAATCCTCACCTTTTTGCCCTAGACGTGTATCGTTTCGAACGGAACGTATACGCTTCGTCAACAGCGTAACGACGACCTAATGGACAAGATGTATAAGCTACTTCGCTATTTAAATCGACAGAATCCTAAATCAGCAAGTAGTTAGGATTTTTCTTACCTAGAAGTGTGTTGGAATCACCAACAAAGTGATTTGAATGCGGTGCTTAAGCACATGTAGCAGCTACAGCAAGTGGTGAGAAATCTCTCCCACAAGTCTCTCACTTTCTCTCACTTTCTCTCTCTTTCAATATAGGGTTTCTAGCAAATTCGGATGAGAGAGATATGTGAGGGTTTAAGGCCCTTATATAGCCTAAAATCTAACCTTTTTAGACTTAGGAACAATGTATACTTGGGTTATAACCAAATCGGGGCTGTTTCGATCCAAAAGAGCGTTTCGGAGGGTCCCCTGGCCGAACGCGATCGGACTTAAGCTCATGGTCACTGGATGTTGCTCACACCAAGTTTTCAGTCCGGTAGAGTTCGCAGATTGCGCGTGGTGGTCCAATTTCAGTTCAACGGTCATCGCACCTAAATCAGGTCTACAAGTCTCATGATATGAAGGAGAAATTTTTTCTGATCCGAGGGTGAAATTTGGCTGAATTCTGACGGTCAGAACGCTTAATAATATCATGTAAAGTCTCATGCTAGATTTGGATTTAAATTTCAAATCTTAACCCATTTCTCACTCTCTTCACTCCAGGCTCAATGAAATAGCCTCTGAACGTCGGTTGGGCTTGATTTTCGAAACGATTGTCAAATCCAGCTAAGTGGTCGTAACGGTCTAAGATTGTGGATATCGGACTTTTAACGAGCGGTCTAGATCCAATACAAAGTTTCAAAGGGTTCTTGAGAACAAACCGGTTTAGAGTTTGATCATGGATTTTAGGGTAACGTAGCGTCATTGGTTCTACAAGTTTTGGATTTTGCAGAACGTATTTAAAGCGATCAGGGACAATTTCACAGGTAATCTAACGTAGCGCTAGTTAACTTACGCTTATTTTCTAAAGGAATTAATCCTAAGTGATTTCTTTGACTTTGGAGTTGGGTTCTGAGAGGTTACCAAGGTGCTATGGTTGACCCATTGCCTAAGGACGTCTAACCCCAGGTTAGAAAAAATTCGGGGTGTTACACTTAGCCCCAGCTAAGAGGTTTATCCAACCATAGACATGTTTGAATTAAAAGCTCTTAAGAAAAGCATGAAGAAAAATAATGAAGGAAAGAAAGAACTCTTGGACCAACCGATTGCTATCTCTCTCTCTCTCTTCTCACTCTTGCTTCCACACATTTTTTCTCCCTTGCCCTCTTTTTTCCTCCCCCTAAAAGAGAGGTTTTTACACCCTTTTATAATGGAAAGGACTTTCATGCGCACTCCTTATGTAGTGTCGTGATTAGCTGGAGCTTACGCAGCTCCATGTTTTTTTTTTGTGTAGGAAGGTTGGTCACCGGCTTCACCTAGCGAATTGGGTTGGTCAGCAAATCCGTTGCGAAGATCCCTCCCCATTGTTATCCATGGTTGGATTCAGAATCCCTTAGCGGTGGTTTAGATGGTCCCGATCATGCTGATAAGTGCGATGGTGATCACTGAACGGCTTAGATTGCTAGTTTCCTTAAGAAACGGTCTCCCTTGTGCCTGTTGTTGCGCATGCTACATCCTGCATGAATCTTGGGGATTCTCAAGTTTTATTTCCCGGTGTGTATTACACCTAATGGATGGTCCAGATCCTTGCCCAGAAGGCTACAGCATGGCCCATCTCGATTCGATCTTCTTTCCTTCACGTTAGTCCCTCTTATTGTGTCTGTTGTTTCCTGAACGTACTAGCCCACAAAAATCAACCACGAACCAGGGTCCAGTTGGTTTAACCTCCTGGACATGATGAACGACTTAGATTATCCATGTAGATCATAGAGATGGCCCACTACAAAACCCAACGTAGATTCGTTCACTCGTGCGATAGTTTCAATGAAACCGTCGGGTCAGAGTCCTCTTTAACCGTCTCCTTCTTATGGTGCGCTACAGACGTGTGTAGTCACTGCGCACGTACCGATCGTAGGTGGGGTCTGTGGTAGTTTCAGGGTCATTTATTTTCATTCATCAGTCTTAGTGGACTGACATTAGGGCCCATGTCAAAAATGGAAAACTAAGACTGATCGTATGGGCCATAGCATCGATTTTTGCTTTTTGTTATCGCTCTCAATGATCCAATGGCTGAATATTGGTATGTACGGTTAATTTATGTTGATTTGGCTTGGTATGAGGTTTTACACGATTCGGATCATGGCACCTATGAGATTTGGAATTTAGGGGTCTAAGGTGGTGGCGTGGCTTCATGTGAGTTGTGTACACGCGCCATGTGGGTTCAATCCAAGCTCTTAAATTCACCTTTCAACACAAACATGATTAAAATAGAACATTAAGCATTATCAAGTGCATAAAACCAAGTAATAACTAGGGTCTAATATGCAATATTTGACCCTCAACACAATCCCCAACCAGCACTTTGCTAGGCCCGAGCAAGGTATGCGAAAATTAAGTTTAATGCACAATGTTCAGCCTTTTTCAGAAAATAATCTTTCATGTATTAAGTGTGCATGAGTAGACTCAAGATGAGAAAGTGAGTTTTTGAAAACCTGGAGCTGAACTACATAAGCAACTGATCAAATAAATCCTTTATCCATTAGGTCAGAGCATAGTTCGCATATCAAGTTTTTCAACGTATTCAGTGAATATACTATCTTTTCATACTGTTAGCCATGCTCATCATTTCAAGATTGGTTGAAATCCCAAGTACTGATTTTGAACTTATCCCCTTTTCCTTTTTAGTTTTTGATTTTGTATCGACGATCATTTGTATTCATTCAGTCTTTTCATCCTCCTTTTTTTTTTCCAGACATTACATTCTTTTCAAAGACATTTTTCATTCCCCTCAAAGATGTTCTCATTCTTCATTCTTTATGACCTCTTTGTCGATCTCCTATTTTTTAACCAGTTCTTTTTTCTTTTAAGGTGGATAAAATTCTCCAGACTCGGTTCTCCATATTTTTCAATGATCATCATACTAACAATTAGAAAATCTAATACTATTCACGGAGAACAATTTGAATAAAATAATATTTGAACATCCTCTTTTTCAAGTGAATTTAAGAACCATAAGTGATAGATTACTTAAGTGCTCCCACTCCAACAATTCAAAACTTGATTTTTGTCATACTCATAATAGTCTTAAATTCCCAACTTATTACTTTCCAAACAGATAAGCATTAAAAAATTTTGCTCAAAACTGAAAAAACACTGATTAGGGAACCTAATCTTCCATCCCCAACATAAAATCAGAATTGTTCTCAGTGTAAAAGAAATAAGTATATCTTGCAAAAGAGGCAACGTAATTGAAAGAAGAGTGATGGAAAGATAGTACCTGATGAAGAAATTTTATGGCTTTTTCCAAAGGATGTTAATGTGAAGGTGGCTTAGCACAAGAGTTTAAACCAACAAAAAGCAACCTATCCTAAAATAAACAGAAAGCAAACTATCTTAAACAACATAAAGCCGACTATCATAAACATAATATGAAAGCAATAAACCTAACTACACCTCCATCAGACTAGGAGATCAATTCTGATAAACAGGATCATTCAGAGGTATGGACATGTCCTCTGAATCAAATTGCTCAACAAATGACTTTAATCGATGTCCATTTACTTTAAACTCATTGCCATTGTTTGGATTCTAAATCTCAATAGCCCTATGAGGGTAAACATTGGTAATAGTGAAAGGGTTGGCCCAACAAGATCGGAGTTTACCCAGAAAGAGGACCTTCTAATCTGGTGTGAATGATTTTAAAAGAATGTATTGGTCATGAAACACCTTCATCCTGCCCTTGTAAATTCTCGAGTTCTCGTATGTATCATTCCGGATTTCTTCGAGTTCATTCAACTGAAGTATGAGTAGCAAGCTATTGTTGTCCAGATTAAAATTCAAAATTTTGATCACCTAGTAGGCTCTATGTTCAAGTGACAAGCTTTCCCATAGACAAGTCTAAAGGGAGACATTCCAATAGGGATTTTAAATGCAGTACGGTAAGCCCATAAAGCATCGATCAATCGAATTGACCAATCCTTATGGTCAGGGTTAACCATCTTTTCCAAGATGTGTTTGATTTTCCTATTAAAAATCTTAACTTGCTCACTTGTTTGTGGGTGGTATGGAGTGCTTACTTTGTGGGAGATGTCATATTTCTTCATTAGATTCGCAAATGACCTATTACAAAAGTGTAAGCCCCCGTCACTAATGATGGCTCGAGGAGTTCCAAACCGAGAAAGGATGTTTTCTTTTAAGAATTTAATGATCATTTGATGGTCATTGTTTCAAAATGGAATCACTTCGACCCATTTAGTGACATAGTCTACTGCTAGCAAAATGTATGATTTCCAAAGGATTGGGGGAATGGTCCCATGAAATCGATACCCCAACAATCAAATGCTTCTATGATCAGAATAGGGTTAAGAGGCATCATATTTTGATGGGACAATGCTCCCAACTTCTGACAATGCTCACAAGCTTTGCAAAACTCATGAGTGTCCTTGAACATAGTGGGCCAATAAAAGTCACTCTACAGAATCTTGTTCGTGGTCTTTTTAGTAGAAAAGTGACCACCACAGGCCTGTGAGTGACAAAAAGAGATGACACATTGATGTTCATTGTCTGGCATACATCTCCTTAAGATTTGGTCTGGGAAATACTTAAACAGATATGGATCATCCTAGAAAATTTTGTGTACCTCAGTAAAAATTTTCTTTTTATCTTGCGTAGTCCAATGTGACAGTGTGAAACCCGTGGCAAGATAATTAGCAATATCAGGAAACCAGGGTGAATGAGATACTTTGAATAATTGTTTATCAGGGAACATGTCATTGGTATGAGTCGTCTTAAGGGAATTAGGGAGATCAAGGCGGGAGAGATGGTTAACCACTACGTTCTCTACTCCATTTTTATCTTTTATTTTCAAATTAAATTCTTGAAATAGGAGGATCCATCTAATCAGGAAGGGCTTAACATCATTATTAGAAAGAAGATACTTAAGCGTTGCATGATCTATGTAAATGACAATCTTAGATCCGATCAAGTAGGACCTAAATTTGTCCAAAGAGAACACTGCGGCTATGAGTTCCTTTTCCACAGTCGAGTAGTTCACTTAGACAGGATTTAGAGTTCTACTTGCGTAATGAATAATGTAGGGCTTCTTTTCATTTCTTTGGCCTAATATCGCCCCAAGAGCATAGTTAGACACGTCACACATAAGTTCAAAAGGAAGGCTTCAATCGGGTGGCTGCATGATAGGTGCAGTAGTTAAAATGCCCTTAAGCTTAGTAAAAGCTTCCTGACATTGCTCAGTCCACTCGTATAATGCATCCTTTTAAAGTAGATTACATAAAGGACGAGAGAGAAGACTAAAATACTTTATGAATTTCCTGTAAAAACTGACGTGTCCTAAGAAGGATTGCATATCTCGTATGCTCTTAGGTGGAGGTAGGTTAGAGATAAGATGAATTTTAGCCTTATCTACCTCAATTCCTTTAGATGAGATGATATGTCTAAGGATAATTCCCTTACGAATAATGAAATGACACTTCTCCTAATTGAGTATCAAATTATTTTCTTCACATCGCTTCAACACACATTTAAAATTCTTTAAACAATCACTGAAGAAAGGTCCAAACTAGAGAAGTTGTCCATGAAGACCTTTAGATATTGCCCCAACATATCAGAAAAAATGCTCATCATGCATCGCTGAAAAGTGGTGGGGGCATTACATAGTCCGAATGGCATCTTTGGCAAGCAAAGGTGCCAAAAGGACATGTGAATGTGGTCTTTTCCTAATATTTAGAGGCTATCTCTATCTGATTATAGCCCGAATACCTGTCAAGGAAATAGTAATAGGAATGACCAGCTAGCCTTTCCAAAAGTTGATTGATAATGGGCAAAGGAAAGTGATCCTTGTGACGGTATTCAATTTCCTATAGTCGATGCACATTCTCCAACTAGTAGTAACTCTAGTTGGCACGAGTTCATTGTTGGCATTGGTTACGATGGTGATTCCAGACTTCTTAGGAACCACCTGAGTTGGACTCACCCATTGGCTATTAGATATTGAGTATATGATACCCACATCTAATAACTTAAGAACCTTGACCTTAACCACTTCCTTCATGTTTAGATTTAATCTATGTTGTGGTTATCGAAAGGTCTTCGCATTATCCTCAAGATAAATACGGTGAGTACAAACCAAAGGGTCAATTCCTTTGAGGTCCGCAATCGTCCATCCAAGGGCTCTCTTATGCTCAATGAGAGTAGAGATGAGCATACTTTCCTATTCTTGCTCAAGGTGGGATAAAATCACCACCAAGTATGTCTCATCTTGACCTAAATAGACATTTCAAATCAGAGGGTAAAGGTTTTAGGTCAAGCTTTGGTGCCTTGAAGTTCGATGGCAGAGACACTATATCAGTTTGAGGTAATTCTTCAAATTGTGGCTTCCACTGGTTAACTTCAAGTACTGGCACAGTATCAAGTATGACACCCATCTCCCTAATCATATCATCATCTAAATCATGGGACTGGGCCAAGCATGTCTTTAGAGGGTTAGAGGATAAAGTCATCAGAGTTCTATCTTCCACAAAAGAGTTAATCATGTTAATATCGTGGAAATAGTCATCATCCTCTAATTGTTTTCCTGTGTTGAAAAAATTATTCAACTCTAATGTCATATTCCTGAAAGACATACTCATGACTCCATTCATACAATTAATGATTGCATTTAAAGTGGTAAGGAATGGGTAACCAAGAATGATGAAAATTTGAGTGCTCATGTTACTGATCGATTCTGTATCTAGGATAATAAAATCTACCAGGTAGTAGAATCTGTCAATCTGGACTAACACATCCTCAATTATCCCTCTTGGTACACGAACTGAGCGATCAACAAGTTGTAATGTGGTTAGGGTGGGTTTCAATTCATCCAAACCTAACTATTTGTATACTGAGTAGGGAATCAGATTTACGCTTGCTCCTAAGTCAAGAAGTACATGCTCAGTTTGGTAGTTCCCAATTATACAAGGTATGGTTGGGCTACCAAGATCTTTAAATTTCTATGGCACATCTTGCTTTAGGATAACACTCATTTTTTTAGTTAAAAAGACTTTATTTTGAATATTTTACCGTCTTTTAGTCATACAAAAGTCTTTAAGAAATTTAGCATATGAAGGTATTTATTTTATGACATCAAGTAGAGGAAGATTGACATTCACTTCTTTCAACACCTCTAGAATGTCCTAAGAGTCAGAGAGAGGTTTTGGTGCAACTAACCATTGGGAGAATGAGGCAATTGGCTTAACTTGAAGTTCTGGTACTAATTCTTGTGGAGCAATGCTAGGTCTATTATTGTTATCCTCTTCCGAGTCCTTAGGCTTTTCAGCCCTATATAACTGAAATAGTTTTGTCAATGGTCTTCCCAATCCTAAGAGTGGTGATAGATTTAACTTGCTTCATTTGGTTTAAAGAGCTTGGGTCGCTAACTTCATATTGTGGTTTTAGATTGGGAAGAGGTTGAGCTGGAAGGCTTTCCTTATTTCCAATTGTATTCCTTGTGTCAAGCCCTTGTATAGCTTTTGTATGGTCTTGGAAGGTTTGTAGCATCTCGTGATTGAAAAGCTCTTGCTTTTAAAGATATTTTAGAACTAGATCCTCTAAAGTTTCTCTTGATTTGGAATTTGATTGAAGAAACCTTGAGGGGTAGCAGTTTGTCCATTCCTCCAATTGAAGTTTGGATGATTTCTCCAACTAGGATTGTATGTATTGGATCTTAGTTCATTAAAAGGCCTTTAATAATTTTTTACGACATTCAATTGCTCATTCAACACCTCTTGAAAGGCAGGTATTGTAAGACAATTTTTAGTTGTGTGAATGTTGAAAGAACAAATACCACAAACAGTTTCCTTAGCCTTATCTTTCTTTAATTCCATTAGCCACTTTAGCATTGATATTATCGTCCTCTTTCAGGAGATACATTCCACCTCTCTTTGGATTGAGTCGGTCTAGACATGGTGTTTGATTTTGGGGAGACATCCCATGATTGTGTGTTTTCAGTAAGCTTATCAAAGTAATCTCACATGTCATCGACACTTTTATTCATGAATTCCCTATTATACATTGTCTCGACTAATTAGCACATGGGAGATGTCAGTCCATCATAGAAAAAATTCGTGATATGCCACATTTTAAAACCTTGTTTTGGACATGAACTGATAAGATCCTTGAACCGCTCCCAACATTGGAAGTATATTTCATCTTCCTTTTGGGCGAAGTTCATGATCGACTTTCTAAGGATGTTTATCTTATGGTATGGGAAAATTTTCTTTTTGAACTCCCTTGTCATATCATTCCATCTACCAATAGATCGAGGATATAGTGAATGCAACCATGTCTTAGCTTTCTCTTTTAAAGAAAAAGGAAAGAGTTTCAGCTTGACCGTGTCATCAGAAACATTAGGAAAATATAGAGTGGCTATGATCTCATCAAACTCTTTCAAGTGTAGATATGGATTTTCATATTCAAGCCTATGAAATTTTGGAAGGAGTTGAATCACCCCTAGCTTAATATCCATGTGTCTCGTATTTTCTAGAAAAATCATATAAGAAGGGGTGCTCACCCCTGTCGGTTGTAGAAAATCTCGTAAAGTATGAGGCGGGGGTGCTTGATGCACCTCATTCTCATCATGGACTTCCTCAACGCTAAGTTGAGGTTGTTGATTTACCGATTGATTTACAACCATCACTTCAATTAACTCTGAGGATCTCAAGTGGTGTCTAATCTTGTGATGGATATATAACCCATCAACCAATCCTCCTCCACTCAAAAGACATCGAGTGTTATTATGGACTCACTTGGCCATGAAACACTCTCAGCCCTCAAATTCAGATTCTAACCTAAACCTAAAAGAGAGAAGGGAAATAGAAATCTAAAAATAGAAAGAGAAAGGGAATTATAAAGAAGTTACCAAATTTAGAAGTTCCTAATTAAAATCCTACAAAACAAAAGAAAATTAATTAGTTTATAAAATAGAAATTAACAAGTTTCTAAATCTAGAATTAGAAAGTTTCTAAAATTAGGAAACAAACCCTAACAAAAAATTTAAAAAAAAAAATAATTAGAAGGAGATTACCAATTTAGAAAGTCTATATCAGAATCCTACAAAACAGGAAAGTTAGGATAGTTTCTAAAAAAACCTAATCTTAAAATTTAGAAAATATAAAAACCTACTCTTAAACTAATCCTAAAACTAGTTAATCTTAGAAAAATGCAACCGTTAGTCCCCGGCAACAACACCAAAAATTTGTTCACAACCCTAAGTGTAGGGTCGCGATGTAATAATAATCTTAGAAAAATGCAACCGTTACTAATCTTGTGTGTTTTCTAAGAGCAACAAGAACTAGAACTAGAAGAAAATGAAAATCTAATCTAGAATATGTGAGAGAATAATTGTGAAAAACTTGTAAAATTCAAAAGTAGGAAACTAGGATTTCTAAAGATCCACTTGTAGAGATCAAGGAGATCTTATGCTCGATTCATGAACACAATTGGAATCAGAGTCTCATCTTCATCCAATTGGAATATATCTTATTAAAATTCAAATCTGAACTTCATTTGATCTAGTTCTTAATGAATGAAAGGTATGAGAATTAGAATTGATTCCATCACAAAACCATGCCCATGAGACAAGGTAAACAATAAAATTTACCAATCCACAACCAATTTGAGAGAATTGGAAGAGTTAGGGAGAATTCCATCATCTAACCATGCCCAGGGGATGATGATGAGCAACAAGATTTCTAAAACCACAATCTCAATAATGAAAAGAACATACTCAAAGCTATCGCAAATCCATTGTAATTTAAGTCACAATAAACTATTAAAAATTACAAGTATACCTTATAATCAAACTAGAATCAAAGATAGTTCAACTTAAACATGAATTAAAGCAATAGAAAACATCCCATCACGCTACAAGCTTCACCTCTTAGACCTAGCTAAGAGGTTTAGCCAACCATAGACATGTTTGAACTAAAAGCTCTTAAGAAAAGCATGAAGAAAAACAATGAAGGAATGAAAGAAGGAACTCTTGGACCGGCCAATTGCTCTCTCTCTCTCTCTCTCTCTCTCTCTCTCTCTCTCTCTCTCTCTCTCTCTCTCTCTCTCTCTCTCTTACTTCCACATGTTTTTTCTCTCCTGCCCTCTTTTTTCCTCCCCTTAGATGAGAGGTTTTAACACCCTTTTATAAAGGAAAGGACTTTCGTGTGCACTCCTTACGCAGTGACGTGATTATCTAGAGCTTACGTAGCTCCATGTTTTTCTATGTGGGAAGGTTAATTGCCGGCTTTGCCTAGCGAATTAGGTCAGTCTGTGAATCCATTGTGAAAATCCCTCTCCATTGTTCTTCATGGTTGGATTCGAAATCCCTTAGGGGTGGTTTAGATGGTCCCGATCGTGTCGATGAGTGTGATGGGGATCACTAAACGGCTTAGATTGCTGGTTTCCTTAAGACACAGTCTCCCTTGCACCTGTTGTTACGTGTGCTACGTCCTGCATGAACCTTGGGGATTCTCGAGTTTTATTTCTTGGGGTGTATTACACTTAATGGACGGTCTAGATCCTTGCCCAGAAGGCTGCAATATGGCCCATCTCAATATGACCTTCCTTCCTTCATGTCAGTCCCTCTTACTGTGTCCGCCATTTCCTAAACGCACTACCCACAAGAATTAACAACGAACCAGGGTCTGGTTGGTTTGACCTCTTGGACACTATGAATGACTTGGATCATCCATGCAGATCACAGACATGGCCCACTACAAAACCCAACGAGGATTCGTTCGCTTGTGAGACGGTTTCAGCGAAACCATCGGGTCAAAGTCCCCTTTGACCATCTCCTTCTTGCGGTGCGCTGCAGACGTGTGTAGTCCATGCTTACATGCCGATCGTAGGTAGGGTCTGTGGTAGGTTTAGGGTCAATCAGTTCTATTCATCAGTCTTAGTGGACTGACATTAGGGCTTGTGTTAGAAATGGGAAACTAAGACTGATCGTATGAGCCATAGCATTAATTTTTTCTTTTGGTTATCTCTCTCAATGATCCAACACCTAAAACTTGGTATGTACGGTTCATTTATGTTGATTGGGCTTGGTATGTGTAACGTCCCGAAAATCGGGGGTCGGGTAGAAACCCAACTCCCGAGTTCCAGAACATCACTTATGCAACATTTTCAATGATGGATGAATGTTGGCGGTAATAGTACATAAAACATGAGGTGGATTAAGCCAAAACAACATATCATACTCCAGAGACATTTAAATTAGCAAACGAAAGAATATGATAGATATATAAAATATATAAATGATTGTAAGTCTCCAGAGTGTGAACATGTTACCAGGTTAACTAAATACATGTATACTCCAAAATAGAAAGAAAAGAATATACATGAGTGCTCCAAAAATATAAAATGACAAGTGTCATGGCGTCTAATCAACCTCCCTATAATCCCGTCAATCAAAACCTGCATATAGGAGGGATCCTCCTCATCATCATCAAGTCTGACTCTGCTTCGCAAGCATCGCCACCATCTGAAACTAAAATAGGGACTGGTTGGTGTGTGCAACACCGTCCCGTAACATGGGAGTGAGTAGCTTACTCAGTGGAATCATAGAGCAAAGATTAGCATGTTATCAAATCAATCACGCGATAATGGTAAAGCAAGCAATCAAACATTCCTAAACACTGTGATTAATGTAAGAATGAAATGACATGATAGATGCCCTCACCGACATACTCCCTCATGCGACACCATCTTACGTCCGTGGCATGCTTTCTTCCCCCAGTGTTTCACATCTTCCAGGTACATGCAGTGCGATATGAATATGATTACCGAGTTGTTATTAGTCCTTTTCATACAGCAAGATTGGGAAACTAGGGTACTTCCCTTATATCATTCCCAACAAGGATCCTGTCTAGGGTCGTTACTCCTAGTAGTCTCATATGATGATATATTTTTAGGTCACTACAAGGGCTGTCAGGGTTGTTGCACGCACTCGTTGCTCCACTCCCCCATCACCTTATCAATACAGGCCTAGTTGTACTCTTGTTGCTACGGAAGACTCGTCGCCTCATGTAGACTCAGAGTACGCTCGAGGTCACTATAAAGGGCTGTCAGGGCTGTTGCTCGCACTCATTGCACCACTCCCCCATCACCTTATCAGTGTAGGCCGACAGTAAGAATATAGTGTCCCATACCACCATAATCTGTTCACGAGTCTGGGTTGCTCATTAGTCACTACGGGGAGGTTTGTGGCCCCAACGTAGGCTGACAGCTCGACCACGGTGTCCCATACCACCATGCCCGACTCATGAGTTTTAGTGGATCAAGGTACCACGGTTATCAGGGTTATCACTGATAAGTTCAGTACCATAGGTTCAAGCAGTTATGACGAATACAAGATGAACATACAATGGTCAATCGGGTTACTTAATGAGTCCGACTAGCGTGAGCGCACGTCGAATCGACCTACATGAAGTGCACAAGTACTTCGTGTGGCCTAACCACTGCCAACGACTCTAGTACGACTCGGGTTCGTCATACACATCCTTCGTGGCGAATAGAATCCAACCACGAATTCTAAACTGTTACCGACTGCCTGAACTAGAGTATAGCCCCAAGCGTAAAGATGTGAATCAGTAATCATATGAGATAAACAGAATTGAAATAACAAGTAATCCAAGCATGTTAGCAACATGTAATAAGATACAACATAGGCAATTTAACCATACACAAGTACTTCACACATAAAGAAATCAATTGAAATACAACAAGCATAGAGGAAATCATATACATCATCAAATTAGTTGAGAATCCAGTCTCAATGCTAATCTACAACACCATTTACTCAATACTTACTAATACATACATTGATACAAACACTTAGACTACTCAACTCCAACGTACTTGACGTATGTTGATTACAACATATAATATGACAGATCCTTATATCAAGGAGATGTCTAATACACAAAAATTATGTTCTTACATTCAAAACATATGGCAAGCATAAATCATATTGATTTAGGCATTTCAACAAACACTTAGTCTACACACATTAGTCTACATAGCATATATCGGCCAACATATGCATTAGGGCGAATCTCTTCGCCGAACAGATCATACACGCATAACTAACATAGGTACACGACAAATACACATGGAAATCATATCAGCAAAATACGTACGTATACGGTATTTCCTACAAATACCTAAAATATCCTAAATCTCATATTCTTCGTACGTATTCGAAATGAAAAACGGACAGCATGTTCTACATGTCAAATAGCATCCTCATCAGCAATCTACCATTAAATGGCATTGAAAGCTTTGAAAACAGGTAATCTAAGTGTCTAAAATCCGCACCTTAAACTAGAAATGTGTATTTGTTAAGATTCAGACGATGTGTCTTCGTCAACGGCAGATACGCTACCTATGGCAGGAAACAGGTTAGCTAGAACTCTTCTACAGCTAGTCTAAGCTTCAAATCAAGTTAGGGTTTGGGTTTTCTTACCTAGAATGAAACCAGAATCGCTGAAATAATGATGTAGGTAAGTGGCTTTGGCACGTGGAGCAGCAGGAAAGAATCCCAGGAGAAAGCTCCAACTTCTTCCTCACTTTCTCTCTTTTCTCTCTTCTCTCCTAGGGTTTTCTCCAAATTCGTATGGGTTAGAAAGCTAAGGGTTTAAGGCCCTTTTATAAGCCCAAACATAACCAAAACAGACTTTAAGTCAAGGTATACTTGGGTTATAGTCAAATCGGATCTTTCCCGATCCAAAAGAGCATTTCTGGAGGTCCCCTGACCAAATGTGGTCGGACTTAAGCTCATGGATATTGGATCCTGATCACATTAAGTTTTTGTTCTGATAGTATTCCCATATCGCACGTGGCGGACCAGTTTCAGTTCAGCGGTCACTGAGACTCGATCGAGGATTCCAAGTATACTGACCTGAGTGAAAAATGTTCCCTGATCCGAGGGTGTATTTGGGTCAGATTCCGATGGTCTAAATGCTCCCGGCTCCAGGCTCAATGAAATAGCAAGCGAAACGTGTCAGATTTATTTAAATCACATTTAATTTATCAAGAATTTTACTCTTTCTCACACTCCTTGCTCCAGGCTCAATGAAATAGCCTCAGAACATCAGTTGGGTTTGATTTTCGAAACAATTGTCAACTCCAACTAGGCGGTCATAATGGTCTAAGATTATAGATATCGAACTTTCGACATGCGGTCTAGATCCAATACAAAGTTTCAAAGGATTCCTGAGAACAAACCGGTTTAGAGTTTGATCCTGGATTTTAGGGTAACGTAGCGTCAATGATTCTATAGGTTTTAGGTCTTACATATCATATTAAAAGTGGTTGGTGCTAATTTTGCAGGTAATCTAATGTAGCGCTGGCTAATTCACATTAAATTTCTAAAGAATTAGGTTTTAAATGATTTATTTGGCTTTGGAAACGAATTTTGAGAAGCTACTAAGGTGCTATGGTTGACCCATTGCCTAAGGACGTCTAACCCCAGGTTGGCAAAAATTCAGGGTGTTACAGTATGAGGTTTCACATGATTTAGATCATGGGACCCATGATATTTGGAATTTAGGGGTTTAAGGTGGTGGCGCGGCTCCATGTGAGCTGTGTACATGCCTCACATCAGGTGGGGTCCACCTGGCTATGGTGATTCTTGAGTGTTAAATCCATGCTTTTAACATCCTTTTCAAACCAAACTCTTGAATTCACCTTATAACACAAACATGATTAAAGTAGAACATTAAACATTATCATGTACATAAAACTAAGTAATAACTAGGGTCTAATATGTAATATTTGACCCTCAACAATGAGTCACATCCCTCTTTTGAAAAGTTAAGTTAACCAAGCCTCAAGCAAAGTGTAGACTTCCATACATCAATCTAGACCACCAAATAGTGATCTACATAGTAGATTATCTCCCCTAAGACTTGTAATTTGAACATTTTTTTCCACGCACACACCCTCACACCCACAGACACCACAATGGGTATTATAACCCATGACCTTAGTGTTGAGACTCTTGTATGTCTATCACTAGGCCATGAGTAGGGCCCTAGTAATCACTTGCAATTAGAACATGAATATAAAATTTTGGTTCTATTTACACTCATTTTCGATGCCTTAACTTTGCCCAGTAAAAAACTACCAAATGGTATCACTACACGTTTTGTACACATTGGAAGTGTACTCGCACTCGAAGAAATCTCTAATCAATTTTCCTTCAGCGATACCTATTTCGCTATTAATGCGATGGTACAAACCCTTACACATGCCTTTAAAAGGGTGAATCTTTGCATGCCACATGACCACAATCAACGTGCTCATTTATGAGGAAACACATCAAGCATGCTTATAAAAACCTGTCGAAGAATGGATCTATCAAGAATTTGGCAATAATATCTTTGGTGAGGTCGTCTCTCACAATCCTTCCAAAATGGGAGATCTTCTTGGAGATGTTCAAAGAAGAGGAAGTGATCGAGAAGTTTCTAAGCATCAGGAAATCAAACCCTTGTCCAAGCCAACCTAGTTTGGGTTTGAACCTAAGTTTGAGGATAGATTCTCATCGAATAATCCTAAGCCATCCATTAATTGAGACAAAGGTAATGAGAGAGCTGAATGAGAAGACAAGATCCAATCCGCTCGACAATTTGGAGATAGGAAAAGACATAGATAGTACCCGGATGCCCTTGGAGTCGTATCTCGATTAGGAACCTGGGGGGTCAAGATGTGATGGATCATGTCCATTCATCATTCCTAGCATCCAAAACCACCCCGCAATGAATGGTGAAAATGCCAGAGGAGGCTTGATCTAGACTATTTGACACCTTTTGGTGTCCTTTGGCCAAATCCATTTAACAGAATGTTATCAGAGATGCAGAATGGTCAAATTGATCTGGATTGAGCCTAAGATTTGGTTGTCTTAATCAAAGGAATTTCGACAAATCTGGGCCACATCCCTAATATACTGTGGACACCCCATGATAGATGAAGATATGAGAAGCTATGGAGTTTAAATCTAATCAGAGTCCTTCTCAATTCAAGTTGCCAATTCCGAAGAAATCAAAGGGATTTCCATATCTAGAACAACGACGTGAGCACGAAGGATCCAGAAGCAACAAGGAAACCATAGCGAGGGTTTCAGCGCTTCGACAATTTATAAAATGAGTATTGAAAAAGAGTTCGAGGCCCTATGCTAAACACATCAACTTATCTTTTATCCCTTGCATAGATTAGATTACTTTACAACTACTAGCTAGTGGCTCCCGCTATAGTACCTCAAGAGTAGAGATAGTCTTTATACAACCTTAAGTTCTAGATTGTGATCAGCTAAGTTTCAGTTTGGTTGAGCACACCTACCTCGATTCTTCTGTTTCAATAGTCGTATTAGGTATCTATACATTTTCATTTTGTTTATTCATTTATTTGTCTTGCAAAATTGTCAATTGTAACTAACATTTTTTCATAATATGTAATGAAATTAGCAACATTTTATCTTATTTAATTAGAATGTATATCTTTGTTTATTTGAGAAGTGTTTTAAACTTAAAGTGTTGGTGAAATAATAAGTCCTTAAGTTCGTAGACTCGCATCTATTGTTACAAAGCAAAGACTCATTCAAAAGGATTTGCCTCATTTCCTTTCACTTATTGCTTAAACAGAGCACAATATTGGTGGCCAAGAGGCCTTTGGTCATCTGATCCTAGTCTCTAATTTGTCTGTCTCGAAAAAGGGAACACCAACAATTTAATCAACCCTTGAGTCATACTGGCACACCCACATATCCTACTCACACATATGTGCAAAAGCTAGACTTCATAGTCTCAGGTTTTGACTATCGAATTTTGAACCTGTATACCATTGGGAAGTGTCGCCAATAGTCTTATTGCATGACACGTGTAAGAAGTTTTTTTTTTTTTTTTTCATGGGCATAGATGATCAATCTATGTTGGAGGATGAGTTATTGGGTCCTACTAATCATCAAGTGCACGTGCATATTTCATGGACACAATGCTAGCAGTTTTGTTATACATGGCTCAACTTTCAGTTGATACCCAGATCTACTGGTTTTAATGGTTCTCCCCCCTTTTTACCCTTATGCATGCACCCTCACACAAACACACACCACAATGAATACTCAAATGCACATGACCTTAGTGTTGAAACTCTTGAGTGTACCACTAAGCCATACGGACCCGGGTTTGGTGGATCCTTGACTGCAGGGCCCACTGTGATGTATGTGCCTTTCATCCAAGACGTTCATTCATTTTGAAAGATGATTTTAGGACATGATCCCAAAAATGAAGCAGATACAAATCTTAGGTGGACAACACCCCAAGAAACAATGGTTATTAAATACCCACTAGAATGTTTATTTTATTTCCAACCAGTCGATGAGCTAACAAAGACATGATGAAGGGACCACACAACTATCACCTTGAAATATGATATATCGATATCCTTTTGGGGGGGGGGTGAATAGGGCAATAGAAAATTCTATAAAATAAAGTGGAATAAATAATATGAATTGCCCAAGTATTGAAACCTTGATTCTGAATAATTCATAGGACAACATTAACCTAGAATTTTAGGTAGGACAACCTTATTTCACGACATCTTTAAAATCAATCTTTCAAACTAGCAAAAAAAGATAAAATAAATACAATATTCACCACACAATGAAATAAATATGACATTCATCACAAGGCACAAGGGGTTATAGTGGTTCGGTGCTTAAATCCACACCTACTCCACTCCCAAAAATATGACCCTCGTAATTTTGACTTTCACCATAGCAAGGTTTTCACAGGTTCACCTTAACAACTTAATATAGTTCTTGTGATTTTTACGGGCTATCACAATCAAACTCATTTTGTTATTTTCAAAGTCTCTTATAAATCAACTCTTAGATATTGTTGGGCAATCTCATAAAAACTCAAATAAAATAAAGTAATTGATAATGTACTTATCTTCAAATGATGATTCAAAGATACAGTCGAAGCTAGAAGAAGAGATCTTCTTTCTTGAGTGTAGAGGAGGCAGTATTTGTTCAACCAGAAAGAATATAAGGATCTGATGTATTTGAATAAAATGAAAACCCTAATGCTGCATATTCAATTCTCCATTTCTCAAGTAGAGTATAGACTACTCTCTAATTTACAATTAAGATCAACTTGAGAAAGGGAATTGAATAAGCTAAATAAATATTATAAATACCTCACAAATAGCTTAACAAGGACTCCTCTTTTATTTGTAGAAGATTTTTCTCTAATTTTCATTGTAAAATAGAATATGAGAAGGTCCCTATTTATAGCCAATGGATTTAGAAATTTGATCGGCTTAAGAATAATTTCAACTAGCCGAATTTCAACGGTTCCATTCCAATAACTATCGGATTGTGCGAGATAATATTTATCCAAAATTCGGTTGGCCTAAGGAAAAATATGACTGGCCGAATCACCTTGAAAATTCAAGAATTCTTTGCTGGAAAATGACCCAAACTTTTCATTGGGCTAACTGGACTTCAAGTTAGTCTAGCTGAACCTAAATTTAGGCTAGCCAAATTTGCAACAGATTTTTCAAACATTCAAATCTAAAAAATTTCCCGACCTTGAAGTCAAGTTAGCCGAAGAGGTTAGGCTAGCTGATCCTAAAGTTAGGCTAGCCGAACTTCACTGAAGTTAACCCAATTTATACGATTTTCAAAAGCACCTAACCTAAGGTCTTTCTAAGGCTATTTCACATGTTGGTTAACTAATATAAAGATCTTCTAATCTTGATAAACTTGAAACTGAGCAACATCATTTAAGTCTTGAGATGTTGAGTCAAGCTTGAGTTAATCTTCATAGGATGTAGTGTACTTGCGATCTGACCGATATCTTTATGTATCTTGGTCTATGATATTTGACAACATTATGTGTACTATACATATAAGCACTTCCAATCTCCCCCTTTGTCAATTTTGTAACAATATATATATATATATATATATATATATATATATATATATATATATATATATATATATATATATATATATATATATATATATATATATATATATATATATATATATATCATACACAACACACACATCACAAATAAACTCATGATCTCAACCATCTAAAAAATTGAAGCCACCCTATAGATTCAACAATCATCTGTACTCCACCTGTAGCTCCACCTGAGAAATATAACATATATTATGCCATCCAAATATAATCTCAAGTATGTTCACAAGTATAAGTATATATGACATTTTAATTTCGTCACATATCCAAAATAAATTCCATAAACACATCAGAAAGATATATATCTTATTTCTCCCCCTTTTTGTTAAAAGTTGACAAAGGAAGAAATCAAAATGTATATGCAATGAAATTTAATAATATAAAAAAAGAAGGGTATAACGAAGCATAATATCATATAAAAGTAGAAAACACTATATGAAACAATGTATCAAACAAAACCATCAAAATATAAGTTAATATAGATCCAACAATTGTGAAAATGAGCAAATGGGGTTTTCCCCCTTTTTGAGCATTCACGGGCGGTTCGGCTAGCCCAAGCACATTCTTAGTTGGCTGATTTTCTACGTTAGCATTAGGTTGGCCAAAAAAAGAAATCATTATTATTTTTTTTTTTCATTTTTTATTTTCTTTTCATGCATACATTATTTAAAAGTAAGCAAGAGGAAATAAATGCAAAAATAAAAGTAAGAAAAATAAATTATTTAACAACACATAATCTAATATCATGCTTTAAATTTGAGAACTTGACACTATTAAGCGGCTTAGTTAGAATATCTGTAAATTACTTCTCAGTTTAAATGTATTTGAACATGATAATCTTATCTTCAACTAATTCTCATATGTAATGATATCTTTTGTCAATATGTTTTGTACGAGAATGTTGTATTGAATTTTTCGATATATTTATCGCACTAGTGTTATCACAATATAAATTCATTGTATTTTACGTAATTTCATAATTAGCTAACATTCATTTCATCCACATAAGTTAAACGCAGGAAATGATGTATTCTGCTTCTGTAGTGGATAATGATATAGAAATTTTTTTTCTTGCTCAACCATGATACAAGGCAGTTTTCAATATAAAAATATCCACCACTTATAGATTTTCTACCATCTACATTACCTGCGATTTGTACAAACGTATCCTATGTATACCACAAACTTAAGTTATCGATGCTCGCAACATATTTGATTATCCATTTGACAACAGATAGATGAGATTCCTTAGGGTTAGATTGATAACTAACACAAATGTCGTCATCGAAAGAAATATCAGTTCTACTGGCAGTTAAGTAAAGTAGACTACTAATCATGTTACGATAAAGTCAAGAATTAATACTCTTACTTGATTCATCTTTTGATAATTTAAGTGTTGTATTCATAGGAGTGTTAAAATTCATACTATTTTCAAAACCAAACCTCTTTAATAGGTTCAATACACATTTGGTCTGGGAGATGAATATTCCATCTTCGAGTTATTTGACTTGTAATCCAAGAAAGTAGTTTAGCTTGCCTACCATACTTATTTCAAATTTAAATTTCATAAGATCTGCAAATTTAGTAGAAAAATTAGCGTAAGTAGATCCATAGATAATATCGACATAAATTTGAACAATCAAGATATCATCATTATATTTTTTAACAAATAGAGTTTTATCAACACTACCTATTAGAAAATTATGACTATGCAGAAATTTAGTTAAATTTTCATACCATGCTCTAGGGGCTTATTTTAAACCATATAATACCTTTTTAAGACTGTAAACATGATCAAGAAGTCTGGGATCTTCAAAACCCTTTCCTTTGTTCAATGTAAACTTCCTCACTTAAGTCACCATTTAGAAAAACACTTTTTATATCCATTTGATATATTTTGAACTTTTTATAATATGCAATGAAAATAAATAATCTGATAAAATCAAGATGCACAATTGGCGCAAAGGTTTCATCATAATCAATACCTTCAACTAGAGTATAACCTTGCACAACCAGTCCTGCCTTGTTTCTAATAGTGTTAACCATTTCATCAGATTAATTTTTGAAAATTTATTTTGTTCCAATCACATGTTTATCAGTTGGTCTCGAAACAAGTTACCATACATCATTTCTTACAAATTGATTCATCTTGCATGGCCAATTTTCAATTTTCATTTACTAGTGCCTCATTTACATTAATTGGTTCAATCTTGGAAGTGAAACAAACATGATTGCATATATTTTTAAGTTTCTACTAGTCTTAACACTAGTGTGAAGGTCACAAACTATTTGATCAGTCGGATGATCTTTGACTAATCTTAACTTAGTATTATCTGATTTAAATGATGGATCTGGTTGATTAACTAAAATTATATCATTATCACTATCATCTTAATCAAGACTGGGAATTATCGGTGGATCATCAATCACAATATTTATCGATTCTTATATAACCCTAGTTTTTTTGTTTAGAACCTGATATGCTTGACTATTTAAAGCATAACCAAGGAATATTCCCTCATCGCTTTTAGCTCCAAATTTTCATGGTCATGTAAAATAAAGCATTTGCTTCCAAAAGTTCAGAAATATTTAACAGTAGGCTTTTTGTTAGACCATAATTCATAAGAAGTTTTGTTTTTAGTTGTTCTAATGTAAACACGGTTAATTATATAAGATGAAGTACTCATAGCTTCAGCCCATAAATTTTTAGGTAAATTCATACTATTTACCATGACACTAGCCATTTCTTATAAAACTCTATTTTTTCTTTCAGCAACCCCATTTTTCTTAAGTGCTTTAAGAGTAAAAAATTTATGTAGTATACCATGATCATTATGGGATTTCTCGAAATTACTATTTTCAAATTCAGTTCCATAATCACTTCTAATTCTGGTCACAAATAATTCTTTTTCAGTCTGGATGCATTTTATTAGTTTTCTAACTTCGTCGAGAGTATCCGACTTTTCTCTTAAAAAGGCTACCCATGAATATCTAATGTAGGCATCAACTACAACTAGAAAATATATCTCTTTGCTTTTACTCTCTGTTCTAAGTTGTACATTACCTTTGCCAATAATCTTGCAATTACTTCCATCTCCAAATGTAACTGAGTTGACATCAATTTGGTTGATGTTTGATAGCATAGCTTTATCACCTGTCATATGTCTAAAACATCCACTATCTAGGTACCATCTTGAATGGCTATTTGCTTTGAAAGCTGTGTGGATAACAAGACACTTAACCTTTAGAACCCATTTTAATACAGTTTTAGGTTTATGAGGGTCTCTTATCTTTTGCTTTGTTTAGGAGTTAGGATTTTTCCCGTTTCTTTTTTACTCCATTCTTACCTGAGTTGGATTTCAATAGTTCTTTGAGTAAGTCCACAATTTTATCAGCTAGAGGATGATTTCTATTTTCTCTCTTCTGATATTTGTGGTAATTGGCATAATTTTTCACATTAGAAGCTTGAAAGGGTTTTGTATTTTTGAAGTTATTCTTTTTATAGTTAACTCTTTTAAAGTTTTTACTTTAGAATTCGAGGACTCTCCTTTTACAAAAGTAGGAGTGAAAACCTTAGATTTCAAAGAGTTATTTCTAATATAACCTAGTCCAGATATGTCACCACATCATCGAGATGAGGTTAACAATTTTTCAAGTTTCTAGTCACCTTAGGTATATTTCCAAGTATCCTTTGAACTCTGAAGGGAGGAAAAACTTCAAGTTTTGATATCTCATTTTGAGATTTTAAGTTTTTGTAATTCAAAATTTTTTAAACTTAAAACTACCTTAGATTTTTCAAAACAGATAGAAAAATGAATTTTTTTAAAATAGCCTTTTTCAAGTTCCAATTGTAATTTGGTACTTATTTCTTTTTGGATTTTCAGTTTGGCAGCAATCTTGCAACTTTCTCTATATAGGGCATCATATGCAACTTGAAGATTATGTTCATTTTCAGAGTCACTTCTTGGAGTTTTATAATCAGATGTTTCACAATCATTTGAGGAAGTGATTCTGGCTATTGTCATAAAGGCTTTCAAATGATTTTCATTTTTCTGGTCTGATTCGTCAGTTTCTAGATTAGTTTCAGATTCTGATGATTCATCCCAAGTAGCTATCATGCCTTTTCTTCTAAATTGATCCTTTTTAGAACATTTAGAAGCAAGATGCTTATATTCAAAACAATTGAGCATTGGGTGTCTTTTGTTCTAAATTTTTAATAATTTGATTTTCCTTTTCTTTTGTCAAATGGTTTTTAAAAATCTGTTCTTTTCTTATTTTTAAAAATTCTATAGAATTTCTTTGCCAATATAGTCATATCATCCTCATTTTCTACGACATCTAAATTTATAATTAAATCCTTTTTATTTAGATTTAGAATATTTAAGGGCAATGGACTTGATGTTAGGAGCCTTGAAATTCAACTCATAAGTTTGAAGAGATCCAACTAACTCAACCTTCCTAGTATCGATATCCTTTAATTCCTGTATTGCAGTAACTTTCGAATTAAACCTATCAGGAAGGGATTGCAGTAGTTTGCACAAACCTTACTTCCAAGGATTCTATCTCCATAGCCCCACACGGAATTGACTATGTCATTCAATTTCATATAGAAGTCCATAAAAGATTCATTTTCTTTCATACGAATTTCCTCTAATTTGGTTGTGAGTATTTGGATCTTAGATTTTTTTGACAATGTTAGTTCTTTCATGTGTCATTTCAAGAATATCTCATGCTTGTTTAGCTGTATCACACAAAATGATTCTTTTAAATTCATTTAGTGATAGAACGTAAGTTATTGCATTTAAGGCCTTGGCATTAGCACTACTTTCACTTTTCTGAATAGTCATCTAAAAAGTATAGGAAATTTCCTTCATGGACGTGGTTCCATTCTTAACTACTACTTCCAACATAGGAGCAATCCATTGAGTCACAGTGGCTTGCCACATACTCTTATCAATGGATTTAAGGAAAATATTCATCCTGACTTTCCAATAAGAATAATTTGAGCCATCAAAGAGAGGTGGCCTTGTAATGGATAAACTTTCAAAATTTGACATCTTATAGCTCTGGATATAGTACTAGGAGGTAAATCCCAAAAAGAACAACTTCGCTCTGATACCACTTGAAAGATGAGCTATCTATAGCAGAATAAAAATCTCAATTTCCCAAGTATTGAAACCTTGATTACAAATAATTCATAGGAAAACCTTCACCTAGAATTTTAGGCAAGACAACCTTATTTCATGACGTCTTTAAACTAGTAAGAGAAGATAAAATAAATATGACATTCACTATATAGAATGAAATAAATACGATATTCACAACAAATAAAGAAATAAGCATTTACCACAAGGCACAAGGGGTTATAATGGTTCAGTGCTTAAACACACACTTACTCCACTCTTAAATTTACTATTGTCATAATTTTGGCTTTCACTATAGCAAAGCTTTCATAGGTTCACCTTAACAACCTAATACTGTTCTTGTGGTTTTCATGGGCTATCACAATCAAACTCCTTTTGTGATTTTCATGGGCTATCACAAATCAACCCTCAGATATTTTCGGGCTATCTCAAAAAAACCCAAATAAAATAAAGGAATTGATAATGTACTTATCTTTAAATGATGATTCGAAGATACAATTGAAGCTTGAAGCAGTGATCTTCTTTCTTGAGTGTAGAGGAGGCAGTATTTGATCAACCATAAAGAATATAGGTATATAATGTATTTTAATAAAATGAAAACCCTAATGCTACAGATTCGATTATTTGATTCTCAAGTAGAGTATAGACTATTCTCTAATTTGCAATTAAGATCAACCTAAGAAAGTGAATTTAAAAACTTAAATAAAAATTATAAATACTGCACAAATAACTTGACAAGGACTAGAGCTTCTCTCTTACATGTAGAAGATTTTTCTCTAATTTTGTTGTAGAATAGAATGGGTTAAGGTCCTTATTTATAGACAAAGGATTTGGAAATTTAGTTAGCCTAAGAATATTTTCGGCTGGCCAAATTCCAACGATTCTGTTCCAACAGTTATTGGATTGTGCGGGATAAGATTATCCAAAATTCGGCTGGCTTAAGGAAAATTTCGTCTAGCAGAATTTCCTCAAAAATCTCATAATTCTTTGCTGGAAAATGACCCGACCTTTTCCTCGGGCTGGCCGAACTTCAAGTAAGGCTGACCAAATTTGCAACATATTTTTAAATATTCAAATATGAAAAATTGCCCTACCCTGAAGTTAGGTTAGTTAAAGAAGTTAGGTTGGTCAATCCTAAAGTTAGGCTGATCGAACTAAAGTTAACCCAATTTATACGATTTTTCAAAGCACTTAACATAAGGTCTTTCTAGGGTTATTTCACCTGTTGGTTGCCTAATAGAGAGATCTTCTAATCTTAATAAACTTGAAATTGAGTAACATTGTTTAAGTCTTAAGATATTGAGCTGATCTTGAGCTGATCTTCACGGGATGTAGCGTACTTGCAATCTGACCGTACTTGTGATCTGAATAGTATCTTCGTGTATCTTGGTCTACGAAATTTGACAATATTATGTGTACTAAACATATAAGCACTTACACACCTTGATTTAAAACTTTAAAAAATTCTTGGGAGCCACTAGAATGTTCATTTTCCATTCAACTAGTTTATAAGCTCACAAAGACGGTTGAAGGGACCACACAACTATCAGATTGATCCAAAACTTTTGTGGCCCACAAAATGTTTTTAATGGTTAAATACCAATGTTTCCTGTGGTGTGGCCCATCTAAGATCTGAATATGCTTCGTTTTTTGGATCATGCCCTAAAATGAGCTCTAAAAGTGGATGGATGGAATGGATTTAAGAATATATCTTGGTGTATCTGGGGATCTCGTTGATTTTTCTGCCCTTAGGTAAGGATAGAACTTAAAGAGCCAAGTGGATTTTACGATCAATATGGTGGCTTATAGAAAACTTGGCCCGAAAGGTCTATAATCATCTCTTGTCAACGGAGGAGATGCTGATCAAGATTTTGGAGGGAAATGATGTGACATGTAGAAACGAAGCATGACAGTTGAATCTCGGGTTTGAATTAGACTACACAACAAGAAGCAGCGGTGATAATGTCATCCACTGTTTAAACCATTGTAGGGCTTACCAAATGAAGGCAAAACAAAAATATCAACTTGATCCGAAGGTTCTATAGCTCCCACAGCTCCCAATAAGTTTTTAATGGTTAGCATTTAATTTTCACTATGTAGTCCACTTGAGCCTTGTATACACCTCTTTTTAGGTTTATATCCTAAAATGACATGGCAAAATAGATGGAAAGTATGTATAAACTTATACATCACGGTGGGCTTCTTAGGGCCCATCCTATTCCAATCTCAAGACAGGCATCCCGAAGGGCGTGTTTGGATTAGTGATTTCGATGGTAATGCGTCACGCCCAAAACTTGGGGATCGGGATCGTAAAATTTTTTATCATCGAATCTGGTGCCGACAGCCTCCGTAATACCCCATTCTCGGCTCCTAATACCCATATGCTAGATTTTGATCCTGGGATGCTTCAAGGAGCATTTTTAACATAAATATTTTTTGAACAGTCAATCTGTTTAGGCGGTTACACACTTTTGTTCATGTCATCAATGCATATCAAAGAGACGAACCTGTTCGACATGTCACACATAATATGGTGCACCAGCTCAACAGTAATGATGGAAACAATAGCAAACTCCAACAACTCTTGTATACATCCTGAAAAGGTGTAAGTCATACGTATGAGTAAACCACAGCTCATGAGTCTATTGCGTAGCGGGAGTAAAACATGTCTTATCAGGGCACTCCCGTAAAGACATCCAAAACAACCATAGGCATGTTATCATATGTGAGTAAGTTATCAATCAATCATGTTATACAACTATATAGGTTATCATGAACATGACATCAATAATAGGCATGTCACTTAACAAGCGACCATGAATCATTAAAATAGCCAATCATCATAAAAAAGATAATCAAATTCCATTTATACTATATGACATACGATGGAAGGGCAATGGTAGAGTTGGCGTGTGGAGTTGGGATCATATTATGTGATATTGCAAGCTGTGGGGTCCATCATAAGGGACTTCTATCCAAACTAGTCCCATAAATAAATTTGGATAGTCAGACTCAATGTGGTAAACTTAGGCTCTTAGGTTGGTCGCGTGCCCCAACCAAAATCCTAGTCATTATGAAGGTATATATAACAAATTAGTTGCGCACCACCAGCCTAAGTGAATAGTGAATGAATGAATGAATAAATAAAATGCTAAGTATGTAACTCCTACTCAGTAAGTCCACATATAATCACCACAACGCTTTCGCTATGAGATAAGATTTCACCCCACTATATGCACGGTAGCCTAGTAGCACAGTAGCCTACCAACCATTGGTAGCTCACCTAGGCCATTAAGCCCTGCCTACATCAGCGTCCACCTATGTGTGCAACAGTGAACGAGCGTCACAATAGCATTTTCATACATCTTTAGGATATCACCTGGGTCTAGTACAATGCTGTCAGCCATACTAAGGCTATGCGGTACAAGGCATGAATGTTGTCAGCCATATCGAGGCTATGAGATGCAAGGCCTACATGGCTAATGCCATATGCGAGATGCAACTCAAGTATACCAATCCACATATCAATCTAGCTCATTTATAGAGCACCATATATCAGTACAGTTTTCTCTGGATAATCACCGGAGTCTAGTACACTATATGTCATATTACCACCCTACACTGGATACATAACTATGCAAGCGGAAGAGACCTCACTACTCGCCTGACTAAAAGTCTGTCAATATTTACCCATCATGTCAGTAGCAGACCCATTTATGAGCTGGTCAAACTCATCCTAGCAATTTCCCCCTACCCTCTAGCGGGTAAGGCCACACCCCATTCCAACCAACCACGACACAGTGGGAGACGTGACCTCTTGATATTTAGCCCTCATGCACTTATACATCCACTCCGTATAGGCATTGGAGCATCCTCTATGGTACCATAAGGGTTTGGGGACTTTCACCCTGGGACATCCTTCGTGTCCCTATGCTTAATAAGAATTTTTGGTATCCAATCCTGCCATCCATAATATGCTTGTGGAGGTCATAACCCTAATGTCACTAGGGTACAAAGTAACCATATCACACAATGTAAGATGCATGAGTCATACAATCCAGTCATGCATGCACATACCGTGCGCTTATGTGGGACAACTCCATTTATCAGGAAGTCCCATAAACAACCAGCCCAATGACATAGGTTATGATCAATCACTCCTCATAATAAGCATGTAAATGATGCTTATGGGCATGTATGATGATGCTATTCTAAGCATATTCTCAGTATGTCCTACTAGACTAGGTACACTAGCATGACTATCAGATATAAACAATAATCGGCCTAAACACAAGAATAGTCAATGTGACGTGAGGGTCCATATATTTAAGTGTCTTCAATAGCACACTGAGGCCCTATACTTCTTCTGAATACTTAACAAATGGCCACCGGGTCTCCTATAACATGCACATACATAAGATGCATAAGTAATGGTAGTATACAAGTTCTCGCATGCATCATTGTTATCATAAACATTATTCAACATCAAATTTATCGTCACAACCCACATCATGCAAGCATGTGCATGGAGTACACATCATGTAAGGATTCACATGCATCATCAATATCATGGCCATCATCATCACCATCATACATGCCCTAGGCATTAATTGAATATTAAGTATGAGGTTATCCTTACATTCACCAACATCATATATTTATCATCATCCATATATCAAGCAAAACATAGTTATTTTGTCCACAATATCATCATGACAATCAATATGTGCATTATTATTACTTGGATATCAAGCATGATAATCAACTAACATGTTTTGTCGTCATGCATATGTGTGTGTGTATGTGTATAACTCCCTGAAATTTGGGGGTCGAGCATAACTCAGCTTCTAAGTTTCAAAACATCACTTATGTAACATAAATAATGATAGATGTATGTTGTCTATGTTAGTGCATAAAACATGAAATAAATTAAGCCAAAATAGCAGACATTAATCAGGGATAATGAGAAAGTGCAAGCGGAAGACTTAAATACATATATAAGCCAAATATATCCCCAAAAGATGCGTGCTCTGCCCAGGGCAATAAGTATAACTATGTGTCAAAATGCATATATCAAATGGTGTAAAATCCATACAATCATAACCCAAAAATCCCTGCCAGTCAGGACAAGGCTCACACGAACCCGCCTGAGAACTGCATAAAGGAGAATGCTTCCTCGTCCTCGTCGAACTCTGGCTCCGCCTCACAGGCATCGTCGTCACCTGCAACTAAGTCAGAGTCTGGTTGGTGTTTAATCACCATCCCAGAATGTGGGAGTGAGTGATCAACTCAGTGGTACTATACAGCAAAGGTTAATATATTATCAATTCAATCAAGCAGTAATGATAAAGCAGTATAATCAAACATGTCCTAGATACTCTTGTTAATGCAAGAATGATATGAGGGAATGATGCATGCCCTCACCACAATCTCCCTCTGTGATCTTCATCTTACGGTCGCGCATGTCAGTCACTTCCTCAGTGCTTTCACACCAACACCAATAACACATGCAGTGCAATGATATAAGCATGATTATTTGGTTCTTATTAGTCCTTTTCATATAGTAGGGTTGGGAAGCTAAGGCACCTCCCTTATATCAATTCCCAAACACTGATCCATTCTAGGATCGTCAGTCCTAGAAAATCTCATACGATGATATGGTTCTAGATCACTGTAAAGGGCTTGTCACCAATCAATACAAGTCTAGTTATATCTCAGACACTACAATAAGACTAGCCGCCCTTATGTAGTGTTAGGATATACTCGAGGTCACTACAGAGGGCTCGTCACCAATCAAAATAGGCCGATAGCATGAATATAGTATCCCATACTACCATAATCAGCTCACGAAAGTAGGGTGCTCACTGGTCATTACGGGGAGGCTCGTCGCCCCAGTGTAGGCTGACAGCTCGACCACGATGTCCCATACCACCATGTCTGGCTCATGAGTCTTAGGGGATCACGGTACCAAGGTTAATGGGAGTTTCACTAGTGAGTTCAGTGTCTTAGATTCAAACAGTAACGTCCAAATATGGTGAACATACATCAGTCAATCGGGTTAATTGATAAGCCCAACTAGGCCAAGCGCATGTTGAGTTGAATGACATGGAATGCATAAGCACTCCGTGTGCCCTAACCACTGTCGAACGTCCTAAGCAAGACTCAGATTCGTTAAGCCCATCCTGCGTGGCGAAAATGACCTCAACCACCATTTAAAGAACGGTTACCGATTACTTGGACTGTAATATAGCCCCAATCATGTACAAGCTCAATAATAGGCATTTGATTCATATCCTACATTCATATAAACATTCATGAAATGTAACTTGAACTTAAATATAATACGTGGAGGAAATCATACACACAGTTAACATGCATAATCTAGACTACACAATTCATGGAGAAAATCATACACATAAGTAGGGAATTGAGATTCATATCTCAACAACCTTAAAAATCATACTTTTCTAACTACCATCTCATTCAAGCATTTATACAAACACTTAGACTACACTATTCAACATACATCACGTATGTCGACTCCATTACATATTAGGGAAAGTCCTTTCGCCAAGGAGTTGCCGCATACATATCAAGCATATATTAACGACCAATAATCATGACAATCACAACAACAAATTCCATACGTATACAGGTATTCTAACATATACATGAAATACTCTATTTATAACATAGGTTATATATATACGTAAATCAAAATGGATAGCGCATTTCGCATGTGTAATAGCATCTTAGGCAAGAATAAATCATTATCTAACATTGAAAGTCTTAAAAACCATAACCTAGGCGTATATAGTCTGCACCTTAAACCAGAAAATGCGTATTAGAGATGATTCAGACGATAAGTCTTCGTCAACGGCAGATATGCTACCTAAGACATGAAATAGGTTAGTTATACCTTCATTACAACTATTCTAGACTTTAAAACAAGTTAGGGTTTGCTTAACTTACGCAAGAACGGAATCAGAATCGCCAAAATAACGATTCAGATATGCAGGATCGATACGTAGAATGACTGGGAAGAATTCCAAGAAGAACTACCAGGTTCTCTCTTACTATCTCTCTTTTCAAAAGCTAGGGTTTAGGAAATTCACATGGGATTTGGGAATGAGGGTTTAAGGCCTTTTTATAAGCCTAAGTTCAACGAAAATAACCCTAAGGCCAAGGTATACTTAGGTTATAATCAAATCGGGCTCTTTCTGATCCAACGGAGCACTTCTGGAGGTCCTCTTATCAAATGTGGTTGGAGTTAAGCTCACTAGTATTGGATCTTAAGCAAGTTAAGTTTTCAGTCCAATCGGGTTTTCAGATCGTCCGTGGTAGATTAGTTTCAATTCAACGGTCGTCGATATTCGATCAGGGCCACAAGTGTTTTGACATGTATGAACCACCTTCCCTGATCCGAGGGTGAATTTGGGTCAAAAACTAACGGTCGGAACGCTTAGAAATAACGCGCAAGCGACACGACTCAGATTACTTAAATTCTTATTTAATTTCTTAAAAAGCTTCAGTTTCTCACACTCTTCACTCCGGACTCAAGGAAATGGTCACAAGGTATCGTTTGGTCTAAATTTTCGAGGTGAAGGTCAAGTCCAACTAAGCGGTCATAAATGTCTAAGTTCATCACTATCAGATTTTCGACGTGCGGTCCAGGTCCGATACGAAGTTTCAAAGTACTCCCGAGAGCAACTGGGTTTAGATTTGGATCCTAGATTTCAGGGTAATATAGCGTCAATGATTCTATAGGTTTTGGGTCTTACAGATCGTATTAAAAGTAATTAGTTTTAATTTTACAGGTAATCAAGTCTAGCGCCAGCTAAAACACGTTGAATTTCTAAAGGATTTAGTTCTAAATGATTTCTGCTAAAGGCGATACTCGGGTCAAAGTATGAATTTTTCTAAGACGTTACAATGTGTGTGTGTGTACTACACACACATATATGTACACACACACACACACACACACAAACACATATATATGATATCATCATTATTACCATGAGGATCATTTTCACCTCATGATTAACATAAACAATGTCGTAAGTGTTATAAATAATTATTCATACATCATCAATGCATATGCTCTAATTCATCATAAGGGATAACATTCTAACATCTTTCATGTCATATATCGTATTGGGCCCACTAGCCACATACACAATAAACTAAGAAAGGCCCAATTATCTAGTTTATGCATTGTAAAATAGGTCTCTCTCTAAGCATGATCCACTTGACTAGAGGTAGTATGAAAGGCTTGCTACCCCAGTAGGCAATGAGCTTGCCCAATAGGCTTAAAGAAGGTTACCACTGTGGGTTTCTCATTCCCCAACGATTTCTCTTAGTGTTGGGCCTGCTTGGGTCTTAAGGTTGCATCATTTAAATGGGCTCAAGGCCACCTATGTCTTAAGAGAATATTTGGATAACAAGATCTGTCCACTAAATATTTTACAAGTTACACAACAACCATTTACAAAACATGCTAGGTGGACCTCATTACATGGAAGGTAAGGCCCATACGAGATGACCCACTTAAGGTTTTTAAGCCCAAAAATATCTAAGAGTTATTTTTCAGAGTTTATATGCTGCATTAAATACTTTGGGAAGGTGGTGGACCATACTGACGTGGCCCCATATAAATTTACATCAAACAGATTTTTGAGCAATGTTGGTTTCTGGCCACCTTCAATTTAGATTTATGATCATGTGAGACCCACATTTGGTGAAACGAAGGATCCATCTGGTAGCTCTATGCATGGGCTTTAAAAGGTATAAGGCGATCCTCATTAGTTTGGTGTATACAATTTATGATGATGTCCCAAACATGGAAACTTGGAAGAAATGTGCAGGAATTAGTCTTGGCCCGATCTTGAGTATGCCTCATGATCACAGGGGACCACCTTTCAGTGTCCCATCAGGTGCCCTTGGTTGTACTATATATGTACTTTAAAAACTATAAGATGGGACCAACTGGTTGTGCATATGTAATATTTGGTATAGGGCTAAACATAGGTACTTTGATTTTTTGCACATAATTTTCTACATAACCATGCCTGACCACATTTTGGGATCCACTCCCTAATCATGTGGGGTCTAATTTAGCTCGAGTAAAATATTATTTATCTATTCATTGGTATAAGTTAAAGGTTCTAAGTAGTGGCCCAGTGTGTGGTCTACTACAGAGGCCCAAAGTTGGTACAAAACACAAATAATCAGACAGTTTTCAATAATGGGGTCTGTCACAACTTAGGGTCCAATTCTCAAACACTTGGGGATCATTCCTCACACAAAGGAGGGACATCTCAACTCACTTATATAAGAATTAAACATCCCCCAAAGTGGGACCCTTAACTACAGCGTGCGGTGCTCACATGCAATACAGTCAAGTACTCGAAAAATTTTAGCAAACAGAAAGTGCAAAGGAAATGAAATAAATTCAATGGAAAGTGGGGCCCACATGCTAGAAAACCACAGATAAGAGATGCATAAAAATATACATGAGTTTCCATATTGGATAAACTAATAAAATGCATAAATCAAAAGTGATCCCACACCCAAGTGGGTCAATAAGAGGAGGATGAATCTCATGTACAACATATATCCAACATACACATCTAGTAACATAAAAAATATATTGATCAAATCTCTATGATCAGATTCTCTATTGAAAAATCTGATCCAATGGATGGTTTAGTAATACATCATTTAGGCTATATATTGGTTTCCAACCATACAGAGCCTTGGATCCATCTGGACCATAGAAAATAATTTAAGATTTATTCTTACAGAAGTATCTGTCAAAAGAATCTGAACATAAGGGCCATACATATGATTATTTACTATCTCGAGTAAGTTAAGAACAAATATCAAATGCATCTGACCATTGGAATCACGGATATCAACTACACAAGAATAGTCATAATAAACCCCCAAATACATCCTTCGTATAAGGCGAAGATCTCAGTCGTCCGAACTCCGGTTGAGGCTTATTATATAATGTTGGAAAGTTGGTTCGATTTTATACGAATCCAACAGAACGTATATTTTTAATACATTCATTAAAAGAGTTAAAAATGGGTCCGTTTTAGCCAAATCGAAATCCTGCATGTGCTGCTGGATAGCAACCAAGTAAACTTGATGTTACAGATGATTAGACCGTTGGATGGGTACGAAATTTGGTCCAGAGTTATTTCATATTGTGGTTCATATTATTCCCAAGTTTTAACTCTGATTTTAGCATGGTCGATTTTATATGATTTTTAGAACTTTTTGTCCATATATATATATATATATATATATATATATATATATATATATATATATATATATATATATATATATATATATATAAACAGGATTACATGTGAAGGGTGTGGATATGATGTTCATCATGGTGGACCATATTGACATGGGCCACTTTGCTGACCACCACACAAGAACTCTACGCCAGTGGGCCCCACACATATCAAGCAAATAAAAAGAAGAAGAAAGAGGAGGATGAGGATGGGAAGAGAGGTGTAGACTCACCTCAAATAGATTGATGGTTGGATGATGATGTGTGGTCCACTGCATCTAGGACTGATGATGGGCCACACCTTGGCTCCACTCTCTCCCACTCTCTCTTAAAATCTCAGGATTTTTATAAGTATAGGAAAAGAATAAGTGTAAGAGAGCTCCTACACTTATATAGAGAATTAGGGGTTAAGGTGGCAAGATTGTAAGACCCGTATCCTAGCTCGTACCATTCCGTAAGCTTCCGCAATCCTCCCAGTAGAATTCTGGCAACCCACGATTTATTATCAGTGTTTGCATGCAATCTTGAGATGTATCTCGTATATCAGAGCCGACTCGACCCGAAACTTATACCTTAGCGACCGTGCCGTCACCGTGGTTCCAACACTGCGACTCACGCATCGATCTGATACCCAAGCCAGGAGATGAGGGCCCGCGTTCATTTTGAGAAAAACGCCGCACGTTGCAAACCTCAAGAGAATTCATCACATTCATCACCTCACTTGTTAAAAGTACACCCATCACTTAACCCATTACTCTCCTCATTCCCAAGTACAAAAGAATCCCAAAAAGTCAACTTTCCCATCACCTCACCATCCCTTTCTCCCATCACTCTCTCCCATTCTCTAGTAAATTCCCAACTTCCATTAGAGCTCCAACGTCCAAGCTTCTCTCTCCCAAATATAAGTGTGGCCCACCTTCTCATCTCACATCTCAACCTTCTAATCACCATCAACCTCTATCAAAGTTGAAGGCAAGGAGCATAGGAATCCAATGAGCTAAGAAGAAGCCCAATGGGTGGGTGATCTACCGTTGATTTTCAATTTAATGGTCCACTTGTGATAGAACCCAATTAGATGTATGTGTTGTAATCATATGAGGGGCCCATAGTGGCGGGGTCCCTCCACTACACGGTCCCTCCACTACACTGTCCTTCTCTCTCTCTCTCTCTCTCTCTCTCTCTCTCTCTCTCGTGATGGGTGTGGCCCCCCTTAATCCATGTTATACAAACTGTGGGCCCCACCATGACATATGGATTTGTTCTCCAGCATCTAGATCTTGGACGGTGGAGCCTACCTTGGTGCCATGCCTCATCCAGGCCGTCTGTAGGCCTGAACGATCAGGAAAACACAAATGTCAGCTTTGTCCTAAGCTGGTTGGTTCCACACGTGTGGACCCACCAATGTATGTATATTGGATCCATGTAAATCCCCACCGTCCAGCAGCAATATAGCCGCTGGATTACCGTCAACCGTTCTGGAGCCCCATTGTGAGGCACGTGTTACATCCAATCATCCATGTGTGGACGTCAGCGGTTCTGTGGCCATCATGAGATATATATTATATCTCAGCCGTTCATCAGGTGGGACGTGCGGACCCTACCTTGATATGTGTTTTGTATCTTGGCTATCCGTCAAACGGACGTCTAGGGGCAGGGCAACAATTGAATATAATAATAATAATATTATTATTAATAAAATAACATTATCTTGGACCCATCTGTTGTAAAACAAGTTGGCTAGTGTACCGTACTCAGCTGTATAGCTGATGTATTCGGTCAACAAGTGTGGGACCACTTCACACGTGTTGCACATGTGGAGGTGGGACCCACCTTCACGTGTGTTTGTTATATCCAAACCATCCATCCACGTGTGGATTCCACATGCGCCTAGGGTCTGGTCATAATTAAGGTATGTATCATATCCTACTTCATCCATTTGTTTTACCAGCAATGGCACCACCTTGATTGTATGTATTTTATCCCAATCGTCCATAGGTAGGCCAGCAGCTTCAGCTCCTGCATCACATCAGCAAACTTTGTGGGACCCATGCAGTTGGTTGTTGTAGTTCACGTCAATAAGTTCTGTGGGTATCACCTTTTTCATCCACACTGTCCATGTGGAACCCACCATGATATACATGATGCATCCATACCATCCAACCATTTGAGAGATCATTTTATGGCATGAGTGAAATAATGAATTAGATCTCAAGTTCAAGTGGACCCCACCATTTGCATTAATAGTGGACAGTGACATCCACCGTTCTAATTTATAAGGGCCACAGTAGTTTCAAATCAAACTGATGTTTGTTTTCACTTCATCTATCATTATGTTAATTTATGAATAGGCTGGATCTCACAATACATCACAGTAGGCCACACCATGATTTAGCAGTTGATCAGGTGGACCACACCGCAAAACAGTGGGGATTAAACATTAAAACCCCCTTTTGGGAGTACAGAAGCTTTGAATAAGTATGAAATTTATTTTCCTCTTAATCCAGGTCTTTTCGACCTTGTGTACAGATTGGATAGAAAATAAACGTTATGGTAGGGTCCACCTTGATGTATGTGTTGTACATCCATGTTGTTCACCTGGTGGGCCCATTTGGGAGGTGCAGGCCCACCTGTTATATGACTCAATGAGATGCATGTGAGGCCCAGATGGAGAGGCCCATTGTGATGTATTCGTGGCCTAAGGAAAAGGCCCATTGTGATATGTATTAGGTCCATGATGTGTGGCCCACTTGATGTATTCGAGGCCTGGGTACGTGACCCATTTGATGTATATGAGGCCCATGTGTAGGGCCCGCATGCTGTGTATTTGAGGCCCATGTGTAAGGCCCACCTGTCGTGTATATGAGACCTATTAATGCGGTCCACTTGATGTATGTGTTGTACATCCATGTTGTTCATTTGGTGGGCCCATTTGGGAGGTGCAGGCCCACCTTCTGGTTATGCAGGGCCTACCTACTGTGTGGCCCAGTGTGATGCACATGAGGCCCACTGGTGCGGCCGAAGTGATATGGCCAACTTGATATACGTGCGGCCCATTGTGATGTACATGAGGCCCATGGATGAGGCCTGTTGTGATGTGTTAAAGCTTGATGTGATGAATTTAAGGCCCATTGCAATTTATCCGAGGCCCATGGGCGCGGCCCATTATGATGTACTTTCAGCCCATTGGAATGGCCCATTGATGCGACCGACTTGATGTGTATATAAGGCCCATTGGTGTGGCCTATTGTGATGTATTTGTGGCTCGTATGGCTAGGCCCGATGTGGTGGCCCTTGAGTGAGGCCCAATACGATGAATGTGCGGACTGATGTAATGTATGATTTCACTATAAGGTATGTAATGATGTTTATGTGGACCACTCCTTGAGAGTAATGTTGGTTAGATGTTCACATTGATGGGCAATGATAGTTGGATGTCCACAGTGTAACCTTCTCTCAGGCCTTGTTAGGCCCATTCTCATCATTCTCTTAGTGGGTTAACCCAAATAAGTGAGTCTCATTTACTATAGGCGGATGGCTTCATGCCATCAGATTTGATATAACCACGACCGTGGGTCGATCTTTATATTATGACTGGTCGGCTATCCATCTATAGACCCTGCCTTGTTTATGTGCAGATTATCGGTACCGATTGTCGATGCTGATCATTGGTTCCGATTATCGAGGCCACTTCCGGTTTGTCGAAATCGATTGTATAGGCTAATTGTTGAGGCCGATTTCGATTCTAATTGTCGAGGCCAAGTCATATTATCGAGGCCGATTCTGATTGTCGAGGCCGAGTCAGATTATTGAGGCTAATTTCAATTTTGACTGTTGAGGCCGAGGCAGATTGTCGAGGCCGATTTCGATTATCTAGGTTGATTCCAATTGTCGAGGTTGACTCTAATTGTCGAGGCCGATTTCGATTGCCGAGGTCGATTGTCGAGACTATATGATATATATGCGACCTGTAGTTGAGGCCTATTGTGATGTATATTTAGCCTGTGTTTAAGCCTTTATGTGATGTATATGAGGCCTATGTGATGAGGCCCATTGTGATGCATTTAAGGGCCAAGTGATGAAGCCCATTGTGATGTATATTAGGCCCATCGTGATGTATATTAAGCTTTTGAGTAAGGCCATGGTGTTGTATATTAGGTCCTTTTGCGAGGCCATGGGTCCATTATATGTTAGGCTCTATGTGGGCTATTCCTTGGGGGTAATGTTGGTTAAATGTCTACATTGTCGATGTCGATTGTTGATGTCATTTATTGATACTAATTATGAGTATGTGACAGCATAACATCATGATACATGCCCATACGCATCATTTGCATGTTTGTTATGAGATGTGGTTGACCATTGCATATGTCATTGGGCAGGTTGTTATGAGACTCCTTGATAGGCGGAGGTTATCTCACATGAGCACATAGTATGCCTAGGATTGATGCATGTCTAGATTGTATAACTCATGCATCTTACATTATGTGTTGTGATTACTGTACGCCCTAGCGACATCAGGGCTGTAGTCTCCACAGGCATATCATGGATGGCTAGATGGGACCACGAAAATATGTTATTAGCATTGGGTTGCCATAGATGGACCTGGGTGAAAATTCCTAAACCTTCGGGCCAGAAGACACTCCAACATCTAGACTGAGCGGATATATGAACGCATGAGGGACAAATACTAGGAGGTCGCGTCTCTCACTGTGTTGTGGTCGGTTAGGAGGGGTGTGGCCGTATCCACCAGAGGGTAGGGGGCGTAGCTAGGCTGAGTTTGACCAGCTTGTGAATGGGTTCGCTATTGATGTGCCGGGTAGATATTAGTTGACTACTGGCTAGGCAGATAGTGAGGTCTCTTCAACTTGTATGGTCGTGTGTCAGTGTAATAGACCCCAGTGATGATCCTAGAGAGGAGTCATACTGATATGAGGACTTATTGAGCAGGAGTTGCATACTCATTCATTCGTTCATTATCCACTCGGGCTGGTGGTACGCAAACATTTGTTATGGTACCTTCATAATGTCTAGGATTTCAGTTGGAGTGCGCGACTAACCTAAGATCAAGAGTTTACCACATTGAGTTTGACTATCCAAATTTAAGTACGGGACTAGTTTGGATAGAAGTCCCTTGTGATAGACCCCATAACCTGCGATACTACGTATTATCATTCTAACTTCACACTCCGGCATAGTCATTTCATGCGCACCGCATATTACATTGCATCCACAGTACTTGACATTTTGGGTTACTATGTTTCTGTACTTATATGGCCTAGACGGACTTAGCAGGATTTACATATTACATTGTACCATCGACATCTAATATTTGGCTCTATTTGATTCCTCATTTCTATAGTTGAACTGTATTGCGAACTCTGATATCGTATCTTATCAGTATTTTCATTTATTGCATTATATGATTTATGGCATTGTATTGCATACTTGGTACTTAGCTTATGCACACACTTACACCACCCTCTAAGCTTTCTATAAGCTTATGCACGATAGATGCATACAGGTGATGTTAGGTTGCAGCAACGTAGAGCTTGGAGCGTATAGTTAACTTCTAGGGCTTTGATTTCGATATATGTATTTTCCTTTCAGCATTGTATTCAAATGTTTATATTAGTGGATACGTGATGATAATGTTATCTTTGCGATTTGGGTATACTTGTAGTTATGCTTATTACGAGTTAAATGTACATTGAAAAAAAAATCATTCTTGTAGGATCCCAGGATCGGAATCTGGCGTATGGACGCTAGGAGCCAAAAATGTGGTACTATGAAGGTTGTCAACACCAGATTCGACGATCAAAAATTTTGTGAGTACGATTTTTGAGTTTGGGCCGTGACAAAGATGATGTGACAAGTTTATGGAGTCTCATTGGTGCTAAAAGTGAGGTAGAATGTGATGTATGGTATGGGTAGTGGATAGATGAGGTGGATGGTGCTAAACATGCAATGGCCAAGGTGGAGGAAATCTAGACATGCTTTGTCTAATTGATGGATAATGGTTGTGGGTTGTAGGTGATGCATGGTGGATGATGAAGTGGAGTGTTGTAATTAGTTATTTGAAGTGATGTGGCACAAAGCAAGACATGCATTAAATGCATGTAAAGATGAGGTGGACATGGGCCATTATTAGTTTCTAGGGCGTAGGGAGAGAACTAATGATGAGTTTTAGGATAGAATCCAAGTTTATCTTATAGTGCTTGTCTTATATGTGTTAGCTCATTTTTTTTGTCATTTAGCAATTGTCCTATTTATTCATAATTTCAATGTTCTAGAAAGTGGGCTTTAGGCCCACATGGGCCTAAGTCCAATGGGCCTAGCACAATAAAGGTCGTTTGTATTACTAGATACAGGATTTGGGCATTACATTCAATGGGCCATATATCACTAACGGAGCGTCGGATTGATGCGCAGTTTTCACCATTGCGACCGCAACAACGATGCGGTCCACATAACAAAGGTCTTAAGGTCATCCAGAACAAATCACTTGGGTGAGTTTTCTAGGTGCACTAGGGTGCACTGTATGGTCTATCAATGATGCGAGTTGGGACATGTGTGCGCACATGCGGTATTATAAAGGACAAAGATCTTACATAATATGTTATAAACTGTAGTAAAAAAGTAATGGTTATCATTATTATGATAGTCCAAAGGAAAGAAAAATAATGACATTATGCAATATAGTTAGCATCTCTAATTTCCATATGTAAAGTAATTTCGATCGCTAGATACACTTGAATGTGATTCCGTTAGTATGTGTTATATCCACACCATCCATCTATTTTGCAAAATCATTTTAAGGCGTGTCCCAAAAAATAAGCTTAATCCAACACCTCCATGACCCTGAGAAGTTTTCAATGGTAGGCATTTAATCTCAATGTTATCTATGGTGTGGTCCATGACTTCTTTGAATCTACCTTATTTTTGTCCCATTTCAATAAATGATCTTACAAGAGGGATGGATAGTGTGGATATAGCACATATATTACGATGAGGCCCACAAAAGCATGTCATGTTGACACAATTTTGACAATTCGTATCATGGGGTGATTTTAAAGGATTACCATGATTTGACCGCAAGGAATATCCAATCATAGGGAAAGAGTAATGATGTGAGTTTTACACTACATTATTCCAATAATCCAATATCCAAACAGCCCCTAAAAGCATGTTTGGTTTCCAACATTATAAGCAATTATCCCTCTAATTTTATTTAGTCCCCCTTCACATCCACCATCTATATATAGGGCCAACCTTTGATGTGGATCATTCATTATATGGGCCCCACCTTTGATGTAGGTTTTCCATCATATGGACCCCATCTTAGATGTAATAACCATAGTTTTGGTAGTCAATTATATACACTTATACATATAAACATATTTCATGAGGAAAGTAGCGAATGTTTTTAAACACTGTAAAATAGATTGTCCTTGTTTCCATTCATGGTAGTAGTGTTGAATTTCAAAGATATAATTCCCTTTAAGGGGTAGAGTATAACATACCATACTTTTCGGTACTCAGATGTTACCATGAAGACTATTAATCAATTAACAATCCAGACATTGGACTTTAAAATCGGTCATTAGATCTTAAGATCAACTGTTAGTTAGATTATGAACCAGTTTAATCATGAGATTGGCCATTTAACCATTCATTGTGTGTCATGGATCATCCAGATCATCCAAATGATCCCTGGTGGACTCCACATCAGACCCATGATGGCGTGGATGATTGACTGTAATGCAATCTGACGGTAAATTCTCTTGGTGTGGCCCACCTAAGTTGTGGATTGACATCATTTTTTGTCTAGGGTCATAATGGAAACCTACAGAGTAAATGGACGAAGTGGATTTCATAGAGCATCATTGTGGGCCCCGTTTTTGCTATGTGCATGCACTAGGGTTAGTGTACCTACAATGCACAGAACTCAAATTTGGGTCAAATCAGGTGCTAACCCGAGCTCTCACTACAAGAAGAAGGTGATTTACCGGCGCTTTTAGGTGCCGCTAAAGACTACAAAAGCGCCGCTATTAAATGTTAGTGGTGCTAGGCAAGCGCCGCTGAATGGGGTGTCGCTAAATATTTTAGCGGCGCTAGTTACTTTTAGCGGCATTTGTCTGAGTGCCGCTAATGTTTTACATTTTTGCGGCGATCATTTGGTTTGTAGCGGCGCTTTTGGTGACCACGGTATTTCTGACAGAAGCGCCGCCAATGCTATACAAGTGCCACTAAAAGTGTTGTTTCCTAACACTTTTTCACAGAAAAGCGCCGGTGAAAGTCTTTTTATATATTTGAAATGCCACAGTAGGCCAATAATTCAATTGAAAACCCTGCAGTTTTTTAAATATTTGAAACATTAAAAATGATACAATACAATTAAAACTAAATATTAAATAAATTTTATATTACTTTATAATAAAAAATATATATAACATTTATTCTATCCCAACTAGATAAACCAACAATGTTTCAGACTACGAAAATGAGAAGAACTCACTTTCTAGCAGGAATTGTTAAAAAACAATATGATTATTGTGAACCACGACAAGCTATACAATCTCAATATCAAACAAAAGCTTACCTTGAACTGTCTAAAATAGGTGTTTCTAGGACCTTTGGCCAGAGGTAGAGGCTTGCAACCTGTTCTTTGATAAATTTCTGTGACAGAAGATCATTACAAAAACAGTTAGTTTAAGATACTTCTAAAGTACTGTGCTTTCACTTGCTATGTTTGTACCTTAAAATAAAATTAAATGATGTGCAAAATTTCTCAACAGTGCAGTATGGGAAACTGCCTACCTCCCCAACACCCCAATCAAGACCAAAAAATATAGTTTTTCCTAATTAACGAATTTGGTGTAGTGATACCTTGTAATGAGAAGGTAGACTACGCATTTGATGCATATGCAAAGGCCAATAACTGTAGCCATACTACAATAACATAACTGTGCTCATCATTCACCTCAACTGCATCTTCTGTAAGTACTTTCAATTCCTCAAGAGAATAAGGATGTTATGAATCTTTGATATCTATAAACATGATTTAAGATTGTTATGGAAAAACATTCTCATCCCACAAACATTACATACATGCATAGTCAGGAAGATAGACATAGACAGGGCTCTATAACTCAACCAATAACTGCAGCCTAAATGATGGAAAGTTGTTGCATTTAGATGACTAAAGCATAACATCCAGATACCTTTGCTTTATAAGTAAAAGGGAAGTTCAGTACCTTTGCATTTTCAACACGGAAAAAGTCCTGATAGCAGGACTCCATCTGCAAGTGCGGGTTCCACAAAACAGCATCTGTCCAGCTGCAAAGGTAAGATACACCTTTAAAAAATAATATAGAATAATAGCTGCAGGAATATCTACAAACAATGGGGCCAAAACCAAGCCAAAGCATCAAAGGACAGTCGCAGATCACGTACTTTTCTTGACAGAAATTTTATCACCAAAGTCCATTGTCAAGGTGTAGCTCATTAGGTGCATCAGGGTAAATGTAGTCCACAAATCCAGGAAAAGAAATCACCTCCCTGAATTGCAATTAAACTGGTCAGAACCTAGAAATAGTTTCACTAAATACATTTTGTAAGATGTGGCATAAAATGTTTAGTGTGAAAACTTTGAAAATTTCCCAGTGAAACCATGCATTGGCAAGCATTTATATTTCTATTACATTTGGATGATTTACAACTAAGATAAGATCCATATGAGACGAAAAACAGACCTCTCTTCCTTCCCCTCCAACGGATTAGAAGGGTCAGGATCCTTGTTCAATGTCTTGCACCCTTTCAGACCTTTCACTGAAGCCACTGTAATTGAAGCCTGCAGAATTATCAAGGCACCATTTAAATCTGCCAGCAAATACTGCATCTCAAACTGTTACAAGATGAGGTAATTAAAAGACAAGGAGTCGAGCACATAGTTCAACTGAATGGTGTTTAGTGTCACGACCTTGAGGTCACGGGCTCGATCCAGCTTACCTTAAAACAATAACAAGAATAATAGAAGATAATCTTGTTTGTGGGAGAAGAACTTATGATTCTTACTCAAAAATAAGTGTGCAATGCACTTCTAAAAGAGAAGGGCTTTTTGTCTGTATTTGTGATTATAAATTTCATTGAAAGGCTCTTAGAATTTAGCGTGATCTACAAGAGTTCACACCAGGTCAATAACAAGACGTTGATGATATCAAAAAGGAAAAGAAAAAAGAAAAAAGATAGAATAAAAGACAGAAAAGGAAACAGCTAAAATCAAAAGTCCATGGCAAGCATGTCTAATTCTTTTCAGTACGAGTTTTAGTGTTCAAGGGCCTACCAAGTGATGTGGTAAAGATGAAATAACAAAGCCAATAACTTTTCCATCTAAAATCTGGACTAGAAGAACAAGCTATGAATTGTCTTAAGAAAGTATTACAATTGTATATTAAATGAACAGTCAAAAATAACCCATAAACTAGTGAAAAAAAGATTAAAATCGAGCAGAGAATAATAATAAAAAGTGGTTCGAAGCAGAAATTGTTGGACAGCAAAGAACTTTACCTTGTACAAAGCTTGAAAGCCAAAATCCCACATAGAACGACTGTAAGGACTATCCTTAAGCTCTAAAGTTATAATTGGATTTCCTTCCACGTTTTCAGTATCAGAAATGGACCAATTCATGTTCCTTGCAAGTCCATGTTGTATTCATCAAAATAAATAAAAAATAAAAGGCTGTAAAAGAAATACGAATTTTAAAGGATCAAATACTTGTTGTTGAAAATGGAATATAATTATGAACAGTTCTCTGAAAAAAGGTTCTCAGTACCAACATTGACTGATCAGGAATGACTATTCTGAGCTAATAATTTGTCTGCCGAGATGCTGTTGTGTAGCAGTTGGTTAATACAAGATTACTAGGCTAGAGGAAGGTGCACCAATGACCACATGCTTGTATGAAGGAAAGAAGATTGCATTTAACAAGAAAATTATTTAATTCTCTGAGGTAAATATATTTACAGATTACTGTGGTCAATAAAACAAAATCCCATCAATTTACAAGAATGGGCCCTTGAATGGGCCCATGTAAGATGGTACATAATACAGCATGGTCTCTTTTTCCAAATTAGTACTTGAATCTCGGAAAAAAATGAAAAGAAATTCACAGATTGCTTAGCTTGACTAAAGACTTCTTAAACCATGCTACTCGGAGTATAGAGGCCACACGCACATGAGCACGCGCGCACACACACACAAACACATTTATTTGCCATCCTTTACTGTAGTATTCTAATCAATCATCAATTTTAATTACTTCATCATGGCCAATTGCACATTATCTTGTAAGCCATATTGCCAACAGTTTGTCAAGGTGTTATTCACATCAATTACCAGGACATTGAAACAGATTTAAAGTGCCAAACATGCATGCACATGATGAATCCCTAAATTGTAAAAGCTTAAAAACAGGGAGCTCACTATGAATACGTGCACATGTGTATGCATATTGGAAAACCAAATGCTTACACTAGTTGAAGCAATGAAAAACCAAGGTATCACCAGTATTTCCCAGCATGGATGATAACTGAAAGATCATCTTACTAATGATGATTAATCTTAATAGAAAATAGAATGAGAAAAGGGACCATACCTGTTGCATGGGACCAGGTCCAAACTGAGGGAAACAATGGGGGATGCCTCCACTAATTCCATGCACGAAATTCATTAGAATTACAGTTTAATAATTACAAGAATTTGATAAATGCTCGATATGTATTGTAAGTACAGAAGCTGGCTATGTAGTTTGTATACTTCCCAGAGTTAGTACAAAAGATCCGCCCTTCAACATAAACAGAGGAAATGTTGCCTATGCAATATATAATAGCTATAACAAAAAGGAGGTCCTTGCCGTTTGCAACTTTCCACGATGTTATACAACCTCCAAATAAATAAATCTCAGCTTCACTGCAAATGAAAGATTCAGTCAATGGTAATCCTACAACTCCAGATTCTGATGAACATTCAGTACTAACTGTACATTAGGTTATGTGACTGGAAAGGGTAACTCTTCAAAAAAAAAAACACCAAAATTAGAAAGCATTTGGTCAGATAGAAATGATATGTATTGAAAGAAAAGAACATCCATTGTAAACATTGAGATGCAAAGCCAAAAAGGTAATCATGAGGAGATCAAATAGTCATGAAACATTGAAAACCAAATGGAGATTTGCAAGATGATGGACAAGGACCGACTTGGAGCTGAACACCCCCCAAGAAAATAAGAAACACAAAGTACTCAACCAGATTCTCATCAGTTCAAAGAGATTACTCTGGAGTCTAATTTTCAAGGAATTATATGCTACGTGGTGCATCTTTTTACAGTATAAATGGGTTTTCAATTCTGATAAGTGGGTCCCATGATTCAGTAATCTAGACTTTCTTTGTTGAGTCCCACCAATGATGGAGCATGCTCATGAAAGATCCCTCATTGGGAAATCCTGTAGACCAATACTAGGACCTTTTCAGTTGAATGTGGATCTTGTTGTATTTCTCTTCTCAATTATCTATCTGTAGGCCAGAAGTCGGAAGATTGAGATTGTCCTAAACAATGAGTGAACAGTTCAGATTGACGATGGGTTACCCATGTGCATTTAAAAGCTTTGGGGACGTTACCAAAGCACACATGCATAGTATTAGACAAGCTTCAGCGAATCGGCCAACTCAATTCCCAAATTTTCTTTCTATTCCATCAGATCTTTTACATAGAAGAGTGCGGGTAAGGAGAACATACCTACCATGAAGAGAAGTAAGCACAAGCTTTGGGAGTTTCCCTACTCCTTCCGTAATTTGAACCCCAGAAGTAGAGATTTCTCCATTCAAGCTCGTAAAACTTGTATTAATGCATCTGTTGAAGGAAATCAATTTTTGCTTGTTAATACTCTGATTTTCCCTGTACAGATCCTGTGCTTCAGCAAAATACAGAGTAGGGCCCTACAATTCCTTTAAGAAAATCAAACCAATAAACCATAAGAGTGATCTTTTAGGAAAGCCCTAATCCTTTTCCCATTACGGAGTTTAGGAAATCCCTAATTCCAATATTGTATCCTCTGATAATCTGTGAATTTACAGATCTAAAAATAAAAAAACCTAAATATCTATTTGGGAGAATTGAGTACCTGGCTGGGGAAGAGATGAAGGGCAGGGGCTGCTGGCTGCACCAGATCTGGAGATGATGCAAGTGAGAGAGAGAGAGAGAGAGAGAGAGAGAGAGAGATAATGTGAGAGTGTGATATAGGCAGATGGAGAGAGAGGCGTGAGATCTGGAGATGATGCGAGAGAGAGAGAGAGAGAGAGAGAGAGAGAGAGAGAGAGAGAGAGAGAGTGCGACAGTGTGAGATAGGCAGATGGAGAGAGAGGCGCGGGATCTGGAGATGATGCGAGAGAGAGAGAGAGAGAGAGAGAGAGAGAGAGAGGCAGATGGAGAGATATGCGAGGGGTCCGGGAGCGAAATGTTCTGTAGGTTTATATATATATATATACCGTAAAACATTCGTGGGCCGTGGGCCTGATTTACACAGCGATGGTGCAAGTGGCACCAAAGTGCCGCTGTTGATATTATTTGTTGTAGTGTCTCCCCCAAAAGGAGAGATTTACGTCTCTTTCTTCGTTTTCCCACCTGATTTTAGTTCAAACAAACTATGCATATTTCTTCGATCAATGGACCACTATCATGGGTCATCAAAGAAATTTGAACCCTCCATCAAGTGAATAAGGGATTCGACCAAACCCTGTTAGTTTCGCATGTTGTTGCTCATGTGTGAGTGCAGTGTCGAGTGCAAGTGGTTGGCACGCAGGCAGGGATGCAAACAGGCAACATGCATTTGATTTAGATTTTGCCCACCATTTTAGTTTGTATCAGAGATCTGAGTCGTTCATTGTGTCAAACACACAATTTTAACCAAAATCATGTTGGCTCCACATGCACATGAGCATAGTTTCCAGCGCATGATCATTTGGCGGGTGAAATTTCCAACAATGGAATCTGTTCTGCTACTAGTCTGGCAATCCGCGTAAGGGAGGGATTGTCTCATCCTAACCGCTCATTTTTGACGAATCTGAACCCTTAGGACTATGGCTTTCAGTCAGAAAGAAAGAGAGAATCTTTTCAGTTGAGAGAGAGAGAGAGAGAGAGAGAGAGAGAGAGAGAGATGACCTAAATTGAATTGGGGTCGTTCATGGGCTTCTAGAAACTGCTTTGAATTAATTCAAATCATCCAAAATAGATGTTTCATCCAAGACAATCCGAAAACCCTAGTAGCAGGGAGAGAAACGGCAGTAGCTGTTGTTCTCCTAGTTTTTCTGAAAACCTAGCCAAATTGTTCTTCCTTCAAACCAAACCGACCCAAACTCATCAAACCTTCGAAATCTACCATCCACAAGCTCCCTAGCCTTAATATGGAACATCCAAAAGAAAGAAATCAAAGAGAAACCCTTTCAGCGTGAATCCACCATTGTAGGGGATCGTCTTCCTTGTCAAAATGCAACAAACGTGCGATCTTTGTTGGCCTCTAATCACTAATCCATTTCATCCGTAAGATAGGCAACACAAACAACCTTCCACCATTAAAAACTAACCAAAATCTCTTCATGCTGATAGAATCTGGATTTTGATATGAAACATTGAGATAAGCGTCGTGAGGTTGCTGCACCATGCCTAGTTGTCGATTCATTGACCGAGTTTGATGAGTTTGTGCTGTTTGAGTTGAGTCTAGACTCATTTGGACATTCTAGAAGCATAAAAGAAGAAGAGGGAATTGAAGTCATCAAGTTTCTCAACTCACTGGTTTGGGTTGTCGTCGAGACGAGTGGATTCGACTTGTTAGGACTGAGTCAGGTCGAGTTTTGATGAGTCCATCTACCCTGCCGGACATGTCTGAGAGAGAACGGAAAGAAAGAAGGAAAATAGGTAGAAGATCAAGAGAGAGCGAAGGTGTTGTTGGGTCTTGCATGTAGAACCTGTCCATTCCATACATTTTCTATACCTATGTGCACGATGATCAATGCCCTTGGCCAAACTGGGACTAACCATGCATAGTGCATACCTAATTGACTGGAACTCCAAGACTTCGAAACCTATTTCATATTGATCGTCCCATCGCCGCGGTCGCGAAGGTACCACCCATGTGTCTGTATGACACTCCGTTAGCGAGATATGCCGCGAAGAATCGTTAGTGTATCATGTGCGCATGGTGGCACATATTGCATTCCACACATGTGCACAACACATGCCATGCACATATGCACCATGCCATACATAAGTAAGAGAATCTCTACCCATGTGTGTGATGTCACCCTCTCATGCCATCCCTCTCTCATGTGCACCCCAAAGTCAACTCTCTTCCATACCATATCCTATGCATGACATCATCACACCATGTCATCCAAACCCCTTTCATCCACCATTAAGTCCTAATCATGCACCAATTCCCATAATCCTAGCCTAAATTAACATTAATCACATTAGCCTAACCTAACCATATTTTTATCCATTTCGATACATAAACTCCTCCACCCCTTTGCATTTTCACCATTTTCTACAACAAGAGAGAGAAAGGAGAGAGAGAGAGAGAGAGAGAGAGAGAGAGAGAGAGAGAGAGAGAGGAGTGATCTTGGTGGGCCATCTACCCCATCCCTTCCATCCATCTCAATCATCCATTCCATCAATTCCATCCCTTCCATCCATCTCAACCATCCATCTAATCCATCAAGGTGAGTACACCCTCCTCACTCATTCTTATTTTGTTTTCCTTGTGTTTATGTATGGTGGAGATGATGTTGATGATAATGATAAGATTAATGGTGTGGATGCATAGGAGAAGACATAAAAATAATATTGTTATAGGCTTCATGTGAGACCCATTGATAATGGGCCCCACCAGAATAATTGTATGCCATCCAAATCTTCCAAGTGTGGCCCATTGGGCTGGCCAAACTCACACACACACACACACACACACACACACACACCTATGCACACACGTGCACACAACACCACATATTTATATAAGAGAGAGAGAGAGAGGTGGACGTCGTTGCTGCCAACGTCCATAGGACACTGTAGCAAGTAGCGTCTCAGCCGTTTGAAGAAAAAGGGTAGGGACCGTCGGTCCCACCACAGGCCCCACCCATGATGTATGTATCTGATCCACACCGTTCATCCAATTCCCCACCTCATTTTAGGCCTTGAGTCGAAAAATGAAGCCAATACAAATCTCTGGTAGGCCACACCATTAAAAATAATCTTAAAAGTGATATTTACTATCAAAACTGTTAAGGCCCGCTGTGATGTTTCTGTACGCCCAACAATATTGAATATTGGGCTCGTTGGATCTGTCACGAGCTAGAGAATGCAATAGATGGTTTGGATTATCTTGATTTGGGCCCCACCTATGAAAAAATAAAAAGCCAAAATATATATATATGGGAAAAGGTACTATGCGCTCGACCTCACGAGTCCATCCCATGAGGTCGAGCTGTGTGGGCCGCACCGTGATGCGTTTCAAACATCTACCCCATCAGTCAGATGCACCATTCTATCATGGGCCTAAGTCTCAAAAATCAAGTCAATCTGTGACTTGTGTGGGCCACACCATATACAGAAGTGGAGAGGGGTCGTGCACCATTAAAACATTCATAATCATTTTAATGGCCCACCGAGATGTGGGTTTCAAATCCAGCCAATCCATTATGTGTGTCCCACTAAGATGAGGGGTCATACCAAGTTTCAGCAGCATTCAAAACTCAAGTGGGCCCCACCAAATGTTTTTATATGTTTTAATGGTGCCTTCACATGATTTTAGATGTTATGGCCCACATGAGTTCCGTATATGGCTAATTTTTGGGATATCCCATAATTTAAAGGGGACCCATCAAATGCACGGTGTTGATGGTCAAAACGCATCAGGGTGGGGCCCACACAGCTCGACCTCATGGGGGCTTATCGTGAGGTCGAGTGCATAGTACCTTTTCCCTATATATATATATATATATATATATATATATATATAGCAAAGGGGCTGGACGCCCCTTGCTGCTGATGTCTAGCGTCCAAAGGATGTTGCAGCATCTACTGTTAGACACTGGCAAGGACGGTGGGTCCCACCACTGGTCCCACCTTGATGTATGCCGACCATCTACACCGTGCATTTGATGGGTCCCCTTTAGATTATGGAACATCCCAAAAATCAGTCGTACAAGTGGCCCACACTATCTAAATTCATGTGAAGATTGGATATTTAGCAAGCTCTATGGGTCTGATCATGAGGTATGTGTTATATCCAAACTGTCCATCCATTTGGTGAGTTCGTCTTAATGCTTGAGAAGAAAAATAAGACAGATCTAACTATTAGTGGTCCACACTACAAAAAGCAGCGAAGGATTGAACGCCTACCATTAAAACCCTTTTTGGGTCACAGAAGTTTTAGACCAATATGAAATTTGTTTTTCCTCTTAATTCAGGTCTTTTTGACCTTATGAACAGATTGGATGGAAAATAAATGTTACAGTGGGCCCTGTAAATTGTTAAACGGTGAAATCATTATCTCAACTACTATTTATGATGCAGTCTAAATAATCTTTGGATATGATTCATTTTTTATTTTTTTTTTGAATAATGCTCTAATATGATCTCTAAAAATAGATGAACGGTGTATATTTAATAAATACATCACTTTGGGACCCATGTAACTTTGATCTCCTTGAACTATTTGTATAACTCGAAGCTCGAGCATATAAAAAAGCACTTGCTAGGGTCTGCCTGAAATTTAGATGCATCTAAAACTTGGCCTGACCCCTTAACCAAGTGGGACACACATAATGGATGGGCTAGATTTGTGATCCATGCCTCGGTGGCCCAACAAATGATTATAAATGTTTTAATGGAGGGTAAACCTCTTAGCTGTTGTGCAGAGTGTGGCCCACATAAGTCACTAATTGATGTTCAACACACACCAAGGTGGGCCCACATAACTCAACCTCATGGGGAGTTCCCATGAGCTGGACTGCATAGAACCTTTTCCTATATATATATATATATATATATATATATATATATATATATATATATATATATATATATATATATATATATATATATATATAAATTGGTGGAAATAAATTTTGGGCCTCTCAATTATTATATGTTCTCCTCATCAAAGCCCAAATCAAAACCCATATAACCCCACCATAAATACTTGGGTGTGTATTAAATTTAAGGCCACCCTATATGATAAGAATTTGTGGCCTAATTTCATGGATATCTTAAATAGTCACACTAGGCATCTAAATCGCTCAATACAATGCAATGATCAAATCGTGCAATATGCAATTAGATTGTTAGTAGGGCATTCATACATAAGAAGGGATGTTAATTTATAGAAAGGAGTAAGATCTAAAATTACAATTAAGTACCCTAGTTTAGAAATTACAAGGACTACAATTCGACTAGTCATGATTGAGTAAGAAGAGAAACGTATTTTGTAGTTGAAAGTACCAAGCTACGAACCATAAGTTAATAGCATCACGTAGGGATTGGTTATCCAAGTATGTGGCTCTTTAATTATCTTGCGCCCTACATATTGGCATACCTTGAGTTCTAGTTATCCTTAAGTCGCTTGTCATTAGCATCACCATACATTCCATGAAATGATATATGATGAGAAATAATATCCAAATTCTTTACAAACATCATGGATTGACCGAATTACAATAAGGATGATGATGGTGAATCATGGACACCAGAAGTATGAAAATAGCAGGGGATGATATGCCCCAACCCTAATGGTACCTAGGGATGCCTCACCGTTGGGCCGGGTGGACACATGGGCCATGGATTTGACTCCCACTGATGAGGTCAGGTTGAGAAGGGGTATGTCTGACCCGCTTTAGGGTTGAGGTGGTAAATGGAGACCGGTTTGACCCACTAGCGAGGAGAAGCACAAACGAAGTCCACTACTAGTATACAAAATGGAGGTTGTAACCCCATTGGTGGATAGCAAGGTCGATTGCTGGTGTCTGGTGCATGGGCATCGAACTCGGTTGATCCTAGTTCCAACAATATATTGATCATAATCGAGACGATGATGTTTAGGAGTAGTGCGGTCAAGTCCATGGAGAGAGTGGACTATTAGCAGATGTTTCTATAGTTAGCATACAGTTATTTTATGCATCTCACACGTGATCACCCTCCATTATTCAATAAGACATCGCTTTGCGTAGTTATCACCTTTGGCGGTTCTTTCATTATGTCTTTCATGCTAATTTATCTTGCATACTTATCATTAGGACTTTGCACTTGTTAAGTTATAAAACTTACATGTCTTTTAACCACTCAGGTAAAGGATCTAAAGAAGAAAAACGAGTAGCGACCACAAGTTAGGTGTCACATCGAGGGGTCTGATTTTACTTTTGAAATTTTGAGTTGTATATGATGTATATATATATCGTGCAGATAGATGATGTACTTTTAGAATTTGTAGTACCTAGTTTACTTGTATGAAGATATTACCTACCTTATCTCTGATATTCCTCTTTTGTGAAGAATGAATGGTGAGATTTGTCCTTTACATTACCTTAACAAAGGCCGAGCTTGGGACTTAGTGTGTGGGCATTGGCTACTAATCCCAGAGTTCGGCTTGTCACGCGCTAGATTCGGTAGATATAGCGATCGTATAAGACTATTGGGTCTGCGGTGTGACAAAGTTGATATTAGAGCATGAGATAAGGGATTACTTGTGGATATGTAACCATTTAAGAGAAAGCTAGAGTTCTAAAACTTAAAAATTGACTTAACAACTTAGAAATAGTAGGTTTCCCCTTAAGGAACTTAGGAAAAGCTACTTAGATAGGAGGTTGGGAAGATATACTTCTTGTTATTTGACCTTAAGAGACTATTTTAGGTTGTAACTAACCTAGGCGTCCATTTTTTATTGTAGATTATGGAGCCTAAGAAAGCCACTAAAACCAAAACAACAGAAGGGCATGAGCCATCTGAGGATCACCAAGCCAAGGCACCGGATACTCCTCAGGACACCGCTTCGATTCAGGAAATCCTTCGTTCCATGGCATCTCTGATGGAACGTCAGTAGAGGAGGTCTGCAGAGGCATCTTCTGTATCAGAGCAGTCAGCTTTGATTCAGTAATTCTAGCTTTGCGACCCCCTCGATTTAAAAGGCAGCCAGATCCGCTTGAGGCCGATCGATGGAGGACCTAGGTTATCAAGATTTTAGATGTAATGGGGTGTCCTAATTCTCAGAGAGTGTCGCTGCTACCTTCATACTCAAGGGAGAAGAAAAGTTTGAAATAGCGGTGAAGACTGCTTGAGTTGAAGTAGGAATATGCCAATATGTCCTAGAGGGGGTGAATAGGACTTTTTAAAGTTTTTACAATGTATTTAAAAATCCTATCACACTAATCCTTACAGATAGACAAGTATTAGGACTACTCAAATGTAACTATACTGGCTTCCAAGCCTGGTAGAGGATCCAATCACAAACTATTCAAGAGATAGGAATATATAACTTAGTTCATGATGGATATGACTATGTTTGTGTGTGAGGTGTGCTCAGAGAAGTAGATATGAAAGTATTACCATAAACAATCACACACACAGATAAATAGCAAACGCAAACATAGTCATTTTATAGTGGTTTGACTACTTGTCTACTCCACTCCTAGTAACCGTACTCAACTCTTGAGTGTACCGAATTTCACTAAGGAGGTTTCACATGGTTCACCTCTAACCTAAAGTTTTAAATCAGGTTTACCTTCGACCTTTACAACCTACACTGAGGCTGATTGTTTTTGCTATCACAAGCAAGGGTCAACACATCGCACCCACATTTAGACACATTGGCCAAGGATCTTCCCTAAGACCCTAACAAAGGTTTCACTCGGTTCACCTCAAACCCAAAGTTTTACCCGATTCACCTCAAACTGAAGGTTTTATTAGTTCACCCCTAACCATATGTTTATGCTCTACACAGAGCAAGGGTTCATACAATGCACCCACTACATACACTCCCTCCAGAGGCCTCCTTAAGAACTTGAAGGGTGAGAAACACGTTAGACCCAATCCTACAAAGGAATAATCATAGGGTCATCTGGACTCTAGATACTTACAGATAAGTTGATGAGTCTCATTCAGCACAGTAGCGAAGATCTATTTCTTATTGACGAAGAGTCTTCAGATCCCTTGATTCGCAACAAATGATATACCAATATAAGGTAACGAGTTGGGTCAAGCTTATGATGGAATCTTACTCTCTAAATGTTTTGCTATTAGAAAGGTAGAGTGATTCCAATCATCTAAGCATTCAAGGCATCATAGCTTAATGATTTGCCATTAAGCTAGTAGCTGGAGGATCCTTAAATGCGGAAGTTCATTCCCCAATCCACTCTATTAAATTCAATGATGAGGGTGGATTGGAGGATGAACTCCCTTGAGAGAAAGAGCTTTGGGTATATGATCTGAGTTTAAACACACAAAAGCACTCTCTTCTTTCTCTCACAGTAACTAGAGACAAGTTTTCTTTAAATAGGAAAAAGGTTCCAATGAATATAAAACGGTCACATTTATGACAAAGTTCGATATCATCGATCGTATACTCTCGATCGTATCGATGGTCTACTCGATGACACAAACTCAATGTCATATGCTTTTGAAAATCCTTCTGCCGACTGTTCGAGGGAATCGAGACTCGTGTCGATGCTATTGGATTTTGAACTCTGATTATATCGATACAAAGATCGAGTCCTCGACATTTGAAAAATGAGAGAAACTTGTATGAAAATTTTCGGGACTTTAGATATGATCGAGAGATACTCGATATCATTGGAATTTGAATGTCGATGATATTAGCGTTCGTGTCGATGTATCGATAAATCTAAGGATTTTATTAGTGAGCTTGCTGGACAGATTTGTCCATTTTCAATACACTCGATCCGGCCCTAATATCATCGATATTTAGAATATCGATTCTATCGAGTGACCCCCGATTAGAGATAAAAACTACCTAAAAAATGTTGCTGAAGAACTTCGCGCCCATGACCGATAATATCGAGAGCCTTCCGATATCATCGAGATTTGAACTCTGATGATATCGAGGACTCCGATATATAGAAGCATATATGATTTTCCTTAGTAAAAACAGTGGCGTCGGTATTGCCTATCGATATTATCGAGCCATCTTCGATGGGCTCAAGAGTCAAATATCTATGATATCGATAAGTGTGTTGATACATCGATAATCCTGTCCATATATGTATTTGGTTGCTGGACACATTAAGTCCTCATTGGATTTGATCGATTGGTCTTCCGAGGACATCGACAGCGCAGGTCAATTATATTGAGATGTGTATCGATACAATCGACAGGGCAAGAAAACTTAGTTTTTCTAATATTTGAAAAAGTTCTCTTACCCAAAAATCCTAATATCTTTTATCTTATTTTTAAGAGTTTTAATCACCTAGTGTTTTGGGACATGGGATGTGAGGCTTAGATTTACCTATGCCGAGCTTCCACACATCCAGTTGAGGCAGACACTTGAATAGATCTTCCTGTGAGGCTCTACAGTACGACTGACTCAACGTACACACTAATTAACGAAGCAGGGCACTAGCAAGGGAACTTTCAATCTCTCCCTTTGTCAATTACGTGACAAAATATCCAAAACACCCTAGGATAATATCTAGACAGACAGACACATCCTAAATTGTGTGTACATGCAATTTACACAATTTTATAAATTCTAATGAACCCATGTACACAATCAGCATTTGCTCCCCCTTACTGTAAAACTCCCCCATTCTTGGTGCAGTTGCTCCCCCTAACACCTGCAACACCACTTAAGCATATACAATTTCCATCTGGGGTGTTTTAACTATTCTCCCCCTTTTTGTCAGTCATTGACAAAGATATAGTAGTTGATATTGACTGAAGTTTTAAAGAAGCATATGGGAGAACCGCAGATATAGATGCATAAGGTTAAACCAGTGCTAAGCATACATCAATGACAGTTACTATAGATGCAGAGTAAAGCACAGAAAGTAGTTATAAAACAGATAGAGTATTCAATGAAATAAAATGCATCACATAGGAGAGTAAATATCAGAAACCAGAGGTTATAAATATATTAGAGTGGCTATAAGCAAGGAATTATGTGTAGCCACATTCATTCAAACTCCAAAAATAGTACTGCCCAAGGTTGGAAGATATTCGACATTCATTGACCAAACACAAAAAATAAAAAAAAAAAAAAAAAAACTGTTAAGCCCATTCATGGACAACCAAAAATATCTAGCAGTAGCAGACCCTTACGGGGTATATACACCACAAAAAAATGCAAACTGTCAGATGACTATCACATTCGCTCATGAGAACGTAGAGCACCAAAAAGATATATATGCTCATACGCTGAAATAAGTGCGGGAAAATGTGAAAGTGTTCAGAGACCTGCAATACGGTGGAGGAGCAGAGGTTGATGGTGTTGTATCGTCTTGACGACAGGTGATTATCTCGACCAATTATTGTACCATCTGTTGTATTCCCTGGACTAGCCATTCTAGGACCGTAAGCCTTTCTTGTACAAAGTGGACATCCCTTTGAATCGCACCGATCCTATCGAGTTTAAATCGTTTGGCATACTCGGACGATGAAGTTGACGGAGCAGGCCCTGTTCCAGGAAGTGCATCTCTGACCACCCTCCTCTGGGTCAGGAGGGTACTTATGAAAAACTAAGTCCATCTTACGATTGTTGTTCTTGTTGAGAATTTGAAGAGGGTGGACTAGATCAGTGGTTGTTGGAAATCCAATGGCATCGCAAATCATGTTTATAATCCAGGGATATGGCAGATGGAGGTCCCTGGATGTATAAATGGCATTTACCAACTGATGAATAAGTAAAGTCGAAAGACAGATCTTTATCCCGTTTGCAACTGAGTACACTATCATAGTCACAAAGCCTGTGAGATCAGATCTTTATCCCGTTGGCAACTGAGTACACTATCATACTCCTGGGATATATGTTTGTGGTGAAAATACCATGCATGACCCAGAATCGTGGTTTTATGTACCTAACTTTCAACGCATTCCCTTGATGCCAAGGGATGTCTCTATCGTGACAAAGATACTTAGTTATCCTAGACCAAATTTATAGATCGTCGAGGTCTATTTCAGGAATTCCTTCAGGAGCCATGTTCAAACCGAGGATATTTGCCACTGTAGTAGATGTGATTAGCAAATCATCACCCTCCAAGGAGACCATAAAGGCTGGAGGCTCAGACACAGGTGAATGACATGCTGCAAGGAAGTTGCGTGTACGTTCAAGTTGGCATGGCGCACCAAAATCTAGTACTGGTAGCCAGTCGATTACAGTGAACAAGGGTTCCAGATGGTATGGCCTTAGACAGTCTCTGTCTACTTTTCTCTCATGGATAAACTTTCTACCCATGTATTTGGGAGGATGAGAAGTTGCTCTAGTTGGAGGAGGTGCCAGTGGGGGCGCCTGTTCTTCAGATTGGGACCCACGCTATCTTGTGCATTGCCTTGTGGGGGTCCCACATTTCGGGGCTCGTGTGTTTCTTCTTGAAGCAACCACTTTTTGTCAAGTAGAACTTGTTCACTCTCCCAGACTTGACACTTTTTATTTGTCTTTTTTCATGACAACAAAAGTGATTTAAAAGTATTTGGGAAAGAGGACAAAACTCAAAAGATACGGAAATACCAAACACAAATTAGGAATCTTGAAGATTAGAAGAGTATTACCGATTGTTGGAGCTTTTAGTATGATCTGGCAAAGTTCTGGACCGACCGAATGAGAGGTACGAGTAGGGAAGAGTGCCTAGAACTCTAGAGCAAAAAAAAAAAAAATCCCCTTTTTCGTGTTTCATCAGTTTATATCGGGCGGCATTCATCAATATTATCGATTCGTATTTCGATTACATCGATGAACTCTGGATTGATCTTATCGATTCTCTTTTCAATATCATCCTTGATCATATGTCTTTTCACATTCTAAGGAACCATCGATTATATCGACCATTGTTCGATTAATCGAAAACGACATATCGATAACCATATCAAAGGTGAATGATTTTCTAGTTCCAATATCCAGATGACTTTTCAAGCGTACTTTTAGAATTTCTATGAGTCAATGGTATACTTAACAAAATTATGTACAATCTCTGTACATACACAAAAGTATAAACATTTGAATGTTTATATACAAAAGATGGAGGTCTGGAACCTCAAATATTTCATTTGGAGCTTAATAAAATTGCATCATTTCAACAAATATCCAGATCTAGAAGCATGACCTGGACTTGTTTCTTTTTCTACTCGATATTTCAGGGTATATGAAAATTAATCATCAGATAGTTCAGTTTTTCTTTTGCTACCCATTTTGAGGCAGACTTCTTCACTCTGTCTTTTTCTTTAGGTGGTGATGGATAAGTGTTTCTCCTAGATGGACTCTTAACATTCTGAGTTTCTCTGATTAATTTGAATTTACCAATGTGGTTTTGATCATAGTTATGTAAAGTCTGTCTAGTTGTTAAGCATTCAAACTTATAATGACCCACATCACCACATAAATGATAAACTGGAGAGGTTCTCATATTGCTACCTGAAGCAACGAGATCTGTTGGAGCTTTATTTCTAGTTTTATTTTTAATTTTCTCATACCCTAGGCCACTCTTGTCTCTTCCTTGTCTTCCCATCCCTAATAACTTTTCTAGCTTCTCACCACTTTGGGAAAATTTGTAGTTAATTTCAACAAATCTCCTGGATTTTTCTAAGTTCAATGCTGAGTGAGTGATTCTCATTTGAGTTGTGCATTTTCATCTTTTAATAATTTAGCCTAGTTCATAAGTTTTGATAATTCCGTTTTTAGGGTTAGGTTTTCTCTTTCTAACTTATCATTGTCTGAATGATATTGTTACAAATCATTGATTAAATGTGTGTTAATTTCCAAGGTTTTGTCCAAGTCTTTCTGCAACAATTCCTTTTTGTTTTCAGACATACCGAGCTTTTAAGGATATGGATGTTATGAATATACAGTTTATTATAAGCATCTTGCAGTTTATCCTTTTCAACTTCTTCTTCCTCTTCAGTTTCCTCATTATTAGATAGAGATGATTCAGTGGCTTGATATTCCTTTTCATTCTTAGATTCACTCGAAATGATTGGAGTAGTGGAGACCATAAGGATTTTTAATGATTTCTGATCTCCATCACTCTCTGAGTCACTAGATTATGAGTTGAACTCATCTGTGTCATCCCACGTGGCATCCATTGCCTTACCCTTAGTTTTTCTATTTGGGAATTCAATAGACAGGTGTCCATACTCATGACAGGCAGAGCATTGCGATTCTTTGGTCCATTTACCAAATTTTCCTGTGGAGGGTTTGTTGTACACCTTTCTTCCTTTGGAGGGACGGCTGCGATTCTTCTGAAAGAATCTTCTGAATTTTTATGCCAGCAAGGCCACTTCCTCATCTTCATCTTCTTTTTCACTCTCACTGTCCTCATGTTTTGCTTTCTTAAAAATTTTTAGGATAATTTTTTTAGATTTTTGGGATTGTGTGAAGTGTAGTTTAAAAGTTTGAAGGGAACCTACCAGTTCTTCTACTTTCATCTCATCAAGATTCCTACACTCTTCAATTGTTGTTACTTTGGGATTAAACCGTTTCAGTAGGGATCTTAAGATTTTCCTATATATTTTTGGTACCGGAACTTTTTCTCCCAATCCACCCATGGAGTTAAAGATGATGTTCAATTTCGTTAAAAACTCCATAAATGTTTCATGCTCTTCCATCCTGAGATTTTCGAATTGTGAAGTCAGAAGTTGTAGTTTAGACCTCTTCACAATGCTTGTGCCTTCATGGATTGTTTCCAGTAGATCTCATGCTTCCTTGGATGTCTCACACATACTTATTTGATTGAATATATCCTGAGACGCGACACAGTAGATGACGTTCATAGCTTTTGCTTCAGCAGTTCATTTTTCTTTGTCGAACATCATCCACTTTTCTTTGGGTTTGAGTTTAATGATGGTAGTGTCACCCTCAAGTATGATCTATTCAGATGGTGACACATAACCCTTTTCTACATCCCAAACATCATGATCCAAAGATCTCAGGAAGTAGTGCATTCTAGCCTTCCAGTATGCGTAATTTGAACCATCAAATACTAGAGGTCTAGTGACAGATTAGCCCTCTCCTTTGGCCATATTCCTAAACTTCAGTCAAGATCACTCTCTAGGCGGTGAAGCCCTTAAAGAGAAACCAGTTCTAATACCAATTGAAATAGCGGTGAAGACCGCTTGAGTTGAAGTAAGAATATGCCAATATGTCTTAAAGGGGGGTGAATAGAACTTTTTAAAGTTTTTACAATGTATTTAAAAATCATATCACACTAATCCTTACAGATAGGCAATTATCAGGATTACTCAAATGTAACTTTACTGGCTTCCAAGCCTCGTAGAGGATCAAATCATAAACTATTCAAGAGATAGCAATATAGAACTTAGTTCATGATGGATATGACTGTTTTTGGGTGTGAGGTGTGCTTAGAGAAGTAGATATGAAAGTATTGCCATAAACAATCACACACAAAGATAAATAGAAATCGCAAACACAGTCATTTTTATAGTGGTTCGACTACTTGTCTACTTCACTCCTGATAACCACACTCAACTCTTGAGTGTACTGGATTTCACTAAGGAGGTTTCACATGGTTCACATCTAACCTAAGGTTTTAAATCAGGCTCACCTTCAACCTTTACAACCTACATTGAGGCTGACTGTTTATGCTCTCACGAGCAAGGGTCAACACATCGCACACACATTTAGGCACACTGGCCAAGGATCTTCCCTAAGACCCTAACGGAGGTTTCACTCAGTTCACCTCAAACCCAAGGTTTTACCCGGTTCACCTCAAATCGAAGGTTTTATTAGTTCACCGCTAACCAGATGTTTATGCTCTCCACAGAGCAAGGGTCCACATAACGCACCTACTACGTACACTCTCGCCAGAGGTCTCCTTGAGGACTTCAAGGGTGAGAAACACCTTAGACCCAATCCTACAAAGGAATGATCAAAGGGTCATCTAGACTCTAAATACTTACTGATAAGTTGATGAGTCCCATTCAGCATAGTGGCGAAGATCTCTTCCTTATTGATGAAGAGTCTATAGCTCCCTTGATCCACAACAAATGATATACTAATATAAGGCAATGGGTTGGGTCAAGGTTATGAAGGAATCCTACTCTCTAAATGTTTTCCTATTAGAAAGGTAGAGTGATTCCAATCATCTAAGCATTCAAGGCATCCTAGATTAATGATTTGCCATTAAGGTAGTAGCTGGAGGATCCTTAAATGCGAAATTTCATTCCTCAATCCACTCTATTAAATTCAATGATGAGGGTGGATTGGAGTATGAACTCCCTTGAGACAAAGGGCTTTGGGTATATGATCTGAATTTAAACACACAAAAGCACTCTCTTCTTTCTCTCACAGCAAATAGAGACAAGTTTTCTTTAAATAGGCAAAAGGTTCCAACAGATATAAAACGGTCACATTTATGACAAAGTTCGATATCATCGAGCGTATACTCTCGATCGTATCGATGGTCTGCTCGATGACACAAACTCAATGTCATACGCTTTTGAAAAACCTTCTGCCAACTGATCGAGGGAATCGAGACTCGTGTAGATGTCATCGAATTTTGAACTTCGATTATATCGATACAAGGATTGAGTCCTCGACATTTGAAGAATAAGAGAAACTTGCATGAAATTTTTTGGGACTTTAGATATGATCAGGGGATACTCGATATCATCAGAATTTGAATGTCGATGATATCGGCAGTCGTGTCGATGATCAATAAATCTAAGAATTTTATCAGTGAGCTTGCTAGATACATTTATCCATTCTCGATACACTCGATCCAGCCTCGATATCATCAATATTTAGAATATCGATTCTATCGAGTGACCCCCGATTAAAGATAAAAATTACCTGAAAAATGTTGTTGGAGAACTTTTAGCCCATGATCGATAATATCGAGAGCCTTCTGATATCATTGAGATTTGAACTCTGATGATATCGAGGAGGATTCCGATATATCGAAGCATATATGATTTTCCTTAGTAAAAACAGGGGCGCCGGTACTGCCTGTCGATATTATCGAGCTACCTTCGATGGGCTTAAGAGTCAAATATCAATGATATCGATAAGTGTGTCGATACATCGATAATCCTGTCCATATATGTATTTGGTTGCTGGACACATTAATTCCTCATTCGATTTGATCGATTAGTCTTCTAAGGACATCGACAGCCCAGGTCGATTATATCAATATGTGTATCGATACAATCGACAGCGTAAGAAAACTTAGAGTTTTCTAATGTTTGAAAAAGTTCTCTTACCTAAAAATCCTAATATGTTCTATCTTGTTTTTAAGGTTTTAATCACCTGGGGTTTTGGGACATGGAATGTGAGGCTTAGATTTACCTATGGCGAGCTTCCACACATCTGGTTGAGGTAGACACTTGAATAGATCTTCCTATGAGGCTCTGCAGCCTGAGTGACTCAACGTACAGGCTAATTGACAAACCAGGGCACTAGCAAGGGCACTTTTATAGTTGTGGTGGCAGTCAGTGAAGAAGGAAGCTAGGTCGAGTATAGTTTGGAGTTAGAGCATGTTCAACGACAAGTTCGACTAAAAGTATTTTCCTGATAGTATTTGACAAAAGATGGTGTCTGAATTTATATCTCTAGAGCAAGGAGCTTTATTTGGGGCCAATATGAGGCCAGATTCGTTAAGCTGTCCCATTTCACATCGAATTTGATTTCAACCTCCAATATGAAAGTTCATAAATTTGAGAAGGGACTTCATCCTAGCTTGAGGAGTAGGGTAGTACCTTTGCGACTCCCTATGTTTGGGAAAGTGATGGACCAAGCTAAGATCATTGAAGTGGATTTCGAAGAGATGAACAAGACTCATGATCAGCCACTTCGTAGATAGGATAATATGAATAAGAGGAAGGGAGGCCCAACCCAGTAGTTCTGTCCATCGAAAAGGCTTGCTATGTAAGGATCAACCATTTAGGAAGCCCAGCGAGACTCGCATCAATTAGAATTCTGAGGAACATGTTTTAGGTGCAGTGGTGTGGGCCATTAGGTTAGGTCTTGCCCTAATCCACTGGATGTCTCTGTAGAGTGGAAGGATAGGTCTTCTTATAGACAGCAGCCTCATGGTCAACCCTAGCAGAGACCTTTTCAGCAACACTAGACTCAATAATACCATCCTCAACAACAAACTCAGTAGTATCGGCCTCAACAACAGCCTCAACAATGCTAGTAGCAGAATCCACCGCAAGGTCGAGATCGCTCTCAGCAGTGCCAGAGACAGCCCTAAAGATAACAGGTAGGATTTACAGTGACTGCCCAACCTCACGTACATGTTATTCAGCAGACTGATCCTCAATCATCAGCAATGATACTTGAGGGTACGACTACTCTCTTCTCATCATTTGCACACACCTTATCCAACTCAGGCACCTCCCATTCATTCATATTATCATCACTCGTAAACATGTTGGGGTTAGAGCCAGAAAAGGTAGTAGAAGAGTTATCAGTAGCCACACCATTAGGTGAGCATTTTAACCTAAGCCTTATTTACAAGGATTACTCAGTGATGATTGGAGATCACATCCTACCCACCGATTTATTTGTTATGAAGATGTCGAAGCTGGATGTTATTTTGGGTATGGATTGGATAGCTGCATATCATGCCTCGTTAAATTATTTTGAAAGGACAATCACCTTCTCTATAACCGGCCAATCACAGTTCCAGTTTAGGATTTTATCAGTAGAGTAGACAATGACGTCCTTGGCTTGCCTAGTAGAAGAAGAAAGGACCATAATGATTGAGGAGATCCCAATTGTACGCGAGGACCTCGACGTATTTCACGACATCTCGGGCCTACATCCTCAAAGGGTAGTGGAATTCTATATTGACCTAATGCCAGGTACCACACCCATCTCAAAGGTGCCATATCGCATGATACCCATGAAGTTGGAAGAATTGAAGAAGCGGTTGGAGGAACTTCGAGCTTTGGGATTTATTTACCCAAGTAGTTCTCCTTGGGGAGCACCGGTCCTATTTGTTAAAAAGAAGGATGGGTCATTGAGACTTTGTATGGATTACAAGGACCTAAATAAAGTTATCATCAAGAATATGTATCCATTACCAAGGATTGATAATCTATTCAATCAGCTTAGGGAGGCACAGTTCTTCTCGAAGATCAACCTACGTTCTGGATACCATCAAGTTCGAGTTTGAGAGGAAGACACCCCTAAGATGATTTTTCACACCAGATATGGCCACTTCGAGTTCCTAGTCATGTCCTTCGGATTGACAAACGCCTCGACTGTATTTATGCAATTGATGAATGAGGTATTTTGCCCTTATCTCGACTAGTTTGTGATAGTATTCATAGATGATATTTTGATATGCTCGCGTATCCGGGAAGAACATGAGTGTCATCTATGTACCGCTCTGTAGATGCTTCACGATCATTAGTTATATGCCAAATTGGAGGAATCTGAATTTTGGTAGGAAGAAGTGAAGTTTCTTAGCCATGTCATTATTAGAGGAGTGGTTGTAGATCCAATTAAGGTCGAGGCTATGCTTAAGTGGCGACAACCCACTAATGTCACAAAAATTCGGAGCTTTCTGGGTCTAGCGGGATACTATAGACGGTTTATTCAAGGGTTTTCTCGTATAGCGGTACCATTGACACGACTAACCCATAAAGGAGAACCTTTTGTTTGGAGTGAGGCCTGTGAAAAGGCATTTGTGGAGTTGAAAGATAAGTTGACAATGACACCAATTCTTATCGTGCCATCTGGAAACAAAGGGTTCATAGTATACACGGATGCCTCTCAGGTTCGATTGGGTTGTGTGCTGATGCAGTATGACAAAGTTATAGCATATGCTTCTCAACAGTTGAAGGCCTACAAGTAGAATTACCCCATGCATGACTTAGAGTTGGTTGTGGTAGTGTTTGTAGTGAAGATATGGTGGCATTATCTATATGGGGTCAGATTTTAGTTGTTCACGGACCACGAGAGCCTTAAATATTTATTCTCTTAGAAAGTGCTTAATCTGCGGCAGAGAAGGTGGTTAGATTTGTTAAAATATTATGATTTTTCTCTTCAATACCACCTAAGCAAGGCCAACATTGTAGCCAATGCCGTCAGTCATCGGCCACGAGGAATTATTTCTTACCTTATGGTTCGACAATGGAAAATGTTGGAAGAAATAAGGGACTTTGATTTCGAGTGGAGCTTACAACTAGCTACTATGCATCTTGCAAGCTTATCCATTCAACCATCACTGATATCTCGAGTCATTGAGGCGCAACAGGCTAACCTAGCGATCATCAATCGTTGTAAGGAAATGAGTTGTGATGGTTCATTCGAGTGGTAGGTTAGTGTGGATAGTGGACTTCGCTATAAAGGGCGATTGTATGTGCCAGAAGATGCCGAGATGAGGCAAGAAATCTTGATCGACGCACATTGATCCAAATTCATGATCCACCTAAGCAGTACAAAGATGTACTGCGATGCTAAGAGACAATATTGGTGGCCAGGGATGAAGCGTCACATTGTTGAATTTGTCACCCAATGCAATACATGTAAAAGGGTCAAGGCAGAGCATCAACGACCCTCAGGTATCCTGCAACAACTAGAGATTTCGCAGTGGAAATGGGAACGCATTATAATGGATTTCATTATGGGATTGCCACAGACTCCTCAAGGTCATGATGCCATTTAGGTCATCGTTGATCGACTGATGAAGTCAGCACATTTCCTACCTATACGTGCTACCTACTCCAAGGACCGACTTACTCAGTTATTTGTTAATGAGATCGTCAAGCTGCATGGAGTGTCGGTATCAATAGTATCCGATTGTGACCCAAGGTTCACATCGCAATTCTGGAAGAGCTTTCAGCGAGCCTTGGGTGTGACTCTGAAGTACAGCACCGTCTACCACCCCCAAATAGATAGGTAGATTGAAAGAGTCAATTAGATTCTGGAGGATATGCTTAGAGCGTGTGTGCTGGATTTTCAGGGTAGCTTGGATAATCATTTGTCGTTGGCTAAATTTGTAAATAATAATAGTTATTAAGCAATCATCGCATGGCTCCGTATGAGGCCTTGTACGGCCGACCTTGCAGGTCTCCCAGTTGTTGGAGAGAAATCGGAGAGTGGAGCTTGCTCAGACCTAAAATTGTTCAGTAAACATAAAAAAAGATAGAGAAAGAGTATGCACACCGCTCAAAGCTGACAGAAGAGTTATGTTGATTGTTGGCATAAGGAATTAGAATTTTCTATCAGAGATTTTGTCTACCTCAAGGTCTCATCCATGAAGGGCGTATTTCAATTTGGTAAGCAAGGGAAGCTCGCCTCACGATATATAGGTCCCTTTGAGATAGTAGAGCGGAATGGCCAAGTGGCATATCGACTAGCCTTGCCTTCATATCTATTAGGTATTCACAATGTATTTCATGTATCGATGTTAAGGAGGTCTGAGTCGAAGACAGAGCACAGGCCGAGCAATATGTCCTTGAGTTGGGGGGGGGGGGGGGGGGGGGGTGAATAGGACTATGTTAATTAAATAATAATAATAAGTGAAATAAAGACAACAGATAGCCAAATAAAATGCAAATAACTAAAGGAAATGACAACCTCAAAAATTAAGTATTGAGAGGTTGATACAAACTTAGTTCTAAGGACAACCTAACACTAAAAACCAATGGTTTATGGCAGGACAACCTTACTAGAACGTGGGTGAGTATCAAAAACTCAAACTGAAGAGGAAATGAAAGAAATAGAAACTAATCTATTATAACATTCACCACACAATGCTGAAATTTAAAGATTACAACATTCATATCCACAAATACATCCCACAATCTTAAATCATAAAAGATAAAAAAATAAACCACACATCCACCAAACACAAAGAATTATAGTGGTTTGCTTGTGCGTACACCAACTGTTAAACAACAACCACACAACTACTCCACTCCTAATATCCACTCCCTCAGGATGTTAATGTTCCCTAATCAAAATAGGTTTTTCAAAGTTCACCTAAAACTTTCACAATTGTGTCTTTAGATGGGCTTACACAATTCAAAAACCCCTCACTCTGAGATTTTCTGGATCACCTCAGACAAAATCAAAATAGAGATTTTCTGGAATAATCTCATAAACCAAAAATGAATTGAATTACAGAAAAGAAAATACTTATTTGTATGATGATTCTGAAGCAGCCCGGTAGAACCAACTTGATGACGATATAAATGTTCAACGTTCAGTCTCACAAGTGTATAAGGTTCTAACTCTAGATGATTTTTAATTAAATCAGTAAGAGCTTTGTATTGATTTTGATCTTAAGAAAGGGTAAATCGAATATCCCTTTTCAATATAAAAATGGAATAGAGATTCAAAATCAAATTACAAGAGCTACTTTAAAGAATCTTAAATATGCACAAAATAGCTTAGAATGTACTCAAAATAAACTCAGAGTGATTGCTTAAGAATGATAAGAATTGAAGAGAAAACTCTGAAATTTGAGCACTATTTATAGGTGAAAAATCGGTTAGCATGACTGACCTTTGGTTAGCTACGCCTGGGCTTATCTACATGAAATTTCAAAAAATTTCGACGTGATAAGAATTTTCAATTGTACGATTGACCTCGTGGGTCCTACGACTGGTCGAGTGGCTTGCTCGACTGGTTATGAACACCACATGACTAGTTGTATGAGTCCAGATTACTCGCTGGAAAATGAGTCGAGCACTACACTACTAGTCAAGCACTATTCACATGATTAGTTGAGCAGTTTCCAGGATTGGTCGTAGACCAACAGAAAAATTCTGAAAATTCATAACAAATTCTAGACAGGTCGAGAAAATATTAGGACTAGTCGAGCCAGTGCAAGGGCTAGTCAAAAGAATAAAGTTTTACTCTTATAAAATGACCAAAATGACCGACTGAAAGTATGAAATGATTTAATCATGATCTAAGGTCAATCTAGGTCAATCATTCCTTGTGAGATAGAACATATGAACACTTAATCTATCGATCACTTTAGTAGCTTTAATTCTTGCAGTCTTCAAAGTTTGAACTCGACATACTAAACATAATCTTCATATAGGTCTTAATTTTTTAGACTTTTCTGGTTGCAGATCTTGAACCGTAAGTTCTTGAAAACTAAGTCTTCATTTAATATATGAAAGTCTTCACTTTCTTTCAGTTTGAAGATCTTGGTAAGTTCGTCGTAGATATCGGTAAAATAGATTCAGCACGAACAAAATAAATGTCAAAGATTCAATGTGAACAGATGCACAAGCTTAATATAAATCAAGATACAAACTTGAATTGATTTGGCACACCAAAATTTGACAATACTTAGGGTTTATCAACATAGTACTTTCAATCTCCCCCTTTGTTAAATTTGTGATAAAACCAAAATTACAATATGCAATAGATATTCAAACAACACATTGCACAAACATATTATGATATCATGAATAATAATCAACTCTCCCCCTTAGTCCACTACTCTTTATGTGTGTGTGTGTGTGTGTGTGTGTGTGTGTGTGTGTGTGTGTGTGTGTGTGTGTGTGTGTGTGTGTGTGTGTGTGTGTATATATATATATATATATATATATATATATTAGCCACATTTCATCATTATCATATCATTATCCTCATATCATTCAACAATGTTCTCCTCCTTTTTTGTCACAATATGATAAAGGAAGCGAATAATGATAAAGGAAGATAATAAGAGAGCAAGTAGAATAAATAACTACTAATCCAAATCAAATAAAAAAAAGTATCTAAACTAAATAGATAAGAGTTTAAACAACATTATCCAAGTAGCCATAGGGAAAAGAGTGAGAATAAAGTTATTACAGATACCATTAAATCAAAATAAAACTAATCAGATCTTGAAGAGGGGGTAGGAATAGATGGATCAATTTAATATAAACCCTTATTAATGAGCTTCATATATTTGTGCATATAAGCAAATTAAGAATCCTAGGTTACACGAATCTGAGCCACCTGTTCCTCAAGAGTATGCAACCTCTCAGCGAAACCAGAAGGTTGATAATCAAGGTCAGCCTCAGAATCTGATTCAAGTTCATTAAATAAATCATCCATATTAACATCTTCTTGAGGTAAAGCGTTAGCTTCAACTTCTTCATCTCCTACAGCATTCTCATCAACTTAACTAGTTGTCAAGTCTAAGTTCATCTTGTTGATATTAGAGTTGTTAAATGGATGAAGATTAATAGAACATTCTCCAACAGGCATAACTATTAAAGCATGATTAGCTAAGGCAGTCATAAGATAAGCGAAAGGAATATCGCTATGACCAGGATGGAGATGAAACTGAATAATATGATGACATGTAAGAGAAGGAAGACAGATATAGATGCCAGTTACAACAGAATGCATAATGTGGGCCATAAAAGAGGTCAACTCAGTCTTGTTACCTGAGCGAGGATAGACATAAACATCCGATGCAAGACCTTGTATCTAAGCAACATATATTTAGAACTAAGTGCAGTACCACCGTTCCATTCTACATTCATGTTACAGAGAACTCTCGCAATCAATTGTTTAGCATTTTTAGAAGGTCTATCTTGAAAAGTATATATGGGTGCACCATCATCAACAACAGGTATAACCTTGATAGCTAAAATCAAATGACAGTCTACCTTAATTGGACCTTCTCTAGTTGACACAGTAAATGTTAAATCATCTTAAGAGAACTCAGTAATGCAAGGTACATGCCCTACGCAATGTATCGGTATGAAGGACCGCCCCAAGATAGTATATTTTTCCATCCTACAGGTTGAAGGAGAGGGATAATGTTGAAGTGCTCAAGATGATCAACAATGACAACACGCTCAACAATAACATTTTTAAGATGAAAATCCCGCATACTCTTGGGATCTTCTTTAGGAGGCTGAAGGTGATGCACGGTAATGGGTGTGGAATGGGAAGAAGAGGGACCACGAGTGGTTCTCTCCCTATTTCTTCCTTCCATTGTCATAAGAAAACAAGAAAAAAAAAGGTTTGTAAAAAAGAATGAAAGGATTCCAAGAAAATCAGATTTTAAGAAAGAAACACTTTCAACCCACCATAAATTTTGAAATAAGAAGCAAAATCAAGATTAAGGATGATCAAAGAACTTAAATCCAGAAAGAAATTTTAAAAAAAATGAAGCACTAATCGGTGAGTAATTAGAGAAGGGTTTGACCGGCCGTGGTTGGGCTTGATGGAGAAGAAGAAAGAAATGAAGAAAAATGACTTTTCCCTAGATAAAAACCCAATTCACGTGTTTCATGACTGGTCGTGTACATACTTGACCGATCATGCCACGACTAGTCGAGTGTGTAATCGACTAATCGTGTAACACAGAAAATGTGCAATTTTGCATATATTTTAAAAAATACAAAATAATATATATATATATATATATATATATATATATATATATATATATATATATATATATATATATATATATATATACGTACATTATGATACAAATGAGCATAAATCATCAGTTCATATATCACATACCAAGATCAAATTTTAATTTTGCAAATCAATTTTTGTCGCGTGGTTTTGTGAATATGTCAGCTAGTTGATTCTCGGTTTAAATATATTCTAATGAAATTATCTTTTCTTCCACCAATTTATGAATATAATGATATCTAATGTCAATGTGCTTGGTTCATGAATGTTGAATTAGATTTATGGAAATATTAATTGTGCTTGTGTTATCACAACATAATATCATAAATTCTTTCACAATTCCGTAATCGCTTAGCATTCTCTTCATCCATACTAGTTGAGTGCATGCATTACCTGTAGTAATATATTTAGCCTCAGCAGTGGAGAGCGAAATGGAACTTTGTTTCTTACTTAGTCAAGAAACTAGACAATTCCCAACATAGAAACAACCACCACTGGTTGATTTATGATCATCAATGTTACCAACCCAATCAACATCCGTGTAACTAGCTAATTACACACTAGTATCATGTGGATACCTGATGAGGGTCGAATATTACATATTAGACCCCAGTTATTGCATGATTTTACATTCATGATAATGCTTAATGAAATATTTTAATTGTGTTTTTGTTACAGGGTGTAATTAGGAGCATTGACTGAAAAAGAGTACTAAGAGCGTGGATTCGACACTTCGGAGTCACCAAAGGAAGGGACGAACTCTAGCGGACTAATATTGATGGGTTTACGTGCCAGGGATCCGAGAAAATCAAGTCGTTCACATTAAAGAGGTCCGAAATTGGTCCAGAATGCAAGATCACTGGGTTCCCACCATTCGATTGACTCAAAACTTCATATATGGCCTGAGGACCATAAATTAACCGTACACATCAAAATTCAATCCTTGGATCAGTGTGTAAGTGACCCGATGGACAAGATCAAACAATAACTATTAAGAAAGCAACTTGGACATGCTCGGGAGATCGAGACCCAAACTGAACCGATGGAAAGAGCACAAAAAACGGTGGATATTCATCAAATTTCACTTCTTTTGGATCGTGCAGTAAGGAGGAATGAACGATAAACGTTTCTAGAAGGCAAAGTGGCAAATCTGTAAATATAACGAACTTCACATGCATGCACGTAAGTGAGAAGAGGCTTGCTTCAACGATGGGTATTGACTCATCACATGTGGATAGTGTGGTCCACCTAGAGTTCAGATCTACTTCATACTTTGACCCATGGGCTTACACATTACTAAGAAGAGGATGAACGGAGTAGATCTCCGAGAATGCCATCAGAAGTAGGTCTCACCTATTTTTTGTACAAAATAGCCAAACAGTGTGAAAAAACGTCCAGTGACGGACAAGCTTGCAAATGGGTTTTGAGAGTGGGCCCCACCCATCATCCCTTTTCATGATTTAGACCGTCCAATGCATCCAAGGGGGGAATTGACCATAGTTATGGTGACCATCTACAACCATGCACATACACATAGGAAGAAAGCGATCAAACGCAGGATAGATGGTGAAACTATTTGGTATGGTGGGCCACACTAAATTCAAGAAAAGTTACACATTTCTAATTGGTTTTACACCATGAGTTGAATGAACGGAGTGGATTTACTTGTTAACATCATTCATGGGCCCCACCGACTTTTTTTTCTCACGAATTCAAAAAAACAGCAACTGTCGTTATAACGAATTTTGCACAGGGGGTCGGTTCGTTGTTGTGGGCCCCATACATTGTCCAAATGGACAATCCAGCCCATTCATCAAATTCGTAGAGGCCTTCTTAAGAAGGCCTAGGTGGAAAATGTCGAAGCAGCAGTGAGGATGTGATTACAGCCGTTCAGAAGGAAGATGGATGGTGCAAGAAGAACTCTGGTAGGCTACACAAAATCAAATCCAAAAACATCATCCCCGACCAGTTTTCTAAGCTTCATTCGATGGACGGAATGGATTTCTCAAAGAATCCTGATCATGGGCCCCACAAATCACCAGCATAAGTCACGTGCTCGAGCCCTGTCTCACCCATGGATCTGACAATCTAGGTGGGCCACCACAGCTGGTAGATGGGGAAATCCAAGCTGTTCATATTCTCGGTAAGTAAAAACTGATCGAAGATGGGTCGATCCCGCATGTCGATGGTCATGATTGTGCATGTAAACGAGACTGGAAACTTGCTATTTTCGGCTAAGAGATTTTTGTTTACGCACCGACCTTCGCTCTCTTTTTGTGCGGAAATTGCCTCCCACGTCAGCATAGCCACCGACTTCCTACCTCTATAAAAGAAAGGAGGAAGCTGAGGAGAGGAGATCCAGAGCTTGGGAGAGAAGAAAGAGAAGAAAGAGAGAGAGAGAGAGAAAGAGAGGAAGGAAGAAGGGAGATGTTTTTATTGTTTAAATTTTATTTTTCCTTCTTTCTAGTTAAATTTATAGATTACTAACTTCTTAGCTAGGGCTGAGATGAAGCCCCTAATTTGAATGATGCTTATTTTTCTTTATTAATTTCATCCTGGATTTGATTAATTTGTTTCTTTCTCTAGTGTGCTTAACTAAAATCTCCATACTTTCCATTCTATGAGCTTAACCAAAGTCTAGATGTTTGGAATCTTATTTTAGGTGCTTGTGTTTGACCATGAACAGGTTTCTTATAGGGAAAGAAATAGGAATCTACATCTCTCCATGCCTGACGATGGATAGAAAGATGTGATCTGTATGCTTTAAGGGATTATACATTCTGTGTGCCCGACCAAGGACATAGAGTGATATTTATTTATTAAATTTATATCAATCTGAATTAGGGTGAATCAACAGGTAAAACAAGGGTTAGGATAATTAGGGGTGGATTCGAAAGTCCTAGTATTCTCCTTGATTGAATTTTCTTCAGTGTTCTCAGTTATTTTTCATAGATTTTTATTATTTTACTTAATTGTTAGCAAAACTATTTGTTGGATTAGTTAAGAAGAATCGTAAATTTTGAATTGTGACAACTAGTCCTCGTGGGAACGATCTCGTAATACGTACCATTTCTACATCTAATTCATATACTTGCAAGTTTAAAATCATTTAAATCAGATTGGTTTAAATAAAACATCAATACCATAGACCAAGATTAGTTGAACTAGCGACATATCACAAAATTCACTTAATAATAATTAAGTGGGACTCTTTAGGGTCCGATTGATATCTGGCACAATTCCAACACTTGCAGTTAAATAAAGTAAACTTCCTATTATACTGCGATACATCTTATGATCCACACACTTACCTGTTGAATCCTTAGAGAGTTTCCGAGTGGTACACATTGGAGTATTAAAATTCTTTCCACTCTCAAATCCGAACCTTTTAACTAAGTTTAGAGCATATTTGGTTTGAGAGATGAAGAATCCATCAGGAAGCTATTTAACTTGTAACCCTAGGAAATAATTTATTTCTCCAACCATACTCATTTCAAATTTGGACTTCATAAGATCTGCAAATTCAACAGACATGTTAGCACAGGTAGATCCATAGATAATGTCATCAACATAAATTTGTGCAATTAAAATATGATCTTTATGTTTCTTAACAAATAATATTTTATCTATACTCTCCATAACAAAATCATGACTTAACAAAAATTTAATTAATTTCTCGTACCATGCCCTGGGAGCCTGTTTTAAACCATAAAGTGTCTTTTTTAGATGATAAACATGATTAACATGCTTAGGGTCTTCAAAACCCTTTGGTTGTTCAACGTATACTTCTTCATGAAAATCATTGTTTAAAAATGCACTCGTATAATCCATTTGATATATTTTGAATTTTTTAAAGCACACAATAAATATAAATAGTCTGATTGATTCAAGATGAGCTACTGGGGCAAAGGTTTCACCATAATCAATACCTTCAATTTGAGTGTACCCTTATACAACCAGCCTGGCCTTGTTTCTAATTATGTTACCAAGTTCACCAAACTTATTGTTAAAAATTCATTTTGTTCCAATAATGTGTTTATCAGTTAGTCTTGGAACTAAATACCAAACATCATTTCTTACAAACTGATTGAGCTCTTCTTGCATAACTACAATCCAATTTTCATCAGTAAGGGCTTCTTTTACGTTAGTTGGTTCCATTTGACATGTAAAGCACACGTAGTTACACATATCTTCTAATTTTTTATTAGTGTGTACACCAGTGAGGGGATTTTCAAGGATTTGATCAGTAAGATGATCGTTATTTGTTCCTAATTCAGTGTTATTTTGATTAGATGAAGAGTCTGGTTTATCAATTAGAAGAGCCTTATAATCTTCTGAACTTGAGAGATGTGTATTCAAATGATCATCAATGACCGCATTAATAGATTCTTGTATTACACTAGTCCTCTTATTAAGTACTCGTTATGCTCAACTATTCATACCATACCTTAAAAATATCTCTTCATCACTTTTGGTGTCAAACTTATCCAGATGTTCTCGGTCACGCAAGATATAGCATTTACTATCGAAAACTCAAAAGTATTTGACAGAAGGCTTCTTATCAAACTACAACTCATAATCCATTTTATTATTGGATTTTCTAATATAAACACGATAAATTACATAACAAGCAGTATTTACGGCTTCAACTCAGAGATTTTTAGGAAGCTTCATAATATTTAACATTACATTTACCATTTCTTAAAACACCCTATTTTTCCTTTCCATTAACCCATTTTTTTGTGGTGTTTTAAGAGTAGAATATTTATGTGATATTCCTTGGTCACTATAAAATTTCTCAAAACTACTATTTTCAAACTCAGACCCATGATCATTACGGATCTTAGTGACTTGTAATTCTTTTTCATTTTAGATATGTTTAAGTACCCTTTTTACTTCATCGAGAGTTTCAGATTTCTCTCTTAAGAAGACTAACCAAGTATACCTAGTAAAGTCATCTACAATGACCAAAATATACTTCTTGCCACCTCGACTCTCCATCCTAGTTGGTCCAATAAGATTTATGTGAAGATGTTCGAGAGGTTTAGACGTGATATTAAAGTTTATCTTTCTGTTAACACTTCTGGTTTGTGTACTAATTTGGCACTCGCCACATATCTTATCCACTTTCCTTTTTTTAGGTAGACCTCTTACCAAATCAGTTTTTCTCAATCTATACAAGTTGCGATAGTGTACATGTCCTAGTCGCTTATGTCATAGTTCGGTCTCATCAGTATGAACCATGTAACACGATAGCTTAGATGAGCTTGAGTCACTAACTATGTAGCAGTTCTCAGAAGTTCTGTGACCAGTTAATATTACAGAACCATTCTTATTTAAGATTTCACACTTTTGGTTTAAAAATTTTACACTATGATTATTATCTCAAATTTGAAAAATGCTTAATAAATTATGTTTTAAACCTTCTACATATAAAACATTCTCAAATAGAGGGAGGTTAGAGAGTTTAACCATACCTTGGCTAACAATTTTACAGTTGCTACCATCACTGAATGTGACTGAACCATCAGTCATGTCTTTAAGACTGGTGAACAAACTTTTGTCACCTGTCATATGTTTGGAGCAACCACTATCCAGGTACCACTTTGAATGGCTCATGGCTTTGAATGTGGTGTGGGCAACCAAACAAGCAACCTTAGGGATCCATTTCATTACAGTTTTGGGTTTAGGAACATAGTTGGTCTTCTTCTGATTATAATGTTATACATCCTACCCACTGAATTAGATTTTAAGTGCTCCTTAAGCAAGTCTACAATTTTCTCAGCTAAAGGATTACGGTTCTGATTTTTATAGTTGATATGGTTCTTTTTAGGATTAAAAGACTGAAACGTTTTAGTTTTTTTAGAAATATTTTGATTCAGACTTTTCCCTTTTGAGTTAGAAGACTCTCCTTTAACAAATTTAGAAGGAGTATTCTTATATTTGGGAGGAGTATTTTTATCGTAGCCCAATCTAGATCGATCACCACATTTTTTTACATCCAAATAGAAAAGTTTCTAATTTAGGGTCACCTTGGGCATACCTCCATGTGTCCTTCAAACTCAAAAGTGAAGAGACTTCTATTTTTAGGTTTTCATTTTCAGATTTTAAGTTTTCAACTTACGATGTTTTGAAATCTAAGTCACACTTAGTTTTTTCAAAGCAATCTGAAAGATGTGATTTTTCCAAAACCAAATTATCAAAATTTTCTTTCAATTTTAAAAAATTTTCTTTTTAAAGTTTTAATTTAACAGCTATTTTACAACTTTCCTTATATAGGGCATCATAAGCATCCTGAAGATCTTCCTCATTCTCATGATCACTTCCCAAATTTGTTTCATTGGTTGTATCATTATCTGAGAAAGTGAACTTGGTTAGAGTCATTAGGGCTTTAACATCATTACCTGACTCGGTTTTAGAATCTTCTGACTCAAAAGAGGTTTCAGAGCAAGAAGATTCATCCCATATAGCCAACATACCTTTCTTTTTAGGTTTGACCTTTTTATGACATTTGTTTCCTAGGACATGTCGGTTGTAGCATGGGCTATCTTTTAAAGATTTCCAATTTTTAGATCTTAATCTTTTCTTTTCAACAAGTTTTTAAACATCAACCCTCTTTTTACTATTGAAAATCTTATAAAAAAATTTAGCTAGAAGGGTCATATCATCTTCAGAAGTTTTTAAATTAGAATTGTCATATTCATGAGAAATACTTTTAGAAGATTTAAGGGTGATAGATTTAGCTTTCGAAGCTTTAAATTTTAACTCATAGGTTTGTAAAGAACCAACCAGTTCTTTAACCTGCATATGGTCTATAGAGTTCTTGAATGACCGTGACTTTCGAATTAAACCTTTCAGGTAGTGAGCATAGTATCTTTGTATAGACTTTGCTTCCTAGGATGCTATCTCTAAGACCCCACATAAAGTTAACTATATCATTCAACTTAGTATAGAAGTCAATGAATGTTTCACTTTTTTCCATACATATTTCCTTAACCCTAGTGGTGAGGATTTGTAGTTTAGATTTCTTGACAGTAGTCATACCCTCGTCTGTCATTACTAAGATATCCCAGGCTTGTTTCGCAGTATCATAAGATATAATTATCTTGAATTCATCTAGTGATAGTGCACAAGTAATTACATTTAAAGCCTTGGCATTGACACTACTCTTAGTTCTCTGAAGAGTGGTCCAAGTGCTATAAGGAGCAACTTTTAGAGTTTTATTATTGTCAAGGCCTAAAACTTCAATAGTAGGTGGAGTCCATTTAGTTACTGTAGCTTGCCACACATTCTCATCAATAGACCTCAATAATATTCTCATTTTGGCTTTCCAATAAGCATAATTAGAGCCATCAAAAGGTGTGAGGCCTAGTGATAAAAAGGCTATCAAAATTAGACATATTAAAAGCTTAGATCGGTTAGCTCAGGAATTAAATCCAAATAAATAAGCTATTAGGCTTTGATATCACTTGAAAAGGCCGAGCAATATGTCTAAGAGAGGGGGGGGTGGGGGGGGGGGGGGGGGGGTGAATAGGACTATGCTAAATAAAAAATAATAATAATAAGTGAAATAAAGACAATAGATAGCCAAATAAAATGCAAATAACCGAAGGAAATAACAACCTCAAAAATCAAGTATTGAGAGGTTGATACAAACTTAGTTCTAAGGACAACCTAAGACAAAAAACTAATGGTTTATGGTAGGACAACCTTACTAAAACATGGGTGAGTATCAAAAACTCAAACTGAAGAAGAAATGAAAGAAATAGAAACTAATTTATTACAACATTTACCACACAATGCTAAAATTTAAAGATTACAACATTCACATCCACAAATACATCCCACAATCTTAAATCATAAAAGATAAAGAAATAAACCAAACATCTGCCAAACACAAAGAATTATAGTGCTTTGCTTATGTGTACACCAACTGTTAAACAACAACCACACAACTACTCCACTCCTAATATCCACTCCCACGGGATATTAGTATTCACTAATCAAAATAGGTTTTTCAAGGTTCATCTAAAACCTTCACAATTGTCTTTAGATGGGCTTACTCAATTCAAAAACTCCTCGCTCTTAGATTTTCTGGATGACCTCAGACAAAAGAAAAATAGAGATTTTCTAGAACAATCTCATAAACCAGAAATGAATTAAATTACAAAAAAGAAAATACTTATCTGTATGACGATTCTGAAGCAGCCTAGTAGAACCAACTTGATGATGACATAGATGTTTAACGTTCAGTCTCATAAGTGAATAAGGTTTTAAGTCTAGATGATTTTTAATTAAATCAACAAGGGCTTTGTATTGATTTTGATCTCAAGAAAGGGCAAATTGAATATCCCTTTTCAATATAAGAATGGAATAGAGATTCAAAATCAAATTACAAGAGCTACTTTAAAGAATCTTAAATATATACAAAATAGATTAGAATGTACTCAAAATAAACTTAGAGTGATTGCTTAAGAATGATAAGAATTGATAGAAAAATCTAAAATTCGAGCACTATTTATAGGTAAAAAATTGGGTCGCATAACTGGCCTTTGGTTAGCTATGACTGGGCTTATCCAAATAGATTTTTTAAAAATTCTGGCGTAATAAGATTTTTCAGTTCACGACTGGCCTTGTGGGTCCCATGACTGGTCGTGTGAGTCCAGATTACTCGCTGGAAAATGAGTCAAGCACTGCACGACTGGTCAAGCACTATTCACACGACTGGTCGAGCAGTTTTCAGGATTGGTCGTAGACGAACAGAAAAATTCTAAAAATTCATAACAAATCCTGGACAGGTCGAGAAAAACACTACGACTGGTCGAGCAGAATGCACGTCGAAGATTCAATGTGAACAGATGCACAAGCTTGATACAAATCAAGATACAAACTTAAATTGATTTGACACACCAAAATTTGACAATACTTAAGGTTTATCAGCATAACACTTTCAAACAAGAGGAGGACATTCGTAAGAAATATCCCCACTTATTTTAATGAACTTTAAAAACACTGTAAAAACATCACCGATGTATAATATCCTTTTTGTAATAAAAAAGGTTTTCAGTATTCACTTTTTCGATCATGAAGCCCGCATTTTATCCAATATATTAGAAATTTCACAGATGAAATTTTTATTAGAAGGGTAGATTGTATGAACCTATCCATTCTGTACATTTTCTATACCTATGTGCACAATGATCGACGTCGTTGGCCAGACCTAGATTATCCATGTAGACCCAACTAACCGGAACCCCAAGACTTCAAAACCTATTTCATATCGACCACCCCATCGCCGTGATCATGGAGGTACCACCTATGCATCTGTATGACGCTTCGCTAGTAAGATACGCCGCGAAGAATTGTTAGTGTATCATGTGCACATGACACCATATATTACATTACACACATGTGCACAACACATGCCATGTATACATGCACCATGCCACACATGAGTGAGAGAATCTCTACCCATGTGTGTGATGTCACCCTCCTATGCCATCCCTCTCTCATGTGCACCCCAAAATCAACTTTCCTCCATACATTATCCTATGCATGACATCATCACACCATGTCATCCCATGGCCATTTAATCCATCATTAATTCCTAATCATGCACAAATTCTCATAATCCTAGCCTAAGCTAACATTAATCACATTAGCCTAACCTAACCACATTTTTATCCATTTCTCTACATAAACTCCTCCACCCCTTAGCATTTTCAGCATTTTCTACAACAAGAGAGAAAGAGAGAGGAGGGAGGAGGGGTGAGTGATCTTGGTGGGCCATCAATCCCATCCCTTCCATCCAACTCAACCATTCATTCCATTAATTCCATCCCTTCCATCCATCTCAACCATCCATCTAATCCATTAAGGTGAGTACACCCTCCTCACTCATTCTTATTTTGCTTTCCTTGTGTTTATGTATGGTGGAGATGATGTTGATGATAATGATATGATTAATGGTGCAGATACATAGGGGAAGACATAAAAATAATATTATTATTGTAAGACCCATATCCTAGACTGTACCGTTCTATTGGCTTTCACGGTCCTTCCGGACAAATTTTGGCAACCCTCGACATGTATCCGACGTTTGCGTATGATCCTAAGATGGGTCCCGCATACCGAAGTCGGCTCGAACTGAAACCTATATCATAGCAACCGCGCCGTTGCCACGGTTCTAACGTAGTGACTCACGCACCGATTCGATACCCAGAGTAGAAGATGTCGGCCTACGTTTATTCCAAAGAAATGCTGCGCGTTGCGAACTTCGAGGGAATCTCTATGATATGTTCCATCAATCAATGTCAAGTACACACCATTCCTTAAGTACAACAACCCATCCCTTCCTTTTCAAAAGTTAACCCTCTCTCTCCTTTCACCATTCCTCCTTTTTACAATTTTCAAACATAACCATACTCCTTTTATAATTTTCAAAACTCACCCATACACATCCATCTCCCATCCTTACAACACCACTCCATCCATTCTTACACCCATTATTTCTATCTCCCTCTCTCATTCTCTAGCAAATATCCAAATCCCATGAGAAATTCCATACATCCAACACTCTCTCTCAACTCCAAGTGTGGCCCACCCTCTCATCTCTCATCCCCACCATAGAAACTCCATCATCCACCGTTAAAAGTCGAGCATAGGAGCTTATAAGCCTACAGGAGCAAGAAGAAGGTTTAGAGGTGGGTGATCCACCATTAAATTCTTATTTTAGGGCCCACTTGTTGGTGAGACCCATTTTGATCTATGTAATGTAAGAGCGAAGGGCCCATAGTGGCGGGGTCCCTCTCTCTCTCTCTCTCTCTCTCTCTCTCTCTCTCTCTCTCTCTCTCTCTCTTTGAATGGTGATGATGGTGAAGCGGTGAGTATGGCCTACCATGAATCATATACTTCATGTGGAACCCATCGGATGAATGTGTTGGATCTATTTCATCCAGCCCATTAGTGGGCACGGATGGAAGGAAAACATAAATATCAAGTGGTTCTAACAGGTGGGCCACATACATGTGGGACCCACCATGATGCTTGTGTCGTATTCACATGTCTAGCGTCCCTGGACGCTGGACATGGGTTCAACAAATGAGAGCAGGGGCGGCTAACATGGAGTGCGTGTACAGACATGGTGTGTATTAACAAGTTAAGGTATTTAGCTTTTAGGGTGGGCCACTCATGCAGGCCTCACCTCGATGTACGTGCTTAATCTAAGCCACCCATCCTCTTCCTCAGGTCATTTTAGGCGTAGAGCCAAAATTTGAGGCCAATCTGATCATCAGGTGGACCATAGTATAGCAAATAATGTTTCTACCATTGAAATACCGTCGGATGTTTTGGTACACCAAAAACCTGTCCAATATTGGACTCGTTGGGATTGTATCGAGCCACAGGGACCAATGGTTGGGTTGGATTCATCCGAGGTGGGCCCCACCTACCAAAAACCACCGGATTTTAGTTTTTTTTAAAAAAAGGTAAAACAATAGGAGTGTTGCTGCTGCCACTGACAGAAGAAGCAGGCAGCACCTGCGGCTGCGCAGGCGGGCGAACAGACAAGCTGGCCCTCACGGCCCAACTGTGGGCCCCACCATGATGCGTTTCGATCATCAACATCGTGCATTTTAGGCGTCCCCTTTAAATTATGGGATATTTTAAAAATCAGCCGTATACGAAACTGAGGTAGGCCATACCGTCTAAAATCATGTGAAGAAATGCCTAAAACATATAAAATCACTTGGTGGGGCCTACTTGAAATATGGATGCAGTTTAAACTTGGTCTAAACCCTCAGTCAAGTGGGACACACATAATGGGTGGACTGGATTTGTGAACCACATTACGGTGGGCCCCAGGCCCGCCCCTAGGTCTACGTGACCTTATAAACAAGTTAAATGACAAGTAAATATTATGGTGCCCCCCCCCCCCCCCCCCCCCAAGTTTCCCCTGGTCCGTGTTACCTCTGAACAGGTTGGATGAAAATAAACATTACCGTGGGCCATACCCTGGTCCACGTGACCTTATAAATAGATTGGATTGCAAATAAATATTACAATGGGCCCTACCCTGGTCCACGAGACCTTATGAATAGATTGGATTACAAATAAATATTACAGTGGGCCCTACCCTAGTCTACGTGACCTTATGAACAGTTAGATTGCAAATAAACATTATGTTGGGCCCTAGGTTGGGTGAAAAATAAACATTATGGTGGGTCCTGCTTAGAACCCACTTATGTATGTATTATGTCCACACCTTTCATCAGTGTGGACCTCCACCATGGAGTATGTGATTTATCTATGCCTTCCATCCCTATGGACCTACCATGATGCATGAGTTTCATCCCAACCGTCCAACCATTTTGAGATAATTTTAAGGCCATTGTTGAGGCCCATCTTAATGTATTTGTGGCCCGCCCACTAAGACCCACTTGATATATATGAAACCCATGTTATAAGGCCCATTATGATGTATTCAAGGCCCATGGGTCGAGGCCCAATAAGGCATACATAAGGCCCATTGTAGTGTGATTCCACCATGGTTTATGTGTTGATCTTTATAGCAGGCTATACCTTGGGAGAAATGATGGTTTGACGTCCACATTATGAGGATAATGTTGGTTAAATGTCCGCATTGTCACTCTCCCTAAGGCCTACTGATAGGCCCATATTTGTAGTGAGTAGGCCGTCTAGGCCCATATCCATTATGCAGAAAGCTCGTCATCTTATGACATGTTTAGTATAGATCTATGATTCATGATCATACACATCATATGTATGTCTGATATGACGAGTGACTGATCATAGCATATGCCTTCGGACGAATTATTTATTGGCTCCTTGATAGGCGGAGTTGCCCTACATGAGCGCACTGTACGTGCAAGATTGTTACATGTTTGGTAGGGTGATTCATGCACTTGCATTTGTGTGATCATAATTATTGTATGCCCTAGTGACATCAAGGTCATAACCTCCACAGACACATCGTGGGTAGCTGGATTGGATATCGAAAATGTTTGGTTCTAGCATACGGGTACCATAGATGTCCCTGGATGAAAATCCTTAAACTTGATGGTACCAAAAGATGACTCCAACGTTGAGACTGAGTGGATATATGAGCGCACAGGGCCAAATACTAGGAGGTCGCGTCTCCCACTGTGTCGTGGTCAGTTGGAAAGGGGTGTGGCCTTACTCGCCCGAGGGTAGGGGGCAATACTAGGCTGAGTCTGACCAGCTCGTGAATGAGTCCACTATTGACGTGCCAAATAAGTATTAGCAGACTATTGGCCAGGCGGATAGTGAGGTTTCTTACATTCACTTGGATTGTGCGGCTGGGAGAGTGGCAGTGCCATTTGGAGTGTACTAAACCCTGGTGATTATTCGAATGAGAACTGTACTGATATATGATGAGGATTGGAATGCTTGAGTTGCATCCCACATCGCATGGCCGTGTTATGGCAGATAGCATTCATACCTTGCACCATATAGCCTTGGTATGACTAATTGTACTATGTATTCACCAACATGATTCTGCACTTCTCTAACCTTACACTCTGAGCATACTCTTATTGCACACACACTTACACCGCCCTCTAAACTTTTTATAAGCTTATGCACAATCGATGCGTGCAGGTGACGTCAAGACACAGCCATAGTTGGAGCATACAGTCTGCAATTTAGAGTACACAGTCGAGCTTCTGGAGTTTCTTGTCATTTTCATTATCCTGTATTTCCCTTTCATACGCATTGTACTCAAAAGTTTTGATCATAGTGAATTATGTGTGATGTTCTTGTGGTTATTGTTCGTGGGTTATGCTTATGATTATGCTCATTATGAATCAGATTGATGATTAGAAATCCTCCTTGTAGTATTCTAGGATCGAAACCTGGTGTATGGGTGCCAGGAGCCGAGAATGGGATACTATGGAGGTTGTCGACGCCGGATTCAATGATTGGGAATTTTGTGAGCCCAGTTTCTGAGTTCAGGGTGTGACAGTTATAGGCTTCATGTGGGACCCATTGGTAGTGGGCCCCACCAGAATAATTGTATGTCATCCAAACCTTCCAAGTGTGGCCCATTGGGCTGGCCAAACTCACACACACACACACCCATGCACAGACGTGAACACAACACCACACACACAAACACACACACACACACACACACACACACACACACACACACATATAAGAGAGGTGGACGTTGCAACAGGCAGTGTCCTAGCCATTTGAAGAAAAAGGGTAGGGACCGTGGGTCCCACCACAAGCCCCACCCATGATGTATGTATCTGATCCACGTCATCCAACCAATTCCCCACCTCATTTTAGGCCTTGAGCCAAAAAATGAAACCAATCAAAATCTCTGGTAAGCCACACCATTAAAAATAATCGTAAAAGTGATATTTACTATCAAAACTATTAGGGCCCGCTGTGATGTTTCTATACGCCCAAAAATACTAAATATTGGGCTCGTTGGATCTGTCATGAGCCAGAGAATGTAATAGATGGACTATATTATCTTGATGTGGGCCACACCTATGAAAAATCTTTAAAAAATGTAAAAAAAAAAAAATATATATATATATATATATATATATATATATATATATATATATATATATATATATATATATATATATATATAGCATAGGGTTGGACACCCCTTGTTGTTGATGCCCAGCGTCCAGAGGACGCCGCAACATCTGTTGCTAGATGCTGGCAGGGACAGTGGGTTCCACCACTGGTCCCACCTTGTTGTATGTCAACCATCTACACCGTGCATTTGATGGGTCCCCTTTAGATTTTGGGACATCCCAAAAATTTGCCGTACAGGTGGCCCACACCATCTAAATTCATGTGAAGATTAGATATTAAGCAAGCTCTGTGGATCTGATCATGAGGTATGCGTTATATCCAAACCATCCATCCATTTGGTGAGCTCGTCTTAAGGCTTGAGAAGAAAAATAAGACAGATCTAACTATCAATGGTCTACACTACAAAAAGCAGCAGAGGATTGAACGCCTACCATTGAAACCCTTTTTGGGTTATAGAAGTTTTGGACCAATATGAAATTTTCTTTTCCTCTTAATTCAGGTCTTTGTGACCTTATCAATAGATTGGATGGAAAATAAACGTTATGGTGGGCCCTGTAAATTGTTAAACGGTGAAATCATTATCTCAACTACTATTTGTGGTGCGGTCCAAATAATCTTTGGATATGATTCATTTTTTATTTTTTTATTTAGATAATGCTCTAGTATGATCTCTAAAAATAGATGAACGATGTATATATAATAAATACATCCATTTGGGACCCATGTAACTTTGATCTCCTTGAACCGTTCATGCAACTCGGAGCTCGAGCATATAAAAGCACTTACTAGGATCCGCCTGAAATTTGGAAGCATCTGAAACTTGGCCTGACCCCTTAACCAAGTGGGACGCACATAATGGATGGGTTGGATTTATGATCCACACCTCAGTGGGTCAACAAATGATTATAAAAGGTAAACCTCTTAGCTGTTGTGCATGGTGTGGCCCACACAAGTCGCTGATTGACTTAATTTTAAGCCTTATGCCCACCATGAAATGGTGCATCTAACTGATGGGGTAGATGTTCAACATGCACCATAGTGGGCCCACACAACTCGACCTCATGGAGAGTTCCCATGAGCAGGACCACATAAAACCTTTTCCCATATATATATATATATATATATATATATATATATATATATATATATATATATATATATATATGTATGTATGTATGTATGTATATATATATGTATATATATATGTATGTATGTATGTATGTATGTATGTATGTATGTATATATGTATGTATGTATGTATGTATATATGTATGTATGTATGTATGTATGTATGTATGTATATATATATGTATATATATATGTATGTATGTATGTATTGTTGGAAATAAATTTTAGGCCTCTCAATAATTATATGTTCTCCTCATCAAAGCCCAAATCAAAACCCATATAACCCCACCATGAATACTTCGGTGTGTATTGAATTTAAGGCCACCCTATATGACAAGAATTTGTGGCCCAATTTCATTGATATCTTAAATAGTCATACTAGGTATCTAAATAGCCCAATACAATGCAATGATCAAATCGTGTAGTATGCAATTAGATTGTTAGTAGGGCATTCATACTTAAGAAGGGATGTTAATTTATAGAAAGGAGTAAGAACTAAAATTATAATCAAGTACCCTAGTTTAGAAATTACAAGGACTATAATTCGACTAGTCGTGATTAAGCAAGAAGAGAAAAGTTTTTTGTGCTCGAAAGTACCAAGCTACGACCCACAAGTTAACAGCATCATGTAGGGATTGGTTATCCAAGTACGCGACTCTTAATTATCTTGTGCCTTACATATTGGCATACCTTGAGTTTTAATTATCCTCAAGTCGTTGTCATTAGCATCACCATACATCCCATGACATGATATATGATGAGAAATAGTATCCAAATTCTTTACAAACATCACGGATTGACCGAATTACGATAAGGATGATGATATTGAATCATGGACACTAGAAGTATGAAAATAGTAGGGGATGATGTGCCCTTTGGGTTTGGAGACCCTAAACCCCAATGGTACCTAGGGATGCCTCACTATTGGGCCAGGTGGCCACATGGGCCATGGATTTGATTCCCACTAACAAGGCCAAGTTGAGAAGGGGTATGTCCGACCCGCCTTAGGGCTGAGGTGGTAAACGGGGACTGGTTTAACCCACTAGCGAGGAGAAGTGCAAACGAGGTCCGCTACTAGTATACAAAATGAAGGTTGTAACCCCATTGGTGGGTAGCGAGGTCAATTGCTCATGTCTGGTGCATGTTCATCGACCCTAGTAGATCCTAAGTTCCAATAGTATATTAATCATAATCGAGAAATGATGTTCAAGAGTAGTGCGGTCAAGTCCGTGGTAAGAGTGGACTATTGACAGATGTTTCTACAATTAGCATATAGTTATTTTATGCATCTCACACATGATCACCCCCCATCATTCATTAAGACATCGCTTTGCATAGATTATCACCTTTGGTGGTTCTTTCATTATGTCTTTCATGTTAATTTATCTTGCGTACTTATCATGAGGACTTTGCACTTGTTAAGTTATAAAACTTACTTATCTTTTAACCACTCAGGTAAAAGATCTAAAGAAGAAAAACAAGTAGCGACCATGAGTTAGGCGTCACATCGAGGGTACTGATTTGACTTTTAGAATTTTGAGTTGTATATGATGTATATATGTATCGCGCAGACAGATTATGTACTTTTAAAATTTTGTAGTACCCAGTTTACTTGTATGCAGATATTACCTATCTTATCTCTGATATTTTTCTTTTGTGAAGAATGAATGGTGAGATTTATCCTTTACATTACCCTACCGAACATCGAGCTTGGGACTTAGTGTGTGGGCATTGGGTACCAATCCTGAAGTTCGGCTTGTCGCGCGCCAAATTCGATAGATATAAAGGTCATATAAGACTATCGGGTCTGGGGTGTGACACATCAAGTCGAAGGTCGTGGCTTATCTAAGTTCACTCGATTCATCCCATCTTCGCAATTGTTGGTCCGTAACATTTGAGTTCTTACCGAGTTACAACCGTGCTCAGGATCGAGTTGACTTGAGTCGCATCTAGTCAATCTTTACAAGCTAGTTGATTGTAAAGTTTTGTTAGTTTTTTTTTAAGTAAAGCTATAGTTAATTGATTTATTAGAATTTGAATCATTTCATGTTTAGATCTCTCCCGAGGTCAAATCAAGCTCGATTTGGAGTCATGTTGAGTCAAATTGAGTTCTATTGAGTTAACTCGTATTCGAGGTGAGCTAGCCCCTACTCCTCAAATTGGAATGTTAATTAGAGCCTAAGTAATAGCTTTTTTATTTGTTATTTGATTAATTAGTGTAGGATTTGATCTTTCCCTAAAGTGCAACTATCAAGTCTAGATAATTGTGTTTAATTAGATTTAGATCAGGAGCACATTTATGCTACTCAAATTAGTAAGGTAATTGATCTCTTAACCATTTCAATTGAACTTAATATGAGTTTATTAATGTTGAATGGCTTATTTGAATGTGGGAAGTTGGATTTTCCCAATGTTCCACATTTGGATCTTTTGCCATTGTGCATCCGAACCTATTCAATCATAACCATTCACGTGTGGTATATTAGGTGTTATCAAGTGTTTTAAAACTCTCAAAGTATCCTTTACCCGAGCTGGAAGAGAACCCACACCCAAAGTGAGGATTCACCCTTCAAGCTTTCCTCCATTATGATGGTTAGGTTTAGTTCTTTTAAATTGTTAATTTTCTTAATCTAGTACTTATGCTTAATTTACATGAATCATCTTCTAGTAGAATTAATTATAAATATTAATTTAAATTTGTGTAATTCATTCCTTGAACTTATTGATTATTCTAGATGCTTTATAAACTCTAGATGTCATATCGAGTATTCTTATATGTATAGACTATAACATGTTTTAAGCTATTCGTTTGTAGAATTTTGTTGATTTATTCTAAATGTGACTAGAGTAATTTACATGTAATTGGTATTGATGATGTATGTGAAATGAAGTGATGGTTTATATGTATTTTGGAGATTGAATTTCTTATGTGGTTTGTGTAAGTTGAGCTATCAATATCCTAGGGGGGTGGTGAATAAGACTTAACCAATTTTTTATAATCAATCTCATAAAAAAATTAATATTGAAATATTGATTTCAATTGAATCGTAGGACAACCTTCACCTAATATATTAGGTCAGACAACCTTATTTCACAAATTCCTTGATTTCAGTATTTTAAGATAATAAATATAAGAAAGAGATTATCAATCACTATAAAACACATAGAGTTATAGTGTTTCAATGTTAAAACACACCTACTCCACCCCCAAAATTACTTCTCCATGTAATTTTGTCTTTCCATTATATTCAAGGTTTGCACATGCTAACCTAAAAAATCTCTTACAATTTGTGATTTTCACAGGCTATCACAAATAACCTTAAGTGATTTTAACAAGCTTACCACTTCTCAACCCGTTGACATTTTCCGGGCAATCTCAATCAACCCAAAATAAAATTAATTTACCATATGAAAAACTTAACTTCTTGAAGATGTGTGTCGAAGTGAAGATATCGATGAAGCCTTTAAAGATGAAACTTCAATAAATGCAACAGCCCATTCTTTTCTCAGATGAAGATGAACTAATGTCTGAACAACCAAGAAGGATCTATGAATATAAGATTTTTCAAAGAATAAAACCCTAAAAGTTGCAGATTCCATCCTCTATTCTCAATTGAGTACATGCCATTCTTTATTTGAATTTAATAAGACTTGAGAAGAAAATTGAATAAGCTAAAAATAATAAATAAAAGATAATGCAAATAGCTTGAAAAAGAAAAATATTTCTCACTTTTGTTTCTTGTATTTTTCTCTCTTTTTTCTTATCTTAAAATCATAAGAAATGAGCTCTATTTATAGGAAAAGTTTACGAGATTTGGTTAGCCTAAGAATCCATTCAGCTAGCCGAATTTTTACAATTATGTTTCAATAGCTGGCAGATTTTGCGGGATTTGATTTTGAACTAAACATTTATCCAAAATTTGTGCATACTTGGTTTGGGAAATAAAAATTCCATCTTCAAGATGCTTAAAGTCCAAGAAAATATGTTAACTTGCCAACCATACTCATTTTGAATTCAAACTTAGATGATAGAGTAGCACATGTAGATCCATAAATAATATCAACAATATAGACTTGAACAATCAAGATTCATTATTGCATTTTTTAACAAACAAAGTTTTGTCTACACTTTCCATCCAAAAATCATGGCTGAGCAAAATTTTAGTTAGCTTTTTATACCTTGCTTTAGGGGCTTATTTCAAATCATACAAAGCTTTCTTAAGACAATACATATGATTAGGAAGTTTCAAATCTTCAAAACCTTTAGGTTGTTCAACATATACTTCCTCATTCAAGTCACCATTTAAAAAACCACTCTTGACATCTATTTAATATATTTTAAAATTTTTATAACCAAAAATAGAGATAAGCAGTCTACTTAATTCAAGACAAGTAACCGATGCAAAGGTTTCATCATAATCAATTCCTTCTATTTGAGTATAACCTTGCACAAGCAGTCGTGCCTTATTTCTAATAATATTTTCAAGCTCATTTGATTTGTTTTTAAAAATCCACTTGATTCCAATAACATTTTTATTAGATGGTCTTGGAACAAGATACCTGTGAGACCTGACCCAAGTTCACATATGTGCATGTGTGTGTGAGAGTGTGCATTTCATTTCTTATGGTCTCGCGGTCCTACCGGTCGAACTCTGGCGACCTGCGACCCTTAGATAGTGCTGCGGTCATCCTAGAGTCCGATCAAGTAGACCCGACTCGGATCGAGCTGAGACCTATGCCATTGCGACCGCATTGTTGCCGCGGTTCCAACGCCGCGTCTTGTGTGTCCATCCGATATGTGGATCATAAGTTGTGTACGTTTCATTATATGGCCCTTGATTTCGATCATATGGCCTACCTTAGAGTGGTGCATGTGGCCCACACTCCCTCTTTTGCACAAGTTCCAACACACACTACACACACCACCTAAATCTCCATAACTCACACTACCAAGACCTCACACACCACCCACACCTAACCTACCCTAGCAACATTGTTTGTATCACCATAGGTTAATGATTACTTTCTTTAAAAAGATTTTTCCTCCCTTTCCCTCTCATTTTTCTCTCTCTTCTCTTCTTCTCTAGCAATTTTCCTCCATTTCTCCAGCCCATTTTCCTCCATTTTTCTAGCCACCTTCCTCCTTAATCTCCCACCATCTAACCCTTGAAACATCATCTCCACCATTGATCCATCTCCCTTGGTGCTAAAGGACCTTAGTGTGAAAGTGTGGTGGTCATCTTTGAGGTGGGTGCCCCTTTAGATATAAAAATCTATTTTCTATAGCCTTGATGTTTTCTTTTTTTTCATGATGGAAGTATAGGACCCACCAATCAATGGTGGAGATCCCACACAATCCCATGGTTGTGGCCTAATGGCCTATCTTATGCATGCATGATCCATACATGGGGCCTTTCTCTATGGGCCCCATCATGACCATTTTCTTTCATATCATATTATGTTTGGGTCATCTAGACCTTATAACCATGGTGGGGATAGCATCCTCACCATGCATTTTAATTATAGGCCATGCATGTGCAAGATTCATGTTATAAATGTAAATCTATGTATGATGTATGGGTGTGATTGATCTAGGGAGGGCTCAATAGTGGCGGAGCCCTTTCCCTATGGCCAGATTGTCCTTCTATCTCTCTTTTCTCTCATTTTATTTCCTGATGTGTGTGGCTCATTTGGTGGGCCTAGGACATCCATAAATTTCAGCAAGGTGGGATGCCCAAACTGCCCATTGTTTGATTTTGGGTGTCCTACTTGCTGCCTTAATGATGCATGCAAGGTGTGTTGGCTTTGGATTATGACATGGACATTTGTGGGGCCCACCAAAGAAGGCCACACCATCCTCCATTAATGTGTTTTCCTTTTTATTTAACCTATATAATAAATTTTATCTAAGTACATGTTGCTGTCCAGAATTTTCTGGACAATTTCTGGTTGTTTTTGGACCAGATTTTGGGACTATTTGGGGGACTATTCATACCCATCAAATATACTTTTCTGAAAGTTGGGGATCTCATCTTGATGTTTCCCAAATTTCAGCTCCATCTGACCTTGATTGAGGTCCCAAAGGTATGGTCCAAGTGAGGTGGACAGTCTAGATTTTCTACACTATTCCAGCAACATTCCACTATGGACAGTTGGATTTCTGAAATTTATTAAAATATCAATAGGTGTTTAAAATTTATAAAAATTTATTCAGGGGTGGCATACTCAAGTTAGGACCCACCTACAAAATTTTGGGGCCAATAGACACCTGTACATACCATAGTGGTGGCTGGACTGACCCACTATAATATAGTATCCAGATCAGTCCGATTTTTAGGACAGATTGATTTATCTAAATGAATTAAAATATTTATAGGTGTCTAAAAATTTTGAAATTTTGTAGATATGTGATCTACTTATGGTAGGACTCACCTACCAAATTTCAGGACCAATGGACTCCTGTACATACCGTGGCAAGGGCCGGACTGGCCCACCACGTTGGGACGTTCAGGTCTGTCCGATTTCATGAAAAGTCTGTTTTGTTTAAACTAATTAAAATACTTATAAATATCTAAAAATTATAAAATTTTGTGGGTGTGTGTCCCACATATGGAAATATCACTCTGTAAAATTTTAGCCTCAAATGACCCCTTTAGGGCATCCAAAAAAATGGTCCAAGATGGCTGGACTCCCAATTTTTCTGTTGTGCAGTCCAGCAATATGCTTGATAAAAACCAAAATTCAAAAATATTTCTCTTGATGGTGGGCCATATTTTTGGGTTTCCTCTCATTGTATGCATGATGAGGGGCCATGGCCCTCAATTTCCAGAGTTTTAAAGGCCTTGGGCCCACTCCAATGGAGTGCCCAAATTTAGGACGACAACATGTTATAATTATGCTTGGACTTGGGCTGAAATTTTGAGGAGTGAGGCCCACCACATTTATGAAGGTATTAGAGGAGATAATTAATACCTTTAATTTCTTAAATTTTGGGCCATTTTACTATACTATTATGTTGGGTTAGTGGGCCAGATTACACAAGTAGATGGGCCCTTGATTGCCCATCAAATCAACTTTATACTTGGGCCGAGTTATAGGCCCAACTCACTTGACTAAGAGCATGACATTTGTCCATGTGGTTTGAGCAATGGGCCGCCCACTAGGCCATCATAATATATGGGATTAGTGACTTTTATGTTGGGCCCTAACCTTTCCCTTATGGGCCCATAGTGTTATATATGAGTTGGGTTATGTGTGTTCCCCTTGAACCCATATTTTGGGTAGGCCTTGGGCTGCCCTTTCTGAAGCCCAACATGAGTGTTGTGGTATAATTATGGCTACTCATTTCTTATTTTTGATGTTGTATGGGCCTTGGTCCTTGATTCATGATCAATTAGAGATGAGCTACCTCTTAAGGACCAATTGTGGTTGGATGTCCACGTTGGTGGCCTTAAGGTAGGCCCATGGGCTTCTATGGGTGGTTAAAGGCCCACCATAGAACCTTGCTAAGCTATCTCACTATTTAGGCCCATACCATTGTTCTCCTTAGTCTTGTGGGCTACCCCAGGTATATGGGCCCCCACTAGAGATTGTATTCCTTATGAGGAATTAGTTAAGTACCTAGACCCTTCATGGTTAGGTAGAGAGTTCATCTTCACCATATTGGCACCCTTATTCATCTTCATGGCCCACTCCCATACACATCATATGCATGCTTGGTTAAGGAATGATTGGCTATGGTTGTGGCATTGTGTAGGACATGTTGGTATCTCCTTGAGAGATGAATGCTTGGGATTGATGCATGGGTGATTGTGTGATTCATGCATCAGGTATTGCATAGCATGTGGATATCTGCCCTTACTTCATCATGGCCTTACCTCCACAGGGATATTCGTGGATGGTCGTATGTGTGGACACCGAAAATATTAGTTGAGCATACCGGGTGCATAAGATGCCCATGGGTGAAATTTCTAAAACTTCCATGGTACCAAGGATCTGCTCCAACGCCGTGACCGGGTGGAATACATGAACGTATGAGGGCCTTATACCGTTAGGCTGCGACTCCCACTGTCGTGTAGTCGGTTGGATAGGGGTGTGGCCTTACCTGCCTGGTGTGTAGTGGGCATTGCTAGGCTGAGTCTGACCAGCTCGTAAATGGGTCCGCTACCGTCAGGTCTTGTTGGTGATTGGCTGTCCACAGGCGGGTAGTGAGGTCTCTTATGCTCGTTTGACTGTGCAGGGTCTGTAGAGCGACAGTCATTCAGCAGTGTAATGGACCCCGGTGATTTCCTTATGATTGGAAATGTACTTGACTTATGATTTGGATATGAGCACTGACATTACTTGCATCGCATTAGCATTGGTTGTACAAGCCCCCTTCATGCATTGCCTTGGTTTAACATCCAGTACTCATTGCATCATATTCATGATAAGCCTTGATAAGGTTAGTGATTTTTCCATTGAGCACATTTCCCTTCTTGCATCTCCTACTATTCTTCTGTGCACCATTGTCACACACTTTCACCACCCTCTAAGCTTCTATAAGCTTATGCACGATTGATGCGTGCAGGAGATTCTAGGCAGGCATCGTAGCAGCAGCGCTTGGAGTAGAGCGGAGCTTTTGAGGACTCCAGTGTTTCCGACCTTTCCCTCTTCTCCTTTTATCTCATGTATGTCCTTTTGGACCTTATGGATGATTGTAAAAGTTTAAATTCTTAGTGGATTTTGTGATGTGTTCCTTTGTTATTCTCAGATGTATTTGCTGTGATCTTAGGTATGCTCATATTGGTAATGATTATACTGTTATGAAAATCCTCCTTATAGGATCCCAGGATCGGAACCTGCCTCAGGAGCCAAGAATGGGGTACTATGGAGGCTGTTACGGCCAGAACCGGCCATCGGGTCCCTTGTGATTCCGGTTACCGAGTCTGGGGCTTGACAGGAGTTGGTATCAGAGCATAGCAAGTAATTCTGGAATGAATCTAGGGAACATCACATGTCTGCCAAGAACATGGGGCAAGTAGTGTCCTGAGATCCTTCCTTTCGCTCCGTATTGAGCCTGTAACTGACCTGATTCCTTACGTCATCATTATTTTGTATACGATGCCGCATGGTCGTGGCACCCGTGGTCGTGGCACCCGTGGTCGTGGTGCCCGTGGGTGAGGCGCACGAGGTACCCATCCTACTCGAGCACATCCTGCTCCAGTAGTTGAGGATCCGATTCCTGAGGTCCCGATCTGGCCTGTTCCTCCAGTTGAGCCCATAGCACCTGTACTTCCAGTTGCTCCGGTTCCCCCACCTATTCCCCCTACTCAGCCTGCTGTTCCAGTTACTGAGGCTCCTACCCCGTCAACTGCACCCGTGCCTCCGCCTGAGGCGAGTGCCGCCCCTACCTTTTTGATAGTACCTATAGGAGCTGAGCATTTTCAACAGTTGATGCAGCTTGTTACCATAGCATTGTAGACTCGTCAGCCAGCTACCGCTGAGGTTTCCAGGCGGTCTGACTTACCCCATGCTAGTGCCATAGCCCGAGAGTTCCAACAGCATGATCCCCCGAGGTTTAGTGGTGATCCTGACCCTTCTGCCGCCGAGGCTTGGCGCACTGAGGCTGAGAGGATTTTTGACACTATACAGTGTCCTACAGGCCAGAGAGTATCCCTTGCGACATATCTCCTTCAGGGTGAGGCCCGTCATTGGTGGTCATCCATATCTAGGATGGTTGGACCTCAGTTCGTTTGGATTGGGAGGAGTTCGTGACCCGTTTCAACCAAAATTTTTTCCCTGAACATGTTCAGATCCAGCGGGCGATTGAGTTTGAGACCCTAGTGCAGGGTGATATGACTGTATCTCAGTATGAGGCCCGTTTCTTGGCCTTGTCTAGATTTGCTCCTCATCTGACCAGTGATGAGAAGTTGAGAGCCCGTCGTTTTGTGACTGGTTTACGCCTTGCCCTTCGCAGCCGTGTTGTAGGGCATTGCTTGAAGACGTTCGACCAAGTTGTGCATCGAGCACTAGTTTATGAGGAGGACTGGTCTATGGCCCAAAGGTCGAGAGAGCAGAGTTCCGGTGGAGACTGAAAGAGGAGAGTACCAGCCGGCAGTTCCAGGCAGCACCGTCAGCAGAGATAGAGAGGCAGATCAGGATTTTGACAGCCCGCGGTTCAGACAGTGGCTTTTTCATCATCTTCGGCACTGCCAGCCGCCTCATCTTCTGGCCCCTTTTCAGGTGTATGCTTCGGCTGTGGACAGACTGGGCATCGGAGGCGTGAGTGCCCTCTCCCCATTCAGCAGCAGAGGTCACCGCAATTGCCTCCTCCTCGTCCTCCTCAGTAGCAGCAGAGAGCTCAGCTTCCACCCGCCGCTCCTAGGGTTCCTCCTCAGCAGCAGAGGCAGCCAGGCAGACCTCCTCAGTAGAGACAGCAGCAGCAGCGACAGCAGCAGCATCAGCATCAGCAGAGGGGATATCCATATGTTGTTCGATCCTTAGGTCCAGTGTGTATAGCAGCCCAGCAGGCTCAGACTCAGGACCATCAGTCTTTCGGATTGCTTCCCCTACCAGCTCAGGGCCGCTTTTATTCTGCGCAGCAGGCGCCAGGCCAGGACCCACAGTCGTCAACCGGTGGAGTCGTTGAGGGTATTCTTCTTGTTTTTACTTGCATTGCTCATGTTTTGTTTGATTCTGGTGCTTCCCATTCGTTTGTGGCCGAACAGTTTTACCGATCGACCGGTATTCCATCAGAGTCCGTGTCTGAGGCCTTGACCGTTTTGACTCCCATGGGGAAGTCTGTGATAATGACCTGTCGCTGTCCTTCTTGCCCGGTGTTAGTAGGTGAGATGTTCCTTCCTGCCGATTTGTTCGTGATGTCGATGGTAGGATTTGATGTGATTCTAGGTATGGACTGGCTTGCGGAGTATCGTGCCGTCTTAGACTATGCTGCGAGGACAGTTACATTTCATATTCCAGGCTTGCCAGTGTTTCAGTTCGTCGCCGAGCCTAGAAGAGAGCTGTTATCTAGCTTCTTGGCTTTGGTCGTTGAGGATTTTCTGGTAGAGAGTATTGAGCAGCTGCCAGTTGTTTGTGAGTACCCAGATGTGTTTCAGGACATTCCGGGTTTGCTGCCACGTCGACAGGTGGAGTTCCAGATAGATTTGGTGCCTAGTACTGCTCCTATCTCAAAGGCCCCCTACCGGATGGCACCGTTAAAGTTGTGAGAACTGCAGGAACAGTTGGATGAGCTTCGGGAGTTAGGTTTCATTCATCCTAGCAGTTCACCTTGGGGAGCCCTGGTATTGTTTGTGAAGAAGAAGGATGGCTCGTTGCGACTCTGTGTAGATTATTGTGAGCTCAACAGAGTCACCATCAAGAACCGATACCCGCTTCCCCGTATTGATGATCTGTTCGATCAGTTGCAGGGTGCGCAGTATTTTTCCAAGATAGACTTACATTCCGGTTACCATCAGATTCGGGTCTGAGAGGAGAACATTCCGAAGACGGCGTTTCGGACACGTTATGGTCACTTCGAGTTCCTGGTCATGTCGTTCGGACTGACCAACGCGCCCGCCATATTCATGCAGCTGATGAACGAGGTCTTTTGACCATTCCTCGATCAGTTCATGGTGGTATTCATTGATGATATTCTTGTATATTCGAGGAGCCGTGAGGACCATGCCGAGCACCTGCGGATTGTACTTGAGACCCTTCGTGCCCACCAGCTGTATGCGAAGCTGGAGAAGTGCGAGTTTTGGCAGGAGGAGATGAAGTTCCTTGGTCATGTGGTGACAAGGGAGGGTGTCGATGTGGACCCCTCAAAGGTTGATGCAGTGCGTCAGTGGGGTCAGCCCAAGAACGCGTCTGAGATTCGTAGCTTCCTTGGTCTAGCGGGATATTATCGATGATTTATCGAGGGTTTCTCCCGTATTGCGGCACCGCTGACCCGGTTGACGCGGAAGGCCGTCGAGTTTGTCTGGAGTGATGCTTGCGAGAAGGCATTTTTAGAGTTGAAGGACCGCCTCACGTCCACTCCTGTCCTCACCCTTCCTGATGGGAGTGAGGGTTTAGTTGTCTTTACTGATGACTCTAGAGTTGGCTTGGGTGCTGTACTGATGCAGCACGGGAAGCCAGTAGCGTATGCCTCGCGTCAGCTCAAGGTCCATGAGCTGAACTACCCCACTCATGATTTAGAGCTTGCAGCAATTGTATTCGCACTGAAGGTGTGGAGGCATTATCTATATGGGGTTAGGTTCGAGCTCTTCTCAGATCATAAGAGCTTGAAGTATCTGTTTTCGTAGTCTGAGTTAAACCTACGGCAGAGGCGATGGATGGAGTTGCTAAAGGATTATGATTTTGACCTTCAGTACCACTCGGGCAAGGCGAACGTGGTGGCGGACGCGCTCAGCCATCAGCCACGAGGCCTGGTGGCACATATGATGGTTGGACAGTGGCAGATGCTCGAGGATGTTTCAGAGTTGACTTTGAGTTCGGTCTGCAGTCTTCGTTTGTTCAGCTTTCGAGCTTATCGATTCAACCCTCCTTGGTGGCTAGGGTGATTGAGGCTCAGCAGACGGACGAGTCACTTCAGGAGTACCGAGCAGAGGCCGCCTCCGTGAAGCAGTAAGATTGGCATATTGGTTCCGATGGTGGGTTACGCTTCAGGGGCCGGTTGTGTGTCCCGGACATTCTAGAGTTGCGTCGTGATCTGATGACCAAGGCACACTGATCGAGACTTACTATCCACCCGGGCTCTACGAAGATGTATCGTGATATGAGGAGGCAGTACTTCTGGTAGGGAATGAAGCGCTAGATTGTGAGTTTTGTGGCTGAGTGTGACACATGCCAGCGCGTCAAGGCCGATCATCAAAGAACCCCTGGTCCCTTGCAGCCGTTGAGCGTTCCAGAGTGGAAGTGGGAGCACATATCGATGGACTTCATCGCAGGTTTGCCGAGGACTCAGCGCGGTCATGATACCATCTGGGTTATCGTCGATCGTTTGACAAAGTCGGCTCATTTCATTCCAGTACGTGCTTCCTGGTCTATGGACCGGTTGGCGAGGATATTTATTGAGGAGATAATGAGACTACACGATGTCCCAGTTTCTATTGTTTCAGACCGAGACTGTAGGTTTACATCTCAGTTTTCGAGGAGTTTTCAGCAAGCACTGGGGGTCACTTTGCATCTCAGCACCGCTTATCATCTGCAGACGGATGGGCAGACCGAAAGGGTCAACCAGATCCTTAAGGATATGCTCAGGGCTTGTGTGATCGACTTTGCGGGCAGTTGGGATGAGCATATACGCCTCGCCGAGTTTGCATACAACAACAGTTATCAGTCGACTATCGGCATGGCTCCTTTCGAGGCACTTTATGGTAGGCCATGCAGATCTCCTAGTTGTTGGACCGAGGTTGGAGAGCGCCGTCTCTTAGGTCCCGAGCTTGTGCAATAGACATCAGAGGCTATTGATGTTATTAGGTAGAGGATGCGCACAGCTCAGAGCCGGCAGAAGAGTTATGCTGATCGTCGGTGTCGACCCCTCGAGTTCGTAGTTGGGGACATGGTGTATCTCAAGGTCTTGCATATGAAAGGTGTGGTTCACTTTAATGTGAAGGGCAAGCTCGTCCCGAGATTTATTGGACCTTTTGAGATTACCGAGCGCGTAGGCGTTGTGGCCTATAGGCTTGCCTTACCTCCTGAGTTGTCCACGATCCATGACGTGTTTCATGTTTCTATGTTGAGAAAATGTGGGTCGGACACTATTCCTGTGATTGATTGGCAGCCACTTGAGGTCCGTGAGGATGCTTCTTACATTGAGCAGTCGATTCGTATTCTTGATCGGAAGGAGCAGGTCGTCAGGACTAATGACATTCCCTTGGTGAAAGTATAATGGGGTCATCATTCGAAGGCTGAAGCGTCTTGAGAACGCTAGGCTGAGATTAGAGAGTGTTATCCCCATTTGTTTGATGATTGATAAATATATGATTGTTTGTATTGCCTTTCTTGTATGATGATTACTATGTGATGGTGGTGTTCTCTTTTATTCTGTCTTGGATTAGTCAATTTTGAGGACGAAATTTCTTTATTGGTGGGGAGGGTTGTGAGACCCGACCCAAGTTCACATATGTGCATGTGTGTGTGAGAGTGTGCATTTCATTTCTTGTGGTCTCGCGGTCTTACCGGTAGAACTCTAGCGACCTGCGACCCTCAGATAGTGCTGCGGTCATCCTAGAGTCCGATCAAGTAGACCCGACTCGGATTGAGCTGAGACCTATGTCATTGCTACCGCATTGTTGCCGCGGTTCCAACGCCGCGTCTTCTGCGTCCATCCGATATGTGGATCATAAGTTGTGTACGTTTCATTCTATGGCCCTTGATTTTGATCATGTGGCCCACCTTGGAGTGGTGCATGTGGCCCACACTCCCTCTTTTACACAAGTTCCAACACATACTACACACACCACCTAAATCTCTATAACTCACACTACCAAGACCTCACACACCACCCACACCTAACCTACCCTAGCAACATTGTTTGTATCACCATAGGTTAATGATTACTTTCTTTAAAAAGATTTTCCCTCTCTTTCCCTCTCATTTCTCTCTCTCTTCTCTTCTTCTCTAGCAATTTTCCTCCATTTCTCTAGCCCATTTTCCTCCATTTTTCTAGCCACCTTCCTCCTTAATCTCCCACCATCTAACCCTTGAAACCTCATCTCCACCATTGATCCATCTCCCTTGGTGCTAAAGGACCTTAGTGTGAAAGTTTGGTGGTCATCTTTGAGGTGGGTGCCCCTTTAGATGTAAAAATCTATTTTCTATAGCCTTGATGTTTTCTTTTTTTTTCATGATGGAAGTATAGGACCCACCAATCAATGGTGGAGATCCTACATAATCCCATGGTTGTGGCCTAATGGCCTATCTTATGCATGCATGATCCATGCATGAGGCCTTTCTCTATGGGCCCCATCATGACCATTTTCTTTCATATCATATTATGTTTGGGTCATCTAGACCTTATAACCATGGTGGGGATGGCATCCTCACCATGCATTTTAATTATAGGCCATGCATGTGCAAGATTCATGTTATAAATGTAAATCTATGTATGATGTATGGGTGTGATTGATCTAGGGAGGGCTCAATAGTAGCGGAGCCCTTTCCCTATGGCCGGATTGTCCTTCTATCTCTCTTTTCTCTCATTTTATTTCTTGATGTGTGTGGCTCATTTGGTGGGCCTAGGACATCCATAAATTTCAGCAAGGTGGGATGCCCAAACTGCCCATTGTTTGATTTTGGGTGTCCTACTTGCTGCCTTAATGATGCATGCAAGGTGTGTTGGCTTTGGATTATGACATGGACATTTGTGGAACCCACTAAGGAAGGCCACACCATCCTCCATTAATGTGTTTTCCTTTTTATTTAACCTATATAATAAATTTTATCTAAGTACATGTTGCTATCCAGAATTTTCTGGACAATTTCTGGTTGTTTTTTGACCAAATTTTGGGACTGTTTGGGGGACTATTCATACCCATCAAATATACTTTTCTGAAATGTGGAGATCTCATCTTAATGTTCCCCAAATTTTAGCTCCATCTGACCTTGATTGAGGTCCCAAAGGTATGGTCCAAGTGAGGTGGACAGACTGGATTTTCTACACTATTCCAGCAATATTCTACCATGGACGGTTGGATTTCTGAAATTTATTAAAATATCTATAAGTGTTTAAAAATTATAAAAATTTATTCAAGGGTGGCCTCCTCAAGGTAGGACCCACCTACATAATTTGGGGGCCAATGGACACCTGTACGTACCATAGTGGTGGCTGGACTGGCCCACTATAATATATTGTCCAGATCAGTCCGATATTTAGGATATATTGATTTATCTAAATGAATTAAAATATTTATAGGTGTCTAAAAATTCTAAAATTTTTTAGGGATGTGATATACTCATGGTATGACCCACCTACCAAAGTTTAGGGCCAATGGACCCTTGTACACACTGTGGCAAGGGCCGGACTGGCCCACCACGTTGGGACGTTCAGGTCTGTCCGATTTCATGGATAGTCTATTTTGTTTAAACTAATTAAAATACTTATAAATATCTAAAAATTCTGAAATTTTTTAGGAGTGTGGACCACATATGGAAGTATTACTCTGTAAAATTTCAGCCTCAAATGACCCCTTTAGGGCATCCAAAAAAATGGTCCAAGATGGATGGACTCCCTATTTTTCTGTTGTGCAGTCCAGCAATATGCTTGATAAAAACCAAAATTTAAAAATATTTCTCTTGATGGTGGGCCATATTTTTGAGTTTTCTCTCATTGTATACATGATGAGGGGTCATGTCCCTCAATTTCCAGAGTTTTAGAGGCCTTGGGCCCACTCCAATGCAGTTCCCAAATTTAGGACAACAACATGTTATAATTATGCTTGGACTTGGGCTGAAATTTTGAGGAGTGAGGCCCACCACATTTATGAAGTATTAGAGGAGATAATCGATACCTTTAGTTTCTTAAATTTTGGGCTTAATAAATGCACTTTTGAGGCCCACCACAGTTGAATTTAATTGGGTCCATGAATGTAGCTAGTTGTTGAACTCTTTAGGCCCAATTGGGTTGGAACCTTCCAGATAGACCCATTGAACTATTGGGCCATTTTACTATACTATTATGTTGGGTTAGTGGGCCAGATTACACAAGTAGATGGGCCCTTGATTTCCCATCAAATCAACTTTATACTTGGGCCGAGTTGTAGGCCCAACTCACTTGACTAAGAGCATGACATTGCCCATGTGGTTTGAGCAATGGGCCGCCCACTAGGCCACCATAATATATGGGATTAGTGGCCTTTATGTTGGGCCCTAACCTTTCCCTTATGGGCCCATATTGTTATATATGAGTTGGGTTATGTGTGTTCTCCTTGAACACATATTTTGGGTAGGCCTTAGGCCGCCCTTTCTGAAGCCCAACATGAGTGTTTATGGTATAATTATGGCTGCTCATTTCTTATTTTTGATGATGTATGGGCCTTGGTCCTTGATTCATGATCAATTAGAGATGCGCTACCTCTTAGGGACCAATTTTGGTTGGATGTCCACGTTGGTGGCCTTAAGGTAGGCACATGGGCTTCTATGGGTAGTTAAAGGCCCACCATAGAACCTTGCTAAGCCATCTCACTATTTAGGCCCATACCATTGTTCTCCTTAGTCTTGTGGGCTATCCCAGGTATATGGGCCCCCACTAGAGGTTGTATTCCTTATGAAGAATTAGTTAAGTACCTAGACCCTTCATGGTTAGGTAGAGAGTTCATTTCCACCGTATTGGCACCCCTATTCATCTTCATGGCCCACTCCCATACACATCATATGCATGCTTGGTTGAGGAATGATTGCCCATGGTTGTGGCTTTGTATAGGACATGTTGGTATCTCCTTGAGAGATGAATGCTTGGGATTGATGCATGGGTGATTGTGTGATTCATGCATCTGGCATTGCATAGCATGTGGATATCTGCCCTTACTTCATCAGGGCCTTACCTCCACAGGGATATTCGTGGATGGTCGTATGTGTGGACACCGAAAATATTAGTTGAGCATACCGGGTGCATAAGATGCCCATGGGTGAAATTTCTAAAACTTCCATGGTACCAAGGATCTGCTCCAACGCCGTGACCGGGTGGAATACATGAACGTATGAGGGCCTTATACCGTTAGGCTGCGACTCCCACTGTCGTGTAGTCGGTTGGATAGGGGTGTGGCCTTACCTGCCTGGTGTGTAGTGGGCATTGCTAGGCTGAGTCTGACCAGCTCGTAAATGGGTCCGCTACCGTCAGGTCTTGTTGGTGATTGGCTGTCCACAGGCGGGTAGTGAGGTCTCTTATGCTCGTTTGACTGTGCAGGGTCTGTAGAGCGACAGTCATTCAGCAGTGTAATGGACCCCGGTGATTTCCTTATGATTGGAAATGTACTTGACTTATGATTTGGATATGAGCACTGGCATTACTTGCATCGCATTAGCATTGGTTGTACAAGCCCCCTTCATGCATTGCCTTGGTTTAACATCCAGTACTCATTGCATCATATTCATGATAAGCCTTGGTAAGGTTAGTGATTTTTTCATTGAGCACATTTCCCTTCTTGCATCTCCTACTATTCTTCTGTGCACCATTGTCACACACTTTGACCACCCTCTAAGCTTCTATAAGCTTATGCACGATTGATGCGTGCAGGAGATTCTAGGCAGGCATCGTAGCAGTAGCGCGTGGAGTAGAGCGGAGCTTTTGAGGACTCCAGTGTTGCCGACCTTTCCCTCTTCTCCTTTTATCTCATGTATGTCCTTTTGGACCTTATAAATGATTGTAAAAGTTCAAATTCTTAGTGAATTTTGTGATGTGTTCCTTTGTTATTCTTAGATGTATTTGCCGTGATCTTGGGTATGCTCATATTGGTAATGATTATACTGTAATGAAAATCCTCCTTATAGGATCCCAGGATCGGAACCTGCCTTAGGAGCCAAGAATAGGGTACTATGGAGGCTGTTACGGCCAGAACCGACCATCGGGTCCCTTGTGATTCTGGTTACCGCGTGACAATACCACACATCATTTCTTATAAATTGATTTAGTTCATCTTGCATCGCGAAAATCCAAATTTCATTAGCTAGTGCTTCATTTATATTAGCCGGTTCAATTTGGGAAGTAAAGAAAACGTGATTATAAATATTTTTCAATTGTCTTCTGCTTTAAACACCAAAAAGAGGGTCATTAAGAATTTCATTTGTTGGATGGTCTTTTACCAACCTTAAATTAATGGAAAATTTCAAGTATAAAGAGAGAAAGTCCTAAAATAATTCTAAAAATAGACTTTGATGACATCGAAGTCACTTTAAATTCAAGAATTTCAGGTCAACTTATTGGACAATTCTGGATGAGTTTCGATGACATCAAAGACAGTTCTTTAAAGGTGCAATCAAAGAGCTCCCCGATAGCAACGAAGTTTGCCATCAAAGATGCATAGAGTGCGTAAATTCAAGGCAGTTTGGGAACTTTTCTGAGGTGATGCAAAATTTTGAGTTGAAAAACTATTTAAAGGAGTCTCAAAGCTATTCCAAATCATGTTTTATGGTTTGGAAAGGGAGAGAAGACCTAGGTGGAGTACCAACAACATTTTTCTACTTCAATTTCTTCATAGTTTCTAGTAGATCTTTTGGTTTTTCTTTCATTTTTGAGTTAACTATGACTAGCTAATCTCTTAGCTAAGGCTAAGGGATGAAGCTTGTAGTTAATTTCAGTGCTTAATTTTTAAGTCCAATGCTATTGCTTTAAATGATGATATTAGATTAGTTTGGTTTGAATTTACTATTAAAGTCTTTGAGTTGTTTATTTCTAGACTCATTATGCACTCTAGGTACAATGAATGCTCCGATTTAGAAATTGTTTAACCTTGATCTAGAGAAGGAATTAATCTGTATAATTGATTGATCCAATGATACCTAGGGGTGCATTGGATTCTTTTGATTCCCTGCGATTGATGTCCAAGTGCTTAATGGAAGAACCAGTTAATTGAAATCATATTCATCTTAATACTTATGAATAGTTTAATAGCTCTATCATCCGATTAGATAGATTAGGAATTCAATTCTAGTTGTGTTATTTTATATTGAAGCAAATTGATGTTAAGATTACTATAAGTGGATACCTAGATCCTTAGTATTTTATGTTTATTATTTATTTTTACCTTCACATCACTTGATTAAAATCCAACCAACCATGTTAGATTTGGATTAGTTCTAAACTGTATTCCCCATTCCCTGTGGATTCGACTTCAGTCTCACCGAGTTATAACTGCATGTGACCCTGCACTTGGGGTAGAAGCGAACAAGTTTTTGGCACCATTACTTGAGAGTGGCGTTAAACACGATTAGGTTTGGGTTTTCTAGGTTTGATTTTTATTTTAGGTTAGATTTTTCTTATTTTTTAAAATTTTCTAATCTAGGTTTTTGCAAAATTTTCCAGTTTCTAGAATTTTCTTCTTAGGATTTATCTTATTTTTTTCTAATATTATTAGCAATGTTTATTATTTCTATTTTGTAGGATCTTCATTATCATTCCTCCCTTTTAGTAACATCCTCCCTTACTCCCTCTACCTACTTTCCTTATTGTTGTAGGATTTTTCAATAGGAATTTATTTTAGGATTAGTTTCATAGTTAGAGTTTTATCATGTTCATGCAAGAGTACACGTGAATACTCTAATATACTTCTAGAAGAAGAGAGATACGTTGAAGGGCTGTCAGATGATTATGTAGGAAACAACCTATGTCCTGAAAATTTACTAAAACTATGATTGAGAACTAACCATCATATGATGATCCACCAGTTAAGAAATCAATATATGATTACATGAAGGAGAACGATTATCATCCACCTATTAAGAAATCAATACGTGATCATATGAAGGAGAATAATTTCCATCCACCGGTTAAGAAAATGATGCGTGATTATATTATGGGTGATAACACTTACTAACAACCATCAAATATTGCCACATATGACCCATATGACTATAATTAGTGGAAGCATCAGAGTTTAAATTGGAGTGGTATACCAACCATGGATTTTAGTGTTTATCCTCTTGGATCCCCTACTTACGAGATCCAACCAAAAATAATCCAAGAAGATTCACTTTAGAAATACATGGATGCTTAAGAACAATTCAACCAACATGTCATGCAATCATTCGCGGACATTAAAAAATCATTAGAGTTGATTGGATCATCCATTCAAGAAATTCAGTTGCACCCTATTGATGAGGAAGAGGCTAGTTCATCTCAGCCTCAACCCAATCTAGAAACACAATGCAAGGAGAGTGATTCCACCACACTTGTGGAGTATGCTGAATTTGAGAATGAGGAGTTAGATTATGATCATAAGTATATGGTTCAGTTTCCCAAAGAGTCAATCACAATGACAGTCCAAGTTAATGATCGAGAGGCATGGGTAATTTTTAAACATAGTGATGATGCTCTACTCCACCCACATGACACATTTGACCTCAATATGGAGGCTGAGTCCCTTTCCACTAAATGTCTCAAATCTTTTGAAGATTGCTTGTCACACATTGAGAATTTTAATTATTACTTGATTAAAGACTTAGTGGATGCCTTGCAAGAAAATACCTCGGTAATTGATACTGATTGAGGGAATTATTGTTTTGAAATACGTCCTTCCATAAATCCTGAATGTTTACCATTAGAAGTGGAGGAGCTAGAACTTGAACCGAAGTATGAAATTTCAGAATGTTTTGAGACTACATTGACTGCAAAAATTTTCTCTGATTTACAATTAATTGTAGTCTTAGATTCACTATGTTGTTCTAACATTGAGGAATTTTCTTTTACATGTGAATCATATATTCTCTGGAAGCCTCAAAATTCTAATCGCAAATATTTCACTGAGGTTCATGAATTTCTCTGGACATCAAGGCTCTAGAACATCCAAGCCTACTGCTAATTGGGCTTTTGGATGATTTTGTTGAGAAATTTATCGAGATACTGGCCGGAAGAGGAACTCGTTTGTCCAGACTGAGTAGTTTTCCCCTACTTTCCACATTTAGGATTAGGAGATTTGTTTGGCTTCTTAATATTAGGAACTTTAGGATTAGTTTACTTTATATAGTTTACATTAGTTTCAATATTATAACCATATTGGAAGATCATATTCGTCTCACAGGTATTCTTCATCTACTCTTTATTTTCATCGCTCTCAATTTTGCTTTTATTGTATTTATTTATACATTAAGGACAATGTAGATTTTAGGTTGGGGGAAAAGTTTCCTTTCAAAAATTCTTTCGAATTTAAGAAAAATTGTTAAATTTTTTAACTATTTTTTTTCAAAACATTTAGAAATTCTATGAATTCAAATGATTTTAAAGATAATTCAGATATTAAAATGATAAGATACTTAGTTTTAAGGATTGTTGAAATCTATATTTTAGTTACTTAATAGATTTCTAAAATTAAGTTTGAAGTTTTTAATCTTTTAATTTGAAGTTTTAAACATTGATTGAATCATGATTTCACATATCACATCTAGTTTACATATTAAAGTTTAAGTTCAATTTTGAATTGTTAACTTGATGATTATTAAGAATGACTGGATCTAAACCTAGGGAATTTGTCCATCATCTTCAACAAAAAGAATTGAAAAAGAGAGAAGTAATACCCAACTAAAAAAATAATTATCGTAGAAAAGGGCTACCTATTGAAGTTCCTTGAAAGGACTGTTATGAAAAATTAAAAGAAGACAATGATGAAAATAGGGTGAAAGTCATCGGTGGAAAAATCAAAAGCTAGATGAGTAGAAGGTTGAACTATAAGGTGAGTTTTAGTTTAGGTTTTGGTTATCATAAGTGTTCTTTGAATCATCAATGTTATCATGAAAATAGAGAACGAAATATTTGGTTGTGATAAGTCGAGACTTCATTATGCACCCATGGAATACAATGTTTAGAATTGTTTTAATTAGAGGATTAATACTTTGAACTTGATTAGGAAATTTACTGAGTACTAGATTTAGGAGAAAGTAGTACTCAACTTTAATGTATTTTAGATTCTATAATATGGATTTTTTTTTAGAATCGCTTGAGTTCATGGAAATTATTCATTTCTTTTCAAAATATCCTTCGCATGTTTTGCTCAAGCCTAACAAAATTCTGGTTAGGGGTGTGTTGAGACTCAAGTATTGTATCTTTAACCCTTCAATTACATTAGTTTTCTTAGAATTTAATTGATAATTTAATTTAATTATACACGTTTTTGTCATTCGAGGTGATTCGGAAGCTTATAATGAATATGAGCTTAAAATGATGGATTTAGAGCTCAAAAGAAGATAATGAAGAATTGGAGATTTGAAAGTCATTAATGAAGAATTCACATGCCAAAAATTCAAGGAAACCAAGTGAGGAATGAAGAAAATTAAAGATTTGAAGTGAAGAAAATAAATCTTGAAATTTGACTCGAAAAATTATATTCTAAAATTTTGAGTCGAAAAAGAGAAAGTATTAAAATAATTATAAAAATAGACTTTGATGACATCGAAGTCACTTTGAATTCAGAAATTTCAGGCACAACTCGGTGGATAATTCTGGATGAGTTTCGATGACATCGAAGATAGTTCAATGACATCAAAGGTGCAATGGAAGAGCTCCCCGATAGCATCGAAGTTTGACATCGAAGATGCACTAGTTCATAAATTTAGGCAGTTTGTGAACTTTTTCGAGGCGGTGTGAAGGTTTGAGTTGCAAAACTATTTATAAGAGTTCCTAGGCTATTTCAAATGATCTTCTATGGTTTGTAAAGGGAGAGAAGGCCAAGGTGGAACGCCAACAAAGTTCTTCTACTTTGATTTCTTCATGGCTTGTAGTAGATTGTTTGGTTTTTTATTTTTATTTTTGAGAAGCTATAACTAGCTAGTCTCTTAGCTAAGTTTAAGGAATGAAGCTTATAGTTAATTTTAGAATTTAATTTATTGAATTCAAAGATATCACTTTCAACAATGATAGTAGATTGGTTTGGTTTGAATTTACTATGAAAGTCCTTGAGTTGTTTATTTCTGGACTCATTATGCACTCCGGGTACAATGAATGCTCCGATTTAACAATTGTTTAGCCTAATCTAGAGAATGAATCAATATGTATAATTGATTGACCCAATGATGCCTAGGGGTGCATTGGATGGTTTCGATTCCCTGCGATTGATGTCGAGTGCTTAATGGAAGAACTGGTTAATTGAAATCATATTCATCTTAATATTTGTGAATGGTTTAACTACTCTATCATCCAACTGGATAGATTAGGAATTCAATTCCAGTGTATTATTTTATATTGAAGTAGAAAATTCATGTTGAGATTACTACAAGTGGATTCCCGGATCCTCAGTGTTTTAAATTTATTATTTATTTTTCCCTTTACATCACTGGATTAAAATCCAACCAAAGATTTAGATTAGCTCTAAATCGTGTTCTCCATTCCCTATGGATTCGACCTCGGTCTCACTGAGTTATTACTACATTGCAATCCTACACTTGGGGTATAAGCAAACGGTCACCCCTAGCATAGTGTGGAAGACAAGAGATCCCCACGTCGTGTTAGGTGAGAGAGCCTGTAAACATCCCATCCTAGGATGATAAGCTGACTGAGTTTGAACTAATAGATGGTCGACCAAACCCTAACACTAGAAGCCTAAACCCTTGGAACCCCAATTTTAAACCCTAACCGTAGAAGTCTAAACCCTATCAACCCCAATATTAAACCCTAAATTCAACCCATTCAAACCAGCAAACCCGGTTAGTCTAATCCTAAAACCTAGGAATCTTGAGCCAGCTTAGCTAGTCAACTCACCTAGTCAACTCATTTAGTTAACTCACTTGATCAGCCTACCCAATCCAACAATCAAGTCAACTCACCTAGTTAAGCCCTAACCCAAGCCTAAAAAGCAAGCCTAATCAAAGAAATATGTAAAACCTCAAAGCAGTAACCTTCACAGCAAAGCCTCTACACGCTTGGAAGAGGCTACCTTCCAAAGTAAGGAGTCCAAGTGGGGACCGGAGATGACCAACTTGTTGCCGACCATGTAGCACTCCCCCTCTTTGGGGTGGCGTCACTCAAACATGTGGAATCTCCCTTTGCCAGACCCAAAGTGTGCGGTTGAGGTGTATTTACTCTGATGCCCATTGCCTTACCCAAAATTACACTTTTATCATCTCATCCAACCCATCAGATGATGACATGTGGCAATCTCCAATCCTAATCCTTCAATCACCTTTTGCACCTAGGACATCAGGAATTATAAAAAAAGAAAGATTTGAAGTTATAAATAGCCCACTCCCTGTTGAGGGTTAAATATTGCATATCAGACCCAATTATTGCCTGAATTAATCATGTTTTTGTTACAGGGTGTAATTAGGAGCGTTGGCTAAAAAGGAGTATTAAAAGTGTTGATTTGACGCTCCGAAGTCACCAAAGTAAAGGACAGACTCTAGAGGACTGAGATCAATGGATTTATACGCTAGGGATCTGAGAAAATCAAGCCGTTTACATTGAAGAGGCCCGAAATAGGTCTGGAATGCAAGAACAAGGGGTTCCCACCATCCGTTCGGCTCGAAACTTCATACATGGCTAAGGGACCACAAATTAACCGTACACGTCGAATTTCAGCCCTCAGATCCCTCTAAAAGTGGCCCAACAGATAGATCAGTCCCTTAAATCCTTAAGTGGGGCCCGTCTTATATCCGGATGTGTCAAAATCAGTATCAATAGTTTGAATGAGATGAGAAAAAGGATGGACGGATCATATTTTTCTAGATTATTATGATGGACACCACACTACACTGTGTGTACATGAAGTACACATGCGTTGGACGTGCATTGGACTGGAAGACTAGTCAAAGACGGTTCGAGCCGACTTTCCAAAGCGAGAGAGAATCTCTCCTCAGTTTCGCTGGACGTTACGCTGAAGTAATGAGTGGGCCATCACCTTTGATCACACTCTTAATCCAGACCGTCCATTCGTTCCAAATGGTCAAACCGACCGTACAAAGGCAGATTTTCCAAAACCATGCATACACACGCGGAATACTATAGATCAAACGCCGTTCGGACGGTAGAGTAAAAGTCCAAGTGGGCCACATCGAATCAGAGCTGAACTACATCTGTTCCGACCGATTTCTCGATCAGAATGCAGTGGTCGGCCTAGATTTCGCAAACCAGCAGTAAAGTGGACCCCACCAAAGCCCTTGCACAAAACGGCAACTGCCGTTTCTTTGCTGGAAAGCTCAAACAGAGCTTGCTGGGACATGTTGTGTAACGCCCGTGAAAAATCCATACTTGGGCTCGAGTACCAACTCGATCCGAAATTGCGTAGAATTCATTCCTTTAGAAAATATGACTAGGTTAGCTAGTGCAACGTTAGAATAGCTGGGAAATGGTCCCTGATCACTTTAAATACGTTCTACAAGGCCCAAAGCGAGTGAAACCAATGGTGCTATAATGCTCTAAAACCTCAGACCAAACTCTAAGCAGGTTTGTTCTCTGGACCACTTTGAATCTTTGTATTGGATCTAGACCGCACGTCGAAAGTCCGATACCTCCTATCTTAGACCGTTAGAACCGTCTAGCTGGACTTGACACTCATTCCAAAAATCAAGTCAAACCGATAATCACAGGCTATTTCATTGAGCCCGGACCGAAGAGAGTGAGAATAGGGATAGAATTGGAATTTGAAATTCAAATCTGGCACACAATTTGACGCATCAGTATTGAGCGTTCTGACCGTCAGAATACAGCCAAATTACACCCTTGGATCAGGAAAAATATCTATTATATATCACGAGACTTATAGGCCTGATCTTGATGCGATGACCGTTAAACTGAAACTGGACCGCCACGTGCGATCTGGGAACCTTACCGGTCTGAAAACTGGATGTGTGCTAGATCCAGTATGCATGAGCTTAAGTCCGACCGCATTTGGCCTGGGGACCTTCAGAAATGCCCTTTTGGACCGAAACGACCCCGATTTGGTTAGGCACCAAGTAAACATTGTTCCCAAGCCTATTTTGGGCATGTTGTAGGCTATAAAAGGGGTTGAAACCCTCACTCCTCTCTCCCATCCGAATTTGAGAGAAGCCCTAGCTTGAGAGAGAGAAAAAGGTAGGAGATTGTGAGAGTGTGGGAGAGTTCTTCCTGCCACTTGTACTACGCGTTGCACGTGCTTAAGCAACACACCTCTACCGCTTTTCCGGCGATTCCACCGCGATTCTAGGTAAGTAAAAACCCTAAATAGTTATTGATTTGAGTTTCCCTTGTTTCCATAGCGATGTAGCTTATGGATCTTGTGTATTAGGCTCCTTATTCGCCGTAGACAAAGCGTATACGCTCCGTTTCAATTCCCGAGTCTACAAGATATAAGGTGAGGATTTTAGACGCTTTGATTGACGGTTCCCAACGCTTTCAATGTCGTTTAATAGTAGATTCTTGACGGCATCGCCGTTTGACATGTACAAAATGCTCTCCGTTTCCCGATTCGTAAACTGACGAAGAATATGAGATTTAGGGCATTTTAGTCATTTGTAGGAAGTACTGTTTACATTCATATTTTTCTGATGTGGTTGACATGGTTTGTTGTCGCATTAGGAAGTTAGGAATGCGTGCATAATTAGTTTGGCGAAGAGATTCGCCTAGTTGCGCACTTTGGGTCGACATACTATGTGTGGACTTAAGTGTGTAGTGTATGTGTTTGTATAAATGCTTGTACTAGTATGTATTGTATTGAATGTTGATATGTAGTAGTTTGAGATTGATTTCATGATTAAAATGCTGACCTAAATGATTTCCTACATGTTGACCTTATGCATGATTGCATTACATGCATAGGAAGTATGCCTTGAAGATTTGCTTAAGTTGAATATGCATGGAAGGTATGCCTTGAAGATTTGTTTAAGTTGAATGTTATAACATGTGTTAACATGCTCACATGATGTATTTCAATTCCAATACCCTGGTATATAGTGTTAACGTAATTCCATAGATGTGTGGGACTTGACTAAGTCCAGGCAGTCGGTAACCGAGCGAATTCGTGGCTGACTGGTCATAGCCACGAACGACGCGTCGATGAACGTGATTCGGGTTGAGAGTTGGCGACAGTGGTTAGGCCACGCGAAGTGTTTTACGCACTTCATGTCGTTCAACTTGAGATGCGATCGCGCTAGTCGAGCCCGTCAAGTAACCCGACTGGCCGATGTTTGTTCACCTTGTATGTATCATAACTGCTTGAACCTAGGGTACTGAACTTACCATTGTAAACCCTATTAACCGTGGTACCTTGATCCATGAAGACTCATGAGTCGGGCATGGTGGTATGGGACACCGTGGTCGAGCTGTCGGCCTACGCTGGGGCCACAAACCTCCCCGTAGTGACCAATGAGCACCTTGACTCGTGAGCAGATTATGGTGGTATGGGACACTATATTCTAGCTGTCGGCCTACACTGATCAGGCGACGAGCCCTTTGTAGTGACCGCGAGGGTATTCTGAGTCCACGGGAGGCGACGACCCTTCCATGCAGTAGAGTACAGTAGGCCTGTATTGATAAGGTGATGGGGGAGCGGTGCAACGAGTGCGAGCAACAGCCCTGGCAGCCCTTGCAGTGACCTACGAAATGTACATCGTATGAGATTACTAGGAGTGACGACCCTAGACAGGATCCGTGTTGGGATTGATACAAGGGAAGTACCTTAGTTTCCCAATCCTGCTGTTTGAATGGACTAATAACAACTTGGTAATCATATCACCATAGCATTGCATGTGCCTGGAAGATGTGGAGCACTCTAGGGAGTGTGGCATGCCGCGGTCGTAAGATGTTGCCGCATGAGGGTGATCGTCGGTGAGGGCATACATCACGTCATATCATCTTGCATTAACAACAGTATTAGGACTGTCTGATTTACTGCTTTACTATTATCGCGTGATTGAATTGTGAACATGCTAATCTTTGCTCTATGATTCCACTGAGTTGATCACTCATTCCCACGTTACGGGATGGTGTTTGCAACACCCACCAGACCCTGTCGTAGTTGCAGGTGAGGACGAGATCCAGGAGGTGGAGCCGGAGATTGACGAGGACCAGGATGAGTTCTCGTATATGCAGTATCACGACGGCTTCCCGTAGGTGACCTGGATCGAGGGGGGACTTCAGTGGGACTATTTTGAACTTTATTCTTTTGTTTATTTACATGTATATGAGACTCAGATATGTAGTCATACTTTGGAGACAGATGAGATTACTTTGTTTTTCCATACAGTGATATATACATTGTTTAGTCTTCCGCTTGCTTTTATCACTGGATCTGAAGTATGAATTGCAGTTTTGGTATACTTTTACTCATGTGAATGCTTTAAATCAGACAACATTGAATCATAACCATTTTTGTTGCATAAGTGACGGTCTGGAACTCGGGAGTTGAGTTTATACACGACCCCCGATTTTCAGGGTGTCACATGTTGTGGGCCCCACCCATTGTCCATATGAACAATCCAAACTGTCCATTAGCTTTCCAAGGCCCATTCTACCAAGGCCTAGGTGAAAATATTTTAAGAAACAAAGAGGACGGGATCATAACTATTCAAGCACGGGTTGAACGGCGAATCAGAAAATCAGGTGGGCCATGTCAGCAACAATCCAAAACTGGCCCTCTCTAGCTTAAATTTCCCCACGAGTTGAATGAATGGATTGGATTTCTCAAAATAATAAAGAAATGGGCCCCACCAACACCACAGAGAACGAGATCCGCGATCCTTGTCTTAACATCCGAAAATTGGCCGACTTTGGGGCTGTTGCGTGATCACGGCCGTGATCAGATGGAAGATCTGATCCGTTCATCATGTTGGTCATCCCAAAATGTCCCAGGGGACATTAATGCCTTGGAAAGAAAGTAAGAAGAGAATGAGTTTTCTTCATCACTTTTAGCTGCGTAAGATGTAGCTGACGTTGCTGCTGCGAAAACAGCTGCTTACCGACTTCTGCTGTGAAATCCCAGCCACCACCTCTGGACACACGCCTCCACCGACCCTGGCACTTATAAAGAGGGAGAGAAAATATGAAGAGAGGAGGGGAATCTTGGGCTTGGCTTGAACGTGGGTAGAGAGAGAGAGGAAAGGAGTAGAGTTTGTATTTTTTTTTCTTTTTGTTTCTGCTTTATTTTTCCAAGAGATTTGAGTCCACCATGCCTGTGATTAGCTAAACCTCTTAGCTAGGGCTAAGAGGTGAAGCTTGTAGCATGATGGGAGACGTTTGATTATGCCTTTTGTTTAATATTGAACTGATTTTGATTTAATTTTACTATGAGAATATTTTTAGTTTTTAATGGTCTGTTGTGACTGAAATTATAGTGGGTCTACGATGGCTTTGAATATTTCTTTTTCCTTTTTATGTTTATGACATCAGGAAGCCCTGTTGTTCACCATAGTCTCCTGGGCATAGTCGGATGTCGGTACCCTTCCTAACCTTCATACATTATTGATTGGTTGGTAATTAGTTTAATTCTGTTGTTTGTCATAGTCTCTTGTGCATGGTTTGGTGATGGAATCCATTCTAATTCATATACCTTTCATCTCTTTGAAATTATATCAACGACAGTTCAGTAAATTTCATAATTCTTGAAGCAGGCATAAGACCTCCCTGATCTCTACAAGTGGATCCTCTGAATCCCTAGTTTTCTATTTCTGATTTTTCTTAAGTTTTATATAATAATCTCACAATTCTTCATTAAATTCTATTTGATTTAGATTTCATCTCATTCTAGTTCTAATTCTAGTTAGTTTTAGATAACGTACAGGTTCAGTCCCTTGGGATTTGACCTCGGTCTTACTGAGTTTATTACTACATCACAACCCTGCACTTGGGGTGTGAACACTCCCCTTCTCATTTCAAGCACTCACTGTCATTTTCAATTCATTTGATCCAGAAAATCCATTACATCAAATAGATTCAGGAGGCATTCCTTCTTATCATGAGATCCCTTAGCCTCAGCCATCTAGCCATCCGTCTGCTAAGGAGAGTGAGAGTGAGTGAGAGAGTCTAACCATGGTATAGCTCAGCCCACCCAGAGTCCAAGCCTCCTAAACCACCTAAGTTCAAATCCGAGCCACTCGATCTAGCCTTGTGACACTACCATTCATCCAATGATTCAAGCTTCAATCAGTTTCATCAAATCAAAGCATTAGTATCATACAACATTCATTCCCTTCTCAACCCCCTTACTCTGCACATATATTAGTATTACATCTCATTCCATCATTTTCTCATATCTGACTGGTGGGTGTATTCTCTGCAGCCAGCCGATATAATTGAAACTGGCCCACCAGAAGCCTTAGCCAGTTGGTCATCGTTTTATCATAAGCATCAATATAACATTAAGCATCTCATACATCACATTTTTATATACTTTCTGAAATTATTCTTATAACGTAATGGGATTACCACGGCTATGCTTGCGGAAGCTTGTCAGAGCTAAGGAATGAAGGTTACATGTCTTGGAAGAGGGATGATTATGACCTATTTAAAAATTATACCTATTTGAAATAATAATTGCCTAACTTAAACTAATTATCAATTAACAATTAAACTAAGTAAGACAATATAACTCTAAGACTTCCAAGTCAATAGAGGGTCCAATCACATAGACTACAAATGATGTGCAAATAAGCAACTAGTTTATATCAAGATAGTGTATACATGTATGTGGGATGTGCTACCTATGAATCGCTAAGCATTCATCTAATCATGCATGTATAATGTAAACATTCAAATTCATAAGTATAATAAACCAAGTGTGTAAATGACAATCCCAAACACAATTATAAATACTGGTTTGACTACTTACATACTCCACTCTCGATGGACCCACTCAACTCATGAGTGTACCGTATTTCACTATCGAATGTTTTAAATCAGGTTCACCTCTAACCTTTACATCCCTACTTCGGGACTCTAAATGTAACACCCTGAAAATCGGGGATCGAGTGACAACTCAACTTTCGAGTTTCAGACCATTACTTATGCAACAAATATGCTTATGATTAAATGTTGTCTAAGTTAGTGCATTAACATGAGTGAGATTATACCAAAATTGAAATTCATACTCCAGATCCAGTGATAAAACGCAAGCAGAAGACTGAAAGATATATATATATATATATATATATATATATATATATATATATATATATATATATATATATATATATATATATATATATATATATATATATATATATATATATATATATATATATATCACTGTATGAAAAACAAAACAATCTCAATCTGCCTCTAAAGTATGAATATAACTCTGAGTCACAAATGCATATAACAAACCAAAATCAAAGGTCATATGATAGTCCAACTAGCAAAATCCCGCTGATCCAGGCCACCTATGTGAAGCCGTCCAAAAACTGCATGTACGAGAACTCGTCCTGGTCCTAGTAGTAATCCGGTTCCAGCTCTTGAATCGCCTCGCTATCTACATCTAAGACAGAGTCTGGTAGGTGTTGCAAACACCGTCCTGTAATGTGGGAGTGAGTGATCAACTCAGTGGAATCATAGAACAAAGATTAGCATGTTATCAAATCAATCACGTGATAATAGTAAAGCAAACAATTAGACATTCCTAGATACTGTTATTAATGTAAGTATGAGATGCAGTAATGATACGTGCCCTCACCGACATACTCCCTCATGCGATACCATCTTACGTCCGCGGCATGCTTTCTTCCCTCAGTGCTCCACATCTTCCAGGCACATGCAATGCGATATGGATATGATTACCGAGTTGTTATTAGTCCTTTCAAGAAGCAGGATTGGGAAACTAAGGCACTTCCCTTATATCATTCCCAAAACAGATCCTGTCTAGGGTCGTCACTCCTAGTAGTCTCATACGATGATATATTTCTAGGTCGCTGCAAGGGCTGTTAGGGCTGTTACTCGCACTTGTTGCACCGCTCCCCCATCACCTTATCAATACAGGCCTAGTTGTATTCTTGTTGCTACGGAAGGGTCGTCGCCTCACATAGACTCAGAATAAGCTCGAGGTCACTACAAAGGGCTCGTCACTAATCAGAGTAGGCTGACAGCTCGAATGTAGTGTCCCATACCACCACAATTTGAGCGTAAGCCGATAGCTCGACCACGATGTCTCATACCACCATGCCCGGCTCATGAGTCATAATGGATCAAGGTACAATGGTTATCAGGGTTTTCACTGGTAAGTTCAGTACCCTAGGTTCAAGCAGTTATGACCAATACAAGGTGAACATACAATGGTCAGTCGGATTACTTGACGAGCTCGATTAGTACGAGCGCATCTTAGGCTGAATGACACGAAGTGCATAAGCACCTCGTGTAGCCTAACCACTGCCGTCAACCCAAGCATGACTAGGGTTCGTCGACACGTCCTTCATGGCAAATAGAATTGAACCACGATTTCAAATCTATTACCGACTGCCCGGACTAGAATATAGCCCCAAGCACTTGTAATCTAATTCAATAATCATATGAGAGTGACAGAAATGAAGCACAAATAATCCAAGCATGTTAACAACATGTTATAAAATACAACATAAGCAAATCAACCAAACACAAGCATTTCATATATATAAGGAAATCAATTCAATATAACAACATGGAGGAAATCATGTACATCATCATATTAGTTAAGAATCCAATCTCCAAACTAATCTACAACACCACTCACTCAATACTTACTAATACATACTCTTATACAAACATTTAGTCTACACACATTTGTCTACATAGCATATGTCGACCCAAAGTGTGCATTAGGGCGAATCTCTTCGCCAAACAGATCATACACGCCTAACTAGTATAATAACACAATAAATACTCATGGCAATCATATCAGCAAAATACGAATGTATACATTATTTCCTACAAATACCTTAAATACCCTAAATCTCATATTCTCCGTACGTAATCGAAATGAAAAACAGACAGCATGTTCTACATGTCAAACAGCATTCTTGTCGATAATCTACTATTAAACGACATTGAAAGCTTTGAAAACAGGTAACCTAAGCATCTAAAATCCTCACCTTACGTCGTAGACACGTATTGAATTGAATAGAAACTCTATGCTTCGTCAACGTCAATATGAAGACCTATATCACAGGATAAGTCAGCTACTTTGCTACTTGTATTGATAGAATTCCTAAAACAGCCTAAGGTTAGGGTTTTCTTACTTAGAATGAAGTCAGAATCACCGGAAGAGTGATTAGAACACGATGGCTAAGCACGTGTTGTAGTACGATCGAGTGACAGGAACTTTCCCTCACAACTTCCACACAATCTCTCTCTTTTCTCTCTTCTCTTTTCTAGGGTTTCTTGCAAATTCATATGGGAGGGATGTGAGAGGGTTTAAGGTCCTTAAATAGGTTAGAAACTCACCTATTTAGACTCTAAACCAAGGTATACTTGGGTTATAACCAAATCGGTTCTTTTTCCATCCAAAAGAGCATTTCTGGAGGTCTCCTGACTAAATGCGGTCGGACTTAAGCTTATGGATGTTGGATCATGATCACATTAAGTTTTCAGTTCGATCGGGTTTCCCGATCGCACGTGGCGGACCAGTTTCAGTTTAGCGGTCACTGAGATTCGATCAGGGATTCAAAGTACACAGACCTGAGTGGGAAATGTTCCCTGATCCAAGGGTGTATTTGGGTCAGATTCCAATGGTTTGAATTCTTATACTTAACCCACAAGTGACACGTGTCAGATTTATTTAAATTACATTTAATTTATAAAGAATTCTACTCTTTCTTACACTCCTTGCTCCAGGCTCAATGAAATAGTCCCAGGACATTATTTGAACTTGATTTCTGAGGTGGTAGTCAAGTCCAACTACGCGGTCATAATGGTCTAAGTTCATTGCTACCGGACTCACGACGTGCGGTCAGAATCCATTACAAAGTTTCAAAGGGTTCTTGAGAGAAAATGGGTTTAGAGTTTGATCCTAGGTTTCAGGATGTTATAGCGTTAACAATTCTATAAGTTTTGGGTCTTGCAGAACGTATTTAAAGCGATCAGTGCTAATTTCACAGCTAATCTAACATAGCGCTAGTTAACTTATGCTTAATTTCTAAAGGAATCAATCCTAAGTGATTTCTGCCTGATGTGGTACTCGGGTCTCTGTACGGATTTTTTCGAGACGTTACACTAAATTTAGGCTCTAGTCCAGCCAAGGTCTCACACAAGAACCCAAAGATTTAAGCCCTACGCAATAGCCAAGGTCTTACACAAGAACCCTGAAATTTAAGCTGTACTCCCAAGTCAAGGGCCTACATAAGAACCCAAAGGTTTAGGCCCTACACAAGAGGTAATGTCCTACACAAGAACTTAGTCGAGTTTAGTTTTACAAATTCTTACTCTTAATCCTACGCAAGGATATGAAGTAAAAATGAACTCCTAAATATGACAACCTACTTGTCAAATTGAGCTCCTTTTGTAGCACTTTCTTAGGTAGCTTGATCGTCGTTCTCCCATGCTTCAATCAACCTCCTAATAATCCCCCGATCATGATGCCGCTGCTTTGTCAAGGCTTCAGTCACACCCCAAACCTAGAGATCAGACTCATAGGAATCCCGATCGCCAAATCCGGTCCAACAACCTCCGTGTACCCCATTCTCAGCTCTCAGCGTCCATGCGCCAAATTTTGATCCTGAGATCCTACAAGGAGAATTTTTTAGCGTACATTTATCTCGTAAGAAGCATAACCACAAGTTTACCCAAATCACAAAGGCAACATCATCATCACATATCCACTAATATAATCATTTGAATACAATGCTGAAAGGGAAATAAATATATCAAAAATCAAAGCACTAGAAGTCTGTTGCATGCTCCAAGAACAACGCTACAATGACCTAACATTGCCTGCATACATCTATTGTGCATAAGATTATAGAAAACTTAGAGGGTGGTGTAAGTGTGTGCACAAGATAAGTGTTAAGTATTTAATACAATACCATAATCATACAATGTCGAAAGTATTGGCAAGATCATGAATCATACAATAACAGAGTAAGCAAAAATACTGACAAGTCCATGAGTCATACAATATCAGAGTACGCAATATAGATCAGTTATAAAAATGAGGAGTCATAGAGATCCAAATATCAGATGCCAAGGGTACAATGCAATATGTAAATCCCGCTAAGTTCGTTTAGGCCATATAAGTACAGAAAACATAACAACCCAAAATGTCATATGCATGCGGATGCAATATGCAATGCGAATGAAATGACCAAGCTGGAAAGTGAGGTTGGGATGATAGTACGTAGTATCGTAGGCTACAGGGTCCATCACAAGGGACTTCTATCCAAACCAGTCTCATACCTAAATTTGGATAGTTAGACTTAATATGGTAAACTCCTGGTCTAAAGTTAGTCGCGTGTCCAACCAAAATCGTGGCTATGCGAAGGTACATGTAATAAATAGTTGTGCACCACCAGCCCGAGTGGATGGTGAATGAATGAATGAATGAATAAGTATGCAATTTCTTCTCAATAAGTTCACATATCAGTATGATTCCTCTTTGGAGAATCACCGGAGTCTATTACACTCCAAACCAGATTGCCGCCCCATCGCGCACAACAAGGTGAGTGGAAGATACCTCACTATCTACCTGCCAACATCGGGCCTAACTCATCGATAGCAGACCCATTCCTTGAGCTGGTCAGACTCAGCCTAGCATTGCCCCCTCCTCTCAGGCAGGTAAGGTCATGCCCCCTTCCAACCGACCATAAGACAGTGGCAGACGTGGCCTAATGGTTTATGGCCCTCATGCGCTCATGCATCCACTCGGTCTATAGCACCACATGTAAAACAGATTTTCGGTGTCCCATCTGTCCATCAACGATATGCTTATAGAAGTTACGACCCTGATGTCGCTAGGGCATACAGTAATCACAACTCACAATGCAAGATGCATGAATCATACAATCCAGTCATGCATCAATCCTGTGTATATTATGCGCTTATGTGAGATAATCTTCACCTATCAAGGAGTCTCATAACAACTAGTACTATGACATATGCAATGGTCAATCATATCTCATAACAAATATGCAGATGATGTGTATGGGCATGTATCATGATGCTATGTTGTCACATACTCATAATCGATATTAATAACCGGCATCGACAATCGACTTCGACAATGTGGACATTTAACCAACATTGCCTCCAAGGAATGACCCACATAACGCCTAACATATAGTGAACTCATGACCTCACACAAGGGCTAAATATATAACATCATGGGCCTCACTTAAGAGCTTAATACACATCACGATGGGCCTTTCACATGGACTAACATACATCACAATAGGCTCCATCGCCTGTCCCTCAAATGCATCACAATGGGCCTCATCACATAGGCCTCATATATATCACATTGGGCCTTAAACACAGGCTGAATACACATCACAACGGGCCTCAAATACGAGCCATATATACATCACATTGGGCCTTAAATACGGGCTGAATGCACATCATAATGGGCCTCAAATACGAGCTGCATACGCATCTCATTGGGCCTTGACAATCAAAATTGGCCTCGACAATCGGAATCTGTATCGACAATCGAAATCGAAATCAACCTCGACAATTGAAATCAAAATCAGCCAAAAAAATTGACCTTGACAATCAGAATCGGTATTGACAATCGGAATTGGCCTCGACAATCGAAATCAAAATCGAGTTCGACAATCGAAATTGGAATCGGCCTCAACAATCAGCCTCAATAATCGACCTTGACAATCGGAATGGTATCGACAATCAGAATCAGCCTCGACAAGCGGAATCGGCCTCAATAATCAAAATTGACCTCGACAATCGGCCTTAATAATCAAAATCAGCCTCGATAATCTGAATTAATCTCAATAAATAAAATCGACAATTAGAATCGACCTCGATAATCGGAATTAGCCTCGACAATCGAAATTGGCCTCGACAATCGGAATAGGCCTCGATAATCAAAATTAGTATCGATAAACGAAATCGGCCTCGACAATCGGCCTCAATAATAGGAATAGGCCTCGATAATCGGTCGAACAAGTCCTAAGGGAAGGTCACAATGTGGGCATTAAACCATCATTGCCCAATAATGTGGCCATTTAACCAACATTGCTCCCAAGGAGTAGCCCACATGGAGCCAAACGTATAATGGGCTCATGGTCGCACACAAGGGCCTAATATGCAACACCATAGGCCTCACTCCATGGGCCTCAATACACAATGAGAGGGCCCTACACATGGGCCTAATATACATCACAGGTGGGCCCTACACATGGGCCTCATACACATAAGTGGGCTGCATCAATGGGCCGCACTAATGGTCCTTGTATACATCAAGTCGGGCCTCATCAAATGGGCTTCAAATATAAAATAGGTGGGCCCCATCACATCGGCCAAAAAATATAAATAGGTGGGCCCCGCACATGGGTTAAAAATACATCATGATGGGCCTCATCGATGGGCCGCACCAATGGGCCTCAAGTGAACTTGGACCACACCAAAAATCATTTCAATGGTGGTAGGTATAACATGTGTATCACTGTACACTATTGTTCCATGGGGCACATGGCTCACTAATGATAATCAATACTACCTAAACATGATCCATGTAAATCAGCATTATCCAAACATTGCCCAAGTAAATCAGCACTGTCCAAACATTGTCCAGCACCATCTAGTAAAATCTGGATGGTGTGGATGAAATAAATACATCATGGCAGTCCCGTGCTGGAAAAACAGATGGATGACTTGTATAGAACACATATCCGAGGTGGGTCCCACCATCAAATGGACAGTGTGGATCTGATACTTACATCATGAACAGGTCCACAGAACTTGCTGACAATGGTGTAACAGCTGCGGCTGGTGGGCCACGTCCATAAATGGACATAACACGTACATCATGCAGGACCCACTAAATTGCTGACGTCTTCACAGTAAACCCAACAGATGGATGGCGAGATATAACACATACATCAAATGAGGGCCCCACCGTCCAGGGTCTGGACAGTGTGGTAAATCACATGCATCAGGTGGTGCCACGTGCTGCACCAAGCACGTCACCAAGGTGGGCCCCACATCCCATGCATGGATGGGGTGGATTTTAACAAAAACATCACGATGAAGTCCCATAGTTGAACAGTCTAGATGAAACAATTTCATCTAAGTGGGGTTCCACATCCAGGGGTGGACCACGTGGCTAAAACATTTACATCAAGGTGGGTCCTACCCCCACACATGCCACACATGCGGGGTGGGCCCCCGTCGCCAAACGGATGGACAGTATGCATAAAATACATACATCAAGGTGACCCCGCCCATCACCGTCTAGGTGGACGGCTGGATAAAACACAAAATCAAGGTGGGTCCCATCCCACACGTGCAACACGTGTGGGCTGGGTCCCACATGTTGCAATGGATGGAGATAACACATACATCGAGGTGGTCTTATAGCACCTGTTGCGTCAATACAACAACTGCATCAACACAGCAGTTATTGTTGTTGGGCAGCAACGGATGGAAAATGCAGATTGGGTGGGTCCACATGCATGGACACCACATATCATCAAGGCAGGCCCCACGGTTGATGACCAACGTGGGTAAAACACATACATCACACGGCCTCAAGGCCTGGACGGTGTGGATTTCATACGTACATCGCGTGGGGTCAACAAATCAAGCCGATATTTGTGATTTTCGACATCTAGGGCCTGGTGAAATCCAGCAGCAAGGTGGACCTCATGATCAAATGGTCTGGTTCAAGTGGGCCACACTTCATCAAAAAAAGGGAGAGAGAGAGAGAGAGAGAGAGAGAGAGAGAGAGAGAGAGGTGGAGATGGGAGGGACCTCGCCACTATGGGTCCCTCTTTGATACAAGGCATACATTAAGATGGGTCCCACCACAAGTGGGCCCTCAAATACACAATAATCAACGGTTGAAAATTTATAAAATCACCCACCTATGATATTTTTCTCCTTCCGCTAAAGCATCCTAGAGGTCCAATGGACAAACTTCAACGGTTGAGATGGACTTTGGATGGTGGGATTAAGTGGTAGGGAGGTGGATCACACTATATTCTCCTCTCTCCAATGGAAAAGTTGGATGTGGGTTGTTTGGAGAATGAGGGAGAGAGATGAGAGAGAGAGAGAGAGAGGGTTGTAAGGGAGAGGGATGGGTGAGTGAGTGATGGGTGATGGGTGATGTGTACTTTGACATGTAAGGGATAGGTTGCTTTGACTTTGGGGTTGCTTGGGGATGGGGTGTTGTACTTGACATGTGAAGTGATTGATGGGATGTGATATGATTAATTTGAAAGATTGTCTTGGGTTTGTAAATGTGCGGCGGTTTCCTCGAACTGAACGCAGGCCCACATCTCTTAACCTGGGTATCGCCTCGACGCACGAGATGCTGTATCAGAACCGCGGTGACGACGCGGTCGTTAGGGTACAAGTCTCGGGTCAAGCTGACTCTAGATATGGGGTACAACTTAAGGTTGCGTGAAAATGTCGATAACGGATCACGGGTTGCCAAAATTCGACTGGGATGACCATTAAAGCATACGGAATGGTACGGGCTAGGATACGGACCTTACACTTCAGCTCCAAGATAAATCAGCTTACATGTGATTCTCCTCCGAGGTGACCAAGGTCATGGGATGTTGGTTGAATCTCCTATAACTAGTGGGAAGTTATTTTTCCTAGAGGATTCACCTAGATGGGACTCCAAGATGATTTGGACAATGGTTTGTCAAGATATCTTAAGTTCAATCTCTAGGAAATAGAAGAGTTCCGGCACATCTCAATGGTGAGGTTAGAATCCTCATTAGAATTGTAATCTCAATGGAGATTGCTTAGAACTCAATGGAATAGAGGTTAGGGATGAGGGATATGAATGTGGAATCATCCTACCTCCTGTTGCTCTAAAAATCCATCCAAATGCCTAAGAACTGATTGCCCTTTATAAAAGGTTCGAACTCCAATGGTAAAAAATAAAAAAATAAAAAAGGCAAAAAATGGCATTTTTGATGTCATCGAAGGTCCTTCAATGTCATTGAAGATAGCTTCGATGTCATCAAAGGTTTCCTCGATGCCATCGATGAATCTAGATATTTGTGTTGATTTGTTGCTGGACATATTTGGATCAATTTTGATATCATCAAACGTTCTTTGATGTCATTGAACTTACCATTCAATGTCATCAAAGGTGTCCTCGATGCCATTGAGAAAGTCATAAATAAATCCAATTTCTTGCTGGACTATCTATCTCTTAATCGATGTCATTAAGGGATAATTCGATGTCATCAAACTTATACTTTGATGCCATCAAGAAAATCAAAACAAAATGTCAAATCTTGCTGGACAGTTTTGACTCTCTATCGATGCCACTTCGATGACAGCTCAATGCCATCGAAGACTCATCGAAAACTGTTGTTTTGGGCTGACTTTTACACAGTAGATTTGCACCTCTTCTAGCCTTATTTATCATGTTTCTCTTGATTTTTTTAATGATCATTTAAGTATTCTTATTAACCCTAGATCATCTAGAGGTCTAAAGTTGTTTTGGGTCAAGGGTTAGGGTAATCAAGGCATCTCATTTATTTTGTTTATATGCTCCTTGATGCTTTGTCTTTTCTTATATCTTCAGTCTTCACTTTCTAAAGGCTCAACTAACTATATGACATAACGACTCACGTGATTAACAAATTGGGTACAAAAATCAGTGCACTAACACTTTACACCTTGCACTTGATCATTTCAAACGTATGATCTGCAGCTTGTCGATATAATTAGATCTTGCCCATTAGAAATTCGGATCGATTAATCATCATTGTCATTGCATCGCATTACATTTTCTACATGCGAGAACTAGTCTTATTCCTCGAAAATTAGTCATATCAAGTGAAGTATAGATCGTACATCCGTAAGGGCAGAGTGTTCCTAACACCTTCCCTCTCTGTAACTATGGTCCCTTAAAATCTTTAAAATGTGAACTCACAAGTCATCTTAGCATTAAGGATCTTCGTGTTCTCAATCCTAAGTGTCTCTACAGGGTCTAATTGATTGTAAAATTGTAATAATTGGTTAGTGGAAACTCTGGTCAAATATTACACCTTTTTTACCTCGTGATGAAAGCCCTCGAGCGAGGCAAGCAATGGAAAAGAGAGTTGATCTTCCGTCCCTTAGGAAATCAGTCCTCAACATCCACTGAATGAGGACTCTATGGGGGATGAACTACCCACGCTATCACTATCAGACCTGAAAAATAAGAACTTACGAATTCCTGAGGAATACCGGTTCTCACACATTTGCATTTGCATTTGCATTTACATTAACATTCATACTAGAAAGAATAAAAAATTGCACCTCTAGGAGTCAGGTGTCCTAAAAAAAGTCTCCCTTATTGCGGCATCATCCACACCAAATCACAAGTGGTTATGGAAAATCACGAGGAAGATGTTCAACCCTTCCATGTTCTCGATCTCGTAGAAGCCCAACCTACACAGCTACAATAGGCATAAGTCACGCCAATTGCCTACATCCGGGAATTGGCACAAGGCATAAAAGCAATCCAAGACATGGTCCAACAATTCATGTAAGCGCAAGCTGTTGTTGCCAATAACCACATTGGTCCAGCTCAACAAAAATAACAACAATAACAATCAACTCACTAGCTCCTTTCAGCCTCTACTTCAAATCAAGCACAACCGTTAGACTCTGCATAGGACCCTCGACACTAGCTAGTGCAGCCCTCGACCATGGGGAACTTCTTTCAACTAGGAGTGAATCTCAAAATAATCCCACAATCGAGATTCCCAGCCAATTCCAAAACAGCCTCATAGTCGAGGTTTCCAATTAGTTTCTAGCACGTCCTGCAACTGGGATTTCCAATCAGTTTCAAACCGATCCTGCAAACATGATCCCAGTCAATTTTAGGACAACTTCACAGCCGAGGATCCCAATCAATTTCCAGCACAGTTTTAAATCTATCTTACAAACAAGGTCTCCAGTCAATTTCTAGTTCAATTTTAAATTGATCCTACAAATAGGTTCTCTAGTCAATTTTCAGCACATCCTTTGATAAGGATTTTAAATCAATTTCAAGCAGTAGCTTCCCCGACTGGGAGTGCTTTTCAATTTCAATTTTTCACAATTAGAACATGGTTACATTCCAACAAGCTCCCCCTCATGGGAGCCATAGGATCAAAAAAATCGATCATTATGCCAAAGAAGTGGAATAGGCCTTGTCGTGAGAGACAAAAATTCCTCAAATGAGTTGCACAGGAATAGAGGAGTTATGGGAGCATCCCAAAACTATGTAAAATAAGCTTCAAAGACATCAAGGGGTCGATCTCCCCTTAAGGAAATTCAACGACTTATAACTCTTGCTAGACGCACAAGTACCTTAAAACTTCGAGGTACCCTAGTTTAAGAGATACAACGACAATGGATGTCCTATGGCATATCTCAAAGCATTTTGTAGGGAACTGAACGTACTGGCAGGGAATGAAGGAGTGCCCATCCGTCTATTCTAAAAATCTTTAAAGGGTGATGCCTTAGAATAGTGCACTTCCTTGGATTGCCACCAGATTAAGAACTTGGAGCAGCTCTCAGAAACATTCATCGATAGATTTGCCTACAACCTGAACTAAATTGAACTAGACTAGATGCAAACCAACACCATTGACTCAACCCTGGTCAAGCCAAGTTAACTCGGCAACTACACCACACGTCTTTTCTTCATTTTCTATTTTCCTTTCTTCTCTTCTCTTCTTCCATCCCTTTCTCGAAAGACCCAACAGTGAGCTGGACTCACACAAGACCCAAGGACCAACCCAGATCCCCTACCGAGTCAAACAGTGAGTCACAAACTCGACTTCTAGAACTGTTTCTGGTTTATACTCAATGATGAAAACTGAGTTAATTCGGTTGGTGATGGCGCAGCTCTAGAACGAGAATGACACCTAGATCCTCTTCCGTACACTTCTACTGATCCCTCTCTCTCTCTCTCTCTCTCTCTCTCTCTCTCTCTCTCTCTCTACTTTTACAAATTCTAGACTTGGTCCAGATATCCCAACTCACCTAATGACTCGCACGAGTCACTCGATAGAGGTGGATTCAAACTAACACAACCACTCTCTCTCTCTCTCTCTCTCTTCTTCTTCTTCTTCTTCTTCTTCTTCTTCTTCTTCTTCTTCTTCTTTTGCAATGACTATTAGAGTCTGGACTCACCCAAACTTGGCTTGAAACTCATATGAGCTCGCTCAGCAACTCAGCATGGCTTAGACAGCAGCGGAGAAGAAGACCACCATTAATGGTGTCTGGAAGTGCTTTATTTATAGAACATATAAATTGGTAAGATTTTGTAGACAAAGATACCGGTCAGATCGTAAGTACACTTCAATAATCTATGACATCTTATGAAGATCGACTCAACAATATCTTAAGACTTAAACGATGTCGTTCAGTTTCGAGTTTATCAAATTAGAATATCTCTGTATAGGCCAACCACCAGGTAGAATGACCCTAGAAACACCCCTAGGTTGGGTACTTTTGAAATCTGTTTAAAATGGGTTAACTTTAGTATAAGTTCACTAAAGTTTGACCAACCTAACTTTAGGTTTGGCTAGCCCAACTTACTTCGGCTAACCTAACTTCAAGTTCGGATAATTTTTCATATTTGAAAATTTAAAAATTCTGTTGTAAATTCGACCAACCTAACTTGAAGTTCAGCCAGCCCGAGAAAAGTTTGGATCATTTTTCAACAAAGGATTCTCAAATTTTTGAGGGAATTCGACCAGTTGGATTTTGGCTTGGGCCAGCTGAATTTTGGATAATTCTTATCCCACGCAATCCGATAGCCATTGGAACAAAATTGTTGGAATTTAGCCAACTGAATTTATTTATAGGGTGACCGAATTTCCAAATCCTCTAGCTATAAATAGAAACCTTCTCTCATTCGATTCTATAATAAAATTCACTTAAAAACCTTCTGCAAGTAAGAGAGAAGCTCAGGTCCTTGTAAAGCTATTTTGTGGTATTTATAAATTTCATTTACCTTATTTAATTCACTTTCTCAAGCTAATCTCAAATATATTGTAGAGAGTAATCTATACTCCTCTTGAGAAACAAAGAATTGAATATGCAGCATTAGGATTTCCATTTTATCTAAATACATTAGATTCCTATGTGTTTCTGGTTGAGCAAATATTGCCTCCTCTACACTTAAGAAAGAAGATTGTTGCTTCAAGCTTTGACTACATCTTCGAATTGTTACTTGAAGATAAGTATAATTGTTAATTATATTCTTTATTTAAGTTTTTCTTAGATAGCCCTGAAATATTTATGGTTTGATTTGTGATAGTCTGTGAAAATCACAATAATTGTAAGATGTGTTAAGGTGAACCTGTGAAAACATTGAAATAGTGAAAGCCAAAATTACAAGAGTAGTAATTTTGGGATTGGAGTAGGTGTGGGTTTAAGCACTGAACCACTATAATCCCTTGTGCCTCTATGGTGATTGCTTATTTCATTATTTGTGGTGAATGTTATATTTATTTCATTATGTGTGGTGAATGTTGTATTTATTTTATATTCTCTTATTAATTTGAAAGATTGATTTCAAAGATGTTGTGAAATAAGGTTGTCTTGCTTAAAATACTAGGTGAATGTTGTCCTATGAATTATTTGGAATCAAGGTTTCAATACTTTGGGCGATTGAGATTATTTATTCTGCTTTATTTAAAAGAATTTGGAATCATCCTATTCACCCCACCTCTCCCCTCTAGGACATCGATAGCTCATCTTTTAGTATCTTTGAAACTATTTCTTCTTCCTCCAATCTAATTCTTATGGATAATCTGTATGGACCCTAGGAAGTTAACGAACATGATTTTTTGAAGCTCGGAGGAGGTTGGGTCAGTGGGTTTGAAGGAAGAAGAGCTCGGCTATGTTTTCAGAAAAACCAAGAAGAAAGACAGTAGCTACAGTTTTTATTATAACAGTCAAGGTTTCTGGATTGCCTGGGATTTTAAAAAAAAAATCCCATTTAGAGCTTCTGGATTGGATAGAGTGGATTCCAGAAGCACGCGAATGGCTAGGATCAAGCCAACGAATGAATAAGAGTATTCTTTCCACACCTAGGATGGGATGCGTCGAGGTAGATGGATAAGATGGAAAGGGGAGAGATGCATATGGACTGCCAGATTGGCAGTAAATGGGACATGATTTCTGTTTTTGGAATGGTGCCATACTCAGCTAGTTTACGCCCTTGATTGTGTGCACATACGGAGGTTTGACATGTGAGGTCTACTCGGGTTTTGGTCGAGATTGGAGGCTACATTAGATGGACAACTCAGATAATGTTGATGGGATAAGATGGTGGACCTTATCTCAAGAAAATGAACAATGTTCATTTAAACAACATTTGGTGGGAAACCAAGAATGAGAGAGAATGTCTGTCTTTTTAGGAGAACTCGGGCTAGTGCCTGGTTTGACCCGAATTTGGGTTTGGTTCACTGCGAGTGCATGCACACCTTGTGCACACTCAAGTAAGGTGGGTTCCACATTAATGTATTTAAATAAAATCCACTCCATTCATTAGTTTTTTCTAGTCCAGGCATGAGATGAAGAGTGGAGCAGATTAGGTGATCAGATGGGCCACACCAAGTGAATTTTGAGCTTTGTATCAATTCTTAACAAATCAATGGTCTTATTGGTCTTCAATTAGTCAATAATGATGTTAGGGGTTCCAGTAATTGATTTGTGTGTTAGTATACTATTACTTTGCATCCAAATAATCTAAATTAGGGTGACATAGTGGTGGATCACGTAAATGTAAGTTGTGGGCCAGATGAATGGTGGATTTGAAGATCCGATTCCTTTCATTGAAGATGAGCAGTTTGATTTGCCTTTTAGGATGATAGATGATGTTTGTTAGGTTTGGATTTCTAAGGTTAGGGTTTTATTTATAACTTTCCCAGCTTTTGGAGTCTTGATCTACATGTATGGTCTATCTTAAGATTTAACATTCGATCATGAATCTCAATGTCAAGGATCTCTCGTTTATGGATCTAAGATCACTAGAATTGTCCTAGTGAGTTTTCTGCGATGGATTTCAAAATGATGTGATGATTACATCGACATATAATTGGGTATATAAGTTGATCTAGTTTGTTAGTTGTAATTCATGATGTACTCTACATTAAGAGATCAAAGGTTTTATCAAAGGCGAATTATTCTCAAAATCGATAGATGCGTTTTGGTTTGACAAAGTCCAAAATTTGACAATTAAGATGGTAACTTTATGAATCATTGAATGATAGGCCATAGCAATTTTCACACATACACAACCTAACTAGATCAACCTAGTAACGCCCGAGTATGGAAAAGAACAGGGTGTTACAGAAAGCTCATCTAAGGACTATCCCAGCTCCAGATCATTGAACTCGAGCAAGTTCAACACTGGTACCCAATTGTCCAAAGCTACCCCAAGCATCCTCCAGTTAACATCTATCTGGATTAGCCGAAGGACCCCACCGAAGATGTAGTACTCCATCTAGTGAAGCTTGAAGTCTGAAAGGCTCCCGATCTATGACCACAATCGATCAGAGCAAACTAAACGCGAATGAAGCTGACAAGTGTGCATGGGAATGCCCTAAATAACTATTATCTCAAAAGGAACCTACAACTCATCAAAGTGTGGCGTCCCCTCGTCACGAAGGTCAACGACAACATCCTCTTAAGAAGAGTTGGCAAATGCGATCTCTAAAGCTAGAAACTGAGTAGGGAATCTCCGCATCAACTGACATCGAGCCGCTCTACTCGGTAGCCACCTCACCAATTACCTCAAGAGTCATGGTCAACAGCTCAACTCTATCCTCAACAGTTCGAAGAGACTCACCTATCTCATAAGTGGACCGCATGGCACGCCAACCATTGCAAATGATAAAGGAAGAGGATCCAGAAATAATGGACAATCGCCACCGTCAAAACTGACCATTGGTATATCACCAAAGACTGAACTGCAAATTAGGTCAATTTGACCCTCCAAAACTGCGTCGCGATCCATCAAAGCTACCAAATGATAATTTGTACTGTCCAATGTACCTATGAGCCACCCAAAAACATTATCGTGGGCCCAATTGAAGAACCAGTGCTGAAATATCCACTGATCAACCCATCTAGAGAAAATGTAGGCATTCAACCATCATCCTAATTGACCTAAAGAGCCATTAGGTCATCCACACCATCCAATATCAGAAGAACGGCTCCCTCACCATCTGTCATGATCGGGATCCCATCAAGATCACTCAAGTGGAGAGATCTCACATCTAGATCATCCATATCATGATCAAAGCCATCCAAAGTGGTCCCCATGACATCCAGACCATCCAAAGGGTTGATCAAACCCTCTACATCAATTATGGCCACATACTCACCATTCAAATTGACATCTACATAGCCCACCTCAAATGGATCCAAGCTTCCCTCTCAAGCTTATCCCCACCAGCAAAATCCTTATTAATGGCCTCCACATTAATGGTGGAAAGATCAACAACATTCCCATTAATGGTGGCATCTATCTTAGCCCCAACCACCATTTCCAAACCTCCATTAATACCACCATTAATATCTCCCACTAATTCATCATCTAAGCCTTCAATGAAGAGAATCTCACCTTTATCCAAAGCCATTAATCCATCTAACGTATGGGACCCACCACTCCCTCAATAATATCATCCAACAAACCATCTTTGGTGGCCGATAAAAGGAATGGCCAAGATGAAGAAAAGATAAAAAGGAAGAAAAAGACAAGCGAGATACTCATGATCAAAATCGAATATTCGGTGGCAGGGCATGATGGAGACCAATAACAGAAGAATATTGGGGTTATCTAAACCAGAACTAACCAAAGTATCTTGTCATATGGGAGGCAAGAGGCAACTAGGTTGCCACCGGTCCATACATTCTAACCCCGCTCATGTGGGATTGACTTTGGTCCCACTTTAGGTGAAAATGACATGTGACATTAGTTGGAGGCAGCCTACTTGCTGCCAGTACTTCAAATAGACCTCTACTTTGGCCGAAATGTAATCAACATCATCCAGAACCTTTCCCAAGTGACCAATCATGAAGATATGGGCCTAAAATAGACCTACCAAACCTAAAAGCTCTCAATTAATTATTAAGGTGGACACTGGATGATCCATACCATTGAAACATTGTAAAAATGTAATCCATGCTGTCAATCAACTTTCGCAAGACTAGAAATATCAAGGGCAAGTATCAAATGACCCGAGTACAAACTAGACAGGTACATTTCATTTTACCAAGACCATTTAGGCCATACGAGTACAAGCACATGGTCCTTTAGAGAGGAGTACAAGAAATATTAGATACAAATGCGTAAGAAGGAAGGATTGAATGCTAGCTAAAGCCATTATAAATGACCCACGTAATCATCATCATCACCTATTGCCTGTTGCCTTGCATAGAACTCATCAACTAAGGGCTCCATCACCGAACCACCAACATATTGGTGAGCCAATCGAGGAGCAAAAAGGGGAGGGAAGATCGACCCCATGAAAAACTGATGGTACTATGAAGCGCAATCCCTATATGGCATGATGAAGTCTTGTGCCAGCATCTGGGTAAAGCTACCCACTACCCCAAGACTAGAATGAATTTGCTTTGGAGGTTGTAGTAAAGAAACATATAGAAATCTAGTAAGCTAACCAAATGCTCGCACACCTAAATACCATCTGTAGGTACCTGGATCGGAGAGCAAGTGACGCTAACGAGATGATTCGAATGCCATTCCAACTGATATAGTTGAGAACATGCGAAGACGAGCATATGGAATCATTCGAAATTGTGCAAGGGTAACAAAATCATCGGTCAATCAATAAGTAATCAAAAGACAACAATCACTAACTAAAGATTAAAACTTGCATCGTTCTAGGTGAGGCCATCAATATCAGCTTGCCAATTATCTTCTGAGATACTCGAGGTGGGATGGCGATTCTCCGGCTGCCACAACATAAAGCGGCAATGGGACGGGTCTAGATTCCTCAACAGTGGGGCTAGATGAGGGAAATGGTCATAAAAACATGTCTAAGGATCAAACAAAAAAAAGGAAATGAGCATGTTCATCATTCTAGGGATTGAGAGAGCAATACTAGGGAAAGGGTAGTTACATCAATGATCGACCAAAATATAGTCAAAGAGCGGCTGTCACGGCTGACCTTATCCAGTCCATGATACATATGAGACAGCAGAGTTGCGTTCCAGTTATAAGGGAATAATAAGTCCTTAAACAAGAAGATGAAAAGGCCGAACTATATGTCCTAGAGGGGGGGGGGGGGTGAATAGGACTATGCTAAATAAAAATTAATAAGCAGAATATAAACAATAAGATAGCCAAATGAATTGCAAATAACCAAAGGAAATAATAACCTCAAAAAATTGAGTATTGAGAGGTTGATTACAAACTTAGTTCTAAGGATACCCTAACACTAAAAACCAATGGTTTATGGCAGGACAACCTTACTAGAATATGGGTGAGTATCAAAAACTAAAACTGAAGAGGAAATGAAAGAAATAAAATCTAATCTATTACAACATTCACCACACAATGCTAAAATATAAAGATTACAACATTCAAATCCACAATTACATCTCATAATCTTAAATCATAAAAGATAAAGAAATAAACCACACATCCACCAAACACAAAGAATTATTGTTGAGGGTCAAATATTGCATATTAGACCCTAGATATTGTCTGGATTTATGAATATAATGCTGTCTAATGGCTCGTTTTCTCATTCTTATGTGGCAAAGTGATTTTATGAGCATGGATGGAAAAAGACGTTAAAAGTTGAGATTTAACGATCTGATGACGCCAAAGGCAAGGGACACACTCCAGGGGATCAAGATTGACAAATATACACGGTCAGAAATCCGAGAAAAGTTAGAAATTGAAGCTCAAGTGGCCTGAAGGACGTCCAGAATGCAAGATCACGAGGTTCCCACCATCCGTTCGGCTCGAAACTTCATACGTCGCCTGAGGACCATAAATTAACCGTACACGTCAAATTTCAGCCGTTAGATCTCTCTAGAAGTTGCCCAACAGTCAAATCAGCCCATAAATTCTCAATTTTGGGGCCCACCTGCTATCTGGACCTGCTTTAATTTTGGTCTCAACTCCTTAAATGAGGTGAGGAAGTGGATGGACGGATTGGATCTTGCATGAACATCAATGTGGGGCCCACCTTACATGTGCATGTGCACGGCCCATGCATGACCGCCGGTGCACCAATTCTCTAAAAACGGGTCAGCAAAGCTGACCCGTATCTCCTTCTTCTTCTCTGTTTTAAACAGATGCAGCCGCGATCGCTGATTTCGCTAGTGGGGCCCACCAGTGACACATCTTGATAATCCGGACCGTCCATCAGATCCCTAGGGAGTTTCTCAACACTGCCTAGGTGGCAGACCTCCAAAATATCGCGAGGAGAGAAATCCAGCCGTCCAAACACAGGACAGACGGTGGAATAAAAGATCAAGCGGGCCGCACTGATTTCACTCAGAAAACACCCCTTCCTGGACGGTTTTTCGTCCTGAAGCCAATGTACGGTGTGGATTTTTGAAAAGAAAGCTAAGTGGACCCCACCGATCATCACAGCGGAAGAAAATTCCGCTTTCGCACCGCGTAATGCACGACGCTGGCCGTTTTTGCGATCAGTTGTGGGCCCCACACGTGCTCCATAAGCTCAATCCGATCCGTCCACCGTGTAGAGGGCTTCGAGCACTACAAAACCATGTTATCACTTTTTACCCATGCGTGCACACGTGTGAGATACAGAGGCCACAAAAGGGCTGCTCGGTAGCGTTCAAAACTGATTCTTTTGTGATTTCTTCTCTGGGCCACGTCAATGGACGTTCAAAACCACCCATTCTTGACTGAAATTTCGTTCTGAATCCAATGGACGGGGTGGATTTTCCAGAAAATGCTTCTGTGGGGCCCACCGACCACAACAGCGAAATGGTGCGAAAGGTTTCGCACATCCGCGAAAATCGACTTTTCCGGACGGTTTTGGCCCACCATCTTTGATCATATGGCAGATCTGAACCGTCTATCATGTAGAGGACCCAAGAAAATACTAAGGGATGGTGTTTCTTTGAAATTTGAGCGAGAAAAGTGGCGTGTTTCATGGTACCAAACTTGGCTGCGAAAATTGCACTCCGTGTCCTGCTACAACTCTGTCACTGACTCTAGCCTTCCAGCAGCTATAAAAAGGAGTTTTTGGATGTGGGGAGCATTCATTCAGAGTCTGGGGAGGAAGAACAGAGGGCTCGAGCTTCGGTTTCAACGTGGGCAGAGGAGAGAGAGAGAAGCTTGGTTTTTTCTTTCCCTTTTCTTTTCCTTTTCTTTTTCTCTTTATTTATTTGGATTGAGCCCATCCATGGCAGGCTAAATCCTCCTAGCTAGGGCTAGGAGGTGAAGCTTGTAGTGAGATGAGAGATTATATGCTTTTAATTTAATTTTAATTTTTGAATTGAAGTTGGTTTTAGTTTGATTTTAATGGAAATATTTTTGGTCTTTAATGGTCTGTTGTGACTGAAATTACAATGGGTCTGCAATGCTTTGAATATTTTCTTATCCCTTTTATGTTTATGACGTTAGGACGTCCCGTTGTTCACCATAGTCTCCTGGGCATGGTTGGATGACAGTACCCTTCTTAACCTTCATACATATGATTGGTTGGTAATTAGTTTAATTCTGTTGTTTGCCATAGTCTGTGGGCATGGTTTGGTGATGGAATCCATTCTAATTCATACACCTTTCATCTCTTTGAAAACTAGATCAACGGCAGTTCAGTAATTTCTCTGATTTTTGATGCAAGCATAAGTTCTCCCTGATCTCTACAAGTGGATCCTCTGAATCCCTAGTTTCCTATCTCTGAGTTGTTTCCTAAGTTTTAGATTAATTATTCTATAAGTATTTCACCATTGCTAATTGATTTAGAATTCATCTTAGCCTAGTTCTAGTTCTAGTTAGTTTTAGATAACGTACAAGTTTCAGTCCCTTGGGATTCGACCTCGGTCTTACCGAGTTATTACTACATCACAACCCTGCACTTGGGGAGTGAACAAGTTTTTGGCGCCGTTGCCGGGGACTGTCGGCTACGTTTTTCTGAAATTAATTAGTTTTGGGATTAGTTTAAGATTAGATTTTCTTTAGAATTTTTCATTCTAGGTTTAGAAGTAGTTATTTTCCTTGTTAGAAATTTTTCCTAACGTTAGAAACTTACTATTCTTCATTCTATCTGATTTTTAGAACTAACCTAATTTTTTTTCTGTTTTGTAGGAAACTTCTAATTTAGTAAGCTCTTTCTAATTTCTCTTTCTTTAGAATTTCTTCTTTTTTTTCTAGAAATTAGTTTACTCTTAATTAGGACTTTCTATTCTTAGAAACTAACTTATTTTGTTTTGTTTTGCAGATTCTTAACCTAGGACTCCAAATTTGGTAACTTCTTTCCATCTTTCCCTTTTATTTTCTAGATTTCTTCTTCCTCTCTTAGGTTTAAGTTAGAAATTGAGGGCTGAGTGTGTTTTATGCCCCAGTGGGCACGCGACAACACTCGACGTCTCGGGACTGAAGGAGGATTAGTTGAGGGGTTGACTGTCCATCGCAGGACTAGACACCACTTGAATTCTCCTGAGATAGAGGACGTTATGGCTGAAAATCAACCTCAAGCACTACCCCAACTAGGGGTTGAGGAAGTACATGATGAGAATGAGGTGGATCAGGCACCCCCGCCTCGTACTTTACGAGATTATTTACAACCGGCGGGGGTGAGTACGCCCTCATGCATGATTTTTCCTGAGAATACAGGACATATGGACATCAAGCCAGGGGTTATCCAACTCCTTCCTAAGTTCCATGGGCTTGAGTCTGAAGAACCATACTTGCATCTGAAAGAGTTCGATGAAATCATAGGCACCTTATACTTTCCTAATGTATCTGAGGATACTATTAGGCTGAAACTCTTTCCATTTTCCTTGAAAGAAAAAGCCAAGACGTGGTTACATTCACTGCGTCCTAGATCCATTGGCACATGGAATGATATGCAGAGGGAATTTATAAAGAAATTTTTCCCACATCATAAGACAATTACCCTCAGGAGAGCAATCATGAACTTTGCCCAAAAGGAAGATGAAACATTCTTCCAATGTTGGGAAAGGTTCAAGGATCTAGTTAATGCATGCCCACAACATGGCTTTGAAATATGGCGCATTACAAATTTTTTCTATGATGGGCTAACATCTTCCATGCGCCAAATGGTCGAGACAATGTGTAACGGAGAATTCATAAATAAAAATGTCGACGAGGTATGGGATTACCTCGATAGTCTCGCTGAAAAAACACAATCATGGGACTATTACCCAAGGACGAACACTACGTCTAGGCCGACTCATTCAAGGGAAAAAGGAGGAATATATCTCCTGAAAGAGGATAATGATCTAAATGCTAAGGTGGCCAATCTCACCAGAAAATTTGAGGCCATGGAAGGAAGGAAGGAAAAGGTTAATGAAAGTATTTGCGGCATCTGTGATTGCAACATTCATACTACTGAAAATTATCCTTCAATACCTGCCTTTCGAGAAGTATTGAATGAACAATCTAATGCCGTAAATAACTATCAAAGACCTTTCAATGGACCACCCTCTAATACGTACAACCCTGGTTGGAAAAATCATCCAAATTTCAGTTGGAGGAATGGACCAACGGCTACACCTCAAGGTTTCTTAAACCAAAATCCAACTCAAGAGAAACCTCAAGAGGATTTGGTTCTAAAACATTTTCAAAAGCAAGAGCTTTTCAATCAGGGTATGATGCAAGCCTTTCAAGACCTTACGAAAGCAATACTTGAACTTAAGGCTGAAAATACGATTGGAAACAAGGGGAGCTTCCCAGCTCAACCTCTTCCCAATCCTAAACCGCATTATGGAGATAGTGATCCCAGCTCTTCAAATCAAAAGGGGCATGCTAAATCCATCACCACTCTTAGGAGTGGGGAGGTTATTGATAAAACCCTTCCGGTTAGGCCCGAAAAGCCTCAAGAACCAGAAGAGGACAACAATGATGGATCTAGTGGTGCCCCACAAAAATTTGAACCGGAACCTCTAGAGAAGCTAGTTGCTCCGTTTCCCCAACGGTTGGTTGAACCAAAACGTCTATCTAACTCTCAGGATATCCTAGAGGTGTTGAAACAAGTAAAAGTCAATATTCCTCTGCTTGATGTTGTAAAACAGATTCCTTTATATGCTAAATTTCTAAAGGACTTATGTACTACCAAACGACGGAAAAGTGTTCAAAAGAAAATCTCCTTGACTGAGAAAGTGAGTGCCGTCCTAAAACAAGATGTGCCGCAAAAATTCAAAGATCCCGGTTGCCCAACCATATCATGTGTAATCGGGAACTATCGAATTGATCACGCACTTCTTGACTTAGGAGCGAGCGTCAATCTAATTCCCTATTCGGTATACCAACAGTTAGGGTTGGGTGAATTAAAACCCACTCGAACCACACTACAACTTGCTGATCGTTCTGTTCGTATACCAAGAGGGATCATCGAGGATGTGTTGGTCCAGGTGGATAGATTCTACTATCCTGTTGATTTTATCATCTTGGACACCGAACCCATCAATGACACGAGCACTCAGATTCCCGTCATTCTTGGTCGCCCATTCCTGTCCACTTCAAATGCAATTATCAATTGCAGGAATGGTGTCATGACTATGTCCTTTGGAAATTTGACATTGGAATCGAATATCTTTTTCAATAACGGCAGCAACTCAGAGGATGATGACGATTTTCACGATGTTAACATGATTGATTCTTTTGTGGAAGATAGAACATCTCTCACCTTATCCTCTGATCCTCTAGAGACGTGCCTGGCCCACTCCCATGATCTTGATGATGATATAATTAGGGAGACGTGTGCCATGCTTAATACTGCACCGGTACTTGAAGTTAACCGGTGGAGGCCACACATTGAAGAATTGTCCCAAACTTATGTAGTGCCTCTACCGTCTAACCTCAAGCCACCGAAGCTTGACCTAAAACCTTTGCCCTCTGATTTAAAATATGTCTATTTAGGTCAAGATGAGACATACCCGGTGGTGATCTCTGCCCACCTGGAAAAAGAACAGGAGAGTATGCTGATATCTACTCTCATTGAGCATAAGGGAGCTCTTGGATGGACGATAGCGGACCTCAAAGGAATTAACCCATCGATTTGTACTCACCGCATATATCTTGAGGACAATGAAAAGGCTGTTCGGCAATCACAACGTAGACTAAATCCAAACATGAAGGAAGTGGTTAAGGCCGAGGTTCTCAAACTATTGGAAGTGGGGATCATTTACCCCATATCCGATAGTCAATGGGTGAGTCCAACTCAGGTGGTTCCTAAGAAGTCCGGGATAACTATCGTAGCCAATGCCAATAATGAACTCGTACCAACCAGAGTTACTACTGGTTGGAGAATGTGCATTGACTACAGGAAGCTGAATACCGTCACAAGAAAAGACCACTTTCCTTTGCCCTTCATTGATCAAATCCTAGAAAGGCTAGCTGGTTATTCCTATTATTGTTTCCTTGACGGGTATTCAGGTTATAATCAGATTGAAATCGCCCCTGAAGATCAGGAAAAGACCACATTTACATGTCCCTATGGCACCTTTGCTTATAGAAGGATGCCATTCGGGCTATGTAATGCCCCTGCCACCTTTCAGCGATGCATGACGAGTATCTTTTCTGACATGGTGGGGAAATATCTAGAGGTCTTCATGGACGATTTCTCTGTTTTTGGTTCATCTTTCAGCGAATGCTTAGCAAGTCTTAAATGTGTGCTGAAAAGATGTGAAGAAAAAAATTTGGTACTTAACTGGGAGAAGTGCCATTTTATGGTTCAAAAGGGAATTGTCCTTGGGCATATCATCTCGTCCAAAGGAATCGAGGTAGATAAGGCAAAAATCGATCTTATCTCTAACCTACCTCCACCCAAGAACATCAGAGATGTGCGATCCTTCTTAGGACACGCAGGCTTTTACAGACGATTCATAAAGGATTTTAGTCTCCTCTCTCGTCCTTTATGTAATCTTCTTCAAAAGGATACACCATACGAGTGGACTGAGCAGTGCCAAGAAGCTTTCACTAAGCTTAAGGGCATGCTAACCACTGCACCTATCATGCAGCCACCTGACTGGAGTCTTCCTTTTGAACTTATGTGCGACGCCTCTGATTATGCTCTTGGAGCGGTTCTAGGCCAGAGAAAAGATAAGCGGCCTTACGTTATTCACTACGCAAGTAGGACTCTAAATCCTGCCCAAGTGAACTACTCGACTACGGAAAAGGAACTCTTAGCCGTAGTGTTCGCTTTGGACAAATTTAGGTCCTACCTGATCGGATCCAAGATCATCATTTACACAGATCACGCGGCACTTAAGTATCTTCTTTCTAAGAATGATTCTAAGCCCCGCCTAATACGATGGATCCTTCTACTCCAAGAATTTGATTTGGAAATTAAAGATAAAAAGGGAGTAGAGAACGTAGTGGCCGATCATCTTTCTCGCCTTAATACCTCTGATTCCCTTGAGGCGACCCATATGAATGACATGTTCCCTGATGAACAACTGTTTAGAGTCTCCCATTCACCTTGGTTCGCTGATATTGCTAATTATCTTGCTACAGGTGCCATACCGACACACTGGACGTCACAAGATAAGAAGAAATTCTTTACCAAGGTGCGTAACTTTTTCTGGGACGATCCATATTTGTTTAAATATTGCCCAGACCAAATCTTAAGGAGATGCGTACCAGACGATGAGCATCAGAGTGTCATCTCCTTCTGTCATTCACAAGCCTGTGGTGGTCACTTTTCTGCTAAAAAGACCACGGCCAAGATTCTACAGTGTGGCTTTTACTGGCCCACTATGTTCAGGGACACTCATGAGTTTTGCAAAACTTGTGAGCGTTGTCAGAAATTGGGAGCATTGTCCCGTCGAAATATGATGCCTTTGAATCCCATCCTTATTATAGAAGCATTTGATTGTTGGGGCATTGATTTCATGGGACCATTCCCCCAATCATTTGGAAATCTGTATATTTTGCTCGCCGTAGACTATGTCACTAAATGGGTCGAAGCAATTCCGTGCCACAAAAATGACCATCGCACGGTCATTAAATTTTTGAAAGAAAATATCCTATCGCGGTTCGGAACACCTCGAGCCTTCATTAGTGACGGGGGCTCACACTTCTGCAATAGACCATTTGAGAGCTTAATGAAGAAATACGGTATCTCTCATAAGGTGAGCACTCCATACCATCCACAGACAAGTGGACAAGCTGAGATTTCCAATAGAGAGATCAAACATATCCTAGAGAAAACGTTAACCCTGATCGTAAGGACTGGTCAATCCGATTGACCGATGCCTTATGGGTGTACCGTACTGCTTTCAAAACTCCTATTGGAACATCTCCCTTTAGACTTGTCTATGGGAAAGCCTGTCACTTGCCGGTGGAATTGGAACATAAAGCATACTGGGCGATCAAAAATCTGAATTTCAATCTGGACAACGCTGGCTCGCTACGCAAACTTCAGTTAAATGAACTTGAAGAAATCTGGAACGATGCGTACGAAAACTCGAGAATTTACAAGGACAGGATGAAGGCGTTTCATGATCAACATATTCTACGGAAATCATTCACGCCAGGTCAGAAAGTCCTCTTGTATGACTCTCGACTACATCTCTTTCCGGGTAAGCTTCGATCTCGTTGGACCGGCCCTTACATTGTTGTTACTGCTTATCCTCATGGGGCCGTCGAGATAAGAGATCCCGACAATGGCAAGGAGTTTAAAGTAAATGGACATCGATTAAAGCCATTTGTTGAGACATTTGATTCAGAGGACATGTCCATGCCTCTGATTGCTCCTGTTTACCAGGACTGATCTCCTAGTCTGATGGAGGTATAGGTAGGTTTATCGCTTTCATAGGTTTAGGATAGTCGCTTTCATAGGTTAGTTAGTTCAATGTTTGTGGGTAACATTACTGCAAACCCTCACGAGACTACAACTCGTCCACTAGGGGTAACCTAGGGGTTTAAAGGCTTGTTGCATACGCTAAATGCAATCGAGAGCACCTGCGAAAGTGGTATAGGTAGGATTTTATTTTTGTTATTTTTGTTCTGCTTTCTCTCTCATGCTGACAAGCTTTCATGCCGTGATTTATTGGAAACTCTCTTGATTCGTTATTCAGGTACTATCTTCCCATCACTTCTCATTTACTTTCGTTGTCCCATGTGCATTGCATGCTCATATCTTTTACATTGAGGACAATGTAGATTTTAGGTTGGGGGTGGGAAATTAGGTAACCTAATCAGTATTTTCTTGGTCTTGAGCAACAATTGTGAAAAAAATTCAATTGTGAAAAAAATTTTGAATTTTTCTGAAAATTTTTATGAATTCGAAGTGATTTTGACAGATATCCCTAATTTAAATTTTCAAGGTACATAATGGTGAATTTATGACTCTTGGATTCCGTATCTGTTAGATTTCATAGTTAAGTGAATTATTAATCCATGATTAGAAGTTGTAAACATTGATTGAATCATGATTTCAGGACACGTCTTGCTTACACATTAAGACTTCAGTCTGATATTGAAGGGTTAATTTGGTAATCACTAAGCACGAAAGGAACCAGCCTGAAATATCTTGCCATCATGGTATAAAAATTGAACAGGTTGGGCAATTAATCTTCACCATGGGTTTGCTCCCTACAGGTGAAGGTTTGATTCCCCAAGGTTAAACATTCAAAAAAAAAAAAAAAAAAAAATTTTTAGGTAATTGGTCTTTTGCCATAGGTTTGCTCCCTATTGGTAAGGATTTGATTCCTCTTTTTGGCATGACTATTAATGGAAAAAAAAAAAGTTGAAAAGATCAAAAGATGGAATTTATGAGGCAAGTTTGGTTATCATGAATTCTCTTGCTGGTTACCAATGAGATCCTGAAATAACAAATTCAATCTTAATGTGATTAGCTGAGATTACACTATACATCCATGAATCTCAATGTTTAAAATTTTTCTAATTGATGGATTAATGCTTTACACTTGATAATGAAGTCTACGGTGCGCTTGAGCTCAGGAGAGATCAATTTCTAACATTCATGGATATTAAATTTCTCATATTTTGTCAAAATTTCACTCGATTTCATAGAAAGTTCTCCTATAATTCTCAACTTATTTTTCGCATACTTTGCTTGGGACTAGCAAAATGCTGGTTGGGGGTTGTGTTGAGGGTCAAATATTGCATATTAGACCCCAGATATTGTCTGGATTTATGAATATAATGCTGTCTAATGGCTCGTTTTCTCATTCTTATGTGGCAAAGTGATTTTATGAGCATGGATGGAAAAAGACGTTAAAAGTTGAGATTTAACGATCTGATGACGCCAAAGGCAAGGGACACACTCCAGGGGATCAAGATTGACAAATATACACGGTCAGAAATCCGAGAAAAGTTAGAAATTGAAGCTCAAGTGGCCTGAAGGACGTCCAGAATGCAAGATCACGAGGTTCCCACCATCCGTTCGGCTCGAAACTTCATACGTCGCCTGAGGACCATAAATTAACCGTACACGTCAAATTTCAGCCGTTAGATCTCTCTAGAAGTTGCCCAACAGTCAAATCAGCCCATAAATTCTCAATTTTGGGGCCCACCTGCTATCTGGACCTGCTTTAATTTTGGTCTCAACTCCTTAAATGAGGTGAGGAAGTGGATGGACGGATTGGATCTTGCATGAACATCAATGTGGGGCCCACCTTACATGTGCATGTGCACGGCCCATGCATGACCGCCGGTGCACCAATTCTCTAAAAACGGGTCAGCAACGCTGACCCGTATCTCCTTCTTCTTCTCTGTTTTAAACAGATGCAGCCGCGATCGCTGATTTCGCTAGTGGGGCCCACCAGTGACACATCTTGATAATCCGGACCGTCCATCAGATCCCTAGGGAGTTTCTCAACACTGCCTAGGTGGCAGACCTCCAAAATATCGCGAGGAGAGAAATCCAGCCGTCCAAACACAGGACAGACGGTGGAATAAAAGATCAAGCGGGCCGCACTGATTTCACTCAGAAAACACCCCTTCCTGGACGGTTTTTCGTCCTGAAGCCAATGTACGGTGTGGATTTTTGAAAAGAAAGCTAAGTGGACCCCACCGATCATCACAGCGGAAGAAAATTCCGCTTTCGCACCGCGTAATGCACGACGCTGGCCGTTTTTGCGATCAGTTGTGGGCCCCACACGTGCTCCATAAGCTCAATCCGATCCGTCCACCGTGTAGAGGGCTTCGAGCACTACAAAACCATGTTATCACTTTTTACCCATGCGTGCACACGTGTGAGATACAGAGGCCACAAAAGGGCTGCTCGGTAGCGTTCAAAACTGATTCTTTTGTGATTTCTTCTCTGGGCCACGTCAATGGACGTTCAAAACCACCCATTCTTGACTGAAATTTCGTTCTGAATCCAATGGACGGGGTGGATTTTCCAGAAAATGCTTCTGTGGGGCCCACCGACCACAACAGCGAAATGGTGCGAAAGGTTTCGCACATCCGCGAAAATCGACTTTTCCGGACGGTTTTGGCCCACCATCTTTGATCATATGGCAGATCTGAACCGTCTATCATGTAGAGGACCCAAGAAAATACTAAGGGATGGTGTTTCTTTGAAATTTGAGCGAGGAAAGTGGCGTGTTTCATGGTACCAAACTTGGCTGCGAAAATTGCACTCCGTGTCCTGCTACAACTCTGTCACTGACTCTAGCCTTCCAGCAGCTATAAAAAGGAGTTTTTGGATGTGGGGAGCATTCATTCAGAGTCTGGGGAGGAAGAACAGAGGGCTCGAGCTTCGGTTTCAACGTGGGCAGAGGAGAGAGAGAGAAGCTTGGTTTTTTCTTTCCCTTTTCTTTTCCTTTTCTTTTTCTCTTTATTTATTTGGATTGAGCCCATCCATGGCAGGCTAAATCCTCCTAGCTAGGGCTAGGAGGTGAAGCTTGTAGTGAGATGAGAGATTATATGCTTTTAATTTAATTTTAATTTTTGAATTGAAGTTGGTTTTAGTTTGATTTTAATGGAAATATTTTTGGTCTTTAATGGTCTGTTGTGACTGAAATTACAATGGGTCTGCAATGCTTTGAATATTTTCTTATCCCTTTTATGTTTATGACGTTAGGACGTCCCGTTGTTCACCATAGTCTCCTGGGCATGGTTGGATGACGGTACCCTTCTTAACCTTCATATATATGATTGGTTGGTAATTAGTTTAATTCTGTTGTTTGCCATAGTCTGTGGGCATGGTTTGGTGATGGAATCCATTCTAATTCATACACCTTTCATCTCTTTGAAAACTAGATCAACGGCAGTTCAGTAATTTCTCTGATTTTTGATGCAAGCATAAGTTCTCCCTGATCTCTACAAGTGGATCCTCTGAATCCCTAGTTTCCTATCTCTGAGTTGTTTCCTAAGTTTTAGATTAATTATTCTACAAGTATTTCACCATTGCTAATTGATTTAGAATTCATCTTAGCCTAGTTCTAGTTCTAGTTAGTTTTAGATAACGTACAAGTTTCAGTCCCTTGGGATTCGACCTCGGTCTTACCGAGTTATTACTACATCACAACCCTGCACTTGGGGAGTGAACAATTATAGTGGTTCACTTGTGTGTACATCAACTGTTAAATAATAGCCACACAACTACTCCACTCCTAATATCCACTCCCTCGGGATATTAGCGTTCACTAATCCAAAATAGTTTTTTCAAGGTTCACTTAAAACCTTCACAATTGTGTCTTTCAAGTGGGCTTACACAATTCAAAAACCTCTACGCTTTGAGTTTTCTAGATCACCTCAGATAAACCAAAAATAAAAATTTTTCGAAACAATCTCACAAACCAAAAAGAAATTGAATTACATAAATAATAAAAACTTATCTATATGATAATTCTGAAGCAGCCCGATAGAACCAACTTGATGACGATGTAGATGTTCAACGTTCAGTCTCACAAGTATATAAGGTTCTAAGTCTAAATAATTTTTAATTAAATTAGCAAGGGCTTTGTATTAATCTTGATCTTAAGAAAGGATAAATCGGATATCCCGTTTCAATATAAGAATGGAATAGAAAATCAAAATCAAATTACAAGAGCTACTTTAAAGAATCTTAAATATAAAAAAAATAGCTTAGAATGTACTCAAAATAAACTCAGAGTGATTGCTTAAGAATGATAAGAATTAAATAGAAAACTCTGAAATTTGAGTACTATTTATAGGTGAAAAATCGGTTCGCACGATTGGCCTTAGAATAGCTATGACTAACCTTATCCAAACAGATTTTCAAACATTCTGGCGTGATAAGATTTTTCAGTGACATGACTAGCCTTATGGGTCCCACAACTAGTCAAGTGGTCTGCTCGACTGGTCGTGGACACCACACGACTGGTCGTGTGATTTCAGATTACTCAATAGAAAACAAGTCGAGCACTGCACGACTAGTCGAGCACTATTCACATGACTGGTCGAGCACTATTCACATGACCGGTTAAGCAGTTTCCCGGACTGGCCATAGACTAATAGAAAAAATTTAAAAATTCATAACAAATCCTAGACTGGTCAAAGAATTTCTAGGACTGGTCGAGCCAGTGCTAGGGCTAGTCGAAAGAGCAGAATTTTAGACTTATAAAATGACCAAAATGACCGACCGAAAGTATGAGATGATCAAATCATGATCTAAGGTCAATCTAGGTCAATCATGCCTTATTTATGAGATAGAACATTTGAACCATCAAACTATCAATCACTTCAGTAACTTTAAATTTTACGATCTTCAAAGCTTGAACTTGACATATCGAACACAGTCTTCAACTAGGTCTTGAGTTCTTGAACTTTTCTGGTTCCAAATCTTGAACCACAATGTTCGTGAACACTAAGTCTTTACTTTCTTCCAGTTTGAAGATCTCGGTAAGTTTATCATAGATATCGGCAAGATAGATTCAGCATGAACAGAACGAACGTCGAAGATTCAATGTGAACAGATGCACACGCTTGATACAAATCAAGATACAAACTTGAATTGGTTTGGCACACCAAAATTTAAAAATACTTGGGTTTATTAACATGGCACTTACAATCTCCCCCTTTATCAAATTTGTGACAAAACCAAAATTATAATATGCAATATATTTTCAAACAACACATTACATAAACATATTATGATATCATGCACAATAATCAACTCTCCCCCTTAATCCACACTACTCTCTGCAAGAAAAAATATTAGCCCATTCATCATAGCTATCATATCCTCATATCATTCAACAATGTTCTCCCCCTTTTTGTCACAACATGACAAAGGAAGCGAATAATGATAAGGGAAGATAAGAAGAGAACAAGTAGAATTAATAACTAATTATCTAAATAAAATGAAACAAAGTATCTAAACTAATACCATAGATAAGAGTTAAACAACATAATCCATGCAGTCAAAGGGAAAAGAGTTAGAATAAAGTTATTACAGATATCATCCAAATCAAAATGAAACTAGTCAGATCATGAAGAAGGAGTAGGAATAGATGGATTAATTTGATGTAAACCTTTATTGATGTGCCTCATATATTTGTGTATATAAGCAAATTGAGAATCCTGAGTTACTCGAATCTGAGCCACCTATTCCTCAAGAGTATGCAACCTCTCAGCGAAATCAGAAGGCTGATAATTACGGTTAGCCTCAAAATCTGATTCAAGTTCATCAAATAAATCATCCATATTAACATCTTCTTGAGGTAAAGCATTAGCTTCTTCTGCTTCTTCATCTCCTCCAGCATTCTCATCAACTTAACCAGTTGCCAAATCCAAGTTCATCTTGTTGATATTAGAATTGTTAAATGGACGAAGATTAATAGAACCTTCCCAACAGGCATAGCTATCAAAGCATGATCAGCTAAGGCAGTCATAAGATAAGTGAAAGGAATATCATTGTGACCAGGGTGAAGATGAAACTGAATAATATAATGACAGATAAGAGAAGGAAGATAGATATAGATGTCAGTTACAACAGAATGCATAATGCGGGCCATAAAAGAGGTCAACTTAGTCTTGTTACTTGAGCAAGGAAAGACATTTGAAATAAAAATACGATGAAAGACCCTGTATCTGGGCAACATATATTTAGAATTGAGCGTAGTACCACCGTTCCATTCTGCATTCATGTTACAGAGAACCCTCATAATCAATTGTTTAGCATTTTCAAAAGGTTTAGCTTGTAAAGTAGATATGGGTACACCATCATCAACAACAGGTTTATTCATGATTGCTGAAATCAAATGACGGTCTACTTTAATTAAACCTTCTATAGTCAGCACAGTAAATGTCAAATCAACTTAAGAGAACTCAGTAATGCAAGTGTACATGCCCTGCGCAATGGATCATTATGCAGGACCGCCCCAAGATAGTATGTTTTCCCATCCTACAGTATAAAGGAGAGGGACAATGTTGAAGCACTCAATATGATCAACAAGTACAACACGCTCAATAATAGCATTTTTAAGACAAAAATCCCACATACTCTCGGGATCCTCTTCGGGATGCCAAAGGTGACGCATGATAATGGGTGCGGAATGGGAAGAAGAAGGATTACGAGTGGTTTTCTTCCTAATTCTTCCTTCCATTGCAACAAGATAACAAAGAAATAAAGGTTTGCAAAAAGGAATGAAAGGATTCCAAGCAAATTAGATTTTAAGGAAGAAACACTATCAAATCACCATAAATCTTGAAACAAGAAGCAAAATCAAGATTAAAGATGATCAATGAAATTAAATCCAAAATGAAATTAAAAATAAAGCACTAACTAGAGAGTAATCGGAGATGGTTTTGACTGGAGGTGGTTGGGCTTGACGGAGAAGAAGAAGAAAATGAAGAAAAATCACTTTTTCCCAAATAAAAACCCAATTCACGCGTTTCACAACTAGTCATGTACATACTTGACCGATCGTGCAACGACTGGTTGTGTAACACTGAAAATGTATAATTTTACATATAATTTAAAAAATAAAAATGCAAAATAATATATACAAACATTATGATACAAATGAGCATAAAATCATCAGTTCATATTGCACATACCAAGATCAAATTTCAATTTTGCAAACCAATTTTTGTCAAGTGGTTTTGTGAATATGTTAGCTAGTTGATTCTCGGTCTGAATATATTATAATGAAATTATCTTTTCTTCCACCAATTCACAAATATAATGATACCTAATGTCAATGTGCTTAGTTCGTGAATGCTAAATAGGATTTTTAGAAATATTAATTGTGCTTTTGTTATCACAATATAACATCATAGATTCTTGCACAAGTCTGTAATCGCTTAACATTCTCTTCATCCATACTAACTGAGTGCATGCATTACCTGCAACAATATATTCAGCCTCAGCAATAGAGAGCGATATGGAACTTTGTTTCTTACTTAGCTAGGAAACTAGACAGTTCGCGACATAGAAACAACCACCACTGGTTGATCTACGATCACCCATGTTACCAGCCCAATCAACATCCATTTAACCAGCTAATTGAACACTGGTATCATGTGGATACCAGAGACCAAGAGTAGCTAAACTAGTGGCATACCACAAATTTTGCTTAACAACAATCAAATGAGACTTTTTAGGGTCCAATTGATATATGGCACAAATGTCAATGCTAAAAGCAATATCCGGTTGACTCGCAGTTAAATAAAGTACACTTCCTATCATACTATGATACAACTTAGGATCCACACTCTTACCTGTTAAATCCTTAGAGAGTTTCAGAGTGGTACTTATTAGAGTATCAAAATTCTTCCCACTCTCAAATCCGAACCTTTTACCTAAGCTCAAAGCATATTTGATTTGAGAGATGAAGAATCCATTAGGAAGCTATTTAACTTGCAACCCTAGAAAATAATTTAGTTCTCCAACCATGCTCATTTCAAATTTGGACTTCATAAGATCTGCAAACTCAACAGTCATGTTAGCACAGGTAGATCCATAGATAATGTCATCAACATAGATTTGCACAATTAAAATATGCTCTTTATGTTTCTTAATAAATAATATTTTATCTACACTCCCCATAACAAAATCATGACTTAATAAGAATTTAGTTAATTTCTCGTACCATGCCCTAGGAGCCTATTTCAATCCATAGTGTCTTTTTTAGGCAATAAACATGATTAGCATGCTTAGGCTCTTCGAAACCCTTTGGTTGTTCAACGTATACTTCTTCATACAAATACCATTTTAAAAATGCAGTCTTAACATCCATTTGATATATTTTGAATTTTTTAAAGAACGCAATGGATATAAATAGTCTAATTGATTTAAGACGAGCTACTGGGACAAAAGCTTCATCATAATCAATACCTTTAATTTGAGTGTACCCTTGTACAACCAGCCTAGCCTTGTTTCTAATTATGTTACCAAGTTCATCAGACTTATTCTTAAAAATCCATTTTGTTCTAATAATATGTTTATTAGTTGGTCTTGGAACTAAATACCAAACATCATTTCTCACAAACTGATTGAGCTCTTCTTGCATAGCCACAGTCCAGTTTTCATCAGTAAGGGCTTCTTTTACATTAGTCGGTTCCATCTGAGATGTAAAGCACACGTAGTTACATATATCTTCTAATTGTTTACGAGTGTGCATACCAGTAAGGGGATTTCCAAGGATTCGATAGTAGGATAATCTTTATTTGATCGTAGTTTAGTGTTATTTTGATTAGATGAAGAGTTTGGTTTATCATTTTGAAGAACTTCATCATCTTCTGAAGTTAAGACAGGTGTATTCATATGATCATCAATGACCACATTAATAGATTCTTGTATTACACAGATCCTCTTGTTAAGTACCCGATATGCTCGTGTATTCAGAGCATACTCTAAAAATATCCCTTCATCACTCTTAGTGTTAAATTTACCCAGATGTTCTCGGTCATGCAAGATATAACGTTTACTGTCGAAAACTCGAAAGTATTTGAAAGAAGGTTTCTTATTAAACCACATCTCATAAGCCAGTTTATTATTAGATTTTCTAATATAAACACGCTTTATTGTATAATAAGAAGTATTTATGACTTTAGCCCAGAGATTTTTAGGAAGCTTCATACAATTTAACATTACATTAGCCGTTTCTTGAAGCACCCTATTTTTCCTTTCCACTATCCCATTTTGTTGTGGTGTTTAGGGGGCAGAATATTCATGTGATATTCCTTGGTCACTACAAAATTTCTCAAAACTACTATTTTTAAACTCAAAACCATGATCACTAGGGATCTTAGTGACTTCTAATTCTTTTTTATTTTAGATACGTTTAAGTACCCTTTTTACTTCATCAAGAGTTTCAGATTTCTCTCTTAAGAAGACTGCCCAAGTATACATGGTAAAGTCATCTACAATGACCAGAATATACTTCTTGCCACCTCGATTCTCCTTTCTAGTTGGTCCAATGAGATCCATGTGGAGAAGTTTGAGTGGTTTAAATGTGGCATTGGAGTTTATCTTTTTTTGAACACTCCTGAATTGTTTACCAATTTGGCACTCGCCACATACCTTATTCACTTTCTTTATTTTGGTTAGACCTCTTACCAATTCACTTTTGCTCAATCTATACAAGTTGCAGTAGTGTACATGTCCTAAGCGCTTATGCCATAATTCGATCTTATTGGTATGGACCATGTAACATGATAGCTTAGATGAGCTTGAGTCACTGACTATATAGTAGTTCTCAGAAGTTCTGTGACCAATTAATATTACAGAACCATTCTTATTTAAGATTTCACATTTTTTATTTGAAAACTTTACACTGTGATTATTATCGTAAATTTGAGAAATGCTTAATAAATTATGTTTTAAACCTTTTACATATAAAACATTCTCAAAGAAATGGGGGTTAAGGAGTTGAACGTACCTTGGCCAACAATCTTGCAGTTGCTACCATCACAGAATGTGACTGAACCATCAGTCATGTCTTTAGGACTGGTGAACAAACTTTTATCACTTATCATATCTCTGGAGCAACCACTATCCAGGTACCACTTTGAATGGCTCATAATGCGGTGAGGGCAACCAAACAAGCAACCTTAGGGACCCATTTCATTACAGTTTTGGGTTTAGGAATATAGTTGGTTTTCTTCTATTTATAATTGTTATAAGTCCTACCCACTGAGTTAGATTTTAAGAGCTCCTTAAGCAAGTCTACAATTTTCTCAACTAAAGGATTACGATTCTAATTTTTATAATTGATATGGTTCTTTATAGGATTTAAGGACTGAAAAGTGTTAGTCATTTTAGAAATATTTTGATTTAAAATTTTTCCTTGTGAGTTAGAAGACTCTCCTTTAACAAATTTAGGAGTATTCTTATACTTCGGAGGAATATTTTTATCATAGCCCAATACAAATCGATCACCACATTTTCTGGATCCAGATAGAAGTTTTTCTAATTTAGGATCCCCTTGGGCATACCTCCATGTGTCCTTCAAACTCAAAAGTGAAGAGACTTTTAGTTTTAGGTTTTCATTTTCAGATTTTAAGTTTTCAACTTTTGAAATCTAAGTGACACTTAGTTTTTTCAAAGCAATCTAAAAGGTGTGATTTTTTCAAAACCAGATTATTAAAATTCTCTTTCAATTTTAAAAACTTTTCTTTATGAAGTTTTAATTTAATAGTTATTTTACAACTTTCCCTGTATGGGGCATCATAAGCATCCTGAAGATCTTCTTCATTCTCATGATCACTTCCTAGATTTTCTTCACTAGTTGTATCAATATCTAAGAAAGTGAACTTGGGTAGAGTCATTAGGGCTTTAACATCATTACCCGACTCGGTTTCAGAATCTTCTAACTCAGAAGAGGCTTCAGAGTAGGAAGATTTATCCCATGTAGTCAACATACCTTTCTTTTTTAGGTTTATCCTTTTTAGGACATTTATTTACTAGATGCCCATATGCATGGAAGTTGTAGCATTGGTTGTCTTTTAAAGATTTTGAGTTTTTAGATCTTAATCTTTTCTTTTCAACAGGTTTTTGAACATCAACCCTCTTTTTACTTTTGAAAATCTTATAAAACTTTTTACCTAAAAGGGCCATATCATCTTCAGAGGTTTCTAAATCAGAATTGTTATTTTCATGAGAAATACTTTTAGCATATTTAAGGGCGATAGATTTACCTTTTGGAGCTTTAAAGTTTAACTCGTAGGTATGTAAAGAACCAACCAATTCTTCAACCTGCATATGGTCTGTATCACGAAGTTCCTAAATGGCCATGACTTTCGAATTGAAGCTTTCAGGCAGTGAGCGTAGTATCTTTGTACAGACTTTGCTTTCTCGGATGCTATCTCCAAGACCCTACATAGAATTGACTATGTCATTCAACTTAGTATTGAAGTCCATGAATGTTTCACTTTCTTCCGTATGTATTTTCTCAAACTTAGTAGTGAGGATTTGTAGTTTAGATTTCTTGACAGTAGTCGTACCTTCGTGTGTCATTTCTAAGATATCCCAGGCTTGTTTCACAGTATCAAAAGATATAATCTGTTTGAATTCATCTGGTGATAGTGTGCAACTGTTGCATTTAAAGCCTTGGCATTGACACTACTCTCAGTTTTCTGAAGTGTGTTCCAAGTGCTATAAGGAGCAACTTTTAGAATTTCAATTCCATCAAGGCCCAAAACTTCAATAATAGGTGGAGTCCATTTAGTTAATATGGCTTGCCACACATTCTCATCAATAGACCTCAAAAATATTCTCATTTTGGCCTTCCAATAAGTATACTTAGAGCCATCAAAAGGTGGAGGCCTAATGATAAAAAGGCTATCAAAATTTGACACCTTAAATGCTCAAATCGGTTAGCTCAGGAATTAAATCCAAATAAACAAGCTATTAAGCATTGATACCACTTGAAAAGGCTGAGCAATATGTCCTAGAGGGGGGTTGAATAGGACTATGCCAAATAAAAATTAATAAGTGGAATATAAACAATAAGATAGCCAAATGAATTACAAATAACCAAAGGAAATAACAACCTCAAAAAATCGAGCATTGAGAGGTGGGTACAAACTTGGTTCTAAGGACAACCTAACACCAAAAACTAATGGTTTATGGCAGGACAACCTTACTAGAACATGGGTGAGTATTAAAAAATCAAACTGAAGAGGAAATGAAAGAAATAGAAACTAATCTATTACAACATTCACCACACAATGCTAAAATGTAAAGATTACAACATTCACATCCACAAATACATCCTACAATCTTAAATCATAAAAGATAAAGAAATAAACCACACATCCACTAAACACAAAGAATTATAGTGGTTCACTTGTGTGTACACCAACTATTAAACAATAGCCACACAACTACTCCACTCCTAATATCCACACCCTCAGGATATTAGTGTTCACTAATCCAAAATAGGTTTTTCAAGGTTCACTTAAAACCCTCACAATTGTTTCTTTCAAGTGGGCTTACATAATTCAAAAACCCCTACACTCTAAGTTTTCTTGATCACCTCAGATAAACCAAAAATGGATATTTTTTGGAACAATCTCACAAACCAAAAAGGAATTGAATTACAGAAAAAGTAAAAACTTATCTGTATGACGATTCTGAAGCAGCTCTATAGAACCAACTTGATAACAACGTAGATGTTCAACGTTCAGTCTCACAAGTGTATAAGATTCTAAATATAAATGATTTTTAATTAAATCAGCAAGGACTTTGTATTGATTTTGATCTCAAGAAAGGGTAAATCAGGTATCCTATTACAATATAAGAATGGAATAGAGAATCAAAATCAAATTATAAGAGCTACTTTAAAGAATCTTAAATATGCACAAAATAGCTTAGAATGTACTCAAAATAAACTCAAAGTGATTACTTAAGAATGATAAGAATTGAATAGAAAACTCTGAAATTCGAGCACTATTTATAGGTGAAAAATTAGTTCGCACGACAGGCCTTTGAATAGCTACGACTGGCCTTATCCAAATCGATTTTCAAAAATTCTAGCGCGATAAGATTTTTTAGCTACACGACTGGCCTTGTGGGTCCCACGACTAGTCGAGTGGCCTGCTCGACTGGTCGTGAATACCACATGACTAGCCATGTGAGTCCAGATTACTCACTGGAAAACGAGTCGAGCACTGCATGATTGGTCGAGCACTATTAACACGATTAGTCAAGAAGTTTCCAGGACTGGTCGTATACCAAAAGAAAAATTCTAAAAATTTGTAATAAATCCTAGACTGGTCAAAGAATTTCTAGGACTAGTTGAGCCAGTTCTAGGGCTAGTCGAAAGAATAAAATTTTACACTTATAAAATGACCAAAATGACCGACCGAAAATATGAGATGATCTAATCATGATCTAAGGTCAATCTAGGTCAATCATACTTTACTTGTGAGTTAGAACATATGGACCATCAAACTATTGATCACTTCAGTAACTTTAAATTTTACGATCTTCAAAGCTTGAACTCGACATATTGAACATAGTCTTCAAGTAGGTCTTAAGTTCTTGAACATTTCTGGTTCCAAATCTTGAACCGCAATGTTCTTGAACACTAAGTCTTTACTTTCTTCCAGTTTGAAGATCTCGGTAAGTTTATCATAGATATCGGCAAGATAGATTTAGCATGAACAGAATAAATGTCGAAGATTCGATGTGAACAGATGCACAAGCTTGATACAAATCAAGATACAAACTTGAATTGGTTTGGCACACAAAAATTTGAAAATACTTAGGGTTTATTAGCAAGGCACTTACAAAGACCAACCTGAGATTCATCCTCTCATTACCTTAACAAAATATGAGGCATCCCGGGAGAAACATCACCATGGCTCTGGCCTTAAAAACTGTCATTTGATCATCCTCCAAGATAACATGCGAAAAGGTGGTCGTCAACTAGTGAAGCTTCAATTGATTATAGTAAAATTTTAAACTTAGAGGAATGGTGCCAAGGAGGTTCATCCAGTCATCATCAGTAATAGTTGGTAAGGTCTCAACATTCAGTGCACGGGTGCCATAGGATGGGAAGCCCACATGCATGATAACGTTTAATGGGGTAATCCCCCACTCGCCAAAAAGAAACTAAAAGGTGTGAGTGTTGTCCCACCAATGTTCACATAGAGTAGCCACTAACATCTTATTAGTCGGGGGAAATCAAAGAGTCAAGAAGCCTGTAAAGGGAGAAGCTTCCAAAATAGCATCAAGTCATGGTTGTGGGCCACAAAACCACTCCTCTCAGTTCTCACAAGCCTCCCATCCCCTAATGGAAGGCAAAGAGACATCGAGGCGAGTCCCAGAGAAAATATAATTATTCTCATAAGGAATATGGATGGGATCAACATTAGACGTAGCTTGGTTATGGGATCGACGGGGCATGTCTACACAAGAGTGAATTGAGGTACGTATCCCATCCCATCTTCTTTTTAATCTTTGAATGAATAGCTTAAAGTGAGACATGAGAAAGGCTCCACAAGACATAACAAGTCCAATAAATATTTCACATGAGCGCTTGTCCCATGACCCACTTCAAGATAGGCAATGTGGACAATGTGGCACCCAATGAGAAAAAGAAAATCCCATTCAAGGTACAAGCCTCAAGTATGAACATACAAATAGTTCTAAGGTGGAAAATGAAACATCCTAGGTCATGATGAACTCACCGCCAATATTGGTGAACCTTGTCAAGTACCACACCATAAGGCTGATCCTTTCAAAAATACATGGCAAGTGATAAAAGGAACAAAGGTCTACTAGTGGGGCGCCTGAGAAGGGTCGAGTGCAAGTCCATCCAAGCGCTAAAGAATCCATGAACCCCTTCAAAAAGAAAGTCAAAGAGGGAAGATCAAGGATGCCTCGTTTTTCACACTTACAAATGGCATTCTATGGACCAGTTAGGGTCCTACTACGAATAAGAATGGCAAAAGATCGTGTTTACATGTACAAATGAGATAGGGATTTCCAAGTCAGGGTCCAAAAGAGGTACTCAAGTGAACAATCTTCCCAAAGTGATCCCATGAAAAGAACTTAGGCCTTACATATACATCAAGAATCTAAACCCTTGACTAACATTGATATGGGCCATAAAAGTTATTCAAGGCCCACCAAAGAAGGAAAAATGCGTGTAGCTATGTTGGCCCAAGGAAATTAAGCCCAAAACATAAAAAAGGAGCATGCAAGCCCAAGAATCCCTAAAGAAGGATGGGTCACTTGCCTCACTTAGGCCTAACATGAAATCTCAAGCCTATTTGAACGTAAAGATTTAGTATGGATCATTTTCTCTTGCCCATAGGATTCCTAAAGGACATTTAGACCACCACGGAGAATTTTGAGGGCTAAAAAACTGACGTGGGCTATTCCATCTCAATGGGCCCAATCACTTTCAAAAAGAAAAGAAAGGAAAAGTATGGAGACGTGAGAAAACAAAACATGAAAAGGGGAACCAAAATGGAGCTTGCGCCCACCCAACTATACATGGGACCCAAGGAATCATTTTGGATCCATTCTTCACATAACACAAAAGGCTCCCAAAGAAATAACACCCTTACATGTAGCTTAATATACATGAAAGGAAGCATTATTTGGTACATATGAAAAAATGGGAGTAAAGGAAAGTAAAAAGATAAAAAATGGAAGAAGGGAAAATCTTGAAAATGTAACTCCATGCACCACCTGAGCCTTGAAATATTCATGTTGTCCACCACTTTGCACCACACTTAAAACGTTCAAAGGAGCAACTATGGGAGAAAAGAGAGAAAACATGATAACGAATGAAGAAAGATGGGATGAATGGAAGCAAGGGAAATCATAAATGGACCCTACCTTTACACTTACCTCCTCACACCAAGAGAGCACTACCCTTGCTGCCCAAACTTCAGGAAATAAAACCCCAACTTGGAGCCAAAAGATAGAGAGAAAAGAGGAAAGAGAGAGCTTGAAAGGGAGAAAGGAAAGAAAGAAAGAGGAAAAACTATGTGAATATGGCACGCTAGATGAGCCACTTTGAGGTGGAATATATAAAAGACAAGGCCACACCCTATTACCTGGCACTTGGAGGAAACCATAGGGTAAAGGGGGGACCGGTGGCAATCTAGTTGTCGCCTGTCCCCCTTTTGGTGAAGTGATTTTTCTTAGTTCTCTCCCGTTATGAAGAGAGGGTCATTGGGAAGACCTAGCAAGGAATCATGAACGAATTGTCCATGGTGAAGTGATGGAAGAGAGAAAGAGAGTAAATGATGAACATTGTGGGAAAATTCAAATCCAAAATCCAATAACTCATGAGAAATTAAAGATAAATTGGGAGGATTATGTGGAGGAGAGAGAAAATCCCATGCATTTTAAGGTTTCACAAAAAACAAATCCCAATCAAAACTAACATCGATCGTGACCGTCGATTGGTAATCCAATGGACTAGACCCCTTTCAAAATCTTCAAAAACATCCCAATAAAACCCAGCATCAATCACGACCGTCAATTCACGATTCGATGGATCGGATCATTGTCAAAAACTTCACATAAATTTCCAATAAAAATCAGCATCAATTATGACCAATGATTCGTGATTCAATAAACCGGAGCATCTTCCAAAAATTAAAATACATTTCTAATAAAAACCAACATCGATCACAACCATCAATTTGTGATCCGATAAACCTGACCCCTTTCAAAATCTTTAAAAATATCTTAATAAAAATCAAAATCGCGACTGTCGATTCATGATCTAATGGACTTGACCCCTTTCAAAATCTTTAAAAATATCTCAATAAAAACTAAAACTGATCGCAACTGTAGATTCACGATCCGATGGACTAAATCCTTTTCAAAATCTTTAAAATATTTTAATAAAATCTAGCATCGATTATGACCGTCTATTCACGATCTGATGGACTAAACCCCATTCAAAATCTCAAAAAAAGTATCCTAATAAAAACCAGCATCAATTATGATTGTCGATTTGTGATCTGATGGACTGGACCCCTTTCAAAATCTTTAAAAATATTCCCAATAAAAACCAGTAACGATTGCGATCGTCGATTTGCAATTTGATAGATTGGATCCTTTTTAAAATCTCCAAAAATATTCTAATAAAAACTAGCATCGATTGCAACCGTCAATTTACAATTTGATGGACTGGACCACTTCGAAAATCTCAAAAATGTATCCAAATAAAAACCAGTGTCACCGTTCATTGGCGATCCGATGGACCAAATCATCTTTCAAAATTACCAAAAAAATTCCCCCAGAGAATAACAAACCATGGGACAATGGATCCGATTGATTATGGATAAGAATATTGACCACAAACTGTGGGATGACGAATCCGATCAATCATGAATTGAAATCTTAAACACAAACAATGGGAAGATGAATCCGATCAATCACGGATCAAAATCTTGACCACAAACCGTGGGATGACGGATCTGATCAATCATGGATTAGAATCTTAACCACAAACCGTGGGGCAATAGATCCAATCAATCATGGATCGAAATCTTAACCACAAACTCTGGGACAACGGATCCAGTCAATTATGGATTGGAATCTTGACCATAAACTGTGGGACGACGGATCTGATTAATTATGGATCGCAATCTTGACCACAAACCATGGGACGATGAATCCGATCGATCATGGATCAAAATCTTGGCCACGAAACTAGTGAGATGACGGAATCGATCATAGATTAGAATTTTGATCGTGAATCGTAGGACAACGAACCTAATTAGTCACAAATCGGAATTCTAACCACCAATATAGATAGATTTGCACCATCCATAATAAAAAGGAGTTGATCACAACCAACGATCTGAATCGGCCCAAGAATAATTAAGTCTGATTATCATGTGAGACGATGGAACCAATTAACCATCTCTAATGGGACTTGATCATAACTATTAATCACATTTGCATCAAATAAACCATCACCAATAGATCTCAATCCTGATTGCGACAATTAAAATCCAAGCAGTAAAGTATAAAATCTTTAAAATCCACAATTCTCATCATAAACAACATGCGCACTAACCCCTCACATATGTTTAATAAACACATTTCAAAATCATCTTGTAATAAAAACCCTCTTGGAATATCACTCCCTAGAGCGGGGTGACTTTAAAATCACAAAATATTTCCAAAATAAAGCTTCAGAATTTCGAGGCACTAAGAGATCTTCCATATCTTTCGGTGGGAGTCAGAACAAAATCAAATAAGATTCGATATCTCATGGTTTTCCCAGAGATTATCGAATCTAAATGCACATTAAAGTACGATCGGACTAAACTACAATGACAGCTCCATCATATTAAATGCTAATGCTAAGAAGAGATGACAAACCAAAACTAGTCAAAAGAAATCATCCAAATGATGAAAAAGATAAATTGTAACCTAAACATCAAAATTAGAAGATTGCATGTAAAAAAGTCACTCACACATACCTAGGTGTGGATGCTTACTAAATTTGATCGAGTCCAAGTTAGCATAACAAGTTCCCCATAAGGCCGCAGAAAGCGCAAGGTAGCTAACCACTTTGACAATCAAGTAAAACAAGTACTTCTGGGGTGATCTGGGAGCAACGAACAATCCAGTACGAGTCAATATCCTCGTAAGGCCACAAAAAGTGCATGGGCTCTACTGTTCCTTTTCAATGCTAGTATCAATCAGGAGTGAAAGGGTGGTGATTGACGACCTGCACAGCGATAATCAAAACATTTTCCTCAAACCATTGCAATATGTGCAAGTTATCTATTTCCAGGCAACCAGCAGACAAAAACATAAAGGCAGGCAACGAATCCAAATCGTAATTCATGACTGACTGGTAAAGGTGGGGTGTCCACTCACTTTGGCATTGTTGAACACAAACTCTGCCAAAGAGGGGTATTTATAGACACCCCACCCCAAGCTGATAAGCTGATTTAGTTTGAACTAATGGATGGTCGACCAAACCCCAATCCTAAACCCTAACCCTAAAAGCCTAAACCCCAGGAACCTTAATCTTCTTACACACTAACCTATAAGCCTAAACCCTAGGAACCCTAATCCTAAACACTAAACTCATCCCATTAAACCTAGTCAACCCAATCAGCCTAATCCTAAACCCTATGAACCTAAAATCCTAGAACCTTGAGTTAGCTTTGTGAGTCAACTCACCCGATCAGCCTACCCAGTCCAACAACCAAATCAACTCACCTAGTTAAGCCCAAATCCAAGCCCAAAAGGCAAGCACAATAGGAGAAATATGCAAAACCTCAAAGAAGAAACCTTCATAGTAGAGCCTCCACATGTTTGGAGTAGGCTGCCTGCTAAAGTAAGGAGTCCAAGTTGGGACTAGTGGTGACTAGCTTACTACCGGTCGCGTGGCACTCTCCATCTTTGGGGTGGCTTCCCTTAAGTATGTGGAATCTCCCTCTTTTGGAGCATAAGCATGCAGTTGAGGTGTATTTATTTCGATGCCCATCTCCTTACCCAAAATTACCCTTTTACCACCTCATTCAACCCATGAGATGATGCCATGTGAAAATATCTAATTCCAACCCTTCAACCATCCTTTGTCCTAAGGATCACCAGGAATTACAAGAAAATTGGATTTGGAGGCTATAAATAGCTCCATCCCCTTCTCATTTCAAGCAATCACTCTCATTTTATTCCATTAAATCCATAAAACCTATTGCATCTAGTAGATTCAGGAGGCATCCCTTCTTATTTAGAGATCCCTTAGCCTTAGCTATCTATCCATCCCTCCACTAAGGAGAGTGAGAGTAAGAGTCTAGCCTTGGTCTACCTCAGCCTAGCCAGCGTCCAATCCTCCTAAGCCACCTAAGTTCAAATTTGAGCCACTCGATCTAGCCTTACAACACTATTGTTCATCTAATAATTCAAGCTTCAATCAGTTTCATCAAAATCATAGGATTATCATTGCACAACATTCATTCCCTTCTCAACCCCTTTGGTCCTCATATATATTAGTATTTCATCATTTCCTCATATCTGATTGGAAGGTGTATGCTCTGTGGCTTGCCGATATAATCAGAACTAGCCCACCAAAAACCTTAGCCAATTAACCATCATTTTATCATAAGCATCAATACACCATTAAGCTTTTCATACATCATATTTTTATATACTTTGCACCATGCACTTGATCATTTTGAAAGTATGTTTTTACTAATATAATTGGATCCTGCCCATCAGAAATTCGAATCAATCAATCACCATTATCATTGTATTGCATTACATTTTTTGTACACGAGAACTAATCTTATTCCTTAGAAATTAGTCAGATCTTGTGAAGTAAAGACTATACATCTATATGGATATAGTGTGCCTAAAACCTTCCCTCTTTGTAACCATGGTTCCTTACTCAGAATCTCTAGAATGTAAACTCATGAGTGATCTTAGGGTTAACGATCTTTGGGTTCTCAATCCTAAGTACATTGATGTCATTTAATTTAGCCTTTAAACTATACTTTTGCATGTATTAGTGACACCTTGATATTTAGAGACTGTGAATATGCCTGATTCTTGGATTTTGGGTCATTACAATATAGATCATGAGACAAAGCTTAGATTAACACATAATATGAGAGAGATGTAGAAAAGTCACGAGTTAAAAGGTTAAAAAAATTATTTACTAACTTAAGTTACTTGTACATTAATATTTATTAAACTAATTTAATTAGAATAAATAATTTACTTACTTAACCTAAGTTAAAAAGTAACTTATTTGGCCATATTCAGACGTGCCCTACATCTTCTCAATTTGCATTCTTTGTGGATGGCCAGACACATTTCAAACCATGTGCGTAGTGTTACGTCATCGCAACTATGTCACAAACTGATGTGAATTGTGTAGCGAGCAGATTACCACGCTACAACGTAGTGTAGATTCTCTGTGGGGCCTACCTTGATGTACATGTTTTATCCATGTTGTCCATCAACCTTTCCAACTCATTTTAGAACATTATCCAAGAATTGAAGCATATCTAAAACTCAATTAGACCACACCAGAGAAAAATTCTGGGGTATAATGACATCCATCATTGAAACCTTCCCAAGGTAACAATGTAAAATTATCCATAAAATCTATTATTTCACATGATGTGACCCACGAGATTTTTATAATAGCCTGAATTTTATATCGGTACTTCATCCTTCTATGATATGTAAGACAATTAGATTGGATATGATATACACACTACATTCGATGAGAAATTTCTGACTATAAACCCCACCTTTTACCCACCATCTTTTCCAAACGCTCCCAAACTTTAGATTCCAAAACTAAACCATTCTATACAGACACACTATTTTCAGACGAAAATACCCTTGCATTGAGCATAGTTGCATCGTCCATTCTGTAGACCTATGGCTACGGATTATAACTATAGCCATTAGTAGTGTTAAGGCACAAAACATATTCTATCTTTCTATTGCATGAGTTGAAAGCTTCCTACTTGAATCCCAGTGATGCACCTTAAGCTCTGTTCTGGTTATACCCTTAGAGCACTAAAGAAACCCTTCTACTGAAACACTTCTGTTGTGCACCTTTGGATGAGCACGCCAGTCTCCATCTCAGTTGAGCGCCCTTCACTTGAAGTTAGGAAGGCTTTATGCATCATTTTGTATGGAGGAAGGATTGTGTGCCACTCACTGAAGGAAGATCTCCTGTTGTACGCCACTTCTTAAGGGGTTTTGATGTGTGTTGTCTGAAGGAGAAGGGGTTGTGCACCACTTCTTAAGGGGTTCTGATGGGAGAAGGGGTTGTGAACCACTTCTTAAGGGGTTCAGATGTGTGTTGTTTGAAGGAGAAGGGGTAGTGCGCCACTTCTTAAGGAGTTTTGTTGTGTTGTCTGAAAGGAAAGTTATTGTGCGGAGACCTATTATGTGCTGCATGTTTCTGTCTAAATGAAATAGTTGTGTGCTCCATGCCCCCTCCTGATGGACCTGTTGTGCGCAAATAGCCCCCACACGTGTGGGAGGTCTATAAATACCTCTCCCCTCTCCTCATTTGAGAGAGAGAGAAGTTAGGAAAGATGATGAGGGCCCAGAGCATTGCACTCTGTTGTGCGCCCACTTGAAGAATCTCTGTTGTGTGCTCTAAGCTTGTATGCCACTTTGTGTTCTCCCTTGTCTGAAGATAAGGCCTAAGTGCCACTTTTGAAGGAGCTTTATGTGCACATGTCTGAAGAGAAGCCTGGGCGCCACTTTTGAAGGAGCTCTGTGCACTCTTATCTTGAAGAGTTGGTGTTGTGCACCACTTCAAGTGGCCTTTTGTCTTAAAGAGTTGGTGTTGTGCACCACTTCAAGTGGCCTTTTGTCTTAAGGAGTTTGTGATGTACACTCCATGTTTGAAGGAAACCCTTGTGCGCTCCTTGTTTGAAGGAACCTTGTGCGCTCCTTATTTAAAGAGAAGCCTTATGCGCCATTTTACTTGGGTTCTTGTCCTAAGAGAAGGCTTTATGCACCACTTTGAGTGGCCTTCTGTCTTAAGGAGAGGCTTGTTGTGCCACTCCCTGCCTTCAAGAATGTTGTGAACTCCCTACCTTCAAGAGTGTTGTACACTCCCTATCTAAGGTTGTGTGCTCCCACCTTTGATGAAGTTGTGCACCCTCCACCTTTGCATGGGTTGTGCACCCCCTCTTGGTGAAGTTGTTGTGCACTCCATGGTTGTGCGCCCCTTGGTGATGTTAAACCAAGGGTGATTCAACTCCCTAAGTTTCATGGACTAGAATCTAAATTCCATACTTGCATATGAAAGAGTTTAATGAGATAATATCTACATTACACTTCCCAAACGTGTCCGAGGACACAGTAAGACTGAAATTGTTTCCTTTCTCTTTGAAAGAAAGGGCTAAGTCATGGTTACATTCCTTAAGACCATGGTCTATTGGCACATGGGCTAAGTTGACAAAGGTGTTCCTTAAAAAGTTCTTCCCATATCATAAAATGAATACCTTAAGGAAAGCAATCTTAAATTTTGTATAAAAAGAGGATGAGACCTTCTTCCAATGTTGGGAGCAATTTAAGGATCGCATAAATTCCTGTCCATAAAATGGCTACAAGACATGGTATATAACAAGCTTTTTCTATAAAGAATTGACCACACCCATGTGCCAATTTGTGGAGATGATGTGTAATGGGGAATTTGTGAAAAAGGAAGCTAATGATGTGTAGGATTATTTTGATAAACTTGCTGAAAACGCGTAAGCATGGGATACCTCCTCAAGAACCATCACTTCCAAGCCTACTCAATCAAAGGAAAGGGGAGGAATTTATATCTTAAAAGAGGAAGATGATATAAATGCAAGAGTGGCCAAACTCATAAGAAAAGTCAATGTCATAAAACTTAAGAAGGCAGAACCCGAAAAGGTTGTGGAAGTTGTTTGTAGTATTTATGCATGCAACATACTTTCAACTAAAATTTCTCCAACAATTCCTACTTTTCAAGAGATATTGAATGAGCAATCAAATGCCATAAACTACTACCAAAGACCTTTCATAGGACCCACCTCAAATACATACAACTCCAACTGGAGAAACCATCCAAATTTTAGCCAGAGGAATGGACAAATGACTAACCCACGAGAGGCACTTAATTTTTAAATCAAAAGAGGCCTCAAGAGGATACAGTTCAAAAATTCATTCAAAACCAAGAGCTATTCAACCAGAATATGATACAAGCATTCCAGGATCTCAAAACAACAATGGGAATGTTTGCGTCATCCATTCAAAGGATTGAGTCACATTTAGCGAGTGGGTAGAAAGGGATACTTCCAGCTCAATCTCTCCCCAATCAAAAACCACAATGTGAAATTAGTGACCCAAGCACTTCAAATCAGATGGAGCAGGCTAAGTCTATCACCACTCTTAGGAGTGGGAAGATTATTGACAAAACCATTCCGATGAGGGTTGAAAAGTTTAAGGACCCGGAAGAAAATGAAAATGATAGACCTAGCAATTCCCCACATGGGTTAGGACCGAAACCTCAAAGTAAGCTGATTGTGCAACTCCCCAAGCCGTTGGTTGCACCAAAACCTCTATCTAACTCACAGGATATTCTAGAGGTACTAAAACAAGTGAAAGTCAACATTCCTCTCATGGACGTTGTGAAGTAAATCCCCTCTTATGCCAAATTTCTAAAAGATTTATGTACAACCAAGAGACGGCAGAGTATTCAAAAGAAATTTTTTCTGCCATCGTGCTTCTAATGGATCAAGTGCCACCATTTATGAAGATAGTTGTGTCATCCGTGAAGAGAAGTTGGGAAATAGTCTAAGAGCCTCTTTTGGTCCTGTATGGCTAGCATTTATTGGTTTCAATAAGCAAGACAATGCCCTTACTGAAGGCCTCCATGATTAAAATGAAGAGACTGGGCGAGAGGGGGTCTCCTTGTCAGAGGCCTCTTTCCAATTTGAAGAAGCCCGAGGCCTCGCCGTTGAAGAGCACCAAGAACCATGGGGTCACCTAGCATTGCTCCACAATAGAGATCCATGCCTAACTGAATTCGAATTTGTGGAGCACAACCTTAAGGAATGGCCAGCTCACACAATCGTAGGCTTTCTTATGGCCGATCTTGAAAATAATGTTGCTACCCCTAATCTTCTTATCAATGTCACGGAGAAGCTCTTGAGCCAAGGCGATGCTATCCGCTATAGAACACCCTTGGACAAATGCCATTTGCTCACCAAAAATTAGCTTAGGAAGAATGGAGTTCAACATAGCTACGATTACCTTTAAAAAAATCTTGTATACATAGTTACGTAGACTGATTGGATAAAAATCAGAAAGGGATTTGGGCGCTATACAGTTTAGGATTAAACAACGGAGAGATTCTGAGATTGCTCTTGGGATCATACGTCCTTGGAAGAGGAATTTGACAACTCAGTGGAGGTCCTCCCCAACAATAGACCAACACGCCGAAAAAAATACACCCAATAACCCATCTAAGCCAAGGCCCCCGTCCAAAGGTAGCATTGAAACCGCCTGTTTCACCTCCTTAGTAAATGGGGTCGCTAGAAGGAATTCATTGTCTACTTAGGAAACTAAAGTTGGGATCATATTGGTGAATTCTCCAATTGGCGTCGTTGCTTCTATTGAGTAAAGGGACTTGTAAAAGTTCGCTTCTTCTTCATGCATCTAGGACTGATCATCTGAATCTGTTTATCCTATAAATTTGATTCATGCTATTGGATTACTTGTAGATTGCTTCTAGGATTTAAACTAGTACATTAGTGGGAAACCCCCACTTATAAATGTACACCCATACTTGGGATGTAACTCGATTAATGATGCTTGTAATGGACCTTCGATCTATTGGCTATTGAGTGGTTGTCTAGATGGATCATTGATGTGGGCCTCCCATCCAGAGTCGTTGTGTCCAATGGTTTTCAAGGATGGTCTTTTATCGCATGGTTTTGATACTCGCCCTATGTGAATTATTTTGATATTTACCTTATGTGGCTTGTTTTAATATCGCCCTATGCAGCTTTGTTTTAAGTATTTTTCCTATATGAGTTCAATGTTTTATACCATACAACCATGCGATGATAAGCCCCACATACTGTAATATGATTGGCCACTAGTCGACAGGTTTCCATTAAACATCCTAAGTTGATAGTCCCATGAGCTGGGGATGGTGGTATGGGACATATGTGAAAAGGTCGAGCTATATGTCCTAGAGGGGGGGGGGGGGGGTGAATAGGACTATGCCAAATTAAAAAATAATAGAAAATTTTAAATAAATTAAATATAGATAGTAGTAGACAATCCCACAATGCTGAATTTAATGACAACCTCAAATGTATGAGTATTGAGATCTTGATATAGATGTTGTTCTAAGGACAACCTTACACCATAAAAACCAAGGGTTTATGGCAGGACAATCTTACTAGAACGGTTTATGTATAAAAACCTCAAACTTCATACAGAGGAATAAAGAAATAAATAGCAAGGAAAGAAATCTACACTATTACAACATTCCTACACTTGCATAAAAGAAATTAAAACATTCTCCATAATGTAAAAAGGGAAATTACAATCATCCACAAAAAGATATAAATATTCAATCCACAAGACCAGAAATTATAGTGGTTCACTTGTGTGTACACCAACTATTTAGAAAAACACCCACACAACTACTCCACTCTTAATATCCTCACACAGTGGATATTAGCGTTCACTATGAAAATAGGTTTTTTTCAGGTTCACCTAAAACCCTCACAATTGTGTCTTTCAAGTGGGCTTACACAATTTAAAAAACTCCACACTGAGTTTTCTGAATCAACTCAGACAAACCAAAACAGAGATTTTTCTACCACAATGTTAAAAACTAAAATAAAAATTTACAATAATGTAAAATACCTGGATATTCTTTTTTTGATGAAGCAAGGAAGAAGTAAATCGGAGTCGAAGTTCAACATATAAGATCAATGTCCAAACTCACTTATGAAATGGTTCTAAGTTCAAAATTAATTTTAGATTAAATCAAGTTGGGCTAGCTCTATTTGATTTTGATTCCAAGAAAAGGACAAGTCTCAATCCCTTCTTCAAATATGAATGGAATATAGAATACAAAATCAAATATAATAAAGCTAAATTATGAGAATATTAAATGAGCACAATATAGCTTAAAAAGAACACTAACTTATCTCTCAGAGTGGCGTATTAATTTAGCTTGAATTGAATGAAAAACTCTGAAATTCATGCTCTATAAGTAAAGAAATCACGTTCACGACTGGTCCTAAGGACACCACAACTGGTCGTAGGACCAACAGATTTTTAAAATTTTGAGTGCAATAAGATGAAGCTGTTCCACAACTGGTCGTAGGCCCTGCACGACCAGTTGAGGGACCTCCACGACTGGTCGTGACCTATCCACGAATGGTCGTGCAGAACCAGATTTAGTTGGTGGACTTTGAGTCATAGCTGAGGACTGGTCGAGAACAAGTCGAGCACTGTTCATACAACCAGTTGGGCAGTCTCCAAGACTGATCGTGGCTTAACAAAAAATTCTAAAAATTTGTGACTGAGTTAGGACTAGTCGAGGAATTTCTTGGACCAGTCAAGCCAGTGCTAGGACTAGTCAAACAGAGTCCAAGACTAGTCGAGAAACAGTATATTCACTTATAAAATGATCTAATTGAATTATGTATTCAAAATAACCTATCCTATGGTCAATCTAGGGTCATTCATACCTTAGCCATGGTGTGTGAACATTGAAATCTCTTTTTCTTCAGATAATAGTTGTTCTTTAAAGTTCGTGAAGCTTGAGATCTTATCATAGGTTGAAGCTTGAACTTGAGACCTTTTGAAGTATATTCAAACTTGAATTTGTAGCCTTGAGCAGCTTGGACTTGAAATATCTTGAATCTTGAGCTTGAGGTTCAAAGTAAAAAAACTCTGTCTTGACATAGAGCTTGAATTATGAATCTTGAACATTGATCACACACTTGATGTTGTACTCGAACATAACCATGAAATCTTGCATTTCTTGAAGTAAAGACCTTTGTTCTTTAAGTGATGCACATTCTTCATTATGTAGATGAGCTACACAAGTCACAGATTTCAAGAGAGAGGTTTTGGCACTACAAAATTTGACAATTATATGAGCTAGAAACCATAACACTTACACTATGCTCGAGCTGTCAACCTACGCTAGTGACCAACCCCCGTAGTAACCTTGAGCTTATTTAAAACTGGCTGATTGTAACTGGACTAATAATTATTTTGCTAATCATGTATACATGGCACTGACTAATGTCTATGGCTAATGTATGTGATGTACAATAGGCAGTCGTTACACCGCAGTAGTATGCTTTTGCTAACGACTAACCTTTATCTGACTGGATATTTTTCCCAGGTTGATGATTGCATGAGTGACGAGCCCAACTTCTGCACGAATTGCATCCCCAAGGCAATGACTACATTCAGGCATCCATGCACCTAATAAGACCTGCATCGTGTATTATTTTGTATGCTTTGTTTTATAACTATGCTTACTTAATGCGATGGTGTTTAATCTTGAGGGAAATTTACACTGAGTTGGCCACTCATCCATCAAATATACAAACGTACAAGTAGTACATGAGGCTTAAGTGATATAAATGTTCAAACTGATGAGAAGCAATTATGATGGTCAAGGATGCGTGGTTGTAATTGTCAAGGAAGCTGCGCGATCTTGCGGCTTTCTCTTATATATTTTCTTTTATATCTCTCATGTATGTAAATCTTGTAATTGTTAACGTTGAGACATTGTTTTGTATAAGTCATTATGGGAAACCTCTTGTATATTCTAAATATAATCACAGTTTTTTCTTTATGCTTGCTTGTCCATTCTGCACTCATTTGCTTACTCTAATAGTTGAAAATATATATATACATACATACATATATATATATATATATATATATATATATATATATATATATATATATATATATATATATATATATATACTCGAATTTGACCATCCTTTAAGATTAACATTCGAGCTTTTGGTAAACAGGTCACATACTTGGGCCTTAAAAAGTTAGGGCGTTACAATCCCTTCATCACTTTTGGCTTCAAACTTCTCTAAATTTTCACGGCCATGTAAGATGAAACACTTACTTCCAAAAATTCGAAAGTACTTAACAGTAGGTTTCTTATTAAACCATAATTCATAAGATGTTTTATCTTTAGATTTTTTAATGTATGCACGGTTTATAATATAGCACGTAGTATTTACAGTTTCAGCCCGTAAAGTTTTGGATAACTTCATGTTATTTAGCATAACATTGGCCATCTCTTATAACACTTTATTTTTTCTTTCAACAACTCCATTTTTTTGAGGTATTTTAGGAGCTGAAAACTCATGCGATAAGTCATGATCATTATAAAACTTCTCAAAATTACTATTTTTGAATTCCATCCCATGATCACTTTTGATCTTGATAACATTCATTTCTTTTTCCATCTAAATTCATTTTAGAATCTTTTTAACTTCATCAAGAGTCTCAGATTTTTCTCTTTTGAATGCTACCCAAGTAAATCTAATAAAGTCATCAATAATCACTAGAAAATACTTCTTACAACCTCTACTCTCCATTCTGGTTGGTCCAATAAGATCCATATGGAGAAGTTCAAGGGGTTTGGATGTCGCAGAGGAGTTCACTTTCTTATGACTACTCCTTGTCTGTTTGCCAATTTGGCATGCGCCGCATATTTTATCCACTTTTTGTAGTGTTGGGGGTACCAAAATTAATTAAAGAGAGAGAGAGTTAGAGAAAGGCATGAAAAGGAGAGGGAAAGTAGTACAAGTAGTGCAGGACCCAAGTTGCGTGAAACCCGAGTTGCGTGGGACGTAAGTTCGCAGATCCGCACAACTCATCCGAGTTGCACCGAGCGCACAGGTTTCATCAAAGAAGGAGGATTTGGTGATGCAAGGTAGGGCCAATGGCATAGGAGTCGAGGGCTCACACATGTGGATGCCTATAAATACCCTCTTACCCCCTCATTTGGAAGATCAGATGTCCAATAGGTTAGTTCCTTTAATAGGTATTGAGGGTAGAGAGATGGAAGGAAGGATGACTACGCTAGCAAGTTACGCAGAACTGCGCTACTCGTTAGCCACACAACTCCTATATGATTGCGCGTGTTATCTTTGAGGGCAATCATTATGCTAAATTTTTTGACAGACGATTAAGCTATTTCGGATATTTCCAAGGGATCCTAGCATAGGAAACCTGCACAACTCATCTCCCCTAGAGATTTGATGAAAATGCATCGGAATGCTGCCAAAATTTATATTTTGATTATATTTGACTTATGTATTTTTCTCTTTATTAAGAGATTCTATCTTAAAATCAAAGGATCAAGAGGGTGTTAATGAACTCAGCACAAATAAAATTGATGAATATTCTCGTTATTCCATCTTTATCAACGTTAAATAAGAAATTTCCCCAAATCGAATGCATTTTGTTTCTAGTCGAAATAAAATGGCAACTCTGCTGGGGAAACTCTTATTTGATGATGATTTAAGGATGACTTAGGGGATTTTATCATTATTTGACATCTTAAATGGTGACTCTCAGTGGAAACATCCTCCCTTTCATCTCCAAAATAGAATTTATTTACAGATAAATACTAATTAATATTGCACATGATATTTGGCTGGAACATACACATTCAAATTATGTTAGAAGGATGGGTGACCATTATTCTCTTGAACGAACGGGTAAAGCTATGGTGGTCTCATTACGTTTCAGAAAAAGGGTAAAGAGTCCTTACAGGTAGAACGCAGAGGTAATAAGGAAAGACACACAAAGAATGCCATGACAGTACCAGAAAAAAAAGGGAAAGATAAGGTAAAAGGGATGACATATGATGTGGTGAGTCATTTAAAAGGCATACTAGCTCGGCTAAGCATATATATGCACTACGGCTGTCAGAAGATTTTAGAAACAGTCTAATATAGGCCCTGTCTGATAGTAACGTCAGGAGAGCATTACTTATAGAGATGGAACATGATGAACGAAACAATTGTATGCCGATCGTTTCTTTCTCTGATGAAGACTTAATTTGTAGTGAAGATCATAATAGACCACTGATGGTTGAAGGCTATGTCGGCGATAAAAAAATAAAATGAATAATGTTAAATAATGGGTCTGCAGTGAATCTATTACCACTAATTATGCTAAGTAAACTCAGATATCGCCACTCTCATCTGCACCCCTGTGGGATGATGATATAAGGGTTCAATCAAGATGGACAAAGGGCACTCGGTAAAATCACGCTGACATTGGAAATCAGGGAGCTAATAATGGATGTTGTTTGTCATGTTATCGATGCAGTAACAACATATAATCTCCTTCTAGGAGAACTTTGGATGCATCAATATGGCATCGTCCCGTCAACTCTTCACCAATGCTTTAAGTATTGTAAAGACAGGATTCACTGTTAGGTGATAGCTGATACAAAATCGTATACAGAGGCAGAATCTTTCTTCACTAATGTCGATTATTATGACAAATTCACCACAGGAAATAATGAGAGAAGCAATAATATTAAAATGGTGAAACATAATACTATCACGACACAAAATGAAATTGCAAAGATAGCAATGTTCGAGAAAGAGAAGTTGAAACAAAAATTCTACTTCATACCAAAATGTCTGAGTTGGCCGAGACAACCTCCACTAACGTTATTATCACCCAAGCAGTTAGAAATTTTGTAGACAAATTATACGATGTCACTACCGAAAGCCAAAAGGAAGAAACCATTGTCAGTTATGCCTAAGAGGTTCCATGTCGAGGCCAATAAGAAGAACCCTCAACCTATTGAATTTTATGTAGTGTTAGAGGGAGAGGTAGAGGTAAAGAGAGATAATGAGGTGAGATCTATAAAATTGACACCTGAAGATTTGGAAAGGTACAACTCTACTAGCAAAAGAATAATGAAGAATATGGGCTTCGATTGTGAAGAGCCAGTTGGTTTAAACGGTGGAAAAGGTATTTTAATCTCGGTTGGGGTTGATGAAAAGAAAAGGGAAAGATTTTGGAGATTAGAGGGGAATCCTCAGTAAACACAATCATTGTAGAGGCAACAGAAGAAGAGGAAATCGAAGTGATAAAACATCCTGAAGTAGCTCCCAAGCAAATGGAAGATGGGGGGCAACCGACGATTGATAGCTTGCGAGAAATAAACATTGGAATGGAAGAAGAACTCCGAAACATATTCATAAGCACCGATCTTTTTGAATAGCAAGCCGACCGAAATGTAAGACTTTTGAAAGAGATAAAGATGTATTTGCCTGGACATATGCTGAAATTCCAGGTTTGGAACCATCAGTAGCAATGCATCGATTAAATATTTTTATGGAAAAAAGGCCAATTAAGTAAGCACAACAATGATTCCATCTTGAGTTGATTCCTCTAATTGAAGAAGAAGAGAGCAAACTCATTAAAGTTGGGTTCATCAGGGAAGTCAAGTATCCGAAACGGATATCGAATATCGTCCCAGTGAAAAACAAGAGCGGATAAATCAAAGTATGCGTCGACTTCAGGGACTTGAAGGAAGCTTGCTCCCGAAGATGACATCCTGCTGCCAATTACAGAGCTGCTAATCGATACTACGACAAAATATGTTGTCATGTCCTTTATAGATGGTTACGCTGGATATAATTAGATAAAAATGGTTCCGAAAGATGAGGAAGCCACGGAATTAAGAACCTCATTAGGGATCTACTGTTACAAAGTCATGTCGTTTGGTCTAAAAAATGCTGATGTAACATATTAAAAAGCAATGCAAAATATATTCCAAGATATGATGCATAAACATGGTGAATGTTATGTAGATGATTTGGTGGTTAAATCAAATGACTATGAAGAACATTGTGAACATCTAGTTTCAGTATTTTGTCGTCTTAGAAAGAAGCAACTGAAGATGAATCTTTCTAAGTGTGCGTTGGGTGATTCCTCAAGAAAGTTTCTCAGCTTTGTCATTAAACATTGAGAAATTGAAATTGACCCAGGAAAGATCAGAGCTATACAGGAAATACCACATCCGAAAAAACTGAAGGAATTAAAAAGCTTACAGGGAAAGTTGGCATATATTTGTCGTTTCATTTCAAATCTTGCAGGAAGGTGTCAACCTTTTTCTCATCTAATGAAGAAAGGAGTAGAATTTGCGTGAGACAATCATGTCAAAAAGCATTCGACTCAATCAACGAGTTGTTGAAACATCCCCCAGTATTGGCAGCGCCTGTGAAAGGTAGACCCCTCATTCTCTATATTTCTACCTTAGAAAATTCATTAGGGGCTCTGTTAGCACAAACGAACGAGCAAGGGAAGGAAATTACGTTGTATTATCTGAGCAGAAGTTTAGTGGGAACCAAATGCAATTATGTACCTATCGAGAAATTGTATCTATCTTTGATCTTTGCAGGACAGAAATTAAGATATTATTGTCTCTCCCACGATAAAATTTTGATTTCGCAAGTGGATCTATTGAAATTATAAATGACAAGGCTGATGCTATCAGGGAGGTTAGCCAAGTGGATGCTTTTATTGTCAAAATATGTGATCATGTATGAACTAGTATGCAATCAAGTATGAATCGGCAAAAGCAATAAAAGGACAAGCAATGGCAAATTTCTTGGCAGCCCATCCTGTGTTGGACAACGAAATGATAAATGATAATTTCCCAGATGAATAGGTGATGGTGACAAAATTATGTGGCCCGTGGCATATGTATTTTGATGGTGCTTCCAGAACTTCAGGAACTAGTGTTGAGGTAATATTAATCAATCCACAAGGCGATCTATTGTTGTATTCTTTCACATTAGGTGCGACATTCACCAATAATGAGGTTGAATATCAAGCCCTCATTATAGAGATGGAAATAGCTCAGGAAATGAAGATAAGGACGTTGCGATTTTTTGGTGATTCTAAGCTAGTAACAAACCAGGTCACAATAGAATTTGAAGTAAGGAAGCACGAGCTCCTCCCATATTATTGCCGCGCGCAACAACTTTTGGAGAAATTTCAAGATGTTGAAGTTAAACACATACCTAGGTCAAAAAATGCAAGGGCAAATGCTTTGGCCAGTCTAGCTGCGGCCTTAGCTTATTCTAATCGGAGCCCTCTACAAGTAACAATCGAAGAAAGAAGGTTCTTACTGCTTGTTGATGACGTCGATACTGCTAAAGTACTTCCCGTATCACGTTTAGAGATCATGATTGATGATTGGCGCCAACCTTTTGTGGATAACCTTAAATATGATATCCTACTGGAGAATCCTGCACAAAGGATGTAAACAAGGCAGAGAGCAAAGAAATTCATTGTGTGTAAAGAGGAACTTTATAAAAAATCCTACAACGAGGTATTGTTGCGATGTTATGAAGGAGGCGAATCAAATATTGGGTGAAGCGCATTCCAGAGAATGTGGAGCTCATCAGGCTGGTAGAAATCTATTTCATCAAATACATTAAATGGGGTACTACTTGCCTACAATGTTCAAGGATGCAATTAATTATGCATGACAATATCATGAATGTCAAATACATGTACCCCCTGAAGATTTGCATCAATCAGTAGCTTCTTAGCCCTTCGCAACTTGGAGACTTGATGTTATTGGTCCCATAAACCCATCGTCATCCAAAGGAAAACAATACATCTTGGCAGCCATAGATTACTTTTCCAAATGGACTGAAGCTATTACTTTGAGAAGAGTCAAAGAGAGGGATGTCGTGAATTTCATACGACATGCAATAATATACTATTACGGTGTTTCGAAAAAGATTATCACTGATAATGGAACGCCATTTAAGAATAGGGGAATGGAGAAATTGTGCCAAAAATATGATATTTGGCATTCATTTTCGACACCTTACTATCCACCAGTTAATGGATTAGCCGAAGCTTTTAACAAGACAATTGTGAAAATATTGAAGAAAACTGTTGCAGGCAATAAACGTAATTGGGATGAGAAGCTACAAGAAGCTTTATGGGCTTATCGAACTACTCACCGTACTGCCACGAAAGCCACACCATACTCTTTAGTCTATGGGGTTGAAGCTGTTATCCCTATAGAAATGCAAGTTGTCTCGCTCAAAGTGGCAATACATCAGTTGATGAATGATGATGAGAACGCTAAGATCAGGTTAGCTGAATTAGATCCGTTGGATGAAAAGCGGTTAACAACCCAATAGTGATTACAGTTATATCAAGCGAGAATCTTCACCACTTTTGATAAAAGGGTTAGGCATCGTTCCTTCAAAAAAGGTGATATAGTATTAATGCTGAAAAGACCGATAATGGTCACTCACAAGAGAGGGGGCAAATTTGACCCTAAATGGGATGCCCTGTATATAATATATGAAGTGTATTCTAATGGGGCATATCAAGTAGTAGATCAAGATGGACAGGGTATAAGTATACCAGTGAATGCTCGTTTCTTAAATATATACCGTCCATGAATAAACATATAGTTTTGATTCAGAAGACTTGCAGCATAACTCCATAGTTCTTCTCAATCAAAAGGGGGTAGGAAAGAGTTCCATAAAGATGGATCTTTATATTCCTTTTTAGTGATGTATTCTCTTTCTTTGAGTACTAATGAAATGCAGACTTCCGAGGTGTATTAAAAGCATCAGCCATACCGTCAGGCGAAAAGCACCATATATATATATATATATATATATATATATATATGTATGTTGCCAACCGCCAAAATGCTAATGATAACACTGATGATTATCACCAAATGGTTAGCGCCATTGATTATCACAAGAATGGATCGTCAGACGAAAAAGAAAAATACAATGATTACGATGTACTATAGTAGGAATGATGATCTATCATGTATGATAGTAAGAAAACATTGCCATAAAATTGAACTGTTACTATTATGTGATCGAGTCAAGACCAAGCATCGAGGATAAGTGCCAAAAGTCGATGGATATCGCCATAATTGCCAAATTTATTATCGTCACCAAGATGATATTATCTTTAAATATAATATGAATATTGGCAGAACATTATCAACGATTATCAATTATTGATTAACTATTTTTTTGGCAGTGGAATAAGACTATATGGCCAACCGCATATAAAGTCGATGACAACAATAGCAACTTATGAATTAAGGTAGTGTAGCCAATCCTCATACGGTCAACTACGCATAAGACCTATCATCGTCAGTGACATATATATATATATATATATATATATATATATATATATATATATATATATATATATATATATATATATATATCAAAAAGCCCATAGAGAGCTTCATATGCACCCATGTGGGCAATTGACGAAGCAGTCATGTAAGACCCATGTCGTCTATATAGTTTTGGGCGACGTCATGCAGATGGCTAGAGATTGCCTGTTGTGAATAGGTCTAACCTTGTAGGCAAAGGAAAAGCGCGTTTCTGAACCAAGATGACTCCCCAGATCCCTGGTTTGATTTCAGTAGTAACGCATGGGGGCAAGTCTTTGAAGTAGGAGACCCTCCATTGATGGACTGCCGGCCTTGGATCTGGTACCTCGATGGTAACCTTGTGCACCTTGTGAACTCTAGAGAGTTACTGTGGCCAACCCTATGCGTAAATCTTATCAAGTCCATGACCCTATTAGCTTCATCGAGCCCCTCTTATAGACCATGGTTTGTGAACTCTCCAGCTGCAATAAGCCCCCGTGAACTCTAGAGAGTTATAGCGGTCATTCACGTAAGACCAACTCCAACTACTTATGAGTTTAAACTGTGATTGCTTCAACTACTTATGAGCTTAAACTATGTGTATGACTAACTAGAATTGAAACTTAATCCCACTCATTCTGAATATCATTTAGACAACGTTATTCTAACCATTATTATAACTTATTACTCAAGTTCCACGTGTCTATTAAACATACTTGTGAGAATTGCTCAAGTTCAAAAATGATGCAATGATAAGATAAATACATGCCACATGAAGATATGACATTAGATAGATAAGTTTCATGTGAAGTATAAAAAGGGGAGGAAGTTATATTTCTATTCAAAATGTATTTCCTGCTCAAAAGGAATAATGTCTTTCACAATTTGCAAAGGAGGAAGGTGAAATTGTACAAAACTATCATCTCCTTCTTCAAAATTTAGAAATTCATGGGTAATTTGCAAAGATACTCCAAAAGTTATCTAACCTTTAAGAGTATTGGCCAATTGTGCTTCATAAGAAATGTGTTCCGAGGAGATTGTTGCACAAAATTAGCCAGAATAGGGAGAATGGTTAGTCTCCCTTGAATAACCAATGCCCTGGTCTTCTTGATAACTCCTTAGTCGAGGTGGAGGAATAAATATGGCATGGTCAACAGAATGATATCTGCGCACCAAATAGTATTGGTGGGCCCACCAATGCATCCAGGGATAAGAAAAATGGAGTGGGTATCCTTAGCTCGAGAGTATAAAATGAGATCCAGTGTTAACACTTAAGAGTTGCCTCCATATCGAAGCCCAGTTATACAGCCCAATGCCATAGTTCCTTATAGATCTGGTAACGATATCACAAATCTCTGTCACAGTTTGGTCAAACCCAAACTGATGAGAAAATCTGTTCGGATAATCGGGTTCACGCTAAAACATGCTACTTTCTCTTAAGGGAAGAGTACTAAATCTGATGGAAACAAGGAATGAGTGCTCGCCATGAGAAATAAAGTCATTACCAATAGCTTTTATACCTTCTAGATGAATAGTGAAAGGAAAATGATGAAAGTCAATAGGACCACCATCTTCTATTTTACGAGTAACCCAACCATTTGATCTTTCAACCATATTCCTTAGTTGGTAGTATTGGAGATGAAGCTAATAGGGATCTGAATATGCTTTCGGTGGGTCATCAAAAGTCTAAGGGAGATATACTCCTAGCTAACCTACAAAGAAATGCTAAGGAGCGTAGATTGAGAAAGGTTGGGATGATGAATCTATGGGCCCAAAAATTATATCACCGAAAGCATGATATAAGGAACATAAAATTGAAGGAGCTAATGAATGATTTTAACCTCAACCATAACGCCAGCAACTACAAAAAGGGATGGTTTGATAACTTGTTTTGAACCAAGGAATACTACTAAGATTAACCAATAAGCTAGGAAGGCAGATAATTCACAAGAGTGACTGTATTCAGTAGTGCATGTGATACTCTCATGAACGGTTTTAAGATTCTGATGATTATAGCCTGCGAAGCTATCAAGGTAAAATCACAAGGTTATTTCAGGAAAAAAAAGATAAAGATTTGAAGAGAAAAGATCAAGAGAAGAGAGGTGTACTGTAGTTTGCACGAGAAATGAGCTAACCATTCAAGAGGAGTGATATGTTTAGGATGGGGAAAGTTAACTAACTCACTGAAAAGTTCCAGAGTAGTCTTGGAAATCCTGAATTAACTGTTTTCTGCAGAAGCACAAGACAATTCTTCATTTGAAGGAATATAAACATCAAGGATGTCACCCATGATGCGAAGGCCTACTATACAACGAAGGTCCCATAAGGTAATACTCATCTCATTTAGAGGAAGATGGAATGAGTTGGTTATGGGGAAAAAAAAATTTAAGAAAGCCTCTGAAGATAGCTGTATTTCCATAATAATGCTCTGATGTAGCCACGATGGCATCGCAAAGATTAATTTGTTCCAAAATGACCATATGTTTTCGAGCAACAACGCAAGCCCAGGCACTATAGAAATCTTGAGGAGATAGGAGACCCTCGATTATGAAGTCATCTGTCCTCTAGGGGACACGATTGATAAAGAAATGTTGATGATCAGTCTTGAAGAAATGAGTTGGAAAAGGCTGATGAGAATCATGGCAAGGGCGTAGATATCACATTTTGTATATCATGCCAGCTTTCTGGTGCAAATCCTTTCCTTCTATATGGCCTTCTAGGATTCGGGGTTCTCTCATGATCCAATTATCTATAAAGGTAAGGCGACTTTGGTAGGTGGAAGGTTTGCTATGAGGGATTGACCAATGCCGTTGAAGATTCATAGGATAAGCGATAATTTTATCCTAGTAAGGCTGGTGGAATTCTAGTAGTTTTTCATTAATTTACACACAAGTCTAAATATGATGAGGGAATTGTTCACATGTGGAAGAAAGCGAAGAATTCCTCTCTCAAGGATGAAGCCTTTGAAGGATTCATGGTGACAAGAAAGAGAAAAGTTAAAGAAATTTCGGCAGAGTTTCGGGGCAGAAATTTATCGCACCACGGGCGAATGAGTTGCGTGCGCAAGTAGCGCGGATGGGCTGTGCACAGGGTGGGTTTGGTCAGAGGATTGAATTTTGAAGTGAGGAACAGTTGAGTGGACCAGTATTTATAGGCTCAAGACATCACCAGAGAGTTGTATGGGCAAGAAAGCAGCGCAAAGCCGCACAACTCAGGTTCTCCATTGTAAGATTGATCCTTTAAATTGATTTAGTAAAAATCAAATTTTGGATCAAGGGGACATCTGTTGAGGTACCAAATTTGATTAAAAAGAGACAGAGTTAGAAAAAGGCATGAAAAGGAGAGGGAAAGTAGGACAAGTTATGCGAAACCCAAGTTGCGGGGGACATGAGTTGCGTGGGACCTGAGTTGCACAGATCTGCACAACTCACCCGAGTTGCGCTGGGGCGTGCAGGTTTCATCAGAGAAGGAGGATCTGGTGATGTGATGTGGGGCCCATGGCACAAGAATTGAGGGATCACACATGCGGATACCTATAAATACCCCCTTACCCCCTCATTTGGAAGATCAGATGTCTAGGAGGTCAGTCCCTTTGACAGGTATTGAGGGCAGAGAGAAGGAAGGGAGGAGGGCTTCCCTAGCAAGTTGCGCGAAGCCGCGCAACTCCTATATGAGTTGCACGGGTTATCTTTGAGGGTAGTCATTATGCTAAAAATTTTGACAGACGATCATACTATTTCGGATATTTCCAAGGGATCCTAGCATGGGAAACCTGCACAACTCATCTCCCCTGAAAATTTGATGAAAATGCACCGAAATACTGTCAAAATTTACGTTTTAATTATATTTGACTTATGTATTTTTCTCTTTATTAAGAGATTCTATCTTGGAATCAAAGGATCAAGAGGATGTTAATGAACTTAGCACAAATAAAATTGATGAATATTCTCTTTGTTCCATCTTTACCAACGTTAAATAAGAAAATTTCCCAAATCGAATGCATTTCATTTTTGGTCGAAACATTTAGTTTGGGTAGACCTCTTATAAGATCGATTTTACTCAATCTATAGAGATTTCAATAGCTAACATGTCTAAGGCATTTATGACATAATTCAATTTCATCAGTTTGGACCATGTAACATGAGAATGTATACGAGCAAGAGTCATTAATGATATAGTAATTTTCAGATGTTCTACAACCATTCAATATCATACAACCTTTCTCATTTGAAATCTTGCATCCTTGATTAGTAAATTTAACATTATGTTTGTTATCGCAGATTTGAGATATACTTAGAAGATTGTGCTTAAGACCCTCAACATATAAGATGTTTTTAAAAGGAGGAAAGTTAGAAATTTTTACAGTACCTTGGCTAATAATCTTGTAGTTGCTTCCATCACCAGAAGTAACTAAGCCATTGGTCATTTCTTTGTAGTTGGTGAACATATCTTTATTACCTGTCATGTGTCTTAAACAATCACTGTCTAGGTACCACTTTGAATGGCTAGAAGCCTTGAAGGCGGTGTGGGCAACAAAACAAGTAACTTTAGGAACCCATTTCATTATTTTTCTGGGTTTTGGAGTACTATTGGTTTTCCTTGCCTTAGTAGAATTGAAATTTCTCTGTTTATCAACTCTTATATTAGAGTTAGATTTGATAAGCTCTTTGAGTAAGTCCACTATCTTTTCAGCTAAGGGGTTATAAGTTTGTTTTATAAAGCTAATGTTATTTGGATAGACTTTAGAAGCTTGAAAAGGTTTTACATTTTTAAAGTTGTTTTGGCTATTATTTTTCAAGCTCTTTCCTTTTGAGTTTGAAGATTCTCCTTTAACAAATGTAGGAGATACATTCTTATTTTTCAGAGGTGTTTCTTTGATATAGCCTAAACCCATTTTATCACCACATTTTCTAGATGCAGTTAATAATTTTTCAAGCTTAGGGTCTCCATGGACACACCTCCAAGTATCCTTAGAACTTAATAAAAAAGAAACTTCAAGTTTTAGTTTCTCATTTTTCTGTTCTGAGTTTTTCAAGTTTAGAAGTTTTGAAACTTAAATCACTTTTAGCTTTTTCATAACAATAAAAAAGATAAGATTTTTTCCAAAATAGTATTTTTCAAGTTCTTTTAATTTAAGAAAATTTTATTTTTGAAGCTTTATTTTGACAATAATTTTGTAACTTTCCCTGTATAGGGCATTATAGGCATCCTGAAGATCATCTTCATTTTCATTTTTAAGGTCACTCCTGAGATTCTCATAAACAGATGACTTGCAACTATCTGAGGAGGTGACTCTGGCTATAGTCATTAGAGCCTTTACTTCATTTGAAGTTTCTTATTCTGATTCATCCAGCTCAGAAGAAATTTCAGAGTTGGATGATTCATCCCGAGTAGCTAACATGCCTTTTCATTTTGGCTTATTCCTTTTTGGACACTTATTTGCCAAATGCCCATATTCATGGTAGTTGAAACACTGACTGTCTTTTAGAGATTTCCAATTTTTAGATTTTCCCTTTCTCTTCTCAGAGTGTTTTTGAAAATCTAATCTTTTCTTACTTTTGAAAATCCTGTAAAACATTTTGCAAGTAAAACCATATCATCCTTTGAGTTTTCAAATTTTGAATTAAGATCACTATCTTTCGAAATAGATTTGGATGATTTAAAAGTTATGGACTTACCTTTAGGAGCTTTAAAATTTAACTCATAGGTTTGAAGTGAACCAACTAACTCTCCAACTGTCATTTGATTTGTGTCTCTTAGTTCCTGAATGGCAGTAACTTTGGAATTAAACCTCTCAGGAAGAGATCGCAGTATTTTAACATAGACTTTTCTTTCTAGGATCCCATCTCCTAGACCCCACAAAGAATTAACTATATCATTTAGTTTCGTATAGAAGTCCATGAAAGACTCATTTTCTTTCATACGAATTTCCTCAAACTTAATAGTGGCGATCTGAACTTTAGACTTTTTGACAATAGTCATTCCTTTGTGTGTCATTTCAAGAATGTCTCAGGCTTGTTTAGCTGTATCATAAGAAATGAATCTTTTGAATTCATCAGGTGATAGAACACATGTAATTATATTTAAACCCTTAGCATTTGCACTGCTTTAATTTTTCTGAGTTATAGTCCATAAATAAAAAGGAGTTTCTTTAATAGACTTGGTTCCATCACTGCTTAGAACCTCAAACACAAGTGGTTTCCATTTGGTTACGTGGCTTGTCACATGCTTTCATCAATGGATTTCAAGAAAATCTTCATTCTGTCTTTCCAATAAGCATAGTTTGAGTCATCAAAGGGTGGAGGCCTAATAATAGACAAGCTATCGAAATTTGACATAATGAATGCTTTAGATCGATAAGCTCAAGGAAATTAATCCAAGTAAATGTGTAACTTAGTTCCGATACCACTTGAAAAGGGTGAGCTCTCAGTCCTAGAGGGAGGGGGTGAATAGGACTATACCAAAATAATAAAAAAATATTGAACAAAAATATTAAATATAAATGAATCAATCGAATATCTCAATTGTAATAGTATTGAGAAATTAATTCAAACCTTATTCAAAGGATAACCTTACACCAAAAACAAATGTTTATGATAGGACAACCTGATTTCTTGAATGCAGTAAGGATCAAGATTGTAAACTAAAATAAGAAGCAAATAAATGAGGCTATCTATTACAAGCATTCACCACATGTACATGAATGAAATGGTTATAAATATTCAACACACATATATCATCATCCATCACAAACACTAGGAGTTATAGTGGTTCGGTGTGTACACGAACTGTTCTTAAATAGTCACACCTACTCCACTCCTAATAATCACAACCCATGTGATATTAGCATTCACTAGAAATAAGGTTTTCTCAGGTTCACCTTAAAACCTATACAGTTGTGTTTTCAATTGGGCTATCATAATCAAAATCCCGCATTAAGATTTTTTGGCTGATCTCAGTCAAAACCAATACAAAGATTTTCTTGCTAATCTCAAAAACCAAAAAGCAAATAAACAAAAGTACATATCTTCTTCTTGAAGAAGCTACTTGATGTGGCCCGTAGAACCGCTTCGCTTGATGTGTAGATGTTCAATGTCTAACAAATATAATCAAGGGTTCTAGGTTTTAAACAGATTTTAAATTATCTCGAACCTTAGGCTACTCATTTGAACTCCTTGGATCTTAAAGGGTAAAGTAAAAAACTCCTTTTTAAAAAATCAGAATCACAAAACAGAGATCAAGGAATTACAAAAACAATTAAGCTATTAAAGGATATAAATTTATCAGACTATAGCTTGATAATGATGGGGACTTTTCTCTCAAAGTGGAGGCTTTTTGTAGCTTTTCTGAATTATTTAGAATGAGAAAAGAGCTATTTATAGGCTAAAAAATGGTTCCTTCGACTAGTCGAAAAATCAACCAAATTTTAAATTTTGGGCACGATCGGATAAAATCGACCTTCAACTGGTTGAGAGGTTTGCTCTACTGGTCAAGTGGCTTGCTAGACTGGTCGAGCATAGCCCTCGAATGGTCATGGGAGCCAAAAATATGTTGCTAGAGTTCGTGTCGAGCTCTCCACAACTGGTAGATCAAATCTCAACAACAGGTCGAGTAGGGTGCTCGACTGGTTGAGGATCTACTAGAAAATTTTTGAATTTGAGTTTGAAACTTGGACTAGTTGAAGCAATTCATGGACTGGTTGAACTAGAGCCTAGAGTAGTTGAACTTAGACTTAGACTAGTTGAATTTAAGCATAACCAAAATATAAAAACCCGTGAATAATTTGTATAAGAAAGGACCTAAGTCTAGGGTCTTTCTAGGGTCACTTATACCTGAAATATTGGACATTGAACTCAAATCTTCAGTAGCTTCAGATCTTCTACATGAAGTAGATTTACATTAATAGCTTGATCTTGAAGTAGACTTGCATTAGTAGCTTGATCTTGAAGTAGACTTTTCATCATGCTTCACTTGAAGGCGAACTTTCCATCATACTTCATTTGAAGGTGAACTTTCCATCATATAAACAATTGACACTCTAAATTATTTTGTCTCACCAAAATTTGACAACGAAGTGTGCTTTATACATCATAGCACTTAATTATTCTCACTCCAATAATCACGTAATGATTTCTTAATCGATTGAGTGAAATTCTTCTCTCTCATATGATCGCGTAGGGACTTCTTAACTAGTGGAATATTATATCCTGGTCGATTCTCAATCATGGTTTTAGTAAAACTTTGAGACAGGTTGTTTCCTAACATAATTATCTGACAACCCTTCACAGTATCTCTTTCCTTCTAAAACTCGTTTAGCGTATTCACGTATCCACTCTTGCATGAACATGATGAAACCCTAATTTTGAATATATTCCTAAAATAATTCCTACAGAAAAATCCTATAGCAATAAGAAAAGAAAGTAGAGGGAAGATGTTACCAAAAGTGAAGAACTAGAATTGAAGATCCTATAAAACAGAAACAATAAATAATTTTAGTAATATTAGAAACAAAATTAAGATAAATCTTAAGAACAAAATTCTAGAAACTAAAAATTTCTAAAAACCCTATATTAGAAAAATCTAACCTAAAACAAAAATCAAATCTAGAAAATCTAAAACTAATTGTGTTCAATACCAATCCCTGCTAACGGCACTAAAAACTTATTTACAACCCCAAGGGTAAGGTCGTAATGTAGTAATAAGTCGGTGAAAACGATGTCAAATCCACATGGAATGGGGAGTACAGTTTAGAACTAATATAAGTCTAACGGTTTGTCTAGGTTTTCAATAGAGCGATAAAGAAAAAGATTTTGAAATAAATAAAGATAAAAAGACTAAGGATCTAGGAATCCACCTAGAGAAATCTCAATATTCAATCTACTTAATTCAACGATAACTCAATTGGAATCGAAGTCCTATCCTATCCAATTGGATGATGGAGCATTTAAAACATAATGGAATTATGAACTTTTCATTATTTTAGATCCCAAATATTCGTCTAATTGCAATGATCATAGGGAATTCAATCATCCACCATGTCCATAGGCGATGGTGAACAATGACTTTTATAGATCACACAATTCCAACGCTAAGAAGATCATGTCAAAAATCTTTCACAACATCTACTGTAATTTTAGTCACAATAAATCATAGAAAACTAAAAATATATATTTATTTAAACTAAAACTTAATGAAATTTCAACATATACTTGAATCAAAGTAAACTAAACATCAAAATAAACTACAAGTTTCATCCCTTAGCCTTATCTAAGAGATTAGCTTGAGAAAACTAACATCCTAGAAGAAAAACAAAAAGATCAATTAGAATCCGTGAAGAAATAGAAGTGGAAGAACATTTTCAGCGATCCACCTAGGCCTTCTATCCCTTTCCAAACCCTAGAAGATATTTTGGAATAGCTTAGGGACTCCTTTAAATAGTTTTTCAACTCAAACTTTTGCACTGCCTCGAAAAAGTTCACAAACTGCCTTCAATTTACGCACTCTGTGTATCTTCGTTAGCAACTTCGATCGCACATTTTATGGCATTGAACTGTCTTCGATGTCATCAAAAATCATCCAGAACTATCCAGTGAGTTAAGCCCAAGATTTCTAAATTGTCAATGCCATCGAAGTATATTTTTAGAATTATTTCAGGAATTCTCTTTTTAGACACGGAGTTTTAGAATGTGATTTTTCTAACCAATTTTTAGGATTCCTTTTCTTTACTTCAAATATTTAATTCTCTTCATTCCTCACTTGGTTTCCTTTGATCTTTAGCATTTAAATTCTTCATTAATGACTTTCAAATCTCTAATTATTCATTATCTTCTTTTGAGCTTTAAATACATCCTTTTAAGTGACTATTCATCATAAGCTTCCAAATTAATCATAAGCTTCCAAATTACCTCGCATGATAAAAACACATATAATGAAATCGAGTTAACACTAATATTTTAGAAAAGTTTATGCAATTGAACAGTTAAATATGTAATATTTAACTCTTAACAGCACCTACTTTGAAGATCTAATTAGACGAAGCCTAGAGGAAGGAAGCCATGGCATGGGCTGAGTTGGATGGGCTAAGGTCGCGCCTCTCCTAGTCTGAAGGATAGCGAGCTGAGGTAGAAGACAATGTTGCAGGGTTAAAGGCTGAGCTAGCTGAGCTGTCGACCAAGTTGGCAGAGGTCATAACTAAGCTAGCTAAAGTTGATGCCTCCATCCCGTCAGTTCAGGCAGCCGCGGTGGAGGAATATAAGGCTTTGAAGGAGTGGACCGAGGAGGGGGAGGTATACTATATCCTCGACTGTGAATTTTGCATCGAGGACATTAGGGGAAGGTTTCCCAAGCTTAATCTAGAGGGCTTGGGCAAAGAAACCCCCGATGATCCGATCCCGATTGTTGTCAAAGCCTCAAGCCAACTGAGCCTCATCACCCCCTTATACACTTGTAAACATTTGTTATTCTTTTTTTTTAATGATCCTTTTTTCAATGAAACAACAACCTTTTTGTTATGATCATCCTGAATAATGTCCTTGAGTAATTTTAGTAGATTAGATGTAGTTTAGTAGGTCAGATGTAGTAGAGCATGTAGGTCAAGAAATGTAGATAAATCGATTGTGTAGCAGTAGGTTGTACATAGTAGAATTAATAGGTCGACCTCAAAATAGTAGCCATAGTAGTGGCCCGAGCACTATGAAGGACTTTCTTCCCTTAAATTAAGAGAAATTCTTGTGGTCAATCATATAGCTCGGATAGTTGAAATTCAAAAGAAATTCTCTTCCCCAGACCCGGGGAAGTTCTTTCAATGTAGAATTCACAGTGGAGAAGAATTAACATGTCGTCCACTTAATAGTGGATCGAGCAGTCGGTAGGAGGACCTTCTTCCCTGGAATCAAGGGAAACACCCAAAGATGGCTGCGTAGTTTAGATAGTAAAAAATAATAAAAAGAAATTCTCTTTCCTTAACCTAGGGAAGTTCTTTTATTATAGAATTCACAAACATAACCGACATAAAATAGTAGCTTTCCGAGCTCCTTTTTTCCTTTTAGAAAGGAGGTCACTTTAGTCGATTAAAATGATAGTAATGCCTCGAGCACCCCTTTCCCATTGAAAAGGGAAGTCTCTCTAGTTGAGTAGATTACTCAGTCAATCCACTCCTGGTTGGAGGACTTCTTGAGTCCATAAAAGTAGTAGATTTTCAAATGCTTGATGTTCATGGATAAGGCAAGGGCTATCCATCCATATCCTCAAGTTGATAAGCTTATGGCCGCATCATGCTTCTAATCTTATAAGGTCCTTCCCAGTTCGGTCCCAAAGTCTCAGAGCCGGACTCCTTAGTGTTTTGGAAAGTTTTGTGAAGGACTAGGTCTCCCACTCGAAATCTCTGTACCATGACCCAGGAATTGTAATATCAAGAGACACGTTACTTATGGGCAGTGATTTTTAACTGTGCTCGTCCCCTCTCTTCCTTGAGTAGATCCAATCTCAGGGTCATTTGTTCGACATTTTAATTTTCATTGAAGGAGCCTTACTTCGACTAGTATTATAGCCTCTGCACCGAAGGACAAAGAGAAAAGAGTCCCCCCTGTCGATGTCCAAGTAGTAGTCTGGTATGCCTAGAGGACGGTGGTAGGAGATGGGTTTTTGAGTGAAATGGTGGTGGGTGTATGTGTACTGAAGAAGAAGAAGAAGAAGAAGAAGAAGAAGAAGAAGAAGAAGATGGAGTATGGAATGAAGATTTGAGAGGGAAAATGAGGGTTTTGAGAGCTAGGAGGCTTGGAATGGAAGTGAAATGAACAAAGGAAGCAAGAGGGGACCCAAATAAAGTGGTCCCACATGAAAACGGGCCCCACGTGTGTGGGAGGGGCAATGGGCTGCCGGACCCATAGCTCGTCGCGGCCCACTGGACCCAACCGTGATGCGCCACAGTAGGTTTGGTGGCTCCACGGTCCACTATACCCAGGGTGGTGGCCTCAACCTGCCCCCCCCCCCCCCCCCCCCCCCCCCCCCCAGGGTGCCAGAAATGTGCGGGGGACCCCCTAGGTCCCACCGAAAAATGCCTTTTGGCCCCTGTGTTCGTTTGAGGTGACTTCAAGTTCCATCTTGCACACATTCTCACTTTCTAGGTCATTTGAGTGTGGAATTCACTGAATTAGAGTCTAAACCCATTAATTGACGGTCTGGAAAGGAATTAGAATCATTTCACATGATCACAGATGCATACGGGTCACATTTCAACGATCAGTTTTTCCCACCTGTGAAACTTGGAATCTTATGATCATTTTTACGTTTTATCGTCCACACCTAAGTCAAGGTACGTCAGTATGCGTCGTGTTACCATAACCTAGGTCTAGTTTAATCCAAATCATGCTTTGATACTAACTTGTAATGCCTCGAAAATTGAGCGTCGAGAAAAAGCTCAACTCCTGAGTTTTGGTGGATCACTTATGCAACATAGATAATGATGTTTAAATGTCATCTATATTAGTGCATTAACATGAGTGGGATTATACTAAAATAATATATCATACTCCAGGTGCAATAAAATTTAGCAAGCGAAAGACTTAAGTACTTGAATTATAATATGAAAGTGTTTCACCATCTGAAGTATGAATCTGTTCCGCGCTGAATATATACAAGTGTTTGTTCCAAAATTTATAAAATATCAAAATATAACTGTCCAACTAATCCATGTAACCTTGTAATCCGGTCGATTCAGAACAAGGTCTACAGAGACCCGCCTGATAGCTGAACATAGGAGAATTCCTCCTCCTCATCCATGAAGTCCATATCAACTGCATAGGCTCCATCACAACCTGCATCTAAATTAAGGTCTGGTTGGTGTTTTAAAACACCATCCCAGAATGGGAGTGAGTGATCAACTTAGTGGTACTATAAGGAAAAGGTTAACATGTTATCAATTCAGTTAAGCAGCAATGATAAAGTAATATAACAATCACATCTTAAGTACTCTTGTTAATGCAGGAATGGTATGCTATAATGATGCATGCCCTCGCTTGCACTCCCTCAGCAACATCATCTCACGATCGCGCATGAAAAACTCCCTAAACATGCGTTTCCTTGCCAAAGCACATGCAATGCGGTGCATGGTCGTGTTAGCCAATACTTAATTAGGTTTATTCATATAACATATTCTGGAAGTTGAGGTACCTCCCTTTATATCATTTACCCAAACAAGGATCCATCTAGGGTCGTCAATCCTAGTTAATGATATACGATAGGCAAGTTATAGGGTATCACCCCTAATGAAAGAAGTGGATAGGTAAGTTCACGAGTTTACACTCGAGATCACTACGGAGAGGCTCATCACCGTCAACATAGGCCTATTTTATACTTGAGGCCACTAGGGAAGGCTCATCACCTTAACGTAGGCCGACAGCTTGAATACGGTGTCTCAGACACCACCATATTCGGCTCACGAGTTTGGGTTACTCACTGATCATTACAGAGAGGCTCATAACCCCAGCATAAGCCAATAGCTCGACCACAGTGTCCCATACACCGCCATACCTGGCTCATGGGTTTTGGTAGATCTTGGTACCATGGTTGAAACAGGCTTTCCATTGGTAAGTGGTACCTTAGATTCAAACAGTAATGTCCATACATGGTAAACACACAATAGGCTAATCAGGTTATTCAACAAGTGTGATTGGTACGAGCGTACGTTGAAATGATCGACATAGAGAGTGTAAGAACTCGGTATGGCCTAACCACTATTGGTAATCATCATACAACTCGGATTCCTCGAACGTATCTAATATGGCGATGCTAGTTTGTCCACTCAATCAAGAGCCATTATCGATTTCCTGGACTACATGGTAGTCCCAAACATACTCCAATGCAATAGAGTATCACATATATTAATCATAATAACATTTTATCAACAATTCAAGTATAGTAATCATTTGAGCATTTTATCAAACACATAGAACATATTATTTTACATAGACACTTTATACATAAATCGCATAATAGTAATTTACATTACATGAAGGAAACTATTCATATGACTAAGGAATTTAAGAATCCTTTCTTAATACACTTAATAAGTGTGATCCATCATTAACATCTCATTCAGACATTTTAACAAAAACTTAGACTACACATTTCTAGGTATGTAGGCTAGACTTATTATGGCATGAATTATAACAATTCATTTCACCACATAGGTCACAAAGTTTATAACACACATGCATCTAAGATTAAAAATTATAATAAGTACAAATCAGGATTTTACATTCATTCATATTCACATAATTCATACACATATATAATTCATCGAATATATCGTAACTAAGGTCATATGGCAGCAATCAAGTCAGACATAAATCATTACTGACATTGAAAGCCTTGAAAACCATAACCTAAATGTTTATAGTCCATACCTTTCGTCAGTACGCCTACTACGAACTCGTCTGTACACTATTTTCTCGTCTACAGTACAACGGCTACCTAAATCATGAAATAGGTTAATTATTACATAGATTTCTCTATTTGGATTCCTAAAATGAGATTAGGGTTAGGATTTCTTACCCAAGTCGTATCTGGAATCGATAGTGTAGCGATGGTGGGGAGGTGATTCAGTACATGGAGTGGTGGGAGTGAATCCCAACTACGATCTCCTTCTCTCTCTCTTCTCCTCACTCTTTCCTCCTCTTTTCTCTCTTCTCTCTCCTAGGGTTAGAAAATTCGTATGTAATGAGAGAGGGGTGATTTAAGGGACTTATATAGGCTCAAAACTGATGTAAGTGGCCTCTGGGCCATGGTATACCTAGGTTATATCCAAAGGGTACCTATCTCGGGCAAGCGGGACCCTTAGGAAGGCTCATTTCTCACCTAAGTCATGGAGAAAGTTCCCTGACAATGGATCTACATTAGGACTGTGTTTATGGTGCAGCCTGATAAACAGATCGGTCATAAAGGACCCGCATTAGATCAATAATCATCGTTACTCGATCAGGGGTACAAGTCTACAGATATGAGCAACAAAATTTCCCTGACCCATGGGTGTATTTGGGTCAAAATTTGACGGTCAGAAGTCCTTAATTTTTCCCACAAGCAAATGGCCCAATTTACTTAATTTTGAGTTCATTTTCTAAAAATATTCGCATCTCTCACACACTTTGCTCAAGGCTCAAGTTGTGCGTTTCTTGACACTATTTGAGTTTGATTCCCATGATGCTTATCAAGCCCAATAAGGCAGCTATAACTTTATAGTTTGGCGGTAATCGGACTTTCGACGCGTGGTCCAGGTCTGATACAGAGTTTCAATGTGCTCCAAAGAGCAACTGGGTTTTAAGATTTCTACTAGGTTCTTAGGTAATGTTGAGCTAACAATTTTAGTGGTTTTGGGTCTTGCAATTCGTATAAATACTGGTTTTGCTAAATCCACCAATTAATTTAGTTTAGCACTTAATTAATTTGTCTAATTTCTACAGAATTCGATCCATAAGGATTTCTGCCTGAGGTGGTACTCGGGTCTTCGTACGGATTTTTCTGAGACGTTATAATCTACCCCCTTAAAGAAAATTTTCATCCTTGAAATTAGTACCTTTTCATAAACCTAGAAAATTTAAGGGTAGTTCTTATGGACTTCGTCCTTCATCTCCCAAGTAGCCTCTTCCTTAGTGTGGTGATCCAAAGTACTTTCACAAGAGGGATCACTTTACGGCACAACACTTGTACCTTCCTATCCAGGACCCATGTTGGTCGAAGTACATAGGTAACATCTTCACTCAGCTACACCAACTCCCATTTGATAATATGAGAAGGGTCAAGAACATATTTCTTCAGTATTGATACGTGAAATACGTTGTGCACGTTGGTGTGTGGTGTGGGCAAGGCAAGACGGTATGCTACAACACCCACTTGATCCAGGATCTGAAATGGACCTATGAACCTCGGCTTGAGCTTCCCCTTCTTGCTAAAACGGAGTACTCCCTTCATGGGGGAAACCTTAAGAAACACATTGTTCCCAACCTCAAATTCCAACTGCCGCTGTTTGGTATCGGCATAGTTCTTCTATCTGCTTTATGCTGCAAGAAGTCGACCCCTAATAATGTTAATTTTCTCTGAGGTTACCTGTACTAAATCTGGGTCAATCAGACTCTTCTCACCAACCTCTACCTAACAATGCGGTGCTCAATATGTGTAAGTGTTACGATTTCATATCCCTTTGGTTGTAAAATTTTGTGGTGCCAAAACCTATATCTATGTCTTGTATATCTTGTGTTTCATGTTTGAGACTATACATTGCTTCAAGACATCGCATTTCAAGACAAGAACTTAAATAAAGAAAATTTCAAGTCATGGATGAAGTATTCAAGAATAGAAGTCTTTAAGTATGCATGTTCAAGATTCTAACAAGTACAAGATTAAAAGAAGACTTTATCTAGTCAAGAAAGGTTCAAGCTCGAGAAGGCCTAAAACAAGATTCGTAAATTCTCAAGCTTCTCTTAAGGGTCATTTGAGTGTACAGACTTTCAATGTCCATCTCACTTTAAAGGTTTGTTTGACCTTAGATTGACCTTAGGTTGGGCTTTTACTGTAGGTCATTCTAGATACATAATTCATATATTTTAAATATGCTTGTTTGGGCTGTTCTAAGACCAGTCTTAAGGACTTCAAGACCAATCCTAGCTCTTCTACGACCAGTCTTTAGTTTTTCAAGACCAGTCCTAGGTTGTTGAAGATTTTTAAATTTCTCTGGTTGTCCTACGACCAGTCCTGGACATCCTACGACCAGTCCTGTGAGTTGTATGACTCGTCCTTCGATCGGTCTTAGCCCTACGACTCAAACTCCAGCAACTAATCTGGGGGTCCTACAACCAGTCGTAGGTGGCCCACGACCGGTCGTAGGCTACCTAGGGCCAGTCGTGGAACACCTAATCCTTATCCCACGGAAATCTTTGAAAATCTTTGAAGCTACGACCAGTCCTAGGGATCTTAAGACCAGTCGTAGATGGGATTTTTCAAGCTATAAATAGAGCACGAACTTCAGATTTTTTCAACTCAATTCAAGCAATCTTAAGGCTATACTCTAAGATAAGTTCGTGTTTGTTTTAAGCTATTTTGTGCTCATTTAATATTCCTTTCATTAGCTTGTTCATTATTTGATTTTGATCTACATTCCAATCTTATTAGAAAAGGAGAATTTGTGATATTCCTTCTTCTTGGATTCGAAATCAAATAGAACTAGCCCTTTTGATTTAAAATTAATTAGACTTAGAACCATTCTTAAAGTGAGTATTAGACTTTGAACGTTGAATCGAACTTCTACTCCGATTGGTTCTACCGGGCTACTTCAAAAGGAGATTCAGGTATTTTACATTTATGTAATTTACTTTCTTTAGTTTTGTTTGAGATTTGTCAGAAAAATCTCATTATTTTGGTTATCTGAGGAGAGCCAGAAAACTCAGATTGTGTGGGTTTTTGGATTGTGTAAGCCCGAGATAAAAGACACAATTGTGAAGGTTTTAGGTAAACCTGTGAAACCTATTTTGATAGTGCATGCTAATATCCCCTGTGTGAGGATATTAGGAGTGGAGTAGCATTCTGTGTGGCTGTTGGATAATAGTTGGTGTACACATAGGCGAACCACTATATATCGTTGTGTTGTGGATGTGCTTTATTCTTTCATTCCTTTTTACATTCAGTTTTGTGAATTGTATTTGTGGATGAATGTTGTGATCATTTTATTTCAAGCAAGTGTGGGGAATGTTGTAATAACTTAGGATTTATTTCTACAAGTTATTTTGGTTTCCTTACTTTTTATTTGTCATTGGTTTGTGATACAAAGGACATTCTAGAAATAAGGTTGTCCTACCTTAAACCTTTCATTTTTGGTGTAAGGTTGTCCTTAGAACTGATATAGTATCATTCTCTTAATTCTAGGTTATCGAGATTTTTTTTAATTCTGCATTATGTTTTATTTCTTTTATTATTCCGTTGTTTTAAGTTTTATTTGGCATAGCCCTATTCACCCCCCTCTAGGGCATATAGCTAGGCCCTTTCAATATGGACACCCATACAATGCTTCGTAGGGAGTCATGCCAATGCTCGCTTAGAAACTGTTGTTATAAGCGAACTCAGCATAGGGAAGACAATCATCTCAACTATCCTTGAAATAGAGCACACATGCTCATAATATATCTTCAAGTACCTGATTCACCCATTCCATCTGCCCATCTGTCTATGGGTAGAACGCAGTACTGAACTACAGTTTCACTCTCATTGCTTCCTGGATTCGAGTCCAAAAGGTAGACATGAATCGCGTATCTCGATCTGATACAATCTCCATAAGAACCCATGTAGTCGTACAATCTCCTTAACGTATAGCCTGCCTAAATCATCTGTAGAGTTTGAAACTTTAATAGGAAAAAAATGAACCAATTTGGTCAATCAGTCCACAATCACCCAAATGGAGTCGTGTCCCTTCCTTATCTTTGGTAACCCCGTAATAAAATCCATAGATATGAAGTCTCACTTCCATTTAACCATGGCCATGGGTTGAAGTAAACTAAGAGGTCGGCGATGCTCGGCCTTAGCCTGGTAGCACGTGAGACAACGATATACAAAGTCTGCTATGTGGGCCTTCATGTTGTCCTAGCAGTACAAACGCTTCATATCTTGATACATCTTTCTACTACCAGGATACATCGTCATCTTCGAATTGTGAGCAGCTTCATGAACTTCCTTTCCAAGTCATGAAGATTTGGGACGCATAGGTGGCCACGATAATGTAAGCCCCCATCCGAACCAACACTCCATTTAGAGTTTTCATCGTCACTAGCTCGTCTCCTCATTCTCTTTGAGCCACAATGATTCGGTCATCATTAAGTGGCTACACGTGGATGTGTGTGACGCTCTCGAATGGGTCCTTTACTGTAAGCCTTGTTCGAAGTCTCGGCCAAATTCTATCATGTTCCATTCTTCAATCATTAACGGAGCCGCAAATTCTATTATCTTCTTGCGGCTCAACGCATCTGCCACAAGGTTAGCCTTGCCAGGATGGTAGGAGACTTTAAACTTGAAGTCTTTCAAGGTTTTCATCCATCGCCACTACCTCATATTCAAGTCCCTCTGCGTGAATATGTACTTGAGGCTCTTGTGGTCACAAAAGAGCTCGAATCCTCTCAATAGAGGTAACGTCTCCAGAGCTTTAATTCGAAGATAACTGCTGCCAACTCAAAGTCGTATGTAGGGTAGTTCTCTTCATGTTTCCTCAACTATCACGAGGCATAGGCGATCACCCTATCCTTCTACATAAGAACGCATCCCAAACTAACACGAGATGCATCGGTGTATATCGTATATCTGGCCCCCTGCTCTAGCAATACTAGCACGGGTGCGGACGTCAACTTGTCATTTAATTCTTGAAAGGCTGCTTCTGCCTTCTCATTCCAAGTAAACTTAAGATCCTTTTGAGTTAGCTGAGACAACGATCGAGCTATCTTGGAATCCCAGAAAACTCCTCACTTCTGTAACTGAACCGGGCTGCTCCCAGTCCTGAACTACAGTCACCTTAGCAAGGTCCACAACAATACCTTCCTTGGCCACCACATGTCCTAAGAACCTGACTTCTTCCTTCCATAAGTCGCATTTCTTGTACTAAGCAAATAATTGATTCTTCCTGAGAGTATCGAAGACAGCTCGTAGGTAGTCTTCATGCACCTTTCGGCTCTTGAAGTATATCAAAATGTCGTCTATAAATACAATGATGAACCGGTATACGAACGGACGAAACACTCGGTTTATGAGGTCCATGAACATTGCCAATGCATTTGTGAGTCCAAACAACATCACAAAAAATTCATAGTGCCCAAAACTGGTTCTGAATGTTGTCTTCTGCACGTCTTCATCCCTGGCATGCAACTGATGGTATCCAGACTGTAAGTCAATCTTCGAGAAATACTGTGCCCCTTTCAACTGGTCAAACAGATCATCAATCATGGGCAAAGGATACTTGTTCTTGACTATCACTTGGTTCAACCTGCGATAATCAATACACAATCGCAGTGATCCATCCTTCTTCTTCACAAATAACACAGGTGCTCCCCAAGGAGATACACTTGGTCGTTTAAAGCCTGAATCTAGTAGATCATCAATCTGTCTCCTCAATTCCTACATTTCACAAGGAGGTATACGATATATCGGTTGAGAAATTGGTGTTGCACGAGGTGCAAGGTCGATAGTAAAGTCGACCTTACGCCGAGGAGGAAGTCTAGGTATCGTCCTAAACTTGTCTATGAAATCTTGGACTACAGGGGTGTTCTTAAGCATCCGACCATCAATGTTTTCTAGTAAGGAAGCGTAACAACTAATGCAATAAGGCCAATTGACTTGAACTAGGAAAATAAAGTCTGTGCCCTCAAGTTCATGTGCGGTCACCAATCGGGTATCACAATTGATCTCTACCTTCATCTTGGTGCGCCAATCCATGCCAAGAATGACATCATAATGACATAGTGGGGCAACAATCAGGTCAACGAGCACTGTTCTGCATCCTAAGTCTATTGAGCAACCCTTACAAATCTTGGTAAAGTCTGAGAAGGTTCCCGTGGTGGTAAGGAGTCTTAGCCCAATCATAGGAGTTATTTCCAACACTAATCGCTTGACTGCTGCACATGATACTATCGAAATAATGGACTCAATGTCCATAAATAGGAAGACTGGTGTACCTTGGATATGTGTTGTAACTTCGAAAGCTAATGGTACTGCGATTGCTTACTCGGATACTTCAACTGCAAGTGAGTGTACACAAGCTTGCTGAGGACGATTCGGCTACGCTGCCATAGGCCATTGAGGTGGCCTACTCCGAGGTACATTCGGTCTATAAAAAGGCTGGGCTGGAGGTACAGAGCTGAAATGGCTTATGACAACTGATGGTTGATCTTCTAAGGTGACGTAAAGTCATTATCCCTCATCTTGATAAAGCAATAGGTGTCTGTATGGCCCAACGTCTTATAGTAGATGCACCACAAGTCTAATCGCATCTATTAGGTCGGTGGAGCTGTAAGTCTGGGAGGCGAATCATCATGTGGCCTCTTGCCGAGGAACGGTCGGTTCGGCAAGTCAGGTCGAGGCCTAGGGCCCATGGACACACGCATACGAGATAACTTGTCCCCATCCTGCTCAGCTTGTAGGGACATGTTCACTAGCTCAGCATAATTGGAAATGCTAGTGCAACACATCTTTGTGCAGATTTCAGGCCATAAACCCTCAGAAAATCACCGAATCTTCATCGGCTCGTCTGCTAATATCAGAGAAGCATATCTAGCTAGCTCCATGAATCTATTCTCATACTCTAACGCAGACATTCCTCCCTATCAGAGGTGAAGGAACTCTCCCTCCTTTTCATTACGGTGAGGGGGAAGTATTTTCCATGCAAGCGGGTCTCAAACGCATCTCATGTCCATATGTATCCAAGAGTAACTATTCAAAGGACGCTGTCCCACCAAAGACTGGCCTCCTTCTCGAACATGTAAGTAACCAACTCAACTTGGTCTACCTCAGTACAGTGCAACAGCTTCAGCATCTTAGAGATGCGATCAAGCCAGTATTTAGCCTCCTCATGCCTATGAGTGCTTACAAAAGTGGGAGGTCGAAAATGTTAAAAGCATTCAAAAAGGCTGCTGACATTCATATTCTCAGCGGGCTGCATAGGTGGTGCAGGCGGGACCATATTCATATTTTAGGCAAGGGCCCTCGCAATTGTGGTCCAAACCTGCTACTGCTGCTACATCAGGAGCATCATCTGATCCAACCTATCGGAGGAGGAGCCGCATGAGGCATGTGGGGCGTTGAGGTAGACTCACGGTTCTATTCGGGAACTGATGGTACACTAGGTGTTGGCCCATTAGTAGGGCCAGTGGCCGACTGAGAATCCGATATGGTGTCACTATCAGGGCCCAAAATAGGGTTCGTGTGGATATCACTTACGGGAGGTGCCCTGTCAGACGATCCTCCAAGTGCGAGACGTACGGTGCTCCGAGTGTTCTTAGGCGGCATTCCTTATATACAACATAGGGTGCAACATGTGTAAGATTTTAGATAATAACATTCAACTCTCCAAGCATTCTACACATTCCAAATCAAAAGAAGCTTCATGCATTTCATTTTACCAAAATTATCACAATACATGAGATGTAGTCTTACATGGATCATGACAAAAGATGCATGTGAGCTAATCTAAACAAAGCTTTAAACAGTAAGCAAACTAACATACCACTAGCCTACCAAGGCCACTACATGGAAAGACAAGAAACAAAGAAAACCCAAAGATGACCACAACATATGACTAGTCGTCTGACTTTGGCGTTGGTGGAGGAGCACTCTTGTCCTACATGCAGCATAGAAAAGTCTTTAGAGTGGGAGACATTCTGCTGATTTTTTATTTCATATAAGCTTGATTCTCTTCAAGCTTTTGCTTCAGTTCGGCCTAGGTCTCCTTGAACTCTTATATCAGGGCAGCCTGATTTTCTTCAATTTGAGTCATACGGGCTTCTATGGCAACCTGATCACAGCGGTGCTCATGTGAAGCAGTGGGAGGTCCCCCATTAAAGTCTTAGGCTTCCTCCTCATCCTCACTACTCTCCTCTTCATTTCTTTCCTCAAAACCTTCCTCTTCACTTCCTTCCTCATCTTCACTGTCTTCTTCCTCTTCACTTTCTTTCTCTATCTCATCACCATATTCATCAAGATGAGCTTGTCGTTGTCGCGGGCCGATTCCCATGTTGTTGAGTATAGTGTCATTTATGAAATGGATCAGGGCAAGCTCATCCATGTTAAGCCTGTAGCCAAACTCATGAGCAATCTTGCATACAAGTCGGCCAAATGGGAGTGAAATATCTGTCCTAACAACGTGTGCACTCTGGACTATTTGTAGTAGGGCGAATGTAGGAAGACACAACTTGACTTCCTTCCCAGCTCTGTACAAGAAGTCCACCATCAGACGAGTGCACTCAATACAGTTGCACCACCTAGGATACATATTGTACGTAAAGATGTGGTGGAGTAGGCGAAAGTCTGTCGTCATCTCAGTAACTGGGAGGCAGTTGCCTCTCTTTTAGTAAACCAGTCGGCCACAAAGAAACCACATGCGGTGATCTCTTTTTCATGCACTCTTGAGTTGAGATTCACTAGCATGCACCTTACCATGTGCAATCCCCATAATTTAGCCCATCACATCGACATAGACTATTGCTTCCGCCTTCCCACAGGAATAGTGAACTGTAGAGGTTCTAGTAATGGATCTCGTACGTAGGCATAGAAGGCACAGACCGTGCTTTCACACGGGTGAGACTTGCCCTCAAATATGGGACCCCACCCAGATTCCAACAGGAGGTCCATTACCGGATATAGCCTAAATAGTCTTTCGTTAACATGGGCTTCAAACATAACTTTACAAGCACAAAACTTACCGTGTCTGAAGCCTGACGACAGAGCTCTTTCGAGTGAAATCTGTAGATCGAGATCCAGCTTCATCCTTCACTCTCTCTCTATGTTTGTGCTTAATTCGGCGCACATTTTCTTCCTTTGACGGGTTGGGTGGCTAGGCCCAACTTCATCTGTGGCAGCCCTTCTCTTTCTCATGAGAGAAAGGAGTGTGGAGAGTGAAAAGATGGCAGATACTAGCTCAAAAAGAGCCATGGAAGTGAAGAAAACGTGATGGAGGTGATGGGTTGGTGGGTTTTGAGGTTTATGAGACACAATGGTGGACTTGTGTGCTCAAATGAGAGGAACTAAGGGAGATGGGAGGTGGTAGGAGATGGGTTTTTGAGAGAAATGGTGGTGGGTGTTTGTGTATTGAAGAAGAAGAAGAAGAAGATGGAGTATGGAATGAAGATTTGAGAGGGAAAATGAGGTTTTTGAGAGCTAGGAGACTTGGAATGGGAGTAAAATGAACAAAGGAACCAAGAGGGGACCCAAATAAAGTGGTCCCACATGAAAACGGGCCCCACATGTGTGTGGGAGGGGCGGTAGGCTGTCGGACATGCAAGCCCGCTGGGGCCCACTGGACCCGGCCGCGATGCGCTGCGGTAAGCGTGGTGGCGCCACGGTCCACTGGACCCAGGACAGTGACTCTGCCTTGGGGGTGATGGCCTCCCCCCTGGGGTGCCGAAAATGTGCCGGGGACCCCCTGGGTCCCATTGAAAAATGTGGTTTTCGCCCGTGTCCGTTTAAGGTGACTTCGAGTTCCATCTTGCACACATTCTCACTTTTCGGGTCATTTGCGTGTGGAATTCACTGAATTAGTGTCTAAACCCATCGATTGATGGTCTAGAAAGGAATTGGAATCATTTCACATGATCACGGACACATACGGGTCACAATTCAATGGTTAGTTTTGCCCGCCGATGAAACTTGAAATCCTACGATCATTTCTACATTTTATCGTCCCCACCTAAGTCAAGGTACGTCAACGTGCATCGTGTTACTATAACCTAGGTCCAGTTTAATCCAAATCATGCTTTGATACCAACTTGTAACGCCTCAAAAGTTGAGGGTCGAGCAAAAGTTTGACTCCCGAGTTCCGGTGCATCACTTATGCAACATAAATAATGATGTTTAAACGTTGTCCATATTAGTGCATTAACATATCATACTCCAGGTGCAATAAAATTTAGGAAGCGAAAGACTTAAGTACTTGAATTATAATATGAAAGTGTTTCACCATCCGGATTATAAATTTGTTCTAGGCTGAATATATACAAGTGTTTGTTCCAAAATTTACAAAATATCAAAATGTAACTATCCAACTAATCATTGTAACCCTGCAATCCCGTCGATTCAGAACAAGGTTTACAGAGACTCGCCTAATAACTAAACATAGGAGAATTCCTCCTCCTCATCCATGAAGTCTATATCAACTGCATAGGCTCCATCACAACCTACATCTAAATCAGGGTCTGGTTGGTGTTTTAAACATCGTCCCAGAGTGGGAGTGAGTGATCAACTCAAAGGTACTATAAGGCAAAGGTTAACATGTTATCAATTCAGTCAAGTAGCAATGATAAAGTAATACAACAATCATATCCTAAGTACTCTTGTTAATACAGGAATAATATGCTATAATGATGCATGCCCTCGCCTGCACTCCCTCAGCGACATCATCTCACGATCTTGCATGGAAAACTCCCTAAACGTGTGCTTCCTTACCAAAGCATATGAAATGCGATGCATGGTCATGTTAGCCAATATTTAATTAAGTTTATTCATATAGCATATTTAACAAGCTAAGGTACCTCCCTTATATTATTTACCCAAACAAGGATCCATTTAGGGTTATCAATCCTAGTTAATCACATACAATGGGCAAGTTATAGGGCATCACCCCTGATGAAAGTAATGGATAGATAAGTTCACGAGTTTACACTCAAGGTAACTACAGAGAGGCTCATCACCATCACCGAAGGCCTATTTTATACTCGAGGTCACTATGGGAAGGGTCGTCACCTTAGCGTAGGTCGACAACTCAAATACAGTGTCCCATATACCACCATATTTAGCTCACAAGTTTAGGTTGCTCACTGGTCACTACAAGGAGGCTTGTCACCTCAGCGTAGACTGACACCTCGACCATGGTGTCCCATACATCACCATGCCCAGCTCATGATTCTAGATAAATCTTGGTACCAAGGTTGAAATGGGCTTTCCATTGATAAGTGGTACCTTAGATTTAAATAGTAATATCCATACATGGTAAACACACAATAGGCCAATCGGGTTATTCAACAAGTGCAATTGGTATGAGCGTACGATTAATTGATCGACATAGAGAGTGTAAGCACTCCGTGTAGCCTAACCACTATTGGCAATCAACGTACAACTCAAATTCCTTGATCGAATCTAATGTGGCGATGCTAGTTCAGCCACTCAATCAAGAGCCATTACCGATTGCCTGGACTAGGTTGTAGTCCCAAACATACTCCAATGCAAAAGAGTATCACATATGTTAATCATAACAACATTTTAGCAACAATTCAAATATAGTAATCATTTGAGCATTTTATCAAACACATAGAACATATTATTTTACATAGACACTTTATAAATAAATCACATAATAGTAATTTACATTACATGAAGGAAACTATTCATATGACTAAGGAATTTAAGAATCCTGTCTTAATACACTTAATAAGTGTGATCCATCATCAACATCTCATTCAAACATTTTAACAAACACTTAGACTATAGATTTCTAGGTATATAGGCTAGACTTATTACAGCATGAATTATAACAATTCATTTCACCACATCGGCCATAAAGTATATAACACACATGTTTCTAAGATTAAAAATCATAATAAGTACAAATCAGGATTTTACATTCATTCAAACATTTTAACAAACACATAAAATGCATTTATATTCACATAATTCATACAAATATATAATTCATCGAATACATCATAACTAAGGTCATATGGTAGTTATCAAGTCAGACATAAATTATTGCTAACATTGAAAGCCTTGAAAACCATAACCTAAATATTTATAGTTCTCATCTTTCATAGGTATGCCTGTTACGAACTCGGTTCATATACTGCATCCTCGTCTACATGACAATGGCTACCTAAATCATGAAATAGGTTAGCTATTACGTAGATTCCTTTATTTGGATTCCTAAAATGAGATTAGGGTTAGGATTTCTTACCCAAGTCGTATCTAGAATCGATGGTGTAGCGATGGTGGAGAGGTGATTCAGTACGTGGAGTGGTGGGAGTGAATCCCAGCAACGATCTCCTTTTCTCTCTCTCTTCTCCTCACTCTTTCCTCCTCTTTTCTCTCTTCTCTCTCTTAGGGTTAGAAAATCCGTATAGAATAAGAGAGGAGTGATTTAAGGGCCTTATATAGGCTTAAAACTGATCTCAATGGCCTCTAGGTCATGGTATACCTAGGTTATAGCCAAAGGGTACCTGTCTCGGGCAAGCGGGACCCTTAGGAAGGCTCATTTCTCACCTAAGTCATGGATCAAGTTCCCTGACAATGGATCTATGCCAGGACTGTGTTTATGGTGTGACCTGACAAACAGATCGGTCGAAAAGGACCTGCATTGGGCGAATGGTAATTAATTTAGTTTAGTACTTAATTAATTTCTGTCTAATTTCTACAGAATTCGATCCTTAAGCATTTCTGCCAGAGGTGGTACTCGAGTCTTCATACGAATTTTTTCAAGATGTTACACATCGATTCCCCATTGGGTGAATGGCTAAGGGCTGGTCATGGGGGTTAGTTTCTCGGATGATTGCTGAGGTATGGCAGCGAATCGTTGGCACTTGTCGCACTTCTTTACATAATACTTAGCGTTCTTGTCACGCCTCAAACTCGAAAACCGGGCTCACGAAATTCCTGATCACTGAATCCAGTGTCGATAGCCTCCATAGTACCCCATTCTCGGCTCCCGGTAACCATACACCAGGTTCCGATCCTGGGATGCTACAAGGAGGATTTTCAATATAAATTTTATTTCACAATAAGCATAACCATAGCATAACCCACAACCAATAACAACAAGAACACCATCACAAAATCTATTATGATCAAAAAAAATTTCGTATAAGGCGCATAAAGGAAAAATACAATGGTGATAATAACTAAAGACTCCAGAAGCTCTACGGCACGCTCCTGCTCCTACTCAGCTAAGACTACATCCTCGCGTCACCTACCCGCATCTATCGTGCATAAGATTATAGAAAGCTTAGAGGATGGTGAAAGTGTGTGCACAATAAAAGCATGCTCAGCATGTAATATCAGAGTATTTCGAAATATGCTGGTGAATCCATGAATGCTAACAGTCGTACCAAGGTTATTCGATACAAGGCATGAATGTTATTGGTCATACCAATGCTATGATGAGATGCAAGATGCAACTCAAGCATACCAATCCTCATTAGAATCCACATAATCATACAACTCATCTCTAGGATATCACCGAGGTCTATTACACTCTACACCAGTTTGTCGTCCCTATCCGAGTGCATAACAGGGTAAGTGGAAGAGAATTCACTATCCCTCTACCAATATCAGGCCCAACTCTTCACCACTGAGACACTAGGACATGGGCCTGACAACTCTTCGGTGAGGCCCATATCTATCCCATACTGTTTCATAGGCTTCCGCGGTCCTCCCATTCAAATTTCGATGACCCGTGATCCATTATCGGCAGTTACACGCAACCTTGAGTCGTGTCCCATATGCAAGAGTTGACTCGACCCGAGACTTGTACCCTAGTGACCACGCCATCGCCACGGTTTCGATGTCGCGTATTTTAAGTGTTATAGTTGATAACCCCTTTTATTGTCAAATTTATCGTGCCAAAGACACTGTTTGTATCTTGTTATGAAGTTTACATATGAGAATAACAAAGCACTACTCAAGACATGTTAAGTTTCGTCAAAAGTCTCAAAAGTGCAGCTTTGATAGACAAGCACTGTACACAAGACCAGATTCAAGAAAGTGAGATTGTTCGACTTAATACAACACAAGTTCAAGATGAAGCTTTCAAGGTCAAGATCTCAAGATGCTTTCAAAGTTCAAGTTACATCAAGATCTCAGGCCTCATTACTTTCAAAGGTCACTTACCTTTTTCAATGTCCTTACTTCACTATTGAGGTATGATTGAGCTTAGGTTGACCTTTAGAGTAGGTCATTTGGGATACATAACTCATATGACTTATATTAGTGAGTTTGGTCAGTTCTAAGACTAGTCCTAAACTTTGTTCGACTAGTCCTAGCATTGCTTCGACCTGTCTAAGAATTTCCTAGACCAGTCATAAGTTTGTTGTAAAATTTAAAAAAAAAATCTTAGGCTTCGACTAGTCCTGAGGACTATTCGACCATTCGTAGGAATAGTGTCGACTGATAAAGTGACGATCAACATCAAATGGTCCTTCTTTTGTGGCAATTTTAAACATTAGATTTTCTAGTGAAAAATCACATACGCAAGCAAACATGGATTGGGCAATGGACCGGTATGCTGGCCCACCCCAATGTAATAAGTTATCCCAAACTACAGCTTGGAACATAAGAAGGATATCAAAAGGAGCCTTATGATTAATATCAACATGACGTTCAAAAATAACATCACGTAATCTGATGTCCTAAACAAAGGATGGATCATCCTCGGGAGCCCTAAGATGACGTTTAGTGAGAGAGGCTGATCTGGAAGAAGATGGACCATGGGAAGTTATTCTTTTTCCTCTAGAAGCCATTTGCAACAAAGATTTCAAGAAGATAAAGAGTTGCAAAGGATTGAGAAGAGGGTTTTCTCAAAACAGATTTTTCACAAGAAAATCCCCAAATCACAACGAAATTCAAAATAGATAGCTTCAAGAGAGAAATATAAGTACTCTAGACACAAATCTACAAGAAAAACATAAATGGAGCACTAACCATGGAGATTTCGAAGGATAGCTTCGACTAGTCGGACGTCGGCTCGTTGGTGAGTGAAAATGAAATGAGGAAGATGAAGTGTTTTTCCCAAATAAAGTGATTCACGAGTTTCACGACTGGTCGTAGATGTACACGACTGGTCGTACCACGACTGGTCATTTATATTCACGATCGGTCGAGGACCAACCAAAAATGCAATATCCTTTAAGTTTTACAAAATTTCAAGTATGATTTGCAAAAATTAAAGTCTAAACTAGCAAGAATATACAATATGATACAAAAAAGCATAAATTATCATCTTAACATACACATGCCAAGATCAAATTTCATTTGGTTAAACCTACTTTTGTCGAGAGGTTTAGTGATAATGTCAGCATGTTGATTCTCGGTAGGTATATATTCCAAAGATATAACCTTTTCTTCTACTAATTCACAGATATAATGAAATCTAATATCAATGTGCTTAGTATGAGAATGTTGAATAGGATTTTTTGAAATATTTATGGGACTAGAATTATCAAAATATAATAACATAGAATCCTGCTAAATTCCATAATCACTTAGCATTCGATTCATCCAAACAAGCTGCGTACACGCATTACCAGCTGCGATGTATTCAGCTTCAGCTGTTGAAAGTGATATAGAACTTTATTTCTTGCAAAATCAAGAAACTAAACAGTTTTTGATATAAAAGAAACCACCACAGGTAGATTTTCTATCATCAAGATTACCAGCCCAATCAGCATCTAAGTACCCAGCTAATTGAATACTAGTCTCATGTGGATACCAGACACCGAGATTAACAGTACTCGCAACATATGGCACAATCTGCTTGACAGCAATCAAGTTTGATTCTTTAGGATCATACTGATATCTAGCACAAATACCAACACTTAGTGCAATATCAGGTCTACTAGCAGTTAAATACAATAAACTACCAATCATGCTCTGATATAATTTTAAATCAACATTTTTACCTGCAGAATCTTTTGAGAGTTTCAAAGTACTACTCATAGGAGTATCAAAATTTTTACATTCTTAAATCCAAATCTCTTAATTAAATTCAAGGCATATTTAGATTGAGAAATGAATATTTCATCAGGTTGTTGCTTTACTTGCAACCCTAAGAAATAATTCAATTCCTTAACCATGCTCATTTCAAACTGTGATTTGATCAAATCTACAAACTCAGTAGTCATATCAGTACAAGTAGATCCATAAATGATATGATCAACATAAATTCGTACCATTAAAATATGATCATTATGTTTTTTAACAAACAGAGTTTTATCAACAAATCCCATTTAAAAATTATGGCTTAACAAACACTTTGTTAGTTTCTCATACCATGCCCTCGGAGCTTGTTTTAATCCGTAAAGTGTCATTTTAAGGTGGTACACATCAGCATTTTGAAATCTTCAAAACCCATTGGTTGTTCAACATAGACTTCCTCATACAAATCACCATTTAAGAAAGCACTTTTGACATCTATTTGATAAATCTTGATATCATGCAATGGATATAAATAGTCTGATTGATTCAAGACGTGCTACTGGTACAAGGGTTTCATCAAAATCAATACCTTTAATTTGAGTGTAACCTTGTACCACTAGCCTAGCCTTGTTTCTAATTATATTTCCAAGCTCATCAGACTTATTTTTGAAAATTCATTTTGTTCCAATGATAGGTTTATCTTTGGGTCTAAGTACGAGATACCAAACATCATTTCTTACAAATTGGTTAAGTTCTTCTTGTATCGCAACAATCCAGTTTTCATCAGCAAGAGCTTCTTTTATGCTAGATAGTTCTATCTGGGATGTAAAACATACGTAATTACATATATCCTCAAGTTGTCTACAAGTACGAACACCAATGAGAGGGTTTCCAAGAATTTGAGTAGTTGAATGATCTTTAACAGTCCTTAGTTTAGAATCAGTCTTATTAGATGAAGTATCAGGTTTATCAACTACAAAAACTTCATCATTATCTGAACTTGAGACTGGTGTGTTTAAGTGATCATCAATGACCATATTGATAGACTCTTGAATCACACTGGTCCTTTTATTCAAAACCCTATAAGCATGACTATTTAAAGGATACCCTAAAAAGATCCCTTCATCACTTTTCGTATCAAATTTTCCCAGATTTTCATGATCTCGTAAAATATAACACTTGCAGCCAAAAAATCAAAAGTATTTGAAAGTAGGCTTTTTATCGAACCACATTTTATAAGCCATTTTATTATTACCTTTACTAGTGTAAACTCGGTTAATAATATAGCAAGCTGTATTGACTGCTTCAGCCCAAAGATTCTTAGAGAGCTTCATGCTATTCAACATGACATTAGCCATTTCTTGTAGCATTCTATTTTTTCTTTCCACTATCCCATTTTGTTGTGGAGTTTTGGGCGCTGAAAATTCATGTAATATTCCTTGGTCACTACAGAACTTCTCAAAATCGCTATTCTTAAATTCAGATCCATGATCACTACGAATCTTACTGATTTGAGAATCTTTTTCAGTTTGAATCCTTTTGAGAACTTTTCTTACTTCTTCAAGGGTTTCTGATTTTTCCCTCAAGAAGACTACCCATGTATATCTGGTAAAGTTGTCACGTCCCAAACCCGAAAATCGGATTCATATGAATCCCGATTGCCGAATCCGGTGTCGACAGCCTCCGTAGTGCCCCATTCTCGGCTTCTGATAATCTAATGCCAGATTCCGATCCTGGGATCCTACAAGGAGGATTTTCAGAATGAATTTTTTTTTTGTAAAGGAGCATAACCACAGACATAACCAAGTCACAAAACAACATCACCACATATCCACTATAACAACAATTTTAAGTACAATGCAGAAAGGGAAATACAAGGTGATCAAAAAGCTCCAAAAGGTCCTGATGTGCACTCCTGTCTCAGCGCTGCTGTCGTCCAACGCTACCTGCACGCAACTATCGTGCATAAGCTTACAAAAGCTTAGAGGGTGGTGTAAGTGTGTGCGTAAGGCAAACGCCAAGTGTACAGTATCAGAACAATGCGGAAGTATGCGGTAAGTCCATGAATATACCAAGGCTGTGTAATGCAAGGCATGATGCGAGATATGAATGCCATCGGCCACACCGATGCAATGCAAGGCCTACATAGCCAAATGTCATATGCGAAATGCAATCCAAGCAAGTCGGTACTCCTCAAATGCGTATATCGGTACAGTTCCTCTCTGGATATCACCGGGGTCTAATACACTTCGCAGAGACTGCCACCTCCCTAGCTGTACAGTCAAGCAAGCGGATAAGACCTCACTATCCGCCTGACCAGTAGTATGTCAATACCTACCCGGCTCGTCGATAGCGGACTCATTTGCGAGCTAGTCAAACTCAGCCTAGCTTATAGCCCCCTCACTCAGGCGGATAAGGCCACACCCCCTTCCAACCGACCACGACACAGTGGGAGACGCGGCCTACTGGTATTCGGCACTCGGGCGCTCATGTATCCACTCGGTCTAGACGCTGGAGCATCTCCTGGTACCAAAAAGGTTCTGGGACTCTCACCCAAGGACATCCTAAGTGCCCACAGTGCTAGAATATGCATTTCCGGTATCCAATACGGCCATCCACGATGTACCTGTGGAGCCATGGCCCTGATGTCGCTAGGGCGTGCAGTGATCAAGTCATACATATGCGAGATGCATGAATCACGCTGTCAAAACATGCAGCAATCCAGCGCGTATTGCGCGATCATGTGAGGCGCTCAGTCACATAACGAGCCCCATAGATGGTCTGCCCAATGGCGTATGCTATGATCAGTCATTACTCATATCAAGCATACATATGATGCGTATGGGCATGAGTCATGAGGTTATACTAAGCATGCTATAAGGCAATGAATAGCAACGGGTATGGACCTATCAATGGGCCCTAAAGAGAGTTACAATGCGGACATTTAACCAACATTGTATATACAATGTGGACGTCAAACCAACATTGTTTCCCAGGCACGGCTTGCCATAAATATCATTTCACGAACCATGAGAAACGTACATTGCAATGGACCCTAAGGACATCCGTTAAGCGTTGATTCCTGGGCCTTAGATATATTCAAATGGGTCGTATTACATGGGCCTCACATTCACTAAATGGTTTGCATTAATGGGCCTCACTAATGAGCCTTATGTACATTGCAATGGTCCATGATCCATGGGCCTTGAAATACATCAAAGTGACCTCATAACTTGGGCCTCAAATATGCTAGATGGGCCTACACATAGATATATTAATTAGGCCACTCCATTTGTGCCTCATGCACATCAAATGGGCTTGTTCCCATGGGCTTTATATAGAATAAGTAGGCCGGATCCCATGGGCATTGCATAAGTCAAATGGGCCTAAACTCATGGGCATTATACATGCCAGATGAGCTTAATTTCCATAGCCCTTATATGTATCAAATGGGCCTAATCATTTGGGCCTCAGATATATACCAAGGTAAGCCTCAATGAATGGCCAAAGTTAAATCAGTAAAGGGCCCTATACACATGTCATGGTGGCCCATTTGAACCATAGATCTGGCTCATTTTGGCTCAAGCCATAAAATAATTTTTTTACAAAAACAAATAAATGGACGGTATAGATGCAACACATGCATCATGGCGGGGGTCACATGAAGGCCCACATCATTTTAATATACTATATAATCTGTATACAGTGTATATATATATATATATATTATTATATATATATATACACACACATACCCATATGCACACGCACAAGTGCACTCACCCATGCATACACACACACGCTCACACACACCCGCGTACACACCCACGCACACCTATACATGCAATACAGTGGGCTCCACCGTCCGTGCAGACGGTGGAAGACAGCCACATACATCACTGTGGGTCCCATGTGGGGCCCACCAAAATGTTTATAATCCATCCAATCCATTTATAAGGTCACAGGGACCTGGGTGAATAAAAATAAATAAATTTCGGCTTGGTCCAAAACTTCTGTGGACCCCAAAAGGGTTTCAATGGTAGATTTTAATCACCACTGTTTCTTGTGGTGTGGGCCGCCTGAATCTTGGATGGACCTGAAATTTGGAGGGGAGCCACGTCAGTGTGTGGGCCACCTGATGAACGGTGTGAATACAAAATATACATCATGGTGGGGCCCGCCCGTGGAGCCGTGGACGGCCTGGCGTCTGCCGACCGCCCGCCGCTAGGGCGTCTGACATGGGCAGAGGCAGCAGCGCCTCTGCTGCTCGTTTTAAAGAAAAAGAGATTTGGGAAGAAAGTGATTTTTCCGCAGTTTTTCGTCTGTGGGGCCCACTAAAATGAAATCTGCTCCGGCCATTACGACCAGTGGCCCGAGGCCGTCCAAATGAGTCCAGAGTTTGAATTTTTTTGATGCATGGAAGTGAAATAAACTAAGAAAGTGATGTTTGAATGGTAAAGGTGCGACCTTTGACGCTATGGCCCACCAGGTGATTGGATCAGCTCCAAACTTCTACCCAACGGCTGCAATGCCGTGGGTAAGAGGATGGACGGCTCGGATCGGATATAATCATCAGGGTGGGGCCTATGCAAGGAGGCCACCCAAATTTTTTTTTTTTCTCTTTTTTTTTTTTTTTTTCTTCACAACGTCCAGCGTCTGGGACGCTGGACGGTTATATAATTTTATTTATTATATTATTTATTTATTTTTTTTTCTCAAATGGTAGGCCCTGATGAAGTGGGCCACCACATGATGGGCGGCATGGGAATGGCGTGAAAGGTGGGCCCCACTTGGATAACATAAATACATCAAGATGGGATCTATTCAAGTGGGCCACCCCATCCTTTTGTAATAAATAAAATAAAATAAATTAAAAATAAAAAATAAAATCGAGAGAGAGACATGGAGAGTGGGACACGGCTTATGATGGAGGGTCCCCGTCATTATGGGCCCTCCCTTACATGAAATCATACAACAACGGGCCCCTTTGAACGAAGGACCATCAAAATGTAATTCAATGGTGGAGATCCATTCTCCACCGTTATGGACGGTCTAGATGACCTTTTTGAAATGAAATAAACATCATGATGGGGTCCATGGGGAATGGCCCCATCATGGAACGATCATGATGATCCAAGTGGTCCATCGGCCACAAATAAAGGTCCCAAGTGAGATCCACACCATTGATCGGTGGGCCTCACTTGGATCACCATAAAAACACATAAATCTACCCTATAGAAGCACCCACCTCTTGATCTTCTTGGCCCGTTGGATAGCCGGTCACCTAGAGCTTCACTTTGATGGTGGAGATGGGAAATGGATGGCTAGGATGATGGGATTTGGAGATGGGAAGTGGGCCACTAAAATCACTTCTTTCTCATGGAAGAGAGCTTGGACGTGAGCTCTCTCTTGCTTGGAGTTGGAGTGTTGAGAAATGAGAGAGAGAGAGGTGTGATTAATGAGAGATGGAGTGATGTGATGTGAGTGATGGGTGAGGTGAGTGATGGGTGAGGTGAGTGATGGGTGAAGTGATGTGTTAGTTGACTTGGGTGGTTGCTTGACTTATGGAGAAAGGAAGTATGGGTGCTTGTACTTGACATGAGAGGTGATTGATGGGATTGATTGATGTGATTGATGGGACACTTTGTAGAGATTCCTTGGGATTTGTAACGCGCGGTGTTTTTGCTCGAACTGAACGTGGGTCCGTATCTCATCGTCTGGGTATCGGATCGGTGCGTGAGTTGCGGCGTTGGAACCGCGGCGACGGTGCGGTCGCAACGATACAAGTCTTGGATTAAGCCGGCTCAAATGAATAGGATACGACTTACGGTCGTGCGCAACGTCAACCATAAGTCGCGGATTGCCAGAATCTGACGAGAAGGGTCACGGGAATCAACGGAACAATGCGGATTAGGATACGGGTCTTACAAAAGTCATTTACTATTACCAAGATATACCTTTTTTCACCTCGACTCTCTGTTCTGGTAGATCCTATTAGATCCATGTGGAGGAGTTTGAGTGGTCTTGATGTGGTATTGGAATTCACCTTTTTGTGTGAGTTCCTTGTTTATTTGTCAAACTGGCATTCACCACATATCTTATCTAATTTTTAAAATTTGGATAGACCTCTTATAAGTTCTTTTTTGCTTAATCTAAATAAGTTTCAGTAGTGTACATGTCCAAGATATTTGTGTCATAATTCAGTGTCGTCTTTATGGACCATGTAACATGTTTGATTAGATGAGATGGATTCACTAACAATATAGTAGTTTTCAGACGTTCTACGTCCAGTTAGTATTACTGAACCCTTGTTGTCTAGAATCTCACAGCTTTGATTAGAAAACTGAACACTATGGTTATTATCGTATATTTGAGAAATGCTTAGCAAATTATGTTTTAGTCCTTCAACATATAAGACATTTTTAAAAAATGGAAGGTTATAAAGTTGAACCGTACCTTGGCCCATAATTTTGCAGTTACTGTCATCACCAAATGTGACTGAACGATTAGTCATATCTTTTAGATCGGTGAATAAAGCCTTGTCGCCAGTCATATGCCTAGAGCATCCACTATCTAGGTACCACTTTGAATGGCTTGTTGCTTTGAAAGAAGTGTGGGCAACTAAGCAAGTGACCTTTGGAATCCATTTCATAACCATTTTGGGTTTAAGTGGGTAGTTGGTCTTCTTTGGATTGTAAGAATTATAAGTATGACCTATTGAGTTAGACTTTAGAAGCTCCTTAAGTAAATCAACTATCTTTTCAATCAAAGAATTTTGGTTATGCTTCCTATAGTTGAAATAATTTCCTTTAGGTTTTTGAACAGATTTAGGGTCTTTAGAAAACACTTGTCCTTTCCCTTTTGAGTTTATGGTCTCTCCTTTTACAAACTTAGGAGGTATATTTTTCAACTTAGGAGAAACATTCTTATCATAACCTAGACTAGATCGATCGCCACATTTTCTCAATCCTGATAAGAGTTTTTCTAATTTGGAATCACCTTAAGCATATTTTCAAGTTTCCTTTAAACTCAAGAGAAACTCAAGAGAGAAGAGACTTCATGTTTTAATTAGTCATTTTCAGATCTAAGATTTTCAACTTGGGCAATCTTAAAATCCAAATTGCATTTTGTCTTTTCAAAATAGTATGAAATATGGGACTTTTCTAAAACAAGAGATTTATAAATTTGTTTGAGTTTAGAAAATTTTTCTTTTTGAAGTTTCAGTTTTACCACAATTTAACAACTCTCCTTGTATAGGGCATTATAGGCATCTTGAAGATCATCTTCATTTTCACATTCACTATTCAGATTTTCTTCACTTGTTGAATCATTATCTGAAAATGTGAATTTGGCTAGAGTCATAAGGGTTTTCACTTCATTGCCCGACTCAGTTTCAGAATCTTTAGATTCAAAAGAAGCTTTAGAATCAGGAGATTCATCCCAAGTAGCCAACATACCCTTTTTCTTGGATTTGTCCTTTTTAGGACACTTGCTAGCCAAATGCCCATATTCTTGGTAGTTGTAACATTGACTATCTTTTAAAGATTTTCAAGTTTTAGATTTAAGTTTGGATCTTTTCTTATCATTTCTTTTTTGAAAATCAACTCTCTTTTTTACTTTTGAAGATTTAATAAAACTTTTTTGTCAAAAGAGCCATATCATCTTCAGAGTTATCTACATCAGAATTTTCTTTAAAATTATTTTTAGAAATTTTAAGAGTAATTGATTTTCCTTTTGAAGCTTTAAAAGATAACTCATAGGTTTGTAAAGAACCAACTAATTCCTCAACCCTCATATTATCTGTATCACGAAGTTCTTGGATTGCGGTTACTTTAGAGTTGAACCGTTTAGGAAGTGAGTGTAGTATTTTTGTACACACTTTACTTTCTGGAATTCTATCACCAAGACCCCACATAGAGTTTACAATGTCATTTAGTCATGTATAAAAGTCCATAAATGTTTCATTTTCCTTCATATGAATTTCTTCAAATTTGGTTGTAAAGAGTTGGACTTTCGATTTCTTGACTATAGATGTACCCTCATGTGTCATTTTTAAAATATCCCAAGCTTGCTGTGTAAAATCACAGGATATAATTCTTTTGAATTCATCCGGTGATAGTGCGCAAGTGATTGCATTTAGTGCTTTAGCATTTGCACTACTCTCACTTTTCTAAAGTGTGGTCCACGAGAAATGAGGTGTTACTCTCATAGATTTTGAACCATCAACTCCAATTACTTTAGTGGTAGGAGGGTTCCAACCACTCACAGTGGCCAGCCAAACACTTTAAACCATGGATTTTAAGGTTATTCTCATCCTGGCTTACCAATAAGCATAGTTGAAGTCATCAAAGGGTGGTGGCCTAGTGACTGATAAGCTATCAAAATTTGACATCTTAAATAGCTTAAATCGTTTGCTCAGGAAATAAATCCAAGAATTAAGAATTAAAAAGAGCTATTAGGCTCTGATACCACTTGAAAAGGTCTAGCTATATATCCTAGAGGGAGGGTGAATAGGACTATGCCAAATAAAACTTATAACAATGGAAATTAAATAAATATAATAGCCAACTTATAAAATAAATAAACCACGATGCAAGAATGTAAAGGCACCTCAAAATTCAGATCTTAAGAGGTTGATACAAATGTTGTTCTAAGGACAACCTTACACCAAAAACCAGAGTTTATGGTAGGACAACCTTATTTCTAGAAAGGTCTTTGTATCAAATCTCAAATCGAAGAGGAATGATAAAGAATTAAATACAAACTACACTGAAGAAAAAATTACAATTATAAATATATTTTGTTCTAGGGACAACCATACACCATAGAAATGGTAGGGCAACCTTACTAGAACAATTAAGAATGCTGATAAAGGAATTGCAAGAAATAAATGCTACACTATTGCAACATTCCCACAATGCTTGAAATAAATGATTACAGCATTCACATCCACATATACATCTCACAAATGAATAATTAAAGATATGAAATAAAAACCATTCCACCACCAAGCACAAGGGATTATAATGGTTCACCTGTGTGTTCACCAACTATTAAACAACAGCCACACAGAATGTTACTCTACTCCTAATATCCTTACACAGGGGATATTAACGTTCACTATCAAATTAAGTTTTCACAGGTTCACCCACAACCTTCACAATTTTATCTTTCTCTGTGGGCTTACACAATTAAAAAACCCCACTTCTAAGTTTTTCTGCCTCTCCTCAGATAACCAATACAAAGAGATTTTTCTGGCAAATCCCAAAAAAAACCAAAACAAAAAGGAATTTATAATTAAACGTAAAATACCTGATTTTCTCCTTCGTTGTAGCAGCCCCGTAGAACTAAGTTAGTGAAGATGATCGAATGTCCAAGTTCAATGTCCAAACTCACATTAAAATGGTTCTAGTTCTAATCGATTTTAAATTAAATCAAAATGGGCTAGCTTTAATTGATTTTGATTCCAAAGAAAGAGAAATAGCAATTCCTCTTTTTAGATTAGATTGGAATACAAGAAACAAAATCAATTAATAAAGCTAATGAAAGAGAATATTAAATACGCACACTTAGCTTAAAATAAAGTGCAAACTTATCTCTCAGAAGGCCAAATTAATTAACTTAAATTGTGTAAATTATTTTGAGATTCGTGAGCTATTTATAGATGAGCAACACACGTCTTCAACTGGTCTTAGGACCTCTACGACTGGTCAAGGAACCAACGGAAATTTGAATTTTCAGGCACGATAAGATCTGACGGTTTCATGACTAGTTGTAGGTCCCCTTCGACTGGTCGTAGGATGCACATGACTGGTCGTAGGCACATGATTTTCAATGCTGGACTTTGAGTCGAAGGTCTACACTGGTCGAACAATCGGTCGACACTGTTCTTACTACTGGTCGAACAGTCTCCAGGACTAGTCATAGAGTAACTAAAAAATTCTAAAAATCTTTAACAACTTAGGACTGGTCGTGGAATTTCTTGGACTGATCGAACCAGTATTAGGACTAGTCGAACAAGGTCCAGGACTAGTCTTAGAACAGACCAAATTTACTTATAAAACATATATGGATTATGTATCCAAAATGTCCTACTCTAAAGGTCAACCTAATGTCAGTCATACCTCAATAGTGAAGCAAGGACATTGAAACTTAAATACAAGTGACCTTTGAATATAATTAAGCCTGATATCTTAAACTTAAAAGCTTCTTGAACTTGAAAGCTTCTGAGGTCTTGAACTTGAAAGGTTCTGAGATCTTTAAACTTGAAAGCTTCTGAAATCTTTGAACTTGAAAGCTTCTGAGATCTTTGAACTTGAAAGCTTCTGAGATCTTTAAATTGATCTTTTGTTCATCACATATACAGCTTTAAAGCAGTGTCTTTATAACCATAAATTTGACAACAATAAGGGGCTATAAACTATAGCACTTACATAAGAGAATTTCTACGACATGTCCTATCAATCACATTAATCATAAGTCAAGTACATCCCCTCACAAGCCATCACTCACCCTTACCTTTCCCTATCCAAAGTCAAAGCCACCCATGCTTACCATTTCCTTTTCACCAACAAGTCAAGAGAGCCCATACCTTCCATCCCATCTCCCTTACATCTCCGCTCTCTCTCTCTCTCTCTCATTTCATTTCATTCCAAGCAAATCCCCATGGGAGGTGGATGTCCAAGCTCTCCATGAGAAGAGCTAGTGTGGCCCACCTTCCAACCACCCAATCCCACCCTCTAGTCTTCATCTCGACTGTTGAAATGCATCTCATGGAGCTCTAGATCGCATTAGTCAAAGGGTGAGTCCAACATATAAAGGTGGGTGATTTTATTTGGATTTTATGATTTGAAGGCCCACTTGTTGTGGTACCCACATGATGTATGCATTGTATGAGAGAGGGGCCTATAGTGGTGGGGTCCCTCCATCTCACCACTCCACTCCCTCTCTTTTCCTCTCTCTTATGATAGTTTGTGTGGCCCACGTGTATTATTATTCAATGATCCTTGTAAGGCCCGTATCCTAGTCTGTACTATTCCGTCAACTCCCACGATCCTTCCCGACGAATTCCAACAACCTACAACTTATAATCGATGTTCGCTGCGGACCCTAAGACATACCTCATAGATTTGAGTCATTTTAATCCGAGACTTGTACCATTGTGACCGCACCGTCGCCACGGTTCCAATGTCGCATCTTGCATACCGATCCGATACCCTGGCCGGGAGAAGTGGACCCACGTTATTTCGAAGAACATATCACGCATTTACAATCCCAAGAGAATCTCTATAACATGTCCCATCAATTAATTAACAATCAATCAATCAATTCCATCAAGGGTCAAGTATATGTCAAGTACACATCACCTCACACACATCCCTAAACAACCCCATAAGTCAACAAACCCTTACATAACCCATACCCTTCTTAAAAAAATTTCCTCAAAAGTCAACAAAGTTCTTACACACCCATCTCTCTCTCCTATCCATCACTCCATCCCATCTCCTCTCTCTCTTATTTATCCCTCCTTTTCCAAGAAACCCAAAACACCAAAATACCACACGTCCAAGCTCTCCAAAATCTCCATGAAAGAAGCCATGTGTGGCCCACCTTTCTATCTCCCATCTCCACCATCCAAGCCTCATCTCAACCGTTGGAATTATTTTCTTGGAGCACTAGAACCTATAGGAGGAAGAAGGAAGAAGAGATCAAAGGTATGTGCTTTTATTTATTGATTTTGTGATTGGAGGGCCCACATATGTGAGACCCATCTTGTTGTATATATTTAAGGAGGGCCCATAGTGGCAGGGTCCCTCCCCTTCATCACATTTCTCTCTCCCTCTTTCTCTCTCTCTCTCTCTTTTCTCTTGTTGATTAGCCCATAATGTATGCAATTCATCTAGGTTGTCTACCTTTGTGGGACTCACTTGATGGACGTGTTAAATCTACACCATCCAAGCCATGTGGGCCCTACCTTGGGGTGATGGGAAGACACAAATATCAGGTTGATCCAACCAAGTGGGCCATGTCCATGTGGGACCCACCAGCCGTGGTCCCCATACATGTGGACCCACCCCAATGTGAATCACATAGCCTCATGTGAGCCTTATCTCGCTGGACGTAACCCAGCACGCCTAACGCCCAACCTCCCTGGACGTGGGGGGGTTGGAAAAATGGAAACAGAAACATCAGCTTGGTTTAAAGCTTTGGGCTGAGCCACTCATATAAGCCCCACCTTTGATGTATGGCTTTGATCCACGCCGTCCACCATGTTTCCCAACTCATTTTAGGCGTTGAGCCAAAAAGTGAAGCCGATCCAATAATCAAATGGGCCATACCATAGAAAACTGTGATTTATACCATTCAAATCAGTTAGGACCCACCTTGATTATTTTTTTTATTCGCCAAAAAAATTGTATATTGGGCTCATTTTGTCGGTCTTGAGCCATAGAATCCAAGGGCTGGGTTGGATTCTCTGGACGCAGGCCCCACATATGAAAAACCACAGAATTTCTTTTTTTTTCAAAAAAATAAATATGAGAGAGAGAGAGCAGCAGTGCCTGCTGCTGCTGACTAGTCAGAGTGCTAGCGCGAAAAGGGGATGGGATGTGGGTCCCAGCCATGGACCCCACCATGATGTATGTTGATCAACAACACCATGCATTTGTTAGGTCCCCTTTGGAATAGTTGGCCCCCAAAAAAATAAGTCATATACGAATCTCAGGTGTCCCACATCACAGGGAACAGTGGATTGAGCGTCTGCCATTGAAACCCTTTTGGGTTATCACAAATGTTTTGTTTCATCATGAAATTTATTTTTTTTCCCCTTGATTCAGGTCTCTATGACCTTATGAACGGATCGGATGGAGAATAAACATTATGATGGGCCCTACGTGAGACCCACCTATGAGGAAACGGATTAGCTACTGTACGTATACAGCAGCTGTATAGCTGTTGTACTGACATTACACAGCAACGTGGGACCCACCTTTGTATTCGCATCGCCTAGCAACGTGGGACCCACCTTTGTATTCACGTCGCCCAGAGACGTGGGACCCACCTTGTTGCACGTTGCATATCCCCATCATCCATCCAAACGTCCAGCATCTGGATGTTGGACATGTTGGACTGGCCTGGATATATATATATATATGATATATGATATATTATAGTATAATATATTATTATAAATATAGTATGGTGGGCCCTACTTTGAACCCACCTGTGATGGGATTAGATCGGCAGGTGTACCACACTAGCCTACCATTGAAGTCCTTTTTGGACCATAGTAGTCTTGGATTAAATTGATATTTGTTTTTCCTCCCAAACCAAGTCTTTGTGACTTTATTAATAGACTAGATGGAAAATAAACTTGATGGTGGGCCTTGGAATTGTAAACAGTGAAAATCATCTCCACTGTTATTTGTGGAATGGTCCAGATCCTTCAATATGATTCTTTTTTTTTTGGATGTATGAGGCCCATTTATATGAGGCCACCTTGATATACATAAGGCCCAATTATGAGGCCCATAGTGATGCATATGCAACACAAATATAAGGCCCATTATAATGTGACTTTGGCCCATTTGAAGAGGCCCATTATGGTGTATTATGACCCATTTAGCGAGGCCCGATGTGATGTATGTGTGACCCATGTATGAGGCCCATCTTGATGTATTTGTAGTCGATCTATCCGTTGAGGCCCACCTTGATATATATGAGGCCCATGTGATGTGGCCATAGTGATGTATATTAGGCCCAGGTATGTGGCCCACCCATGAAGTATATTTGAGGCCCACTTGCGATGTAATCGAGACCCAAGGGCAAGGCCTAACGTGATGTATATGTGGCTCATTAAGATTGTATGAGGCCCATAGGCGAGGTGCATTGAGATGTATCTGAGGCCCATGGGCGTGGCCCATTGTGATACGTTTGAGGCTGTTGTAGGAAGCCCAACACGATATATGAGAGGCCCACCATGAATGAGGCCCAATGTGATGTATGTGTGGTCGTGACATTGTGTATGAATCTCTTATGTAAGCCACTCCTTGGGAGCAATGTTGGTTAGATGTCCACACTGATGTGCAATGATGGTTAGATGTCCTCATTATGACCTTCTCGTAGGCTTTGTTAGGCCCATTCGCACCATTCTCTAAGTGGATTAACCCAAATAAGTGGGCCCCATTCACCATAGATGGATGGCTCCAAGCCATCAGATTTGATATAACCATGGTCGTGAGCCGATCTTTATATTATGGTTGATTAGTTGTCCATTTATGGACCCCGCCTTGTTTATATGCTGATTGTCGATGCTGATTATCGGTGCAAATTTTCGAGGCCGATTGTTGAGGCTGATTTTGATTGTTGACGCCCATTGTGATGTATTCGAGGCCCATGGGACGTGGCCCATTGTGATATATTTTCGTCCCATATGATGAGGCCCGACTTGATGTATATTAGGCCCGTGTGAGCGACCCATTGCGATGTATATTAGACCCATGAGATGCGACCCACTTGATGTATATGTGGCCCATGAGTGAGGCCCATCGTGAGGTGTATTAAGCTCTTGAGTGAGGCCCATGATATTGTATATTTGGCCCTTATGTGAGGCTATGAGTCCACTGTATGTTAGGCTCTATATGGGCCATTCCTTGGGAACAATGTTAGTTAAATGTCCACATTATCAAGGTTGATGGTTGATGCCGGTTATTGATACCGATTATGAGTATGTGACCACATAGCATCATGATACATGCCCATACGCATCATCTACATGTTTATTATGAGATGTGGTTGACCATTGCATATGTCATTGGGTAGATTGTTATGAGACTCCCTGATAGGCAGAGGTCATCTCACATGAGCGCGCGGTATGCATAGGAGTGATGCATGACTGAATTGAATGACTCATGCATCTTGCATTGTGTTGTGATTACTATATGCCCTTGCGACATCAGGGCTGTAGCCTCTACAGGCATATCATGGATGGCCAGATAGGACATTGAAAATGTTTGGTTCGAGCATCGGACTGACCTAGATGGCCCTGGATGAAAATCCTTAAAACCCTCTTGGTACCAGAGGACGCCCCAACATTGAGACCAAGTGGATATACATAAGCGCCCGAGTGCCGAATACCAGGAGGTCGTGTCTCCCACTGTATCGTGGTTGGTTGGGAGGGGGTGTGGCCTTATCCGCCCGAGGGAGTAAGCATAGATAGGCTAAGTTTGACTAGCTCGAGGAATGGGTCCGCTATCGACGAGTCGGGTAGGTATTGGCAGACTACTGAGGTCTCTTCCACTTACCTAGTTGTGCACTTGATAGGGTGTGTAACGCCCTAAAATTCAGGGGTCGAGTATAACTCAGCTCCCGAGTTCCAAAACATCACTTATGCAACACAAACAATGATGGATGTATGTTATCTATGTTAGTGCATAAAACATGAAATAGATCAAGCCAGATCAGTAGACATAATTCAGGGATATTGAGGAAATGCAAGCGAAAGACTTAAATACATATATAATTCAAAAATAATCTCAAAAGATGCATGTTATGCCCAGGGCAATATATACAACTGTGTCTTAAATACATGTATCAAACTAAGAAAAATCATCATATACATATCCCAAAAATCCCTGCTGGTCAGGACGAGCCTCACATGAACCCGCCTGAGAACTGCATAAAGGAGAACGCCTCCTCATCTTCATCGAAATCTGGCTCTGCCTCGCAAGCATCGTCGTCACCTACAGCTAAGTCAGAGTCTGGTTGGTGTTTAAACACCGTCCCAGAACGTGGGGGTGAGTGATCAACTCAGTGGAACTATATATAAAGGTTAACATGTTATCAATCCAATCAAGCAGTAATGATAAGGTAGTACAATCAAACATGTCCTAGATACTCTTGTTAATGCACGAATGATATGAGGGAATGATGCATGCCCTCACCACAATCTCCCTCTACGATCTTCATCTTATGGTTGCGCATGTCAGTCACTTCCTCAGTGCTCTTTCACCAACACCGTTAACACATGTAATGCGATAATATGAACATGCTTATCAAGTTCTTATTAGTCCTTTTCATACAGCAAGATTGGAAAGCTAAGACACCTCCCTTATATCACTTCCCCAACATTGATCCATTCTAGGGTCATCAGTCCCAGGAATTCCTGTAAGGCCTCGAAAATTGGGGGTCGTGTATACACTCGACTCTCGAGTTCCCGAGTGTCACTTATCATCAATTTTATGGTTTTAAGATTAATCAAGTTTAAACGTGCATCTTGGAATTACTTGGAGCATGAAATGCAACCACAACTAGTCTACTGAAGTGAAAGAGATATATATATGTACAAGTCCAAAAGAATATAAAGGGGTCGCCCAAGGTGTTGTCCAATAAAATTACAAAGAGAATCATATATCCAAAAGAATGGTGTGTTGAGCCCACGACTCAACGCTCTAGAATTCAGTCTCCTAAGCCGATGGAGAACCGCTCATCAACTGGAAGTAGGAGAACTCGTCCTCCTCGCTTAAGCTCGCGACGCATGACTCATCGAACTCAATACAACCTATAGCTACTGGAGAGTCTGGGTGGTATTTTAAAACACCGTCCTAGAGTGGGATTGAGTGTTCAACTCGGTCGGTGTTATTAATCTTAAGTTACAACAGGCATCAATTATAATATGAATTTAATGAAATACAGCCAATCATCAACACCTAGCAACTCTTATTAAAATGCATGCATGCCCTCGCCACAACGCTCCCTCGAGCGACTCCATCTAACGATTACGTATGTCAGCACTCCCTCATTGTAACCTCGACTTCCGGGTCGCCACCCTAACTAATGCGATGCAATGCGTTCGTGTTAGCCGAGTTATTAATTAAGTCCATTCATCCAGCAGGTTAGAAAATCTGATGCACTCCACGTATCAATGCCCTAAGCTGGTTGCGAGACCAAGCCCCCCAATACGTGAGGCTGAGACCATGCGGTGATCCTGTCGAGTTCCTCATCCCCGACTTCAAGTACATGAGGAGTGTCAAGAGAAAGGGATGGCTCGCGGTCACTACGGGGAGGCGCGGCACCTCAGCGTAGGCCGACAGCTCAGACACAGTGTCTCATTCCACCATGCCTGGATCATGAGACTGTGGACCAATTTTAAGTGAGTTATTAATGGGCTACAACAGTTGTAGGGTGGTTCAGGTTCCATACATGTGTGAGCAATCAAGGTTAACATTCAAGGTTGGTCAGACTGTAGACTAAACCGTAAGAGTCAGGCGAGCGTGAGACAAGCGACATCGGGCACATGAGACCCATGCAGTCAAACTACATCCATCCGAACACACCCGCCCAAATCCATAGGTTTAGTCTCAAGATGGTCCTACCGACGGGACCACCTTCGCTCTCCTCATGACTCTGGCCAACCCAAGGGCATAAATAGTGATCCATAGCATGCCGACTAACAATATATCACTAGAACAATAAACGCATGTTCTCATACATATCAACATACAATTCATATTCTCCTAGCAAGCTAGGCCAACCATATCATGAAACAAGTGCATGTGAGGTGTGTGTGTGTGTGTATGAGGAAGTTAAGCACTTCCTCAATCTCAAGAAATCACATGCTCAAGAGTAAGGTGATCATACATACTATGAAGCAACAATGTATGAAAAAATCAAATAGGCATGAGCATATAATCCACCATATATCAAATCATGTGAAAGGCAAAATCAACATCCAATGAGAACCAACATGCATTCCCATATGAATTTCAACAATCATACAATCCCTAGAGTTTCTCTAGTTCTCCAATCATAACATTCAAGCAATCAAAATCATTAAACTCGTAGTAAATTTGGTGCTAGGCCACCTAAGAACAATAGTCCGCACCTATGCATCGTTGGAGAATCGGAAAACGTCCTAGGAAAGAGGGCTTTGAGGTCGATCGATCGGAATCCCTAAAATAAGCCCTTACATGTGAGAGATCCATGCCAATCCTTCCTCAATATATGGGTTTCAAGAAAAAAGAGATGAAGGATCTTACCTAGACAATCAACGGTGTGAAAAGGGCGATCTTGAATGAGGGTTCTTCTTGGAGGAGAGGTAGAAAGTTGTGGGGTTGCTCTCCTTGGGCCCCACCTCGGTTTAGGGTCCACCTAGCTCACCTTCACTCTCTCTTTCACTCTCTCTCTCTCTCTCTCTCTCTCTCTCTCTCTCTCTCTCTCTCTCTCTCTCTCTCTCTCTTTCTTTCTTCCCTAGGGTAAAAATCGTATGGGGAGAGGGGTGCCCAAGAGAATGCCTTTTTATAATGTCAAAATTGGTGTAAATGGCCCTAAGGGCTAAGTTTTTACTATATTAGACCTATGCGAGGGTCTTTCTAAGATCTAGGGCCCACTATGGGGTGTACATATCGATATACACCATAAGATAGATGCTCCAAGGCCCGATGAAGGGCCATGAAAAACTTGAGATCAGACGGATAAGCGGATGTGGGGGTTCGACAATATGGTCCCGATCCTTAAGTGGCCCTGTGGGGCCTATTCCAGTGATTGGAGAGGTTCTGGTGGTCCTCTGGCCATGAAACTTATAGGATAGGTGGACCATGGCCTTATGAAGGGCCATGCAAAATTTAGGGACGATCGGATATTTGGTTTGATCGTACGGGTCCAATTTACGATCAATGATTACCGTGTCATAATTGGGTTTCAGATTCTGTGGACGGGTGAGGGACACCACATTAGACCTTCACCTTAAATTTTGAAGAAATTCAATGGCTAAAAAGTCTTATATCTCAATTTCATTGACACATGCCAAATTTTCATCCTGGCCTTGGGTGGGTTGCATTTGGCAAGTGCCACTGGATCAGTGTGGATAATTAATTTCTGGATGTCCACTGAGTCCATGGTCCGCGATGGACCAGAAGCCCAGTGAGATAGACATTGTTCTATAATTTTGTAACTAGTGGCCCACCAACAAGCGGTCTAGAGCTTGTTCGGGAAATCAGGGCATTTATGGAATGAATTAGGTAATGAGATTTCTCGTGGGCACTGATTAGGATTTGGATTAACTATGGTTACAGTATGGCCTATTTATAACTAGTGACAGTGGAGATTTGGTCATGACTACTCTAAGCCGTTGGTTTTAGGCTAAAAGAGTACCGGGGTTCGTTTGGTCTATTAACCAAGATCCGGGCCTTGTCTGACTTGAATTTAGTTGGATATTTAATTTTTTTATGACTACCTTGATTTATTAGCAATGGATCGGTTAGCTTTGGGCCCCACGTGAGTAAATCATGGGGCTAAACTCGATGTTTGAGTGATCGGATGAATTCGTTGGCTTCCTACGGTTGATTGATCAGATTTGTGTTGTTCTTTACTGGTACCGCCCCTGTATAAACTGACATTGATTGCTAATGATCATTAAGGGTCATTATGAGTTAATTAATAAAGAAAAAAGATTTAAGGATTTTTGAAAATCAAAAAATAGCAAAAATCCAGGATGTTACAATTCCCATACGATGTTATGGTTCTAGGTCACTACAAGGGCTGCCAGGGCTGTTGCACGGAATCATTACACCACTCCCCCATCACCAAATCAATACAGGCATAATTATATCCTTAATACTACAACAGGACTCGTCGCCCTTATGCAGTGTTAGGATATACTCGAGGTCACTACAGAGGGCTCGTAACTAATCAATGTAGGCCGACAGCAAGAATATAGTGTCCCATACTACCATAATCTGCTCACGAGAATAAGGCGCTCACTGGTCACTATGGGGAGGTTTTTGGCCCTAGCGTAGGCCAACAGCTCGACCACGGTGTCCCATACTACCATGTCCGGCTCATGAGTCTTAGGGGATCACGGTACCATGGTTAACGGGATTTTCATTGGTAAGCTCAATGCTTTAGATTCAAACAATAGTGAACAAACATCGGTCAATCGAGTTAGATGATAAGTTCAACTAGGCCAAGCGCACGTTGAGTTGAATGACATGGAATACATAAGCACTCCGTGTGGCCTACCCACTGTCGAACATCCCAAGTACGACTTAGATTCGTTAAACTTATCCTGTGTGGTGAAAATGACCTCAACCATTATTTGGAGTACGATTACCGATTACCTGGACTGTAGCATAGCCTCATTCACATACAAATCTAATAACTAGCATATGATTCATATCCTACACTCATATGAACATTCATGACATATAACTTGCACTTAAATACAGTACATGGTGGAAATCATACACCTTTATCATGATTCATCTAAGTTAATCAATCCATGGAGGAAATCATATACACAGTTAATACGAATGATCTAAGTTATGCAATTCATGGAGGAAATCATACACACTATTAACATGATCAGTATCTCATCAACCTTAATAATCACACTTTACTAATTACTAACTCATTTAGGCATTTATTCAAACACTTAGGTTACACTATTCAACATACATCACGTATGTCGATTCTATTACACATTAGGACAAGTCCTTTCACTAAGGAGTTACCGCATACATATCAAGCATATAACAACGACAATTAATCATGGAAATCAAAATAGCAGATTCCATATGCATACAGGTATTCTAATATGTACATGAAATACGCCATTTACAATATAAAGTATACATATATGGAAATCAAAACGGATAGCACATTTGGCATGTATAATGGCAATCACAATATGAATAAATCATTTTCTATCATTGAAAGTCTTGAAAACCATAACCTAAACGTATATAGTCCGCACCTTAAACCAAAAAATGCGTATAAGAGGTGATTCAGATGATATGTCTTCGTCAACGGCGGATATGCTACCTAAGGCATGAAACAGGTTAGCTACAACTTCACTATAGCTAGTCTAAGCTTCAAAAGAGGTTAGGGTTGGTTTAACTTACCCAAGAATGAAGTCAGAATCGTCGGAAGGACGATTCAGATACGCAGGTTCGATGAATAATTGAACTAGGAAGAATCCTACGGAGAATCAACAGGTTGTCCCACACTTTCTCTCTCTTTTCTCTCTTAAGAGGCTAGGGTTTAGAATATTTGTATGGGGTTTGGAACTAAGGGTTTAAGGCCTTTTTATAAGCCTAAAGTCGACAAAAATAGTCTTAAGACTAAGGTATACTTAGGTTATAACCAAATCAGGCTCTTTCTTATCCAACGGATCACTTCTGGAGGTCCTCTTATCAAATGCAGTCAAACTTAAGCTCACTAGTATCGGATCTTTAGTAAGTTAAGTTTTCAGTCCGATCGGGTTTTCAGATCGTCCGTGGTGGACCAGCTTCAATTCAACGCTTACCGAAATTCGATCGAGGTTACAAGTACTTTGACATGTATGGGCCACCTATTCTGATCCGAGGGTGAATTTGGGTCGAATTCTAATGATCAGAACTCTTAAAAAAAATGCGCAAGCGAAACTAGCCAGATTACTTAGAATCATAATTAATTTTCTAAAAATCTTCATTTTCTCACTCTTCACTCAGGCCGCAATAAAATGGTCTCAGGACATCGTTTGGGCTTAATTTTTGAGATGATAGTCAAGTCCAACTAAACGGTCGTAATGGTCTAAGATCATAGATATCAGACTTTCGACGTAAGGTTTAGGTTCAATACAAAATTACAAAGCATTCTCGGGAGCAGCTGGGTTTAGAGTTGGATCCTAGATTTCAGAGTAATATAGTGTCAATGATGTAACACCCCGTACTTTTCAGTACTTGAGTGTTACCATGTAGACTAAATTGGTTTAAATACAAACCTAGCTAAGCAGACATTCACATGCATCTTAGGTTAAATTCGACTGTTGAAAGAAATTCCCACCTATAGGACAAGCGATCCATTTGCTATTACTCGAGATGGACCATCACGTCATTAGAAAAATCTATTTTAGGACACCAATCACTTGATCATGATGATTAGACCACTTGATCATTAAACTTTCCAATGATTTTCACCTAAACTAGGCCGTGAATCCTAAAGATCATCACTAATCATATTTTATAATGACCTGATCGTCAGATCTTCATAAATCATGAAATAACCTACGTATGGCTCACTTACAAATTTAAAAATAATCTAATCTTCCTTATCAAACCCTATAGTAAATAAAATACATTGGTCAAAATACAGACCACAGTAAATAACTTAGCAAAAATAATGAAGATAATAATAATAATGATAATTAAATATTTAATAACATAGAATCATAAGACAGATAGTCCTAATAACCTACAAACTGGGACCCACAACATGATAAAAGAAACTATGCATATGGGAAATAATAATAATAATAATAATAATAATAATAATAATAATAATAATAATACTAGTAATAATGATAAAAAATAATAATATTAATAATAAAGGGTAGCAATAGTAGTAAAAATAAATATGAACATTAGTATATGGTTAATATTAGTCTTGGAAATGACCCACTAGGACTTTTGACCGTTAATGCTCAGATTGAAGTTGATTCAACCATTGAATCAACGTAATTGACACTAAGAGAATGTAGATCAAGTGATGTGGCCCACCCGGGCCTTGGTCTTGCCCCATCTCTGGTCATGGGACCCATTTAGTCTCATAGGACATCATGGACAGAGTGGATTGATCCTAGACATCACGGTGGACCCCAGTTAATGGGTCGTGCGGATGAAGTTGGTGCACACCCGCTGTGCACTGGATGACACTACTCGGTCAGACCAGGTCTGACCGAGATTTTCAAAGAAGGAACCTTCCTTCTTCTCTTTCTCATTCCCACCTGCAACGGCCTAAAATAGACCATTTATGTTAGAGTGATCTATGGCCCACCATCACGACCCGCTAGCTTGATCTGAACCTTCCATCTGATGGAGATCCCTCGTCTAACCAAACCCTACCCATTTTATCTTGCTGGTACATGCATGTACGGCCACAAAATCTGTCTGAGACAGCTTGCGTTCGGCTGTTCTCTTTCCAAAAATAGCAACTGTCAGCGTAGAGCTGGCAGCTCGCGTGCGATAGTTCTAGAAGCATCTTAGCCCTCCACGTAGGGCCATCTTAGTCGTCCATTTGGATCAGATGGTTTAGGGTTTCTAAAACCACAATCGGTCTACTTTCTACCCACCATTTTGGAGGCAGTTTCAGCCAGAGGAGAACTGGACCACTTGCTGCTCATCCAACAGTCTAAAAATGTTAGGGCAATGCTATAATAGGGGTTGGGATCGAGCATAAGAAAACCCTACAACTATTTCCACAGCCACCCAAGAAATCAACCGTTTTCTCCTTCCTCCAAACCCTTGATGAAACGGTCTTGGACCTTCAGTTTCCTGCATCTGCAAGCTCTATTGGACCCCTAAGATTCCTCCCATGTTGTCAAGTTGAAGAGAGGAGCAATTGGAAGAGATCCACCATTGTCGCCCGGTCGTCTTCCTCATATGGAACTGCACTGAGTCGCGGTTCGAGTAAGTCCAATTCATGCCATGGTAGAGTTCTCGCAGAGATGAGAAGTAGAAAAGAGAAAGGCAGAGAATGAAGAAAGAGAGGAGGAAGAATCAGGAAGATGGTGGTGCGGCTATTGCACTGCACCACCGTGCCACACTACCTCGAACCAGCTCAAACCGAGCCCATTTCCAGTTCAAGGTCAGACTGGGTCTGCTGTGTTGGGTCCGTTCAACCCGCTGATTAGGTCATTGGTAGAAACAGGAAGAAAAGAGAAAGAAAAGAGGGAAAGGAAGAGGAATGGAGAGAGAGTTGTGGTGGTGCAAGTGCACCATGTTTTGGGTTCAGCCAACTAAGTCGCTAGCTCGATTCGAACTTGGGACAGACCAGGTTGGGTCCCGTCGTTTCTAGTAAGTTGCTGGGTTTTGCAAGTTTGAAAGGAAATGCAGGGAGTTGAGTTGGGATCGCTGGCGAGTCATGAACTCAGTGAGCCGAGTCCCGATCTGGGTTGGGCTTAATGCTCAAGTTGAGCTGCTGATTCTCTCCCATTGGATTTCCAGCAAGGAATGCAAGAGAGAAGTAAAGAAAGAAAGAAAGAGAAAGGAAGAAAGAGAGAGAAAAAAAAAGGAAGTGGAGTTTGTACTGAGTTATCGCTAAGTTGACTCAGCTGGAACTGAGTCCAGCTGAGTCGGGTTGGGTTTAGGCTGTCTAAACATTGTGGACAGCCAGCAGGGAAGAAAAGAAAAGGTGAGGTTGGTCGGGTTGATGACTGAGTTGACTCGTTGAATCAGTGAGTCGAGTCAACTCAGTTGAGCTGAGTTGAGTTGTGAAGCGGGCCGTCAGTTCGAATTGGAGCCGAGTTGAACCACTGAGTCGACCTAGGTGAGTCCACCTCCTCCTTCCATATTAAATTCATTTCGATTATAGTTATTCGCATTACCATAATTATCACGGATAGGGTACTAATATTAAGCATGATTAACCATTAGTGAATCACTTGTAATTAGCTATTATAGACAAATTAAAATTTGTTAACTATAAGTGTTTTATTCTTCACCTTTAAGCATTCCTATTGATAGTTACAATCATCATCATTAGATAATATAATCACTTTCCTCATGGAATTAATACAAATTTTTGTTAATATGAGTGTTGAGTGTTAGTCCTTATTATATCATGATTGATAAAATTATTATTACTATTACTTGTATTATTCATAAGAGATTTTAAGTCATTATAGGAACATTAGAAAATGTTGGTATATTTAAATATGAACTCATGAACTTTCCTTATTATTAACTAATATAAATTATAATAGCAATGCTAAGAGTATTCTCGTAATTATTAAGATTTAATTTTAACTAATGTGTTAAGTAGAGTTCAAATTCTAAAGCCTAAGTTTAAGACTAAACTCTAGGGTAAAAATAAGTCCCAATTTCACATCAAAACCCTAAGAATAGGTAATCTAAACCCTAGGCTATAACCCTAAGTAGTGTGTGGAACTTGGACCTAATTATACAAATTCATGATTTATGGTAGGATACAATTCTAAGGGCGCAATCACTTAGCGACACTAGAAGGCGATTCAAGATATAAGGTGATGATTCTTCCCCTTGAGCTTTCCATCTTCTCATTAGCTTAAGTCATAGTTTTTATTTAAATATATAATTGATATTTTTCTCTTATAATCACATGTGTTAGCTGGTGGAAATTGAATTGCTATATCGCCTGCTTAATAATTTATCCTGTATATTTTTTCATGCTTATGGATTATTTGTGTATTGCTTATAGACTTTAAACTGGTACATTAGTAGGAAACCCCCACCTATAAATGTACACCCATACTTGGGATGTAATCCGACTGGTTGTGATTAAACTGAACCTTTGACTTAGTGGTTATTGAGTGGTGTTCTAAATGGATCATTGATGTGGGCCTACCATCCAGGGTTGTTGTGTCCAATGGTTTTCAAGGATGGTCTTTTATCACATGGTTTTAATACTCGCTCTATGAGGCCTATTTTGATAATTTCCCTATGTGGCTTGTTTGATATCGCCCTATGTGGCTTTATTCTGGTATTTTCCCTATGTGGGTCCGATGTTTTATACTGCGCAACCATGTGATGGTAAGCCCCATATACTGTAATATGATTGGCCACTAGTCGACGGGTTTCCATTAAACATCCTAAGATGGTAGTCTCATGGGCCAGGGATGGTGGTAATGGGACACTATGCCCGAGCTGTCAGCATACGCTGGGCCATATGCACCTCGTAGTGACCTTTAAGCTTATCTAAATTGGCTGGTTGTAAATGGACTAATAATGAGTTGGCTAATCATGCATACATGGCACGTACTGTTTCGACTGGGTGATGTTTCTCCAGGTTCGATGATTCCAACTGGATGATGTTTTTCAGGTTCGATGATTACATGGGTGAAGGCCCACTGTCCGCACAGATGAGCATTTCCGGGGCGATAATTGTATTCATACATCCATGCACCTAATAAGACTACATTTACTTTGTTTTGGTTGTTTGGATGTTTTATACTGTTTGTTACCTAATGCGGCGATGTGTAATCTTGAGGGGAATTCACACTGAGTTGGCCACTCATCCATCAAATATACAACCGTACAGGTAGTACAGGTCGTCTAAGTGATATGCATGTTCAGACTTGATGAGGAGCATGGTATGATCGCCAGGGATGCATAACTGTATTTGCCTGGAGGAGTTGCGTGATCTTACGGCTTATATTTATATACTTTCTGTTATTCTTCATGTATTAAATTCTTGTAAATCTTGTACTTGTTAAATTTAAAAACATTGGTTTGTATAAGTCATTATGGGCAGCTTCTTGTATATTTGAATGATAATGAAATTTTTCTTTATGTCGATTTGTCCACACTATGCTCATTTTCTTACTCTGATGAAAGAAAAAAATGTACACTCGAATTTGACCATCCTTTAAGGTTAATACTCAGGTTTTTGGAAAACTGGTCGTATACTCAGGTCCTGAAAAGTCAGGTTGTTACAAATGATTCTATAGGTTTTGGGTCTTACAGATCGTATTACAAACTATTAGTGCTAATTTCACATGCAATCTAGTTTAGCACTAGCTAAAATACATTGAATTTCTAAAGGATTTGGTTCTAAATGATTTCTACTGAAGGTGGTACTTGGGTCTAAGTACGAATTTTTCTAGGTCGTTACAGGGCGGCAGGTGGCGTGGAGTGTACTAGACCCCGATGGTGATCCTAGAGAGTAACTGTACTAATATGTGGACTTATTGAGCAGAAATTGCATATTCATTCATTCATTCATTCATTCATTATCCACTCAAGCTAGTGGTGCGTATTATTTGTTACATGTACCTTCGCATGGCTAGGATTTCGATTGGGCGCGCGACAAACCTGAAACCAGGAGTTTACCACATTGAGTTTGATTATCCAAATTTAGGTATGGGACTGGTTTGGATAGAAGTCCCTTGTGATGGACCCCGTAGCCTATGATACCCCGTAGCCTATGATACCACGTAGCATTCATATGACATTTTGTGTTTTCTATACTTATATGGCCTAGAGGGACATAGCAGGATTTACATATTGCATTGTACCCTCGGCATCTTTATGACTCCTCATTTACATAGCTAATCTATATTGCATATTCTGATATTATATGACTTATAGACTAACCAGTATATTTTCGCTTACTCTGATATCGTATGATTCATGATCTTGTTAGTATTTCTGCTTATCCCGATGATGTATGATTTATGGGCTTTATTGAAAACTTGGAACTTATCCTGTGCACACACTTTCACCACCCTCTAAGCTTTCTATAAGCTTATGCACGATAGATGCGTACAGGTGGTGTTAAGTCGCAGCAGTGTTAAGCTTAGAGCGTGCAGCTGTCTTTTGGAGCTTTGATTTTGATATATGTATTTCCCTTTTAGCATTGTATTTAAATAATTATATAAGTGGATATGTGATGATGATGTTGCTTTTATATTTAGGTATACTTGTGATTATGCTTCTTATGAGACAAATGTACATTGAAAAATCCTCCTTGCAGAATCCCAAGATCGGAACCTAGTGTACGGAAGCTGAGAGCAGAGAATGGGGTACTACGGAGGCTGTTGGCACCGGTTCAGAGATCGAGATTCCTGCAAATCTGATTTTTGGGTTTGAGGCATGACAATTCTGACTGTCTAGCAAAGGGACACCATTATTGTCCACTTTACTATCCACCCTATTGGACAATCCATCCAGCCGACCATTTGGGTGATGGGAAGACACCTATGTCAGCTTGATAGTAGGATGGTGGTCCACGTGTACATGGATCTCACCTTGATGTGTGTAACGTGCCCCCACTGTCCAGAAATATAGACATGGGACTCACCATGAGGTTTTACCCACGTCGTCTAGTTGCTTGGACCTGGAAACCCACTGAGATATATGTTTGAAAGGCACACCGTGCACCCTGGGAGCCCATGTGATGTATATATTTTGTTAATATTTACACAGTCCACACACATGGACCCTACCTTGATATATGTATCTGATCCATACCATCCAACCTTTTCTTTAGCTCATTTTAGGCGTTGAGCCGAAGAATGAATCTAATCCGAATCTTTGGTGGGCCCTAATGTAGAAAACAGTGGTTTTTGGTAATTTAAACTGTTAGGGCCCACTATGATGTTTCTACACACCAAGACATACCCAATATTGGGCCTATTAGACCCATCATGAGCCATAGAACTTAGCCGGCAGACTAGATTGTCTTGATGTGGGCCCCACATACAAAATTCCTTAGGAAAACCTAAAAAATAAAAATAAAATTGTAACAGCCCTGGACGTTGTTACTACCAGCATCCAGAGGATGCTGCAGCAAGTAGCGTCCTGCTGCTTAGAAATGGACAGGTCAGTGGGCCCCACCATGATGCGTGTTGATCATCAACACCGTGCATTTAATGGGTCCCCTCTGGGAACTGGGATCCCCCAAAAATCAGCCATTCACGGGACTCAGGTGGTCCGCACTTCAAAGCAGCAGGGGGTTGAACGTCTACCATTGAAACCCTTTTTGGGTCCCAGAAGTTTTAGATACATTGGATATTTATTTTTCATCTTTATCAAGGTTTGTGTGACCCTATCACCAGATGGGATGGAAAATAAATGTTATAGTGGGCCCCACCTCTATGGAAATGAACTGGCCAGTATACATATCACAGTTATATATAGCTGCTATATTAACGTCAGTAAGTTCAGTGGGTCTGATTGCGTGGGATGTGTTAATCTAGACCGTCCATCTGTGCAGATCCCACCTTGACATACCTGTTGTACACGTGGACCCCACGTGATGTATATGTTTTACATCCCCACTGTTTAGCTATATGGAAGATGGAAGTCCACCTTAATATGTCTTTATCTGCACCGTCCAAGGTGTGGACAGTGCTGTGGTACCCACGTGATGCATCTGTGTGCACCACCATGTTGTAATGTTTCATCCACATCGTCCAAAATGCTTGGATAGTGCTGGACAGTATTTGGGCGATGTTGTGGATCCCACCTCCATGTATGTGTCATATCCACACCATCCAAAGTGTTTGGACGGTACTGGGCAACCACCGAAATGTGCTGATTTACATGGGCAAAGTGTTTGGACAATGCTAATTTACATAGGCAATGTTTGGACAGTGCTGATTTACCTGGACAACGTTTGGATGGTGCTGATTTCCTTGGACAATATTTAGACGGCGATGATTATCATTAGTGAGCCATGTGCCCCATAGAATGATAGTGCATAGTGATACACATGTTGCACCTGCCACTATTGAAATGATTTTAGATGTAATCCAAGCCCTCACCCACATTATAATGGGACCCACCATGATGCATGTGTTGTATTTATACCGTCCAACCATTTGAGAGATTGTTTTATGGCATGAGTAAAAGAATGGGTCAGCTCTGGAATTCTAGCGGAACCCACCATTTGAAATAGTGGGGACAGTGGTATCCACCATTTAAAAATTCTTAAGGGCCATGGCAATTCCAAGCAAGCTGATATTTTTATTTTCACTTCATTAATTTTAACCGATGAATAGGTTGGATCTCAAATACATCACAGTGGGTCCTATAAATGTTTTAACGGTGGGTGTGGCTGCTCCCACAGTTTTCTGTGGCGGGCCCTATGTATTTTAACGATGAAAATCATTATCTCCACAGTTATTTGGGGTATGGTCCAGATGATCTTTCGATATGATTTATTTGTCTAGATAATGCTCTAAAATGATCTTTTTAGATGGACGAATGGTGTAGCTGGAGTGGCCCATTTGATAAGGCATATTTGATGTATTTGGGGCCTATTTGGTGAGGCCCAATGTGATGTATTTGGGCCCATGGGCTAAGGCCCATTGTCTTGTATTTAGAGCCCATGGGTAGAGGCCCATTATAATATGTTTGAGACCATGGGTTATGCCCCTTTGTGATGTATAGTACGCCTGTGCCAGAGGCCCATTTTGATTTATATGTGGCCCATATGATGCGGCCCACTGGATGTATGAGAGGCCCATGGATGTGACCCATCGCGATGTGTGTTAGGCCCTTGTGTGAGGCCATGGGCCCACTATGTGTTTGGCTCTTTGTGGGCCACTCCTTGGATGCAATGTTGGTTAAATGTCCACATTATTGGGCAATGATGGTTTAACGTTCACATTGTGACCTTCCCTTAGGACTTGTTTGGCCGATCATCGAGGCCAATTCTAATTATCAAGGCCAATTTTGATTGTTGACACTGATCATCGAGGCCGATTCTGGTTATCAAGGCTGATTCGAATTATTGAGGCTGATTTCGTTGACGCTGATCATCGAGGCCGATTTTGATTATCGAGGCTAATTCCTGTTGTTGAGGCCGATTATCGAGGCTGATGCCGATATCGAGGCCAATTCTGATTGTCGAGGTCGAATATCAAGGCTAATTGTCAAGGCCTAATGTAACGTATATGCGGCCCATTGTGATGTGTATTTGACCTGTGTTTGAGGCCCAATGTGATGTGTATCCAGCCCATGTTTAAGGCCCAATGTGATGTATATGAGGCATATGTGATGAGGCCCATTGTGATGCATTTGAGGGCCAGGCGATGGAGCCCATTGTGATGTATGTTAGGCCCATGTGAAAGGCCCAGCATGATGTGTATTAAGCTCTTGAGTGAGGCCCATGGTGTCGTATATTAGGCCCTTGTCTAAGGCCATAGGCCCACTATATGTTTGGCTCTATGTGGGTCATTCCTTGGGTGCAATGTTGGTTAAATGTTCACATTATCGAGGTCGATTGTTGATGTCGATTATTGATACCGATTATGAGTATGTGACAACATAGCAATATGATACATGCCCATACGCATCATCTACATGTTTGTTATGAGATGTGGTTGACCATTGCATATGTCATTGGGAAAGTTGTTATGAGACTCCTTGATAGGCAGAGGTTATCTCACATTAGCCCACGGTATGCGCAGGATTGATGCAGGACTGGATTATATGACCCATGCATCTTTCATTGTATATTGTGATTACTGTATGCCCTAGCAACATCAAGGTCATAGCCTCCATAGATATATCATGGATGGCCATATGGAACACCAAAAATGTTTAGTTCGAGTATTGGGTTGTCATAGATGGCCCTTGGTGAAAATTCATAAACCCTCTTGGTACCAAAAGATGCCCCAACGTCGAGACCGAGTGGATATATATGAGCATATGAAGGCCATATACTAGTAGGCCGCATCTCCCACTATGTCGTTGTTGGTTGGGAGGACGTGTGGCCTTACCCGCCTGAAGGAGTAGGCATAGCTTAGCTGAGTTTGACCAGCTCATGAATGGGTCTACTATCGATGTGCCGGGTAGATATTGGCAGACTACTGGCCAGGTGGATAGTGAGGTCTCTTCCACTTACCCAGTTATGCGCTTGATGGGGCGACAAGCTAGTGTAAAGTGTATTAGACCCCGATGATGATCCTGAAGATGAACAGTACTGATATGTGGACTTATTGAGCAAGATTTGCATATTCATTCATTTATTCATTCACTATCCACTCGAGCTGGTGGTACACAACTATTTATTACATGTACATTCACAATGGCCAGGATTTTAGTTAGGGTGCGCAACTAACCTAAGATCAGGAGTTTACCACATTGAGTCTGACTATCCAAATTTAGTTATAAGACTAGTTTGGATAGAAGTCGTGATTAACCCCATATCCTGCAATACAACGTACTATCATCCCGATTTCACACTCTAGCATGGTCATTCCATTTACACCATATATTGAATTACATTCGCCTGCATTTATACAGCCTAGATATGACTAACGGTATTCGTGAACTCATCAGGATTTACATATTACAGTGCATCATTGGCTTGCCTGCATTTATACAGCCTAGATATGACTAACGGTATTCGTGAACTCATCAAGATTTACATATTGCATTGCATCATTGGCATCTGATATTCGGCTTACTGACTCCGCATTGCATAGCCAATCTACATTGCTTCATCAGTATATGATATTATTTTTATTATATTTCTGCATCGCATAGCCTGGATAAGGCTAATGGTATTTGTGGGCCTATCAGTATATTTTCACATTAATCTGATATCGTATGATTTATAAACTCGTCAGAATTTCTGATATTGTAAAATTTATGAGCTTGCAGTATTTTCACTTACTCTGATTTCTCTAATATTCCTTACTTAGCACTTATCTTATGCACACACTTTTACCACCCACTAAGCTTTCTATAAGCTTATGCATGATAGATGCGTGCAGATGACATTAGGTTGCAGCAGCGTTGAGCATGGAGTATGCAGTGGTCTTTTGAAACTTTAATTTTGACATATGTATTTTCCTTTCAGCATTGTATTCAAATGTTTATATTAGTGGATATGGGATGATGATGATGCCTTTATGATTTGGGTAAACTTGGTTATGCTTCTTACGAGATAAATGAACGTTGAAAAATTCTCCTTGTAGGATCCCAGGATCAAAATCTGGCGTATGAGTGCTGGTAGCCAAAAATGGGGTACTAAGGAGGCTATCGGCATAGGATTCTACAATCGGGATTCTTGTAAATCCGATCTCTGGCTTTGGGGCATGACAGAAGTTAGTATCAGAGCATAACTTGGGAATACATGAAGATAACATCACATATCTACTGATCGCTACCCTACACTCTATGATTGTTGAGACTTAGAATGATTAGATCCCCGAGTTTGAATAACTTAGAGATTTTCTGACATAGCTCCCTACTGTTGAGATAGTGAGGCTACTTAGTATTCGAGATTCGATCATTTCTGATCTGAGATCCAAGATTACTAAGGTCATCATAGCGTTGATGAAGCATCCTGAGAGGGCGATGTTCAGATTAAAGAGCGCTATTTGTTTACCGATTTATTATAAGTCAATGCTTCCTCTTCCCTTGCTTTGTCTAGCATGATAGTAAATTTTGAGGACAAAATTTTTATTAGGTGGGGAGAGCTGTGCGGCCCGAATCCTAGCCCGAACTGTTCCATAAGCTTCCGCAGTCCTCCTAGTCAAATTCTGGCAACCTGCAATCTATTATTGGTAGTTGCGCGCAACCTTGAGTTGTGTCTCGTATTCCAAAGTTGGCTCAATCCGAGACTTGTACCCTAGCAACCGCGCCATCACCGCAGTTCCAATACCGCGTATTACACACCAAGGCGATACCCAAGCCAAGAGATGTGGGCAGGTATTCGGTTCGAGGAAAACACCGCGCGTATCAAATTTTGAGAGAATCTCTATGACATGTCCTATCAATCATATCAATCATAAGTCAAGTACATCCCATCACAAGCCATCAGTCACCCTTACCATTCCCTACCTAAAGTCAAAGCAACCCATGCTTACCCTTCCCTTTTTACCAACAAGTCAAGAGAGCCCATACCTTCCATCCCATCTCCCTTCTCCTCTCTCTCTCTCTCATTTCTCATTTCATTCCAAGCAAATTCCCATGGGAGGTGGATGTCCAAGCTCTCCATGAGAAGAGCTAGTGTGGCCCACCTTCCAACCACCCAATCCCACCCTCCAAGCTTCATCTCGACCGTTGAAATGCATCTCATGGAGCTCTAAATCGCATTAGTTGAAGGGTGAGTCCAAGATCTAAAGGTGGGTGGTTTTTTTTGGATTTTATGATTTAAGGGTCCACTTGTTGTGGGACTCACATGATGCATGCATTGTATGAAAGAGGGGCCCATAGTGGTGGGGTCCCTCCATCTCACCGCTCCTCTCCCTCTCTTTTCCTCTCTCTTATGATAGTTTGTGTGGCCCACGTGTATTATTATTCGATGATCCTGACTGTCTAGCAGTGGGACATCATTATTGTCTACTTTACTGTCCACCCTATTGGACAGTCCATCCAACCGACCATTTGGGTGATGGGAAGACACCTATATCGGCTTGATAGTAGGATGGTGGTCCGCATGTACGTGGATCTCACCTTGATGTGTGTAACGTGTCCCCATTGTCCAGAAATATGGACATGGGACTCACCATGAGGTTTTACCCACGCTGTCCAGTTGCCTAGACGTGGAAACCCACTGAGATATATGTTTAAAAGGCACACCGTGCACCCTGGGAGCCCATGTGATGTATATATTTTGTTCATATTTACACAGTCCACACACATGGACCCTACCTTGATGTATGTATCTAATCCATACCGTTCACCCTTTTCTTTAGCTCATTTTAGGCGTTGAGCCGACGAATGAATCCAATCCGAATCTCTGGCGGGCCCTAATGTAGAAAACAGTGATTTTTGGTAATTTAAACTGTTAAGGCCCACTATGATGTTTCTACACACCAAAACATACCCAATATTGGGCCTATTAGACCTGTCATGAGCCATAAAACTCAGTGGGCAGACTAGATTATCCTGATGTAGGCCCCACATACAAAATTCCTTTAAAAAACCCAAAAAAATAAAAATAAAATATGCAATAGCCCTAGACGCTGTTGCTGCCAGCGTCCAGAGGACGCTGCAACAAGCAGTGTCCTGCTGCTTAGAAATGGGCAGGGTCAGTGGGCCTCACCTCAGGCCCCACCATGATGTGTGTTAATCATCAACACCGTGCATTTGATGGGTCCCCTTTAGGAACTAGGATCCCCCAAAAATCATCCATTCACGGGACTCAGGTGGTCCACACTTCAAAGCAGCAGGGGGTTGAACGTCTACCATTGAAACCCTTTTTGGGTCCCAGAAGTTTTGGATACATAGGATATTTATTTTTCATCTTTATCAAGGTCTGTGTGACCCTATCAACAGATGGGATGGAAAATAAACGTTATGGTGGGACCCACCTCTATGGAAACGGACTAGCTAGTGTACATCTCACAGCTATATATAGTTGTTGTATTGATGTCAATAAGTTTAGTGGGTCTAATTACATGGGATGTGTTAATCTAGACCGTCCATCTATGCGGATCTCACCATGATATACCTGTTGTACACGTGGACCCCACGTGATGTATATGTTTTACATCCACACTATCCAGCTATATGGACGATGGAAGTCCACCTTAATATGTCTTCATCTGCCCCGTCCAAGGTGTGGATGGTGCTGGGGTACCCACATGATGTATCTGTGTGCACCACCATGTTGTAATGTTTCATCCACACTGTTATTTGTGGTATGATCCAAATGATCTTTTGATATGATTTATTTGTCTAGATAATGCTCTAAAATGATCTCTTTAGATGGACGAATGGTGTAGCTAGAGTGGCAGAGGCCTATTGGGCAGAGGCCCATTATGATATGTTTGACACCATGGGATGTGCCCCTTTGTGATGTATAGTAGGCCCATGCCAGAGGCCTATTGTGATCTATATGTGGCCCATATGATGCGGCCCTCTTAATGTATGAGAGGCTCATGGATGTGACCAATCGCGATGTGTGTTAGGCCCTTGTGTGAGGCCATAGTCCCATTATATGTTTGGCTCTATGTGGGTCACTCCTTGGAAGCAATGTTGGTTAAATGGTCACATCATTGGGCAACGATAGTTTAACGTCCACATTGTGACCTTCCCTTAGGCCTTGTTTTACTGATCATCAAGGCTGATTCTGATTATCGAGGTCAATTCTGATTGTTGACGTCGATCATCGGGGCTGATTCTGGTTATCGAAGCTGATTTTGATTATTGAGGCTGATTTCGTTGATGCTGATCATCGAGGCCAATTCCAATTATTGAGGCTGATTGTATAGTCCAATTCTGATTGTCAAGGCTGATTATCGAGGCCGATTCCTATTGTTGAGGCCAATTATCGAGGCCGAATATTGAGGCCGATTTTGGAGGCCTAATGTGACGTATATATAACCCATATTTGAGGCCCATTGTGATGTGTATTCAACCTGTGTTTGAGGGCCAATGTGATGTGTATCCAACCCAATGTGATGTATATGAGGCCTATGTGATGAAGCCCATTGTGATGCATTTGAGGGCCAAGCGATGGAGCTCATTGTGATGTATGTTAGGCCTATCGTGAAATGTATTAAGCTCTTGAGTGAGGCCCATGGTGTCATATATTAAGCCCTTGTCTGAGGCCATGGGCCCACTATATGTTATTCTCTAATGGGCCATTCCATGGGGGTAATGTTAGTTAAATTTTCACATTCTCAAGGCCGATTGTTGATGTTGATTATTGATACCGATTATGAGTATATGAAAATATAACATCATAATACATACCTATACGCATCATCTGCATATTTGTTATGAGATTTGGTCGACCATTGCATATGGCATTGGGCAGGTTGTTATGAGACTCCCTGATAGGCAGAGATTATCTCACATAAGCGCACTGTATGTGTGCATGACTGGATTGTATGACTCATGCATCTTGCATTATGTGCTGTGATTACCATACACCCTAATGACATTAGGGTCGTAACCTCCACAAGCATATCATGGATGGCCAAATGGGACACCAAAAATGTTTAGTTTGAGCATCAAGCTATCATAGATGGCCTTGGGTGAAAATCCCTAAACCTCTTTGTTCTAGAGGATGCCCCAACGTCGAGACCGAGTGGATATATATGAGCGCATGAAGGTCGTATACTAGTAGATTGCGTCTCCCACTATGTCGTGGTCGGTTGTGAGGGGGTGTGGCCTTATCCGCTTAAGAGAGTAGGCATAGCTTGGATAAATTTGACTAGCTCATGAATGGGTCCGCTATCGACGTACCGAGTAGATATTGGCTGACTACTAGCCAGGCAGATAGTGAGGTCTCTTCCACTTACCAAATTGTGCACTTAATGAGGCAGCAAGCTAGTGTAGAGGGTACTAGACCTCGGTGATGATCCCAAAGATGAACAGTACTGATATGTAGACTTATTGAGCAAGAGTTGCATATTCATTCATTCATTCATTCACTATCCACTTGGTTTGGTGGTGCGCAACTATTTGTTATGTATACTTTTGCAATGGCCAGGATTTCGGTTGGGGCGCACAACTAACTTGAGATCAGGAGTTTACCACATTGAGTCTGACTATCCAAATTTAGGTACGAGACTGGTTTGGATAGAAGTCTCTTGTGATGGACCCCATAGCCTGCGATACTGCGTACTATCATCCCCACTTCACACTCAAGCATGGTCATTCCATTTGTACTACATATCGCATTACATCCGCCTGCATTTATATGGCTTAGATACAACTAGCGATATTCATGAACTCATCAGGATTTGCATATTGCATTGCATCATCAGCATCTGATATTTGGCTTGTCGTCTCCGCATTACATAACTGATCTACGTTACTTCATCTGTATATGATATTATTTTTATTATATTTCTACATCGCATAGCTTGGATAAGGCTGATGGTATTTATGGGCCTATCAGTATGTTTTCGCATTAATCTGATATCGTATGATTTATAAACTTGCCAGTATTTCTAATATTGTATAATTTATGAGTTTGTCAGTATTTCCGCTTACTCCGATTTCTCTGATATTGCTTACTTAGTACTTACCTTGTGCACACACTTTCACCACCAACTAAGCTTTCTATAAGCTTATACACGATAGATGTGTACAGGGGGTGTTAGGTTGCAGTAGTATTTAGCATGGAGCATGCAGTGGTCTTCTAAAGCTTTAATTTTGACATATATATTTCTCTTTTAGCATTGTATTCAAATGTTTATATTAGTGGATATGTGATAATGATGATGCCTTTATGATTTGGGTCAACTTGATTATGCTTCTTACGAGATCAATGTACATTGGAAAATCCTCCTTATAGGAACCCAAGATCGAAATCTAGCATATGAGTGCTGGGAGCTGAAAATGGGGTACTATGGAGGCTGTCGGCATCGAATTCAGTGATCAGGATTCCTGTGAATCCGATCTCCGGGTTTGGGACGTGACATCTCCCCTCCTAATAAAAATTTCATCCTCAAAATTTACTATTACACAGAATAAAGCAAAGAAAGAGAAAGCATCGCCACACATATATATATAAAACAATCAATGCAATACAATGCATAATCAAGCACAATCAATCTACAAATAAATGGGGATAGTGCACTCTAATCTTAGCCTTGCGCTCCCAAAATGCATCCTCAACAGAAGGATGACCTCACTGCACCTTCATTAAAGGAATGACCTTGGTCCGAAGGACCTGTTCCTTCCGATCAAGGATGTGAATTGGCTGCTCAATATAAGAAGCATCCTCATGGACCTCAAGAGGCTTCCAATCAATCACAGGAATAGTATTTGACCCACAATTCATCAGCATATAAACATGGAAAACGTCATGGATGTCAGACAACTCAAGATGTAAGGCGAGCCTATAGGTCACGGAGTCAACGTGCCCAGTGAACTCGAAAGGTCCAATAAACCTTAGGGCAAGCTTACCCTTCACTCTAAATTGAACCATGCCCTTCATGGGGGAGACCTTGAGATACACTCTGTCCCCAACTGTGAACTCAAAGGGATGACGCTGACGATCAGCAAAACTCTTCCGTCGGCTCTGAGTTGTGCGCATCCTCTGCTTGATGATATTTATAACCTCTGATGTCTGTTGCACAAGCTCAGGGCCTAGGAGACAGTGTTCTCTAACCTTGGCCCAACAATTGGAGGATTTACATGGCCTGCCATACAAAGCCTTGAAGGGAGTCATACCAATAGTCACCTAATAGCTGTTATTATACACAAACTCAGCCAGGCACAAATGCTCATCCCAACTACCCGAGAAGTCGATCGTGTAAGCTCTGAGCATATCCTCAAGGATATAGTTGACCCTCTTGTTCTGCCCATCGATCTGTGGATGATATGCGGTGCTGAACTGCAAGGCAGACCCCATCATCCTCTGAAAGTTCTCCCAAAACTGAGATGTGAACTTCGGGTCTCAGTCAAAAACAATCGTGACTGGAACACCATGCAGTCTCACGATCTCATCAACAAATAGCTTGGTAAGCCGGTCCAAATGCCAAGTCACACGAATCGTAAGAAAATGTGCCAACTTTGTCAGAGAATCTACGACAACAAAGATGGCGTCACAACCGCGCTGAGTCCTCGGCATGCCCATGATAAAATCGGTAGATATGTGCTCCCACTTCCACATCGAGACGCTCAACGGCTGCAATGGACCAGGGGGTCTCTAATGATCGGCCTTAACATGATAGCCTGTGTCAAACTCGGCCACAAAACTGGCTATCCGGTGCTTTATCCCTGCCCAAAAATACTAACGTCTCATATCATGATACATCTTTATTGAGCCAGAGTAGATAGAAAACCACGATCGATGAACGTCGGTCATAAGATCTTTGTGTAACTCTAGAACATCCGAGGACACATAATTGACCTCTAAAATGAAGCCCACTATCAAAATCAGTCTACCAATCTGTCTGACTCTCAGATGCTACCTCTGCTCAATAACTTTGCAACGACTCATCTGCCTACTGAACCTCAATCACCTTTGCAACAAGAGAGGGTTGAATTGACAGTCTTGATAACTGCATAATAGAAAACTACAAGCCAAACTCGAAGTCGAACTCTGACACATCCTTAAACATCTTCCACTCCTGAATCATCATATGTGCCCCCAGGCCTAGTGGTTAACGGCTAAGGGCATCCGCCACCACATTCGCCTTGCCCGAGTAGTACTGAAGATCAAAATCATAATCTTAGAGGAGATCCATCCAACGTCCCTACCTCATGTTTAGCTCGGACTGAGAGAATAAATATTTCAAGCTCTTATGGTTGGAGAAGAGTTCGAACCTAGCCCCATAACGATAGTGCCTCCACACCTTCAATGCAAAGACAACTGTTGTCAGCTCCAAATCATGCGTGGGATAGTTAAGCTCATGGACCTTAAGCTAGCAGGACGCATAAGCCACCAGCATCCCATGGTACATCAAAACAGCACCCAAACTAACTCGTAAAGCATCAGTAAATACGACAAATCCATCACTCCCAGAGGGAAGAATGAGGACAGGAGCGGACGTGATCAGGTCCTTCAGCTCCACAAATACTAGCTCACATGCGTCACTCCACACAAACTCTACGCCCTTTCGGGTTAACCTTGTCAGCGGTACTACAATATGGGAAAATCCCTCGATAAATCATCGATAATATCCCGCCAAGCCAAGAAAACTATGGATCTCAGACGCGTTCATGGATTGGTCCCACTTACGCACTGTATCAACCTTCGAGAGGTCTATAGAGACACCCTACCTCGTCACCATGTGACCGAGGAACTTCACCTCCTCTTGTCAAAACTCACACTTTTTCAACTTCACATATAGCTAGTGGGCACGGAGGGTCTTCAAGGCGATCTCCAAATGTTGCTCATGGTCCTCGCGGGTCCTCAAATAAATTAGAATGTCGTTGATGAAGACTACAAAAAAATGATCGAGATAAGCCCAGAAAACCTCATTCATCAACTGCATGAAGACCGTGGGTGCATTAGTTAGTCTAAAGGACATGACTTGAAACTCAAAGTGACTGTATCGTGTCCTGAAAGCCGTCTTCGAAATGTCCTCCTTTTGGACCCGAATCTGATGATAACTGGAATGCAGGTCAATCTTTAAAAAGAATTATGTACCCTGCAACTAATCAAATAAATCATCAATTCTCGAGAGCAGATACTTGTTCTTGATTATGACCCGAAAGAGCTTACGATAATCCATGTAAAGCCTCAACGAGTTATCCTTCTTCTTGACGAATAGTATTAGTGCTCCCCACGGTGAACTACTTGGACGAATGAATCTTAACTCTCATAACTCATCCAGCTACTATTGCGGCTCCCGTAACTCTATCGGTGCTATACGATATCGGGCCTTCGAGATAGGTGCAGTACCAGGCACAAGGTCAATCTAAAACTCAATGTGCCGGTGCGGAGATAATCTCAGAATTTCCTAAAACGCATCAAGGAAATCGCAAACCACTGGCGACTGCTCAATGCCCACTGCAACGGGCTCCTCTATTGTACATGACATCAAACAAGATAATGACTCTCCTCTGGGCTCGACAATGAACTAGAACTGCGGTAAGCTGAGTATACAGAATGTGACTATCCTCGTAGAGTAGTCTAAGACGATATAGTACTCGGTAAGTCAATCCATGCCCAAGATGACGTCGAACTCCAACATCGGTAATACGAACAAATCGGTAGGCAAGAAAGTCTCCTTGATCAAGACGGGGCAAGACAAACAACATCGGCCTGACACTGTAGTCTTCCCCATGGGCATCAATATGGTCAACCTCTCATGGGTAGACTATGTCGATAAGCCAGTCGAATGGCAAAAATCCTCTTATACGAATAATTGTAAAGCACCAAAATTAAACAAGACTCAAGCAATGCATACAGAAACAGGAAGAATATCCTCAACGACTCCTCCAGAAGACTACGGGTCCTGCTGAGTTGCATAGAATCTAGCCAGAGCTGGATGGGGAGGTGCACGTCCCCTCTGAGGTCTCTATTGTTGTTGTTGCTGCTACGGCCGAAATACTGCCTCGGCTACTGTGATCTCGGTGGCTGGTACTACTACTGCTGCCGCTATGGGGGCCTTAGTGGTAGGGGCTGCTGTCGCTGCGGCTGTGGCAAAGACGACTGCGGTGCTCTCAGCAGTTGTTGCTGCTGCTGCGGGAGGGGAGACTCCCACATACGGTGTCCTATCCCACCGCATCCATAACAAACACTGGGGAGCTGCCTCTGAGGTGGTACTGGAGGTGCCGCTGGCGTTACTGGTGCTCTGCAGATCGCGCGCCTCTACTACTAAAAACCACAGGAGGGAGCCCTCCTCCTCTAGTCCCTCCTCTAACCCCGATTGCTCTGAGTGTTGGCCCACTCAGTCTCATAAATATGTGCTCTCCACACAACATCCTCATAAGTCAAGAGCTCATGCCCAACAACATGGCCTTGGAGACCACTACGCAAGTCGTTCTCCAAACAGTGGGCCTTTCGCTCCTCATCATCAATCAAGTACAGCGCGAACCTCAATTGCGTCATAAAAAAAGCCGTGTACTGAGCCACAGTCATGTCTCCCTGCACTAGGGTCTTAAACTCTAATGCTCATTGCCATCGAACGTAGTCGAGGAAGTACTGTCATTTGAACCGGTCAATAAAATCCTCCCATGTCCAGACAAAGTCAGCTCTTATGGCACAAGCAATGGAGGTCCACCAGGGCTCGGCCTCACCCTCAAGAATATACATCACCAGTGTGACCCACTGTTGGGTCATGCATCGCAATGTCTCAAACATCTTCTCCACTCGAGAGTGCCATCTCTCTGTTGTGGTCTGATCGGGTTCAACCTGGAACTGCGGGGGATCAAGCCAAAGGAAGTCTCGTAACAAGGTGCTCGCGCACTCTTGCTCAGATTGCTCTGGACTCTCGGTGGGATGCCTGCCCTGCCCCTGAAGGGAAGCGATCAAAGCTTGGATCATCTGCCACAACTGACCGGCATCATCTGACATGGCAAGGGCTATGTCGGTCCCTGACAAAGGTGCCAGATTCGGAAGAGCCTCGGGTGCAGGAACAGGATGCTCAGGCGGGGGAATGGGAACTGCGGGAGGCAGAATAAGAACCTTAGGTGGAAGGACAGGGTCCTCAAGTGGTGGAGCAGGGGCCACTCGGGTCACTCAAGCACCTCGCGTGCCTCATTTAGGTGGTATGGTCTACAACAAAGAATAAAGGGGCCTTTCAGTCTTGGAAACATTTGAAGGCTCAGACGTTAAGGAACCAAATCAAAAAGATACGCACTCGGGACCTACTCATCCTAAGCTCGTAGCAGACTTGTGATGTTGTCCTGATTTATTCCTAAGTTATGCTCTAATACCAACTCCTGTCACGCCCCAAACTCAAAAATCATGCTCACAAAATTCTCGATCGTTGAATCTAATGCCGACAACCTCCGTAGTACCCGATTCTTGGCTCACGGCACCCATACACCAAGTTCCAATCCTGGGATCCTGCAAGAAAGATTTTTAGTATAAATTTTATTTCACAATAAGCATAACCATAGCATAACCCATGAACAATAACAACAACAACACCATCACAAAATCTACTATGATAAAAAAAACATTTGAGTACATGGCGCATAAAGGGAAAGTACAATGATGATTATAACCAAAAACTCCTAAAGCTCTGCGGAACGATCCTACTCAACTACGACTGCGTCCTTGCATCACCTACATGCATATATCGTGCATAAGTTTATATAAAGCTTAGAAGGTAGTGAAAGTGTGTGTATAATATAAGCATACTCAGAATGCAATATTAAAGTAATATGAAATATGTTGGTGAATCCATAAATGCTAACAGCCGTACCAAGGCTATGTGATGCAAGGCATGAACGCTATCGACCATACTAAGGCTATGATGCGATGCAAGACGTAACTTAAGCATACCAATCCTCATCAAAATTCACATAATCATATAACTCATATGTGGGATATCACCAGGGTCTATTACACTCTACGCTAGCTTACTGCCCCTATCCGAGTGTACAACTAGGTAATTGGACCATACTTCACTATCCACCTACCAATATCGGGCCCGGCTCATCGATAGTGGACCCATTCCTCAAGTTGGTCAAACTTAACCTAGATATTACCCCTCACTCAGGCAGGTAAGGTGATACCCCCTTCCAACTGACCACGACACAGTAGGAGACATGACCTCCTGGTATTCGGCTCTTATGGGCTCATACATCCACTCGGCCTAAGCATTGGAGCATCCTCTACGGTACCATAAGGGTTTTGGAACTTTCACCCTAGGACATCCTACGCGCCCTCGTGCTTAGACAGAATTTTTAGTATTCAATCCTGTCGTTCGCGTTATAACTGCGAAGACTACATCCCTAATGTCGCTAGGGCGAATAGTAATCACGATCACACAATGCAAGATGCATGAGTCACACAGTCCAGTCATGCATCAATCCTGCGCGTGTCGTGCGCTCATGTGGGACAATTTCACCTATAAGGGAGTCCCATGAACAACCTGCATTGACCTGCCCAATGTTATATGCAATGGTCAACCACATCTCATATCAAGCATGCAGATGATGTGTATGGGCATGTATCATGATGTTGTGCTATCACAACTCATAATCAGCATTGATAATTGACGTCGATAATTGGTATGGATAATCGGCCTCAATAATCGACCTATATATAAGACGAGATCCATAGATGATCCACCGATCTAAACCATAATATAAAGATCAGCCCTCGGCCAAGGATATACCAATCCGATAACACGGATCCATCCGTCTACAGTGATGATGGACTATACAGCATCGATGGGGCCCAATGATTTGGGTTAACCCACTAAGAGCATGATGAGAATGGGCCTAACAAGGCCTGAGGGAAGATCACTATGTGAACATTTAACAATCATTGCCCATCAATGTGGACATTTAACCAACATTGCTCCCTAGAAGTGGCCCACATAGAACCTAACATATAGTGGGCCCATGGCCTCACATACATCATGATGGGTCTCACTCATTAGCCACATATGCATCACTTTGAGCCTTACTGAATGGGCCTCATATACCACATCGGCCCTCATCATATGGACCTCATACATCGCATCGGGCCTCATCATATGGGCCTCATACATCGCATCGGGCCTCATCATATGGGCCTCAAACATCACATCGGGCCTCATCATTGGGCCACAAATACATCATATTGGGCCACACACAAGGACCTCATACACATCATATTGGGCCTCACTCATGGGCCTCATGTACATCATACTGGGCCTCATCAAATGGGCCGCAAATACATCACATTGGGCCAAAAATAGATCACATTAGGCCACACACAAGGGCTCACAGGTTAAGCACAAGGGATGGGTAGTGAGCATGCAATACATACATCAAGGTGGGCCTAATGGGGCATCCCAAACCCAAGAAAAATGGATGGGCAGCTTGAATCATACATCATGGCGAGCCGCACAAATGGTCGGCATAGGTATTCAAAACATACATCACAGTGGGCAGCACAAATAGACGGCATAGATATACAATATATACATCACAGTGCATCCCATGGCACGTCCAGATGGACGGTGCTGATGTACAATGCATACATTAAGGTGGACCTCATCCTCGAAAATAAATGGATGGTGTGGTTGAAACACATTCATCATGGTGCGCCCCACAGACTGATGGACGACATGTATAAACACATACACAATAGGGGGCCCCACTGTCCAGGGGCAGATGGATGGTGTGCATATAGATTACGTACATCAAGGTGGGTCCCATCCCACACATGCTACACATGTGGGGTGGGGCCCTCACGTCCAAAAATGGACGTGCAGCAATGATGAAATACATATTATATGGTGGTTGCACACCACCCTTCTAGATGGACGGCATGGACATAGAGCATATACATCAAGGTGAGTCTCACCCCCACACATGCCACACGTGTGGGGTGGGCCCCATGATCAAACAATTGAATGGTGTGTGTAAAACACATACATTAAGTAGGGTCCACAGAACTTGCTGACACAATGCAGCAGCAGCAGCAGCTGCGTGAGGCACTCCAGCCAATCCACATCCACCGTCCATGGATTGGATGGTGTGGATGCACCACATCAAGTCAAGGTGGGCCCCACAAGCTGCCATGGTGGGGTCCACATCCAATGGATGGACTGTATGGAAGAAAAACATACCTCGTGGTGGGACCACAACTTGCTAACGTCAAATACAACAGCTATTTAGCTGCTGTAAGGCACACCGACTAGTCTCCTTCCTCAGCAGGTGGGTCCCATGTGGGGCCCTCCATAATATATATATATATATATATATATATATATATATATATATATATATATATATATATATATATATATATATATATTGTTATTACTCCGGCATCCAGCCTGGACGGATGGCCTAGAAATAAAACATGTACAACAGTTTAGGGCCCCACCATTCTGAACGGTTAGATGGCATGGATGAATGTTACACATCATGGTGGGCCACACACACACATCAGGTGGGCCGCACACCTCATCATCAAAGGAACTGGGAAAGAGAGAAAGAGAAGGAGAGAAGGAGGAAGATCGGTGAAAGGGAGGGGACCCCGCCACTATGGACCCCTCAAAAGCTCTCCCATGCATTCCATGGCCCTACATCAGAAAATCTGAGGTGAGGATGCTAACCCCACCATGAAATCAAGGGTCTAAATGACCCATTAATGACCTAGATCAAGTAATACATCATGATGGGGTCCATGGAGAATGGCCCCATCATGGCTTGTGCATGCAACCAATGTGGGCTATTGGCCACACCTAACGGGTAAAATAGGATCTCCACCATTGATTGGTGGGTCCTACATGCCCCAAACAAGAATGACTAGAGATCTAAGCAAGAAGAAAAGAAATCAGATTTTAGAAAGGCACCCACTTAGAATCTTCTTCTCCTTCTTCTACCCTTAGGTCTTTTAGCTTCAAGGGAGGTATTTTAATGGTTGAGATGAGGTTTGGAGGGTTGGATATGGGAGATTAGGGAGAGGAAAATGGCTGGAAATTGGAGATGGGTGGGATAGTTGGAGGTTGCTAATGAAGGAAATGAGAAGAAGAGAGAGAGAGAGAGAGAGATAAGAAAGAGAGAGAGGTGTTGAAATGAGTGTTTGAAATGATAATTGGTAAGGTGATTATGACTTGTGTAAGTCATGGGGAAGAGAAACAATTATGGGCTAGGATCATCATTGCCTTATAAGAAGGGTTGACCCATCATTACCAGTAAGAGCATGACATCACCTACATGGGGAATGGTGCGGGTGGGTCTTGCAATGTGCGGTCCATGGCCATTATAATGCGCGGGCCGATCACAACCTAAGTGTTGCATTGACACACGAGACACAGTGTTGGAACCATGGTAACGATGCGGTCGCAATGGCGTAGGTCTCTGTTCAAGTCAACTCGGATCGATAGGGTGCGACTTAGGGTCACGCACAAACGTTATCTACGCGTTACGGGTCACTGGAATTCGACCGGGAGGACCACGGGATCCTAAGGAATGGAATGGACTCTATCACATGAGCCTGACAATTCTCTTGGATGGTCGGCGAGAAATACCCCTGTCGAATCACTTTGTGGGTGAGTGCCCTTCCAGCCAAGTGATTACTGAAAGTGCCCTTGTTTGTCAATATACATGAATGTTGAGTCCGTTTGTTAAGTGAGCCCCATATGAAGACTACAAGACCAAGACTCATCAAGTTGAAGAAGTTTGAGTATGCTTTACAAGTATATTAAGCCTCACCTCCCAAACCAAACCCTATCAAGTAAAAGACTCACTTGAAATATATGTAAACTTGCCCAAAACCATATTTGTAAAACCTTAGTAAGCTTAAATTAGAGTGTGTTTAAAGTCTAATGAGATATAAGAAAATTAGGAAAATTTCATTTCTGTCAATTGCAATCAAAGTGCAATTAAGACAACTTCGATGGCATCGAACACCTATTCAATGACATCGAGACAACTTTGATGGCATTAAACACATGTTCGATGGCATTGAAACAAAGCCTTGCAAGTCTAGCAACCAATTATGAAAAACCTGGATATATTCAATGGAATCAAATGCATTTCGATGCCATCGATGTAAGGCCTAATATCTCCGGCAAGCTTTGAAACACTAAGTATACTCGATGCAATCGAATCACTTTCGATTGCATCGAACACAGTTCGATAGCATCAAAAAGACGACCAATTTTTCTAGTGAGCTTACAAGTAAAATCATATATTCTCAACAGCGTTGAAAAGAGGACCAGTTTGTCCAGTGATTTACTAGGAAAATCATATATTCTTAATGGCATCAAAATTTAAATTTCAATGACATAGAAAGGCTATTTGATGGCATCAAAATATGGACCAAACTGTCCAGTGTGTTTTTATAGGAAAATCTATTTTTCACTCAATGACATTGAAAAAATGCTTAATATATCAAGCAACCAAGTGATATTTTTAAAGGAAAATTCTGATGTCATCGAGCCATTTCTCAATGACATCGAAGGGCTCGTCAATGGCATCAAAGGATGTTCGATGGAATCGAACAAAATTCGTCCTGTATTTATTTGAAAATCATAGTATAGAGAATTGATGCAAGTGAAGAAAGTTCGATGACATCGAAGGAAACTTCGATGGCATCAAAGACCATTCGATAACATCAATAACGATAAATTTCTGCCCATTTTTTTATCGTTGGGATTTGACTCTATATAAACACTTGATTGTTTCTTGGATTTTTGAGCGAGTATTGAAGACAACTTTGAGAGAGTTATTACTAGAGTTTTTTCCCTTACTCTCAAGTCCTCTTTTCCATAGGAGTTCATTATTCAATCTATGGCTTAAAGGCATTTATTGATATATTCATAGCCTGGATTGAAATATGAACTCTAGTCTTCATTGATCATCCAACAACACTATTTAAGGACAAATCATTGTGTTGGGATCTTTAAAGGCTTCGCTCATGGAAATCTTCTCTAGATCTTAAATGCATATCATTAACTAGAGTAGATCAACCATACTCTAAACCCAACAACCTCGGTACCTAGAATGGAGCATCTACAAGTGGTTGCAGTTTAAGGGAGATAAAGACTCTTCACCACTAGGAAGATCTTTAACAACCTATGCTAAAATGGGGCTCACTCACTTACAAGTAAGTCTAAGAGCCCATTAAGCCTGAAGCCCTTTCCTTGTGTAGGATTGGGATTCAAAGTTTGAGTTGTTAAACTCATTGAGACCTTTGTAAGCCTCTGACAGGAGCATATGTGTTTTTGTCCTTGTGTAGGACATAAACGATAGGTTCTTGTGTATGACCTTAGCCTGTGTGACCTAAATTGTTTTGTCTTTATGTAGGACATAAATGTTAAGTTATTTTGTAGGACCTTAGCCTGTGTGGTCTAAATTATTAGGTTCTTGTGTAGGACCTTGGCCTGTGTGGCCTAAATTGTCAGGTTCTTATATAAGACCTTTTCCTCTTGTGTAGGGCATAAAGCATTGGGTACTTGTGTAGGACACTTGTTCTTTCATAGGGCATAAACTTTAAAGTCCTTGTGTAGGGCTGTAAAGGTTTGAGGTTACCCTAATTTAAAACCTCACATAGTGAAATCTGGTACACTCTAGTAGAGAGTGCGTCCACTGGGACTGGAGTAAGCACATAGCCAAACCACTACATATGATCGCGTGTTTAAGATTGTCTTTGTGCATTTGTTTAATTATACTGATGTAGTTTAGATACTTGATTATAATGCATGATTAGATGAATGATTAGGACTAATAGGAATCACATCCCACACACTCATATACACTATCTCTATAGGCTACTTGCTTATTTGCATATCTTTAACAGTCTATGTGATTGAACACTCTATTAGCTTAGAAGCCGTAGAGTTAAATTGCCTTAATTAATTTGATTGGTAAATAGTTAAGTTAGGCAATATAAAGTTTTAAACAGGTATAATTTTTAAAAGGTCCTATTCACCCCCCTCTAGGATACTCGAACATAATTTCATACTTAAATTAGTGATTTAGCCGCAATTTCAATTGCCGTAGATCCCCTCGTAGATCTCCCTTAGGACATACTCAGCCTCATCAGGTCAGAGACACCTTAGGTACGGTAAGGAGAATCTTCTTTAGAGAATCTTCTTTTATAGAGGACGTCCCCTAACATTGTGTACTGAGCTGCTCTATTCCAAATTCTCCTTGCCTCAAGCTTGTCATTGGGTAACTTTTTCTCTCGGAGGTAGTTCGTGATTAGGTCCATCCAGCTTGAGGTCGAGACGATGGGAATCATTTTTTCGTTTAGGTCAGCCGATGCGAGGCTCAGGTAAGAATTCAATAGGAATCAATTTGGTGATGTCAGCCGCAACTGCCATCTTTGTTAGAGCATCTGCTTAGGAGTTTTTTTCTTAGGGGACCAAGGTGAGTTTGCATTTACTGAATTTACTGATAAGGTCTCTCACTTCCTAGACATAGGCGATCATCTTCTCTCCCTTCGCATGGTATTCTTCGACAATTTGATTGACGATGAGCTACAAATCACTATGGATCTTCAAAGTCTGAGCTCCCATGGCTTTCGCCAGCCTGAGCCCAGTGAGGAGTGTCTCGTATTCTGCCAGGTTGTTGGATGTTAGGAATCTAAATCTTAAGGAATATTGTGTGAAAGTCAGGTCGGGTGTCACAAGGATTATCCCTACCCCACTACCTTTAAAGTTGGAAGACCCGTTGATGTGAAGGGTCTATACATGGGGATTGATTTCTTCCCTGGTCTCCTTGAACTCTTTCGGGAGTTTGGAGCTGGTGAACTCAGCAATGAAGTCGCCCACTATTTGGCCTTTGATAGCAGTACGAGGTCGATACTCGATGTCGAACTCACCGAGCTTAATTGCCCACTCTGTCAATCTTCCTGATAGTTTGGATTTTGGGAGCAATTGATGAAGGGGTTAATTGGTCAGGACCACAATAGTGTGGGCCTGGAAGTAAGGACAGAGGCGACGTGATGACACAATCAGGGCCAACGCATGCTTCTCGGTGTCGAGGTATCTAGTATCAGCCTGGACCAGTGCCTTGCTAACGTAGTAGATAGGTAGTCGCTTGCCTCCGACCTCTTGTATCAGTGTCGAGTTTACTATTGTAGATGAGACTGTCAGGCAGAGCAGCAGCGGCTCTCCTTGCTCGAGCTTGGAAAGTAGTTGTAACGCCCTGAAAATTGGGAGTCGAGCAGAAACCTAACTCCCGAGTTCCAAAACATTACTTATGCAACATAGATAATGATGATTGAATGTTGTCTGTAGAAGAGCATTGAACATGATTGGGATTACACCAAAAACAACATATCATACTCCACAGGCGTTTAAATTATGCAAACGGAAGACTGTGATAAGTATATAAACTATATAAGAGTGATAGTAAGCCCTCAGAGTATGAATGTCACTAGGTTAACAATTACAAGTTTGATTATAAAATGCATAAAATGAAAAAAATGTAATGTCTTCTATCCCAAATACTGAAGCCCCATCGGTGCAACTCCAGGTCAAATAGACTCGCCAGAGAGTTACATGTAGGAGAACTCATCATCAAAAAGCAAAGTCCGGATCCGCTTCATAAGCATCGCCCTCACCTAAAACTAAGACAGGGTCTGGTTGGTATGTACAACACTGTCTCGTAACATGGGAGTGAGTAGCTAACTCAGTGGAACTGTAACGTCTCGAAAAAATTCGTTCAGAGACCTGAGTACCACCTCAGGCAGAAATCACTTAGGATTAATTCCTTTAGAAATTAAGCGTAAGTTAACTAGCACTATGTTAGATTAGCTATAAAATTAGCACTGTTTGCTTTAACTACGTTTTGCAAGACCCAAAACTTGTGGAATCGTTAACGCTATAACATCCTGAAACCTAGGATCAACCTCTAAACCCGTTTGTTCTCAGGAACCCTTTGAAACTTTGTAATGGACTTTGACCGCACGTCGTGAGTCCAGTAGCAATGAACTTAGACCATTATGACCGCGTAGTTGGACTTGACTACCACCCCAAAAATCAAGTTCAAATGATGTCCTGGGACTATTTCATTGAGCATGGAGCAAGGAGTGTGAGAAAGAGTAGAATTCTTTATAAATTAAATGTGATTTAAGTAAATCTGGCACATGTCGCTTGCGGGTTAATTCTAGGCATTCAGACCGTTGGAATCTGACCCAAATACACCCTCGGATCAGGGAACATTTTCCACTCATGTTAGTGTACTTGGAATCCCTGATCGAGTCTCAGTGACCGCTGAACTGAAACCGGTCCGCCACGTGCGATCTGGAAACCCAATTGAACTGAAAACTTAATGTGATCAGGATCCAACATCCATAAGCTTAAGTCTGACCGCATTCAGTCAGGGGACCTCCAGAAATATTATTTTGGATCGAAAAAGATCCGATTTGGTTATAACCCAAGTATACCTTGGTCTAAAGTCTAAATAGGTGAGTTTTTAGCCTATTTAAGGGTCTTAAACCCTCTCACATCCCTCTCATACGAATTTCCAAGAAACCCTTGGAGAGAGAAGAGAGAAAAGAGAGATTGTGAGAGAGTTGTGAGAGAAAGTCCCTGTCACTCTAACCTATTACTATTTGTACTTAACCATCGCGATCAAATCACTCTTCCGGTGATTCTGACTTCATTCTAGGTAAGTAAACCCTAACCTTAACCTGTTTTAGGATTTCTATCGATCTAAGTAGCGAAGTAACTGACTTACCTTGTGTATTAGGTTGTCATATCGTCGTTGGCAAAGGCATAGAGTTTCTATTCGATTCATTACGCTCCTACGGCGTAAGGTGCGGATTTTAAATGCTTAGGTTACCTGTTTTCAAAGCTTTCAATGTCGTTTAATGGTAGATTATTGACAAGGATGCTGTTTGACATGTAGAACATACTGTCTGTTTTCGATTTCGAATACGTACGAAGAATATGAGATTTAGGATATTTTAGGTATTTGTAGGAAATACTGTATACGTACGTATTTTGCTGATATGATTTTCATGAGTATTTATCGTGTTCCTATGCTAGTTATGTTGTATGATCTGTTTGGCGAAGAGATTCGCCCTAATGCACACTTTTGGTCGACTTATGCTATGTAGACAAATGTGTGTAGACTAAGTGTTTGTATAAATGTATGTATTAGTAAGTATTGAGTGAATGGGGTTGTAAATTAGTTTTGAGATTGGATTCTCAACTAATTTGATGATGTACATGATTTCCTCCATGTTTGTTATATTGAATTGATTTCCTCATATATATGAAATACTTGTGTTTGGTTGAATTACTTATGTTATATGTTATAACATGTTGTTAACATGCTTGAATTACTTGTATTTCACTTCAGTCTCTCTCATATGATCATTGATTTAGATTGCAAGTGTTTGGGGCTATACTCTAGTCCAGGCAGTCGGTACATATTTGAATTCGTGGTTGAATTTTTATTCTCCACGAAGGACGCGTCGACGAACCCGAGTCGTGCTTTAGTTGACGGCAGTGGTTAGGCCACACGAGGTGCTTATGCACTTCATGTCGTTCAGCTTGAGGTGCGCTCGTACCAATCGAGCTCGTCCAGTAACCCGACTGACCATTATATGTTCACCTTGTATTGGTCATAACTGCTTGAACCTAGGGTACTGAACTTACCAGTGAAAACCCTGATAACCATGGTACCTTGATCCATTAAGACTCATGAGCTGGGAATGGTGGTATGGGACACCGTGGTCAAGCTGTCGGCCTACGCTGTGTCGATGAGCCTCCCCATAGTGACCAGTGAGCACCTTAGACTCGTGAACCGATTGTGGTGGTATGGGGCACTACATTCGAACTGTCAGCCTACTCTGATTGGTGACGAGCCCTTTGTAGTGACTTCGAGTGTATTCTGAGTCTACGTGAAGCGACGACCCTTCCGTAGCAATAAGAGTACAACTAGGCCTGTATTAATAAGGTGATGGGGGAGCGGTGCAACGAGTGCATGCAATAGCCTTGGCAGCCCTTGCAGCGACCTAGAAATATATCATCGTATAAGACTACTAGGAGTGACGACCCTAGATAGGATCTTTGTTGGAAATGATATAAGGGAAGTACCTTAGTTTCTCAATACTGCTGTATGAAAGGACTAATAATAACTCGGTAATCATATTCATATCGCACTGCATGTGCCTGGAAGATGTGGAGCACTGAGGGAAGAAAGCATGCCGCGGACGTAAGATGGTGTCACATGAGGGAGTATGTCGGTGAGGGCACGCATCATTATTGCATCTCATCCTTGCATTAATAACAGTATTTAGGAATGTTTGATTGCTTGCTTTGTCATTATCACGTGATTGATTTGATAACATGTTAATCTTTACTCTATGATTCCACTGAGTTGATCACTCACTCCCACATTACAGGACAGTATTAACAACACCTACCAGACTCTGTCTTAGATGCAGATAGCGAGGCGATTCAGGAGCTGGAGCCGGACTACTACGAGGACCAGGACGAGTTCTCGTATATGCAGTTTTCTGATGGCTTCGCATAGGTGGCATAGATCAGCGAAATTTTGCTAGTTGGACTATCATATGACATTTAATTTTAGTTTGACAGATCGAGATTGTTTTATTTTATAGATAGTGATATATATATATATATATATATATATATATATATATATATATATATATATATATATATATATAAGACTAGAAGATATATATATATCTTCTAGTCTTTCGCTTACGTTTTATCACTGGATCTGGAGTATGAATTGCAGTTTTGGTATAATCTCACTCATGTTAATGCACTAACTCAGACAACATTTAATCATAGGCATATTTGTTACATAAGTGATGTTTTGAAACTCGGGAGTTGGGTTTCTACACGACCCCCGATTTTTAGGGCATTACAGGAACAATAGAGTAAAGATTAACATGTTATCAAATCAGTCAAACGGTAATGATAAAGCAGTACAATCAAACATCCCTAGATACTCTAATTAATGCAAGGATGAGATATTTTCATGAATGCATGTCCTTACCTACGTACTCCCTCATGCGACACCGTCTTACGTTCGCGGCATGCTTTCATCCCTCAGTTCTCCACATCTTCCAGTCACATGCAATGCGATGATATGAACATGATTATCGAGTTATTATTAGTCCTTTTCATATAGCAGGATTGGGAAGCTAAGGTACCTCCCTTGTATCATTTCTCAATAATGATCCAGTCTAGGGTCGTCAGTCCTAGCATATCTCATACGAAGTGCGGTTCTAGGTCTCTACAAGGGCTGTCAGGGCTGTTACACGCAATCGTTACACCACTCCCCCATCACCAAATCAATACAGGCCTAGTTTGTACTCTTGTTGCTATGGAAGGGTCGTCGCCTCCTCGTAGACTCAGAGTACGCTCAAGGTCACAACAAGGGCCATCAGGGCTGTTACACGCAATCATTACACTACTCCCCCATCACCAATCAATGTAAGCCGACAGCTCAAATACAGTGTCCCATACCACCATATTTGGCTCACAAGTATGGGTTGTTCACTGGTCACTACGGGGAGGCTCGTGGCCCCAGCGTAGGCCGACAGCTCAACTATGGTGTCCCATACCACCATGCCCGGCTCATGAGTCTTAGCGGATTAAAGTACCATGGTTTACGGGATTTCCACTAGTAAGTTTGGTACTTTAGATTCAAGCAGTAGCGTCCATACATGGTTAACATATATCAGGCTAATCGGATTACTTGACGAGTTCAACTAATATGAACGCCTGTTAATTTGATCGACATGAAGTGCATAAGCACCTCGTGTGGCCTAACCACTATTGACAAGCAACGCACGGCTCGGGTTCGTCAAACACGTCCTACGTAGCGAATAGGTCTCGGCCACGAACTCAAGGCACATTACCGATTGCCTGGACTATACAATAGCCACAACCAAATTCCATTACATCAAATATTCATATGAAATACTCAAAGCAGTAGCGGAGCAATAATTCATATTATATTATCATTTGAGCATGTTCTAAAAAGTAATGTAAACATGAATTCTCACATATTCAATTCATAAACAAACAGTCATCAGCATATGACATACATGGAGAAAATCATACACATTACTAAGGAGATTGAGAATCATGTCTCAATCTGCATACAGGTACACCTTACTAACTACAACTCATTCAGACATTTTTACCAACACTTAGCCTACACGATTCATCATACAAGTTATATATCAGGTAACATACATATTAGGGCAAATCCTTTCGTCAAAGGGTTGTTGCCTAAACAATAATCATATATCTACGACAATTAGTCGTGGCGAGCACGAATGCAGTTTCTATACTCATTTGGTCATTATCACAAACACTTAGACTACACATACTAACATACATAGCGTATGTTGACCAAGACATGCATTAGGGCGAACCCTTTCGCCAAGGAGTCGTCACACATATAACTAGCATATACATACGACAGTTAATCATGCCAAATACAATTTCAGATTTTATACATATACAGTATTTTCTACGAATACATATAATACACAAAATTCCATATTCTTCGTATTTAACCGAAACGAAAAATGGATAGCATGTTCTACATGTGAAATAGCATCCACGTCAGTAATCTACCATTAGTCGACATTGAAAGCTTTGAGAAATGATAACCTAAACATCTATAGTCCGCACCTTATACCGTAGAATCGTAACGAACTCGACAGAGACTCTAAATCTTCATCAACGATGAAATGTCAACCTATAGCATGTGTGGAGTTAGCTATTTTACTACTTGGAACATTTAAAACTCTACAACAGATTAGGGTTAGGTCTTCTTACCTAAGAATGAAGTCAAAATCGCCATAGTAGCGACACGGATGTGATGAATAGACACGCAGAATAGCAGAAGCGATTCTCAAGAATAACTCCCACACCTTCACTCACCTTCTCTCTCTTTCCTTCTCTTTCTTTCTTCTCTCTCCCTTAGGTTTAGAAAATTCGTATGGGATATGAGAGAGGGGTTTTAAGACTTTTTTATAAGCCTAAAAGCGACGGAAATAGCCCTAGGGCCAAGGTATACTTAGGTTATAACCAAATCGGGTCTGTTCCGATCCAACGGAGCACTTCTGGAGGTCCTGTTACTAAATACGGTCGGACTTAAGCTCTCTAATATCGGATCTAGGTCAAGCTAAGTTTTCAGTCCAATCGGGTTTCCAGATCGACCATGGCAGACTAGTTTCAGTTTAGCGGTCACAGAAAGTCGATCAGAGCCACAAGTGTTATGACACGTATGGGCCACCTATCCTGATTCAAGGGTGAATTTGGGTCAAAATCTAACGGTCAGAACACTTAGAAATAACGTGCAAGCGAAACGATACAGATTACTTAAAATGACATTTAATTTTTTTAAAATCTTCGCTTTCTCACTCTCTTCACTCCGGACTCAAGGAAACAGTCCCAAGACATCGTATGGCCTTGATTTTCGAGGTTATAGTCAAGTCCAACTAGGTGGTCATAATGATCTAAGTTCATCACTATCAGACTTTCGACGTGCGGTCCAGGTCCGATACGAAGTTTTCAAATGATCTCGAGGGCAACTGGGCTGAAAGATTGATTCTAGATTTTAGGGTAACATAACGTTAACAATTCTATAGGTTTTGGGTCTTACAGATCGTATTTAAAGTGGTTGATGCTATTTTCGCAAGTAATCTAGTGTAGCACTAATTAATTCACGTTAAATTTTTAAAGAATTTAGTTCTAAATGATTTCTTTAGCTTTGAAATTGAGTTATGAGAAGTTAACAAGGTGTTATGGTTGACCCATTGCTTAAGGACGTCTAACTCCAGTTTGGCAAAAGTCCGGGGTGTTACAGTAGTGGGGTGACCCCATATACTGCTTAAGTTTGTTGAAAGGCATGTTCGCAATTGTCAGTCCTTGTTGATTTTGTTTTGCCTTTCGATTATCAGAAGAATAGAAGACACTTGTCGGTATCTCGAGAGACGAATCTGTTAAGGGCTACCACTCTGCCTGTGAGAGACTGAATCCCCTTTGTCATTTTGAGCAAGTTCATATTCAACAATGCCTGGATCTTGCCAGGATTTACTTCAATTCCTCTCAAATTGATTAAGAAGTTGAGGAACTTTCCCAATCTTACTCTGAAGGTGCATTTTCTTGGGTTTAACTTCATTTGGTACTTCCTCAGGATGGTAAACATCTCATCAAGGTCAGCCATGTGGTCCACTGCCTTGATGCTTTTGACTAGTATGTTGTCGACATAGACATCCATCGAGTGTCTGATCTGTTGGGCAAACATTTTGTTGACAAGTCGTTGATACGTCACTCTGACGTTCTTCAGCCCGAAAGGCATGACTCTGTAGCACTATAGCCTTTTGTTTCTGACAAAGGTCATCTTCTATTTGTCGTGCCTATGCATGACGATCTAGTTATGGCCTGAATACACATCCATGAAGCTAAGGAGATCATGCCTTGTCATACTATCAACCAGCTAGTCAATCCTCAAGTGATGGAAGCTATCTTTAGGACATGGCTTGTTTAGATCTGTATAGTCAATGTATACCTACCATTTTCCATTTGACTTCTTTACTAGCACGACATTGGCGATTCAATTAGGGTATTATATTTCTTCGATGAACCCATCCTCGAGGAGCTTGTCGACCTCCTCTCTGATGATGGCATAGCATTCTAGCTCGAATGCTCGTCGCTTCCGCCTCACTGGTTGGTGGTCGGGATCAACATTCAGCCTGTGAACCATCACCTTTAGTCTGATTCCATGCATGTCCTAGTGGGACCATGTAAAGACGTCGACATGTCACTTTAGTAGACTAATGATCTCTTCTTGCTGACCTAGGGTTAGCAGTTAACCAATATGGACTATGCACGATGGGTCGGTCTCGCTGAGGGGGACAGGCATTAGGTCTTCCATAGGAGATTTCCTCTCAAATGATTCTTCTCAGGGGTCAAGGGAGGTGATAGCCATCGTGTATTGTCCCACCCCTCCCCTTAAATGTCGTGGAATAGCATGCTCAGGCCTCATACTGATCACCTATGACCTACCCGACATCTTGCTCAATCGGGAATTTTATGAGGAGGTTATAGGTCGAGACCGCTGCCTACATGACATTGAGGGATGATAGTTCCAGGATGACGTTATAGACAAAGGGGCAAACAATCACAAGGAAGTCGACCATCATGGTAGTCTAGTTATGACCTACTCCTTTGGTCACAGGTAGTAGTATGATTCCTTTGGAGGTAATTTTTTCTTCTGTAAACCCAAGTAAGGAAATTCGAACGAGACATAGTTGAGACCTTCTGATCCCCACCCTGTTGAAAGCGGCAGTAAAAAGTATGTCGGTCAAGCTACTGGTACCCACCAATATGTGGTGCACCCTGTGGTTGACCACTATCATGATCACCACCAGGGCGTCGTCATGCAGGTGGTGGATTCCTCGGGCATTTCCTCAGTAAAAGTCAAATTGCATGAATTCAACTTCTGCTCATTCACATCCCTACTCATGAGGCTGAATTGATGCTTTGAGTTGCTTCCATTGATGCCCCAAGTTAGGCCCTACGAGCTCTATTTGAGTCCCTAACTCCCACGAGTCCTCCAAATTTAATGCGAATCTCAACCATTGCTTCTTTGTCGTTTTTATTGCTTTGTTGCTTGTTCCTTTAATCTGTTCGCTTATCCCTCCTCTTAAAGACGTACTCCCGCTGATGTCCATTACAGATGAGTGATTCGCTCTCTTCCTTAAGATCAAAACAGTCAGTAATAGTATGATTGTGCTCATGATGGAAGTGATAATACTTTTGTTTATCGCATTTGTTGTAGTCGGTTTTCATCTTGCTTGTCCATTTTAGGATCTTCTTGTCGCGTGCTTCCATGAGGACTTACTCGGGAGTGGCATTCAAAGGAGTGTAAGACTAAAATCTACTCTCTGATCGCCTGTTCGGGCACTGACCTCTGTCCAGGTTGTCATCCCTTCTCTTCTTGTTGTTGACCGAGGGTGGTTGCTCCTTGCATTTTTGGTCTTTAGTCGAGCTCCCTACACTCCGAGTAGCCTTTCGTGAGATAAAGAGCTCTTCCGTATTAGAGTACCTTTGTTCTCAACTAAGTAAATCAACCAATGTGGTCGGAGGGTTTTTATCAGTTGAGAAGAGAAAGCGACCCTCCCTTAGACCAAATATCATGGCGACCAGGGCTATCTGCTCCAAATAGCCATCAACCTATACTACTTCTGCATTAAAGCGGATGATGTAGTCCTTCAGCAGCTTGTCTTCCTTTTGAGTAATGGTGTGGAGATGAGTTTCTGGTTTCCTTCTATCTTTTCCGCCAATGAACTGAGTGATAAAGGCCTTGCTGAGCAGTCTGAAGGAACTAATAGACCTCAGCTTCAGCTATCTATATCACTTTCGTGCTGCTCCTGACAAGGTTAGGGAGAATGCTCGGCATATTATTGAACTGGTCGCACTGTGAAGTTCCATTCGTGCCCTGAAGGACTCCAGATGCTCTGATGGGTTCCTAGTTCCAAAATAAGGGGTGATCTGTAGCATCTGGAATCTCGACAAAAGTGGAGTCGCCATAATGTTGTCGGTGAATGGCGGCTTTGTCTCTTCCAACATAGCTTCCATTGAGGTCGAGACCCGGGATCGGTATGCTTATTGGATGTCGCCGATCTGACCCTGTATCTCCCTATGCTTGGCTTCCTAAGGAATCTCGTTTTCAGCCATCACCTCGGGATCCTTTCCGCGCCTTTTATTCTCCAAGTGTGGGGAAAGTCGGAGTCAACGAGCACAATAGTTTCGGTGTTGGTGGGTTCCTGGTTATGTTGTACAGGTTGTTGCCTAGCTATGTGCGAGTTATAAGGAACTTTCGGAGGTCAAGATTGCTTAGTAGCTTCACCTGCTTCTGCTTTATGGTTGGGAGGCGGGTTCTGCCTCTAAAGTATTTGCATTATGTGATCAATGTTACCGGTCAAAAGCCTCGACCTAATTTTTCAGGGGGTGGACCCCCCCCCCCCCCCCCCCCCCCTTTGTCATGCCCCAGACTCGGTAACCGGACCTCACAAGGAACCCGATGACCGGTTCTAGCCGCAACAGCCTCCGTAGTACCCCATTCTCGACTCCTGAGGCAGGTTCCGATCCTGGGATCCTATAAGGAGGATTTCTACAACAATATAATCATTTTCAATACGAGCATACCCAAGATCACAGCAAGTAAATCTGAGAATAACAAAGGCACATATCATAAAATTCACTATGAATTTGAACTTTTACAAGCTTACATCAGGTCCAAAAGGACATACATAAGATAACAGAAGAAAGAAGGAAGAGAATCTGCAACACTGGGTCCTCGGCTCGCACACCTATCCAAGCTCTGCTGCTAAGACACCAACTTACGATCTCCTGCATGCATCAATCGTGCATAAGCTTATAGAAAGCTTAGAGGGTGGTGAAAGTGTGTGACAATGGTGCTCAGAAGAAGATAGAGAATGTAGAAGGGAGTCACGATCGATACTAATACCACTAGCCTTACTAAGGGGATCATGAACACAAGAAGTTATGCCAAGGTAGTATGATAATGTAGGAAGTCATACCAAGGCTACATAGTGCAATGCGTAATGTGATGCAATGAATACTGGGTGCCATGCTAAGGCGATGCAATATGAGGCTTACACAGCCGATGCAAATACAATAATGCGAAGTAATGCCAATGCTCATATCTAATCCACATATCAAGTACATTTTCATCATAAGAAAATCACCGGGGTCCATTACACTACTGGATGACTGCCGCTCTACAGACCCCGTACAGTCAAACGAGCGTAAGAGACCTCACTACCCTCCTGTGGACAGCCAATCACCAATAAGGCCTGAAGGTAGCGGACCCATTCACGAGCTGGTCAGACTCAGCCTAGCAATGCCCTCTTACATCAGGCGAGTAAGGCCACACCCCTATCCAACCGACTACACGACAGTGGGAGTCGCGGCCTAACAGTATAAGGCCCTCATGAGCTCATATATACCACTCGGTCACGGCGCTGGAGCAGATCCTTGGTACCATGGAAGTTTTAAGAATTTCACCTATGGGCATCTTATGCACCCGGTATGCTCAAGTAATATTTTCGGTATCCAAACATGGCCATCCACGATGTATCTGTGGAGGCTACAACCCTGATGAAGCAAGGACGATAATGCTCATATGCTATGCAATGCTAGATGCATGAATCACACAATCAACCATGCATCAATCCCAAACATCCAACGTGCTCAAGAGGGGATACTATGTCCCTCGGGGAAAGTATCATGCAATGCCCAATGACATAATATGACCACACACACATAGTGTCAACCAAGCATACAATGATGTACATGGGTCATGAAGATGGGTCTAGACGCATTATGCGGTGATATACAAAGTAGTACACTCCTCCTATCCAAGAAGGGACCAAGACTAGGTTCTTAGACAATATCTTTAAGGAATCCAACCTCTAGTGGGGGCCCATTTACCTGGGGTAGCCCACAAGACTAAGCATACAAACTATATATTTAAGAAATACAGAACTGAGTCTAGCAAGAGTTTAAGATGAGCATCTAATCACATTTAGATATAATTGGGCCTAGAGGGGTCCATAATGAGGACATTTAACCGACATTCCCCAAAAAGGCATATCAACCATGAACTATATGGATAGAAGCCCCAAGGCCTACATTTAGATAAAAACAAAGGTAACCACATACATATATATTCCTCATAATATGCCATGAGAAAATGATATAATACCACCTTTAACAACATGGGCCCCAAGAGGGAAATCAAGGCCCAAGGCTTAATTTCCAATAGCCATAGAATCCATGCATTAAGTTGGACTTGGTGGGCAACCCGCGTACACAATATACGGCTCGAAAATAAGTTTAAGTTTGGAGGAAATGGGCCCAACTACATTAGCCCAATAACTAACAAATTAAGTAGGCAACCAAGGGCCCAATACTATCCTTATCTTAGCCCACAAGTCCATCAAAATGGTGGAAGTCGGCCCAATATATGGTTGGGCCAAGCTAGGACGTTCCAACCCACTCTGGGCTAATGGGATACCCCAAAAATCTGATCTAAGATGTGGTCCTCATGTGATCACTAAAGGTGACCCAAAAGAATGCATTGATTAAGCCTAAAGATTATAAGAAAATATAAGCACGTAACAAGTACACAAGTTCTCAATATGGTGGGCTCCACAGCCAAATAAAGTTTTAACCATACAATTTTAATTTAAGGCCCTTTGATAAACTTTTGGCCCGTTTGACTTCCTGGGCCTGCTAAGGTTCAAAAATTAGTCAAATAATCTCATGAAGGCCAACAATACTCACAGGGGGCCCCACCAGATGGAGGGTGTGCATACATCATGAAAAGGTCAAGTGGGCCTGCTAATGGACTGGGAGTCCAGTAGCAACCCAAGGCAGAGAGTATCTCCATGATCGGGCAATCCAAGGCTTAGACAACCTGGACCAAACATGTGTTGAAGTAGGCTCCACATGCATCCATATTTAGCCTCAAATAAACAGTCAAGGGTCTATGGTGGGCCTTTAACCATCCATAGAGAAACCCATGAGCCTACCCTAGGATCACCCAGGAGGACATCCAACCTCAACTGGTTTCCAAGAAATAGTCCGCCACTACTCGTATAATGTAAGGTCTAAAGCCCAAGCAATGCATGACCTAATGGGCCATACACCAAGCCCAACTCATAGGCCATATAGTGGGCCCTTAAGTAAGGTTTGGGCCCAACCACAAAGGCCATAATTCCACATATTGTGGTGGGCTTCATGAGCAGCCCAGTAATTCATTTACATGGCAAGTTTCACATTTAACACAAGTGAGTTGGGTCTCACTTTTGGCCCAAGTACAGGGTCAGTTTAAAGGGCAGTCAATGGCCTGACTTCTTGTGTATAATTGCCCCTAAGCCCATCACAATAGATAGGAGATTACAGGCCTAAGATCAATGGGCCTATCCAAAAGAATTGAGTCCACAAGGCCTACTTGCTAATACAAACATGCATATATTATATCACATAATGGGCCCTAAAGAAATGGTCCAAAATAAAAGCCACCCAATTCATACATTATAGTGGACTAGAGGTCATCCCATAAGTCCAAGAATACACAAGGGCGAGACCTATATCGACAGGGTGGGCCTTGCCTCATCAGATAAAGACTTAACAAGATCCTCCACAATATGCATTTATGTGGGCTTTGCAAGTCAGCCCACAATTAAACACTTCATGAGGGCATCAAGGCCTATTAATATACATGATCAGCTTATAGACAGCCCATTGGGCTCGTAAATCAATAAGGTCAGCCCTTGCACAATCTTGGGCTCAAGAAAGAAGTTCCCAACCCATTGAGCTTATAAAACTATTAAAAATTCTGGTTAAGGCTAGCCCACAAAACTACCACAAAGGTGGGCCTCAAGGGGGCACTCATTAAGCCCAAAATATCCAAGGAAGGAAAGCAAGGAGTGTGTGCAACACTCTCTCAAATCTGGTATGCCATAATAGTTCCTAAACAATCAACCATGTAGCAAATTTTGGGCCCATTGTTGGAATTCCAGTCCACCCATTTCCTGGGTCTGCTGGAGTCCAGAAATTTATTTAATTTAGATGGGTTATTGACCCATGGTGATCCACATATATCATAGTGGGCACCACCAGATAAAAGAGAGATATACAACACTTACTTCAAGTAGGCCATGCCATTAGAATGCAGGCCCAGCAACCCAAGGTAAGGGTGTGCCTGGGTATTTGACCCAAAACTGGTCCAAATTGCACGCCACACCATGGTCGGTACAGAGGCCCGATGGCCCTGAAAATTTATAGGGTGGTCCTTCCATGGGTATACCACACCCCCATAAAATTTTATAATTTTTAGACATCTAAAACTATTTTTATTAATTCAGATAAAACAATCTGTCCTAAAACTCAGACTGATCTGGACACCATATAATAGTGGGCCGATCCAGCCACCACTATGGTGTGTACAGGCATCTAATGGCTCCAAAATTTTGTAGGTAGGTCCTAACTTGAGTTTAACACATCCTTATAAATTTTTACAATTTTTAGACACTCAAAAGTATTTTAATAAATTTTAAGAATGTAATCTTTCCAGGATGAACTATTGCTGGAATGTAACTGTTCTAAATTTGGGCCACCCAAATGGGTAGATTCTGGGCCTCCAAAATTCCTGAAATTTGGACCCAAGGTCCCTCATTAAGCCTAAATTAACATGGAGCTCAGAACTATGGCCCACCTTCTGAGAAAATATTTTTAAAATTTTATTTTTATGGAACTATACTGCTGGACTGCACAGCAGAATGTTTCTGGCAGTCCACTATGTTGGACCACCGGTTTAGATGCCCAAATGGGGTCCATTGGCCCTAAAATTTTGCAGGTATTTCTTACCAAGGGTGGACCACATCCCTATAAATTTTCAAAATTTTTAGACACCCAGAAATATTTTAATAAATTTCGAATTGTCAACCTGTCTAGGGTGCAATGTTGCTGGAACAGTGCAGAAAATCCAGACTGTCCACCCCACTTGGACCACACTTTTGGGACCTCTATCAAGATTGGATGGGGTTGAAATTTAGGGCACATGAAGATGAGATCCCCAAATTTCAGAAAAATATATTTGATGGGTACAAAAGGTTTCCTAATCAGTCCTAATTTCAAGCCCAAGTCCAACAAAAAAAATCTGTCCAGAAATTTCTGGACAGCAATGCATGCATGGAATAAAACAAATTTATGGGCCTATTAAGGAAGGGATTGGCCCATAAATTGGGTGTCATGGCCCACCCTACTGGGCCCCACAATTTTTCAGAACAAACCCTCAAATTTTCACCCTTACAAGAACATTTAAGGTGGCAAAAAGAGGCATCTAAACCATGGTGTAGGTTGAGTATAGATGTCCCTTTCTTCCTAGGCTTTTTCTTTTGGGCAATCCAAGCCCACTAAGTGGACCACACATAATATCATCAGATTTCTAACTAAGGAAAGAGAAGGAAGAGCATCCGGCAATCAGGGGAGGGCTCCGCCACTATTAAGTCGTCCCCACACAATCACAACCACAAACAATAATATAAACACATTGTACAACTAGATCTTATGATGCATGGCTTAGATCTTTGAAATGTATGGTTGGGATGCCATCCCAGCTACATGCAAGGGCCTAGATGACCCATCATACTTAGAAAAATAAGAGAAATCCACATGCAAGGGGTCCATCAAGGGAAGAATCCCATGCATGGACATGCATGTACAATGTGGGCCTATGGCCACATCTAGATGGTTGTGTAAGATCTCCACCATTAATTGGTGAGTCCTACACATCCAAATGAGAGAGAGGAAAGAGATTACATGAGGAGAGAAAAGATTTATTTGATGAAGAAAGCACCCACCTAAATAAAACTTGAAATTTACATCACTATCATCTAGAGGCTCCAAGCAACATGGATCAATGGTTGGGATGAGTTTTCAATGGAGGGATTGAGAAGAAAAAGGAGGAGAAGGGGCTGGAATGGAGGGGAGAGGTGCTGGATTTTTGCAAGGGAGAAAGAAGGAGAGAAAATGAGAGAGAGAAGGGAGAGAGAGAGAGTTGTAGGGAAGCAATCATGGCCTCTCTCTCCTTGGTTAGAGAAACCATAATGGCCTATGGTGACAATAACAAAGTGCTATGCTTAATAGGTCTCTTGGTGGTGTTTTTGCTTAGTGGTGTTAGTTATGCATATTTGTGTAGTGTGTGGATAGTGTACCTTGAAACTTGTGCTAAGGAAGGTGATGGTCCACACATGCACTCCACCTAAGTGGGCCACTTAATCAATGGTCATATAATGAAATGTACACAACTTTTGATCTACATATCGAATGGACGCACAAGACGCGGCGTTGGAACCGCGGTGACGATGCGGTCGCAATGACATATGTTTCAACTCGATCTGAGTCGGGTCTTCATGACTTGACTTATAAATGACTACAAACACTATCCAAGGTCACGGGTCGCCGGGATTCGACCGGTAGGACCGCGGAATCAAGATGGACGGAATGCATACTTACACACACATGCACACATGCGAACTCGGGTCGGGTCTCACACACCCCTCCCCCCCCCCCCCCCCCCCCCCCCCCCCCCCCGGCAATTCCAGGACCTGTTTTGCGGGTGCTGCAGGGACAGGGGCAGAGTCAACTTAGTATTGCAAAGGCGGATCTTAATGGTTTGCGGATTTTCTACCAACACAGGAGCAGTTGCAGTGATGGCAGCCAAAGCTTCCTTCCTCCCTTTCGCCATTGTGGAACCGTTGTAGGTGATGGGTGAGATGGGAATGGCTTCCCTGTCGATTCCCACAGATGGTGTCAACTGTTGATGCTGTGATCTAGACGTCTTTACTAGACTGCTTCTCACTTGTAAGGACAAACTATAATGGAGACCCTAATTACCGCAGGGGACCCTCCAATGATAAAGTTAGAGCGAGTAATCTGGGTCTAATGGAACTTAAGGTCTTTGTGCATGTATGTGTGCATACCTTTTACCGTAGACGAGGCTCTTATTTATAACCTTTCAGTACCAGTGACATATGTGGCAATGCTTCTATATAGTAGATACTCATTACAAAAAGGATCTTCGACCGATCATGTAGCAGTTGTCTTCTAGAGATCCTCGAGGAAGACTTGAAAAGATCTTCTTTTGATAAGATCTCTGAGTGGTCGGCTATTGAGGAGATCTCGATAGATGGCCGAGGCCTACCTCTAAGTCGGGGGGGGGGGGGGGGGGGGGGGGGGGAGGTTGACGTTCAAATTGGAGGGTTGAGGTCCCACAAATCGAGCCAAACTGTCGATTGCGTGAGGGGCCTTTCTTTAAGGCAGGTCAAGTCGATACTAATAGTCGTTAGCTAGTCACGACAATGAGACTTCAACTAGAGCTAAAGTCATTGCTTGCAACAGATGCTCGGGCTATTCGTGCACACCTTTGCACAAGTGTCCTATTCAAAAAATTTGAACACTCCACGTGATGCGGCACCCTATGAAACTTCTAGGGCCCAACTTTCACCCTGATCCAAAACTATGGTGGGCCATAGCAAAGAGAGAGGAGAAATCTAGGGAGGAAATTATTTTCTTTTTCCATGGCTCACAAGAGTTTTGGATCAGGGTGAAAGTTGGTCCATGAGGGTGTCATGGGGCGCCGCATCATTTGGACGATTCAAATTTTGTGCTCATATCATGTGAGACGAGTCCTTAAAAAAAAATTCATGAGTTCTACTGGGAACTGGTGGGTAGTTGCGCATTTATGGGGAGTGGATAAGGTGTTAACCGAGCTGATGTTTAGTGTGTTACCTTAACTTTGTGGGGTCACCTTGATGCATTTTCTATGTATCCTATCCAAACCGTCCATATATTTTTCCATTTTATTTTAAGAAGTGATCCCAAATCATAAGATCCAAATCTTAGGTTGGTCATTAAAACAAAAATAGTGATGAATAACCATTAAAAATAACTTTTGCAGGCCATAAAACTTTTGGATCAATCTGATCTTTCTAATTTCCTTACATCCATATCTTCTTGACATTATCAAAAGGTTGGATTGCAAGTAAACATTATTAAAACCTTACGACGGGCTCTTTATAATTTTTACTGCTAAGGCACTCCATTATCACAATTTCCTGTGGTGTAGTCCCCATAAGATTTGGATCTGCACAACGTTTTAGTAAACAACCCTAAAAATAAGCTGGAGAAATAGATGGACGGTATGGATACACTACACCAAAATCGTCATTTTTTAACCGTTCCTAAATGAGGCGTCGCAGAAAAACAGCAACGGTTCAGAACCGTTTTGGGTACCGTTTCCAATTTCAGAGACGGAATTTTAGGAACGGTTTTAAACTGTTCTAGTGCCAACGGTCATATTTTACGAACGAAATTTTAAAAACGGTTTTAAACCGTTCTGGTGCCAACAGTCATACTATTAAACCTTAAGGTTGCCATCGGTCAGATTTTAGAACGGAATTTTGGGAACAATTTTAAACCTAGATAAACACAATTTAAGATCAAGGGAAATAAATTAACAAAAGTTTATTACATTCCATCAAAATAGAGATTAATCCAAGGAAAAACATAAGAAAATAATGTGCTTGAAGATGTTTCATTGCAAAATCAAATTTACAAAATAAGCTACAGTAAAGGCTAACACTTAAAAATTATAGCTTTGCGGAGATGGCGTGTGAAGCTCCCTCAATGCATTGATCATCTCCTAGACTCACATGAACAAGGTGCTTCCCACCTAAGAATATAAATAACTATAGAAATTGAAGTTAATTGGTAACTGAGTAAAAAAGAAAAGTCTCCCCACTAATGATCAAGATTGAAAAATAGGAGCTTGTTACAAAGGACTAGAAACACAAACACACATCCGGGACCCTTCAATGCCCAAGCCAATTAACCCTGCTTGATATGACATATAGGATTATGATGCAAAATGCACATCAGGCATAGTAAGCTTGAAATGTTTCCTGCGGCATTCTTGTTAGTCTGTTAAAGGTAAAAAAGAAAACTCACCATTATGGAAGATAAAGCAATTTGGGAGCTCAAACCATCTGATTTGAAGCTCATCTTTTGCATATCGTGGGAGTACACCAAAGCGAGCTTTCTTTGTTGCATCAAATGAGAAGATTAGCTTCCCAACCTTTACCATTTCCTGAAAATAGGAGTAAAGCAAGCAAAGAATGTATATTGAATGGTGGATTATTCAGGAAATTCCCATCTATGTGTGTATATGTCAATAACATGCCACATGACAAGTTCAAGTTCCAAGTTCTAAACAAAACCAACCTGTTTCACATTGTCATAAACCATTGACAGGTCGGTGAAATCGATGACCACACTAACTGGTTTCGACTGCCAAATGAGAAATAATCTCATCAGAATGAAATACGCAAGGCGGAGTCCGAACTGGCATCCAAAAAGTAAAATTCTAAAACATTCGACATCAGTGAAAACAACTTCATAGAAGGTGAGAAACCAGGACTATCCTTTCAAGATATAATAAGAGGCAACAACAAATAGTGCAGGACTTTTTCTTGTTTTTTTGGTTAGCACGTTAGTCCACACACCCCACTGTTAGCCACAACACAAATAGAGCAGGACTAGCCACATCCAATTTGGCTTCCACTGCATAAACAAACAGATATCCAAGGCAATGTCACTAACGGATGCAATTCAGCACCTCAAAATACTACTGAAAAAAATTAATACTGAAAGAGTAGAAATGCACAAACCCTCCAGCTCTGTGTAATCTGAAATTCCAATTGGACCACCACCATCCCGTGTGCCCTATATTCAGAATAACACCAAATTGAGAGGGAAGCATATAAAAAAAATCAAAAAATTCTGTGATCTTTACGATATCACTGATTAAGTAATAATATATGGTGGTGTGGAACAAAGAATGTAAAAATTTTCATCAAAGAACTTGTGCAAAGGTTTCATAGAGACGTGATAACAGTAAGTTGTAAAGAACATAAATGAAAGGGAAGGGAATCAAGTGGTAAAATGGTCTCCTTGTAATTTTTGGTATATGACTTGCAGCTGCCAAGCAGGAAGGAAAAAGCAATTGACAGCAAAAGTTCAGGTCTCAATTGTTTCTGTGGAACTTTTGTTTGCAATCCACATAGGAGTAACGAAAAAACACCCATCAAGGGATGTCAAGACTCCAGTCATAGCTTTATTCCCAAAAAGAAATCCCTTATCCTTGGCTTTCTACACCAGAGCAGATCGATTGAAAGGATGTGCTGACAATATTCATGACAATGGGGCAGAACTAAATGTAGAATGACTGATAAAAACAAAATGAAGATTGTCACAAGGACCCTTCAAAATGATGTACCAGAGTTCCAGATCTCAAGTTTTAAATCCACTGTAATACCCAGAAAGCATGGCATCTCTGGCAGCTTTGGACATTGGATTTATGACCATCCACTGGCAGCCAAACATGCTAATGTGAAACATGTGTGTGGGATCCAGCTTTCCATTAGATGAGCCATGCATGCATAAAAGATCCAAGATTTCCATTAGAAGAGCCACATGCAAAAGTCAAGCTTTCACTCCTAAGTTGGGCACAATATACAAAAGAAATGGATGGCTAATAAAACTTTTTCTTAACATCCATTTGTTTTGTATACAGTGGTCCACCTAAGGAATGAAACACAATTTTGAGCCCGAAGTTCTAGAAGGTGCGACCCTCTTGATGGAAAGCTCTTATCTCACACACTAATGCTACATTGATGCATGTGGCTGCATTTGGTCATGCAATGCTCCATGCACATATGGGCTTAGGAAACCTCACCTGCAACTTATGCCTTGGTGTAAGAATCAAGTCACATGCAAGTCAGGTGAGCCAACTGTATGCAAACGAAATGGACAGTGAGCAATTAACATAGATGTATGGTATATCGGCTTGAGCAGATGGCCTGAATTTTGCACAAGGGAAGCTATGTAGTGGCTTGATGATGCATGTACAAACTCTCTCATCAAACACCTCAAATGCGCCGAGAATCATCGCTAATAAAATCAAGACATTACCAATTAAATCTCTAGTTAAAGCCTAAAAATGATGTGCAACTATTCATACTAAAGCAACTCATCAGCAAACTAGAAGTGTACATAAATGGAAACCTATCATGATGTACTTATTCCACCCAAAGTGGTGTTGGTGGTAATCCACACCAAAAAATCCAGTGGATCTCAGTGTGGATGGAGGACACCTTCAGATTGGAAGTTTCCAATCCATTGATCAATTACTACAAATAAACAGTCAAGGATATAACAATAAACAACTGAAGAGGCCAAAGAGGCTTTCAAACAATTAAAGTTGTCAATTCCATGTGAATTTATACAATGGTCCATCAAAGAAGGGTCAACTAGATAGATGTACAGTGGTTTCATCCAACCATACAGCGACTTGTGTAGGTCAAACTGGACCACTGCTGGCACGGTTTCTCCAAAAAAGGGTCTTGGTTAAGCATTTCTTCAAACGGTTGACATGTAGAGTTCTATATAAAATACTATCTTCCTTGACATATACAAACCACAAAAGGAATGGAGTAGCTAGCAGTAGATTTTCATAGCAAGAATTTAAAGCATTTAAAAAAATAAATTACTTCAAGAATATAACTAGAATTTAAAATTCATGAGACTATTTTTCTTAGTTAAAAAAGAAAATTCATATGATTATACTAACTTCAAGTACGGATTAACAGGTAAATAAAAATGAAAAGGGGAAAGAAATCTCACCAACGTAGCTCTCCCAAGGAGAGGAAGTGCATGCGAGTGCTAAGAATACACCATATAGTTTATGTCGATGGAGGGAATGCGCAGAGTCTTGGACCAATCCACTCCCTTGTTTGGTTGGAGACTTGCTTTGCATAATGAAGGCATATTCCACAACTACAATTTCTTGAGGGTCTTCAAGTATTGTAGTCCTTTCAGAAGCTTCTTCAATTGCTGGCAATAATTGATCCGTAAATGTAAAAGACTTGACAGAGCTCTTTCCTTCACTTTACACTCCTCTAATTTATGTAACCCTTCAAGATGTAAGGATTCGAGTTCAAAAAACCCTTGTGAAGCAAAAACCATTTCCTTTCCCTGATAAGAAGACCAAAGCAATCTGAGAATGCGAAGGTTTGGCAGCTTCTTCAGCTTCGGCAGTGGGTCTTTCTCTAAATAGGAGTATACCAAGGTAAGCTTAGTGAGGTTTTCTGGGAATTCAGGTACCTTGACTAACTTCCCTTCCAAATGCAACTTACTATGCAGAAAAGGATATATATATATATATATATATGGGAAAAGGTTCTATGCGGTTGAGCTCATGGGAACTTCCCATGAGGTCGAGTTGTGTGGGCCCCACCGTAATAGTGGATTTGAAAACTACATTATTAGTAGAAAAAAATTACATTCAATTAGTTTGGTGGTCAAACAGAACCAACATCTGGTTCTTACATCAAAACAAATAGATTGGTAGCATTTTCATGATCAAGGGTAGTGACAGAGATACAAGTCCCAATTATGCCTTTCAGCTATTAGATCTCATCCAAAACATGCAGATCAAGCTAAAAGAAGAACAAATTGCATTAGGAAGAAAGGGGATCCGTAAAAACAGTGGTGACTGAACACTCATCATTAAAAACTTCTTAGAACCTACTGTAATGTTTATTTGATATCCAACTTGTTGATTAGGTCACACACACTTGAGTGTAGGGAAAGCATAGGCCTTCCTGCAAAAGCCAGCCCAACAGCATGCAGCCATAGACAGATAAACTTAATAGGTTTCTGACAACTGAAGATGTCAAAAAGTGATACAGCTTCTGCATATAAAACTACCACATACTATCTGAACATCACTCCAAAGAACAGAAATAATGACAAACAACTTAAACAAGAAAAAATGGGAAAAAGGAACAAAAACAGAATCCAAGAAGACAAAAGCCCCTAGTAGCATCACTTCTTGAAGAAATCAAGCACCATGTTGTGAATCAAATGACCACAATTAAAGTGATATCCATGGAAAAGATTCATTAAAAAACCTTAACAATCCAGTAAAGGGCTGCGTAATGCGAGAGGTCATGGTAAGGAGGGAAACATGTGAGAAGCTCAATCACGGTGCAGCCCACACTCCAAATGTCTGACGCAGCACATGACCCTGACAGGTCAATCACCTGCAACCAGATAAATAAGCTCCCCTGCAAGACTTTCCATTTCATTGCTCCATAATAAATATTGTGCATACTGAAACAGATATAGCTGTCGACAAGGAACTAATGGAAAGTTGTTGACAAGCTCTAAAACAGTTATACTGGCACAAATTCATTTTTCATGCCATTTAAAGATTTGTAAATATTTTTTCTAAAATATTAATAACCTGAAAGACTCGAATCCTATTGACCATTCTTAATATACCACAGCTAAATTTTATCTGATACCCGCCAGCAAAGGTGTATACAAACAAAGGGCATGTCTTGAGATTATAATTCACACCAACTCTTCCTTGAAGGAAGATGCCAGATAAGCAAGAGAATAAATTAAATTGCATAGATTACTTTTATGGCATTATTGAATTCTTTAGTAGTCAATTAACCATCCATTAGAAAAGTTCAGATCTGATGGTAAGGATGATAACAAACCATGCAGTGTTTAAAGAACCCTCTTCATAAGATACAAAACCCCACTGGTTAAAAACCTGACACACAAGTTGGCAAAATTACCAAGGAAACCAAGTTCTAAAACTTGGCAGGTCAACTCAAGTCAACTCAACCTGGCTAGATTTTAAGCCAAATTTCATGGAAACTCACTGAATAGAGTGACTTGGTCAAGTCTCGACAAGACTTGTTGAGTTGGCTCGAAAACTCGGCCGAGTTGGCGCGACTTGACCAAGTCATTCGCCGGACAGGGTATCATTTTGAATAAAAATAAATGCAGGAGGGCTGAGATTTGAACCCTCAAACCTCAAATAAGAGTATCATGCCACACCACCAATGGGCCAAATCTTAAAAGTTGCTTTCATTTGGCCATTTGAAATACTTGTCTCTGTTTTAAATGCTCATTGTTATCTTAAATATCACTTAATTAAATTTGGAGTCAAATCAAATAAAGACTCGGTCAAGTCTTTGAGTCCAAAACATGCAGATCAAGCTAAAAGAAGAACAAATTGCATTAGGAAGAAAGGGGATCTGTAAAAACAGTGGTGATTGAACACTCATCATTAAAAACTTCTTAGAACTTACTGTAATGTTTATTTGATATCCAACTTGTTGATTAGGTCACACACACTTGAGTATAGGGAAAACACAAATATCAAGTTAATTCAGAACTTTTGTGGCCCTAAAGAAGTTTTTAATGGTGGATGTTCAATCACAATCTTTTTTAACCCAGCTGCATCACCCACTTGGAAGCAAAAAAACAAAACAAAACCAAAAAAAAAAAAAAAAAAAAACCCTCGAATTTGCTTCAATTGATCCCAGATGTGCAGAAAACAACCATTACTCTACTCACCTGCTAGTGCGTAGAAGACCTGTACACCACGCCAAAACATAGGCCTTCCTGCAAAAGCCAGCCCAACAGCATGCAGCCATAGACAGATAAATGGCTTATGTTTAATTTGAAGTATAGGGTATAACGTACCACAAGTGTTGGACCTGATATTGAATATATCAGGTATAATGCCTGGATTAAATGAAAGGTGGGCCCCACCCCAATGCCACCCTGAGCTGAAAAATTACTAGTTCAGGCCAAGCATCATATATTTCATTGTTTTGTACCAAATCATTTCCAGATTCAGCCTAACTGTCGGAAAACTAAATGCATAATGCAAAAAGGTCAAAAGGAAAATCTGAATTTTGCTGCTTTAATTAATCAAATTGAAAATTCAATTACTGATCTACAAGGGAACAGCATCAACTACAAATCATCTGATATATAATTTTTTAACATGAAAAGGCCTGAGGATAAGACCAAATAATAAGCAGGAAATTTTCGAAGGAAAATCAGAATAACAGGAGATTTTACCTTTTGCTTGACCATCGGACTTTTATGATCAAGCCATTTGAAGATAAACTCGGAAACTTCTTTCATGATGCTAACATGCGAAGATCGCAGAAGCTCGCAAACCTCCTCTAATTTGTAAACAGGAGCGACCTTGTCCTCATCTGATGTCATGTCATCAATCATCCGAGATCTCCAGTAAGATTCCACAGCTATTCTGCTTGAATCCATCAGAAACCCTAACTCCTTCAATATTCCGATCTGGATTACAAGGAAACGGCGTTCTGAATCAAACCACAAACCCTAGAAAGAAGAAATTCATGGGATTGAACCTCCGGACGATGAGGAATTAGGATTTCTGAGCCCAGATCGAATCGAAACCCTAATTCCTCCAAACTGGATTGGGAAGAAACCTCTAATCTTCTCAAATCAGCATAATGATATTGCATAATGATCCTTAATGTGCTGGACCAAAGAAAAGAAGAAATAAAAGAGGGAGAGAGAGGGAAAGGTAGATCGAGTGGAGAGGGAGAGGGGAGGGTTCGAGAGTGAAGAGGGGGAGAGATAGAGCGGAGAGGGAGAGGCTGAGAGGTAGATCGAGCAGAGAGGGAGAGGTGCAAAGAGAGAGAGGGAGAGAGAGGCGCAGAGAGAGTCGGCGGTGGGGAGACGAAACGGGTCGAATGAGATAATAAGGGTTTTTTTTTTTTTTTGCTTTTATATAAACCCGTTGCCAGTACCGGTTCCCGTACGGTTCGAAATCTGAAACGGCTTAAAACGTTAAGCCGTTCCAGAACCAAAATAGTATTTCGTTCCAGAATTGATATTTTGGTGTAGTGTATGAATCCTATACCGGGAAGTTGATATGAGTTGAAGGTCCCCAATACTTGAGCGCCGCTAAGTCGTAAGCTCTTACAGCTTTCTCTTCAATATCATACCCCCCTAAAATCCACAAATGGCAATAAAAGGTACAATAAATAAACAGGATGTTGTATTGGATGATTAAAGAAAATTTCAAAAACTTGAAGGAATGAAAGAGAAGGCTCACCCAAATAAACTGCTAGGCATTCGATTGGATTGCAATCGCACATGCGAAAACCAGACAAACCACATATCTTAGCAATCAAGCCAACAATTCAAAAATCTCAACCTAAAAAAAAAAAAAAAAGAAGGAAAAGCGAAAGGGAAAAACCAACAATGCTGAAAATGGTCATCCCCCTATTGTTTTACTAACCTTTCCTTCCTTCTTGCAGTTGTTATCCCATAGGCGGGCTTCATATCTACTAGTCCACTTATGCCTGATATAAATAAAACCAAATAGCCTTATTATAAGCAAAATAGAAAGCAATGAAAATAAAATAGAAATGGGAACAACCCACAGGAAAATAAAAATGCATCATTGGAAGCATCACACATAAAAGAACAATCATATCCACATTCTCGTTTTGTTTTGCTCTTGTTACATTAGATGTGAATATAATAACAAAAAGTAAGGAGGGCACAAAGGCATTCACCAAAGATCCCTGCTAAGGATATTCATGAAAAGAGAACTAAGAACCCTCATTTGGTTACGTGGAAAACATGCAAGACATCAAAAACACATGAATCCATAATAAGACAAATTAAGAAAATACAACAATTTTCAATCAACTAAATCTAAGAGATTTTCGGTGCATTGCATCAGTTCCTGATATTGCAAGCCAACAAATCACCTACAACCAGTCGTATGGGAAGCAGACACACTTTCCTCTGTGTCAAACCCACCTGACAAATCAAGCAAACTCCATTTGACAAGATCAACAGCAGCATTCAGCACAATAGACATTCATATCAATGCAAATATAGTAATGCCAAACCGTCATTGATTTCGAGTACTGCTATTTCAATGCAAGTTGCAGAAATCTGATCACGCTACAAATAACCAGTCGTATGGTGACTGGGGATGTAGATCTTGTGGGCCACTGCATGGATGGACTGTTGGGAAAACCCCACAGCTACAACCACTTCAAGATTTGCAGAATCTGAGATTGAGAATCTTTATAACATAACCCAACAAGCAATTTCAAACAGCAAGGAGTTGGTCAGCTGCAACAACTAGTCTACAACATTCAAAAGAAAAATAAGTGCGACAGAATAGTTACTTTTAACCTTGAGTTCTCCCACAGAAGCTTCAGCTTCATGTCAGATGTCGATTTCACAATGCCCTGAGGCAAAGAACCCGATAACCCAAATCGCAAAATATAGAAGCGTATTAATATAAATGAAAATGCATTAGGCATTAACTAGCGTACAAAGTATAGGCAACTAGGTAGAATGTCCTTGTTACATAAGTTGCAGCATCGAAGCCATTAATTTCAGTCCTCTTGAGTAGGCACAGAAGGGCTGGCATTATGTCCCCATATAATTCCATAACTGTCAAAATAGCTGCAAACAAACCAATCAAAAGAAGTTACTAAAAAACAAAACAAAACAAAAAACAAAAAAAAAAAAAATAATAATAATAATAATAATAATAAGGCTTCCAGAACTGTATAAGCCTGATGTTTGTATCCATCCGTGGGCAGAACTTCTGTGTCAACCATACAAAAACCTTACACATGGCACTGTGTAAGACCTGTTGTCTATGATTCTTAGAATATAACCCATCCATCGACTACTAGAAACTGATCTTTCAATCAAAATAAAAAAGATACGTATTAAACATAAACTTGCTTCAAAGTTTTTTAGGATGATGCTTCTTTTTTGCAAAAATTAAACAAGGTAACTTAGTTCACTTCAGAAACAAGGTATACAGGATCTTCTCCTATATGCCTGACAAGGAGATAGGTTTTGTCCAATGATTCATGCCATTTGAATGGATTTGAACTGCAGGCCCTGCTCATGTTGGTCCTGTGTGTTGACAGTAACTGAATTGATTTTGGTCATAGTTTGTATAATATTAAGAATCTAAGATAGAAATTGGCCGTAGCAGCTAGCTGGTATATGTTGTCTATGATGGCGGGATACGGCAGGGGTACCAGATGGATACAACAGGAAAATGGCTTTTTCTTTAAATGCCATTGATTAGCACTTTCCTTGAACCAGCATTTGTCAAGTCAATCAGTCTGTAGTTGTATTATAAAGGCAATCAGTCTGTATTTGTTTTATGAGCAGGAATAAATCCCTTCTAATAACAAAACTGAAATAGACATTAGAAATCATACTGTATTGGTGATGCTATCTCCTTCAATGTGATGAGGATGACATGATTAATTATAATAATAATAATAATAATCAGTCTTGCAGGTCATCAGAGGTTATTACAGAATTAACAAAAAAATGGTCCACATGATCATTGTATTTGCCTCATTTTTGGGATTGCACCATAAAATGAGGCAAATCCAATAATCAAGTAGACAACTCCACAGGAAGCAACAGTGATAACACCGTTGAAACGTTCCAGTGAGCAATGAGCATATCACGCCCATCGTGGTGTCTGTGTGACATCTACTGAGTCTGAAATTTCACATGTTTGTTTCAGGAATTTCATCAAACACATGATATGCTCATTGCTCACTGGATTCGGCCCACCACGATGGTTAGTTGCCATCCAACATTAGAGAAAGTAGAGGATGAACATTTCCTCTATAACAATGTTTAAACTAATCCTGTAATTCAGGTAGGAATGGTGTGTTAGACTTACAAGGCAGATCTGTGAGTGTTCCAGTACTTGACGATGCACAATATGTGCTCCACACCTATTACACAGAACGAGAAGGAGATCGAGATTGGGAGGGAGAGTGAGAGGGAGATCGAGCGAGGGTTGAGATTGGGAGAGGGAGATCGAGAGAGAGGGTTGAGATCGGGAGAGGGAGAGGGAGATCGAAAGAGAGGGAGATTGAGAGAAGGAGACAAAAATGGAATGCGAAATAGGGAGAGAGAGAGGGAGATCGAGAGAAAGAGCCGGAAATGGAATGCGTGATAAGGTTCGGGAGCTTTTGGCGCAAGTAAAGGCTGAAAACGAACCGGTAGTCTGCGGCAGATTTACAGTAATGTAAATCTCGTGCCATGTGGGGTCAATTAAAGAGTACTAATAGAATCCATTCAGTCCATCTGTTTCACAATAAAACAATATAACACAATATTAAAAAATAATAAGATCCAACACTCAATTGGGACACACCAACAAAACAGTAAAAATGACCCAACAGCAAGGAATTTGAGTACGGTTCAGTACCGTTTCAAGTCAGAAACAGCGAGGAATTTGAGTACCGTTCCAATTAAAGAGTTCTAAGCCGTTTCTGAACCAAAATACTACTCTTTTCAGTTAAAGATTTCTGCACAGTAATGTATAACACATCATCAAGGTGGGCCCATAGCAGGGGTAACACCCACTAAACCGAAACAAGGTTACCTCAACCAGGAACTTAATCATGGACAGGCCCCACAATTGATAATCTCGTCTCTAAGGGCCTGTTTGGCTGGATGGATTGGAAGGAAGTGAATGGTATTAGGGTGGATGGCGTGGATTTTTAGGTAATGATGGTGTTGTCAACGGATTGTCTTGAGATCAATGGATTGCTATATCACTGGACTGATACATCCATCCGGCAATTAAAGCTTCTGATCCCTTCCAATCCCATGAGCCAAACACGTAGCAGGCTAATTTGAACGAATTATGATGGATTGGATGGGATTTAAAGGTATTGATGTTGTCATTGGATTGTCTAAAGATCCATTGGATTTGGATCAGATCACCTATATTGTTTGGTACGCCCGGCCATTCTTGGGATTTACCATCCAATCCCTTCCACTACCGTCTAATCGCTTCCAATCCAACTGTCCAAACGGGCCCTAACAAGCTAAGGGCATGTTTGGCGCAAGCGATTAGATGGTATTAAGTGGGATGCGACTTTAAATCCCCTGGGAAGAAAAACCACCTCTGGTTTGGCTCATCATCAAACATTGGGTCTGCGCTGGTCCAGATGATGGAGTAGAGAGGGCTTTCCGTAATCCTTTTCACTCAACTGGGATTTTCAGAGTATGTGGGATTTCCTCTTAAAACTTGTATGCAGGAAATTCTTATGCCGGGAAGGGAAGTGGTGCCCACCTTGATGTTTGTGACGAATTCACCCCGTCCATCTAATTTACAATATCAGTTTAAGCCATGCAAAAATAAATAAATAAATAAATAATGAGGTAGATTTGAAACTCAAGTGGGCCACAGAAGAGAAACAATGGGGATTGAATAACCATCATTGAAACATTCGTACGGCCACAAAATTTTTGTATCTCACTAAAGTTTTGTGCGTTTTCAGTTCATCCCAGCAAGAATGACCTTCTAAATGGTTGGGATGACATATTAACATCAGCTCCATGGGAAGCTTTCAAGGGTAGGAATTTCTTTCCCCGCTGTTTCCTCTCGCATGGCCCACTTGAGTTTTGGATCCACGTGACTTTTGGTAACATGTCTTAAAATAATCTTACAAAATGGACGGATGGGGTAGATTCCTCACAAACATCAAGGTGGGCCCCACCTTACTTACCAGTGGTTTTTCAAACATAATTTTCCATTTTGTTAGTTGTTTTCCATGTATAACAACACAGTTTGGAATCAAAACATGTATTTAAGCCATACCTCGTATAGAACCCAAACACCAAACTCTCCCATGGTATTAAGGGACAATCCACCGCCAAGTACACTTATCATAAAATAAAATAAAAGCAATTCCATCCTTAATATGATCTAAATCCTTGCACCAAACACCCCCAGGGACTACCCGTGAGAGATGGGGATTGTAGAGGTGGGGCTGCCAAGATGGGTGGGAGAAGACCACATCATCTCACGGGTTGCGGTGCACATTTCTTGAGTTTTTATGAGGTCAGCAAGTTGCGGCACAAATTTGACCTAAAATTTTGGCCCGAATTGGAAATCTGATCCAGTCACTCTATTTTACTCCTCAAGAGCTTCGATTTGACTGGTCACTTGCTTTGATCAGGATTTGGATGAAAAAGATATTGGGTGGACAAGATTGATCAACAATATGATGGGCCATCTCTTCGCGATCCAATGGTCAGATTTGAGTTTTGATTTGATTGGTCAATCATCTTGATCAGGTTTTGGATGAGAAAGATATTGGACAAACAAGATTGATTAACAATATAATGGGTCATATCTTACAGTACAACAGTCGGATTTAAGTGAAATTTAATCTTAAAATCTGAAGTCATTTACTCTTCAATCTGGACCAATCAGATTGTCCAAAATCTGATCAAGATATATAAACAAACTCATCATGCTCATTTAAAGAGTGTTTTGGATGGATCTGATTCATTTCAGGTGATCAGATAATCTGGGTTTTGTTCTTGGTCCTAATTAGCACGTTCCAAACATACTGACCGTTTTGATCTACTTTCGGATGCCTGATCATAGAATTTGATCAATCTCATCATTATGAGTTATTCTTGCAATTACACTTCATTATAATTGGGCCATAATATTAGTTTTTCGGTATCTCAAAGTTTTTTAATATCAATTCTTTTTAAAATATTATTTGGGCCATAATAACAGTTTTTTAAAAAAAAACTTTTAAACCTTTTTTTTCAAAATCATACTTTTTTTTAACTTCTTAATTTTCTTTTCAAAATGCCAATTTTTTTCAACATCTCAGTTTTTTTTAATATCAATTCTTCTCAAAATCTCAATTTTTCTAAAACAATGCTAATTTTTTTTCAAACTTTCAAACTTTGTTCTTCAAAATCACAATTAAAATAAATAAATAAATAAAAATCATGTTCTTTTTCACAAGGTTTAAATTTTTTTCACATCAAATCTTTTCAAACTTATGAAATATATTTTTTCAAACTCATATTTTTTTTCTCTCAAAATCTGTTTTTTTTTTTATGAAACTTTTCATTTTTTAAAAAAACAAAATCGTAATTTATTTTTAAAAATCTCAACTTTTTTTTTAATTATCAAATTTTATCAAAGCACCATTTTTTTAATGTCAATTTCTTTCAACATCTCAGTTTTTTTAATATTAATTATTTTCAAAATCTCATGTTTTTTCTCAAACATTGTTAATTGTTTCCAAACCTTTTGAACTTTGTTTTCCAAAATCACATTTAAAAAAAAAAAAAAATCAATTTTTTTTTTTATATGTCATTTTTTTTTCAAAATCTTTTTTTTTTTCCAAAATCATCCACTTTATTCAAACTTCTTAATTTTTTTTACATGTCTATTTTTTTATAAACTCTCAATTTTTATTAAATGACAATTGATTTTCAAAATCTAAAATTTTCTTAAACATTATCTTGATAATCTTTTATTTCAAAATTTTGATTTATTTTTAATCTTAATTTCTTTTCAAATTTACTTCCTTTTTTAAAATCTTTATTTTTTAAATATCTTTTTTTCAAAAACCACAAATTAGGGGATTTTTCATGTGATATTGACATGCATTTGAAAACCAATTTTCATACAAAAATAAACATAAATTTCACTTAATTGACACAAAAAAATTAAAATTAAAAATTAATGCATTCAATCAATTCATTAAAAAAATCATATTGAAGTTTCGGCCAAAAGTTATTAATTTTATTAAAAATCACTTCTTTGATTAAAATAAAGTACAATTTCTATCAAATTCTACAACAACAAAAAAATATTGAGGTTTGGGCAAATTTTTAAGAAATTTGGCAAGATTTGCGATGGACCATGATATGTCACACAATTTTGAAAAGTCCGTAGTTGAATGGGAATCTGGGCGGAATTTTTCAACAGACTTGATTCGTAAAAAAAAACTAATTTTGGAACGGATCGTATCCTTCGCAAAATAACAATTTAGGACAAATTCTGGTCCATCGTAAAAATCCTGCCTTAATATTCCTAAGAGTTTTGCAACGGATGAAGTCCACAGTAAAACTATGCATTTTTGTGTCATTTTTCGCTATTTTGACGTAGTGATGCCTTAATCCATTCAACAGTTTTCATTTATGGAGTTCCATCATACCCCTCTCACTCATATACGCTTGCCGCATATGTCACAGATTAGTGTCATTTGTGCCAGATTTTGCGTGTGAGATGGTAGCAGCCTCACTTATGCTCTCAACCAACTTGTGCAGATTTTCTAACTTATGTCCTTTTATTAACACCATTGCACCTTTGGTAATCTTAATTACACCGCTAGATGTAGTGAACATGCACTCAGTCGTATCTAAAACCCTTAGGAAAGCAAGTTTTCCTCATATTCGGGACATGCCTAACATTTGAAAGTTTCCTAGTTTGTCAATTAGCGTGAGTGTTGAGTCAGTTAGACTGCAAAGCCGCATAGGAAGATCAATTCAAAACGTCTGCCTCAACCAGATGTGTGCAAGCTCGCCACAGGCAAATTTAAGCCTCACATCATATGTCCCAAAACACCAAGTAAATAAAACCCTTAAAACAAGTTTAAATATCATAAGGTTTTTAAGTAAAGAAAACTATTTCAAAATCAGAAAATCTCTAAATTTTCTTGCTTTGTCGATTTTATCGATACACATCTCGATATGATCGACCTGCGCTGTCGATGTCCTCGATGACAAATTGATTCCATCGGATTGAGGGCAAAACTATCAAGCAACCACACATCTCTAGACGAATTTATCGATGTATCGATATACCTATCGATACCATCGATATTTGAATCTCGAGTCCATCGAATGTGACTCGATAATATCGACAGGCAGATCAAAGGTCCCTCGATCATTCTTATAAACCTGAAATATTTCAAAGCAAGTTTCTCTCATTTTCAAATGTCGAGAAATTGAACCTCACATCGATGAAATCAGAGTTCGAAATCCGATGACATCGACACGTGTTTAAATTCCCTCGACCAGCTGACAATAGGTTTCAAAAGCGTATGACATTTGAGTTTGTGTCATCGAGCGAATCATCGATGCAATCAAGAGTATACGCTCGATGATATCGAACTCTGTCATAAATGTGACCGTTTTATATCCGTTGAAACCTTTTACCTATATAAAGAGAACTTGTCTATTATTGTTGGTAGAGAAAGAAGAGAGTGTTTTTGAGTGTTTTAACTTAGATCATATACTTAAAGCCCTTTCTCTCAAGGGAGTTCATCTTTCAATCCACCTTCATCATTGATATTCAATAGAGTGGATTGGACAATGAACTTCTGCATTCAAGGATCCTCTAGCTACTACCTTAATGGAAAATCATTAAGCTGGGATGCCTTGAATGCATAGATTATTAAAATCGCTCTATCTTCCTTATAGAAAAACTTTTTAAGAGAATAGGATTTCATCATAACCTTAACCCAACCCAGTGCCATATATTGGTACATGATTTGTGTTGCGGATCAAAGAAGTAGAAGATTTTTCATCAACAAAGAAGGAGATCTTCGACAACGTGTTGAATGAGACTCATCCACTTATCTGTAAGTAACTAGAGTCCAGAGGACCGTTGTAATCATTCCTTTGTAGGATTGGGTTTAAGGTGTTTCTCACCCCTTGCAAGTCCTCAAAAAGGCCCCGATAGGAGTGTGCGTAGTGGGTGCGTTGTGTTGAGCCTTGCTCGTGAGATCATAAACAGTGAGGTTCCTTATGTGGATCCTTGGCCAATGTGCCTAAAACTGGGTGTTATGTGTTGACCCTTACTCAAGGAGCATAAACAGTCAACCTAGGTGTAGGTTGTAAAGGTTAAAGGTAAACTTGATTTAAAACCTTAAGTTTGAGGTGAACCACTGTGAAACCTCCTTACTGAAATCTGATACACTCAAGGGTTGAGTGCGGTTACCGGGAGTGGAGTAGACAAGTAGTCGAACTAGTATAAAAATGACTGTGTTTGAGATTGATATTCTTTTGTTTGTGTGATTTACTTTAATATTTTTATATCTAAATATTTGAGATCCACCTCACACACATACACAGTCATATCCATCGTAAACTAGTTTGCATATTGTTCACTTCTTAAATAGTTTGTGATTGGATCCTTTACCGGGCTTGGAAGCCAGTAGAGTTACTTTTGAGTAATCCTGATATGTGCTTGTTATTAGGATTAGTGTAATAAGATTTTTAATAAACCATAAAAACTTTAAAAAGTTCTATTCACCCCCCTCTAAGACATATTGGCATATTCTTTACAGTTATTTCAATTGGTATCAGAGCGGGTCTCTCTTTAAAGGCTTCACTACCGAGAGAGTGAACTTGACTGAAGTTAGGAATATTGCCAAAGGAGAGGGCTCATCAGTCACTATGCCTCCAGTATTTGATGGCTCAAATTACACATACTGGAAGGCTAGGATGCACTACTTTTTGAGATCTTTGGATCATGATGTTTAGGATATAGGTAAAAGTGGATATGTTCTACCATCTGAAAAAATTATACTTGATAGTGGCATAACCATCACAAAACCCAAATCCAAAGAAAAGTGGACGACGTTCGATAAAGAAAGACAAACTGTTGAAGCAAAAGCTATGAACGTCATCTACTGTGTCATGTCCCAAGATATCTTCAATCAAATAAGTATGTGTGGGACATCCAAAGAAGCATAGGATCTATTGGAAACAACCCATGAAGGCAAAAGCATTGTGAAGAGATCCAAACTATAACTGCTAACCACACAGTTCGAAAATCTCAGAATGGAAGAGCATGAGACTTTCATGGAGTTCTTCACAAAGTTAAATATCATTTATAACTCCATGGGTGGATTGGGAGAAAAAGTTTTGGTTCCTAAAATCTGTAGAAAAATACTGAGATCACTGCCGGAACAGTTTAATCCCGAAGTTACAACTATTGAAGAGTGTAGGAACATAGACGAGATGAAAGTAGAAGAACTGGTAGGTTCCCTACAAACTTTCGAACTACACTTCAAACAAACCCAAAAATTCAAAAATACTGTCCTAAAAACTTCAAAGAAAACAACAAATGAGGACAGTGGAAGTGAAAAAGAAGATGAAGATGAGGAAGTGGCTTTGCTGGCGCAACGATTTAGAAAATTCTTTCAGAAGAATCGTAGTCGTCCCTGTAAAGGAAGAAAGGTAGACAACAAACCTTCTGCAGGTAAATTTGGTAAAAAGACCAAAGAATCACAATGTTATACCTGTCAGAAGTATGGACACCTGTCTACTAAATGCCCAAATAGAAAAATTAAGGACAAGGCAATGGCCGCCACATGGGATAATATAAAGGATTCAAACTCAGAATATAGTGACTCAAAAAGCAATGGTGACCAGAAATCCTTGAAAATTCTTATGGTCTCCACTGCTCCAATTATTCCCACGGAATCTAAAAACAAGGAAGAACAGCAAGTCACTGAATCATTTCCATCTGATAATGAGGAAACTAGAGAAGAAGAAGAGGTAGAAAAGGATAAACTGCAAGATGCTTATAATCAACTCTACATTCATAGTATAAATATCCTTAAAAGACTCGGAATAACGGAAAGTAAAAGTAAGTTGCTGCAGAAAGATTTAAAGAAAACACTAGAAATCAACACACATCTAATAAATGATCTACAGCAATATCATTCAGATAATGATAGGTTAGAAAACGTAAATATTTTCTTAAAATCTGAATCTGAAAAATTGAACAAATAGGTTGAGCTATTAAAAGATAAGAATATGCCTCTTCAGAACGAAAATCACATACTCCTGTTTGATCTAGATAAATCCAAAAAAATAGTCAAGATAAACTATAAGTTTTCCCAGAGTAGTGAAAAGCTAGAAAAATTATTGGGTATGGGAAGACCTGGAAAAGACAAGAGTGGCTTAGGATATAAAAATTTTAAGTCAAAATCTTAAAATGCAGCACCAATAGCTGAAAGATCTGCTGCTTGAGGAAGTAAAACTAAAACTACTCCAGTATGTCATCTGTGTGGTGATTTGGGTCATTATAAGTTCGAATGCATGACACCTAAGAGGACTCAACATAACTCTGGTTAGAATCATTTTGATAAAGTCAAACCAACCAAAGAAATGCAGAATTTCAAGAGCCCACTTAGGAATATGGATAGAAGAAATGCACTTCCATCACCACCCAAAATGACTAACAAAATGAAAGAGTTATTCAGTCAAATGGATAAACTGAACACTAAAACAAAATCCATCACAGTTAAAAACTCTGCCATAAAATGAGTAAGAAAGAACTAGTTCAGATCATGCATTAAGATCTGGATATGTACTGAAATGATGAAATTTTTCTGAGCTTCAAAATGTTACATCTGAAATTTTTTTCACATTGTGTCACGCCCCAAACTCGGAAACCGGGCTCACAAAATTTTCGATCGCCGAATCCAGTGCCGACAGCCTCCGTAGTACCCCATTCTCGGCTCCCAACGTCCATACGCCAGATCTCGATCCTGGGATCCTACAAGGAGGATTTTACAATGTACATTTAGCTCATGATAAGCATAACCACAAGTTTACCCAAGTCATAAAGGCAACATCATCATCACATATCCACTAATATAAACAGTTGAATACAGTACTGAAAGGGAAATACATATGTTAAGAATCAAAGCTCCATAAGTTTGCTACACGCTCCAAGCTCAATGCTGCTGCAACCTAACGCCACCTGCACACATCTATCGTGCATAAGCTTATAGAAAGCTTAGTGAGTGGTGAAAGTGTGTGCACAAGGTAAGTGTCAAGTATGCAATACAATGCCATAAATCATACGATGGAATAAACAGAAATACTGACAAGATACGAGATCAGAGTAAGTGGAATTATACTGGTAAGTCCACAAGTCATACAATATCAGAGTACGCAATACAAACCAGCTATACAAATGAGGAGTCAAAGCGAGCCAAATATTAGATGCCGAGGATACAATGCCATAAATCATACAATATCGAAATAAGCGAAAATATACTGATAAGTCTATGAGTGTCATCAGCCGTATCAAGGCTATGCGATGCAAGGCATGAGTACTAATGGCCATATCAATGCAGAAACATAGCAACCCAAAACCCAAAATACTAAGTACTGTGGATGTAATTTAATATGCGGTACGAATGAAATGACCAACCTGGAGTGAAGTCGGGATGATAATACATAGTATTGCAAGCTATGGGGTCCATCACAAGGGACTTCTATTCAAACCAGTCCCATACCTAAATTTGGATAGTCTGACTCAATGTGGTAAACTCCTGATCTCAGGTTAGTCGCGCGCCCAACCGAAATCCTGGTCATGCGAGGGTACACGTAACAAATAGTTACGCACCACCAGCCCAAGTGGATAGTGAATGAATGAATGAATGGATATGCAATTCCTGCTCAATAAGTCCACATATCAGTACGGTTACTCTCTGGAGAGATCACCGGGGTCTATTACACTCCAAATGGCACTGTCTCTCTCCCTAGCCGCACAGTCCAAGTGAGCATAAGAAACCTCACTATCCGCCTGGCCAATAGTCTGCCAATACCTATCCGGCACGTCGATAGCGGACCCATTCCTCGAGCTGGTCAAACTCAGCCTAGTAATGCCTCCTACGCTAGGGCTGGTAAGGCCACACCCCCTCCCAACAGACCACGATACAGTGGGAGACGCGGCCTTCTGGTATTCGACACTCGGGCGCTCATGTATCCACTCGATCTCGATGTTGGGACATCCTCTGGTACCAAGAGAGTGTTTAGGGATTTTCACTCAGGGCCATCTATGGCAGCCCGATGCTCGAACAGATTTTCGGTGTCCCATTTGGCCATCCACGATATGCCTGTGGAGGTTACGGCCCTGATGTCACTAAGGCGTACAAGAATCACAACACAATGCAAGATGCATGAGTCATACAATCCAATCATGCATCAATCCTGCGCATGTTGTGCGCTCATGTGAGATAACCTCCGCCTATCAGGGAGTCTCATATCATCCTGTCCAATGACATATGCAATGGTCAATCACATCTCATAACAAACATGTAGATGATGCGTATGGGCATGTATCGTGATGTTTTGCAGTCACATACTCATAATCGGTATCAATAACCGGCATTGACAATCGACATCGACAATGTGGACATTTAACCAACATTGTCCCCCAAGGAATGACCCACATAGATCTTAACATATGGTGGACTCATGGACTCACACAAGGGCTAAATATATAACACCATGGGCCTTACTCAAGAGCTTAATACACATCATGATGGGCCTCACTGATGGGCCACATATACATCAAGTGGGTCGCATCTCACGGGTCTAATATACATCAAGTTGGGCCTCATCATATGGGTCGAAAATATATCACAATGGGCCACGTCCCATGGGCCTTGAATACATCACAATGGGCCTCGGCAATCGAAATCGGTCAATAATCGAAATCGGTAAATCGGTCACGTCAATCGGAATCGACAATCGGTCACCTTAATCGGAATCGACAATCGGTCATGATAAATGGCCTCGATCGTTAATCGGCAATTGGTCACGACAATCGGAATCGGCCAATAATCAGAATCGGCAAATCGAACATGATAAACGGCCTCGATCGCTAATCAGAATCGACAAATCGGTCACAACAATCGGCACCAATAATCAGCATCGATAGTCAGCACCGATAATCAGGGTCGATAATCGGCTTCGACCTCCATAATCGGCACCAATAATCAGTAAATAAACAAAGCGGGGTCCATAGATGATCAGTTGACCAACCATAGTATAAGAATCGATACTCGACCGTGGTTATATCAAATCCGATAATACGAAGTCATCCGTCTACGACGAATGAGGCTCACTTATTTGGGTTAACCCACGAAGGGAATGGGCCTAACAAGGCCTAAGGGAAGGTCACAATGTGGACATCCAACCATCATTGCCCATCAATGTGGACATTCGACCAACATTGCTCCCAAGGAGTGGTCCACATAGAGCCAAACGTATCATGGGCCCATGGCCTCACACAAGGACCTAATACATATCACTATAGGCCTCATCATGGACCTCATGTTCATCACAATGGGCCGCAGCACATGGGCCTCAGATATGCCAGTTGGGCCGCAATACATGGGCCAAAAAAATACATCTCATTGGGCCTTACCAAATGGTCCAAAAATATATCATAATGGGCCTCAAGTACGTCGCAATGGGCCTCGGCACATGGGTCTTGAATACATCACATTGGTCCTCATATATGGGCCTCTAATATATATTAAGAGGGTCGTATCCACGGGTCGCACCAATGGGCCTCATACATCAAGTGGGCCGCATTTCACAGTGGGGTCCACATCCAAAAAATGGATGGAAGGTGGATATAGAATACTTTTATTTAAGTAGGTCCCATGTACGGCGTATATTCAACACATACAATAAGGTAGGGCCCACCGCTGCTAGATGATGTGGTAGGTGGATCTCACAAATAGACAGTGAGGATGAAACACTTACATCATAGCGGTCCGTCAGACGAACAACGCAAATAAAACATTCACATCATGTGGGTCCCACCGTCCCTATCTGGGCGGTGGACTGCATGGATGAGCATATGCATCAAGTCAAGATAGGGCCCACCGTCCAAATCTGGTGGGCCACGTCGAAATGGATGGGCGGTGGGATATGAAACACGTGTCAATGGTAGGTCCCACGCGTCAGGGACAAACGGAGTAGATAAAACACTTGCATTACGGTGGAGGCCCACCAAGTAAACAGTCTGGATGCTAAGGTGGGGCCTACACAGCACCGTCCAGCAACTGGACGGTGCAGGTACAAACATGCATCATGGTGAGGCCCACACGTCCAGAGATGGATGGTGTGGATAACTTCTCATGCATCATGAGGGACCCACGTGTGTGGACAACACACTCATTAAGTGGGGTGCATGGCCAAAACGGCCTGGATGGTCAGATCCATCATGGTGGAGACCCACCGTCACTACCATGGACGGTGTGGATAAGAACATATATACCACAGTGGCCCTCACTGCACCGTCCAGATGGACGGTGCAGCTAATAAATACATTACGGTGGAGTACACATTGATAGAAGGTGTGGAATACAACTCGTACATCAGTGGGCCCCACGTCCAGTGCACTGCACACGTGCAAGCACATCAGGTGGGTTCCACGTCTGGCTCCCATCATCAAGGTAGGCCCCATGTGTGGGGGTGGGTACCACCGCCCAAGCAATGGACGGTGAAGAGGAGACCCATGCATATACGGTGGGCCCACAGAACATGGTGACGTCAAATGGCAGTGGGACCCACATCCCTAGTAGATGGACGGTTTAGATGACACATGGGACCCACAGAATTTGCTGACGTTGAACTGGCAGTGGGTCCCACCATCTGAACGGCTAGGATTTCACTTGAGACCCACAGAACTCGCTGACATCAGGGATGTGGCATCCTGCTGTTGGCCGTCCAACACATGGACGGCCCAGCTGACTGGGATGGGCGGTATGCGCATGTGCGCTGGTGAGTGTGGCTGCTGATTAGTGCACGCCACCCATAAATCCTAAGAAGAGGTGGGTCCGACATGGGCCCCACACGTACGGGTAAGGTAAGCCCTGTAATCTATATAATATATATATTATATATAATCATAATATAATATTATATCATATTATAAGATTGTAGTATAATATAACATTATAATATACATACAAGTCACATATATATATATATATATATATATATATATATATATATATATATATATATATATATATATATATATATACTTTATATAATGCCTGGCCAGTGTCCAGCCACCGTCCAGCAACTGGACAGTGTTGGATGGTGCACTAGATCATGGTGGTCCCACGTAGTGGGCCATGGGATTTCTGTCAAGCTCATATTTGTCCTTCCCTCTCATCTGGGCCCATGTGACCATCCAATCATGTAGGCCCCAACTGAGATCAAGGTGGCCCATTTGTTGGACATCATGGATAAAAATACACACATCATGGGTGGGCCACTAATCATAGAGAAAGAAAGAGAGGGAGAGGAAGAGGAAAGGAGAAATATCGGCGATGACGGAGGGGCCCCGCCACTTGGGTCCCTCAAGATTACAACATATACATCATAATGGGTCCCACCTACAAGTGGGCCCTCAAATCATCAAAAATCAAATCATAAATCATCCACAAACAGTGAAGATTCACTCACATTTCCTTCTTCTTCCTCTCTAGTACTCCAAGGCTCCTAAGAAGCTCCTTCAATGGTGGAGATGATGATCTAAGGGTTGGATGGTAAGGATTGAGGGGGATAGGGACTGGGCCACAACTAACTCTCTCTTGGAAGGCTTGGAAGTCCATACGTTGGATTCTCCTTTGGTTGCTTGGGAGAGAAGGGAGAAATAAGAGAGAGAGAGAAGATGGGATGGAGTGATGGATGGGAGAGAGAGAGAGAGAAGATAGGATGGAAATGTTGACTTTTGGGGTTGTTGTGTAAGAGAGGTATGGGTTGTGATGGGGTGAGTGATGTGTTGAGTGATGGGTTAATTGATGTGTTATACTTGACATGTACTTGACATAGATGGGATTGATGGGACATGATTGAGGCGACATGTCGTAGAGATTCTCTTGGTTTTGCAAATGTGCGGCGTTTTCTCGAAATAAACGCCAGCTCACATCTCTTAGTCAGAGTATCGGATCGGTACATGAGTCGCGGCGTTGGAACCGGGGTGAATGTGCGGTCGCAATGGTGCAAGTCTCGGATCAAGCAGACTCAATTCTATAGGATACGGCTTAGGTTCGACCGCAAACATCGATTATTGGTCTCAAGTTGCCGGAATTCGACAGGAAGGATCGCGGGAGTTGACAAAATAGTACGGATTAGGATATGGGTCTTACACATTGTGATAATTTTGAGTTATACAAAACATGTACAAAATTTTGGTGTGTATATCATAAATTCAAGGATAAAACTCTCCTATACCTTGATGTCTGTCAAACTTCGGTAGAATGAAAAATATTAAATGTCGATATGACAAAGCCACTCTCGATTAATTGATCAAGGGTCGATATCATCGATGCCTCCTTAGAATAAGAAAAGTCATGTGATTGAGAATGATATTGAAGACAGGATTGATGAAATCGATCAGGGTCCCTCGATATCATCGAGATGAGGATCAATGATATCCACGGATGCCGCCAAATATAAGGCGGTGGAGCACGAAAAAGGAATTTTTGTCTCAAGGTTTTCTTTTCCTCTTCCCTACTCACTCCTCTCAATCGGACCACTCAGACATTTTTTGGACAGCCCCGAATGTTCCACAAATTCGGTAATACCTTTCTAAACATCTAGAGTTATTTTTTTTAGTATTTTCGCTTCTGTTGGGTTTTATCCTATTTCACAAATCCTTCAAATCCCATTTTTGTCCACATAGGAAAAGACAAAGGAAAAGCATTCGGTCCGGGTGAGTCTTCGAGATCTGCTCAACAAAAAGTGCTTACTCCAAAAGAAAGGATAAGGGCCCCGGAATGTGGGACCCCCACAAGGCAACGCATGAGACATAGTGGGTCCCAGTCTGAGGCCCAGGCACCTCCACTGGTGCAGGTTAATCCGGTCTTAGCTAATTTCATTAGGAGAAAGGTTATTCCCTAGAAAAAATTCGATAGAAGTTGTCTGATTCCATATAATCTGGAACCACTATTTGTTGTCATAGATTGGTTACCGATTCTCGACTTTGGGGGGCCATATCAACTTGAACGGACCTATAATTTTTTTCTCCTGTCATTCTCCGATACCTAAACCACCATCCATCACCGTAACCATCGATGGTGATGATGTGTTGATCACTCCTGAGTCTGTCGCAGGAATATTCAATCTTACCTTATCACTTGTACGACTCTCAAATATGGACATGAAAAATATTGAGGTTCGGTCCAAAGTCACCAAATTCCTCTGTCATAATCGTGACGTCCAGTGCCACTAAGAGAATGCCCTAAAAGTCATATTTATGGAACCACGCTATCGGGTCTTGCATGGTATCCTTGCTTCAAACATCTACTCTAGGGGTTCCAACAGGGCAGATCTCATGGGCTTCATGACTATGATAATTTATTCGGTCACCTCTGGGATCAAGATTTGTCTCCCTACCCTCATCGTGCATCAGTTGGTTTATGCTTTTCATATGGCTAAGGATATTCACTTACCATATCCCTGGATCATACATACAATTTGCAATGCCATAACCTTTCCAACTACAAGTGATCATGTACTTCCTCTCCAAACCTTCAACAAAAGTAACATTCAAAGGATGGATTTGAAGTTTCATAAATATCCTGAAGATCCACCTGAGGAAGGCATTCAAGTAGAGAGGGAAAGTGGGGCAGGTGACGCTCCCATGGAAGGGACTGAGATGGCTGAAGATGAAGCTCCTAGAGCCTATCAAGCACCGTCAACATCAACTCCTGGGCATGTTAAACGAGTTAAGTTCCATCAGGATCGGATTGGAGCGATTCAGCGGGATGTTTCCTAGCTCAAGGAATTGATGGGTGGAATCGGTGAAAGGCTTACCGTCTTGGAGCGCCTAGTGAACAAAGTGCAGCAGACCGTGCAACAGTTGGTTGAGCTGTTCACCTGTCTCGAGATGATACGGTGCCATCTTCCTTAGCTCCATAAGTACTGGTCTCAGGATGCTATCATATGAACATTAGTATCGTTTTGGATGTTCTACGCTCTCATAATTATATGTGATAACTCACTAACCTGCACAGTCTAAATAGTTTTTTTGTGTATGTGTTACCCATGGATGGGCTAAAAACTGATGTCTGATTTTGGTTACCCATGAATGGGCTAGGTAGTTTTGTGGGGATGACTGTTAATCTACTACCAGACTTGGGCAGTATATATATGTTTTTGGATATTGTTGAATGTGGTTGGATATAATTCTCATTTTTACTGCCATAATTCTGTTTTATGATCCCCTGGTTTATCTAGTTTCTTCTATGGAATGCATGTGATTTTTTAATGATTATCTTATCTGCTTCTATCACTGCTTTACTTGATCTAATATGCATCCATAGTTTCTGAAAATGATGTCTTCTTAAACTGATTTAACCATTACACATCTATATATGTATGCTTACTGAATGATGTTCTCTCACATGTCTTTAAACTTTAGTCAATATTTACTATAATGAAATCTTTGTCAATGACTGTTAAAAAAGGGGAGAATGATTCAAATACCCCGACAAGAAATATGTATTTGCTTGAGTATGGTGTTGCAGGAGTTAGGGGGAGCAGCTGCACCAAGCGAGGGGGAGTTTGCAGATAGGGGGAGCAACTTCTGCATGTGTTGTGTATATGACATTGTTAGCATTGTACAATTGTGTAAGGTGTATGTACACACAATTTAGGATGTCAGTATAGGGTGTTTTGGTAATTTATCACGTAATTGACAAAGGGGGAGATCGAAAGTGCCCTAGTTTGTCAATTAGCGTGAGTATTGAGTTAGCTAGACTGCAGAGCTGCATAGGAAGATCAATTCAAAGTGTTTGCCTCAACCGGATGTGTGCAAGCTCACCACAGGTAAATCTAAGCCTCACATCCCATGTCCCAAAACACCAGGTAAATAAAACCCTTAAAACAAGTTAGAATATCATAAGGTTTTTAAGTTAAGAAAACTTTTTCAAAATCAGAAAATCTCTAAGTTTTCTTGCTTTGTCGATTTTATTGATACACATCTCGATATGATCGACCTGCACTGTTGATGTCCTCGATGACAAATCGATTCCATCAAAATGAGGACAAAAGTATCCAGCAACCACACATATCTCTAGACAGATTTATCGATGTATTAATATACCTATCGATACCATCGATATTTGAATCTCGAGTCCATCGAAGGTGACTCGATAATATCGACAGGCAGATCTCCAGTGCCCCTATTTTTACTTAAGAATATCATATATGCATCAATATATCGAAGCCCTCCTCGATACCATCGAAGTTTAAATCTCGATGACATCGGAAGGCTCTCGATGATATCAGTCAAGGACGCGAAGATTTCCAGCAAAATATTTTAGGATAGTTTATCTATGATCGAGGGTCACTCGATAGAATTGATATTCAAATATTAATGATATCGGTACGGTCTCGATGGCATCGAATAGGGACAGAAATTGTCCAATAAGCTTAAACGAAAATCCTTTAGATTTATTGATGCCTCGACACAGCTATCGATATCATCGACATTCAAATTTTGATGATATCGAAGGTCCCTCGATCATTCTTGTAAACCTAATATATTTCAAAGTAAGTCTTTCTTATTTTCAAATGTTGAGGAATCGAACCTCACATCGATGAAATCGGAGTTCAAAATTCGATGACATTGACATGTGTTTGAATTCCCTCGACCAGCTAGCAATAGGTTTCAAAAGTGTATGACATTTGAGTTTATGTCCTCGAGTAGACCGTTAATGCAATCAAGAGTATATGCTCGATGATATCGAACTCTGTTATAAATGTGACCGTTTTATATCAGTTGGAACCTTTTTCCTATATAAATAGAACTTGTCTATTATTGTTGGTAGAGAAAGAATAGAGTGCTTTTGAGTGTTTTATCTTAGATCATATACTTGAAGCCCTTTCTCTCAAGGGAGTTCATCCTCCAATATAACCTCATCATTGATATTCAATAGAGTGGATTGGGGAATGGACTTCCACATTCAAGGATCCTCTAGTTACTACCTTAATGGCAAATCATTAAGTTAGGATGCCTTGAATGCATAGATGATAGAAATTGCTCTATCTTCCTTATAGGAAAACTTTTTAAGAGAGTATGATTTCATCGTAACCTTGACTCAACCCGACGTTATATATTGGTACATCATCTATGTTGTGGATCAAGAAAGTCAAAGATTCTTCATCAATAAAGAAGGAGATCTTCGACAACGTGTTAAATGGGACTCATCCATTTATCTGTAAGTAACTAGAGTCCAGAGGACCCTTGTGATTATTCCTTTGTAGGATTGGGTCTAAGGTGTTTCTCACCTCTTACAAGTCCTCAAGGAGGCCTCAAGTGGGAGTGTACGTAGTAGGTGCATTGTGTTAACCCTTGCTCTGTGGAGAGCATAAACAGTTAGGGTCTTGTGGAAGATCCTTGTCCAGTGTGACTAAAAGTGGGTGCGTTGTGTTGACCCTTACTCGTGAGAGCATAAACAATGAGGTTCCTTGTGTGAATCCTTGGCTAGTGTGCCTAAAATCGGGTGTTTTGTGTTGACCCTTGCTCAGGGATCATAAACAGTCAGCCTAGGTGTAGGTTATAAAGGTTGAAGGTGAACCTGATTTAAAACCTTAGGTTTGATGTGAACCGCTGTGAAACTTCCTTATTGAAATCTGGTATACTCAAGGGTTGAGTGCGGTTAACGGGAGTGGAGTAGACAAGTAGTCGAACCACTATAAAAATGACTGTGTTTGAGATTGCTATTCTTTTATTTATGTAATTTACTTTAATATTTTCATATCTGAATATCTGAGATCACACCTCACACACATACACAGTCATATCCATCATAAACTAGTTTACATATTGTTCACTTCTTAAATAGTTTGTGATTGGATCCTCTACCGGGCTTGGAAGCCAGTAGAGTTACTTTTGAGTAATCCTAATATGTGCTTGTTGTTAGGATTAGTGTAATAGAATTTTTAATAAATCATAAAAACTTCAAAAAGTCCTATTCACTCCCCTCTAGGACATATTGGCATATTCCTACTTCAACTAAAGCGGTCTTTACCGCTCTTTCAACATTACCTAGAGTCTGTATGATTCCATCAAACATCCTTACTTTGATTATCCATATTTCAATGGCCTTGTATGCGGCATCATTCCCCATTAAAACACTTCCACCATCATATGACTTATAAGAATCAAGCCATGTCCTATCCGAGCACATATGATATGAATATCCTGAATCAAGTATCCAAGTATCTGAAAGATGGTTTGTAGCTGAGAAGATTGAGAGATCTCCTTTTGAGCTGTCTTTCGCTACACTAGTCGATTCGCATGTATTTCTTTTATCCTTACTTTCTATGCCATCCTTCTATTTCTGGGAGTTTCTCTTGAAGTATCCTTTCATGCCATAATAGAAGCATCCATCCTTAGCCTTTGATTTCGATGTGGACTTTTTCTTTCTGTTAAACCGAGATCGCTCCATGAATCTCCCACGTCTATGACCCCCTTTCATAACTAACCCTTCCACTTAAGAGTCCACATTGCTTGATTTCTTCCTGATCTCATTAAAAAGGAGAGCTGTAGTGATTTCCTCTAGGTTCACTGTATTCTTTTTATAAGTAGAGTAGCGACAAGATGGTCGTATGATGTGGGAAGTGATGTTAAAAGTAGCACTGATTTATCTTAATCCCCAATCATTACTCCAATCCTTACCAACTCGCTACATACATTCGTAAACAAGTTCATGTACTTTAGGAGATCAGATCCTTCCTTCACATGTAGCCCAAAAAGTTGTTTCTTCACACACAACTTATTAGTGAGGGATTTCACCAAGTATAGATCTTCTAGTTTCATCCACATTATCATATAAAACAGTGTACATGACTTCATCCGATAGGCATGGGCGGATGGTGTTCATAGCCTTCTCCCCGAGCTCACTCTAGTCATCATCTGACATTTTTCCTTGGTTTAGTCTCCAACAACCTCTTGCTCAACCCTTGTGATACTAGAATATTCTTAACCTTCCACTGTCACAAATTAAAATTATTCTTCCCATTGAATTTTTGTATATCGAACGTCGACCTTACATCTTTGTTGAATTCCTGAATGTCCTTAAACATGATGCTCTGATACCACTTTGTCGGAGTTGTTATGGGTAAAAATGAATTAGTCAGAGAGACGAGATCGGCTCAACTATCTGTACATGTCGCGTGGTCGACCAGCGTCAATCTTGACCATGGGGCTCCTCAATGGCCAAATAGTATCAGTGACTATTCACAACCCCAAGTGTAGGGTCGCGATGTAGTAATAACTCAGTAAGATCAAGGTTGAATCCACAAGGACTAAATTTGTACATATTCTGAAAATAACTAGAACTAGAACTAGAAAAAGATCTAGATTGAAATATGAATAATTAAGAGTAATGGTGAAAATGTTGATTAAAACTTATGAATTTAAAGGTGGAACTAGGGTACCAAGGATCAACTTGTAGTTATCAAGATGCTACCTTACTTGATTCAAGGAACACAATTGAAATTGGAGTCTTATCCTATCCAATTGGAAGATAAAGCAATTTAAATCAAATCTGAAATTTTAATTAACCTAATTCTTAATGGAGGAGAATTTTGATGATTGGAAGGGATTCCATCACCCTACCATGCCCAGGAGACGATGGTGAAGAACAGGATTTACCAATCTCACAATTTCAAAATAAAAGAAGAAGATATCCAAAGCTATCACAACATCTTATGAAAGTAATAAACCTAATCCTAAACCCAAAAAGCAAGGAATAACTACTCAATCATGCAGCCATGTTCCTCCTCCGGCCAATATCTCGATAAATTTCTTAGTAGGCTTCTCAACAAGATCATCCAAAAGCCCTTTTTACAATTAGCCTGGATTCTCTGGAGCATGAATTCCAGAGAAACTTATGAACCTCAACATAAAGTTTTCTTTTTCTCTCCTGAAGTGTTCAAAGTAGATAAAATTCAGTTGTGACCGAAAAATTTTCAATGTTAATGCACCACGGTGAATCAGAGACTACAAGTAGGTGAAATTCAGAAAAATTCTCATTAGGTAGTGTAGTATCAACACATTTTGAAGTTTCAGACTTTGGTTCAATTTTTAACTCCTCCTCCTTTAATGGTAAACACTCAAGATCTATGGAAGGAGGTGCTTCAGAGAAATGATTTCCTCGGTCACTATCAACTACCAAGGTATTTTCTCGCAGGGCATTCACTATGTCTTGAATCATATAGTCATTAGAATTCTCAAAGTGTGCTAAGTAAACTTTTAAAGTCGATACATTTAGTTGAAAGCGGCTCATTCTCTACATTGAGGTCTGTGATTATATGCCCAATGACTCCATCTTCTTCGAGAGTAAAAATGAGCATACTCTCCTGTTCTTTCTCAAGGTGGGATGAAATCACTATCGGGTATGTCTCATCTTGACCTAAGTAAACATGTTTAAGATTAGCAGGTAATAGTTTCAGGTCAAGCTTCGGTGCCTTGAGGCTAAATGGTAGAGGCACTACATTGGTTTGGGGTAATTTCTCAAATTGTCGCTTCCTCTGATTAATTTCAAGTATCGGCATAGCATTAAGCATGACATCTATCTTCCTAATCATGTCATCATCCAAATCAGGGGAGTGTGCCAAGCACATCTCTACAGGATCAGAGTATAGATTCAGGGTTATGTTATCTTCCACGAAAGAGTCGATCATGTTAATGTCATGGATATCATCAACATCTTCTGACTGTTTGCTCATGTTAAAAAGATATTGAGCTTTAAAATCATATTTCTAAAAGATAAACTCATAACTCTATTCCTACAATTAATTATGGCATTTGATGTAGCAAGGAATGGACGACCAAGGATGACAGGGATGTAAGTGCTCATATCTACGATGGGTTGAGTATCTAGGACGATAAAATCTACCAGATAGTAGAATTTGTCAACCTGGACTAACACATCCTCGATTATCCCTCTCGGTGTATGGATCGAACGATTAACAAGTTATAATGTGGTCCGGCTGGGTTTCAATTCACTTACACCCAATTAACGCTTGCTCCCAAATCAAGAAGTGTGTGCTTTATCTAGTGATTCTCAATTATACATGTGATAGTTGGGCTACTAGGGTCTTTATATTTTTATGGCACATCTTGCTTGAGGATGACACTCACCTTTTCTTTTTAAAAAATTCTCTGTTGAATAGTCTGTCGTCTCTTGGTTGTATATAAATCTTTTAGAAATTTATCTTTAGAGGGAATTTGTTTCATGGTGTCTAGCAGAGGGATGCTAACTTTCACTCATTTTAACACCTTTAGAATATCTTGTGAGTTAGCTAGAGGTTTTAGTGCAATCAACCATTGGGGTAATGGCACAATCGGCTTACTCACTTTTTCTGGTTCTTCCTTATGTGGGGCATTGCTAGGTCCATCATTCTCAGTTCCTTCCGGGTCCTTACACTTTTTGGCCCTCACTAGAATGGTTTGTCAATAATTTTCTTACTCCTAAAGTGGTGATAGTCTTAGCCTAAGAGTGATGATAGACTTAATCTGCTCCATTTGACTTGAAGAACTTGGGTCTTTTATTTCATATTGCGATTTAGGGTTGGGGAGAGGCTAGGCCGAAAGGATCCCTTTCTCCTTAATCAATTTGTTCATCGCAAGCCCTTGTATGACCTTTGTAAGGCCTTGAAAGGCTTATAACGTACCCTAATTAAAAAGTTCTTGATTTTGAATATATTTCAAGACCGGCTCCTCTTAAGGGTTCCTTTGATTCAAAATTTGGTTAAGGATCCCATGAGGAGTAGAAGTTTCTTCGCTCCTCCAACTGAAATTTGGACGGTTCTTCCAACTTGAGTTATATGTATTTGAGGTGGGTACACCGATTGGTCTTTGGTAGTTGTTCATAGTATTCAATTGTTCATTCAATATTTCTTGAAAAGCAGGTATTGTTGGATAATTTTCAATTGTATGAACGTTGCAAGCACAAATATCACAAACAACTTCCTTAGCCTTATCCTTCTTAAGTTCCATGGCCTCAATATTCCTAGTAAGATTGGCCACTTTAGCATTTATTTCATCTTCCTCTTTCAAAATATATATTCCACCCCTCTCCTTTGATTGAGTAAGCTTAGGAGTGGTGCTAGGTTTTAAGAAGGTCCCATGATTGTGCGTTTTGAGCAAGTTTGTCAAAGTAATCCCACACATCATCGACATTTTTGTTCATGAATTTCCCATTGCACATCATCTCGACCAATTGGCACATGGAAGATGCCAGTCCATCGTAGAAGAAATTTGTTATGTGCCACGTTTCAAAGCTATGTTGTGGTCATGAACTGACAAGATCCTTGAACCGCTCTCAACATTAGAAAAATGTCTCATCTTCCTTTTGGGCGAAGTTCATGATCGACTTCTTGATGGTGTTCGTCTTATGGTATAGGAAGAATTTCTTTATGAACTCCCTTGTCATGTCGTTCCATCTATCAATAGATCGTGATCATAGTGAATGCAACCAAGTCTTAGCTTTTTCTTTTAAGAAGAAGGGAAAGAGTTTCAGCCTGATTATGTCCTCAGACACGTTAGGAAAGTGTAAAGTGGTTATTATCTCATCAAACTCTTTCATATGTAGATATGGACTTTCATAATCAAGTCCATGGAACTTCAGGAGTTGGATCACCCCAAGCTTAATATTTATACTTCCTGCATTGTTTGAAAAAATCATGCAAGAAGGTGTGTTCACCCCCGTTAGTTGTAAATAATCTCGTAAAGTACGAGGCAGGAGTGCATGATGCACCTTCTCATTCTAAACTTCCTCAACTGGATGTTCAGGTTAATTTGCAGCCATCACTTTTATTGACTCCGAGGGTCTCAAGTGGTGTCTAACCCTATGATGGATAGGCAACCATTCAACTAATCCTCCTTCACTTAAAAGATAGAGGTGTTATTACGGACCCACTTGGGCATGAAACACTCTCAGCCCTCAAGTAACTAAACAACTAAACTTAAAAAACTAAAACAAATAAGAGATCTAGAAAAGATAAGAGAGAGAGACAGAGAGAGAGTAGGAACAAAATTACCAAATAAGATTTTTTATGTTAAGATCCTACAAAACATAAAACAATATTAGTTTCTTTTAATAAAAAATTTCAGAAAAAAAAAATCCTTACCTAAAAGAAAAAAAAAAGTTAACCCTAATTTTAAAACTAATCAATTTCAGATAAACGTAGCCATAGTCCCCGGTAACGACACTAAAAACTTGTTCATAACACCAAGTGTAGGGTCGCGATGTAGTAATAACTTGGTAAGATCGAGGTTAAATCCACTAGGACTAAACTTGTATATATTCTGAAAATAACTAGAAGTAGAACTAGAAAAATATCGAAATTGAAATCTGACTAATAAAGAGTAATAGTGAAAATGTTGATTAAAACTTATGAATTTAAATGTGGGAACTAGGGTGTTAAGGATCACTTGTAGCTATCGAGATGTTACCTTACTTGATTTAAGGAACACAAATGGAATTGGAGTCCTATCCGATCCAATTGGAAGATAAAGAAATTTAAATCAAATATGAACTTTTCATTGACCTAATTCTCAATGGAGGAGAATTTTGATGATTGGAAGGGATTCCATCACCCTACCATTCCTAGGAGACGATGGTGAACAACAAGATTTACCAATCTCACAATCTCAAAACATGAAAAGAAGATATCTCGAGCTATCACAGCATCTATTATAATTTGAGTCACAATAAATCATAAAAAACTGAAAATATTCCTTTAATATTAAACTACAAATCAATGAGTCCAATAAGAACAAGAATCAAAGTAAGATAATCATTTAAACACACTACAAGCTTCACCTCTTAGCCCTATCTAAGAGGTTTAGCCAACCATAGACATGATTGAAATTAAATCTCTTAAACAAAGTATGAAAAATAAAATAAGGAAGAAGAAAAACTTTTTGGTGGTTGCTCGAGCCTTGTGTATGCTCATTGAGACCTTTTCAAACCCTAAAAGAGACTTTAGAACATTGTAGGGAGTCCTATTTATGGTTGTGGAACTCCAACTTTTGCACCAAGTTAGAAAAATGTAGAAACCGCCTCAAATTTCTCACTCTATACAATTTTTCAAAATAACCTCATAGTTTAAACCGCCTCAAATTTATGCACTCTGTGTAGTTTTCTAAAATAAAATTAGAGTTTCAAAATATACTTTTTCAAGACAATTTCAGGAATATGTTTGTTTTCAGGACAAGTTCAGTATTCCTTTTCTTTACTTCAAATCTTTGATTCTTTTTATTCTTTACTTGACTTTCTTGAATCTTTGGCATTTGAATGCTTCATTAATGACTTCCAAATCTCCAAATCTTCATTTAGCAATCTTTTGAGCATAAATCTTCCTTTTGGTATTAATTTCACCTTAAGCTCTCGAAATCACCTCGCACATGAAAACATGCATAATTAAATCAATTAAGCACTATCATGTTTATAAAACTAAGGTATAAATAGGAGAAATATGCAATCTTTCATACTAAAAAAAGACCCACCACTAGGAGATCTACCTGCTTGATGCCTTGTCCGCCAGGAGAGGAAGTACCTTCGCTTCCTCTGAAAGAGGACCACGACCAAGCCCTTTCACAGTCCCATCCATTTCTGAGTTCCTACAAGGAGATCTATCTATGATCCACTGAGGGTTATTCGAGCCGTGATCCCGTACACGGGGTTGTGCGGCTCGTAACTTACAAGGGAGTCTGTACATCGTACGATAAGATGAAGAGGATGGTCATCCTTGGTGCCTTCAAGACACCATTAAGGTCCCAAATGGGCAGCTCGGCTCTGCTGCTTGGATATATGGTCAAGACCCAAGAATTCGATAAGAGGCCAAAGATATATTGAAAGAAGAACTAACCACAACCTACAGAGAACACAGCTCAGGAAGTTCATCGTCAGAACGACCATATGTTTAATAAATTCAACTCGAATGGTCGACCTTGGCCACCAAGTCGGCTAAGATGGTCGACCTTAGCCACCAATCTTATATGTGTTTAGAGCTCAACCACTTGATCTTAAAAATACTGAGGATCTCGTGAAACAGTTCTGAAACAACTCTTAAATGTGTGCCTATGATTTAAGGAGCATTTTTATCCACATAACCACTCTTAGGCCTATAAATAGAGGCCCCATCTACAATGAATGGTATACATTAATAAACCATCAACTCTACTAGACCCAGATCGCTTGATTCTGACTTAGGCATTAGAGAGGCCCCCTGCTTCAGCCAGGGTCTCCTTTGTCATCTTCGCTTACAGGTACCCAGAGGTCCAACGAGAGTTAACCAGATTTTAGCATCAATAGTTTGGCATTGTCTGTGGGAATGGCATTAAAGTCGTTCTTACCTCATCAAAGTTCTATGATGGAAAAACACAAGAAGAAAGCTCTGGCCGTCATTGCTGCAACCATGCCAGCTCCACCGACATCATCTGTAGATAATGGTGGTCAATCCTCTCAGCAACTAGCAAATTCTGCTCTAGCGGCAATTGCTCCTAGATCACGTAACCATGGAGGTTGGCTTGTCTCTCTGGAGAATCTGGTCGAGACTTTGAACAACAGTAAGAACCGACTGATGGAGATCCTAAAGAGGCAAAACTCTCTCCCTGGTCACAAGGTGGAAGTTGGTGCTGCCACTAAGCAGTCTCGACCTCCACGCGATCATCCAATCCCGCAGGAGGTCGAACCGCAGTTAGGGAAGCCTAACTAGATGCCTACCCAAACAGCAAGAACGACTGCTCTAGCTGCTTCCGACCTGCATCACATGCTAGAAAACTAAAGGCATGGAAAAACTCCCAAGGCGATAAGAGAGAATGAAGTTCCCTAGGAAGTGGAACTCAAAGAGTTATAAGGTTAGATCGACGACAAATGCCAAGCTACCGTGCCCAAGTTTCGACCTCAATAGAGGCCATGCCGGAGGAGACCAAGCCACCTTTACTAATGATATCATGAAAGCTCAGGTCCTTCCCCAATTTTGAATGCCCTAGATCACTCCATATTTTAGATTTGACAACTCGAAAAAGCATATGGAATCATTCAAGGCATGGATGGAGCTCCACGGTGCATAGACAATGGTTTTGTGTAGAGTATTCTCCTTGACTCTAATAGGAAATGCCTGGAAGTGGTTTTGATAGTTAAAACTGAAATCCATTATTTTGTTCGAGCAGCTCAACAAAGTCTTCATTACCAATTTCATTGGAGGAAAAGAGAGGCGAAAGTCAGCGACCCACCTCCTTACTGTCACTTAGAAGGAAGATGAGCTGCTGAAGGATTACATCAAACGCTTCAACCAAGAAGCAATGCAAGTAGAGGGCTATTCAGATCAGATAGCCCTAACTGCTATGATGGCTAGTCTGAAGGAGGAAAGATTTCTCTTCTCGATCGACAAGAACCCCCCAACAACATTGGCCGACCTCATCCATTCTCAAAAGTATTCCAACGGTAAAGAATTATTTAGCTCTCACAAAGCCACTTGGAGCGACGGGAGGTTGACCAAGGAAAAGAAACATAAAGAAGAGCCCCCACCTAGTGTTAACAATAAGAAGAGGAGAGACGATGACTCATTCTGACAATGTATGATCCGATGACCTGAGAGTAGGTTCCGTTCATATACCCATCTGAACGCTACGCCCGAACAAGTCCTCATGGAAGTTTGGGACAAAAGATTCTTAAAATGGTTGAACCGGATGAAGACTGATGTCGACAAGTGGAACAAGTGAAAGTACTGCCACTTCCACCATGACCACAGTCATGCTACCAGTGACTACTATAAGACCCGTATCTTAGACCGTACCGTTCCATAGACTTTTGCAGTCTTCTCGGTCGAATTCTGACAATATTCGACCCTTAACCGATATTTGCGTGTGACCCTGATTCGTATGCCGTCAACCCGTATCGACTCAACCCAAGACCTTTACCATAGCGACCGCGCCGTCGCTGCGGTTCTGATGCCGTGACTCGCGTGCCGAGGCGATACCCTGGTCAGGAGTTGTGGGTCCGCGTTCAGTTTGAGAAAAATGTCGGGCGTTACGAAACCCAAGGGAATCTCTACCCAATGTCCCATCCATCAATCCCATCACATCCCATTAATCAAAGTACACATCAACTCACACTCTTCCCCAAGCAACCCCAAAAGTCAACATTTTCTTACACCTAATTACACCTATCCATCACTCTCATCTCTCACCTGACCCCTCTCTCTCTCTATCATTTCTCCCAAGCTCCATGGGAGCAACTCCCATCCAAGCTCTGTGGGAGAGTAGTGTGGCCCACCTCTACCATCCGATCCCACCATCCTAAGCCCATCTCGACTGTTGAATCGCACCCTTTGGAACTCTAGGTTGCGTTGATGGAAGAGGGAATCCAAGATGATCAAAGGTGGGTGCTTCTCTCTCTCTTTCTTCATTGCTTTTCATATATTTTTGTGTGATGCTTTGGCCGTGTGGCCTACTTGGATGGAACCTGTCATGAAGTATTTTTACCCAAGCCGTCTATGAGTGGGGTCCACCTTATGTGCGTTTTACCCGTACCATTCATCTTGTGGTGGCCCACTTGAATATGGCTCACCTTCACTGTGAGGATCGTCCAGCGTCCAGGGACGCTGGACGTCTCTGTGAGAGCCTAGATGTTTGCTTGGTTACAAGCTCGTGGGGTGACCCACTCATACACACCCTACCTTAGAGTATGTGTTAAATCCACGCCGTCTATCCTACACACCGACTCATTTTAGGCGTTGAACCAGAAAATGAGGTTGATCAGAGCATCTGATGGGCCATACTACCAGTGAAGTGTGATCTGACGTGGGCTCAGCTCCACAACTACGGTAATAGACTGAGTGAAAGATACATTGTTTCAACGCTGGACCCACTCAGCTCCGCAGCTCAACTGGTAGACGGAGTGAGAGATGCCTCATTTCAACACTGAGGTCTTGGCATCCATCCCTATTAGGGGCGGTTATCGTGCCCACTCAGCTCCGCAGCTCGACTGGTAGACGGAGTGAGAGATGCCTCATTTCAACACTGTGGTCTTAACATTCATCCCTAGTGGGAGTGGCTATCATGGATACCCAGCTCTGCAGCTCAACTGGTAGGCGGGGTGGAGATATCTCGCTGCAACACTTGAGGCCTTGGTTTCTATCCCTAGCCAGGGTGCTATCGTACACCCAGACCCATTTCTTAACTAGTAAACTGAGTGAAAAGATACATTGTCTCAACTCTAGACGGACTCACCCAGCTCCATGGTTCTGGTAGTAGGCAGAGTGGATGATGTCCTGTACCAACACTTGTAATCTTGATAACGTTCCCTGTGGTGGTGGTGAACATGGAGTGTGTACGGACTTGAGTGGACTGACGTGGGTGTGGACTGACCATGGGGTCTATGAGACCCATTCGCTCCCTCCGTCCGTCCAGATGGCCCACATGATAGTGCATGGGCCCTATCCAAACCGTCCACTACCCCGGGACGATGGGGCCATGTCCGTGCAGACCCTCCTTAATGTGTGTTTACACCCAGATTCATAGCTCAACGGGTAGGCTGGGCAGAGTTTATCTCATTTCAACACTGGTCTTGGCATCCATTCCTGGTAGCAGTGGTAGCAGTAAAGTGTAATTGGCATGGAGACTATGGAACCCACCCTTATCTTCCATCCACTTTGGGTAGTACTGGTGTATCTGGGCAAGTTTGATAGGTGTAGGGTTAGGAGGACAATGTCTGAGCAGTGCTAGTCCGCCTTGATGTCTCATGAGCCCCATGAATCTATAGTATATGAGGATGCATGTTATGGGTCCGACTAAAGAGAAGAGGTCAGCTCGGATCAGCCCACCTGATGTTGCTGTTCAGTCAGGTCAGCTCGGATCAACCCACCTGATGTTATTGCTAAGTCAGGTCGGCTCGGATCAGCCCACCTGATGTTATTGCTAAGTCAGGTCGGCTCGGATCAGCCCACCTGATGTTGCTGTTCAGTCAGGTCAGCTCGGATCAACTCACCTAATGTTATTGCTAAGTCAGGTCGGCTCGAATCAGCCCACTTGATGTTATTGCTAAGTCAGGTCGGCTCGGATCAGCCCACCTGATGTTGCTGTTCAGTCAGGTCGGCTCGGATCAACCCACCTGATGTTATTGCTAAGTCAGGTCGGCTCGGATCAGCCCACCTGATGTTAATGCTAAGTCAGGTCGGCTCAGATCAGCCCACCCGATGTTATTACTGAGTCAGCTCGGCTCGGCCCACTTGATGTGTTGTTCAGTCAGGTCGGCTCGGCTCGGCTCGACCCCCATTTGATGGTATTGTTAGACCAAGTAGTGTGGCCTATTTGCTATATATAAGACCCACGGGATTAGGCCCATTTGATGTATTCTAAGGCCACGGGTTAGGTTATGACTCATTGCAATGCACATAAGGCCCATTGATGTGGCCCATTTGATGAGAAAAAGGCACATTGATATGGCCCATTTGATGTATGTAAGGCCCAATGGGATACACCTAAGATCCATTGCAATGTGTGATCCCAGCTCGAGTTATATAATAATGCTTATGACGGTCGTGCCTTGGGAGTAACGTTGGTTTGACGTCCACACTGCAAGTATAGTGTTGGTTAAATGTCGGCATTATAATTTTTCCTTGGGCCCATTATTAGGCCCATCTTCGTTATGAACAGCATCCCTCACCTTATAACATGCTTAGTATAACTCCTGGATGCTTAGCCTATTGCGTGTATCTAGGGCCTACTTGGTGAAGCCCGATTCGATGTGTTTGGAGGCCCATTTGACTTGGCTCAATTGGTTCAGCCCATTTGTATAAGTCTATTTGACCGGCCTGTTTGTATCGGCCCATATGATTGATTAGGCCCATCTTGGTGTGCTTGTGGCCTGGTGTTGAGGCCCATGTTAGGAGGCCCACTTAGATACACTTGTGACCCATCTAGATGGGTATGTTAGGAATGGGCCCACTTCCTGCTTATGCGGGGCCCACCTGTTATATACGTAGCTCTTGTACAGAATTCACTGTGACCACATCAAACCCTTATATGAGGTCATGGGCCCACTGTATGTTCGGCCCTAGGTAGGCCACACCTTAGAGTAATGATGGTTGGATGTCCACATTGTGACCATCCCTTAGGCATTGTTAGGCCCTTTCTCATCATTCCCTTAGTGGGTTAACCCAAATAAGGGAACCCATTTTCCGTACACGGATGGTTCCATGTTATCAAATTTGATATAACCACGACCGAGTGCCGATCTTTTTACTATGATTGATCGGCTGATCATTAATGAACCCCGCATTATTTGTCTACTGAATATCGGTGTCGATTATTGAGGTCAACGCCGATTATCGATCCCGATTATCAGTGCCGATTATGGAGGCTGGTTACCGATCGTCGATTAGTGATCGAGGCCGATTATCTTGACTGACTTGTCGATTCTGATTGCCGAGGCCCGTTATTGAGGCCCACCCGGATGTGTATGAGGCCCGTTGTTGAGGCCCACCTATTGTGGTGGTGGTGGTTAACCCAGATGTGTTTGAGGCCTATGGGCAAGGCCCATTGTGATATGTGTTAGGCCCATGAGCAGGGCCCACCTGGTTCGTATATTTAGCCCTTGTGTGAGGCCATGTGCCCATTATATGTTTGATTCTATATGGGCCATTCCCTAAGGACAATGTTGGTTAAAAGTCCATATTGTCGAGATTGACGGTTGATACCGAGTATGAGTATGAGAATGCATAGCATCATGATATATGCCCATACGCATCATCTGTATGTTTATTATGAGATGTGGTTGATCATTGCATATGTCATCGAGCATTCTGATATGAGACTCCCTGATAGGTAGAGGTTATCTCACATGAGCGCATGACATGTGCAGGATTGATGCATGACTGGATTGTATGACTCATGCATCTTGCATTGTGTGTTATACGCCCTAACAACATCAGGGTCGTAGCCTCCACAGGCATATCGTGGATAGCCAGATGAGACACCAAAAATCTGTTCGAGCATCAGGCCGCCATAGATGACCCTGGGTGAAAATCTCTAAACACCCTCTTGGTTCCAAAGGATGCTCCAAAGTCTAGACCGAGTGGGTAGATGAGCGTTGAGTGCCGATTACCAGATGGTTGCGCTCTCCAATGTGTCGTGGTCAGTTGGAAGGAGGTGAGGCCTTACCCGCCCGAGGGAGTAGGCATGGCTAGGCTGAGTTTGACAGCTCGAGGAATGGGTCCGCTATCGGTGAGCCGGATAGGTATTGACAGACTACTGATAGGCAGATAGTGAGGTCTTTTTCACTTACCCAGTTGTGCGCTTGATTGGGGCGGCAGGTGGTGTGAAGTGTAATAGACCCCGGTGATTTCCCCAGAGAGGAACCGTACTGATATGAGGACTGACATGATATTATGACACCCCGTCACTGTTGCGCACGTGGGCGGACGCTGATGTGGGCGGGTGTGATGTGGGTGGGGCTGAGGCCTGGGTGAGCTACCACACTAGGCGAGCTACCAGCGGTTGGCAGGCTACTGTGCTGACAGGCTACTGAGTAGGAGTTGCATACTCATTCATTCATCCATTCACTATCCACTCGGGCTGGTGGTGCGCAACTAATTGTTGTGTATCTTCGTTATAGCAAGGATTTCGGTTGGGCGCGACACTAACCTGAGATCAAGAGTTTACCACGTTGAGTCAGACTATCCAAATTTAGGTATGGGACTGGTTTGGATAGAGGTTTCTTGTAGTGGACCCCGTAGCCTGCGATACTACGTACTATCATCCTGACATTACACTCCAGCATGGTCATTCCATTAGCACCATATACTGCATATTCCATTACATCTTCGGCGTGTGGCATTGTGGGTTGTTATGTTTCTATATTCCTGTGACTTAGATGAGAGTGATGATATTTGTTATCTCTTTCGAATTGTGTATTACATTATATCCTTGTCATTCGACATTTGATTATCTATGACTCATCATTTGCATAGCTGTCCTATATTACGTATTCTGATATTGATTAACTTATGGACTTATTCATACTTCCGCTTATTCTGTTATCGCATGATTATAATCTTGTCAGTATTTCTGTTTACGCTGATAATTCCTGCTCTTATCAGTGTTTCTGCTTATTCAGTCATTGTATGGTTTATGGATTAATAGCTTTCCGGTATTGTATGATTATGATATTATATTGAATACTTGGCACTTATCTCGTGCACACACTTACACCACCCTCTAAGCTTTCTATAAGCTTATGCATGATAGATGCGTGCAGGTGATGTTAGGTTGTAGCAGCATTAAGCTTGGAGCGTGCAGCTATTTTCTGGAGCTTTGATTTTGACATATATATTTCCCCTTCAGCATTGTATTCAAATGATTATATTAGTGGATATGTGATGATGATGTTGCCTTTATGATTTGGGTAAACTTGTGGTTATGCTTATTACTAGTTAAATGTACAAAAAAATCCTCCTTGTAGGATCCCAGGATCGGAAATCTGGCATATGAATGCTAGGAGCCGAGAATGGGGTACTACGGAGACTGTCGGCACCGGATTCGGCGATCAGGATTCCTGTGAATCCGATTTTCGGGTTTGGGGTGTGACAACTGCTTTGACCTTAAGGAGGAGATCGAAGCCCTCATCCGCAATATACATCTGCCAGAGTATGTAAGAAGAAGGGAGAAACAGGCAGATTGGAGGAATGAACAACATGATAATGGAAATGACAATGCGGCTATGTGAGAAATCCACGCCATGTTTGGTGGACCTGCGAGAGGAGGAGATTCAAACCGAGCTCGCACAGCTCATGCCCAAAGCATCAACCACAATGGCTCAGAACATCACTTCCACCTCACCTACAAGCCTCTGAAAGAGAAAAGGATGGTCCCCTATGAATTAACATTCCCTGAAGAGGATGCCCATAGAGTCCACTACCCCCATGACGACACCCTAGTGGTGGCCATGACTATAGCCAATCGTAAGGTGTTTCAAATTTTGGTCGACACCAGCAGTACGGCCGACATATTCTTCGTTGTTGTCTTCGATAAAATGGGAATTGAGAGGTCTCAATTATGACCTTTCAAAACTCCTTTGCTCAGATTTGCAAGAGAAAAAGTCATTTCTGAAGGATTTATACAACTTCTGGTCATTATGGGAGAAGACAAAATTAGCCACAACGATTATCGACTTTTTAGTGGTCAACTATCCCTTTTTTTATAATGTGATCCTTGGATGACTATCGCTTAATGCCATGAGAGCAATAATCTCAGCCTACCATCTCATGATAAAGTTTCCAACCGAGCACGGTGTCAGACAGATCAAGGGATACCAATACGAAGCTCACCAATGTTACTCTACAACCTTGAGAGTAGGGGTGCAGCAACATGCAATGGCCATCACTTTCCTCGACCCCCAAGAAGAGTTACTTGAGAGAGAAACTCATGTGGAAGACCTTGTACTTGTCCCCCTTAGCGATCTAACCCGACCCGTACTATATAGGTCAGCTCATCGCTAGTCCCAAATATGCGAGACGAGATCATGAACCTTTTGCGACACCATGCCAACCTCTTCACATGGTCCCATCAGGACAAGCCCGACATCAGCTCAGAAAATAATGGTCCACAAGTTAAACATTGATACCAACCACCGACCACTTAGGCAGAAGTAACGATTTTTTAACCCAAACGATACACCATCGTCCAAAAGTCCAATGGAAAATGGCGGGTCTGCATTGACTACATAGACCTAAATAAAGCTTGTCCCAAGAATAGTTTTCCCCTCCCGAGGATTGACCAACCGGTCGATAGTACAATAGGGCATGAGCTCTTGAGCTTTATGGATGCATATTTGGGCTATAATCAGATCATCATGCACCCATATGATAAGTATAAGACAACCTTTGTCATTAACAAGGGGCTCTACTGCTACAAAGTTATGCCCTTCGGACTGAAAAATGTTGGGGCCACGTAATAGTGGCTCATAAAAAAAATGTTCACCCGACAGATCGGGCACTCTAAGGAAGTTTACATCAACAATATGTTCGTCAAGAGCATCAAAGCAACAGGTCATACCACCGACCTTTAGGAGATGTTTGCAATCCTACGAAAGTATAAATGAAGCTGAACCCGAGCAAGTGCACCTTTGGCGTTAGCTCGGAAAAATTTATCGACTTTCTGGTGAGTCAAAGGGAAATTGAGGCAAACCTGAAAATATGATAAGCTCTACTGGACATGAGCTCGCCTAAAACAACAAAAGAGATTCAGTGCCTCGCCGACAAGATCACCACCCTTAATCGATTTGCCTCCCGGGCTACTGATAAGTGCCTGTCATTCTTCTAGTTGTTGATAGGTAAAAAGAAAATGGAATGGACTGAGGACTGTGAGCAAGCATTTTAATAGCTCAAGTAGTACTTAGGTTCACCTCCATTGCTCTCCAAGCCCAAGTAAGGAGAGCTACTGTTGCTCTATCTGGAAGTCTCTGCTGCGGCGGCTAGCTTGGCCCTTATCTGGGAAGAAGAGTGTTGAGGGTCAAATATTGCATATTAGACCCCAGTTATTGCCTTGATTTATGAACATGGTACTGTTTAACAGCCTATTTTAATCGTGTTTGTGATGCAATGTGTGTTTAAGAGCTTCAACCGAAACAGGGTGCTAAAAGTAGGAAATTAATGCTCTGATGATGCCAAGGCAAGGGACGGACTCCAGGGGACCAAGATCGACAGAATTACACACCAGAGATTTGAGAAAATCGAGAAACTAAAGCTCAAGTGGCCCGAAAGACGTCCAGAGTGTAAGATCACAGGGTTTCCACCATCAGATCAGTTCCAAACTTTATACATGGCCTGAAGACCATAAATGAACCATACACATCAAATTTGAGCCATCGGATCCCTATAGAAGTGACCCAACGTACAGATCATCCCATAGATCTGTGAATTGGGGCCCGCTTGATATCTGGATATATTTCAATTTTTGTCTCAATGTCTTAAAGGAAATGAGGAAAGGAATGGTCAGAGCAGATTCTTTATATACATCAAAGTGGGACCCACTTTGCATAGTGCGTGTGCACAGCAAACGTACGGACGTTGTGCACCAAAAAGAGTTATGTTGGTCAGTGGGCACTGACCGACTTAAAAAATAGAAATTTCTAAAAAACGGACAGCGTTCTTACCCTGTCCGTCCATTTTTCAGTTGTGGGGCCCACCCATCACCTATTTAGATAATTCGGGCCATTCATTCACTCCATAGCATAGGCGTGACCATCGCCTAGGTAGGGAAATTCCGGAAGACAACATAGAACTGATTTCAACCTTTAAAAAGGTAGATGAACGACGACTTTATAGATTAGGTGGGCCATGTCAAAAATCATTCAAAGTTATCTATCCCCGGCTAAAAATTCGAGCTTCATCCACTGGACGGTGTGAATTTCTCATTAAACCATCACAAGTGGACCCCACCAAGATCAGCACCGACCTCCTTCTGCGAGCTCTGTTACAGAGCGTCCATGACCCGGACGCTGCGGCAGTTTTGCATCCATGGCCAGGATCGGTCCAATGATCCTGGCCGTTCAAAATCGTCCTAAGGTTGGGCCGACTAAGTTCAAGATTTCACAACGGTTGCATCCGCAATCCAGCCGACTTTCTCCCTTACGCAGCTCTCCACTAACCTGGGATGATTATAAAAGGAGGAGAGAGAATAGAGGGAGGGATTCAGTCGGCTTTGGCTGGAGACTGGCAGGGCCGTGGGGGCTGGGCAGGATAGAGAGTTGGTTCTTTTTTCATTATTTTTTCCCTTTTATTTTGGTTTAATTTTATTTTATGATTAGCCTAATCACGATTATGAGTGGCTAAACCTCTTAGCTAGGGCTAAGAGGTGAAGCTTGTAGCGTGATGGGAGACGTTTGATTATACCTTTTATTTAAGATTGAACTAATTTTGATTTAATTTTACTATGGGAATATTTTTAGTTTTTAATGGTCTGTTGTGACTGAAATTACAGTGGGTCTACGATGGCTTTGAATATTTCCTTTTCCTTTTTATGTTTATGACGTCAGGAATCCCTGTTGTTCACCATAGTCTCCTGGGCAAGGTTGGATAACGGTACCCTTCCTAACCTTCATGCATTGATTGGTTGGTAATTAGATTAATTTTGTTGTTTGCTTTGTCTCCTAGGCATGGTTTGGTGATGGAATCCATTCTAATTCATATACCTTTTATCTCTTGAAAACTAGATCAAAGTAAGTTCAGTTAAATTCCATGATTCTTAAAACTGGCATAAGATCTCCCTGATCTCTACAAGTAGATCCTTTGAATCCCTAGTTTCCTTCCTCTGAATTCTCTTAAGTGTTAGATAATTATTTCAAAATTCTTCATTAAATTCTATTTGATTTAGATTTCATCTCATTCTAGTTCTAGTTCTAGTTGGTTTCAGATAACGTACAGGTATTAGTCCCTTGGGATTCGACCTCGATCTTACCGAGTTTATTACTACATCACAACCCTGCACTTGGGGAGTGAACAAAGAGGGAAAGCATCTCTCAGTTTACTATGTCAGTAAAGCACTAGTCCCAGCTGAGACCAGATACTTCGACATCGAGAAGCTTGCCCTATCTTTGATAGTGACGTCTCATCGTCTCCTCCCCTACTTCTAGGCCCACACAACCAGTCCCGACCAATCAACCTCTCTACCAGTGCTCCAGAAGCCTGAGCTGTCAAGAAGGCTCACAAAACGGGCGATTGAGCTCAACAAATTCGACATCAAATTTCAGCCTTAGACCGCAATCAATGGCTAAGTGGTGGCCAATTTCATTGTTAAATTCATCAATGGACAAAACTTGGAAGCTCCAACTGATTCGAACAGTGAAGTTGACCAACAGGTTTGGACATTGTACATCAACAGTTCTTCTAACTCTAAAGGTAGTAGGGTTGGGATAGTCCTCGAGTCACCTGTCAAACCTGCACGTAATATGCCTTAAGATTTGGATTCTAAACGTCGAATAACATGGTAGAGTACGAAGCATTGCTCGCTAGTCTCAGGTTGGCAGCAGGAATGGGGGCCTGACTCTAAAAGTCCACAGTGATTCGCAACTCATTGTTAACCTAGTCGCTAGTGAATACTAAGCTAAAGATGGAAAATGATCGCTTATCTTCAGAAAACCCGGAACTCATCAGTAAGTTCCGAAAACGTGAAGTCGTCATAGTCACCAAATTAGAAAATTCCAAAGCGGATGCAATGGTGAAGTTGGCCATAGCGACCAAGGACGACATCCTAAAATCAATCCCCATAGAGCTCCTGTCAAATTCGAGCATCATTGAACCCAAGCTGGATGGACCTAATCGCTGAGTATCTTCAAGAAGGCAAATTACCCGAAGACAGGCTCGAGGTGCATAGGATCCAGGACAAGTCAGCTCAGTACATTATGGTGGGAGACACCTTGTATAAAAAAGGTTTTTCTTTACCTTACCTAAGGTGCCTCCAACCCAAGGAGGTCGAGTATGTCTTAAGAGAAATACATGAAGCAATTTACGGCAATCACTCCGACAGTCATGCCCTTGCCCATAAGGTCATCTGACAATGATACTTTTGGCCGACCATTCAGGAAGATGCTGAACAGTATAACAAAAAATGTGACAAGTGTCAAAGATTCGCAACAATACCTCGTCAACCACTTAAGCAGCTGACCCCATGACCGGGCCATGGCTGTTCGCCCAATGGAGAATAGACATATCGGCCCATTGTCGATGGGCAAAGGTCAGACCAAGTTTGTTATCGTTGTAGTTGACTACTTCGCCAAATTGGCTAAGGCCAAGCCGCTGGCTAAGATTACTGAGTAAAAGATCACTAACTTCAACTAGAAAAATATCATCTGTCGGTATGGGATTCCACATACAATCATCTCAGACAACGGTAAATAGTTCGACAATGATCGGTTCCGAGGCATGTGTGAGAGCCTCAGAATTCGTAACGCTTATTCGTCACCTTGACATCCTCAAGCTAATGAACAAGTGGAGGCAATTAATAAGATCCTCAAAAACCACCTCAAAACTAAGCTCAAAAAAGTCAAATGGGCATGGGCCAAGGAGCTTCCTTAAGTCCTCTAGGCATACCGGACTACTGCTCAAACATCTATAGGAGAAACTCCATTCTCCTTAGCCTTCGGGGCAAAGGTCATTGTTCCAGTCAAAATAGGGCTCTCCACGACATGTGTTCGTTCATACGATGAGGCACGGAATGTCGAGCAAATGGCCATGAGCCTCAAGCACAGCTAAAGATTGTGACTTGTCAACAACAGGTCACTCGGTTCTACAACTCCTGGTAAAGGTGCAAAGGTTGCGAGTGGGAGACCTAGTCCTCCACAGAACCTTGCAAAATACCAAGGAGCCAGGTTTAGGGACCCTAAGGACGAATTAGGAAGGGCTCTACAGGATAACAGGTATGACTGACCAGGGACATCAACTTGAAGATATGGATGAATGACATCTACCGCAACCGTGAAACGTCGAACATTTGAAGATCTACTATCCGTGAAGACCAATCAGCTCTCAGATCAGAAATATATGACTTATAAAGTCAGAACAGCTTGTCTACTTATATTACGGAATCTATAATAAAAGTTCCTGAGGTCAAGAGTTTAAGTTTCTACCTGTTGTTTTAGCTACTCGAACTACACAGCCTACTAAGAGGACTTCCCTTAGTGCAAGGGAAAGTAATCCTCTTATCAAACTGCTCAGCCTATTGTGATCAGGTCGATACAATTAATTCTTCATATGTTCTACAAGGGCAGGGCTTCTCCAAGAAAAGGGAAGAACTCCTCCCAAACACTTTGACCACCCGAACGGAATGACTGACCTACTAATATAATCAACATGTGATGCCCGATCTATTGAAACTTAAAAACATAATGCACGAAGAATATGCCCACCAAAAATTCTCCTTTCATTTATATATATAAAAAAATGATTACATCAAGAGAAGTACATGAAGAAGGGATTAGGAGAGGTTAATCCCCCTAAGGAGGCTGCTCGGCTTCCTACATGGTCGAGCCCTTAGTTTCTAAAGGGGTTGGATCCTCGGCAACACTGTCTTCAAGGTCGTTCAAGTCGAGCTCAGGTATTTCTCTTTGACGTCCTCGAGGCATTTATCATAATTGTAGTTATAAATCAACTCCCTCATGTCTGCTCACTCATTTGAGGCCTTGAACTCCTCCACTGCCACTACCACTGCCACTGCCCTAGCCGACGGGATAAATGAATTGACCTCGGCCAGCCTTACCTCTGAGCTAGCCAACTTTATAGCCAAGCTAGCTAACTTTGCAGCCGAGCTGACATTTAACTCTACCAGTTTAACCTCTAGTTTTACGGCCCTAACATTCTCCCCGTTAAGATGCGGCCGCAACACCTCCAGCTCAGTCTTGGCCTGAGCTTCCCCCTTCTGGGCCTCCTCAATTTGGATCTTCAGAGTTGTCTGCTCCTCCCCATATTTCTCTAAGGCAAGTCAATCGACCTTAACAGTCTTGGTCTGAAGCATCGCCTATGCTTCCTTGCATTCCCTCCCGAAGTGTATCATTACTCGACAAGCGGATAAGAGAATAGGGGCGAGCTAAAAAGACAAAAGAAGACATACATCAAATAAGTGTTAGATTATGAAAAGCAATCATAATACAAGGAGAGAGCTCTACCTTATAAAAAGTAGTGGCCACATCGCCTAGAAAGGTTACCGAATGAGTTCTCATTGTGATCGTGATCTCAGCTTTAGGAATGTGCCAAGCCACCCAGGGGAGGAGACCCTACGTGTAGTACCCTTATAGAAAAGGACCCTCCTCAGCTTTGTCTGTTGGATGAACAGACGAGATGCCCACTTGAACCTAGGCCACGAGGGGCTGAGACTCAGCCGCCGCAAGGGGTTGAGGTTTGGTGGTAGGAAAAACCTCCCGCGCTGGGGAAGACTCCAAATCCACCACGTCCGAAGCCAACAGAGGATTTACGTTAGCAGGGGCGTCCTGAGCACCCCCTTCGACAACATCTGAGCTCAACTACTCTACCATGGGCTGACCAGCGCCTGATGTCGATCACCCTTCCACGACTGTGGAAGATCTCTCCCATTGCTTGGCCGGGGGTATGACCGCTCTCCTCTTCAAAGACGGTTTCTTCTGGGCTAGTTCAACCTCAAAAGGAGCGCAAGACCTTTTGATGGAACGAGGGAGATCAACCATTCCTACACAGTGACAACTGTTAATCAGAAATGATAAAGGAAAGTGACAAGTTCAAAAGATGTTAGTATACCTACCTCCTGAGATGGATGAAATGAGGCCGAATTGGTGAAGGAATTCTGGGGTGATCAACTACTTCTAAGATCTTTCAGAAGTGTCCACTAACCTTGCATAGGCGATCCGATTGTAGTCTAATTCGGATATCAAAGCAGGCTTCCTGGGTAAGACTAGAAAAAAGTACTATATTTAGAGAAAGAATACGAAATGAATACAAAACTACAAGGTCTGCAGTTCGGGTATATCCAACTTGAGTTGGAAAACTGGGTGGGGACTCGAGGTCGTAGCCTAGCAGCCGCCGGAGCTTCCTAATCTCTAGATGCCCAAAACCACTTGTCCTTCTAATTTTTGTTGGAGGACGAGTTATCTGTAATAAGGGTCTGACCATTGCCCAACCAGGACGAGAAGTAATACAAATCCGTATGCTTAGGTTTGAACTTCGTCCAGTAAGGATGAAGGAACTCGCCAGCAGTCAACTCAGTATTCTCGAGCTGAAACCATTGGATAAAAGCCCCCAGCAGAGATCTCTAGGCATTCAAAATTATCTAGACAGGGGCCAACCTCAAATGAGTTGTGACCTCCCTAACGATGCGGTGAAAGGGGAGTCTGAGGCCACACAACAAAGTGACCAGGTATACGTCCACCTCACCCTCGTAAGGATCCTTCAGAATCTCACCACGTACAAGAGCTTAGGGTACCACTGAGTCAAGAATGTGATACTCCTACCTGATTTGAACCAAGTCAGATTCCTTAAGTCGCGACAATAACAAGTCCATCTCTTCGAATCCCTCTGCATGGGATCAAGCTATCCCTTTCTTCGCCAAAGCAGACCTCACCTCAGCATCTACAAGCCGCTCAACTGAGGACTAGGCCACCTCCCTCTCTATTGAAGTAGGACAATCTCCCTATCACCCAATAATGTGATAGGGGATGATGGATCACGGAAGGCCCTCGACGGCGAATCCCAATCCTCTGGCTCTGAATTGTCGTGAAAAGCCATGGGTTCATCCCATTCGTCCAACATATCTGACATTTTTCACCAGAGAAGAGATTTCTGACTGACTGGAAATTTCCAAGTCCAGGAAGTCTGGGAGAGCGGCAGAGGCAAATAACTGGGATCACTGGGGCTTTCCCCCTTTTATAGGGACCTCAGTCAAAGGAATTAATTGCCGGCATTAAATGTAACAGCCAAAAAGGTACCTCGACGCATACACTCACCCACGTGGAGGCCTCCCACTCGATGGTGACTCGACTTCCCACGGAGCACCACGTGTCACGCCCCATAGGTCAGAAATCCAAAAGCCACCTTACCAGTGCACACTATCTCGAGTGCGTCATACCATCATTACAGATCATCCTCGATCTTCATGCTTACTGTACTTCTTCGTAATAATGACGAGCCATCTCGGCCTCCCATGCAAAAAATATTATGAATCCGACCTCATTACATCGACTTACTTCTCAAGCTTATACATTCAGCTCGAAAGTAGGGGGACTACTGTTGAGGGTCAAATATTGCATATTAGACCCTATTTATTATTTAATTTTATGAACATGACAATGCTTAATGTTCCATTTTAATCATGTTTGTGTTAGAGGATAAATTCAAGAGCTTGGATTGCAAAGGATGCTAAAAGTATGGATTTAACGCTTAAGAATCGCCATCTGGGCCACCTAATATCTAGATATGCCTCAATTTTGGACTCAACCACTGAAAGTAGATGGGAAAGCGGATGGACGGAACGGATTTTCAAATAGCATCAAGGTGGGACCCACTTCATGTGGCCGATGTGCACAACAGGCGTACACCCACTGTGAACTGGACCAGCCACACCAGTTAAAGACTGCTGACCCGATGTAATTGAGAAGGATTTGAAAATCCTTCTTCACGCTGCGCGAACAGGAATAGGGGACCTGTGGATGGTTGTAGATGGCCCACCATCTCGGTCCAGATGACTGAGCTGGACCATCCATTAAACTCTAACCATCTGACTGATCCAGACCTAGAAGAGGGGATCGGAAGAGAGTAGCAAGATCGGATTTCAACTATTCAAATGTAAGATGGATGGAAAATAAAAGATCCTGTGTGCCGCATCAACAGACGTCTAAAAATGTCCATCTCTGACTAGAATTTCAACATGAATCTAATGGATGGATTGGATTTCTTAGAGAACTCTGATCATGGGCCCCACCAATCATTAACGCAAGAAGAATTGCGCAGACTGCGTACATCCGAGAAAGTCGAACGTTCTAGTGCGATCAGTGATCAAAACAGGAACCAAGTAGCTGATCTGGATCTTCCAAATGGCAGTCAAGCAAGTTTTGACCCTCCCTGTGCAATCGGATTTCGTGTATTGGAGGATCTTTCCTCTCAAACTTGAGCCAAACGCAAGTTGTTTCAATGTTTTTGCTGCGCAAAATAGAGGTCACATCCAATTTTTCTACACAAGGAATTACGTAAGGAGGTTGGTTCCTGTAACACCCCGGATTTTGGCCAACCTGGGATTAAACGTCCTTAGGCAATGGGTCAACTAAAACACCTGGGAAATCGCTCAGAACCCAATTCCATAGTCAAAGAAACCACTTAGGATTAATTCCTTTAGAAACTAAGCGTAAGTTAGCTAGCGCAACGCTAGAGTAGCTGAAAAACAGTTCCTGATCACTTTAAATACATTCTACAAGACCCAAATCGAGTAGAACCAATGACTCTATAATACTCTAAAACCTCGGATCAAACTCTAAGCAAGTTTGTTCTCTGGACCACTTTGAAACTTTGTATTGGATCTAGACCGCGCGTCGAAAGTCCGATACCTGCTATCTTAGACCGTTAGAACCGCCTAGCTGGACTTGACAATCATTTCGAAAATCAAGTCCAACCGATAATCATAGGCTATTTCATTGAGCCCGGACTGAAGAGAGTGCGAATAGGGACAGATTTGGAATTTGAAATTCAAATCTGGCACACGACTTGACGCGTCAGTATTAAGCGTTCTGACCGTCAGAATTCAGCCAAATTACACCCTCGGATTAGGAAAAATTTTTATTTCATATCATGAGACTTGCAGACCTGATCTACGTGCGGTGACCGCTGAACTGAAACTGGACCGCCACGTGCGATCTGTGAATCCTGCCGAATTGAAAACTTGATGTATGCTAGATCCAGTATGCATGAGCTTAAAGTCCGATCGCGTTCGTCCAGGGGACCACCAGAAATCATCTTTTGGACCGAAACAGCCCTGATTTGGATATGCCCTAAGTGAACTTTGTTCCCGAGCCTATTTCGGGCATTTTTAGGCTTATAAAAGGGGTTGAAACCCTCACTCCTCTCTCCCATCCAAATTTGAGAGAAACCCTAGATTAGGAGAGAGAAAAGGTGAGAGTTTGTGAGAGAGAGAAGGAGAGAATTCTCCTGCCGTTGTGCCGCCTGTTGCAAGTGCCTAAGCAACACGCTTCCATCACTCAGCCGGTGATTCCTCAGCGTTTTCAAGTAAGAAAATACCCTAATAAGTTGCTGATTTGGCATTCGTTCCATTCCATAGCATGTAAACTGATAGAACTCGTAAATTAGGTTCTCTATTCGCCGTAGAAGAAGCGTATACGCTCCGTTCGAATTCACACATCTATAAGAGATAAGGTGCGGATTTTAGACGCTTTGATTGACTGTTTCCAAAGCTTTCAATGTCTTTTAATAGTAGATTATCGACGGCAACACCGTTTGACATGTACAACATGCTGTCCATTTCCTGTTTCGTAAATCAACGAAGAATATGAGATTTAGGGCATTTTAGTCATTTGTAGGAAGTACAGATTTCATTCATATTTTCTGATGTGATTGACATGATTTATTGTCGCATTAGAATGTTAGGAATACGTGCATAATTAGTTTGGCGAAGAGATTCGCCTAAATGCGCACTTCGGGTCGACATACTATATGTAGACTTAAGTGTGTAGTGTAAGTATTTGTATAAATGCTTGTATTAGTATGTATTGAATTAAATGATGTTATGAATTTGTTTGAGATTGGTTTCTCAATTAATATGCTGATGTGAATGATTTCCTACATGTTAGTTATATGCATGATTTCATTGTATGTATGAAATGCATGTACTTGATGATTTACTTAAGTTCTATGTTATAACATGTGTTAACATGCTCACATGGTTGTATTTCAATTTCAATACTGTCATATGATTTGCTGATGTGATTCCTTAATTTTTTGGGACTATGCTTAGTCCAGGCAGTCGGTAACCGAGCGAATTCGTGGTTGGCTGATTTTGGCCACGAACGACGCGTCGATGAACGCGAGCCGTGTTCTGGAGTTGGCGGCAGTGGTTAGGCCACACGAAGTGTTTTACGCACTTCATGTCGTTCGACTTGGGATTCAATCGTGCTAGTTGAGCCCGTCAAGTAACCCGACTGGCCGTTGTATGTTTACCCTGTATGAGTCATAACTGCTTGAACCTAGGGTACCGAACTTACCATTGTAAACCCTGTTAACCATGGTACCTTGATCCACGAAGACTCATGAGCCGGGCATGGTGGTATGGGACACCGTGGTCGAGCTGTCGGCCTACGCTGGGGCCACAAACCTCCCCGTAGTGACCAGTGAGCACCTAGTCTCGTGAGCAGATTATGGTGGTATGGGACACTATATTCTTACTATCGGCCTACACTGATCAGGCGACGAGTCCTTTGCAGTGACCGCGAGCGTATTCTGAGTCTACGGGAGGCGACGACCCTTCAGTAGCAGTAGAGTACAGTAGGCATGTATTGATAAGGTGATGGGAGAGCGGAGCAACGAGTGCGTGCAACGGCCCTGGCAGCCCTTGCAGCGACCTACAAAATATACATCGTATGAGATTACTAGGAGTGACGACCCTAGACAGGATCTGTGTTGGGATTGATATAAGGGAAGTACCTTAGTTTTCCTATCCTGCTGTTTGAATGGACTAATAACAACTGAGAAATCATATCACCATTACATTGCATGTGCCTGGAAGATGTGGAGCACTTAAGGGAGTGTGATATGCCGCGGTCGTAAGATGGTGCCGTATGAGGGAGATCGTCAGTGAGGGCATACATCACGTCATGTCATATTGCATTAACAACAGTATTAGGATTGTCTGATTTACTGCTTTACTATTATCGCATGATTGATTTGAGAACATGTAAATCCTTGCTCTATTATTCCACTGAGTTAGCTACTCACTCCCACGTTACGGGACGGTGTTCCTGGATACCCACCAGACCCTTTTGTGATTGCAGATGATGGCGCGGCCTGCGAGGCGGAGCCGGACTTGATGATGATGATGATGAGGAGGATCCCTCCTTTATGCGTGTTCTGATCGACGGGATTACAGGGAGGTTGATTAGATGCCTTGACACTTGTCATTTTATATCTTTAGAGAACTCATGTATATGTTTTCTTTCTATTTTGAGGTATACATGTATATGTTTAACCTGGTAACATGTTCACACTCAAGAGACACATAATAGTTTATATATGTTATACATACTATCACAGACTTCCGCTGGTTAATTTAACTGTCTCTAGAGTATGATATGTTGTTCTGGCGTAATCCCACTCATGTTTCATACATTAACACAGACAACATTCAATTATACATATCTATGTTGCATAAATAACATTTTGGAACTCGGGAGTTGGGTTTTTACTCGACCCCTCGATTTTCGGGATGTTACGGTTCCGCAAGCCCCAGCTGACCTCCCTGTTATTATAAAAAGAGAGGAAGGGAAGAACGTGAGAGGAGTAGAGAAGAAAGGAAGAAACGAACATGAGAAGAGGAGAGACAGAGAAAGAGAGAGAGAGAGAGAGCGTGGAGAGGCTGACCATCAATAAGAGTTTTCTTTCCCTTTGCTTAATTTCTATTTATGTTGTTTTGTTTAAGAGATTTTAGTTAATCATGGTTATGATTGGCTAAACCGCTTAGCTAGGGCTAATAGGTGAAGCTTGTAGCGAGATGGGTTGATTTTCTATTACTTTGATTCACATTGTTGAACTCTCTTTGAGGTTAGTTTGATTATAAGAAATACTTTTAGTTTTTAATAGTTTGTTGTGACTTAAATTGTAATAGATCTGCGATATCTTTAAGTATGTTCTTTTCATTCTTGAGATTGTGAATTTAGGAGATCCTGTTGTTCACCATTGTCTCTTAGGCATGGTTGGATGATGAAAATTTTCTTAACTCTCACAATTATCTCAGATTGGTTGTGGATCGGTAAATTTTGTTGTTTACTTTATCTTATGGGCATGGTTTTGTGATGGAATCAATTCTAGCTCACATACCTTTCATCCATTGAGAACTAGATCAAAGGAATTTCAGATTTGGTTTTTAATGATATATCTTCCAATTTGATGAACATAGGACTCTGATTCCAATTGTGTTCCTGAATTAAGCATAAATCGACCTAATCTCTACAAGCGAATCCTTGAAAACCCTAGTTTTCCCACCTTTGAATTTTACAAGTTTTATTTTAAGAATTCACCATTATTCTTTTATATTCTCCTGATTTAGATTACATCTTCTTCTAGTTCTAATTCTAGTTACTTTCATATCATGTACAAAGTTCAGTCCCTGTGGATTCGACCTCAGTCTTACCGAAATTATTACAACATCGCAACCCTATACTTGAGGTGGTGAACAACTACTGTTATGGGTAAAAATGAGCTGGTCAAAGAGATGAGGTCGGCTCGAATATATGTACATCTCGTGTAGTCGGCCGGCGTCAATCCTGACCATGGAGCTCCTCAATGGCCAGATAGTAGCAGTGACCACCATCAGGAGATCTGCTTACCCAATGGCCTCGTCCGCCAGGAGATGAAGTACCTTCGCTTCCTCTAAAAGAGGACGAAGACCAAGCCCTTTCATGGTCTCATCCATTTCCGAGCTCCTGGGAGGAGATCTGTCTGTGATCCACTTAGGATAATCTGAGTCGTGATCTCATATGCAGGGTTATGCGGCTCAGAACTTACAAGCAAGTCTTTATATCATATGATAAGATGAAGAGGATGGTCATCCTTGGTGCCTTCAAGACACCATTAAGGTCCCAAATGAGGGCAGCTTGGCTCTGCTACTCAGATATGTGGTCACGACCCAAGAATTCAACAAGAGGCTAGAGATATATTAAAAGAAGAATCAACCACAGCCTACAAAGTACCTAGCTCGAGAAGGTCATCGTCAGAATGGCCATAAGTTTAATTCATGAAGTCAGCTCGAATGGTCGACCTTGGCCAACCAATCTTATATGTGTTCAGAGCTCGATCAGTTGATCTTAACAACACCAAGGATCTCACGAACGGCTCTGAAATAGCTGCGAAACACGTGCCTATGATTTAGAGAGCATTTTTATCCACGTAACAACTCCTATGCCTATAAATAGAGACATCATCTATATTCAAAGGTACACACCAATAAACCCTCACTCTAATGGACCCGGATCACTTGATTCTAACTTAGTCATTGGAGAGTTCCCCTGGTTCAGTCAGGGTCTCCTTTGTTGTCTTCCTGTGCAAGTACCAGGAGGTCTAGCAAGGGTTAACAAGATTTCAGCATCAACAGGAGTTAACCGGCTCTTATCTCACACTATTATGATGTAATTCCAAACCACAACAAATTCGAATCAACCCTAGGCATTAGAAATTCACATCTAATACTATTGTCAATCCATAAACTTTATAGAAGCACACTCAACAAGAATATAACAATTACAATAACTAGAATAATCAGAACAATCAACTAAACAAACACATAGCATACCAATTTTACATGAATACCCTCTCTTGTAAATGCAATGCGGGTAGTTTGGTTATACAAAAGGGATTTATATGGTATTCTGGCATAAATATATGGTTGATACTCAGGGACTTAGAGAGTGAAAGCGTGGCATGCTTAAACTCAAATTAAATTTCCTAACCTTTATGGGGGCTTACAATGTTGTATATGTAAATCTACTTCGTACTTCAGGTGATAACTCTTATTTAAACCATAAATATCAATCATATATGTGTATATATATATATATATATATATATATATATATATATATATATATATATATATATGACAGCTTCATAACAAAAGTCATACGAGCTACACTGAACGATATAAATCTGATCCCAAAACAAGTTCAAGTGGTGTGACCCTAATTATGCTGAATCTTGTGTCTTCCCTTCATCCTGATGAGTTAGACCTGATTTCCGGGCTTGACGAAAGACACCCACCATTTTGGATACATATATATATGGGCGGCATCCCATCTCTTTCTTATGTGGCCCACCTGAGTACTCGACTTTCTTGTTCCCCCGGGATAAACAATAGAAGCTGATGTGCCAAGTAGATTTTACACGGTGAACATGGTGTGCCATAGAAAGCTCTGTTGTTACATTTGTCCGGGTTGCAGAGGACATGGATTGGGTAATACTCGCCCGTCCCTACTATTTCATTTACACTCTCCTTCCATATTTTTCATATTATTTAAAAAATATAAACTAAAAAAATGAGGCAGTTTGGAGGCTCAAGTGGACGACCTATATATCATTAAAAAAAATTGGGGCTACGGAAGTTTTGTACCAAGCTGATATTTATGTTTTCCCTTCGTCCACATCTATTTAACCTTATAAATAGGTTGGATGGCAATCGGAGGTGAATTTCCTGCCAAAGCCTTTCGTAGGAAGCCGCGGCAACTTAGGTGGCGGCCACCATGATGTTTGTGAGAAATCCACCCCCTCCATCCATTTTGTGAGATCATTTTAGGACATGAGTACAAAAATGAGCTGGATCCAATACTCAAGTGGGCTGCAAACGTGAGGATTTAATCGTACACAATTGAAATATTTGTGGGGTCACAAAAGTTTTGAATCAGGCTAATATTTGTGGGGCCACGGAAGTTTTGAATTATGCTAATATTTGTGTCTTCAGTTCATCCCAATAGGAATGATGTTACGGACCGTATGGATGGCATTTAAACATCACTGTTGACCCAACGAGGTTTCAACGGTAGAAATTTCCCTACCAACGCTTTCCTTTAGTGTGGCCCACTTGAGTCTTGTATCCCAGTCACTTTTTGTCTCAAGTCCTAGAATGAGCTCACAAAATGAATGGACAAAGTGGATTTCTCACAAACATCATGATGGGCCCCACCTATGTTTTCAGCACAGGAACTTTTTGTGAAGGGCTTTGGCAGGAAATGGGTGTTCATGGCAATCAACTGCCACAGTGGGCCCTATCACCACTGCTCCCCGTGGTGTGGTCCACTTGAAACTTGAATCTTCATAAGTTTTTAGGCATATATTGTTGAAATTTGTGGTTTTTGAAAAAATCAAATATTCAAAAATTTCAGGATTTTGGTTTTCCCACAAAAATGTTTTGAAAATTTCAAATGAAAAAGTGCAATATGTGTTTTGTCCCACATCGGAAATGATAGGAGAAGATTTAGGGTTTATATGTGAAGGTGTGTGTAGTATTCTTATAGTATTCTTACTTGGAGCTTTGGAGATTGAGATGTTCAGGTTACGTGTTCCACTGTTATGCACTGGAACACGCGCACGCACTCGGGCTCAGGCGTGGGCAATGTGGTTGTAATGGCACTAGTTGGCGGCGCACTTTGATGATCCAACGGTCAAATCTTCCAATCTCATGATCAGAAACGGCTGAAATTAATGATTAATCATCAAAAATATTTTTCAAACGTTTTGAACTACTGATGGCTACCTAACAACGGTCTAGTCCCTGGTGCCTATATAAACTGGACCATTCCGATCCAAATTCAATCATCTCAAACTCACATCTCTCCTCATCCATCAGATCCTTCGGATTGCATCTCCATTTTAGAATACCGTTAACACATCCTCTGTTTGATTCTGCCAGAAGATTTGTTGTGTTGAATTGTTCCTAGGTGGACCCTTTGTAATTGTTGAACACAGGATCCAAATAGGCTTGTCTTATATTGGAAGTAATTCGCCTATAACCCATCAGCAATTTGATAAGGGGGCGAATCACACTTTAAGGACAGTGTATATTTTATGTGATTCAACCCGGTGAAATAAAAATAATTTATTTTATTTTATTTTTATTTTTCGATGTTTCCGATACATTTTTTCAACAATCTTAAAGTGTGATTTTAGATACCGAAAGTGTTGCATCAGTCAAAATGATGAACCATGATATGATCAGATTGGACTGATTCCACGATACAAATTTCACTATGTGGCAAGACAAGTTGAAATTTTTGCTTACTGCCCTGAAGATTCTCTACATCCTGGACTTGAATCTCAAGCCTTTGCTTGAAGCAACAGATGCTAACACACCAAAACAAATCACTACAAGAATCAAGCAACAAGAAGACGAACTATTGTGTCGCGACAATATTCTCAACACTCTTTGATCGGTTATACGATCCATACACGGGGACCACATCAGCAAAAGAAATCTGAAGTGCATTAGAATACAAGTATAAGGCTAAAGAAGAAGGTTCACATAAATTCCTAATCTCCATGTATTTCAACTTCACGATGATAGACAATAAGCCATTACTGGCCCAAATCCATGAATTACAATTAATTATAAATAAGATAAAGGCTTTAAAAATAGACATACCTGAATCCTTTCAAGTCGGAGCTATTATCGCCAAATTGGATCCAAGTTGAAAAGACTACAGAAAGAAACTATTGCACAAATCCGAATAATTGACCCTAGAACAAATAAAAAAATATCTTCATATTGAAGAAAAATCTCGTAATCAAGACAAGAATAATGATGCAAATGGTGCATCCTCATCCAAGGTGAATGCAGTAGAAAGACCATCCCAGAACAATAATTATGAAACAAAATGATTCTTTAAAACCTAACAAAGATCAAGGAAACTTCAAGAAAATCCAAAAGAAGAAAAACAACAAACCCAAGGGTCCTCGCTATGTCTGCGGCAAGAACGAACGTTTCACCCGAGTTTGTAAGGACCGCAAAAAGCCTAAGAAAGAAGCTAATGCAGTAAACGATGGTTTCATAGTAATGGTCACAGAAGTGAACTTAGTTTGAAAGAAAGTCCCTAGTTTGTGGTATGATACAGGTGCCACAGTCCATGTATGCAAAGATAGCTCTGCCTTCAAAACTTATGAAGACGTGACCAATGGTCAAGAGGTTCAAATGAAAAATGAAGGTTGATCAAGAGTCGTAGGAAAAGGAACTATATAATTACTCTTTACCTTTGGAAAAAGATAATCCTTACCAACATACTACATGTCCAGACATAAGGAGGAACTTAGTCTTAGGGGATCTCTTGACAAACTTGGGATAAGGGTTGTGTTTGAGTCTAGCAAGTTGATCTTGTCTAAGAATGGAAACTTTGTGAGTAAGGGTTATGCTTGTAATGTGATGATTAAATTTTCTTTAAAAGAAAAGAATTATTCTGCTTACATGATTGAGTCTGCAATGTTGTGGCATGGTAGACGAGCACATATTGCTTATAGTATCATAAAACTCATGCATAAGAACAACCTAATATCATACAATTATAGTGACAACAATAAATGTGAAATATGCATATGGTTTAAAATAACTAAGAAACCATTCTCAAGTATTGAGAGATCATCTCAAATATTAGACCTAGTACATACTGACATATGTGAACTAAATGGCGTTCTTACCCGAGAGAAGAGGTACTTCATAACATTTATAAATGATTGTTTAAGATATGTATATGTATATCTATTAAAATTAAAAGATGAAGCATTTAATGCGTTCGAGATCTATAAATTTAAAGTAAAAAATTAATTAATTAAAAATATTAAAATCCTTTGCAATGATAGAGGAGGATAATACTTTTCTAATGAATTTTCTATCTATTATAAGGAACACAACATAATACACCAATGCGCAACACCCAATTCATTCATGGTGTTGATTTTTTTCCATTAAAACATTCATAAGGTTCTTCGAAATATTTATTTTCTATCCAATCCGTACATAAGGCCACACAAATCTAAAAGAAAAGGAAAAATAAATATCATATCAATTTAAAACTCATGTAACCACTAAAAGGGTTGTAATGGTAGACGTTCAATCCCCGTAACATTTTACATCGTGGTTCACTTGATATTTGGGTCTATCTTATTTTTCGATTAAAGCATTATGCCGAGCTCACCAAATGAGAGGACGGTTGGGATATAACACACGTTATGATGGACTCTCATAACTTGATGACGTCAACACAACAGCCATGTCGCTGGTGTCCGTGAACGTCGGTGGCGCAGGTCAACGTTGTGAAGGGAGATGATATTGCATGATAGAACCGGAGCATAGCAGCTAAATCTCTACACAGTACACGTGGCATAGTAATATATGTCAATCATGACTGGCCATCTAGCGTGCCTTATCATGGATGGCTCATCTTTAAAGCATTGCACCTACCGGATAATTCTCGACATCGTTTTTCGTTACTCTCCCCCGCACCGAATGTCGACCATTTAATGATCTCTGTTTTTTACCGTCTATTTGATGGACCCTGATCAAATAGTTAAGATATGCTGCTCTATGTGTATTTTTCATCATCTTACATTCAATGCATGGACTACTAGATGGGCTGAATAGATCAAGTATTATTCCTGGCACGTGTGCCATAGAAGGATGGAACTACGATTTTCCGTCTCCACTAGCACTACATCTACTCAATTTGTATTCAAGAAATTTACGACTGTACGACTCATTTATGGAACATTTACGAGAGTAAGCCCACCTTATTTTACCTCGCAAGAATAAGCCCTAAATGTACGGATGGCTTGCCAGAGGTCGAAAATGCCCTGCTTTTTCCTTCAAGCGTATCGGTGGTGCTCGAAGACGAGCGCTGACACTGTTCGAACTCCGAGTTGTACGAACGGTTCCAAAGGTATCAAAGTTACATGGGCCCCACAGTTACGTATTTATTATATCCACAACGTTCATCCATATTTCGAGATCATCTGGGATCATTATCAAAAAAAAAAAAAAAATCATAAAAAAAGATCAACTAGACCACACCACAAAGAGCAACGGGAAAATTGATTTTCACCGTTAAAAATTTTGTAGGGCCCACCATAACATTTGTTTTATCTATTCATGAGGCCACAATGACTTGGATGAAGACGAAAAACAAATTTCATAATAATCCAAACTTTCTGTGACCCTAAAAGGGTTTCAATGGTAGAGGTTCAATCCTCCCCAGCCTTTTACAGTGTGGTCCACTTGATAGTTAGATCTATCTTATTTTTCATCTTAAGCCTTAATACGAGTTCATCAAATAGATGAACGGTTTGGATATAACACATACCTCATAATAGGACCCACAAAAAGTGATGGGATTACAACAATAAAAAATAAAATAATAATAAATAAATAAACTAGGAACTTATGGCTACGGTGTTTTCTATAGCTACATATTATAACCATAGCCATAACCATAGCCCCTGCTATTTCGATATGTCTTTTTATATGTATTGAAGGTCCTACGATATGTCTTTCAATATGTATTGAAGGTCTTTCGATTAATCGAAAAAGGTCCAGAACTGTCCAACAAGTTTGCCTCAAAAATCCTACAATTTTCGATACATATTGAAGAGTATTTGATATGTATCGAAGGTGATTTGACCAATAGTTGAGGATTATAACCGTAGCCATAACTGTAGTCTGTTCCAATTTATGAAAATTTTTTATTTTTTATTTTCTATTTTTTTACATGGAGAAATTTATTCTGCCTACAATTTTCTCTAATAAATATTTATATAAATACGTATATATAAGCATATAAAAAAAATTACTCTCTTTTTTTCATATTTTTTTTGTTCATTTAACAAGAATATCTTCTAAACCAAAATTAGTTACTTGTCATACCCTATATGATTTTAGGGTAGGAGAAGCTACTTTAGCCAACCAACCTAGTTATTTTTCAAGATTTCATTAGATCTATGGTCGAAAATCCATTTCATTTACTTCGCGGTCAATTTCCATCAGTTCGCGGTCAATTTCATTCATTTCATTTACTTCGCGATCAATTCCATGCATTTCACGGTCAATCCCAACGATTCCATTTTGATTCACAGTCTTTTCCATGCATTTCACGGACATATCCCTTCACTTCATAGTCATTTCCATGCATTTCACGATCAATCGTTTCACTTCACGGACATTTCCATGCATACCACGGTCATTTCCACCTATTCCGTGTTGATTCACGGTCATTTCGGTGCATTTCACGGTCATGCCCCTTCACTTCACGGTCATTTATATGCATTTCACAATCATGCCCCTTCACTTCACGGTCATTTCGACGCATTTCATGGCCCAATTACCTCACTTCATGGTCATTTCCATGCATACCACGGTCATTCCCACCTATTCCGCGTTGATTCACGGACATTTCGGCGCATTTCACAGTCATGCCCCTTCACTTCACGGTCATCACGGTCATTTCCGCACATTTCACGGTCCAATCGTCTCACTTCATGGTCATTTCCATGCATATCACAGTCATTCCCGCCTATTCTGTGATGATTCATGGTCATTTCGGTGCATTTCAGGGTCATGCCCCTTCACTTCACGGTCATTTCGACGCATTTCACGATCCAATCGCCTCACTTCATGATCATTTTCATGCATATCACGCTCATTCTCGCCTATTCCATGTTGATTCACAGTCATGCCCCTTCACTTCACATTCATTTTCACACATTTTACGGTCTAATCGCTTCACTTCACAGTCATTTCCATGCATACCATGGTAATTTTTGCCTATTCCGTGTTAATTCACTGTCATTTCGGCACATTTCACGGTCATGCCCATTCACTTCACGATCATTTCTACGCATTTCGTGGTCCAATCGCTTTACTTCACGGTCATTTTCATGTATATCACGGCCATTCCCACCTATTCCATGTTGATTCACGGTCCTTTCGGTTGCATTTCACGGTCGTGCCCCTTCACTTCACAATCATTTCTGCGCATTTCGTGGTACAATCGCCTCACTTCACGGTCATATCCACGCATATCATGGTCATTCCCGCCTATTCCGTGTTGATTCACGGTCATTTCGTCACATTTCACGGTCATGCCCCTTCACTTCACGGTCATTTCTGCGCATTTCGCAGTCCAATCACTTCACTTTACGGTCATTTCAATGTATACCACGGTCATTCCCGCCTATTCCGTGTTGATTCACTTTCATTTAGACGCATTTCACGGTCATGCCCCTTCAAGGTCATTTTGGCTCGTTTCACGGCCTAATCGCCTCACTTCACGGTCATTTCCATGCATATCACGTTCATTCCCGCCTATTCCGTGTTGATTGATGGTCATTTTGGTGCATTTCATGGTCATGCCCCTTCACTTCATGGTCATTTCCGCGCATTTTACGGTCCAATCGCTTCACTTCACTGTCATTTCCATGCATATCACGGTCATTCTTGCCTATTCTGTGTTGATTCACAGTCCTTTCAACGCATTTCACGGTCATGCCCCTTCACTTCACGGTCATATCCGCGCATTTTGTGGTACAATCGCCTCACTTCACGGTCATTTCCATGCCTATCATGGTTCCCGTCTATTCCGTGTTGATTCACGATCATTTCGGCGCATTTCACGATCATGCCCCTTCATTTCACGGTCATTTCAGCGCATTTCACGGTCCAATCACTTCACTTCACGGTCATTTCCATGCATATCACGGTCATTCCTGCTTATTCCGTGTTGATTCACGGTCCTTTCGGCGCATTTCACAGTCATGCGCCTTCACTTCACGATCATTTTCACCCATTTCGTAGTACAATTGCCTCACTTCACGGTTATTTCCATGTATATCACGGTCATTCCCGCCTATTCCGTGTTGATTCACAGTCATTTCGAAGCATTTCATGGTCATGCCACTTCACTTCATGGTCATTTTCATGCATTTCGCGGCCCAATCGCTTCACTTCACGGTCATTTCCATGCATATCACGGTCATTCTCACCTATTCCGTGTTAATTCACAGTCCTTTCAGCGCATTTCATGGTCATGCCCCTTCACTTCATGGTCATTTTTGCGCATTTCACGGTACAATCGCCTCACTTCACGGTCATTTCCATGTATATCGCGATCATTCCCACCTATTCTGTGTTGATTCACGATCATTTCGGCACATTTTACGATCATGCCCCTTCACTTCACGGTCATTTCGCGGTCCAATCACTTCACTTTACGGTCATTTCAATGTATACCGCAGTCATTCCTGCCTATTTCGTGTTGATTCACTTTCATTTCGACGCATTTCACAGTCATGCCCCTTTACTTCACAGTCATTTTGGCTCATTTCACGGTCCAATCACCTCACTTCATGTAAGCCCCGTATCTTAAACCGTACCGCTTCATAGATTTCCTCGGTCTTACCGGTCGAAATTTCGGCAACCTTCGACCCTTAATCGATATTTACGCGAGACCCTGATTCGTATGCCGCCAACCCGTATCGACTCGACCCAAGACCTTTACCATAGCGACCGCGCCGTCGCTGCAGTTCCGATGCCGCGACTCTCGTGCTGAGACGATACCCTGGTCTGGAGATATGGGTCAGCGTTCGGTGCGAGGAAAACGTCACGCGTTGTGAAACCCAAGGGAATCTCTACGACTTATCACATCAATCCCATCAATCAATCAAATCCCATCACATCTCATGTCAAGTACACATCACTTTTCACCATTTCCCAAGCAAGCCATAAAAGTTAAAAAGTTCTTACAAACCCATTCCTTTCTTACACAAAATGCCTCCAAAGTCAAAAAGTTCTTACACCCATCACTCACCACATCCATCACCCATCACTCCTCTCTCTTTACAACTCTCTCTCTCCTTCATTTTCAAACCACTCTCTCAAGCAACCAAAAAAATCCATGCGTATGAGCCTCTCCCATCTCTCCAAGAGAGCCACAAGTGTGACTCACCTCTCCATCCCAAGATCTCCCATCCTAGCCATCCATTCCTCATCTCCTTCATTAGAATCAAAGCTAAGGTGCTAAGGAACCCATAGGAGCAAGAAGATCGAACAGTGGGTGCTTGATAATAGTAGTTTTTCATGTTTTTAAGATGGGCCAAGTGAGGTCAACCGATCAATGGTTTAGATCTCACTTGGGACCCTAAGATGTGGCCGATGGTCCACTAGGATCATTATGATCATTCTATGATGGGGCCATTCTCCATGGACCCCATCATGATGTTTATTTCATTGTATTAGGAAGGTCATCTAGACTGTCCATATTGGTGGGGAAAGGATCCCCACCGTTGATTTTCAATTTTGGTGGTCCCATGTGTAAAGGGATCCATTTGATTGTATGATTTTTTTTAGGGAGGGCTCATAGTGGCGGAGCCCTCCATCACAAGCGTGTCCCACCCTCTATCTCTCTCTCTCTCTCTCTCTCTCTCTCTCTCTCTCTATTTCATTTTCTTTTTTTAAAATCATGATGTGTTTGTGTGGCCCACTTGAATGGACCCCACCTTGAAGTATTTATTTTGTCCAAGCTATCCTCAAGTGGGGCCCACCTTATATGTGTTGTACACACACTATCCTCCATGAGGTGGTCCACCATAAGCAGTGCCCACCTCTAATGTATGTACGTGCAACGTCTAGCGCCCAGGGACGCTGGACGTGGGTTGGATAAAAACACAAATATAAGCTTATTTTTTTTAAGCATTAGGGGTGGCCCACTCCCATAGGCCCCACCTTGATGTATGTATTAAATCCACACCGTCTATCCTATACACCGACTCATTTTAGGCGTTGAGCCAGAAAATGGGATTGATTGGAGCATCTGGTGGGCCATAACTTAGTAAATAGTGATCTCCACCATCTAAAGTTTCCCAGAATTTTTCTATACACTGAAAAATGTCCAATATTGGACTCATTGGGCTTGTTTCGAGCCACAGAACGTAATGGACAAGTTGGATTTTTTTATGGTGGGCCCTACCTGTGAAAAACCACAGGATCCAAGATTTTTTTTTTTAAAAAAAATTAAATAACTTAAGGGGCAGCGCCTGCTGCCCCTGACATAACAGCAGCACGTGGCTGCGTTTGGGCGGGTGGACGTCAGGGGCCCATGGCCCCACATGTGGGCCCCACCATGATGTATATTTTGTATCCACTCCATTCATGAGGTGGACCACCCCCTGAGGTGGGTCCCCTCCAAAAATCAGATCGATCCAGATCTTAGGTGACCCACACCATAGGAAACAACGAGATTGAACCTCTACCATTAAAATCCTTTTTTTAGGCCATAGAGGTTCTGGATCAAGATAAAATTTGTGTTTTCCCTTCATTCAGGTCCACATGACCTCTTGAACAGTTTGGATGAGAAATAAACATTACAATGGGCCCCACCCCCACCCCTAGGTCCACGTGGCCTTATAAATAGGTTGAATGGTAAATAAATATTATGGTGGGTCCCCTACCCTGACCGTATGACCTTATAAACAGGTTGGACGACAAATAAATATTGTGGTGGGCCCCATGTGGGACCCACTTGTAAATGGATTTGGCTGGTGCACGTACACAGCAGCATATAGCTGCTGTGTTGACGTGCTCAGGCCTCCTAAGCCATGTGGGTCGCATGCATAAGGTATGTGCCACATCTAAACCGTCTATCCACTTTAATAGCTCATTTACGAAAGGAGCTAAGGAATGAGCCATATCTATAGTCCAAGTGAACCCCACCTTGGCATGTTTCGAGGTCCATCTTAATGTATTTGTGGTAATTCTTTGAGACCCACTTTGATGTATACTAAGGCCCATGGATTAGACCCACTTTGATGTATTCTAAGGCCCATGGATTAGACCCACTTTGATGTATTCTAAGGCCCATGGGATTAGGCCCATTTGATGTTTTAGGGGCCCATGGGTTAAGGCCATTGAGATGTATTAGGACCTATGGGTTGAGGCCCATTTAATGTACATATGGGGCCCAATTGGTGTGGCCCATTTGTTATGTATAAGGCCCATGAGATTAGGCCTATTTTATGCAATCTAAGGCCCACGGGTTTTGACCCATTGCAATGCACATAAGGCCCATTGGCGTGGTCCATTGATGTGGCCCACTTGATGAACATAAGTCCCATATGATATGGCCCATTTGATGTATTTAAGGCCCAATGGAGTCTACCTAAGGTCCATTGCAATGTGTGATCCCAACACGGATTATGTAAAGATGTTTACGATGATCGTGCCTTGGGAGCAATGTTGGTTTAACGTCCACATTGCGAGTATAATGTTGGTTGGATGTCCACATTACGACTCTCCCTAGGGCCCATTGTTAAGCCCGTACTTGTTGTGTATAGGCCGTCTAGGCCCATCTGCGTTGCAAGGATAGTTCATTACTTTATCACATGTTTAGTATAGTTCCATGACTCATGATCATACACATCATATGTATGCTTGATATGAGAGGTGACTGATCATAGCATATGCCTTCGGGCAGATTATTTATGGGCTCCTGATTAGGAGATGTTGCCCTAAATGAGCGCACTATATGCGCAGTATTTGCTACATGACTGGATAGCGTGATTCATGCATTTCGCATTGTGTGATATGATTACTATATGCGCGACATCAGGGCCGTAGCCTACACAGGTGTATCGTGGTTGGCAGGATTAGATACCGAAAATCTTGTTCTACATAGGGTGCTATAGATATCCCTGGGTGAAAGTTTATAAACCCTTATAGTACCAAGAGGTTGCTCAAACGTCTAGACTGAGTGGGTACAAGAGCGCCGAGTGTCGATTACCATACGGTTGAGCTTTCCACTGTATCGTAGTCAGTTGGAAGAGAGTGCGGCCTTACTCATCCGAGTGTAGGGAGCAATGCTAGGCTGAGTTTGATCAGCTTGAGGAATGAGTTCACTATCGACCAGCAGAGCCCGATATTGGCAGGCAGATAGTGAGGTCTCTTTCACTTACCTTACTGCGCGTGATGAGGCAGCAATCTGGTTTAGAGTGTACTAGACCCCGGTGATATCTCAGATTTGAGTTGTATTGATATGTGGACTTTGATGAGGACTGTATGCTTGAGTTACATTTCGTAACGCATGGCCTTGGTATAGCCAACATCATTCATGCTTTGCACTCATGGCCTTGGTTCGGCCAACAATATTCATGGATCCATCAACATATTCCGCATTACTCTGATATTGCATGATCATATTACTACCTTACGCACATACTTTCACCACTCTCTAAGCTTTCTATAAGCTTATACATGACCGTTGTGTGCAGGTGACGTTGGGGCACAGCAGCGCTGAGGTAGGAGCGCTTTGCAGATCACTTTAGAGATTTTGTTCATCATTATTGTATTTCCCTTTATACTCATTGTACTTGTAAAGTTTTTTATCATAGTGGAAATATAATGGAATTTTTGGTTATTGTTTGTGGGTTATGCCTTTGGTTATGCTTATCACGAATTAAACTGATGTTGAAAATCCTCATTGTAGCATCCCAGGATCGGAACCTGGTGAATGGGCGCTGAGAATCGAGATTGGGGTTCTACGGAGGATGCGCTAGATTCGGCAATCGAAAATTTTGTAAGCCCGATTTCTGAGTTTGAGGCGTGACACTTCACGGTCATTTTCATGCATATCATGGTCATTCCCGTATATTTCGTGTTGATTCACGGTCATTTCGGTGCATTTCACGGTCATGCCCCTTCACTTCACGGTCATTTCTGCACATTTCACAGTCCAATCGCTTCACTTCAGTGTCATTTTCATGCATATCACGGTCATTCCTGCTTATGTTGTGTTGATTCACGGTCCTTTCGACGCGTTTCACGATCATGCCGCTTCACTTCGCGGTCATTTCCGTGCATTTCACACTACAATCGCCTCACTTCATGGTCATTTCCATGCATATCATGGTTCCCATCTATTTCGCATTGATTCACGGTCATTTCGGCGCATTTCACGGTCATGCCTCTTCACTTCACGATCATTTTCGCACATTTCATAGTCCAATCGCTTTACTTCAAGGTCATTTCCATGCATATTACGGTGATTCCCGCCTATTTCGTGCTGATTCACAGTCATTTCAACACATTTCATGGTCACGTCCCTTCACTTCACGGTCATTTTTACACATTTTACGGTCCAATCGCCTCACTTCACAGTCATTTCCATGCATATCACGGTCATTCCCGCTTATTCTGTGTTGATTTACGGTCATTTCGGCGCATTTCACGGTCATGCCCCTTCACTTCACGGTCATTTTCGCACATTTCACTGTCCAATTGCTTCACTTCATGGTCATTTCCATGCATATCACGGTCATTCCAGCCTATTTCGTGTTAATTCAAGGTCCTTTCGATGCATTTCGCGGTCATGGCCCTTCACTTCATGGTCATTTTCACATATTTCACGGTACAATCGCCTCACTTCACGGTTATTTCCATGCATATCACGTTCATTCCTGCCTATTTCGTGTTAATTCACGGTCATTTTGGCACATTTCACGGTCATGCCCCTTCACTTCACAGTCATTTCTGGGCATTTCGCGGTCCTAATCGCTTCACTTCACGGTCATTCCCGCCTATTCCGTATTGATTCACAGTCATTTTGGCGCATTTCATGGTTATGTCTCTTCACTTCATGGTCATTTCGACGCATTTCACGACCCAATTGCCTCACTTCATGATCATTTTCATGCATATCACAGTCATTCCCACCTATTCCATGTTGATTCACGGTCATGCCCCTTCACTTCACGTTCATTTCCACACATTTTGCGGTCCAATCGCTTCACTTCACAGTCATTTCCATGCATACCATTGTCATTTCTGCCTATTCCGTATTAATTCACTGTAATTTCGGCGCATTTCACAATCATGCCCATTCACTTCACGATCATTTCTACGCATTTTGCGGTCCAATCGCTTTACATCACGGTCATTTCCATGCATATCATGGTCATTTCCGCCTATTCCGTGTTGATTCACGGTCCTTTCGGTGCATTTCAAGGTCATGCCCGTTCACTTCACAATCATTTCCGCGCATTTCGCGGTACAATCGCCTCACTTCACGGTCATATCCAGGCATATCACGGTCATTCTTGCCTATTCCGTGTTGATTCACGGTCATTTCATCACATTTCACGGTCACGCCCCTCCACTTCACAGTCATTTCTGCACATTTCGCAGTCCAATCACTTCACTTTACTGTCATTTCAATGTATACCACGGTCATTCCCGCCTATTCCGTGTTGATTCACTTTCATTTCGACGCATTTCACGGTCATGCCCCTTCACTTCACGGTCATTTTGGTGCATTTCACGATCCAATCGCCTCACTTCACGGTCATTTCCATGCATATCACGGTCATTCTCGCCTATTCCGTGTTGATTCATGGTCATTTCGGTGCATTTCACGGTCATGCCCCTTCACTTCACAGTCATTACCATGCATATCACGGTGATTCCTGCCTATTTTGTGTTGATTCACAGTCATTTCGACACATTTCATGGGCATGCCCCTTCACTTCACAGTCATTTTCAAACATTTTACGGTCCAATCGCCTCACTTCACGGTCATTTCCATGCATATCACGGTCATTTTCGCCTATTCCGTATTGATTCACGTTCATTTCGATGCATTTCACGGTCATGCCCCTTCACTTCAAGGTCATTTTTGTGCATTTTACGATATAATCGCTTCACTTCACAGTCATTTCCATGCATATCACAGTCATTCACGCCTATTCAGTGTTGATTCAAGGTCCTTTCAGTACATTTCACGGTCATGCCCCTTCACTTCACGGTCATTTTCGTATATTTCGTGGTACAATTGCCTCACTTCACGGTCATTTCCATGCATATCACGATCATTCCTGCCTATTCCATGTTGATTCACGATCATTTCAGCACATTTCACGGTCATGCTCCTTCACTTCACGGTCATTTCTGGACATTTCGTGGTCCTAATCGCTTTACGTCACGGTCATTTCCATGCATACCACACTCATTACCGCCTATTCTGTATTGATTCATGGTCATTTCGGCGCATTTCATGGTCATGCCCCTTCACTTCACGGTCATTTCGACACATTTCACGATCCAATCGCCTCACTTCATGATCATTTTCATGCATATCTCGGCCATTCCCGCCTATTCCATGTTGATTCACGGTCATGCCCCTTCACTTCACGTTCATTTCCACACATTTCGCGGTCCAGTCGCTTCACTTCAGATCATTTTCATGCATACCACGGTCATTTCTGCCTATTCCGTGTTAAATTACTGTCACTTCGACGCATTTCACGGTCATGCCCATTCACTTTACTGTCATTTCTGCGCATTTCGTGGTCCAATCACTTTACTTCACGGTCATTTCCATGCATAGCACGGCCATTCCCGCCTATTCTGTGTTGATTCACGGTCCTTTTGGTGCATTTCACAGTCATTCCCCTTCACGATCATTTCCGCGCATTTCGCAGTACAATCGCCTCACTTCATAGTCATATCCAGGCATATCACGGTCATTCCCGCCTATTCTGTGTTGATTCACGGTCATTTCGTCACATTTCACAGTCATGCCCCTTCACTTCACGGTCATTTCTGCACATTTCGTGGTCTAATCACTTCACTTTATGGTCATTTCAATGTATACCACGGTCATTCCTGCCTATTCCGTGTTGATTCGCTTTCATTTCGACGCATTTCACGATCATGCCCCTTCACTTCACGGTCATTTTGGTGCATTTCACAGCCTAATCACCTCACTTCACGGTCATTTCCATGCATATCACGTTCATTCCCACCTATTCCGTGTTGATTGATGGTCATTTTGGCGCATTTCACAGTCATGCCCCTTCACTTCACGGTCATTTCAGTGCATTTTATGGTCCAATCGCTTCACTTCACGGTCATTTCCATGCATATCACGGTCATTCTCGCCTATTCTGTGTTGATTCATGGTCCTTTCGACGCATTTCACGGTCATGCCCCTTCACTTCACGGTCATATCCATGCATTTCGTGGTACAATCGCCTCACTTCACGGTCATTTCCATGCCTATCATGGTTCCCGTCTATTCCGTGTTGATTCACGGTCATTTCGGCGCATTTCACGATCATGCTCTTTCACTTCACGGTCATTTCAACGCATTTCACTGTCCAATCGCTTCACTTCACGGTTATTTTCATGCATATCACGGTCATTCTCGCCTATTCCGTGTTGATTCACGGTCCTTTCGGTGCATTTCACAGTCATGTGCCTTCACTTCATGATCATTTTTACCCATTTTACAGTACAATCGCCTCACTTCACGGTTATTTTCATGCATATCACAGTCATTCCCGCCTATTTCGTGTTGATTCATGGTCATTTCGAAACATTTCATGGTCATACCACTTCACTTCATGGTCATTTTCACGCATTTTACGGTCTAATCGCTTCACTTCACGGTCATTTCCATACATATCACGGTCATTCTCTCCTATTCCGTGTTGATTCACAGTCCTTTTGGCGCATTTCATGGTCATGTCCCTTCACTTCATGGTCATTTCCGCGCATTTCACGGTACAATCGCCTCAATTCACGGTCATTTTCATGCATATCACGGTAATTCCTGCCTATTTCGTGTTGATTCACGGTCATTTCGGCACATTTTACTGTCATGCCCCTTCACTTTACGGTCATTTCCACGCATTTCACGGTCCAATCACTTCACTTTACGATCATTTCAATGTATACTGCAGTCATTCTCACATATTCTGTGTTGATTCACTTTCATTTCGAAGCGTTTCACGGTCCTGCCCCTTCACTTCACGGTCATTTCCATGCATATCATGGTCATTCTCGCCTAATCCGTGTTGATTCATGGTCATTTCGACGCATTTCACTGTCATGCCCCTTCACTTCACGGTTATTTCTCCGCATTTCACGGTCCAATCGCTTCACTTCACTGTCATTTCCATGCATATCATGGTCATTCCTACCTATTCTGTGCTGATTCACGGTCCTTTCGATGCATTTCACGGTCATGCCCCTTCACTTCAAGGTCATTTCCGCGCATTTCACAGTACAATCGCCTCACTTCACGGTCATTTCCATGCATATCATAGTTCCTGTCTATTCCACGTTAATTCACGGTCATTTCGGCGCATTTCATGGTCATGCCCCTTCACTTCACGTTCATTTCAGCGCATTTCACGCTCTAATCGCTTCACTTCACGGTCATTTCCATGCATATCACGATCATTCCCGCCTATCCCGTGATTCACGGTCCTTTTGGCGCATTTCACGGTCATGCCCCTTCACTTCATTATCATTTTCGCACATTTTATGGTACAATCGCCTCACTTCACGGTCATTTCCATGCATATCATGGTCATTCCTGCCTATTCCGTGTTGCTTTACGGTCATTTCGGCACATTTTACGGTCATGCCCCTTCACTTCATGGTCATTTTTTTGCATTTTGCGGTCCAATCGCTTCAGTTCACAGTCATTTCCTTACATACCACTGTCATTCCTGCCTATTCCGTGTTGATTCACGGTCATTTCGACACATTTCACGATCATGCCCCTTCACTTCACGGTCATTTCGGCACATTTCACGGTCCAATCGCCTCACTTCATGGTCATTTTCATGCATATCACAGTCATTCCCGCCTATTCCATGTTGATTCACGGTCATTTCGGCGCATTTCACGGTCATGCCCCTTCACTTCATAGTCATTTTCGCACATTTCGCGGTCCAATCGCTTTACTTCATGGTCATTTCCATGCATACCACGGTCATCCCCGCCTATTTCGTGTTGATTCACTGTCATTTCGAAGCATTTCACGGTCATGCCCCTTCACTTCACGGTCATTTTCGCACATTTCATGGTCCAATCACCTCATTCACAGTGATTTCCATGCATATCACGGTCATTCCCGGTGATTCCGTATTGATTTACGATCATTTTGGTGCATTTCACCGTCATGCCCATTCACTTCATGATCATTTCCGTGCATTTCATTGTCCATTCGCTAAGATTCACAGACATTTTCATGCATATCACGGTCATTCCTTGCTATTCCGTGTTGATTCACGGTCATTTCGGCGCATTTCAAAACGGAATGCGTGGATTAATCATGAAATGCTTGAAAATGACGGTGAATCAAAACGGAATCGCCAGTATTGACCGTGAAATGCATGAAAATGACTGTGAAGTGAAGCGAATTGGCCGTGAAATGCATGGAAATGACTGTGAAGTGAAGGTCATTGACTGTGAAATGCATGAAAATGACCGTGAATTAAAACGAAATCACTGAAATTGACTGTGAAATGCATGAAATTGATCGCGAAGTAAATGAAATGAATGAAATTGACCGCAAAGTGAATGAAATGGATTTTCAACCATAGACCTGATGGAATCTTGAAAAATAAATAGGTTGGTTGGCTAAAGTAGCTTCTCCTACCCCAAAATCATATAAGGTACGTCAAGTAACCAATTTTGGTTTAGAAGATATTCTTGTTAAATGAATAAAGATAGAAATGAAAAAAAGGAGAGGAAAATTTTTTTATATGCTTATATATACATATTTATATAAATATGTAAAAGAGAAAATTGTAGGTAGAATAAAGTTCTCCATGTAAAAAAATTTAAAAATTTTCATAGACTGGTATAAACTAAAGTTATGGCTACGGTTATAATTCGTAGTTATTGGTAAAATACCTTCGATACATATTGAATGCACTTCGATATATATCGAAAATTGCAGAATTTTTTAGGTAAACTTGTTGGACAGTTTTGAACCTTTTTCGATTAATTGAAAGACCTTCGATACATATAAAAAGACATATCGAAATGACAAGGGATACGGATATGGCTACGGTTATAATCCGTAGCCATATAAAACTCTGTAGCCATAAGTTCCTAATTTTTTTAATTTATTATTATTATTATTTTTTTTTTTAATTTTTTATTTTGCTGTCGTAATTCCTATCGCTTTTTGTGGATCTTATTATGAGGTATGTGTTATATCTAAACGGTCCATCTATTTGACAAACTCATATTAAGACTTGAGACAAAACATAAGACAATATAAGACAGATTTAACTATCAAGTGGACCACATTGTAAAAGGCTTTGGAGGATTGAGCGTCTACCACTGAAACCTTTTTAAGGGTCATAGAAGTTGTAAATCATTATAAAATTTGTTTTTCCTCTTCACCCAGATCTTTGTGACCTCATGAATAGGTTGGATGAAAAATAAATGTTATGGTGGGCCCTATAAAATTTTTAACAGTGAAAATTAATTTTCCTACTGTTCTTTGTGATGTGGTACAGTTAATCTTTGATATGATTTTTTGTTTTTTTTGGGGCAATGCTCCAAAATGATCTTGAAATAAGGTGATCTTTGGATATGATTTTTTTTTTTTTTTTGATAATGCTCCAAGATGATCTCGAAATATGGATGAACGTTGTGGATATAATAAATACGTAACTGCGGGGCCATGTTACTTTGATATCTTTTGAGCCGTTCGTACACGTCGGAATTCAAGGAGTGTCAGCGCTCGTCTTCGACCCGCCCTCCCCTGATCCGCTTGAAGGAAAAAGCAAGGGTATATTCGACCTTTGGTAAGTCGTCCGTACATACGGGGCTTATTCTTGTAAGATAAAATGATGTGGGCTTCGTCTCGTAAATGTGCCATAAATGGAACGTACAGTTGTAAATTTCTCATTTGTATTCCGCGAGTCTAGCCAACGAAGTATCGTCACCGAGTCACGGGGGGATCACCATGATGTAGGTATTGTATCCACACCCTCCATTCATTTGGAGAGATCATTTTAGGGCACGAGACAAAGAATGAATCAGATTCAAATCTAAAGTGGACCCCACCACAGAAAATAGTGAAAAGAGTATTGCCCAGCGTTGAAACCTTCCTAAGGTCCACAATGATGTTTATCTGAGATCCAACATGCGACAAATAAAAAAGAATGGAAAACACATATTTCAACTTGATCCGAAACTTTTATGACCCTTATAAATTTTTAAAGGTGGGCATCAATCTCTGCAGTGTTTTCCGTAGTAGAGTCCATTTAAGCTTTGGATCGGACTAATTCATTGACTAATGCCTTAAATGGATATATCTAAATTGGCGGACGGTGTGAATACAATACGTACAAGGTGGGTTCATATAACCTGGTGATGTCACTTTAATAGCTAATCCGCGTCCTCATCGTGTCAGTAGGTAATCCGCGTCCTCGCCGTGTGCATCATCTAGCGCAATCCCTGAATTGATATCTCCAAATGTATGGACGGTGTAAATAAAATGCATACATCATGGTCGGTTCCGCATAACTTATGACGGTGGGTTCCGCATGACTCGGTGACTTTACCTCCGTAGCTTATCCGCGTCCCCATTGTGTGAGGGCTAATCCGCGTCGAGGCCGTGTGCGTCATCTAGAGGAGCGTTAGCACGTCAGCACAGCTACGTTAGAAACGGAAAGTGTTATAGCAATCCCTCAGCAGACGCGGATTGCATACTGACCCTATGTGGGCCCATCTTGACATGTGTGTTTTATTCACACCGTCCATCCATTTTCCGATCATTTTAAAGCATGATTATAAACATGAGCAGATCCAAATCTCAGGTGGACCACACCACAGGAAAACAGTGGTAATTGAACGCCAATCATTAAAAACTTCCTGGACCCACTGTAATGTTTAGTTTTCATCCAAGATTATGTCACGCAGACTTAGACGGAGGGAGAACGCAAATATCATCTTGATCCAAAATTTTTGTAGCCCAGGAAGTTTTTAACGGTGGGCACGTTCAAGAACGACTGTTTCCCATAGTGTGGTCCACTGAGATTTAAATCTACCTCGGTTTTTGGTCAACGTCATAAAATGAGCTGAAAAAGTCGATGTACGGCTTGGATAAAGGTGTACATAATGCTAGGGCCATGGAGCACAGATCATTAGCCACACCTACTTTGGAGGGTCAGTATGCAATCTGCGTCTTCTCTCAGCGGCACACGTGGTAGAGTAACTTATCACATTGGACCGTCCATCTTGTTTCGCCTTGTGTGAACAGTAAGCAGTTCAAACAAAAACATAGTTGTTATAAACCTAGCTTTATGATCGTTGGTCTCCCGATTAACGGTACAAAACAAAGTAGTCAACAACCAAAGAAAGATAATAGAATGGGTTGTGGTTTATGAAAGTTAAGCCATCCATGTTAGGCCCCACTGGATGAACAGACCAGATTGACACAAAAACTGCCACGTGTGATGCGGAGAGATGGCTCGATTATGTTCCCGGTCTTCCAGCTGTACCGTACCATCTCCCGTTTATTGCAGAGAGAGTATCAATAAACTGGGCACATGTAGGCATGCAGCCAGCTGCATGATAACATGGTATACAACCCTGATTTCCTGTTTTTTTTGTTAGGTTGTTAGTACACTAACGGTCAATTCACACTTCACTGTTAGTCACCCCTCTAGGGAGTCGATGCAAGACATCGGCGTTACAACGAGGTATCTATCAACACTTTACTGTACGACCCTGATTTCCTTGCGCGTGTGACAAATACCTGATACGTGACCCGTTAAAATTTCGTATCACTGGTGTTCCATTATTTTCCATATTGTGACCTACTAATTGAGTGGACGGCCCTGATCTTTCCGTATGCGATCTTCCTAGAGGCGCAGCTTTTTCCAAGGAACAGATTTCTTAAATATTAGACATTGGCCGGAAAGGGAAGGATTTATGCTTAGATACCATGGTATCGGCTAAAGTGGATTAGACCTCCTATCTTCCACACGCATTATCTTCAAGCGCCAAACACAAGCCCATCGCTTGTGCTAACCGGACTTCACATGAGAAAATGTGCATCAAATCCACTTCGTCCATCTTGCACCTAAAATCATTTTAACCGTGGATCCAAAAAATTTACATCTAATATTTATGTCGTTAACAACATTATCTATGTAAAATTATCACTAAAATCTGTAATTTCATGTAGCATGGCCCACATGAGTTTTCTAATGGCCTGATTTTTACGTTGAAACTTCATTCTGCAGTGGCAGGTAGCGGGTAAGATGAATAGATTGGATGGTGCTTACACCCTACGTTAGACCATACACAAATTTGGAATATTTTAATGGTGGATGCCTCCATCACTTTTTTGGCCCACTTGAGCATTGGATACTATTCATTTTTATCATAAGGTCCTAAAATTAATTCACAAAATAGATGGACAGAAAGATTTCACACAAACATCACAGTGGGTCCCACATTGGTTTCCAGTGTAGGAACTTCCTTCAAACGCCTTTCGCAGGTCATTCATGCGCTAAGAACATAGGTAGGGCCCACCATTTCATTTATCTATTTTTTGAGATCATTTAAAAGCATGAGATCGAAAGTGAACAAGATTCAAGATTTAAGTGGGCCGTATTAAAGGAAAAGATGGTCAGATAAATTCCTACCGTTGAAACCTTCCTAAATTTCGACAATAATATTTACATGACATCCATATAGATAAGAATGTCATTCATGCTAAGATGAACTGAAAAATCAAATATTACCATGATTCAAAACTTCTTTAGCCCCACGAGTAGTTCAATTGTGAAAGTTCAATTATCACTTTTTTATTTCACTTGGGCATTGAATACGGTTCATTTTTAGCCTCAGGTTTTAAAATTAACTCACAGAATGGAGGGATGAAAAGGATTTCACACAAATATCAGTGGGTCCCACATGAGTTCCCAGTGTAGGAACTTCCTGTGAAAGCCTTTCGCAGACAATCTGTGTCCTCCATCCGAACTGTCTTTTATAGTGTGGCCCATCTGAAATTTCCTTCGGCTCAAAATTTGACACGTGTGATAAACTCGGGAAGCCGCACCTGATGGACGAGAGTATTCTATGTAGATAAACTCGTTGTCATCCACATTTACGCGAGTCACGCTTTTCGATTCTCGTTGCGAAAGTTTCCACTTCCGATTAATTCGAGGAAAAGCGGTCGGAATAAAAGGAGCAGTACGGTCTCCGCTTGAGATCGACGGAAATAACAAAAAAGGAAGTTGCTCTGCTCACGCGCGTGAAGATACCAACCCAAAATGAGAGGGAGAGATCTAATACGAAGAGCTCCTGTGGTAGCTTGGACTTCGAATGGAATCCAAATTATAATTATCATTAAAGCCTATTTAATGATAATTAGTTAATTCCAATTGTGTGTGAATAATAATAGTAGATAGGTTAAGCTTTATACCTTAGTAACATAAAAATCCTATTTTGGCACAATGGGGTCGTTTGGCACCATAAATTTGGAGGATTTCAAATCCCCCCCCTTGTTTGGAACATAAAATAACATTAGATTTCAAATCCTAAGGGTTTCAAATCTCTTCAAACAGGAGGTCTGAAATTCACAATGAAAGCTTGAATTATATTTAAAATCTTGTTAAGAGTTGTGTTGGGAAAAAATATGTTCAAGTCCGGAGACTCGGATTCTAAATAGGTCAGTTCTGCCGGCACGACCCGAATAATCCGAGACAACGGTCAGAGCCGAAAGAAAAAGGGATAGGCCAAGTGGCACAAGCATAAGACGATTAAAGTTACTCTGTCGGAGAGATAACCTCGTTTGCATAAGCCTAAGCATGTTATAAGCCACCCGACCGACAGAATAAAATCGACCTAACGAGTTGGTTCTGTCGGCCACGGCGTAAGGAAGGAGGACGGGTAAAACCAAGACTATTCCATCCGTGGGAAGGCAGAAAACTTATTCTCGATAGCCGACCGAGACTCTCCTAGAGTCGGTAACGGCCAAGCCGAGATAAAAGAAGGCAGTATGAATTCAAATACTGCTCCGAAAATCCAGGAATACGGGTGTCCGATCCCCAGGATCTCGGGATCGGGCGCAATCGGTGAAGAAGATTTAAATCTCCGGATAATCAGGAGAAGAATCCTCAAACAATGAGGATTTCTGAGATCTATAAATATCTAAGCTCTTTACAGAAACAGGTACGCAATACAAAACTGAGAAAAACCCTTTGCCATTGATCAGAAAACTGACTTAAGCATCGAAAGTCCCCCGGCTCTAGCCAGGGTCCCCTTTATATTGTCGATTGTGCAGGTGGAAGAAGATCCGACCCCGGGAGCTGTCCCATAAAAATACACCAACAGTTTAGCGCCGTCTGTGGGAATCAGGCAAAAAGTCATTTTCTACAACCCGTTAAATGGCAAGAACGAGGAAGGCGGATCAAGATGAAGCGGGGGAGGCCAGCGCAGCTCAGGGAACTCCCCCAATAGTACCTCCAGCAGCACTGCCTGCGACTACCAGCCATCTTGACCGAGGGAACGCGCACTTAGATCGAGAAGTCCAAGAGATGCGTTTCAAAATGGTTGTTATGAAACACATGTTGGAACAACTGTGTAACCAGCAGATGCCGCAATGTAAGGAGCCGACACAGGCCCCTTCGTCAGCATCTGTAGCACAGCCTGCAGCTCCGCAGTTGCTTCGAGAGCCGACTCAGAATCAAGGACCGAGTCAGCCAGCGCCGGCTCATTCTACTACGACCGTTCTGCCTCCCTCTGATCTGCGGCATAAAATAGATCAGAGGAGGCGAAGTCGGCTTCCCGCGGAAGAGACGGCGGAGAGTGCGGAACCATGGAAAGCCGATATGCAAGACTTCAAAAATGAGGTCCGGGAGAAGATGGAAAGAGAGATGGCAGACATGAAGTACGGTCGGAACGCGAACCTGACCAAATTCGAGGTAAAAGCTTCTCCATTTATGGACGAAGTAATGCAGAAACGGTTATCGGAAAGGTTCCGCCTACCTCAGATAACTCCTTTCTCTGAAAAAACTGATCCGACAGAGCATATCGAATGCTTAAGAACCTATATGGAGTTGTACGATGCCTCGGATGCTGTTATGTGTCGAGCCTTCTCTCTCACTCTGACTGACGTAGCCAGACTTTGGTTCAAACAATTAAAACCAAAGTCGATTAAGTCGTTTGCCGAACTCAGTGACGCTTTCCTTAACAACTTCATCGGCAGAAAGAAGAAGCTAAAGCCGCCTGCACATCTGAACAAAATAGTTCAGAAGGAAGGAGAGCTGCTGAAAGATTACATCAAGCGTTTCAACTTCGAATCTCTGCAGGTTCGGAAACACTCAGAGGAGACAGCTCTTAATGCTCTCATACAAGGGGTGAGAGATAAAGCTTTTTTGGCTTCCCTGGATAAGAATCCGCCCGAGACTTTGGACGAATTTATGGTTCGTTCGGATAAATATGTCGATGCCGAAGAGACCCGACTCCTGTGCGAGAAGGTCCAGAACGCAAAACCCTCGGTTAAAGAGTCGGCCAAGAAAGAAGCCGACTTAGTCGGAGGAAAAAAGCGCAAAGATGACTGGGGGCGAGATGAAGGCAGGTCGAGTAAACGACCCGACAGGAGATTTTTCACATACACCCCTTTGAATAAGTCTCAAGAACAGGTGTTGATGGAAATCAAGAACGAAAGTTTCGTCAACTGGCCCGGAAAGCTCCGAGGGAACCCGAATCGACGGAACAAGAACAAATACTGCCACTATCATCGCGATCACGGTCACAATACGAGTGATTGTTACCATTTGAAGGATGAGATCGAGCGGCTAATTAAAGAGGGCCGACTCAGAGAACATACAGAAGGATCTGGTGCTCCATGACTAAGTGAAGATCATCCCATGGAAGAAATTTGAACGATTATTGGAGGGCATTAGGGCGGCGGAGATTCAAATAATGTCAGGAAAAATCACGCCAGAAGCATCGATCGCCCGGAATCTGAGATTCTTCTGCTGTTCCGACTTTCCAAGGAGCAGAAGAGAGAACGATATTGCATCTCATTCACTGAGGATGACGCCCAAGGCATTCATCATCCCCATGATGATGCACTTGTCGTTGCTCTCACCATCGCCAACAGAAAAGTGTTCCGAATACTGGTAGGCACTGGGTCATTGGCGGATGTGCTGTTCACCTAAGCATTCGACAACTCATAGGATTCTCGGGTGGACAGGTACTTTCCGAGGGAATCGCCTCACTACCACTCACTACCGGGACTGCACCTCATCAGACAACTATAATGGTCGACTTTCTGTTCGTGGACCAACCATCGGTGTATAATGCTATACTCAGTCGACCATCCCTAAGCCTCCTTCAAGCCGTGGTATCTATGTACCACTTTTCCATGAAATTTTCAACTGAGTCGGGAGTAGGAATTGTCAAAGGAGATCAACAAGACTCCCGGCGATGTTATGCGACCGCAATCAAAGCGCCGACGGAAGTGTCGATGATCGAATCACCGGACCCTCGAATCGAATCTCATGAACGGGGGCAACCAATGGAAGAACTCGTCTCGGAACCTTTAACCGAGACAGACGAGTCGAAGGTAGTGTTAATCGGCTCTTCTCTGATTCCACCTATTAGAGAGGAACTAATCGCCTTACTTTGGCGGTATACTGATGTATTCGCCTGGAGCCACGAAGACATGCCCGGAATCGATCCCTCGGTCATAACGCACCGACTCAACATCGACCCGACCTACAGGCCCATTCGACAGAAGAGGCGTCCTCTCGGCCTAGAAAGGTATGCTATCATTGAAGAGGAAGTCTGAAAGCTCCTTAAAGCCAGATTCGTTGAGGAGATATACTATCCAGAGTGGATAGCCAATGTCGTGCTCGTGAGAAAGACTAATGGAAAGTGGCGTGTCTGTATAGATTATATAGATCTGAACAAAGCCTGCCCCAAGGATAGCTTCCCTCTTCCCCGCATTGATCAGTTAGTAGACAGTACTGCAGGACATGAATTACTTAGTTTTATGGATGCTTATTCAGGCTACAATCAAATTGTAATGCATGAAACTGATAAATAAAAAATCACCTTTGTCACTGACAAAAGCCTTTACTATTACCGAGTGATGTCATTTGGTCTGAAGAACGTCGGAGCAACGTATCAAAGGTTAGTGAACAAAATGTTTGCTCGGCAGATCGGCCGAACTATAGAAGTATATATAGACGACATGCTCGTCAAAAGTGTACACGCAGCCGACCATGTGGCGGACCTAGAAAAAATGTTCTTGACTCTACGTAAGTACAAAATGAAATTGAATCCTAGCAAATGTGCTTTTGGTGTAAGCTCGAGAAAATTCCTCAGTTTTCTCGTTAGTCAGCTAGGAATCGAAGCGAATCCCGAGAAAATCAAAGCTTTGCTCGATATGGAGTCTCCAAAAACCATTAAAGACCTTCAAAGGCTGACAGGGAGAGTAGCTATGCTAAACCGCTTCCTGTCCCGAGCTACAGATGAATGTCTCCCGTTTTTCAAGCAGTTGAAGGGACGACAGATGATAGAATGGACGGAAGAGTGTGAAAAAGAATTTCAAGAGCTAAAGGCCTATCTCGGGTCTCGACCACTACTATCTAAATCCGAGTCGGGAGAAGCATTATTGTTATATCTGGCTGTATCTGATGCGGCAGTCAGCTCGGCCCTGATACGAGAGAGCGAAGGGAAACAATTACCCGTATACTATGTCAGCAAAGCCTTACTACCGGCAGAGATAAGGTATCCTTAGCTCGAGAAAGCAGCCTTAACTCTGGTAGTATCTCGGCGACGACTCCGGCCATATTTTCAAACTCACACCATTATTGTTGTGACTGACTTACCACTGCGTCAGATTCTTCAAAAGCCAAAAGCTTTCGGCCGACTTACGAAGTGGGCTGTCGAATTGAGTGAATTCGACATACAGTACAGGCTGAGAGTAGCCATAAAAGGACAAGTTGTTGCTGATTTTCTTGTTGAAATAACCTCCAAACATAACATAGTGCCTGATTCTGAAGAGATTACTAAAGCAGCGGCTTCTTCTTCCGGCCTAGTACCTAACTCGGCTCCTTGGAAATTATTCGTGAATGGCTCATCCAACTCTAAGGCAAGCGGAGTTGGAGTAGTATTGGAAACTCCTAATCAAACTTGTATGCAGTATACCTTACGACTTGGATTCCAAGCGTCAAACAATACAGCAGAATACGAGGCCTTGTTATTCGGCTTCCGACTCGCCGCAAGTTTAGGTGCAACTTATCTTAATGTTTTCAGTGACTCGCAGCTGGTCGTCAATCAAATCTCTGGTGTTTATCAAACTCGGAAAGAACAACTGAAGGCGTACATGAAAAAAACCAAAGAATTAATCAGCAGATTCCAAAAATGTGAAGTTATTCGGATACCCAGGGCCGACAATGCCAAAGCTGACTTGTTAGCCAAGCTCGCCTTAGCCGATGAAGACACCATACCTCGGTCGGTTTCGATCGAATATGTAGCAAAATCGAGTATAAATGAACCGACAGACTCGGCTATACTTCCTATCAATTCGGAACCCACTTGGTTTGATCCAATCGTTCGTTATCTCAATGATGGAGAACTACCAGAGGATCATACCGAGGCACGACGGCTAAAGGTTCGAGCATCGCGTTATACCATCTTGAATAGTGTACTATACAAGAAAAGGTTTTACGCTCCCTTATTAAGATGTGTGGACTCCCATGAAGCTGACTATGTCTTACGGGAGATACACGAGGGAATATGTGGAAACCACTCAGGTGGACGTTTTCTCACCAACAAAGTGTTATGGCAAGGGTATTACTGGCCGACGATACAACATGATTGTAAGAGGTTCGTCCAAAGGTGCGACAAGTGTCAGCGATTTACGGTTGTCCCGAGGTAACCCCTCGAGGAATTGACTTCGATGTCCGGACCGTGGCCCTTCGCACAGTGGGGGATCGACATCATTGGACCCTTCCCTCTGGGGAAGGGTCAGACTAAATTTTCTGTGGTTGCAGTAGATTATTTCACGAAGTGGGCCGAGGCTGAGCCATTAGCGAAGATTACCGAGTAAAGAATCACAGGCTTTGTTTGGAAAAATATCGTCTGTCGGTTCGGAATACCTCGGACTATCATTACTGATAATGGGAGGTAGTTCGATAATAAACAATTCCGCGAGATGTGCAGCAATCTCGGGATCCGAAACGTGTACACCTCGCCTCATCATCCTCAGACGAATGGACAAGTCGAGGCCGTTAACAAAATTATAAAGCAGCATCTCCGAACGAAGCTCGATGAAGCGAAGGGAGCGTGGGCCGAGGAACTCCCGAATATATTGTGGGCCTATCGAACTACAGCTCGAACTGCCACGGGAGAAACTCCCTTCTCCCTTTATTTTGGCTCGGAAGCAGTGGCCCCGGTTGAGATCGGTATTAGATCGGCCCGAGTCAGTACATTCGGCGAACAAGAAAATGATGAACTCCTATCAGTCGGGCTTGATTTGTTGGAAGAGAGAGGAGAAGGAGCTCGATTACGAATGATGGCTCGGCAGAGGCAAATGTCTCGATTTTACAACAGATGAGTCAAGGTCAGACGATTACGAGCCGGTGATATGATCCTCCGAAAGACATTTCCAAACACAAAGGAAGTTGGGGCGGGCACACTGGGGCCCAATTGGGAAGGTCCCTATGTCGTCTCCAGCACTATCCGCCCTGTAACGTATCGACTGGAAGACCTAAATGAGCAACTGTTGCCTCACCCGTGGAACGCCGAACATCTCAAGATCTATTACCCGTGAAACAGAATAGAAAGCGTTAAAGAATAATGGAAGAAAGATATGATTAAAGTCAAGTCAATAAAAATAAAAAATTCTATTTTTTGTAAAGTGTTTAGCAACGGGTTACAGCTTATGATAAAGTCACATGAAAGATGAACGACATAATTGTCGACAGAGAGAGTTATCTCCCTCGGTCGAGGACCATTCTTCAAGCAGTCCCAGAAGGACCGGCCTCGTCAGTAGCAGCGTTCGCAGCGGGGGCTTCCCAGTCAGCGGTGTCGACGCCAGTAGCCTCGGTCTCAGGACTGTCGGCATCGAAAGTAGAGAGATCAAGGTCGGGGAAGGCAGCCTTCATCTCCAAAACGTAGGCCCTGTAACCGCCTTGATAAAGGCAGTCCCTTTCTTCCGCAAGCTCCGATGACTGAAGGAAGGAATCTACGGCCCGCTCCTATGCCTCCTTGGCTCAGTGGGTCTCTTCCTGTGCTTCCTGGATGAGGGCCGCAACCTCAGCCTTAGCCCTGGGGAGAGTGCCCTCGCAAGCGTCGTGAACTCGGAGAAGATACTGATGCTTTTCCTCAGCCTCCTTCAGAAGCAAGGTCAAGAGGGCATTGTCAGCTTTGGCTCCTTCAAGAATCATCCTTGCACCCTCCGCTGCTTTCCTGGCATCTTCTTCCGCCTTCCTGGCAATTGACAGATCGCTAGTCATAATGCCGATGCGACCCTCAGCGATCTCTCTACGACCTTCTGCCTCGATCGCAATCCTCTTCACTGTCTCTGTCTCGGCCGTGAGTTTTTGAGCAGCGGTCAGCTTTGAGCTGGCCTTGATGATGCAGGGGGCCAACTGTAAACGGGAGATAATAAGTTATGACCAAAGACTTAGTCGAAAGTAACATGACAGTAAAAAGAAGGGATTTTACTTCAAAGAGTATCCTCGCCGTATGCCCGAGAGTCTGCGCAATTAGGGCATTGTAGAAGCTGGCGAACTCCTCTCTCCCATGAGCGACGGCCCAAGGGATCATCCTCGAAAGAACCTTGGAGAAGGGAGACAACTCCTGCTGAGTCGTCTCTCCTGTCGAGGATTCCCCGCTAGGTGCCTCTCTCGGCCTCGGGACCTCTTCTACCACTGGTCCTGGCTCGGGAGCCGACTGAGAGACCGAAAGGCTTAGCTCCATTTCCTCCACCCTCCCATCAGGGTCGGAAAGCACGACCACTTGCGGGGCGGCAGAGACGGGAGCAGGCGAGGCAGCTGGCTCCTTGGCTTTTGCAACAGTCTTCTGCTGCTTCGAAGGCCGAGACCCTGACAAAAGAGCCCACATTGGAGGGGCCCTCACTTTGGAGATTGGCTTTAGGGACGGACGAGACCCGGCCATGCTAGCAGAAGCTGACTTAAGATGTGGACGAGCCTCGGGAAGATCTGGGGAGAAGAATGAAGATGGGTTAGACAGAAAACTGAGAGAATAAAATAGAACGGGATGAACCACCTGAGACAAATGAGTCTAAACCCGCGAGATGAAGACGCTCGGGTTGGAGCAATAATTTTCAAGACCGGTCTGTTGTACTCAACTTCCTCAGTTCTTTGACCTGAGCTAGAGCGTCGGACTCGAGCTTCCCTCTTTTCTTTAAAATATCTGCAAAGCATCATAAGATCAGAATCAGCACAAGACAATGGAAAAAAACAAAGATCATCAAGCCGAGTCACCTAGTCACCTGCTTTCCGGAATGAGCGAGAGACTCGAGGCTCGTACGGCCACGTATCGGCCGACTCCCATTGTCCGCACGCCCAAAACCACCTTTCCTTCCAGTATTTGTTAGAAGTAGGTGGGTCGGTTATCAAAGACCCACCTTTGCCTTTCCATGCACTCAGGAAGTATAGGCCAGGGAAGTTTGGATTTAGTCTAACTTGATAGAGGTAAAGAAACTCGTCGACTATTAGCGGAGGCTGTTTTAGCTCGGCCCATAGCACAGCGCACCCAAATAGATTCCTTCACGCGTTCGGAACAATTTGACCGGGAGCTATTTTGACTCGGGATAAGAAGTCACGAGCAATGGGCTGAAGTGGCAAGCGCAAGCCACATTGCATCGTGACTTGAAAAATTACAACCATCCCCGCAGGGGGATGGTCGGGCAAATCATCCGAATGAGGAAGACGAAGAATGACCGAGTCAGGAACATGAAATCCAGCCCAGATCCGATTTAGGTTGGACTCAGTCAGAATCGAGGCGACAAGACCGCTCGGATCGTCTTCTACTCCTTCTCCCTTGGAAGAGGATTCAGAAGCCTCTATAGTTGGGTTTATAGGATCTGAAGTATCCATCCCCTCAGCTATAATTACTTTATCTTCTCCTTCTCCCTCCTCCAACGGGTCTATCCCAAGATTCGGTCTCCCTGGAAGGGTTACCAGGGATGCACTGCTACTGGAAGGACCAGCCTGAGCGGGACGTTCAGCTAATAAATCGTCGGCCCCCCTTACAAGCCGGAATGCGGCATTAGCGCCGACGGCAAACTCCGTCAGTAGGGAGGATGATTTCGCAACATTCCAAAGATGTTGGGACACACCCTCATCTCCGGACATCCCCTCCCGAGGGCTTTGAGAGCCACGCGCAGCCATTAACGACTATAGAAGTGGAGGAAAAGAACTCGCCGGGAAAGATGACAGCGGATGCAAAGAAAGTTGACGGAGGAGGAAACGACAACGAAGGGAAGGAAGAAGATGATGAAAGAAAGATTTGGAAGAGGACACAGGGGCGGGAGGAATGAAGGTGAAAATAAAATTCATACGCTCCTCCTGCCCGGCCTTTTTATAGCCGTGCCACGTGGTAGAGCATTTAATGAAAAAGGTGAAACGGCGCTCGTCTCGACTCTCCCGATCGACACGTGGCGCACGCCGACTGACAGCGGTAACGCCATCGCCACGCGTCCAATTCCCATAAGTGGATGAAACGACCTGACGGCTGGCCGCACGTGCAGCCTCGGGAGACGCACCGTCACATGATAGGGACGACGCAAAGGGCATTAAATGCCTCATCATGACCTCAGACTCTAATACGAACCGACCTAAAAACTCGTTACCCCTTAACGCCGTGAATGACACAAGGAGTAAGGGGGACTTACTGTTGGGGAAAAATATGTTCAAGTCCGGAGACTCGGATTCTAAGCAGGTCGGTTCTGCCGGCACTACCCGAATAATCCGAGACAACGGTCAGAGTTGAGAGAAAAAGGAATATGTCAAGTGGCACAAGCATAAGACGATTAAAGTTACTCTGTCGGAGAGATAACCTCGTCTGCATAAACCCAAGCATGTTATAAGCCACCCGACCGATAGAATAAAACCGACCTAACGAGTTGGTTCTGTTGGCCACGGCGTAAGGAAGGATGATGGGTAAAATCGAGACTATTCTGTCCGTGGGAAGGCAGAAAACTTATGCTCGATAGCCGGTCGAGACTATCCTAGAGTCGTGTAAGACCCGTATCATAATCCGTACTGTTCCGTCGCTTCCCACGATTCTTCTCATCAAATTTCGACAATTCGCGACCTGTAATCGACTTTGCGCATGACCGTAAGTCGTATCCTATACATTTGAGCCAGCTTAATCCGAGACTTGTATCGTTGCGACCGCACCGTCGCCACGGTTCCAACGCCGTAACTCACGCATCGATCTGATACCCAGACGATGAGATGCTGACCCGCGTTCAGCTCGAGCAAAAACACCACGTGTTGCAAATCCCAAGGGAATCTCTACAATATATCCCATCAATCCCATCAATCACCTCTCATGTCAAGTACACACACCCATGCTTCCTTTCTCCACAAGTCATGCAACCACCAAAGTCAACTAATACATCACCTCACCCATCACTCACATCCATCAACCATCACCCCATCACTCCTCCTTACATCCCATCTTCCTCTCTCTTTTCTCACACCACTCCCAAGTAAGGAGAGAGCACTCCAACGTCCAAGCCTTCCCATGGAGAGAAAATGACCTTGTGTGGCCCACTTTCCATCCCAAATCTCTCATCTTAGCCATCCATTTCTCATCTTCACCATCAAAGTGAAGCTCTAGAAGATAGGCGTTCCAACGGGCTGAATAGATCATAAGGTGGGTGCTTCCATAGGGTAGTTTACTTATTTTTATGATGGGCCAAGTGAGGCCCACCGATCAATGGTGTGGATCTCATTTGGGACCCTAAGATGTGGCCAATGGTCCATCTTGATCATTAATCATTCCATGATGGGGCCATTCTCCATGGACCCCATCATGATGTTTACTTTTCATGCATTAAGAGGTCATCTAGACCGTTTATTTTGGATGGGGAGGGATCTCCACCGTTGATCTTTTGTTTGAATGGCCCATATGCAATGGGACCCTTTGATGTATGATTGGATGATTGAAATGGAGGGCCCATAGTGTTGGGGTCCCTCCATCAGGCGTGTCCCACTCTTTTACTCTCTATCTCTCTCCCTTCTCCTTTTGTTAAATTTTGTGTGATGATATGACCCTATGGCTCACTTGGATGGACCCCACAATGGGGCATGTATTGGATCCAAACCATCTAAAGGTGGGGTCCACTTTACATATGTATTGAAACCACACCACCTCACCATGTGGTGGCTCACCTATGAAGGGCCCACCTTAACACAACAAAAAAAAAAAGTCCAGAGAGTCCAGAGACGTCTCTGGACGTATAAGAGGAATTGCCTTGGTTAAGGCAATGAAGGTGGCCCACTTGTATAGGCCCCACCTTGAGGTATGTATTCAATCCAAGTCGTCTATCTTTTTCCCCATCCCATTTTAGGCGTTGAGCCGAAAAATGAGGTTGATCGGGGTATCTAGTGGGCCATAGTGTTGAAAACAATATCAGTACCGTTGAAATCTACTCAGATTTTTGTTACGCGCTAGAAAATGTCCGTTATTGGTCTTGATAGAACTGTTTTAGTCTTGGGAATACGATGGACGGAGTGGATTTACTTGGGGTGGGCCGCACACTTGAAAATCCTCAGAAAATTGGGTTTTCAAAAAAAAAAAAAGGAAAGGAAAGAAGGAGAGCAGCGTCTGCTGCTGTAAACGGTGCAGGCAGCGCCTGCGGCCTGCTGGCGGGAGGACGCCAGGCAGCCCACGGCTCCACGGGCGGGCCCCACCATGATGTATATTTTGTATCCACACTGTTCATCAGGTGGCCCACCCACTGACGTGGCCCCCCTCCAAAAATCAGCGTGATCTAACGCTCAGGTGGCCCACACCACAAGAACTAGTGTGAATTGAATTCTACCCTTGAAACCTCCTTAGGATCCACAGAAATTTTGGATCAAGCTGAAATTTATTTTTTCATCCTCACCCAGGTCCCTGTGACCTTATAAACGGGTTGGATGGATTATAAACATTATAGTGGGCCCCACATGGGAAGCCCACAGTGATAAATGTGTTATATTGCCCCCGTCCGTCTGGACGGTGGACTCCACTGTGATGTATGTGACTTTCCACACTGTCCACCGTTTGGACAGTGGGACCACCATGATTTATGGGTCCTATCCACTCTATCCACCATGGTGCATGTGATGCATCCAAACCGTTCATTTATTTGGTAAAAATCATTTCATGACATGGACAAAAAAATAAAATAAAAAATAAATAAATGAGGCAGATCTATGTTTCAAATGGGCCCACTGTAACACCCCGAATTTTGGCCAATCTGGGATTTGACGTCCTTAGGCAGTGGGTCTATTGAAACACCTGGAAAATCGGTTAGAACCCAAATCCATAGCCAAAGAAACCACTTAGGATCAATTCCTTTAGAAAATAAGAGTAAGTTAGCTAGCGCAACGCTAGAGTGGCTGGAAAACAGTCCCTGATCACTTTAAATACGTTCTACAAGACCCAAATCGAGTAGAACCAATGACTCTATAATACTCTATAACCTCGGATCAAACTCTAAGCAGGTTTGTTCTCTGGACCACTTTGAAACTTTGTATTGGATCTAGACCGCGCGTCGAAAGTCCGATACCTGCTATCTTAGACCGTTAGAACCGACCAGCTGGACTTGACAATCATTTCAAAAATCAAGTCCAACCGATAATCACAGGCTATTTCATTAAGCCCGGACTGAAGAGAGTGCGAATAGGGACAGAATTGGAATTTCAAATTCAAATCTGGCACACGACTTGAAGTGTCAGTATTAAGCATTCTGACCGTCAGAATTCAGCCAAATTACACCCTCGGATCAGGAAAAATTTCTATTTCATATCATGAGACTTGCAGCCCTGATATACGTGCGGTGACCGTTGAACTGAAACTGAACCGCCACGGGCGATCTGCGAACCCTGCCGGACTGAAAACTTGATGTGTGCTAGATCCAGTATACATGAGCTTAAGTCCGACCGCATTCAGCCAGGGGACCACCAGAAATGTCCTTTTGGACTGAAACAGCCCCGATTTGGTTACCCCTCAAGTGAACCTTGTTCCCGAGCCTATTTCGGGCAAGTTTGGGCTTATAAAAAAGGGTTGAAACCCTCACTCCTCTCTCCCATCCGAATTTATAAAAATCCCTAGATTGGGAGAGAGAAAAGGTGAGAGTTTGTGAGAGAGAGTAGGAGAGAATTTCTTGCTGCTCGTGCCACCTGCTGCAAGTGCCTAAGCAACACACTCCGATCACCTGGGCGGTGATTTCTCCACATTTTCAGGTAAGAAAATACCCTAGAAGTTGCTGATTTGAGGTTACCTTGGATTCATAGCATGTTAGTTGATAAATCTCGTAAAACAGGTTCTCTATTCGCCGTAGATGAAGCGTATACGCTCCGTTCGAATTCACACATCTATAAGAGATAAGGTGCGGATTTTAGACGCCTTGATTGACTGTTTCCAAAGCTTTCAATGTCGTTTAATAGTAGATTAGCGACGGCATCACCGTTTGACATGTACAACATGCTGTCCGTTTCCTGTTTCGTAAACCGACGGAGAATATGAGATTTAGGGCATTTTGTCATTTGTAGGAAGTACTGATTCATTCATATTTTGCTGATGTGATTGACATGATTTGTTATCGCATTAGAATGTTAGGAATGCGTGCATAATTAGTTTGGCGAAGAGATTCGCCTAAATGCGTACTTCGGGTCGACATACTATATGTAGACTTAAGTGTGTAGGGTAAGTGTTTGTATAAATGCTTGTATTAGTATGTATTGAATTAAATGGTGTTATGAATTAGTTTGAGATTGATTTCTCAATTAAAATGCTGATGTAAATGATTTCCTACATGTTAGCCATATGTACGAATTCATTATATGAATGAAATGCATGTGCTTGATGATTCACTTAAGTTGTATATTATAACATGTGCTTGATGATTTCATTATGATTTAGTTTGAGATTGAATTCTCAATTAATATGTTGATGGAACTGATTTCCTATATGTTGGCGATATGCATAATTTCATTATATGTATGAAAGGCATGTGTCAGATGATTTACTTAAGTTGTACGATATAACATGTGTTAACGTGCTCACATGGTTGTATTTCATTTCCAATACTCTCACATGATTTTCTGATGTGATTCCATATGTTTGGGACTATGCCTAGTCCAGGCAGTCGGTAACAGAGAAAGTTCGTGGCTAGCTGGTATTTGCCACGAAGGACGTGTTAATGAATGGCGGCAGTGGTTAGGCCACACGAAGTGTTTTACGCACTTCATGTCATTCAACTTGAAATGCGATCGCGCTAGTCGAGCCCGTCAAGTAACCCGACTGGCCAATGTATGTTCACCCTGCATGAGTCATAACTGCTTGAACCTAGGGTACTGAACTTACCATTGTAAACCCTGTTAACCATGGTACCTTGATCCACGAAGACTCATGAGCCGGGCATGGTGGTATGGGACACCGTGGTCGAGCTGTCGGCCTACGCTGGGGCCACAAACCTCTCCGTAGTGACCAATGAGCACCTAGTCTCGTGAGCAGATTATGGTAGTATGGGACACTATATTCTTGCTGTTGGCCTACACTGATCAGGCGACGAGTCCTTTGTAGTGACTGCGAGCGTATTCTGAGTCTATGGGAGGCGACGACCCTTCAGTAGCAGTAGAGTACAGTAGGCCTGTATTGATAAGGTGATGGGGGAGCGGTGCAACGAGTGCGAGCAACAGCTCTGGCAGCCCTTCCAGCAACCTACAAAATATACATCGTATGAGATTACTAGGAGTGACGACCCTAGACAGGATCTGTGTTGGGATTGATATAAGGGAAGTACCTTAGTTTCCCAATCCTGCTGTTTGAATGGACTAATAATAACTCGAAAATCATATCACCATACCATTGCATGTGCCTGAAAGATGTGGAGCACTTGAGGGTCAATTGCATGCCGCGGTCGTAAGATGGTGCCGTATGAGGGAGATCGTCGGTGAGGGCATACATCACGTCATATCATAATTGCATTAACAATAGTATTAGAAATGTTTAAATTACTGCTTTACTATTATCGCATGATTGATTTGATAACATGCTAATCTCTGCTCTCTAATCCCACTGAGTTGATCACTCACTCCCACGTTACGGGACGGTGTTCCTAGACACCCACCAGACCCTTTTGTGATTGCAGATGATGGCACGGCCTGCGAGGCGAAGTCAGACTTGATGATGATGATGATGAGGAGGATCTCTCCTTTATGCGTGATCTGATTGACGAGATTTCAGGGAGGTCGATTAGATACTTTGACACTTGTCATTTTATATTTTTAGAACACTCATGTATATCCTTTTGGTTTACTTTTAGAGTATACATGTATGTATATAACCTGGTAACATATTCGCACTCTGGAGACATACAATAGTTTATATATGTTATACATACTACCGCAATCTTCCGCTTGCCAATTTAACGGTCTCTAAAGTATGATATGCTGTTCTGGCTTAATCTCACTCATGTTTAATACATTAACACCGACAACATTCAATCATACACATTTATGTTGCATAAATAACATTTTGAAACTCGAGAGTTGGGTTTTTTCTCGACCCCCCCGATTTTCGGGATGTTACACCCACCTTGGTGTGTGTTTAGGGCCCACAATTTACTTAGTTATGGCCATTCATTGAGGCCTACTTTGATACATATCTAAAGCCTATGGGACTAAGCCCATTTGACATATGCAAAGTCCAGGGGACTAAGCCCATTTGATACATAAAGAGCCCATGGGATCAAGCCCATTTGATGTGCATGGGGCGCAAATGGAGTGGCCCATTTGATATATTTAAAGCTCATGTGAGTAGGCCCATCTGATATATTTAAGGCCCAAGTTGTGAGGCCCACTTTGATGTATTCCAAGGCCCAAGTTGTGAGGCCCACTTTGATGTATCCTAAGGCCCATGGATCATGGACCATTGCAATGTACATAAGGCTCATTGGTGAGGCCCATTAACGCAGCCCATTTGATGTATCTAAGGCCCATGGGTTGAGGCCCAACGGAATGACCTTAGGGTCCATTGCAATGTGTGACTTCCCATGTTCATGTAATGATATATATGGCGGGCCGTACCTAGGGAACAATGTTGGTTTGACGTCCATATTGTATGTACAATGTTGGTTAAATGTCCGCATTGTAACTCCCCTTAAGGCCCATTGATAGGCCTATGCTCGTTGTTATCCATCACCTTATAACATGCTTAGTATAATCTCATGACTCATGCTCATACGCATCATATGTATGCTTGGTTTGAGTAGCGACTGATCATAGCATATGCCATTTGGTAAACCATTTATGGGACCCGTTATGAGACGGAGTGCTCCACATGATCGCGCAGTACGCGCTGGATTTCTGCATGATTTGACGGCGTGATTCATGCATATCGCATATGTGTGATTTGATCACTACACGCCCTAGCGACATTAGGGTCGTGGCTCCATAGGTACATCGTGGATGGCCGTATTGGATACCGAAAATACTTATTGTAGCACTGTGGACACTTAGGATATCCTTGGGTGAAAGTCCCAGAACCTTTTTGGTACCAGAAGATGCTCCAACGTCTAGACCGAGTGGATACACGAGCGCCTGAGTGCCAAATATCAGTAGGCCGCGTCTCCCACTGTGTCGTGATCGGTTGGAAGGGGGTGTGACCTTATCCGCCTGAGTGAGGGGGCTATAAGTTAGGCTGAGTTTGACCAGCTCGCAAATGAGTCCGCTATTGACGAGCCGGGTAGGTATTGGCAGACTACTGGTCAGGCGGGTAGTGAGGTCTATTCCGCTTTCTTGACTGTGCAGCTAGGGAGGTGGCAGTCACTGTGAAGTGTATTAGACCCCGGTGATATCCAGAGAGGAACTGTACTGATATGTGTATATGATGAGTACCGACATACTTGGATTACATTTCACATATGACATTCGGCTATGTAGGCCTTACATTGCATCGGTGTGGCCGATGGCATTCATATCTCGCATCATGCCTTGCATTACATAGCCTTGGTATATTCATGGACTTACCGCATACTTCCGCATTACCTGATCTTGTATACTCGGCGCTTGCCCTCCGTACACACTTACACCACCCTCTAAGCTTTTGTAAGCTTATGCACGACAGTTGCGTGCAGGTAGCGTTGGACAGCAGCAGCGCTGAGGCAGGAGTGCATATCAGGACCTTTTGGAGCTTTTGATCACCTTGTATTTTCCTTCCATATTGTACTTAAAGTTTTTGATATAGTGGATATGTGGTGATGTTGTTTTGTGACTTGGTTATGCTTATGGTTATGCTCCATTACAAAAAAAAATCATTCTGAAAATCCTCCTTGTAGGATCCCAAGATCGGAATCTGGCATTGGATTGTCAGGAGCCGAGAATGGGGAGCTACGGAGGCTGTCGGCACCGGATTCAACAATCGGGATTCATGTGAATCCGATTTTCGGATTTGGGGCGTGACAAGTCGGTAACGGCCGAGCCGAGATAAAAGAAGGCAGTATGAATTCAAATACTGCTCCGAAAATTCAGGAATATGGGTGTCCGATCCCGAGGATCTCGGGATCGGGCGCAATCGGTGAAGAAGATTTAAATCTCCGGATAATCAGGATAAGAATCCTCGAACGATGAGGATTCTTGAGATCTATAAATATCCAAGCTCTTTACAGAAGCAGGTACGCAATACAAAACTGAGAAAAACCCTTTGCCATTGATCAGAAAACTGACTTAAGTATTGGAGGTCCCCCGACTCTAGCCAGGGTCTCCTTTATATTGTCGATTGTACAGGTGGAAGAAGATCTGACCCCAGGAGTCGTCCCATAAAAATACACTAATAAGTTGGATATATAATATGTGTGTCACTAGGCTATTAATTTATTGGACACATGACTCACTAATGATATCTTAAAATATTTAGATTTTCGATTGCATTACTATAATTATTTTAATATGATGATCAGCGTTGTCTAAAATTATTTATATAAGTCAATGGTTAAAAATCTTGCTCTTGCTCGGGTGGTAGACTCTCAGGAGTTTCAACTCCCGATCAAGGGTTCGAGTACCCATAGGTGGTGAAATTCCACTGGCGTGAGTGTGTGGGGTGTGTGTGCATGTGTAAAAAAAAAAAAACCCTATGACTGAGAATTTCATTATTTTTAAGTAAAGTATATATTTCAGCAAGCTTATTATAACTATTGTGTCAAACATTACATATGTTCACTAATTAATAATATTAAAGTTGATTTAGTAATTAAATTTAAACCTTTGTAAATATATTAGGTATAGTTAATTTTATATTAAAGTTAATTCTAAATACGGGTTGTCAAACATACTAAATTAGATTACAGAATCAAGTGCCCATATGTTTAGAGTGTAAAATATAATAATTATAAATTATAATATTTATCTTCTTATCGACATCTACTACAAGATACTATTGTTGTAATACCTATCCTATTGTTGTCTTTCAAAACAGATGTACGGAATCAATTTAGCAGAGATATATCTGTGGGGCCCACGTAGTCAGGTTCAGATCAAGGCTAAGTGCCCATGGGTTGTGACATCCTAATATGGCGTGAGTGCGAAATCCCACTATGGCATGAGTGCGTAGGGTGTGTGCGCCTTTGTAAACACAAAAAATAAATAAATAAAGAAAAAAAAATTAAATTTATAAAAGAAAGAAAAATTAAATTTAAAGTAAAAAGAAAAAGAAAGAAAAAAAGACGATGGCTGTGCTACACGAGTCACACTTTCTCTTTGATATTGGAGGCTCCCCATTCTAACCGGTACGAGGTAGAGTAAGCAGGACCGAAAGGACTACGGACTTGGAAGAAAGTAAAAGGAAAGGACGGTAGGAGTTCCTCTGCCCACACGCGTGCAATACTTATCCATACACACTCAATTACACATTCCAATATAGAGAACATGTGAGAGATCCGAGATTTCCATCCAGTATATCACAAGGCTGAGATGTTATTCTCCAAAAAATCAACCATTTTCACCCCTCAGGTGAGCCACAGCATACGAAAAGAAATGAATGGTTAGGAAAATACTGTGTCCCACTTGAGAAATGAAAATAAACGGTTTAGGCCACAGCATCTAAAGAATGTGCATGGCCCATCCTATGGAAAGCTCATATCTACACACGTGTGACTTAATTGACATAAGTGCTTGCGTGTGTATAGCATGGGCAGGGGCTCCGAACGCTCGGGAGACATGGTAAACGACAATCAACGAACGAAGGAAGAAAGTAAAAGGTTAAAAAAGAAGAGAAGGAGACTCGAACAGACGCGACGTTCGCTCTCCACGAAATGCCTTTCTTAGTTCCTAAGCTATGACTCCTACTCATTATATTACGACCTCTCCAACAGAGAGAGACACACACACACAGAGAGAGAGAGAGAGAGAGAGAGAGAGAGAGAGAGAGATTCTTCCCCAATTTAGGTGAGAGCGCGTCTAGAAATCAGTAGAGGCAATGGCAACAGAGAGAGCGGAGAATGGTTTGGTGTATTCCATCTTCTCTTGGTCCATCCAAGACGTACTCAACAACAATTTCCTCAGAGCACAGGTTGGATCTTCGTTTCTTGTAGCTTTCTTCCAGTTTACAAGTGCCGTTTTCTCTAATACTCGCCGCTCTCACGTGCCAACTCAATACACGTATAAAATATCCAAGCCGATTATCATACTGGGTTAGAAATTTTGGTGGGATCCGCTCATTCCATGGGCTGCATTTCGTACAGCTGGTGAATTTCTTTCATCTATAGGTTTCGTTTTTATACGTGGTCACCACCTGATGTGCGGTCCCGCCTGATTTTTTGGATTCATGGCTTGGACTTCTCACAAATGTATGGTTTGGCAGGTGTCGCTGCGACTAGGTAGAAATTTAAACTGCTCAATTAAGTACTAGAATCATTTGATTATCAGAGTAACCGATTGGTGGACATTTTTTGACAGCTTGAAATTGTGTCATTCGAATTTATTCCAACAAACAAGTATCCAGAAGTCAGATGTTAGGATTGTTTAACCAATTTGATTTTTAGAATGTAAATATAGTTGGTTTGATTTGATTTAACATGTTATCTATACCATTTCTAAGTAGAGCTGTACATTGAGCCGAGTCGAGCCAAGCTGTGCCAAGCTCAGCTCAGCTTGGCCCCACTCTAACCCCAGATCAAGCTCAGTTTGGCTCGGCCTTCGAGCTCAACATGCTAGCTTGCCTCAGCATGATGGTTCGACCCGAGTTGAGCTTGAATTGAGTTGGGGTGAGCGAGCTGGTTTAGTCAAGGTGAGTTGAGTTTGGGTCGAGTCGAGTCTAGGCGAGCGAGCTAGTCGAGTCGAGCCGTGCTATCTTTAGTAATGGCTAAAAGCCTAAAAACAAGATAAAAACGATACATGTAATTTAAAGAATAGTAAATCCAAAAGTATAATCCATTCAACACTATCAATATTTTAGAAACATATGTTTAACAAAATATAACAAATGTTAAACCAATAATTTAAAAGTGTAATCCATTCAACACTACCAATAACAACATAATATGAATAATTAACCTCCTTCAAATTGATGGAGGTACAGTTTCACTTAAACTCTCAATCTTGTCCTCATTCTCATCATCAACATCAAAAGTGCTACTGCCCTAAATCGGCCACAATCAATCTTATGTACAAATAAGCGCTTCAATTGTTTTTTGTGCAAGAGAGTGTCGATACTGGCTCACGACCCTATTCCCTATGTTAAATGTAGATTATGATGCCGCCGTTGTTTTTGGGACTTCTTCACTAATCATGTATAAATATAAAGATAAAAAACACATGTGAGATTTGTTAAATTCGATTCCACAATCTAAATGCACAAATTTAATTATCTACAACTCTAAATGCACAAATCTAATTGCATAATTCAATTACACAAATCTACTGATTAGGGATTTCATCAAATCCCTAATTAGTGATTTGGTAAAATCCCCTCACAAAATCAAATATCTTATTTGTTTTTTAATCATCGTCGATAATGTTGATGATCTTTACTCTTGCTCCGGTGGTAGACTCTCAGGAGTTTCAACACCTGGTCAAGTGTTCAAGTACCCATAGGTGGTGAAATTCCACTAAGGCGTGAGTGTGTGGGGGTATGTGTGCATGTGTTAAAAAGAAGAAAAAAATTGTTGACGATAACAAAAATGTCGACAATCCGACAATTATATCTCTGTATATTGCCTTAAATTCAAATAATAATAATAATAAGCGAGAGATATTAGATTAGATAGAGGGAACGAATAGAACCATACCTATGGAAGGAAAATCGAACAGAAAGATTCAGATAATGTGAAGGGAGAGTTGAGTTGAGAGTTACTTGCGTTACGGTGGCCGCTGTAGAGGGAACTTGCGTCGACTTTTAGGGTTTTGAAGGAGGGGTTTAAGTTCCTTTGTTTTTTTGCTTTACTTTTTAAGTTTTTCTAAAATGTGCATTTTTTACCATTTAAAAGCATATGTCATCACTGTTTTGAATTGAAATAAAATTAATAGTTTAAGTAGCTTTTAAGTTACTTTTATTGCATGAGTTTCACATCATGTAATAAAAGTGGTTCACCACTACTTTACGAACAAAAAATATAATTAGAAGAAAACTAAAAATAAAAATAAATTGAATGAGATGGTTAGGGCAGCGGATTAGGTGCGCTTGGGCCTAGGCCTCACCCAAGATGGTGCGGCCCGTATTGTGGGGCCCACCATGATCTATGTATTCTATATTGACGTTGTCCATCCATTTTTTCCAAAATGTTTTAGGGCGTGAGCCCAAAATTGTAGAACATCCAAATCTCAGGTGGACCATACAACAACAATGATTGAATGTCATACCACTAAAAACTTCCTAGGGCCCACATTAATGTTTCCATAATGTTTCTTTGTCATCCAACCTGTTGCTAAGGTCACATAAACATGGATGAAGGGGAAAAGGAAATATCAGCTTAATCCAAAACTTTTGTGGCCCATTTATGGTCAATCACCATTGTTTCCTATGATAAGGTCCACTTGAGAATTGGTTTCACGTCACTTTTATGTTCATGCGTAAAAGGATCTTTTAAAATAGATGGAATATATAAATCAAGGTGGGGGCCACCATCTTAGGTGAGGCCGAGGCTGCACCTAATTCACTCTTGATTGTTAGATGGTAGGATGCATGGATGGGATGGATGGTTGGATGGATGTTTGGATGGATGTTTGGATGGATAGATATGATGGATGGATGGTTGTGTGGATGATTTAATGGGATGGATGGGTTGGTTAGATGGATGATTGGATGGATAGATGGAATGGATGGATGGATGGATGGACGTATGTATGGGTGATTGGATGAAATGATTAGATGGACAGATTGTTGGATGATTTGATGCGATGGATGGATGGATGGGATGGTTGGATGGATATATGGGATGGATGTATGGATGGGATGGTTGGATGGATATATGGGATGGATGTATGGATGTTTGGATGATTTGAAGTCATGGATGGATGAATGGTTTGCTGGATGAATGTTTAGATGATTGGATGATTTGAAGTCATTGATGTATGGATGTTTGGATGATTTGAAGTCATGGATGGATGGATGGTTTGTTGGATGAACGTTTGGATGATTGGATGATTTGATGGGATGGATGGATAGATGAATGTTTGGATGATTGGGTGGGATGGTTGGATGGATCTTTGGATTATTGGATGGGATGGTTGGATTGTTGGATGGATGGTTGGATGGATGGTTGGATTGTTGGATGGATGGTTGGATGGATAGATGGGGTGGATGGATATGATGGTTGGGTGATTGGATGGTTGGATTGATGGGATGGATGGTTGGATCATCATGCATATGTATTTTGTTTATAAATTATATGCTCATTTATGCATGGCTGTAAAATTTATGAATGCATTATGCTTGTTAATTGTTTTAATGAGATTTGAGTGATTGTTGTGCTACTATTGGACTGATTTCTTATGATAACACATGCTTTTAGGCCCTAATTAAATAGAAACTTATTATGTATACATTCTTTTTACAAATTTTTGATTCTTAAACATGTAAATATGTGTATTTAGGCATCTCTTGAAGTTTCATAGAAAAATTACATCGCTTTCCCATGTTTTCACCGCATTTTCGATTATTAGCAATATTATCAGCGATAATAATATTATATCTTTATCTCCAGCCAATGAAACTTGTAGCGATACCGACAACTCGAACACTAGATACAACACGTGCACATATAGAAGTCGAGTTCGGTAGGCTACGCTGGGTTGGGCCAAAATGACTTGAGCCCAATCTTGATATGAAAGTTGATAGGACCATTCATGTGAGGCCTAAGCCCTTATAAATTGAGGTCCCATAACTTGCAATTATCAAATTTTGCTTGTTTCACAATAAAATTATTTTACTTTTCTTGTTTTTCAATAAAATTATTTTAGCTTGCCAAAAGGAATAAAAAGAACAAAGAAGCAATTATGCTAGTTTCAAGTGGATTTGACGGGCATGCTACCTCTGCATTGCAGATACCTAGAAACATTGATGATTTTCATCATTTTCTCTTAAGATATTTTTCTGAATTTCCACAATTCATTTTACTTTGTGCATCTAAACAGAATTTTATAGTTGTTATGCCTTTTTATGATGATGCCTTGAATGACCTTTTAGTGTCTTTGTCAAAGTTGAGAATTTTCATCTTTGTATGGAACTTTTCATTTCTATGTTTTTTTTTTTTAGAGGTTATTACTGCCTTATTTCTCCCTTGGTTTCTTTGATGGTTATATGTAAACTGTTGGGATTTTTCTTCATTTTTTATTTTTTATTTACGCACGCACCCTCACTCCCACACACCACAATGGTACTTGAACCCATGACCTTAGTGTTGAAACTCTTGTCAGTCTACCACTAAGTCATGAGTAGGGACCCATGTTACATCTCTAGTTATTAAGGATAGAATGACACAATTATAAATGACTAGGCGCTGAAACACGAAAATCGGCTGCCCACACTAAGTCAACCACACACTATGGGAAGATGAGCTAATTCATTTACTTGATTTGACAAGGGTGATGGTAGCTAGTGAACACACTGCCAATCAAGTATGTGAGCGGGTCCACCCTTCTATCCTCTTGTCTCACTCTATTGCACAGGCACATGATACACACTCTTTCTTCTCTCTCTTGTCTTGACTTCTCTTCCCTTCTCTCTCCCCGCTCTCTTCTCTTCTCTCCCCTCTTATTGCCTTGCCGCTTGTGGTGGGCCCCAGCTAGGGGTTGCCCCCTAACACGTGTCCAACACATCTGTCCAACATAAACGACAATTGAAGACTGTTGGATTGGTGGAATAAAAAAGAAATTGAAGAAATTTCCTCATTTGTGACGGTTTTCCTTGTTTTCAAACCGACAAGAGGATTGAGGAATTCAATTCCCTTTTCTTTAGATTTCCTCGAAAAAGGACCATTTCCTTTACCTCTCTCATAATTGAAGAAAAAGAATCCTTTTTATTTTCCATAGTTTTCCCAAATGTGATGTTTTCCTTTGTCTACCTTTGGATTTCCACAATCCGACGGAGAGTGCACCAATGGTGCATTGGGTTCTCTATCGAATCAAATTGCAATTTCTGCTCTATTGAAGAGGAAATAACCATGTTTCTATTTCCTTGGCATTTGTGTAGATATTTTACTATGATGTTGGAGTTGACAGGTAAAGCAACTGCAGTTTTGGAGTTAATAGGAACATCATTAAACTAGTAATTTGCTCTTCACTGAATTGAAAGCTTAAGATAATATTTGTTTGTGCATCCAAACACATATAAGAACTCTCAAGCAAATTGCTAAGTAGATTAAGAGAAACTGATGGGGACATCCCGCGCACGCTGTCCACATGTACACGCACACCACTCCCCTACGCTCATACGCCAGAAGAAGAAGGGGTCCATCGTCGATTTAGATCGATGACGACGTCCAGAGAGGGCCTCTTAAGTAGAAGACGAAGTTTTGATTCAAAAGAATGGGCTCGTTAATCAAGAAAAGCCTATCATGGGATCTCATGATCGTGGCCCACTAATCAGATTGATATAATATTTTCGGTTTTACTTATTAATGTTATTTAGAACATCATAGATGCTTTAGATTTCTTTGTTTAGTTTTTATTTTGGTTTACTTCATCGCCAAGTAATAGATTGCGCTATGGCGCGAGTTTTGGGGTATAGGATTTTCTTATAAATAAGCATCCCTTGTAGCTTTTTTCATTCATTGAAGATTAATAAAAATTCTGCATTTTCATACTCTCTGAATTGTGAAGCCTAATTGGGTGCGAAGCCACATCTGTCCCGATTCGCCCCCATCCATTGCCATCTCTACTACCCATCTTCTACCATCCCTTCTTCTCATCTCACCCCATCATTTACATTTCGAATCAATCATCTATTGTAGCAATTCTCCTCCCCACAACAGAATTTCAGAATTTGGCCCTACAGGATGGTTGAAACTTCGGCGGAGCACCACACATAAACTATACATCGGATCGAGCTGAGATTTGGGAGTTTTGGAGTCCATCCCTGGCCGACCAGGGCCAAGGTGGCCTTTTCCTGAATAGCCCACACACGTGCGGTCAGAATCACACGCACGTGCGTCTGGGCCATTGTTGTTGTCCACGTGTGCGGTACTTCTCTGGTTCGTCTCTCTCCTTTCTTTCACTCCACTTTCACCCAAAATCCTTAAACCTAACCTTAAATTACTCAAATCTTCAATTTTATGTCCATTTTCTTACCTTAGGGCTAGGGTTCCCCGAATTGAAATTTCTGAATATCTTGGATTAGGGACTGGTTATTATGCATGTGTGGATGATTATTTCTTATCTTTAAGTATCGTTTGGTTCATAATTTTTGATTCAGCCCTATCATGTGTAGGCCTGGACCCGCATAGATTCCCCTTAATTGAATGTTTGGACTTTCATGTGGGATATGAAATTTGTATAATTGTTTTTGAACTAACGTGATCTTAAGCTTGAAATCTTGCATATTATATTTAATTTTCATGTCCTGCATCAGAAACACAATAAAGTTTTGCGCTTTAAAAAAGCATTATTCATCTTTGACCATGTTTCTCTCAACTCACTCTTCATCTTATCATGAACTTGAAATATCTTGAATTGCTCGTATGTGGTGAATCAATGTGCCATTGACTTCTATGTGTTTTCTACTTTCATATGAAATTTCAAATAGCCACTTGTTTTTGCAGGTGAGAAAGATCCCTGATACATTTCAATCCGTACAACAGTATTATGGATCGTTCATTTTTCATTTGATTGAGGAAACACGGTCTGACTTGCATTCGAGTATGCAGGTTCTCTCTAAAGCACCAGTCTATAGAATACGATCGGTTGGGTTATCTAATGCTAAGGAGTCGGTATATGGCATTTCCATGGAACCTTTCAGAAATGTTTCGGATAAGGGAGGAAAAGAAACTTGTGGTCCAAAGAACGGAGATATCTTTGCTTTGTGTGATGTGGTACCTTCAAGAGTTGCTGATCTAAACTGTGATGGAAGATCCTACACTCTTGGTTTCGTTACTAAGAATGAAGATGCTGAAAGTGGCCCACCATTTGAAATTCGAGCCAAAGTATCGAAGGATGTAGTGGCTCCAAAAGGAAAGGAGAAATCTCTTTTCGCTGTTTTCTTGATCAATATAACGACGAACAATCGTATCTGGACGGCCTTGCATGCGACTCATAGAAATTCTGATGTCGTAAAGGAAGCATTATGCACCAATTCTTCGGTATGCGACATCCCTTGATATTTGCTTTTTCATACATTTGATACATTGGCCATGTTCTGTCGCATACATACCTCATTTTCTTTGAAAGGAGAAACGAATTTTTTGTTTCTTTTTTCAAATACACACTTATAGAGTTTAAACTTACCTAGGTCACCATGGAAGGGTGATGTGCCAAAAGTCTCCTAGATTGGAAGATATTATGCCTTTCATCTGTGGTTTAATTCTCATTTAATGTGGACAATTATCCCTTTTTTCTTTTTCTTTTTCTTGAATGTTCATTTGTAGGCCAATGATTAAGGCATTATGACCTACCATTTGGCAGATTTGGAGCCATAGTTTAAAAATGAGAAAACACGACTCAACTCAAAACCTAGTTGGGTCAAGTTGATTCAAAAACTCAGGTCAATTTTGGAAACTCGTATGAGTTTTTCTGTGTTTTTCAATATTATTGATTATTTAAAGTATACATACTATAAAATATTTCAAACCTCTCTCTCTCTCTCTCTCTCTCTCTCTCTCTCTCTCTCTCTATATATATATATATATATATATATATATATATATATATATATATATATATATATATATATATATATATATATATATATATATATTGTCAAGTCATGTTAAGCCGAGTTGAGTTTTGTTGAGACTTGTGGATTTTTTTTCCCCAAGTACGAGTTGGGGTTTTCTTGAATTTTGACAGAGTCATGACCAGATTGGGTTTTTCTCGAGTCCTGGTGAAATCTGGTCCAGTCGAGTCAACTTGGGTGAGTCTAGTTTAGTTTTGAGTTTTTAGAGTATGGTTCGAGGTACCCCCAATCCATAGTGGGTCCATTTATGGAAATCCTACAACTAAGCAACCGATACTTTTTCTCTAAAGAAGAAGAACAATAGAAGGTTATCCATGGCATTTTCCATTTTCATGTCACCCAGAAGCTTCACTTCAGTGATTAACCTGTTTCTGTGTTTTGTTCTTTACACAGGTTGGGAGAAGTTGCATAAAATGTTCTTCTGGAGAATCTGGATGGAAAACCCAAGATCTGTTGCAAAAAATGCGAACATGTTTATGCTCATTTGATCTCAATGAGTCACAGATCGGAGCTGTATTGAGTTCTATCTCAGGAAAGCAATGCAAGCATAAGAATTCGATTCAACTAATATGGGGCCCACCAGGGACCGGAAAGACTAAAACAGCCAGTAAAATGCTACAGGCACTTCTAGCATTGAAATGCAGAACAGTTATGTGTACACCGACGAATGTCGCAGTCTTAGAAGTGGCCTCGCGTCTCCTGAGGGCGTTGAGAGAGCCATGTACTGCTGACCTATGCCCATTGGGAGACATAGTTTTAATGGGAAATAAGGAACGGATGAACATTACTGATGATCTTGAGGACATTTTTCTCAATAACCGCATTGATAGACTTTTGGAGTGCTTTGCACTACTATCAGGGTGGAGACATAAGCTAGTATCAGTGATACAATTTCTTGAAGATTGTGTTCCGCATTATGAAATCTATTTGAAAAATGAGAAGGCAAAGGAGGATGAGATAGGTCGGGATGCCTTGACGTTTCAGGAGTTTGTCAGGAGCCGTTTTGGTGCCACTGCGAAGTCATTGAAGAATTGTATAAGAAGCTTTTGTACTCACTTACCTTCATCTTCACTTTCAAAAGATAACTTCAAAAGAATGGTTTCAGCTTTCAAGTTGATTGAATCTTTTGAAAGCTTGTTACATGTGGAAAATGTCAGTGGCAAGAAGCTCAAGAAACTATTCAATCAGCATGAAGGAGACAACGATTTTTGCAAGGCCCGAAATGACTGTCTTCGAGTTCTAAGAGATCTTAAGGAAAATTTTCAGATTCCCCAATTTCTTGAAAAAGATTTGATTCGAAAATTTTGCTTGAAAAGTGCTACCCTCATTTTTTGCACGGCTTCTAGTTCATCTTCATTGCATTTTAAAGAGAATGAACCATTTGAGCTGGTGGTTATCGATGAAGCTGCTCAGTTGAAAGAATGCGAGTCGTTGATTCCATTACAACTACCAGGTATACGGCATGCTATTCTTATTGGTGACGAGTGCCAATTGCCTGCATTTGTTAAAAGCAAGGTTTGTATTTGGTCCTCTGTTGGGTCTTATTTGCATATTATGTCTTCTGAACAAGTGGGCCAATGGTTGGGTGTTTGAGACTGCTGATCTGATGAGCCCTGAAGTGGATGGTCCACACCCAAAAAGTCTTCTTTTGTATCGATAGTTCCTCATGACATACTTTTGTTGCTGATATAATTTTCTTTGTATTTTTTTTTTAAAATATTTTACACACTTTTAGGTTTCTGAGGAAGCTGGCTTTGGAAGAAGCCTCTTTGAGAGGTTGAGTTCATTGGGACATCCAAAGCACCTTCTCAACGTGCAGTACCGAATGCATCCTTCCATTAGTACTTTCCCAAATGCCAATTTTTATGGGAAAAAGATTTCTGATGCTCCAAGCGTCAAGCATATAAATCATGAAAGGAGGTACCTTTCACAACGTATGTACGGTTCATATTCATTTATTGATATTGACGATGGAAAGGAGATGGTCGATGAAGGTCATAGTCTAAAGAATATGTTTGAGGTGGCTGCAGTTTTGCAGATATTGAGAAACCTTTTCAAAGGTATGTGCCATTGAAATCAGTTGAATATTATCCTCTGCAGTTTGATTTTAATAGGAAATATTTCATCTTGGGGGTTATGAATATGCAAATTCGCTTCTGTTATGTGTGTTTGATGTATCATTTATTTTATGGAATTTTTTATTACATGTGTGGCCCACCAAGTGTGCCAGCTGGATTTTGGGCCCGGTCATCTAGAAGGTGGGACCCTCCCAGTGCATATATTCTTTTCAAAATGATATTTAGATCATCTTTTTAGAGATTGTAGTCACAGTCTAGTGATCGTTACTTCTGATTCCTTGGTCACATTTGGTAACTGCGTGCCCCTTTTTTAATCTTTGAGATTCCAATCATGTGTGGCTTGACCTCCTCATTATAATCATTGAGGAAATAGGGACAGTTGAAATGCTTTAATCTCTGGCTATATGATGAGAGAACTGGATCTAGTGCACTCCTCCCTCATGCCTGTATGGGAGGTTGCATGACCTGGACATGTGCAAATAGCATCCTGTTCAGGATAAGCGACAGATGAAGGAATTATATACTTGTCATTAGCTATACATATTACATACATTTTACTTTTGGTTGTGGGATGTCAACCACAATTTGGTTAATGGCTATGCATTTGCTAATGCATTGAGTAATTCTTTGGCACTCTTAAGGATGCATTTTTCATTTCTTTAGTAATGTCATGAATGGTTTGGCTTTGATTTTTCTTTTACAGCATCCGTTGCTTTGCGTCAGAGGGTTAGTGTTGGTGTTGTGTCACCCTATACAGCTCAAATTGTTGCAATTCAAGAAAGAATTGGAAAAACATATGAAACACACAAGGACTTTGTTGTGAATGTCAAGTCCATCGACGGGTTTCAAGGTGGTGAAGAGGATGTGATCATAATTTCTACTGTCAGATCAAACAGTGAAGGAAAAGTAGGCTTCCTTTCCAAGACTCAACGGACAAATGTGGCTTTGACCAGGGCCAGGTATGCTTATCTTACTTGCACTTATAAGTCCTTTTATTAATCTTGTTTGGACTTTGGATATACTACTGACTTATATTATGATTATTAAGTTTCTACAAAGCAGAATGTCCCAAGTATAGTTAATCTTTACCTTATCTAGAGTGGGGAGTTCGAGATAAAATTAAGTTTAAGTGGGAAAATATCAACTGAAGTCATCGTGATTGTTTGTCAACATCTTAGGGCCTTTTTGGTAGACGCCTAAAAATGAGTTCATTTCATTTTATTTAATCATAATTATGTATTAGAGATCATGATTTTTGGTTATCAAGATTATTTTTAATCCTTAATGAAAAGAAATGTGATTTCTAATACATGATTATGATTAACTAAAATGAGATTTACTCATTTTTATGTCTAGCAAAGAGGCCCTTAAGCCGTTCTTCCAGATTGGCTGAAGTTTTACAAGCAGCTACCCACCAGGTGTCAACCTTCATCTTTTTACTGGGTTCTTTTAAGGGCTCACATTGACATCACTCACATTCCAACATGGTCCCGCCCGGTATTTCCTTGGGCCCAATTCATTAGACGTAGGCCCCAAAGGGTGTGCAAGCAAAGTAGGAAAAATATATTTCTAATTTTAAAAAAATGTTACCATTCACTTCAGCTTGTAGCAATTTGATCATTGGAATCTGGCTCAATTGTACATCCAAATGCAACATAGAGGTCACTTATGTACTACAGCTTCTTTTCTTCTTTTTTTTTGTGTTTAATTGTAGGCACTGCCTTTGGATTTTGGGGAATGCGCGGACTTTAATTAGTAGTGGTACTATCTGGAAGGAAATTGTCCTTGATGCGAAGCATCGAGGATGCTTCTTTAATGCCAAGGATGATGTGAGTTTGGCCGAAGCAATCATTTGTCTTGACAAGCTTGGGGAGGACTTATCAAGAAGTTTTGCTTCTCTCAATCTAGGCAATGCACATGGTGGTTCAGCCCAACGGTTAAGGTAGGTTATTATTCTACATTTGAGAATTGTTTATATGCTCTTTGTGATGAGGACATCACGTCACGTATTCCCTTACGTACGTATTAGAGGAGGAGGCGGGCCGCGCCGATTTTCCTATGGCTATGCGAGTACCCATAATCGTGATGAAGTCCCCATGTGCATGTGCGAGCATCTGGAAGACCCCACACTAGATGCACATATGTTGCTTTATAGAGTGATCCAGACCGTTGGATCAGAGGGACGCGATGATCGAGCCATTGGATCGCACGGATCATATTATCGGGCCATCGATTATTGATAGTCCACATCAATTTTAGGATTTAGTTTTTTATTATTTTATATTTGGACACATTATGAGTTTTTTAGTTGATTTTATTTAAACTAGTGCTATTTTCATTAAAGTCACAAGATAGGGGGATTTTTGTAAATTTTGAAACTTCTTAGATCTATGAAAAGAGGAGGGTGTGTGACCTCTCCGCATTGAATTTCGTGATTAAAAAAAGAGAGAGAAAAGCTCTTGCTTTATTTTCTCATCTTCATGCGAGTTGAAGATACTTCCATGCGATTTGGAATGAAGATTGGTGTGAGGCTAATCTTTATCAATAGAGGTGTGAGGTCTCCATCTATCCTCACATAATCTTCTTATTTCTTCCATATCCAGGTATTTTCTTCAGATTCTTAATTCTCCCATCACAAATCTTCGTCTTCTCGCAAACCCAACTTTTTCATACCCATCCCCAATCCAAACCCCTAACCGACCTAAACCGATCCTCCCATGCCACATGTGTGACCGTACGGCCACAGGTATGAAACTCACCTGCCCCTTTTGGTTTCCCACCATCATTATATCAAATCCCCCTTCTTCCATCCTCGAAACCCTAACCCTAAACCTAAATTTCTTACTTTCCCAAATTAGTAAAACCCTAATTTTCACCCTAGGCTGTATTAGGTTTCTTATTTTGAAATTACACTATATCCTATGCTAATTGGATGTCCCTACATCTATTAGATCCTAGTTTCTTTTTATTTTAATGATCTTGAATTATAATGTTAGTAGCTTAGGCTAGGATTATGTAGGGTTTTCTTTTAATTTTCATGATATTTGTGATGATTATAGTGATGCTTGTGTTTTTTTAATTAAATATCTTAATTCGGCTATTTGATCTCACAAGTTACTCAGTTCATGCATCGGTCCTGCATCACTCTGTCCCTTAAAAGAAGAGCCAATCTTGAAACCCTAATCTAAGGGCCAATCTTGAAACCCTTATCTCTTAAATAAAGAGGAAGAAAAGAGACGAATTTCTATTCATTCAATAATAATGAAAATAGGGTTTAAGCTATGGAAAAAGTAAAAGTGCACTAAAGTCCCTGAAAACAAGAAAAATAACAAAAAGACAAAAAAAAATAAAGAAAATACAATAAAGCACTTAAAACAAGGGAAAAAAATAAAAACGCATAAAACTAAAACACCCATGTAGTAGGGTGTGAAATCCAATCCATGGATCTATGGTCAGGGTGCGGTCATGCCGCTCCTGCACTTGTAGCGCATCAGAAAATGGGTCCGATGGGCCCAACGTCCATTCACATTAACTCCTCCGCTCTGGTACTCTGTCGGCGACGCCTCCTCCTCTGGTACATTCTAAAGGCTGCACCATTGATGTCCGCATCATGTGCAATCCATAATCTTGTTATCCAGATGTTCTATCTCTCCATACCATAGATGTCCCGGAAATCATGCAGATTGGAAGATACTAACTCTTAAATCTTTGGACTTCATTCCATTTGAATGTGGCTGTTTGTATTACAATAATTATAGTATTAGGATCTTGTAACTGTTGTGACTTTTGGGGCATCAACATCCATGGGTGTGCCCATCAGATCTACATTCTGGGTAGCTGAAACATGGTCCCAAACAAACAGAATACTGCATGTCAGAAAGTTGTGTATTTACCAACAATCAGATCCCTGCATTTCTTCTTTGAATTTCATCTTATGTTGGAAGTTTTGCATATTCATGGTGGCTAAATCTTAACATAATCATATTAACAAAAACTGTGAGAACAGAGATTCCAAGAATAGCTTCAGGACAAAAGCAGGTTCTGTGCGAAGTATTGGTGGTCAACCAATGAGTGCCTCTACTCAGTTGAAGCCTGAAACAAAGAATAAAGCAAAAGTTGTTGCGCCCGACGGGCATTTTATTGCAGGGGTTGGAGGTCATGGTCCTAAACATGTCAGTAATCGTCTAAGGTTTGCAAGGTTGTTTTCATTTGCTCTCCTGTCTTTTTTTTTAAGTGCTAATCTATTTTATGGTTTTCACTTCATGGTCACCAACTATAATTTCAATGGTTTCACCATGAATTACCATGATGCACTTGATTTTGAGATTATTGCTGAAACACCACACCTTTTGGCAGACAAAAATTACCCAGCTGACCCTACAACCAAGTTAATTGCAGCCATGTGCTGGTGTTTGATTTTGCTTATTTTCATATCTTAATGCTTTCGCCCAAATGGCACAGATACACATTTCTGGATTCATTAAGCCAAACCCAAATAGCTTGGATAAGGCTATGATGATCATTGAACATGCTGGATACCAAAATGACTAGAATTATACTCATACGTATATTTAATTTTTCTCTTCCATTATTAAATCATAAATGTATTTGAGGTCAAAATAGGCTGAATTTCACTTGCGGGGACCTTTCGATGCAGTGCCATTACTGTCTTGCATTTTTGCTAATACTCTCATAAAATTGTTTATTTTATTGCAGGGATGAGATTTTACATCTTAAGAATCCCAAAAGAACTAATCCCATAGAGGAATTATCAAGTAACTTAACTTCGCTCAATCTTGGGGAGGAACATGGTGATTCAGCCACAGTTTTGAGGTGAACCAACATTTTAGATGTTCTTTTTGTATTAAAGTTGTTCAGATTTTTCATTTTTCATAGCTACTCATTGCAATCCCATTAACGTATAATGCCCAACAATAGATAAGGACTGAAGGCGAAAAGTATCGATAACTCTGTAGTTTGCACTGAACCCACTTTTGTACATATGATGCAAGCAATAGGTTTTAACATGTTTTATCCATGTATTGCATACAGCCAATAACAGTTTTTAGGGTTTCTTTTTGTTTGTTTTGACTAATTTTTTATGGTTTTGACATGAATTAACGAGATGTTGTTGTTTTCGGAAATGGTGATATGCCACTCTTCTCAGAAAACAGAATTCATTTTGCATCCCTGCATTGCTTGCTCCTCCCACGTGTCTCTGAATGAGACCCACATGCATCCATGGTTGGACAATCACAATCGTCCATTTCTGGGATAAACCATGTTGCTGGGAACTAGTGTGTATGGGCCAAGGTTCAAATCATGATGGAAAGATGATACCAATGATTGACTGGTGACATTAAATGAATGAATGAAAGCAATAACAGTCAATGGTCCACACTCAGTATGGTCAGAATCATTGTCTCAGTTTGACATTTTTAGCATGGCCTTGATATCATCCGACTATGGCTTCATGTGGGCCCCCATGGGCTATTGCATTAGTACCATGCATTGCAATGCATGAGAGAGAGAGCTTTAATGCAATGAATTTGAAATGTATGTGATCAAATGCTGCAATTTGCAATGATTTCAGTTCTGTTGATGGCTCTTTGTTTTTGAATGTACAGGGATTCTAAGAAAAGCTCAAAGTCAAAAGCAAGTTCATTGAAAGGGAGTAGTAATTCTCAACCTATGAATACCAGCACAAGTATCGAGTCTCAAAAGAAGAGTAAAGAAGGAGATTCTAAGAAAATCTCAAAGTTGAAAGCATGTTCATTGAAAGGGACTGGTAATTCTTGACATGTGAATACTAGCATTAGTATCAACTCCCAAAAGAAGAGTAAAGAAGGAGATTCTAAGAAAAGGTGAGAGTTGAAAGCAAGTTCATCAAAACGTAGTGGTTATTCTCTAACTATGAATGCTAGCACTAGTATCGACTCCCAAAAGAAGAGTAAAGGAGCAGCTGTTGGGGGAAGCAATCATGCAGACACGCCCGATGGAGTTAATGTGCAGGTGCTCAATGAAGTAGTTCATGTGTGCTTGTATTTGATTGCGAATTGTTTGATTTAATCAAGAAGAAATGTCACAATGCTAGCAAATACATTATAGCATTCACTGGAATGTAGCCAACAAATTGCATAATGTTTCCTTCCATTCCACTTGAAAGCAACGTAATTGCACCTATACTGTCACTATGATCAAGTAAGATCAGGTTGAGAGTAGTTCAATCTGGTCTAGATAGCAACCCCTGGATCCTATACATTGATATGGAGTTCAGATCTGAGTTAGACAAAAAGTCAAGTCGGGTCTTTCTTGGGTTTGCAATAAGAGCATCCAGATGAAACTCATATATCCATGGCTTGGTTTTGTATTGGGTCTAAGTTAAGTTGGTCTAATTTCTAATTTCCTATTTAATATATGTTGATGCGCATCCTGTCATGCTCTCCAATTGTGGAGTATTATGTCACATACCCATACAAAGTTAACCACCAAGGGATACTTGACTATAAGGCGAGCATTCAATCCAACAACTCTCCATTTGCTCTTCTTTACATTTGAGTATTACTGGCACATGCGGATATGAATATTGATGAAAACAAGTACGAATGGGTGAGGGAAAAAAAAGAAGAAGAAGCAAACAATATGGTGGATTGGATTGATTATTAATAGTAGTCTTTCTATCGTTCTTTAAAACCTTTTCTTCAATCAAATATCCTCTTTTGACTTTCAACAGCAGAAACCACACTACATCCAAATTGAAAAGCTTTTGACTCAACTTTATGTTCTAGATGATGGGCTAAGTATTTAATAGTCTAAATTGTTTTGTTGTGTTTTAAAATAGCTTTGATGTGGGACTAAGAGTCTGGCAGAGATTGAAATATCGCTATAATTTTCTATTTTCTGGTTAGTTGCAACCTCTTGTTTTAGCTAATGGGCTAAATATTTAAAAGTTTGAGTTGCTTCATTGTGATTTAAAATGTCTTTGATGTGGGACCAAGAATCTGGCACAAATCAAAACATAGTTATGATTTTCTAATGTTTGTTAAGTAACAGCCTACATTCCGCAACTCCATCATCTATTTCATGTTTCTAATGTGGTCCTTGATGGGGCATCCAACTGGTATCCTATAGCCGAATTCCATTTGCATCGTTGGAGTCTTGGCATCAGATATTTTGGAATAAGACTTGATCAGGGCATCCTAAATTTCCTTTAGCAGTCTTATAGATTCCGTACATGGGGATCAAATCTTTGTGCAGAGAGCTAATAAGGATATTTCTAGCTGCTCTATTGTTTTGCTTCCATTTCCTATACTTTTTCTCTTTGAGTCATTTATGTTTGTAATTTTCTCTTGTTGCATTTTTAACCCTTAATTTTGAGCATTAAATAACATGTATTGCAATGCCATTTGAAAAAAAAAAAAATAATAATAATTAATATTGATTTGGCCCAAATTTTGAACTGGCTTGGCCCTTCAAGTTGTGCTTCTTTGGCTCGGCTTGGGCCTAGTCCGGCCCATTGACTGTCGTACATGTTTGTGCATGGACATGTTACTTTTTGCAGGACTTGCTTTTTCTAACAAGTGTCTTTTGGGCTGTTTTGGTGCAGGAATTGGTGTTCACAACTCTAAACAGGCAGGTTTTTGGCAAAGGTTAGTTGGGTTGTATTAAATGTACTAATAATGCTCATTCATATATTGTTTTCTGATCGAGTCAAGTCATTTAAAAGGTGGAATCCACCTTAAGAACAGCTTCAACGTCCTATACGTGTCATTCTCTATTTATAGTTTATTCATGTGACAATTGATGCATGCAGGAAAAGTACATAGGCCACTCCCGCGATGGCTCTCATCTGCAACCAAACCATCTATATGGCTGATGCATCTTCGGAGTTCTTTTCTCTTCCATTTTGGAGAGGTGTAAAACTTAGAATATGGTTGGTTGTAATGGTGTAAAATTTGTTTATATGAATAGGAATTAGAAGAAACGTTTATATATATATATACACACACACACACACACACCAAAGCAAATTGTGAGGAATACTACAAGTGGAAAAAATCATTTACTTGCCCCCTTTTTTGTAATTTATTTCATATACCTATGCCTTTCAAGTAATTGCATTTTCCAATTCCTATGCCATTTCATATAAATAGGAATTGGAAGAAATGAAATTTGTTGTTAATATTGTGAGACCATAGCATATGGTGCTATGTAAATTGCCAGGTACACTACAAGCGAAAAAAAAAGAGAGGAGCATTTTCATGCTCTTTTTTTTTTTTCGGTATTTTATTTCAAGTAATTTGAACCTCGTAACAGCAAGCGTTATCTTGAATAACCCATGATAAACAATAATTTAGTTTAGTTATGTTTTGATGAAAAATAGACGTAGAAAACCACATATGTAGTGTTTGCATAGCAAGTATTGCTAGGGCAAGAAATAACAAATAATTAGATATTCATAATAATTGAACCATGTAATAAGAAAGGACATGGGAAGGGCTTTAAACAATTGTTAGGGGCACTTGGGTAACTTAAAATTTATGTGGGCAAAAGAATTGCACATACTCCATGTTTTATAACAATTAATGTATGCAATAAGAAAGGATATGGGAGGGTTTATTTGCAATTGCAGTTTATTTTATTTTTAAAAAAAATAAACAGTCTTCTCCCGATCAAAGGAGACCTCTCTTGTGCCTCTCTCCGCCAGTAGGGATCTATTTTTTACACTCTCGTGGCATGTAAGTAGTCAAAGGTGAAACTGTCTTGTACTTCTGTCTACCAAAAGGGACCTACTTTGTTTTACGTCTCTCTCTCTCTTATATATATATATATATATATATATATATATATATATATATATATATATATATATATATGGAAAAGGTACTACGCGCTCGACCTCACGAGTCCGTCCTATGAGGTCGAACTGTGTGGGCCCCACCGTGATGCGTTTCGAACATCTACCCCATCAGTCAGATGCGTCATTCCATCATGGGCCTAGGTCTCAAAAATCAAGTCAATCCGTGACTTGTGTGGGCCACACCACATACAGAAGTGGAGAGGGGCCGTGCATCATTAAAACATTCATAATCATTTTTGGGGCCCACAAAAGATGTAATTTGCAAATCCAGCCCATCCATTATGTGTGTCCTACTTGTATGAGAGTTCAGGCCAAGTTTCAGCAGCATTGAAAACTCAAGTGGGCCCCACCAAGTGGTTTTATATGTTTTAATGGTGTTTCACACGAATTTAGATGGTATGGCCCACCTGAGTTCCACATACGGCTGATTTTTGGGATATCTTATAATTTAAAGGGTACCCACTAAATGCACAGTGTTGATGGTTGACACGCATCACGGTGGGGTCCACACAGCTCGACCTCATGATAGCTTTTCGTGAGGTCAAGCGCATAGTACCTCTATATATATATATATATATATATATATATATATATATATATATATATATATATATATATATATATTTTGTAGGTCAATTACATTATATTGAAAATGTGCATTTTACAAATGTTGATAACAAACTTATTTCCAAAAGTATATGTCTTGATCTTAATATTATTGAAATCCAATCCGTTCAAAAGTTAACAATGACATTAAAGATGGGAAAATACAAATATAAGCTTGGTCGAAAACTTTTTGTGGCCCTTGGAAGTTTTTAACTGTGGCATCACTCTCTTTGGTGCGGTCCACTGCTTGGATGTGACTCATTCTTTGAATCTTATCATAAAATGATATATTCAGATGGATGGACGGCATGAACACAAAAAATATATCATGGTGGGGCCACAAATTCAGTAGTAGTCTGGCTACTCAATTGTCAATAGTTAATCTGCACCCGCACAATGGTCTCTTGTGGTGGGGGTTGGACCAGGAATTGGAGCGCACCAAGATATCCTGCAGATGGTTCGCAGGAGACCATTTGCAAATTCATCTTGGGGTGGTCTGATTTTTCATATAGCTAATAAATATCTTATAAATAGGTAATAATCACGTACATAAGTAATTTCCCGCCGACGTTTATACCTGCTTTTTTAAGGCTATAATACAGAACAATTGCGGAATAAATATGGCCCCACCATGATGTATGTGACTTATCCACATCGTCCATCCATTATGCCGGCTGATTTTAACGCATGAACCCAAAAATTAGGCAGGTCCAAAACTCAAGTAGACCACACTATAGGAAACAGTAGGAACTGAATACCTATCGTTAAAATTTTCTGGGGGCTACCTAGAAGTTTTGGAACAATCCCCTTATTCACGTCTGTGTAACCTTATGAACAGGTTAGATGAGCCTAACCTTATCGAGGCGGATATCATCCGCCCATCCTCTATCACGGTTAGGCTCACCAGATGAATGATTCGATGACTGATAATGGGGCCCACCTGACCAGAGTGCTGCCCCGATTGGACACTATAAAAATTCAAGCCGCTCCCATGGATTTTAGATTCATCTGAATCAGATGCAGCTTATCTGACTTGACTCAAGTTCTGTCACGTTCCAGCTCAGCATAGTGGTGCACATGGGTCAGGACGGATGCAGCCCCTGATTTGAAGTATTTAGGAGTATAGTATTTAAGAGAATTGGACCCGGACCCAACCCATGAAAATTCTGGTCTGGTCTACATAGCTGACCCATTTATTTAAGGGGTCGGGTATGGGCATATATATGAGAACCCAAAACTCAAACTATTTATCACATGGGTCAGGATTGGGTCAGGTCTATGTCAGGTCTAGAAGTTACAACTTAATTTTCACACAAATAATATTTCAAACAATCCAATTAGTTGTGGCTATTAGTTTTGATGGTAAAGAATAAAATGACGAGCAACTCAAATTCAATGGGTAAGATTAGATTATTAGGATAGTCATGTTAGTGTGATCTTTTGACATATTCTCCATCAACAAAAGTATCCACAACGTGAACGGTCAAGACTGTTAGAAGAAACAAAAACACATTTGATTAATTATTTTTTTCTTCTATATGTATACCTCTGGGTCAGGTCTGGGCCAGGTGTATTTTAGAATGGCTCAAATTGGAACCTTTTAAAAACTGGGTCTAAGAAGATTGGTTTGATTTTAAGAAGAACCAACCTGACCTGTTTATTAATTTAAGTCGAACTTTTGCACCCAAATCTACCACATGGTTCTAAGTTTTGGACCCATAACCCTTGATGGTTGGTCTGGGTCTAATGACCTCTCTGGTTGACCCGACTGGACCCATTTGCACCTCTATTTCAGCACCATGAGTCACCACCGCTCCCCAAGTCAAAAATAACTCAGGATATTGATTGAGTCCGTCTGAGTCGCTACATCAGTTTGGTAATGTATCCATTGTATTTAGTGTCGGATTGGATTTGCTTGCTTCTGGCACAATAGGTCAAAATGAGCTTTCCATGTATTTGCACCCGATCTAACATCGTGAAATCTGACGGCCCAAAAGCTGACACGTGGAAGAACCATTATAAGGATGAGATCCTTGCAGCCAGGATGATCGATAGAAAAAAGATCGTGGAAAGTCTAGATGACTATCACCATGGGACACATATCGCACAATCAAAAGAATCTAAGCAAGTAGTTCTCGTACGAGCATGTGGTGGAAAATGAAAGGCCATAGTTTACGTAATGTGTACGATCGTATGACTAGCTAGTGATGATACTCTTCATTACACATGGTGGTTACTTGATTACGCAAAGATCATGGAGAGTTATCCCGATGATAAAATGTAAACAACTGTCTACTAATTGGCTGATTAATTAAAGTGAAAATCATGGGAAATGATTCTGAAGATCATACGCCAGCAATCCTCTCACATGTTTATAAATAAAGTTAAGAGTGAAGAGCTCGAGGCCCATGCCAACCCAAAACAACTCAACTCTATGTTGTTAGATGTCTTTGATCTGTACATGAAACAGGGGTTTGGGGTTCGATTGATCGACCACCCTCATCGATCAATCGAACGAACCTCAAATTATATAAATTGGTCTTTGAAAAGTCTTGAACAATCTCAAACAACCAAACTGTCGAGTCGATCAATCGACAATATTTAAAAATACATGTAAACTCTCTAGACACTTTTGAGTATGTTTGAATGATTAAACATATGAGGTTCGGTCAATCGATGACTACTCGATCCATCAATGCTTAGATCAATGGCACACAACTTTATGTAATTGCGTAATAGTTTCATATTCCAGGTGTTATGCTACATATGGGTGCAATTGTAGGACTAGGGTATTCTAACTGGGGCTTAAGCATTTCTAGGATTTAGAGAGGAGAAAATAAAGATTTTATGATTTGTAAGTTCATCCATCTCTTGTACTTATTATTTTCACAGTGATTGTTGTTGCTTAGTAACAAGGTTTTTTTCCACGATGATTTTTCTACATAAATTTTCGTGTGTACTTTATACATGCTTTGTTTGTGTTTGCTTATTGTCATGTAATCTGAATTCGAGGTTTACTTCTGCGGTTCCCCAACAAATGGTATTAGAGTTAACGGTAATGATTTGAGTTTAGATCTAAGACATGATGAGTAATGGATTAAACATGAAGTAAGAAATATAGAAGAAGTTCACCAGTAAAATAACATTGAACTATGGAATGTAAAGATGAGAGGCCTTATAGTTCAATAAAGGTTGTAACATACATTCCTTCGTATAGAGAAGCACCCAACGTTTATGAGTAATGGAGAGTAAGAAGAATTGGATGAGGGGGCAAAAATCTCGGTCTAGCCATGTTTGACAGATAACGTCCTTTATAATGTCCTATATAGCTTGTACATAACAAAATCATTGTTGAATCGTCTGTATCTAACAAAATAATTTTATAATCTGAAGATGGAGAAGGGTCAGATATGAATGATTACATCAATACGTTTAATTAGATAATTTGTAATTGACGAGCATGGAAGTGAAGATTGGAGATGAAGATCAAACTTAATTCTATTGAACTCTCTTTTAGAGTTTTACAATAGCTTTATAAACACTATGTTCCACGGTAGAGAGACCATTGATGTTAAGACTATCGTTTCAACCCTTTAATTGAAGATATTGAGAACGAAGGACAACGACATGGGTTTGTCTACGGATACGTTGGTAGCTAGGAGAAGGAATCATAAGCGGGAGAAGGGAAACTCATGATCATAGTTCAAGTCTAAGGGCAAGGGGAAGATGAAATTCTGGTACCGTAGAAGATGGACATATGAAGAAGGATTGTTAGAATTTTAAAGCTCATAATGGGAATAAATCAAATGAAGCACTGAAGGAGGCCAACACAGCAGAATTTAACAAGAAAGTGGATGGTGGTGATGTTATGACTACATCAAAATCCGGGTATCTCAGCAATGAGTGAATTTTGGATTCAGAGGCCTTATATCATATGACTTTTCAGCAAGATTGGTTCACTAGTTACAATTAGTGCGATAATGGACAAGTGTTTATGAGCAATGACATTGCCTATAAGGTTGTTAGAATCAGAATGGTGCACATCAAGATGTTTGATGGAACAGAGCGTATCCGAATGTTTGACACATTCCTAAGCTGAGAAAGAATCTGATATCCCTGGGAGTTCTCAATGCATTTGGGTGTCAAGTTAAAAGTTTTAAAAGTGGCACTTATAGTGATGAAAGCTTGGTGAAGCGATAACCTTTACAAGTTAACCGGAAATAACGTATTGGGTGGAGTTGCAACGTTTGTAGTGGAGTCAACATTGGTATGTTTATGGCATGCATATATAGGCCACATGAGCGAGCGCAGTATGAAAGTACTTTTTGATCGATGCTTAATTCATATTTTTTAAAATGTTGATTTAAATATATGTGAGTATTGTAAGACCCGTATCTTAGTCTGTACTATTTCGTCAACTCCCGCGATCTTTCCCGTCGAATTCCGGCAATCCCCAAGCTGTAATCGATGTTTGTACACGACCCTAAGTTGTATCTTATGGATTTGAGTCGGCTTAATCCGAGACTTGTACTGTTGCGACCGCACAATCGCCACGGTTCCAACGCCGCGACTCACATACCTATCCGATACTCAGGTTAGAAGATGTGAGCCAGCGCTTATTTTGAGAAAACATCGCGCTTTTGCAATCCCAAGAGAATCTCTACGACATATCCCATCAATCAATCAACCAATCAATTAATCAATCACTTCATGTCAAGTACACATCACCTTTCACTCCATCCCCAAGCAACCACCAAGTCAACTCTTTCTCACCCTCTCTCTTACACACTCATACATGTCAAGTACACTATCACCTCACACTCATCACTCACATCCATCACCCATCTCTCTCTCTACTTACAACCCCTTCTCTCTCTCTTTCTCAACACTCTATCCCAAGCAAGCAAGAGAACTCACGTCCAAGCTCTTTCTATGGAGAGAAAAGTGCATGTGTGAGGCCCACTTTCCCATTCCAAATCCATCATCCTAGCCATACAAACCTCATCTTCCACCATCAAAGTGAGATATAAGGAGATTGACTTTTCAATGGACCAAGAAGATCGAATGTGGGTACTTATTAGACTAGGTTTTTTTTTTTTATGTTTTGATGATGGGCCAAGTGAGGCATACCGATTGATAGTATGGATCTCACTTTAGACCCTAGATGTGGTCGATGGCCCACCTTGATTTTATTATCATTCCATGTCGGAGCCATTCTTCATGGACCCCATCATGATGTTTACTTTTGAACTTAAAAAGGGGTCATCTAGACCTTACATCTTGGTGGAGAAAGGATCTCCACCGTTGATCTTTGATTTGGTGGGCCCACATGTATTGGGACTCACCTGATGTATGATTGAATGCAAGGGAGGGCTTATAGTATCGGGGTCCCTCCATCATGCGTGTCCCTCGATCTCTCTCTCTCTCTCTCTCTGTCTCTCTCTCTCTCTTTTTCATTTTTCTTTGATGTGTGATGATGTAGTCATGTGGCCCACTTGGATGGACCCCACCCTAAGGCATGTATTGTATCCAAGTCATCTATAGGTGGGGCCCACTTTATAAGTGTTGTGTCCACCCCATCCATCACTTGGTGGCCCACGTGAGTAGCCCACTTGAAAGGCACAACCGTCCAACATCCCTGGACGTTGGACGTTCAATGGAAAACACAAATTTTAGCCTTGGCTCAAGGTTATTTGGGTGAGCCACTTGTATAGGCCCTACATGGATGGATGGATTCAATCCATGCCGTCCACCCTATTCACCAACTCATTTTAGGCGTTGAGCCGAAAGATGAAGCTGATCCAATCTTCTGGCGGGCCATACTATTGAAAATAGTGATTTTCACTGTTTAAATTCACCTTAATTTTTCTACACGCCGAAACATGCCCAATATTAGACTTGATGGATTGATTTTTGACTATAAAATTCATTGGGTGAGATGGATCCTTCTGATGCGGGCCCCACGCATGAAAAACTGTGAGATTTCGCGATTTCATAAAAAAAACAATATATGTAGCAGACGTTGCTACTGCCAGAGGCACGCAGGCAGCGCTTGCGGCACTTGGGCGGACGGAAAGCAAACCCACAGTCCAGCCATGGGCCCCACCATGATGTGTGTTTTGTATATGCACATCGTCCATTTTATAGGCCCTTAGGGCAGTAGGCCGCCCTCCAAAAATCAGCCACATCCAAAGCTCAGGTGGCCTACATCATAGGAAATAGTGGGGTTGAACCATCTGCCGTTGAAACCCATTTTTGGGTTCATAAAAGTTTTAAATTAGTATGAAATTTATTTTTCCTGTTCACCCAAGACCGTGTGACCTTATCAACGGTTGGATGATAAATAAACATTATAGTGGGCCCTACGTGGGACCCACAATGATGTATGTGTTTTATTTGCACCGTCCATGACCGTGGACGGTGGAACCCACCAAGGTGTATGTGTTTTATCCATGTTGTCCCTGTACTGGACAGTGGGGACCCATTGATGTATGTATTCTCTCCACACCGTCCATCCTTATGTGGACCCCCACCATGATGCAAGTGATGCATCCAAGCCATTCAGCCCCTTTGAAAGCTCATTTAATGGCATAGGGCTAAAGAATAAGTCAGACATAAAGTTCAAGTGGACCCCACCACTTAAGTAGTGGAAAATTACATCCACCGTTCAAAATTTCTAAGGGCCATAGTAGTTCCCTATTAAGCTGATATTTGTTTCCCCTTCATCTATCACTATGTTAATTTATGAGCAGGTTGGATGGGAAACATATGTTATGGTGGGCCTTAGGAACTTTAAATGGTGGAAATCATTATCACCACTCTTATTTGGTTGTGGCCCATTTGATGTACATATGGGGCCCAATGGGTGTGGCCCAAGCCCATCTTGGTGTATTTGTGCCCCGTTGTTGAGGTTCACTTTGATGTATACGAGGCCCATTGTGATGTATTCAAAGGCCCAGGGGTTATGGCCCATTGCAATGTACATAAGGCTCATTGATGTTGCCCAATTAATTTATATAAGGCCCATATGATGCGGCCCATTTAATGTATCTAAGGCCATGGGTCGAGGCCCAACAGGATGTCCTTAGGGTCCATTCTAATGAGCGATTCCTCCATGGTTTGTATAATGATGTTTTATGGCGGGCCATGCCTTGGGAGCAATGTTGGTTTGATGTCCACATTGTAAGAATAATGTTGGTTAAATGTCTACATTATTAATCTCCCTAAGGCCCATTGATAGGTCCATATTGGTTGTGTGTAGGCCATCTAGGCCCATCTTCGTTGTGAGGATATTTCATCACCTTATAACATGCTTAATGTAATTTCATGCCTCATGCCATACGCATCATATGTATGCTTGATATAAGGAATGTTTGATCATAGCATAAGCCGTTAGGTTGAGACATTTATGGGACTCCTTATGAGGTGGAGTGCCCCACATGAGCGCATAGTATGCATGAGATTATTGCATGATTGTACGGTGTGACTCATGTATCTCGCATATGTATGACTTGATCATTATACGCCCTAGCGACATCAGGGCCATGGCTCCATAGGTACATCGTGGATGACCGTATCGGATATCGAAAATACTTGGTTCTAGCACTATGGGCACTTAGGATGTCCTTGGGTGAAAGTCTCAGAACCTTTTTGGTATTAGGAGTTGCTCCAACGTTTAGACCGAGTGGATACACGAGCGCCTGAGTACCTAATATCAGTAGGTCGCATCTCCCACTGTATTGTGGTCGGTTGGGAGGGAGTGTGGTCTTATCCGCCCGAGTGAGGGGGCTATAAGCTAGACTGAGTTTGACTAGCTTGTAAATGCGTCCGCTATCGACAAGCCGAGTAAGTATTGACAAACTACTGGTCAGACGGATAGTGAAGTTTATTCCATTCACTGGGCTGTGCGGCTAGGGAGGTGACAGTCAGTGTGGAGTGTACTAGACCCCGGTGATATACTAGAGAGGAACTGTATTGATATTTGTACTTGATTAGTACTAATATGCTTGCTTTGCATCTTGCATATGACATTTGGCTACATAGGCCTCGCATCGCATGATCTTGGTATGATCGATAGCATTCATGTCTTGCATCACATAACTTTAGTACAACTAATAGCATTCATGGACTTACCGCATATTTTCGCATTACTTTGATATTATACACTTGGCGCTTGCCTTGCGCACACACTTATACCACCCTCTAAGTTTTAGTAAGCTTATGCACGACTGTTGCGTGCAGGTGGCATTGGATCGCAGCAGCGCTAAGGCAGGAGCGCATATCGGATTATTTTGAAGTTTTTGATCACCCTGTATTTCCATTTTCGCATTGTACTTAAAGTTTTTGATATAGTAGATATGTGGTGATGTTGTTTTGTAACCTGGTTATGCTCCATTACAAAAAAATATATATACTGAAAATCCTCCTTATAAGATTCCAGGATCGGAATCTGACATGTGAGTGCTGGGAGCCGAGAATGCGGCACTACGGAGGCTGTCGGCGCCGAATTCGACGATTCAAAATTTTGTGAGCCCATTTTCTGAGTTTGGGGCGTGACAAGCATTGTATATACGATAGATTTTTTTTTTGTTATATTTTAAGTCAGGAAAACATGTTAGTAAGGGGGTACTTGATTATGTACATTCTGATGTATGGGGGTCGTCACTCATAATTTCTGGTGGAGGTTATCATTCTTTGTATCATTCATAGATGACTACTCTATAATGTTTTAGTATACTTTATGAAGCATAAATCATATGTTTTTGTCATATTTAAAGTATAAAAGGCAATGATAGAAAAACAGTTATGGCAAAAATTGAAAGTATTAAGGATAGATAACGATGCATAATTCATTTGAAATGAATTTAACAAGTTTTGTAAAGATAATAGGATCATATAGCATAACACAATTAGGCACATACAAGAGCAGAATGTTGTAGTGAAATGAATAAATCAGACTCTCTTGAAGAGAGCCCGAAGTATGTCAAGCAACGCTGGGTTAGGGAATGAGATATGGACTAAGGTTGTTAACACGACTTATTATTTGGTGAATTTCTTCCGATCTAAGCCGATAAATTGTAAATTTTTAAAAGAAGTGTGGAATGGTCATAATGCTAACTACTCAAGGCTACGAGTGTTTGGTTATGATGTTTACTCTCATGTACCGTCAGTTGAGATAGATAAGCTAGACCAAAGAGTAAAAAGTACACCTTTTTTTGCTTTGGTGATAGTGTGAAAGGATATATGCTATATAATTGGGTTACACGAAAGATCACGGTTAGTTATGATGTTAGGTTTGATGAGGACTTGTTGTTCTATAAGGATGAACACAAGGAGATGGGAAAGTCAACGAAAATTGGCATTGAAATTAAAAAAAGTGAGACAAAGGTTAAAGTCGAGCAGCGGGAAGAAGTAAAAGAGCCGGTGGAGCAGCCACATTTGAGGAGAAATTCACATAAAGATCATAATTACCACCGAGATACAAAGATGATTTGAACATTGCATTCGCCCTCATTACGAATTAAGGGGATCCGTCTACCTTCCATGAATCAAGACGGATGCAAGACGAGATAGTCTCTTTGTATAAGAATTAGACATGGGAGTTAGTGGAGCATCCTATCGGATGTAAAGCGATCGGGTGCAACTAAATTTATCGAAAGAAATAGGACAAATGCAAGTCAAGATTGGTAGTGAATAAATATGCTTAAAAAGAATGCGTCGACTTGATTAAGATCTTCGCACTTGTTATCAAGAAGGTATCTATTAGGTTTAAGTTGGTGTTGGTCGCTCAAAACAACCTTGAACTAGAATAGATGGATGTTAAGATTACTTTTCTACATGAAAAATCAGAAGAGCCAATTTACATGAAGCAACCGTAGAAGCTCAAAGAAATGGGTTAGAGAATAAGGTTTGTAGCTTAAAGAGGTTGTTGTACAGCATGAAACGGTCGTCTATGCAGTGATATAATAAGTTTGATACTTTCATAGTGAGTCAGCGGTTTACTAGGAATGAATATGATCATTGTGTCCACTTTAAAATACTAAGTGATGGAGAATTCATCTTACTGGTATTATATGTTGATGACATACTAATCACCAGTTATAGCATATTTGAAATGAACCTATTGAAGACTCAATTATTAGGGAGATTCAAAATAAAAGATTTGGGAGTTACAAAGAAGATTCTCAGTATAGACATACACATAAATAGGGAGAGGAATAGGTTATAGGTATCTTAGGTGGAATACCTTGAGAATGTATTGGTAAAGTTTGGGATGGAAAAGGCTAAGCTAGTTAGCACATCCTATGATGCTCACTTTAGGTTTTCTCGGAGCAATGTCCCATTACAGATGATGAAAAGAAGGTTGTCTCATGTGCCCTATTGGAGCGCAATTGACAGTTTAATGTATATCATGGTCTCTAAGAGATCAAATATTTTACATGTAATTGGTATTGTGAGTAGATGCATGTCAAGCCTATTAAGCTACATTGGGAGGTAGCGAAATGGCTACTTCATTATTTATGAAGTATAATGGACTATATCTTAATATTTCATAAATCAGAGGAAAATGTTATAGGTTATGTGGATTCATATTACGCAGGGAATGTGGACAACAGAATGCCGACTTTTGGTTACTCATTTATATTAATGGGTAGAGCAATCAATTGGATGTTAAAGTTTTAGTATGTAATTACCCTTTTCACAATAGAAGCTGAGTATCTAGCAGTGATAAAGGCTTTTCAAGGAAAGTGTTTAGTTGTGTGGAATGATGAATGAACTCGGGCTTCAACAAGAGGTCATGCCGATTAATGGTGACAATAAAAGCGTGATCAATTTGACGAAGAATTCGATTTACCATTCCAAAACTAAATATATTTATGTTTGTCATCATTTTATCTAACGCATGCTTGAGGGAGGTGGTGTTACTTTTAAGAAGATCCACACGAGTGTAAATCCGATGAACATGCATACTAAGGTGGTTCCCATAAAGAAGTTTTGATTCTGTTCGACTTCTCTGGGTCTGCCAAAAGGTTGATAAAGACGGAGTGTGCATGAAAAACAACAAAGATTAAAAGCTATGATGGAGGCAATTAGAGATGGAGCTTAGAGAAATAGTTCATAATGATTGAATCCATGGTGGAGATTATTGTCAGATGCATGTCTTCAATTTATACATGAAACAAGATTTTGATTGATCTCCACCATAGTCGATCAATTAAGTGAGGTGGAGATCAATCAAGTGAACCCCAAATTATATAGATTGGTCTTTGGACATTTTTGGATAGTCTTGATCGATCAAACTATCGGATCAATCGATTAATAATATTCAAAAATACTTGTAAACTCTCTGGACACTTTTGAGCATGGTCAAGCAATTGAACATATGGGGCTCAATCGATCAATACTTAAATGGATGATGCATGCAATTTTACGTAATTACGTGGTTAGTTTCATATTCTGAATGTTATGCTATATATATATATATATATATATATATATATATATATATATATATATATATATATATATATATATATATATATATATATATATAAGTGTAATTATGAGATTATGGTATTCTAATCAGGGCTTAAACGTTTCTAAGGTTTAGATTGGAGAAAACGAGGGTAACAGTTTCTAGAGTTTGGAGAGGAGAAAATGTGGGTTTTTTAAATTGTACGTTCATCCGTCTCTCGCATTCATCATTTTTATAGTGATAGTTGTTGCTTTATGCTATGGTTTTTTCCTGTGGGAGGTTTTTACACATAAAATTCACAAGATCATTTTAAAGCATGATCCAAAAAATTATTCATATCTAAATCTCAAGTGGACCACAATAAAAATATAAGTGGGAGAATAATTCTCATCGTTAAAACATTCATAGGGTCCATGATAAGGTTTCTTTTCCATCCAATCTGCTCATAAGGTCACACAGACCTGGATGAAGAGGAAAAATAAATATCATATTGATCTAAAACTTCTGTGACTCCCAAAAGGCTTTCAAAGGTAGACGTTCAACCCCGCATTGCTTTTTGCAGTGTGGTCCAATTGATCTCCGTATCTGTTTTTTTTTTTTTTTTGGTCAAGAATTGCAATGAGCTCTCTAAATGGATGGACGGTTTGGATATGTTATATACCTCATGGTGGGCAGAACTTAGTGTCGTCAACATACCAGCCAGTTCGGTGGTGTGTGGTACATAAAGCTAGGCAAACCTGACCCAATCCGCTAGTCCGACCAGGTCCGACTCGATTCGAGCCGAACCGACGGCCTGGATCAGTCAGGTTCGAGCAAGATCGGGCAGATCTAACTGTTAATTCGGACTGCACTGAACTGAAATCCGATCCATTTGGAACCGATTCGATTAGGACCGGACCGGACTGAATCTATAATTACTATTTTACCCTTTTATATATATATATATATATATATATATATATATATATATATATATATATATATATATATATATATATATATAACCTTTTACCCTACCCCCGAACCATAAATCCCCAAACCCTCTCTACCCTACCCTCCCTCAGGCTTTGAATTTCCTTTTTAGCCCCTATTGTAATCCCACTTCAAGCAAATAAAAATTCCATTGGAAATCTTCATAGAGAGAGAGAGAGAGAGAGAGAGAGAGAGAGAGAGAGAGAAGAAGGTTCTTCTAATATGCCTTTCAGCGAGATTTCTTGTGGTATTGACCGCCACTTTATGTTTTGCTGTAGAGGCTAAAAGAGTTAAAGTAAATTAGAAAAGAAGCCCCTTCCTTCCATTTCCTGGAGTTTATTTAAATGGGTTTGTTTTTATTTATTTTTGTCTTCATTTTAGATATGGGTTTTAGGCTCTTATAAGTCTCAGCTTTTTTTTCTTTCTTTCCTTTTTTGTCAATGTCTTGTTTCTGGATTTTTCTGGATATGGATTTCTTCAATGAAAATATTGTTTTTCTTGAACAGGGGTTGCCTTTCCATCATTCAACTTTTCTTTTCTTTTGGATTTTGGTCTTAGTTATTTGGAAATGATTTTCATTGAGAGCTTAGCATTTAGTAATGCTTGTGGGTTTTGTTTTCTACACCCACCCCTGATTGATTTGTATACACCCATTTTTCATCTTGGGATATTGAATAGTACAAATGGGTGTGTGGGCAATCAAAAGGAGTGAGTGTAAGTAGTGGCTCCTTTATTTTTTGTGGCGGTTATTGAAGAAAAATGGACTAATCTGAATCTGGCATAATCCTATCCAACTCGATTTTTCTGACCGAGTCGGAATCGAATCGGTTCAGGCCAGTATAGGTTAGGATTGGATCAAGTCGGGTCCGGCCATGCAGAACTCGGACCGAGTCGAGTTGGACCTAATCTGATTCGACTGTCTGATGCCTAGCTCTAGTGGTACACCAGCCAATCCGCTTCCCCTTTCCTGAGGCAGAATACCTGCGAAGGACGCGGATTGTGTCCTACCCCGATCGTCTCCAGCTGGAACGAACGTGCAGGAGCTTTGAGTGGCCACCGTGATGTACGAATATTATCCACACCGTTCATCCATTTTTTTTCTTCATATTATTTCAGGTTATAAGCCTAAAAATGAGGCATAAACAAGGCTCAAGTGGACCACAATACAGAAAGCAGCAGTGATAATGATTCTTACCATTGAAACTTTTCTAGTGCCCACCATCATGTTTATTTTCCATCAAACCCATTCATGAAGTTACCTGGACATATACTAAGAGAAAACACAAATATCAGCTTCATTCAAAACTTGTGCGGCCCAGACAAGTTTTTAACAGTAAAAGTTTAATCCCGATTGTGTAGTCCACTTGAGCCTTGGATCTGCCTCATTTTTGGACTTATACGCTGAAATAATATGAAAAAAAAAAAGAAAAAGATCGACGATGTGGATATGACCTATACAGTACGGTGGCCACTCAAAACTCCTGCCATTCCCCGCCAGAGACGGCCGGGTAGTACGCAATCCGCATCGTCTTGCTGAAGCCTTCCGCCTGAAATTTAGGCGCTCGAAACTTAGGTGGGGCCACCGTAATGTTTGTGAGAAATCTATTCGGTCCATCCTCTTTTGTTTTTTAGCTCATTATAAGACTTGAGAAAAAAAAAACGAAGAAGAGAAGGATCTAAGACTCAGGCAGGTAGGGAAATTCATTCGGTTGAAACCTCCCAGGTAGACAGTGATATTTACGTGCCATTCACAGCATTATTATTCCTACTGAGATGAACTGAAAGCACAAATATAATCCTCACTCAAAACTTCTGTAGCCCCGTGAATATTTCAACTGTGGATGTTCAATTCTCACATTTTCAACCCACTGGAGCATTGGATCTAGCTCATTTTTCGCCCCATTTCCTAAAATGATCTAAGAAAACAGATCGACAGTGTGGATTTCTCACAAAAATCACGGTGGGTCCCACTCATTAAAATGATGTTTAAAAATGGATGGACGGTGTGGATAAAACACAGATCATGGTGGGCCCGCATGGCACCGACCGCTAGCGTCACTAGCCAAACCGCGTCCCTGTTTTCCCCTTTCATTTTCCATCTCCCCTCTCTCTCTCTCTTTCTCTCTCTCTCCTGTTAATCACTCCGGGACTCCATTGCAGCCCTTTGCAACCCAGATCCGGCGAGACAAGAGCCGGAAACGAAGCCTACCTTTCATCTGGCTTTGGAGTCTTTGGTGCAGGAGAACTAACAGGCTGAGACTCCTCTTTTTTTGGGTGGGGTGGAAATGGATGTCTCTTTAGCTACCGCATCATGTTATGCTGACGATGAGATTTGTGGTTTTTTTAAAAAAATCAAATATTTCAAACTTTCGGGATTTTACTACCAAAATGCTTTTTTAGGAAATTCGAATAGAAAAGTGGAGTGTGTGATTTTATCCTACATCATAAATGAAAAGAAAAAAATCGTGGTTTATACGAGAATGTTTGTATGGTATTCTTACTGGGAGCTTTGGCGATTGTGACACTTGGGTTGTGTGTTTTAGTGCTACACGCATGAGCGTAGGTATGGGCAGTGTAGTTGTAATGGCGCTAGTAGGTACACTTGCGACCTTATGCGAGATGGTGCGATCGTGGCACGAATGGTTTAGTATGATCATATGTACGATGGGTCTAAAATGAGTCACGGTTTTGTAAGTGATTGAGAACGGTCGGATTATTAATTTGAATTGATCAACCGTTTCTAAAAACGGCTAGCTGCCTTGAAAGCCACAACGGTTTGAAAACAAACGGGCCATGATAATCCAACGGTCAGATCTTCCTATCCGACGATCAAAAATGTTTGAAATTAATGATCAACGGTTAGATATGTTTTTCAAACGTTGTGAACCATTAATACCTAGCAATGGTCTACTCCCTGGTGCTTATATAAACTAGACCATTTCGGTCCAAATTTTATCATCTCAAACTCAACTCACATCTCTCTTCATCTATCAGATCCTAAGTATTGCATCTCCATTTTAGAATATTATTAACACATTCTCATTTTGATTATGCTAGAAATTTGCTGCGTTGAAATTATTACTAGGTAGACCCTTTTATTATTGCTAAACATAGGATCCAAATAGGCTTGTCTTATCCTGAAAGCAATTCGTCTGTAACCCATCAACAATTTGATAAGGGAGCAATTTATATTTTACATGATTCAAAATAATTTATTTTATTTTATTTTACTCTTGGGTATGTCCAACACATATTTCCAGCAGCCGAAGGTTTGTAATCCTTGTAATTCGCAGTATCCTCTTCTTCCACGGTTACAGAAATCACCTAAAAAGGGAACGTCATAAAGAGTCTGCTTAAAGAATTGCAGGAGATCCATTTCCATGTAAGAAAAGGTTAGTACAGACCCCCTTAGGAGTGTTTTGTAAATCAACTGAATCAGGAGTATTTCAGTTCAGGATGCATTATGCACGAGGGGCTCACTTTTCAGCTATGCAGATTGCTCGTCATGCAGGCCAAGCTAGATGGGTGTGGACCTGAAGACTTCTCCGTCAAACAATCTTAGCCATTTTATTGGTGGACTTGATCTCTTCTTGCTGCACATGGATTGTTGGGCATTATTCTAACTTTAACCATCCTTTTGCAGGTCAGCAATCAGGTTGCCAGGATTGTTTGATGGTGGAGATTTTTTTTGGCCATTGCTTAATTGCGGTGTAGCCCACAGACGAATGATCTGAATCACTACTAAAAAGTTCGTTCATATATTGTAGATTTCCTCTTTGGAGATATAGGCAGGAAAAGGTTGCATGGAGGCAGATATATATATATATATATATATATATATATATATATATATATATATATATATATATGTCGGAATTGATTTCATTTTTGTTTCTAGCTTTTGGATGAGTTACAGACAGATCAGTGGCCTGTGGAAGCTGGAAACAGGGCCCGGTGCACAGGTGTTGCTCTGAGTGTAGCAGCTGGTATGCTAGGAGCATGATTTTCCTGGTACTGGTGCTGGCATTATAGCTTTGGCTGCCGGTCCATGCATGGAAGACCCAGGAATAGTAAGAATATCACTCTGTTTTTTTTTTTCTACTCATTTGGTTTGATATGAATTAAAAGCTTAATATGGGGGCATTTTCACACCAGGCTCGAGTGGAGTGGCTTGTGGGATGCAGGGACACACTCGAGGTGGGTGATCTGCATAACCCATGGATTTGAGGCCTGTGTGAGGTGGGTGGCTCATGTAGGGCCGAATCCATGGACTTGGGACCCATGAGGAGCGGCCGAGAACCTAACCCACAGATTTGGGGCCTGGGCTATGAGATAAAGGGATTAATTTGTCATGCTCTATCAGTTCAAACTTTTAGAGCAAGTGGTTAATTGTCCTGCATCAAATTGGTATTAGAGCGTGAGGTCATGTTCGAGACTCTTTATCGGGAGTAATTAATGCGATGTGTTTAATTTCTTACTTGTCTGGGTTACTTATAGAAATGTTGTTTGTTATTTTCTGTTAGCTATGTACCAGCTGTCAAATGTTTGTAGATAAATCATGAGAATGAGCTGATCCCAAGAAAAGGTCCACTCATCTTCATCCATGTAAATCATTATTGGGTTTTTTAAGTTTGAACATTTGTCTTAAGAGCTGATGCTGTTGACATTTAATTCAAAATTTCAAGTTTATACAATTCACTCAATTTTAGTAATCTGATGCTGTAGACATTTAATTTGAATTTTCAAGTTTATACCAATTCAATCGAGTTTTCAAGCAATCGCTTTGAGTTTCTCCAGGTATCAATTGAGAGATCTCAATTGAGGGATTTTTCCAATTTTAAAAGGCTAACCGGCTAACTCACTTTAACTAGTTTTAATCAAGTTGACTTGAATTGTTCAGCCCCTTTACTGACTGGTTATTTCATATTGTAGATTGACAGGGTAAATCTAGAGATTCAGCAGGCAGAACGTGACTACGACCTCAATCGTGCTGCAGAATTGAAGTATGGGAGCCTTGTGTCTTTGCAACACCAACTAGAAGCTGCAGAAAAGGAGTTGGATGAATCTCAAATATCTGGGAAGTCCATGCTAAGAGAAGAGGTTATAGGTAATGACATTGCTGAAATAGTCTGCAAGTGGACGGGCATTCCTGTTTCAAAGATGCAACAGTCGGAAAGAGAAAATCTGTGAAGACGAGCAATATTCTCTTAGATTTTAGTTTTCAAGCAAAGCTATGCATCCTGTTCCAATCGCTACAAAGCCATCTGAATAAAAATTACCTATAATTTGTATAGTGGGATTAGGAATGGATAAACATAGGGGTTGGTGATTTAGGCAACATGTTTGGAGACCACTTTCCAGTCCTTTATTAGATCCACCACACCTTAATAAATTCACGTTTGATATTTAAGTCTTAATGCCATGAAATCAATTCCTAGTCTTCTAGAGGAATTCCATGTTACTAAAATTCAACAGATTACTTTAAAACAATGAGTCTGTTTTCTTCCTTTTTAATCTAAATGTACATCCAATACTTCGACAAGAATTGAGGAAACCTGAGTATCACCATATACCAATTATAACTTTGTGTATGTTCCCATTTCTGCCAACAGTTATTGACTATTTCTCTAGTCACATAACATGAACCGTGAATATAGTGCAGTTGATATAAATAAACCATGCAAGGTGATGTGTCTTACATTGCAGTCTACTTAAGGCCTACAGGTATGAACCCAATAACATTGATCTCTTGGATCATAGTGAGCTTGAGTAAGTCATATATTTGCTGCAATCTCGGAAAAATCTCTTTTATTATTTAGTTGTTACTTATTTTGACACAATCCAAAATGGGTATGACATTTTAAACCACATCTCATTGCAGGTATTGGTTTACTGTACTAGCAGAGCACTTGCCTGACCTCATTGACAAGGTGGACAACAACATCCTTTTGAATTTTCTTAAGCTTGTTTTTCATATACTTGTTCTTTGTATTTTCAGAATCATCATCATTAGGATTTTTGCTAGCTCCACTAACCTCTACATAGACACATCATCATCGTCATTGGTTGATTTGCTATCCCATGCACTCCCCCTCTGCACACAGACGTGTGGGAGATTTGAGCCCTTTATAAGGTGGGACCCACTGCTAAAGATTATTGGGCTCAAAGTTCAGACTGTTCAACTATTAGATAGGCCACAATCACACATGAACAAAAACCATGGATAAGCTAATTTCATTTGTTTGTGTATTGGGCCCAAAGTTCAGACTATTCAACTATTAGGTAGGCCCCTCTGCACACAAACTGGAACTTTTATTTGTTTGTATTTATGCTAATTTTAAGATAAAATTTAGTTGATCATGACCTATAAATGCAATAAATATCAATTCTGAAATGTCCAATTCCTCATTAATTTGATTATATTCTTTTGTTTTATGTAGGGGGAGCATATGTACAAAAGAAATAGAGCTAAAAGAAATTGACCAACTGTCCACATTCATTGTAAATCTGATGCATAAGCTGATAAGTGGGTGTTTGGATCCAAAATTGAGTTGTTGGTGTGTGTGTGTTTGTGTGTCTATATGTGTGTGTGTGTGTGTGTGTGTGTGTGTGTGTGTGTGTGTGTGTGTGTGTGTGTGTGTGTGTCACGCCCTAGACTCAATGATCGGACTCACAAGGAACTCGATAACTGGTTCCAGCCGTAACAGCCTCCATAGTACCCTATTTTCGGTTCCTAGCTCAGGTTCCGATCCTAGGATCTCACAGGGAAGATTTCCATAGTATAATTCTAATCCGATAGAGCATACCCAAGATCATAACACAGTGATCTCAGAAAGCAACCCTAGGAATGCATTGCAAAATTCAATAGAAATTTAAACTTTTATAGGTACATAAGGCTCAAAAGGAAATACATAATGTAACACCTCGGGTTTTCTGGGGCCGTGTAGGAACTCGGCCTCCAAATTCTCGGGTATCGCTTATATCCTAATTATAGTGATTTGTACATAAATCAGTTTAAATAAGCAATACAGGAATGAGCTGGAACATAAACCACAACAACAACTAATCTACTGAATTAAATGTGACTAAGAAATACAAGTCTATAGGAATATCAAACGGGTTGCACAAGGAGTCGCCTAAAAAATTTATAAAATAAATGTCCAAAAGGAAAGGTGCGTTAGATCCACAGCTCAACAACCCATAATCAACCCGCATAGTCTACGGTGATCCACCCATAAGCTGGAAGTAAGAAAGCTCATCTTCCCTATCCATGCTCACCCCGCTCAACTCATCGAGCTCCGCCTTACCAGCATCTAATAACGTGTTTGGTTGGTATTTTAAAACACCGTCCCAAAGTGGGAGTGAGTAGCTAACTCAGTGGGTGCCATTAATCATAAGTTACATCAAATAACAATTTCATGATGAATTTAACGAAAAGAATAAATTCATAAATCACTAACTAGTCTTTGTTAATGCATATGCATGAGTTATGTATGATGCATGACCTCACCCACAACACTCCCTCTAGCAACTTCATCTCATGGTGGTGCATGACCAACACTCCCTCATTGCCACCTCAACTGCCGAGTCGCCAAATCCTATCTAATGCAATGCATGAATAATGTAATAGTCGAATTTTTAGTTAATTTCATTCATCCAGCAAGTTGGAAAAACTGATACACCTCAACAATATCAATGCCCTCATCCATTTATGAGGCCAGGACCCTTCAACTTGTGAAGCCAAGACCCCACGATCCTTAATCCCATCGAAGTCCCTATCCCCGATTGCAAGCATGTGGAGAGTGCTGGGAAATGAGATCGCTCGCGGTCACTACGGGGAGGCTCGTCACCCCAGTGTATGCCAATAGCTCGGACATAGTGTCTCATTCCACCATGCCCGACTTACGAGACTGTGGATCAGTTTTTAGCTGTTGTTAGTGGGCGTCAGTGGGCGAGGGGTGTTCCAGGTTCTAAATATGCGTGAGCAAACATGGTTAACAAACATAGTTGGTTAGTCGGTGGACTAGAACGCCCAAGTTCAGGCGAACACGCGACGCACGACATTGGGCACAAGCAACCCATGTAGTCCTGTTACCATCACCCATTCGCGTCCGCCCAAATCAGTTGGACTAGTCACAAGATGGTCTAACCAATGGAACCACCTTCACAAATCTCAGTTCCTTGACCAACCCCGAGAATGGGTCGTATTCTATAACACTTCTAGCAATTAAGAATTTATCTTCTAGTATAGGTGGAATCATTCGTACAATACATCAACATAAAATTTCAGGTCATTAAAATAAATGCAACTACTCATAATAGCATAAGTTAGACATGTGTATGTGTGATGTTGGATTACCTAAGAGATCAAGAACAACACATCATTCATAGTACAGATAAATACAACAAGAAATAATGTAATCATACATGCTACAGGGAAGTTCATGCAAAAATCAAAGGTGTAAATGAACATGCAACTCTAATTTCATGCCCAAACATGTTGAAGACCAATCAAACAACAATTAATCATTGCATACAAGTTGGGTGGACCTATCATGTAGGCTCTTAGCTAGGTTTTCTCTAGATTACTCATGCACATCACCTTAACATTCATAATCATTAAATTTATTTTAAAATTGGTACTTGGACACTTAAGGATAATAGTCCACACCTTGTGATGAACCACTCGAATCACGGTTCCCGTAGGGTTAGAGTGTTAGAAAATCATCATTGAAATGCCTAAATAAGCATACAAGTTTGTAAGAATTAGAAGAAATTAAACACAAGACCTAAACCTATAAATATAACTCAATACTTACCTTCAATCGTCATCGAATTGACACCAATGAAGGACAATGTTGCTATAGAGGAGATGAGAGGGTGAAGGTGCACAAACCCTCATGCTTTCAAGCTCTCTCTCTCTCTCTCTCTCTCTCTCTCTCTCTCTCTCTCTCTCTCTCTCTCCTCTTTTCTCATCTTTCTCTTCTCCCTTTCTCCCTTTTTTTCTTGTTGAAATTCGTATGGGAGGAGGGGTGCCCAAAAGAAGCACTTATATAGTTCTAGATTTTGTGTAAATGGACCCAAGGGCTAGGTTTTTACTATACTAGCCCTATGGGAGGGTCTTTCTAACCTTTAGGGCCCACTATACGGCATACATATTGATATACACCGTAAGATAGTTAGCCCTAATGATGATCTATGTATAGATATAATCGGCAAGCCATTTGGATGAGTCAATCGACAGATATGATTAGAAGTTTATTCAACGGTCACCGATGGTCGATCGGGGCCACGGCTATACGGATATGAGCAGAAAAATATTTTTACTTTACGCGTGAAGTTTGGTCGTAAACCGATGGTCCAAAATCCTCAACTTTGCATAAGAGTGGATGACCTAATTTACTTAAGTTTCAGCTTATTCCTTTAGGGTATTTACACTTCTCATGCACCCGTCCTTTGGCTCAAGTTGAGCGGTTCTGGACAGTACCCAAGTCAACTCCCGCGATGGACGTCGAATCCAGTAAGACGGACATTATTCTATAGTTTTGGAACTAGTGGCCCACCAACGAGCGGTTTAGAGCTTGTTTGGAAAATCGGGGCATTTGTGGAATGAATTAGGTATTGAGATTTCTTGTGGCAATGATTAGGGTTTGGATTAACTATGTTCATAGTGTGACCTATTTATAGCTAGTGAAAGTAGAAATTTGGTCATGATTACTCTAAACCGTCAGTTTTAGGCTAAAAGAGTAACGGGGTTGATTTGTTCTATTAATTAAGATCCGGGCCTTATCTGACTCAGCTTCGATTAGATCTTTAATTTAGTTATGATTGTCTTGATTAGTTAGCGATGGGTCGATTAGATTTGGGTCCTATGTGAGTAAATCATGAGGCTAAACTTGATGTTCAAGTGATCGGGCAGATTCGTTGACTTCTTACAATTTATTAATCGGACTTATATAGTTTTTTACTGGTGCCACCCGTGTATAAACTAACATTGAGTACTAATAGTCAGTAAGTGATATTATAAGTTAATTACGAAAAATAATTTCAAGAATTTTTGAAAATCCAAAATAGTGAAAATTCAGGACGTTACACAAGGTAAGAAAGGAATAGACAAGTTTACAACGGGTCCTCAGCACGCTCCAATCCAATGCCCCATTGCTACTGCGCCGACCTAGGATCACCTACATGCATCAATCGTGCATAAGGTTATAAAAATCTTAAAGGGCGGTGAAGGTGTGTGACAATGGTACTCAGAAGAAATAGGAGGATGCAGAAGGAACCATGAATGATACTAGCCGTACTGAGGCTAAGCTATGAATGCAGTAAGCCGTACCCAGGGCTATGTAATGCAATATATGTGTACTGGGCGTCATACCAAAGCGATGCAATATAAGACTTATACAGCAGATGCCAATGCAATGCGAAGTAATTTCAGTCCTCATATCCAATCCACACATCATGTACAGTTCCATTATAAGGAATCCACCGGGGTCAAGTACATTGCAGGATAATTACCGCTCTCCAAGACCCGCACAGTTAAACGAGCGTAAAAGACCTCACCACCGCCTGTGGACAGTCAATCACTAGTGAGGCTTGACGGTAGCGGACCCATTTACGAGCTGGTCAGACTCGACCTAGATATGCCCCCCTCACTCTAGCGGGTAAGGCCAAACCCCATCTCAACCGACCTTGCAATAGTGGGAGTTGCAACCTAACGATATAAGGCACTCGGGCGCTCATGATTTCCACTTAGTCTCGGTGTTGAGGCATCTCCTCAGTAGCGTGAAGGTTTAGGGGCTTTCACCCAGGGACATCATATGTGCCCCAAATGCTCAAGTGTCATTTTCGGTGTCCACACATGGCTATTCACTATATATCTGTGGAGGCTATGACCTTGATGAAACAAGAGCGAATATCCACGTGCTATGCAATGCCAGATGCATGAATCACACAATCACCCATGCATCAATCTCAAGCATCTATTGTGCTCAAGAGGAAAAAAACTCCATCCCTCGAGGAGATACCAACATATCCTACACAATGACACAACCATGACCAATCATACCTCAACCAAGCATACATATGATGCGTATGAGAGTGGGTCATGAAGATAAATAAGGGTGTCAATGAGGTGAAGATGAACTCACTGCCTAACCATGAAAGGTCTAGGTACTTAACCAATTCCTCATAAGGAATATATAACCTCTAGTGGGGGCCTATTTACCTAGGGTAGCCCACGAGACTAAGTATATAAGCTACGGGCCTAAATAATATAGAGATGGGCCTAGCAAGAGTCTAAGGTGGGCATACAACCACACTTAGATACAAACGGGCCTAGAGGGGTTTACAATAGGGACATTCAACCACCATTGCCCCAAGGCATCTAACCACAAACCATAAGCTACAAGGCCTAAGGCCCACATCCAATCCACGTACGTAAGTCCATATAAAGCATTAACAACTATGGATCCAATCCATTCATAACAACATGGGCCAAAGGAAGGGAATCAAGGCCCAAAGCCCAAGTTCCATTGGCCATCAAATCCATGCATTTAGTTGGATTGAATGGGCAACCCATGGGCACAAAAACATGGCCCAAAAATATGTCTAAGTTGGGTGAAATAGACCCCACTACATCAGCCCAATAACTAACAATTTAAGTGGGCAACCAAACCAATATCACCCTTATCTTAGCCCATAAGTCTATCAAAATGGTAGAAGTTAGCCTAACATATGGCTGGGCCAAGCTGGGACGTTTCAGCCCACACTGGGCCCACTAGGAAGTCCTAAAATCTAGTTTAAGTTTGGATCCCATCAATGGTGGCCCAAACATGTATTAATTACACCCAAGAAAATACTAAATTATGAGGGAGCAACAAGTACCCAATTCCCTCAATGTGGCGGGCCCCTCATCCAATAAAAATTCAGCAATATACATGTATATTTAATGCCCATAGCTGGACTTTCAATCCACCTAATTTCTTGGGTCTATTGAGGCCCAAAAACTTGTCAAAGTGTGAGGGAATTAATCCCATAAGGGCTAACACTTCTTATAGGGGGCCCCCACCAAATGGAGGAGGGGATTTGTCACTTCAACATAAGTGGGCCTGTTGCTGGAACATAGGCCCAGCAACAGCCCAAGGCATGGGCGTCCTAAGGGTGGGACGGTCCAAGGCCATGGATGGCCTGGCCAAATACACATCAAGGTGGGCTCCACATGCCCCAATGGTGGGCCACACAGGGGACGTCCACCTAGGGTGGACCCACCCACATGGGCCCCACAAAAACAGAGGGACGGCAAGGATGGAAAACATACATCATGGTGGGCCTAGGCTAGGGATGGCCAGCATGGCTGGACATCCAGTCATGCTTGTTGGTCCAGTTAGTTGGCCCCACAACCATGGCCCTAAAGGCCTCTAAAACATCACAAGATGGGCCCCACAATCATGCACAAAATCCCCAATGGGCTAGGCCCAATTACTGCTACAAACATGGAGAGGACATCAAGGTAGAAAAATTCAGCAATGTACATGTTGTTGTCCTAAATTTGGGCATTCCAATGGAGTGGGTCTAGGGCCTCTATAATTCTTGAAATTGAGGGCCAAGGTCCCTCATCATATCTACAACAAGATGGAACCTGGAAAGATGATTCACCTTCATCAAAATAATTTATGAATTAAGGTTTTCTTGAGGTAATGTTGCTGGACTATATAGCAGAAAAATCTGGCAGTCCATCATGTTGGCCCACTCCTTTTGGAGGCTCAAATGGGGTCAGTTGGGTCTGAAATTTGGTATGCTCATAGGTGGGATATACACCTTTAAGAATATATTATATGGTATCAATCACCCTACTAAAAATTCAAAAATCAGGCCTTAAGATGGCCTAAAAATCTATCCAAACAGTTCTGGACAACAACATATATCTGATTTAAATTAATTATGAACATTTCTAAAAGGGGATTTAACCCCATAGTGGGCTCCACAAACTTCCAGACCATCCCCACCATAAAAACACCTTTGCATATACCTCATTTAGGAAGATTTTGGCGCCAAACGTCTAAGGGTGGACTGACATGGGCGTCTTCCTACTTTGGACGGTCTGGATGTTGTTGGTCCATGAGGTGGGCCACATACTCATGATCAAAGATAAATTAGCAAGAAAAAAATAAGAATATGGCCACAAGGGAAGGGTCTCCGCCTCATTGAGGCTCTTCCCTTCATCATACATGCATACATATTTCACTATCATAAGATGTACAAGATCTTCATGGTCAAGGCTATCTACTTGAGATCTATATGACCCAAAGATCCCTGATCTAAGGAAGAAAAATGCATGAAGAGATCTATGGAGAATGGTCCCTTGCATGCAACATGCATGTAATGTATGATGGGCTACAAGCCACATCCATGGAGACTTGGGCCACCACCATCACTTGATGGGCCCCATAAGCTCCAACATGAGAAGAAAGATGAAGAATAAGAAAGAAACTAAAGAAATCTGAAATTTACAATGCATGTACACCCACCTAAGGATTAAGCTCCAAAGTTACACCATCTTCATCTACAAGCTCTAAGGAAAGTGGATCTATGGTTAAGATCAATTGAAGGTGGGATTGGGAGGTATTTGGGGTAGAAAGGGCTAGAAATAAGGAGGAGGTGGGACGTTGGAAGGTTAGCAAAGGGAGAGGAGAAGGAGAGTCGGAGAGAAATGAGAGGGAGAGAGAGAGAGAGAGAGAGAGAGAGAGAGAGAGAGAGAGAGAGTTGCTTGGGAGGTGTAGGAGAGTAATGATTACTCTCTCTACCTTAGTTAGAGAAAAACATCATTAGGCTAGGGTGATATAAATAAGGTTGTTAGGGGGAGTAGGTTCATAAGGTGTAGGGTTGTAGGGTTTCTAGAAACCTACACTAGGGGTGACATCATCCATCACATGCATGTGGGAAAACGTGTGGGGTGGGGTCCATCCACACATCAAGGGTCCATATTAAAGGTTGCCCACAACTTGAAATGTACATGTCAGATTTACGCATGGGACACAACGTTGGAACCGCAGCGTCGATGCGGATGCAATGGCATAGGTTTCTGATCGATCCGAGTTCGGTCGACGTGACCGAACTTGAGGATGACTGCAAACACTATCCCTAAGTCACGGGTCATCGGGATTCGACCTGTAGGACCTAAAGGAATGGTGTGCACACTTGAGTTAGGGTTTTATATATATAGTTTTTTTTTGTTGCACGTGCAGAAATTTAGGAACGGTTAAACCGTTAGCACAGTTGGTCATCAGACTGGTTTAAATTTGTTCATATTTTTTGTATTGTTATCAATCATCATGTATATTAAAGACCTGTTTGGTTGCCATTTAAAAATTAGTTCATCTCATTTTAGTTAACAATATTTATGATTCAAATTAAGGACATGTTTTATAGTGATCCATGATTGGTCTCTTTGATCCACATCATCCTATTGCTAGTTTCATGTTTTTTGGGTTGGGGGTGATTTTAATATTAGGTAGACCCATCTCTTTTGTATTTATGCTAATTTTAAAAAAGTATAGTGGCTGGGGCTGATGTATGTATGCTGAGAATTGGTTCCAATAACACCCTTTTAGTAGTGGATATTGATGGAATAAATACGATTATTCCATGAAAGCGCGCGATGTGAATCTTGATGCACCAGGTATGCATCACTTGCATTTATTTGAGGGATAATTTTTTAATTGGAAGCCTTTAATTTTTCTTACATTTTTTTAAAAAATATTATTACCTTGTCCACTTCTATTATTTCCTTGCAATCACTTTGATTTTAAAAATATGCGTTCTCACTTTTTCAAAAAGAATAGAAATGCAAATTTTCTTTTTAAACTCAGCAATTCTATTAAAAAAAAATTTATTCCTAGGAAATTTTCAACAGCTTAAGCTGTCTATATTTTTTGAAACGACGGTCAAAGACCGTCAGTTTATCAGAGCATCCTACCAGTCATTTTTCAACGTACGGTTTCAAACTGTCAATTAACATCAACGATGTAGCAAAATACGCCAGCCTACGCAACTGTTCAAAACCATCGGTAAGTGATATAAACGACGGTCATATAGTTTTTCGACGGTCCATAACCGTCGTTTTGTAGGGCTGGGATATTAAAATGACAGTTTAGGGTTTTTTAACGACGGTTTTAAACAGTCGTTTAGACGATGCAGCAAAATACGACGGTCTATGCGACAGTTGGAAACGGTCGGTAATTGAGATTAATGGACTTTTTACACGGTCCATAACCGTCGTTTTAGAGGGTTTGGGTTTGACGACGGTTTACGGTTTTTTAACGACAGTTTCGAACGTCAGTTACGCTGCAGCAAAATACGACAGCCTACGTGAAGGGTTAAAACCGTCGGTAATTGAGATTAACGACGGTCATAGACTGTCACTGTTTAGGCCGGCTATAGCCCTGTTTTTCAACGTCGGTTTCGAACCGTTCCAGGTAGTCTTCTGCAAAATACGACGACCCTTGCGACGGTTCAAAACCGTCGGTAATTGGCGTAGATCAACCTGACTTGCGGTTAGGGTTTGGGTCAATCTGAAACTCAATTGACCCAACCTGAGTTTTGTTAGGTTATAAACGTCCTTGGGTTTAGGTTTAGTGTGGTTTGAATTTGGGTTGACTCCCAGTTGGAATTTGGATGGGGTTGGGTAGTTGAATGGTTCCTGTTGAGGTCAAGTTAGGCTTGACCCTCCATTTTCTTTGTGAAAATAATAGTTATTCTTGATGTTGTTCATCAAAGATGATTATTTATTTGGTTTTTTAATATTATGGAAACCCCTTTGTGTAGATTCATAGGCAGTGGACAAATAACAGATGCGAGTCCTGGTAAAAATACTTCTTCAATGAACTTAAAAAATGTAAAAAAAGAAAGAAGATTTTATTTTATTTTACTATGATAAGATAGTCGATAGAGATTTGAATATGCACAAAAATTTAAGATTTCATTTTTTTCACCAAGGGTGTTAAGATTTTTTTTTTCCTCGATTTTTTTTTTCTTTTCTATTTTCTTCTCCAATTAACCCATTTTTATCCAATTTTTTTGACATTCCACTCTGATACTATATCAAACCTTGCTCTAAAAGCTCAAGCTGTTGGAAGTTTGTCCTTGTGCACCAAGTCACTACATCTGGGACCCATGGTGTCTTCTGCTCCTTTACCATTGAAGAGCCAGTGTAGTGTGTTCGTAATTCAGGTTTAATTACTGGTAGTGTTACCTTTCAAAAAAAAAAAATTGGGGCGTGCCAATCCTTCATGGGGCACATATCACCACAATGATTGGCCTGCTAGGGTATTTCGCTCATACTGCGCTTACATGGATGAACATGGATTGGGTACTATCTCCAAGACCTAACTAGAGACGGACCTAACTAGGGGTTTTATCTACAATGTTCATTCATTTTTATGTTTTCCCTTCATCTAGATCTATGTGACCTTATGAACAGGTTGGATAGAAAATAAACATCATGATCGGCCCTAGGATGGTTTCAACGGTACGTGCATCAGTGTCACCACTGCTTCCTGTGGTGACTTGAGCCTTCAATTTGCCTTCTTTTTAAGCTTGTGAACTATAATGATCTATAAAAGTGGATGAACGGTATGGACAAAACACACATCATGGTGGGCTCCACAGAACCGTTGCCAGGACTGTCTGTCTCTAGCTAGTTGCTGGTGGGGACGGGTAGTACCCAATCCGCATCCTACACGGATGGACTAATCCACGCGCGTGGAGCTTTCCCGATCACATCATTAAGCTGTACATTCCTCGTCCATGAATTAGAGGGCCCATCGCATTACATGCACAAGACCATTGATCTGGTGGGACACATTGATCTGTTGGATATTTAAGGAGCCATTCGCCACGTGATCCTATGAGTACATCAGGCTGACTCTGGCCCCACTTGAACTAAGCCAATGTCTCATTGACCATCCTAATCTTCTGTGTGACCTTTCAGAGGCCACATTACACAGTGGACAGCCTGATGAGCCTGATGTACGGCAAGTCCAATTAGCATTCTTCTGAGGCTATAGGTGATCTAAGAGCCCTCCCATAATCCTGCTCTTACCCACATGTATATGGATCCTTACTCTTGCTTGGGTGGTAGACTCTCGGGAGTCTTAACACCTGGTCAAGGGTTCGAGTATTCATAGGCGGTGGAATCCCACTGCAGCGTGAGTGTGTGGGGGCATAAAAACTCATTCCTCATGTGAGTGTGTGTGACATCTAGAACACTTAATGAACACCCCAGATGTGAGCAGAGGGTGCTGGGCTCTCTTTCTCACTCTTAGGGCCGAGCTGGACTCAGTTTTATAGCCCATCTTATTTAGCAATCATAAAAGACAGGAGTATTCAATCCAATAAAATGAATAAAATCTACAAGTTTAAATCAAATTACCAAAGATAAGCGGGTCTTGTTAGACATCTCTTGAGAGAGATTGATGTGGCTCACATCGCCATGTCAGCCCACTGCATATGGTTTTTGAATTTTTTGAAGACTGATCTTTTGGTAAGGGCACGACCAAACTGATCTTTTTATTTAGTATGGCCCACTTGAATTAGAGGTTAGCCTAATTGTTTGGCCCTGGTCCTAATGCGGGATTACACATCTAATGTTCTAAGTGGATTACACGTCCCCCTTGAATTTTTATGGGGCCCAACATCATGTGCATGTGAGTTCCACTCCTACCATTAGATGTGTAATACCACATTAGGCCTAGGCCGCAAAAAAAAAAATCATGCTGCCCGTGATTTGAGTGGGCCACGCCAAAGAAATAGTTGGGAGAGTGTAATCCCACATTAGGCTCAGGGCAAAAAAAATAAAAATCATGCTGCGTGTGATTTAAGCAGGCCACACCGAAGGAGTAGAGGGGAGAGACATCCATCCTTGATTTTCAGAGGGCCCACCACAATGATTATATGAAATACACTCCAACCATCAGACACCACATCAAAATTTAGGCCTGGGCCACCTCAGGCCCATCTGTGATTCAAGCACGCCATACACAGTTTTCAGTCATGTGGTCCACCTCAATCATGAATGGGGTTGATTTTGGGGCCGGGGGCCTAACATGGGGGTGACACACCTTGTTGTTGGGATGGATTCACATAAACATCATGGAGGGTTCAACATGCATGGCTCACTAATCCCTTTGTTCCCACGGCCAACAGAAGGTACCCATTGATAATTACTTAAATTAATACGATACTTTATTGAAAACCTTTTGAAAATGGTATGGGAATGTAATTATATAGTGGATAGTTTTTTTTTTTTTTTTTTTTTTGTCAAATTTGAAAAATGAGAATGGCAGATGGGATTGAATTCAAGGTTGAATTTAGTGTTAGGGCTGAAAGTCGGGGGGTTGGGTTGGTGGTCAACCCTAGCCCAACCCAAGGCTCCTATACCTAAACCCTAACCCAACCTCGGGTTAAGAATTCTTAACCCAACCCAAACCGGGCTTAGTTGGGTTGCTTGGTTGATACATGCTAATATTTTCATTATTACATTAGTCTAGCATATTTTCAATACATGTCTTATTTTTTGTACCTATGATTTTATTAATTATATATATAGTTATTTATTATAAAGAATGTTAATTTTTTTCTAAACAAACAAGCTAAAATATAGGACAACTACTCCTTTAAAATCTGTATTGTGTAGCACACAATCTATTTGGGAGAGAAATCTGGCGTATCTTGTTAACTTGAGTCATCCCAAATAACATAGACCAATGAAACCCAATGACACTGAAATTTCTTGTGCCTTCAACATAGATGATCTGCACTCAATTATAATTTATAAGTAACTTATATATCGATTATGTTACCCAAGTTTTATCGGTTTGATGTTTGTATAGCCCAAGCCCGAGACCGAACCATCATACCCAAGCCCACCCAATGTCAGGTTGATTGGGTTGAGCCAGCCTTACTTTCAGCCCTATTTAACGTCAAGGGTGTGGTTCCCAAGCATTACAGATGTACCGAATGGAAGCAGATTGCGGACTAACCCTAGTTAGGAACAGGCAATTCTGTGGGCAGGCCCGTCCATCCCTTTTATCATATCATTTTAAGGTATAAGCACAAAAGTGAGGCAGATCCAACGATCAAGTGGAGCAGATCACAAATGACTCTTGCATTTAATGCAAGCCAAGCTTATTATTTGGTATGGTCCACATGAGCATTGGATCTATTTCATTTTTGTGCACATACCTTAAAATAATCTGAGATTAGGGATGAACGGCGTAGATAAACAGATACTTCACAGTGATTCCACCCACATAACTGCCCGTTCATGGTTAGAGACAGCAGGGTAAGATGCAATCCGTGTTCGTACCACGCGAGCTTCAAATATAAAAGAATTTATTCTACACCATTTATACAGTATTTCGGTATGTTATCCATGATTCAGGTGGACCACATTATTGGAAATAGTGTGCAGGCAATGCTCACCCTCCAAATTATTTCTCCTTAATGTGACCCATTTGAATCGTTGGATTTTTAGGCCATGTGCCTAAATTTTAGTGTGGAATCTAATGGTTGTAGTTGCAGTGGGCCCTATAAAAATCAAGGGTGAATGTCCTACCTCAATCACAAGTCAAACTAATTTTTTGTCACTAGGCCTAACATTGGATTACACTTATAATGGTTGGAGTGGATCTCATGTAAGGTAGGCCCCATAAAAATCAATGGGTGAGCGTATAGATAAATTCTCTATTTTAATAGTGAAAATTTAAGAATAGTTGGGAGATGTAGCCCACTATTGATTTTTATTTTTTTTAGTTTTAATTTTATTTTTATTTTTTAAGGGGCCACCATAATGTATATGTGAAGTCCACTCTGTCCATTACACTTAATGCCAACAAATCGGGTGGGCCCATTAAAGGAAAAAAAAAAGTTCAGAGATACATCCACCCTTGACGTTTATAGGGCCCACAGTGATGATTATAAGAAATCCACACCATTCTTAAGGCCTAGGACCAAAAAACATACCTTTACATTATTCAAATGGGCAACACCAAGGGAAACAATTTTGAGGGTGAGCGTTGCCCAAATACCCTGTTTCCAGTCATCTGGTCCACCTAGTGGAGTAAGAGTTTTGATCCCTGGGCAAAACATTGGGTGATGCACAGGTCCTCTTAAGCCACCTACTCCTTGCATGTTGAACCTCAACTTCCATTCACAAGTCCCCACGCGAAAGGTACCCAATGATAATTAATTAAATTAATAATGTGGACCAATGAGACCCAACGGCACAGTGCCTTCAACACATTTCCGCACTCAATTATAATTTCTTAGTAACTTATATATTGATTGGGTTGACAACCTAAGCCCGACTCAAGTTTTATCGGGTTGGTGTTTGTATAACCCAAGCTTGAGACCGAACTCAATTCATCCTTCACGAGCCCAACCCAATGTTGGGTCAGTCAGGGGTCAGACAGGTTGAACCTGCCCAACTTTCCGCCCTGGACTTAAAATCCAGGCCCATTTTTCAATTGGCCCCACCATGAGGATCACCTAGAATCTTCCTATCCACTCTAAATCATGGTGGTTTAAAATTGTGTTGTGTTGAACCTATTTGGGGGTGAGAAAAACGTGAGCTGGTGTTATCTGGTTTTCTTCTCTCACATGGAAATGTGCTGCACCAGCAAGCACCTAAATTTCTTAACGTCTGAAATTTACATGGTGGGAATTGTGTTAAAAACTTCTTGGAGTATAGAAGGTTCTAATCAAGCTGATATTTGTGTTTTTTTGTTTAACATTATCAACAGGCTTGATAGCGAATAAACTTAACCATTGGCCCTACCAATGTTTCAACAATAATTCATTCAATCATTGCTTTTTTCCTTGGCGTGGTGCACTTGAAAGTTGGATGTACCTCGTTTTTGAGCTCATGCTCTAAAATGATCAGGAGAATGTGGATACGGAGGAATGCTCACCTGCCCACATTTTTAGAAGATCACCTATGCGCAGCAGCACCCCTTTAAACCTCACGAGCCCAACTTTCAGCCCAATGCAAAACTCTGATGGGCCATGACAAAAGGAAACAGTTTTCTCTCTTAGATTTGTATTTCTATTTTTTATGGCTAACTAGAGTTTTAGATCAGCCTGAAATTTGAACATATAGAGTTTCAAGTGGTGCCCATCACGTGAACCGTTCAGATTCTGTGACATGACATGTGTACAAAAGTGCACACGGGTGGTGCGCAGTTGAGCATTCTTATGTGGATCTAACACACAAATCACGATAGGCCTAGAGAAGTTCCATGTGTCAAAAATTTGTGTTGTGTAGTACGCCATCCATTTGAGAGAGAAAATCGGCTGGTTTTGTGAGCGGGTCTCATCGGCAATGACGTGGACTAAAGAGAATGGACGGCACAGGAGACTTAGATGGGTATGGTGGGGCAGGCCTCATTGTGATGAGTACGTGGAATCCATGTCAAACATTAGGCATGTAATAGAAATTTAGCCCTATGGCTCATAAACGAAGAATATTCGTCACTCAAGTGGGCCGTCAGTGAGGATGCCGTTATTTGTATATGAAATCCACTCCAACCATTAGTTGGGTCGTAAAAATGCATGCATAGAGGCCAAAGTTTAAGGCCCATAAGTGATTTATGTGAGCCACACTTAGTGAAAAAGTTTTGATGGTGGATGTCCTTTTACTCATATGACCCACCTGAATTATGAATGTGGCTGATTTTTTAGCCTCATGGCTAAAATTACATTCGGAGTGGATTTCATATACTCGTCAAGGTGGGCCAACCTGCGAGCACAGACCTTGCAAGTTGGTGCTCGTGGCTCCGTAATGATGTATTTGTTTCATCCAAGCTGTCCATCCATTTCTTCCACCTCATTGACGGCACTACACCAAAAACGAGTAAGATCCAAATCTCAGGTGGACCACACCAGAAGAAAACAGTTGGTGATTGAATGCCTGCCATTAAACACTTCCTAAGGTCTACTGTAATGTTTATTGGCCATCTAATCAAATTGATTAGGTCATACAAAAAAGGGTAATACAAATATCAGCTTGATTCGAAACTTTTATGGCTTCCATGAAATTTTAAACGGTGGTCGTTCAATCACCAGTGTTGCCGGTGGTGTGGTCCACCTGAGGATTGGATCTTTCTCATGTTAAGGCTCATACGCTAAAATTATATGGAAAAATGGATGGACGTCATGGATAAAACACATGCATCATGGTGGGACCCACGTTGCACTCCCAGCACCGATCTGCATGCTCTACTGGCATGACGTCAGGTCGGCACTCGAACGAACCCAGCAGGAAACAGGAAGGGCTACGGTGGGGCCTACCGTAATGTGTACGTGAAATCCGTTACAACCATATGGAGTATGATTGGGCAACATTAGCAGAAGCAGTGAGGGGCCCACCATGCTTTCACTCTGTGTCCCACATGAATCACTTATATGAATTTTCACAATGTAGATACAATGTAGATAATGGTTGGAGTGGATTTCACATGAACAACATCATGGTGGGCCCTATATAATTTCAATGGTGGTCATCCCCTTTTGTATAGCACACTTGAATCAAGAATCTGCCTGACTTATGAGCCCTTTGCTAAATTTCTCTCATTGACCTAATGGTCCGAGTGGATTTTTTAACGCAACATGGTGGGGCCCAACCCTCTTGAGTAGTTCATGGTGCGCACAAAAGTCCCCTGGAGACCACCTATATATTAATGCATATTACAAAATTGCCCTTCCAAACTCTAATCGACTGGGCTAGGCTGGGCTTATAATCCATCGTACGTACATGGTCCAAACCAGCATCTATTTGAAACTGAGGCTTGAATTTTAAGCCTAAGCCCAACGGGTAAGGTTGCAAATGGAATAGGCTGGGTCAGGTCTAGGGGCACCGACAGTTAAGGTTGCAAATGGGATAGGTTGGGTCGGGTCTAGGGGCGCTGACGGTTAAGGCTGCAAATGGGATCAGTTGGGTCGGGTCTAGGGGCACCTTGTATCTAGACCCGACCCATTTAAGAATCCACATAAGAGTTTTGGATTTAGACATGCCCCATTAAAATTCAGGCCAATTTAGATCAGGTCGAAATCAAAGAATCCACTTGGAGTTTTGGACCTCAACCTGATCCATTAAAATTCAGGACAAACTTAGGTCAGGTCAAAATAAAAAGCAGCCGACCCACTAATTTAATGGGTTGATACTGACCCTTTGTCTAAATCTTACCCCTTTTATCACACGGGTCACGTTAAGATCAGTAGGGATGTCAATGGGTACCCGATGAACTGAACCCAATTTTATTGAGCTTCAGTTCAATAAATTGGACCCAAGAAATCAAGTAGAGTCCATACTTTTCTTCGTTATTTTATTTTGGGTTTTGGGTCGAGTCTAGTCGGGTCATTTGGTTCAACCCATTAAAAACCTGTGGGTAGGAAGGGTTCAACCCAAGCCCAGCCTGACCTAGGGCCTAAGGCCAACCCATTTTAAATCAGAGCTAGGCCTGTCAATGGGTCCAAATTAGACCCAAGCCCAACCAATTCTAATTTGGCCTATTTGTTGCCTAATGCAAGGTACAATTCTTGTAAGCAGAATAAATATCAGGCAAAGTACAAAAGTAAATGTTTTTCTTGCCTTCGTCAATTATTTCATATCCCAATGTCTTCATGTTCTTTGGTAGGGTAGCTGGAAAAGAAAAAAAGAGTTAAGTCACACAAAACCAAGAACATAATTTGGTAACTTTGCATGAAACTTCTTGGGCAATTATGGGGCTCAAGCTCTCAGCAAGTGCAAATTTTCCAAGTGTACACGTGGAGCCCATGTTTTGATGATCTAGACCATCAATCTGATGAATCCCACCATGAATTCCAGATAGAGTGAGCAAACCGGTTTATGGGTCATTGCAATCCACATTGCTATTTTTAGTGACCCACAATCCAAAGAACCAGGATCTCTCCATTTGGAAGACCTTACCCTTCAATCAATGGCCTAGAAATTGCATGCTGAAAAGCTAAAAGAAAGGTCCACATTCAATGAAAAATGGACTAACAATTGAACAGTAAAATCAATAGCACAATCAAATTGTCTAAGATCACACTTATCATGAAAGAAACATACCAACTCATCCTCAAATTACTTATTAGGAGGGCATTCCTGTTGCCAACATCCACCATCTTCCACCTGCTCCAACTCAGGAGAAAACTGTTGTATGAAGTTAGTAAAAAAATCAATCAACGCAAAATATAAAACATTTTAAAAAAAAAGAAAAAGAAGAAGAACTTTGACATTTGGAGGAAAGTGCAAATGACAATTTTGCATGCTTTAAATCCAACTCTAATACACAGTCTCTACCATCCCTCTCTCTCATCCATCAAGTCCTAATACGAAACTTAATGAATTCTCTCTCTTTTCTCAGCATTTCTTAGGATGGGGAAGGTGGGGGATATAACACTAATAGGCTTGTCAACGCGCCCATCAGGTCCTAATACAAAACATAATGAATTCTCTCTCTTGTTTCTCAGCTTTTCTTAGGATGGGGAAGGTGGGGATATAACACTAATAGGCTTGTCAATGCGCCGGGCCTCAGGATGGGTTTGAACCAGGTCTATTAGAATTTTTTTGCATTTGCTAGGCCTGAGCCAAGCCCATTCACAATCCTAAACAATAAGGCTGTACTAAGCAAGCTGAGTGGAAGGGAAAAAACAGAGTGAGAAAAATGGGAACAAATAAATAAAGGGCGTCATTTAGAAGAACTCCGAATCATTATTGGCTCCACAATTTGAGCGAAACCCATCCCATCCATCCACTTGGTGGCTAGGTCTAAACATAATACAAAAAGAGTACTGAGAAGGATACTATTTTCCAGCTTTTGGTGCTTTGTTAATTCAATTAGCATAAAAATTTGGATGTTGCTTTATTCCACATGCACAGCAAGTCAAATGTTCCATAACATCTCCCATTTGAGGCAATGGTAGCAGCAATCACAAGCAATAGGGTGCAAAATCACATGCAATTGTTTTGAAAAAGCTTATACCCATATGAGATTACGAGATGTTGAATATCGCACAATTTTCTCCTCCTCCAAACTAGAGAGATGTCGACCCTAACATTTCCCAAATCGATTCCTATACCGATCGAAGACGCGTAGCAGCTCTAAAAAGAAATATTATAAATCAGTTTTTATGTTAATCTGAGATTCCTTCTGCAATTTTAATAGTGGAGAGAGAGAGAGAGAGAGAGAGAGAGAGAGAGAGAGAGAGAGAGAGAGGATCAAGTTGGAGCAGAGATGCTGGAGATTAGGTCATAGGTTGGAAAAAATATTACAAATATGCCCTTGCAGGCCCTAATGATAAATAAAATACAAGTTCAGTCCACTCAATGAGTGAAGGGGGCTAATTTTTGCACAAAGGGATCCTCATAATGGAGTGAACCTAAAGGATAGGTTGGATGTCTCACATACATGAAAAGTTGAAAGTTATCCACTACGTTCAACCACAATATGGAACATCAGAAGTTATTCACTAGGTGTTGGACCACAAGTTACAGTTCATGTGGATGTGAAATACAACCCTTCCAATAGGTTGGGCCTCACCATATGAATCGCCCAGTGCCAAAAGTTAAACCAGGCAAGCTACATATAAAACAATATCTGGCCAATGATAAATAGAACAATATGTACGGATACGGCTGGTTTTTAGGTGATCGTCATGATTTGAGCAACCTACTGGATGGGTTAGACATTAAGGTTGGATGTTACCTGCTGGGTGTATGTTAACTTCTGGCCCCCACAGGTAGCCTTCTCATTTTCTCTTCACTGCATCACTTAACAAATACCATCATCAAACGAAAACTTCCAAAGGATAGGCAAAAAAAAAAGGATAGAAATATTAAAGACTTTGAAGATGGGAGGTATAAACGCATACTGCATCATTTAGAACAAATTCTCCAAACACCAACACATAAAGGTTCATATCTGTACCAAGTTCCAGCACATAGAAAGCACAATGCCATGTTGAGATGGCTCACATTAAAGCTAAATCCATGTGATATGCCCCATGAACAACAAAGGTACTTTACAAAACCATCATACTCAACCACCTAGAGAAAAGCAGAACACGGCTATCAAACTTCTCTAAATGACAAAAAAAGAAATAAAAAAATCCAATAATCAATCTTCCAGGGAAGTATCAATAACTCCTCTTCAGATATGGAATGAGTAACTCCACTTGGTTTATGGAATGAAATTTCAAGTGGCTCAATCCAAATATATAGATGAGTTTAGTGAAATTGATAAATTTTGTTGTTGGTTTTTTTTTTTTTTTTTTTTTTTTTTTTTTTTTTTTTGGGGGGGGGGGGGGGTTGGTTAGCTTGTTAGTACACACCCATGTCAATACACACACTCCATGTTAGCTACCCCCGCTAGGGATCAATACCAAGACCTCAAGTGTTCAAACGAGGTATCTCCACTCAGTCTGCCAGAGTGAAATTGATAGATGCACACACCCGGTTCATTTGTAAAAACACTCTTCTAGGAACTAAAATGGTACATAGGGAAATAGGTTATGTGAATCAATATAGGACCTATAGGTGCATATAACTAGTAGCTCTCTAATGTTTTTTTTATATCAAAGATGTCAAAGCGACATGCTATTTTTCTCATCTCTACAACCTTCGACAACAAATGCAATCAGATTGATACAAGCACATATTAGACAAATAAAAAGACCAAAAAATGAATTTTTTAGGTGAAAAGTAGAAATAGCCACCTGTCTGGATCTCTCAACTTCACGCTTTCACCCCTTGACTGCTTGATTTTCTTGAGAAAAATCTACTTTCTTTGCACCTATACTTCCAGGACACCTAATCAGATATCATGGAATAGTATATTACAAATATGCACATGAAAATTGTAATAAGGTGTTGCACAAATTAGACCACAAACATACCTCCTCGCACTTAGTAGGTTTTGTTTTTCTCTCTGTCAATAATGTATGGTTCTCAACTCTACAGCATATGAGTTTCTAATTGAACTACTGGGTGATCTTAACACTGCTCCGAAATCATTTGTGCTTTTGGTGGACAAGCTTTAGCCCGTCAGGAAATAGTCGTAGAAAAAAGTGTAGAGCAAAGGAAGTGTATGCAAAATCACTCTTCCAACCTTGCACAATTTCATCATATGTTTTCTAAGCTCCACAAAAGAAGGGCTACCAACTGAAATGTTGCATCAAAGCAAATCAAATATACAACTCATGACACGTGCTAGATATGCGAGAAGCCCATACATTTAATGGGTTGATAAGGCCCCCCTGACCCATATCTGACCTGTTTATCACATGGGTCGCATTAGGTAGTGGGGATGTCAATGGGTACCCAACGCCAAGGGTACCCAATGAACCTAACATCAAACCAGATCTGATTTTAACAAGTTCAAATGGGTCGTCTAGTCGAGGAGTGCCTGACATGTGCCAGATATGAGAGAAGGCCATAACATTTGATGGGTTGATAATGCCCCCGACCCATATCTTACCCGTTTATCACATGGGTCACATTAGGGTAGTAGGGATGTCAATGGGTACCCAACGCCAAGGGTACCCGATGAACCTAACATCAAACCAGATCTGATATTAACGAGTTCAAATGGCTCGTCTAGTCAAGGAGTGACTCCTACTTAACCCATGTAATAATCTAATTGAAGTTTTGAAAATAGGTTGGGACAACTCGAGGGACACCTCGTGATCAACCAATGTAAGAATCTAATTGGAGTTTTTGACCTAGACCTGACCGATTAAAATTTAGGTCCAGTCAAGGTTAGGTCAAAGTCGAAATCAAAAGCAGTCAGCCCATACATTAAATGGGTTGATAATGGGCCCCTGACCCAAATTTGACCCATTTATCACACAGGTCATGTTAGGGTTCGTAAGCCAATCGATGAGTACCCGAAGCTGGGTACCCAATGAACCTAACATCAAACCCAATCCAATTTTAAGGAGTTCAGGTCCAATAAATTAAACCAGTTTAGAAATTAGGCCTGGTCAGGTCTAGACAATGGCTTTATCTATAATTTTCTTTATTTGGTTTTGGGTTTCGAGTTGGGTCAAGCAATCTGGCCCATCCCATTAAATCTATATGGGCACCTTGTGATCAACCATGTAAGAATCTAATTGGAGTTTTTGACCTAGACCTATCCCATTAAAATTTAGGTCCAGTCAAGGTTAGGTCAAAGTCGAAATCAAAAACAGCCAGCCCATAAATTAAATGGATTGATAATGGGCCCCTGACCCAAATTTGACCCGTTTATCACACAGGTCATGTTAGGGTTGGTAAGCCTATCAATGGGCACCCGAAGCCGGGTACCCAATGAACCTAACATCAAACCCAATCCAATTTTAAGGAGTTCGGGTCCAATAAATTAAACCAGTTTAGAAATTAGGTTTGTTCAGGTCTAGACAATGGATTTTTCTATTTAGAAAAAGGTTGGTCTAGACAATGGATTTATCTATAATTTTCTTTATTTGGTTTTGGGTTTCAGGTTTGGGTCAAGCAAGGCCATTTAGCCTAACCCGTTAATAATCTATGGGCGTAGATGACATAACTTCTGCTTTAACATTTTTTCTATTTGGAAAAAAAGTTTAAACATTCCTTAGCCCTCCAGAATTGTGAAGTGAGAAACAATCTTCTGTTAGTGAAATAAGAAGTGTCACAATGCAACGAGAAATCATAACTTTATTATTAGAAAACTAGACACGTTGAACTAAAAGTTCTAACATGAGATGTGCTTTACATAATCACTATTAACGCAAATGGTATATAAAATTTTTTATAGAAAATTGGAAATGGTACATTTTAGATTAATTATGAAGAAACTACACACACACACACACACACACACACACACACACACAAAAAAAAAAAAAAAACACGTTCAAATCATTTAGCCGATGGCAATCATTCATACCCTCCATTTAAAGATGAATTAGTAATGCCCAACAAACCAATAGTTTGGATCGATGAACCACAAGTTGCCCTTGTTGGGACTGAAATGGCTAGGTTTGGTCAGGTCGAGGGGCGCCCTATACCTGACCAATTTAAGAATCCATTTGTTGTTTTGGACGTAGATACAGCCCATAAAAATTTGAGTTTAGTATATGTCATGTTGAAATCAAAATTAGCCGACATATTAATTTCAATATGTTGATACTGACCCCTAACCCAAATTTGACCTGTTTATCACATGGATCGCATTAGGGCCAGCAAGGTGGTCTATGGGCACCCTTAGCCAGGGGTACCAGTAGATTCGACTAACAAAATTCGACCTAATTTTAACGAGTATATGTCCAATAAATTGGACCCATTCAGAAATCATCTCAGGTTACCATGCAACTAGACATTTGAAGTACGAGAATAAAATCAAACAAACAAGTTCCTTGAGGTACGTAATACTTCTAGATAAACTCATTAATGGACCACGGACAGCTAATCAATGCAAAGAAATCGTAATTGATATGCATCTTCCAAATAAACTCATTTATGGACCGTGGACAGCTACTCAATACAAAAAGATCATAATTGATATGCATCTTCCATTAATGCACTGTGGACAGCTAATCAATGCAAAAATATCATAATTGATATGCCTGGAAGATGATTTTGGAGTCATTTGAGAGCGTGCATTTGATATGCATTGGAATCCATATGAATTAAAATTGATGTGAATTCGAATTACAGGGTCTTTGGGTGTGTTTTCAAAACAAGAAGTTTGAATTAGATTCCAATTCACGCCTAACAACACTCTCCCAAATGCACTAACCCCTTGGAAAATGGGTCTACAAGCAATAACATGATGATTTTGATGGGGCAATGGGACAATACAATATAAGACATTGTTCCGCATCCTCAAACAGATTAATAATATACCACGGGAGGCACATTAGCTTGATGATCTTCCAGCAAGTTAGGGTATTGGGGTGACAACAAATTGTTGATTACAGCCAATCGAGCAGAAGCAATAAACAACCCATGCAATTCTCTATTAGAGGAAATGCCAGCGGTGAAGTAAGTGAAATAAACCACACACCCATTGACAAACAATGTCATAGAATGACCGACTAAATGAAGGTAAGTAAAATAAGCCACACAACCATTGACAAACAATGAAGGTAAGTGAGATAAACCACCAATCCATTGGTCATAGAACAACCGGACTGAGAACTCACCTATGCCTCTACCTTTTCTAAGAATGAAGGTAAGTGAAATAAACTACTCGAGGATAACTGGCCTACCAAATGAAGGTAAGTGAACATCCATTGACAAACAATGCCATAGAACAACCGGATTGAGAACTCACCTATGCCTCTACCTTTTCAAAGAATGGTAGAGTACTTTTCGGCTAGTAAAATTACTAAAAGGCCCTCATTTACCCAAAACTTGCAACCTGACCTGACCTGAACTCTAACCCAATGCACCCAACCTGAACCCAACCCAAAGTCCTTCATACTTGACCCAACCTCAACTCGATTGTGATTACTCCCAACCTAACCCCAATTTGCTCAACATGAACCCAACCCAAATTCAAATCATGTTAGCATTTTTCAACCCTAACAAAACCCCTCACCTTGACAACCTAACCCAACCGGACTAGATCTAGGTAAGGTTACCTGAAGCAAGACAAGTACAAAATCCTAGGCAAGGCAAGTACAGATTCTTGGTGTTATCCTTTTTCTATTTGACCAATATCTCCCTTTTGTTTTTTAAATCCACCTTCACATGCAAGTGTTATAGATCCACACATAGGGTGAGGTTGGCCCGAATGGGTTTATTTATAGCATCAACATCAAACATGCCCCCGAATTTAAGCACCCAAATAATCAGGCCGATCTAATTGGCACATGCACCAACATATGAATTTACATTTTTGTCTAGGGTTGGTTGTCCATTGTTTTCTATGATGGGCCCACCTAATGATTTTACAGGCCAAATTTTTTTGTGCAGGTGTGCTCACCTAATGAAATTGCCGAGGAGTTTTTTCACTAAGTGTGTAAGTAGCATATCACTTCTACTAATTGAGCACCATGTGGGTCTAACTTTCATGAGATCCAACCCCATCCCTTGGGCCTCATCTTTACCAATGAACCCAAAAATCATGATGGTTCACTATTAACTTTACCCAACTAGACCGACCAGAATTTAAGTAGGTCTACTAATATGACCCAACACTAACTCGGGTAACTGAACCTAATTTCTTAACTAGTAGGAAATCCTTTTTGTTGGATTAGAACCTTCATACATTTAAACATCTACCGTTTATATAAAGAACGCATGCCAGACGGATAACCAATATGATCCCCCATGACACCTTTAATCATTATAACTTGGGCCATTTTGGACTTACAAGCAGTAGGAAATCATGTTGGATTAGAACCTTCAAGCATTTAAACATATCCTCTGATGAGCAAGCGGGAAAAAGGGTAGAGAAGATTGTATATTTAAGGAAAAGATGGACTATGTAACCAACAATGATTGTATATTTAAGGAAAAGATGGACTATGGAACCAACAATGGTTAGAAATGGAATAGAGGAGAATTTTGGTGGGCAACACATCCCATTTCACCAGGCTTGCTTTGCTTTTGACTTCACATGCTGGTCCATCTTAGGGGGTGTTTGTTTTTTCAATTACATATGTAAATACTAGTAAATAGTCAATAATTATTTGTGAAGGGTGATTGTTTAAGAGGGAAATCCCTTAGTAATTCTGCCTTGAAAATAACGCCATGAATCATGAAATCAAAAAGGGCTTTGGCACTGTCAAAATTCGTGGGTCCGGTAGTGATGTATATATGTGATCTACACCGTCCATCTATTTTACCATCTCATTATAGGGATGAGCCCAAAAATGAGGTAGATTGGAATCCTAAGTGGACCACATCACATGAAACGAGGGAGTCAATGATGTCCACCATTCAAAATTGAAACTTTTGTAGGGCCCACAAGAATGTATATCTATCATCCAACCCGTTCATAAGATCACACTAACATGTATGAAGGGTACACAAATATCAACTTGATCCAAAACTTTTATGGCCCCCAAGAAGTTCTTAACATTAAGCATTCAATTCCCACCATTTCCTATGGTGTGGTCCACTTGAGCTTTAGATCTGCCTCAGTTTTTGGCTCATGCCCTAAAATGAGTTGTTAGAATAGATGGGCGGCATGGCTATGATACAAACATCGAGGTGGCCCCCACGATTTTTATATGTGGAAATTGTATGAATTTGTTGCTCCGAAATAGGAAGCTTTCTAACAAGCTTGTTGTTAATGTCAACCTCGAAATTGATGTTGTAATTACATGGGTAAATAATCATTACCTATTTACCGGTAATTACATGTGTAAATAAAAAAACAAATACCCCCTTAGACTTACAAGTAATAGGAAATCTTTTTTGTTGGATTAGAACCTTCCAGTGTCCGAAATATTGGTATCGCGTTACGTATCGCACCCTTGGGATATACATACGTATCGGTTATCGCACAAGATATATCGGTTGTATCGCGTAATGTATCGTTGTTGTTAGAAACATTCGAAATTGGTCAAATTTTTCAATGAAATTTCAGTGATTGTTAAAAAAGACATCAATATACACTTACAAATCAAAACATTATAAAAATCAACTGCACATAATAGGTTTTCTTTGTATGGGGTCCTAATCTATGCGTTGTCTAATTGAATTGATGCAAGTATATTCAAAGTCTATTCATATAATTTATAAATGTAAGAAGAAGTGTGGAAACACAAGCAATACATTCAAAAGCAAAAGAAGAAGCACTAGATTAGGTTACATACATGCAGTGTTTCAAATATCGATACTATCGGCCGATATATAGGCCGATATTATCGGTATCGCACCATGGCGAGACGATATAGTCCCGATAACGTCCGGAAGATACCAAAAAATCTCAAATCCAGATATCGGCCGATATTATCGTTGATATCGCACAATATATCGACCGATATCGCGCCATTTCCTCTCCATTATTGTCGGACATCAACGCACGGACAATCACGGGCAGATTGCAGGGGACTCACGGGTCCCACTGTAGCTAACTATCCACACACACCATAAAAATCGGATCCGAGCAATGGAGAATAAAAAAAAATTTTGAATTACAAAAAGAAAGAAAGAAATCGGAGAGTACCTAGATGTAGGAGTGATCGGATGTGGGCCATTCGACAGGTAAGTGCGATTTTCTTCCCATTTTCTTCATCTTCCCTCTTTCTCGGAGATTCCGGAAAGGAATCAGGCCGGAACGAGATTTGAGGGGCCGAAGAGGATCGGCCTGCGTGGATGGAGAGATTTGAGGGAATGAACCCTAAAATCTCGAGGGAAACTGAAAAGGGGGACGGGCGGTGAAATCGGGTTGCATACTGAGTTACACAGTACGCTCTTATCGTACCGAGTAAACTCTGTAGGGCCCACTATTTGGTAGATGGTTCATCCACGCCGTCCATTAGTTTTTCCAGATCATTTTAGGGGTTGAGCCCAAAAATAAAGTATATCAAAATCTCAGGTAGACCATACCAAAGGAAACAGTGTAAGTATTGATTTCCACCGTTGAAATATTTATAAGGCCCCAACGATGTTTATTTGTCATCCAAACTGTTCATAATATCACAAAGACATGGATGAATGGAAAAAACAAATATCATCTTGATCAGAAACTTCTGTGGGCCCCCAAGAACTTTTCAACGGTAGACTTCAATTCAAACTATTTCAGGTGGTGTGGTCCACTTGAGCTTGGATATATGATTTTTTTTTTTTCAAAAGACCTGAAATTACATGTTAAAATGGATGGACGGATTTGATAAAACGCATGAATGACAGTGGGCCTCACAGAGTTTACCTTAGTACTCAGTGCGCCATCTGCTTCGGCGGATGGAAATAGGACTGCATACTAGTTACTCAGTACGCTTTTATTGTACTAAGTAAACTCATTTGGGTCCACCTTGAATGTACTAAGTAAACTCATTTGGGTCCACCTTGAATGTACTAAGTAAACTCATTTGGGTCCACCTTGAATGTATGCAGTTTATCCAATCCGTCCATCCGTTTTTATTTATCATTTTAGGCGTTGAACCCTAAATTGAACCATATTTACAACTCAAGTGGACCACATTACAGGAAACAGTTTTGAATGAACGTTGACCATTAAAAACATTGTGGGAGCCATAAAAGCTTTGAAACAACCTGATATTTATTTTTTCACTTCATCTGGGTCTTTTGGACCCAATCAACAGATTGGATGTCAAATAAACAGTACAGTGGGCCTTAGGAGGATTTTAATGGTGCATATCCAATTATAATTGTTTTCCTTTGGTGTGGTCCACCTTAGACTGATATCCCTTAGTTTTATTGTATCAATTCCTAAAATGATCCGTAGGAATGGATGAGACAAATACATTATGGTGGGGCCCACAAAGCACCAACGGATCCAAGCCATGAGGTCGGTGTCAGGGGGAGTAGCCAATCCGTCTCCCTGTGACCGATACTGACGGGGAGCGTAGCCAGACGGCTACTAAAGTGACGCACCAAGTTCTGTGGGGCCCACCATGATGTATGTGTTGTATCTACACCGTCCATATATTTGGGTGAATTATTTTAAGGCATGAGACAGAATGAGCCAGATCCACTGTTTTCAAGCCTTAGAAAATTTTAATGGTGGGCGTCACTCTCTCCACTGTGTTCTATGGTGGGGTCCATTTGAGCCTTGGATTTGACTCATTCTTTGGCTCGTGCCCTAAATTGATATCTTCAAATGAATGAACGGTGCGGATACAACAAATATATCATGGCAGGTCCCACAAAACTTGGCCACGTCACTTCTGTAGGGCCATCTACAAAACTGCCCGTTTGGGAGCTAGGCTGGCGGGGGTAGTACGCAATCCGCATCCCTAAGCACGCACGTGTCATGCGAAGACGAGCACTGACGCTCCTCGAGCTCCGAGTTGTACAAACGGTTCGAACGTGAATTTCCTTCGCAGGAAGTTCATGCACTGTGAACTTAGGTGGGGCCCGCTGTGATGTTTGTCAGGAATCCATTCCGTCCATCCGTTTTGTGAGCTAATATTAGGATATTAGGCCAAAATCGAACAGGATCCAAGACTCAAGGGGTCCATACTAAAGGAAAAGGTAGTTTAGGGAAATTCCTACCGTTGAAACTTCCTTGGGTCTGACAGTGATGTTTATATGCCATCCATACCGTTAATAACGTCATTCCTATTGGGATGAACTGAAAACATAAATATTAGCATGATTCAAAACTTTTGTGGCCCCATGAGTATTTCAACTGTGGACGTTCAATTATCACGTTTTCGGCCCACTTGAGAATTGTATACGGTTCATTGTTGGCCTTATGTTCTAAAATGAACTCAAAAAACATTTGGAAGGTGAGGATTTATCACAAACATTCTAGTGGGCCCCACCTACATTCCCAGCACATGAACTTCCTACGAAAGGAAATCCGGTCCGAACGGTTCAAAGGCAGAACGGATTGGCTACTCCCCCTGACACCAGCCATTGGCTGGTGGTCAGTGCTCTGTGGGGCCCACCATGATGTATGTGTGTCATCCATGCCTGTTTGGTTTTCCATAATACAGGTAAATTGCTGTGAATCACTGTAAAAAAGAAATTATTACATTCTTTCACCTGTTTGGAAACGAGTGAGTAATTTCACCTGGGAAATCGGTCCAAAAATGTTGACTTAAATTCGTGGGCCCCACTATAATGTATATAATATATCCATGTCGTCCATCTGTTTTATTACAATATTTTGAGGCTTTATCCGATAAAATTAGGAAGATCTAATGTTTAATTGGCCCACATGAAAGGAAACAATGGACTTAATTTGTCCACCGTTGAGAATGCTTTGTCAAGTGTGGTCCACTTAATAGTCAAATCTATCTTATTTTTCGTCTCAAGCCTTAAAACGAAATTTTCAAATGAATGGACAGTTTGGATATAACAAATATCCCATTGAACGTACAGAACATGCCAATGTGAAAGCTTACAGATAAAATATGTCGGGGGGAAGAGGAGGGAGACAACCTGATATAGGGTGGACGTGCGGTAAGCCCATTCCTGATAATCGATTCGGGAGTATTTGCGATTTATGTGGCCATGTATCCAGGAGTGGTAGGGTAACCCGCCTAAAGGAGCATTTAGCAGGAGGGTATCGTAATGTTGTGGATTGCCCTAAGTGCCCACAGGATGTTGCAGAACAGATGAAGACCATATTAAAAAAAAAAAATGTCAAGTCAAAAGATGAACGACATGCGCGAGAGAGGGAGATTAGGGAGGAGTTAGGGCGGCCACCATATGCAGGTGAGGATGTAGTGGATCTCGATAATGATGATAATCCCGAATACAGACGCGTAATTCAAGAGTCCATACAGGATCAGTGGGAGAGGGATTGGAATAGAAGGTGGGACACAAGTAGGCCTAGATTTGAGGGGTCTATCCATGAGCGTGGTGAGGGAAGTGGAGCAGAGGGTAGTGGAGCAGGGGGGAGTGGAGCAGGGGAGAGTGTTAGGGGTGGATCACGTGAGGGTAATAGGAGGGGAGGAATATGGGGCATGGGCAGGAGTAGCAGCATGCAGGTGCTAGATTTACCTTCAGATCCGAGGATATACAAAGAGGCAGGAGGGGCACAAAAGAAAATAAAGGAGATGTTTAGTGGAGGAGATGTGAGGAAAAAAGTTAAAAAATTTATAACAAAATTTTTTATATACGATCAAATCCCCGCAAATGTCGCAGCAAGCCCGCACTTCAAAAATATGATAAGTGAAGTGCAGCGTGGGGGTGAGGGTGTGCAGCCACCCACACCCTTACAGATCATGGGGAAATACTTGGATGATGAACATGCAAAAATGAAGACATACGTTGATTCGTATCTGCAATCATGGGAGATGTACGGCTGTACCGTCATGTGTGACGGTTGGACCAGATCGACGAAGATGTCGATTATAAATTTTATGGTCTATTCAAGGGGACGAGTGGTGTTCCTAAAGAGTATAGATGCGAGTAGTAAAATCAAGGATTCTAACTACATTTACAAACTAATACACAACGTCATGCAAGATGTTGGAAGGAGAAATATTGTGCAGTTTGTTACGGATAATGGGAGTGCATTTGTTAAGACGGGGAAGGATATTCAGAACAAGTATCATATGTATTGGACCCCCTGTGCAGCCCATTGCATTGATCTCATGCTGGAGGGGATCGGGGATAGGCCGTCGGTGAAGACTGTAATTACTGATGCACGGCCCATCACAAACTTTGTATACAACCACAGTTGGTTATTAGCCGCAATGCTCGAGAGGTGTGGTGGGGATATAGTGCGCTCCGGAGCGACGCTGTTCGCCACAAATTATATCGCCTTAAGTAGCATTCTCAAAAACAAACAGGGGTTATAAGAGCTTTTCGCCTCTCATGATTACGTAGAATGGAAAAAGAGGTTGACGAAAGTAACCTATAAAATTGAGCTAGTGCTGAAAAATTCATTTTGGGATAAAGTGCGTGGTGTTGTGGGTATTCTAGAGCCCATTTATGTGGTGTTGAGGATGGTGGACAATGAGATAAATCCGTCGATGGGGTCGTTGTATCCGTCTATACAGCTGATAAAAGAGGTCATCATGGTTAAAGCTCTCAATGCATATAAGTAGGTGCATGCAATAATAGACAACCATTGGGAAAGGACGCTTTCTCACCCACTACATCAGGCTAGTAAGTACCTATATGAATTTTTTTTTTCCATATGCAATAATAAACGAGGGTTGTACTGATGTGTATATGTTGATTTTCAGCGTATTTCCTAAATCCCAAATACCACTACAGTCGGAACCTCTTCGAAGATAATTCATTAAAGAGGGTTGTGCATGAGGTGTACGGTCACTTATTCCCCGACTGTCCGGGAAAAGACACCTTTGGTAGTGAGGTAAATATATTCCGCACTTACATTCTCCTTATCTTCATCTCAATCATTAAATACTTATTCTAGTTGTTATACGCCATCAACAGATTGTTAAATTTCGCGACGCGGTTAGGATGTTTGGGTGTCACCCTGCAGTAAAGTCAAGGAACGCTATGATGCCATGTGAGTTACTGTAGTAAACTTAACTTTTATATTATTTTAAAAAATCTAGGATAATGAAAGAATCTTATGATATGCAGGCGAATGGTGGTCCATGTATGGGACTAACTGCGAGGTTTTACAACGACTGGCTGTCCGTGTGCTTGCACAGACGGTGTCCTCGTCACCCTGTGAAAGGAATTGGAGTGCATTCTCCCTCATACATACAAATAAACGTAATAGAATAGGGTATGAGAGGCTTCAGAAGCTAGTGTATTGTCACTACAATATGAAGTTACGAGAGAGGTTGCTCCGCTCAGAAGGAAGAAGAAAAGCACAGGAAGACCCACTGGACCTGATGACGGTCGAACAACATGGATAGGCTAAGGATGCGGAGGATGACCTAGTTTACCAGTGGGTTAGGTCGGATGACTTAGATACCTCGGATGGGCGACCAGAGCCACATATTACGGCAGAAGCAGAGACACAAGGAATTGATGTTGACAAACATGTGGAGCAGCAGAGGTCTCCTAATGAGGCATTCGACCCATTAACGAGGAGTCCGGAGGGCAGCCCGCGGCAGTCACTATCACGCGGGACATGTGGCGGGAAAACATTGTCTGACACCGAGACTGAGTCAGAGAGTGATGCGGGAAATGAGTCCGGTGATGATGATGGCGGCGATAAGAGTGACGATGACTCTGATGACAGTAAAGATGATGATGGTGGCAACAGGGATGGTAGCGACACGGGTGAGAGTCAAGATAAGAGGCCTCTTAGCCCTTTTACCGGGGAGGAGAATTTCGATCATTCCACGCAGGACCCTGACCATGGTTCTCGTCCAGGAGAACCACGAACTCGTCTTGTTTACAATAAGACATACACGCGTCAAAAGCTACCGCAGAAAAAGAAGACTCATAAACTTTCAGATTTTGAGGAGCTTCTGGCAAAATGCATGAGGGACAAGCGTTCGTGGCAGACGAGGTGGCTCTAGATTTGGATCAAGGACAAGGGAGGGGAGCTCCAGTTACAGGCCACAACATGAATCTGGATCACAAACACTGGAGAGTAGCTCGAGTTTTGTGCCACTGGGCATGGATATGGACCTAGTGGATATGTGACGAGTGACTCCAGCAGTTACGACACATCATTTTTCAACCCTGGTCACGAGTTCACTTCTGCATATGGGCAAGGATATGAGCAGCAGTATGGATATGGCCAACAATATGGATACCAAGGAGCTTCATATGTGCTCTTCCCAGATCCATATCAGTTACAGACTATGACAATTACGCAGTATCCAAGGATGGGCATATTGATTCAGTTCGGAGAAGATGAATACCAGCGTTATGTCAGAGAGTATCTTAACTGGTACCACTCTACTATGACTTGGGCACAATATTGTCGACTTGTGGAGCAGCAGTACTATTGCCCAACCCCGTCAAGATGGAGATGATGATTACGAGCCACCACGCAACTCTATGTGGGTCTAGACCACAACTAGTCCCCATCATTGATATGTATATTTATCAAATTTTACTTCTTCAGTTCTTATTTTGCTTTTCAATGAATTGGTTGTATTTTCATACATGACTATGATATATTTATAAATAGCATGCATTCAATTTAAATATAGTTACATTAGTTCAGTTAAACATCGCATAACTTATGACCCTATACAAAGGAAATTTATTATGTGCATCTTTTTTTTGAGATGTTATGATTTAAAAGTGTCTATTAAGGGCCTTTTTAACAATCTCCAAAGTTTCATTAAAAAATTCAACCATTTTCCCAATGTTTCCCCATGTTTCCCAAAAAGTGCGATAAACTATGCGATACAAACGATATATCCTGTGCGATAACCGATACGTATTTGTATCCCAAGGGTGCGATACATTGTGCGATACCGATATTTCGAACACTACATACATGTTTGATTTTAATTTTTTTCAATTTTCCATAACTCGGTCCTTCTCCTCCGAATCTCAAAATTGAAGCTCCCAATCCATGATTTTTCATGCAAAACATGAAAAATCATGGATTTGTAACAATTTGACAATTATTTAACATGATTTACAGGAAAAAGTATTGAAAAAAAAAAATTGCTCATCGGATCAAACATGCGGGATATATCCCACTACTTGTGCATTTCGTATCGCATAGGCGGGATACAAGATATATCATGGGATATATCGGCCGATATCGTCGATATTCAAAACACTGGAACCTTCAAACATTTAAACATCATCTGATGGGCAAGCAGAAAAACGGTAGAGAAGATCGTGTATTTAAGGAAAAGATGAACTACGGAACCAACAATTACTAGAAATGAAATAGAGGAGATTTGAAAGATAATGCCTACCAATGTTTAGACCAATTTTGGAAGGTAACGTATATAATTCACCAGGCTTGCTTTGCTTTTGACTTCACATGTTGGATGTAAGACATTTCTGATAGTCTTCCCCCATGACACATTTCATCATTATAACTTGGGCCATCTTAAACTTACAAGTTTAGACCAATTACTAGAAATGAAATAGAGGAGATTTGAAAGATAATGCCTACCAATGTTTAGACCAATTTTGGCAGGTAACACATCCTAATTCACCAGGCTTGCTTTGCTTTTGACTTCACATGTTGGCTGTAAGAAATTTCTGATAGTCTTCCCCCATGACACATTCATCATTATAACTTGGGCCATCTTAAACTTACAAGTAGTAGGAAATCCTTTATGTTTGATTAGAACCTTCAAACATTTAAACATCTTCTGATGGGCAAGCAAAAAAACAGTAGAGAAGATTGTATATTTAAGGAAAAGATGGGGTATGGAACCAACAATGACTAGAAATGGAAAAGAGGAGAACTTAAAAAACAATGAATGTCATGTTTAGACCAATTTTGGCAGGCAACCGATATCCCAATTCACCAGGCTTACTTTGCTTTTGACTAAACATACTGGCTACAAGAAATTACTAATAGTCTTCTCTATTAGCTTGATAATTATGTTGAAATGGGGAAGACCATGAAATTATTGGTAGTCTTCTTTATTAGCTTGATAATTAAGTTGAAATGGGGAAGACCAGGAAATTGTGAATAAGAATGCTAGCAAGAACAATCTGGACAAGGATAAGCCTTCCGGGTATCTTGTTGAGAATACTTTTTCCCGAATGATAAAGATAGAGCTATTGGCTTGTTTTCTATTTAGAATCATCTTTCCAAAGAAGAGACCGCCTCTCTGGGTGTTAATGGATTGGCATGAACTGTTATGCCAATCAACGAGAAGGCCTTGAAGCTTTCTAGCTCCCTTGATTGAGGGTTTCAAAAAGAGAGAAAAAGAAAAAGAAATGACAAATTGGATTAGAGACTTTGGGGTAGTAGAGGGGTGTTGCTCCTTTTTATGGAACTGATTGTTGCATGAACATTTCCCTCATCTACAATGGAGATTAGGGAGTGGTTTTGAGCAGTGTTCGAAATATCGGTATCGCGTTACGTATCGCACCCTTGGGATACGGATATGTATCCGTCATCGCATGGGATACATCGGTTGTATCGCATAATGTATCGCTAATGTTGTAAACATGGGGAAACATTGGAAATTGGTCGAATTTTTCAATGAAATTTCAATGATTGTTAAAAAAAGACATCAATACACACTTACAAATCAAAATATTACAAAAAAAAAAAAAAAACGAGTGCATATAATAGGTTTTCTTTGTATGGGGTCCTAATTTATGCGTTGTCTAGCTGAATTGATGCAAGCATATTCAAAGTTTATTCATATAATTTATAAATGTAAAAAGACGTGTGGAAACACAAGCAATACATTCAAAAGCAAAAGTAGAATCACTAAATCAGGTTACATACATTTTTTATTTTATGCTTGGACACAAAGATTGCAACCGATTTGCAAAAAATTAGAAAAAAATTATTTTTTTCAATTTTCCACCACTCGGTCCTTCTCCTCCAAATCTTAAAATCGAAGCTCCTAATCCATGATTTTTCATGCAAAACATGAAAATCATGGATTTGTAACAATTTGACACTAATTTAAGATGATTTACAGAAAAAAAAAAAAAAATGATCGAAGAAAAAAGATGTTCACTATATCAAACATGTGGGATATATCCCACTACTTGCGTGTTTCGTATCGCACAAGTGGGATACATGAAATATCGTGGGATATATCAGCCGATATCGTCGATATTTAAAACACTGGTTTTGAGAAGGGAAAATGTAAGGGTTACGTGATTGTTATAAGCTTAAATTATCTATCATATTTGAATATGGTAGCTTGTGGGGGAGTTCAAGCATTTGCTCACCTAGACCCATATTACTGATTTTCTTTGAACAGTATTCCAATCCCCTTTATTATTATTTTCATCTTTTTTTAATTCTTTTTTTCTATTTGAACTTTTTGTTTTTTTTTTCCTTTCTTTTTAAGGTAAATCCAATAAATTCTTTTCAAATTTTGGGCAATTAGCATTCTCCTTTGTTTGACATTCTAGGGCAATACTTGGAGTAAGACATTTTTATATAAGATAATATCTACCCATATGTGGACTCTGAATGTTTATGCTTATGCTACTACTAGTAAGGTTTTAACTAATTTGATCTAGATTTGCCCATTTAATCCACTATTGATAGATACCATAATCCTCTTACTCAAATTGTAATGTTTTCCCCTAGCCACTTTAACAATAGAAGTTTAGATTGGAATATAAGGATCAAAGGCTATTGATTTTATTTCAGAGTAGATCGTCTTTTGGTATTCCTCTTATCAATTTATTTCTTAATTTTTCAAATTTCCCCAGTGTTTGACTCTAGCACAGAATCCTTTTGTAGATGATACATAAAAAATTTCTATTTAAATGAGGACCTAATATTTTCAACTAGAACAACATTTTGTTATGAGTAACTTCCTAATCCAAGTAGTGTCCTAATCCAAGCCTAGCTACATTTTTGGGTAAAGAGTCTGACCGTTCTTATTTGTCTTACCCTAATTAAGGATCGGCGGTTATTATTTTGATTCCACGTCTAATCAAGTCTTGTGTAAAGTGGTGTGTGATTTTTCCTATTGAAGATAGTCCAATAAAAATGAAGGACCTTACCCCAACCCTTTTGTCAATGAAGATAGATAATGAAATTGACAGTTAAGAATTTAGGAGTCTCCAAATGTGAGGATTTAAAATTTTAAAAAAAATAAATAAATAAAAATCCCGTGATACACTTAAGGTGTTTTAATACTAATGCACATTTTTATCAACTAGAAAAAACATTTTGTTATGAGTAACTTCCTAATCCAAGTAGTGTCCTTATCCGAGTCTAGCTTCATCTTTGGGTAAGAGTCTAACCGTTCTTATTTGTCTTAATCCTAATTAAGGATCGACGATTATTACTTTGATTCCACGGCTAATCAACCCTTGTGTAAAGTGGTGTGTGATTTTTCTTATTGAAGATAGTCCAATAAAAATGAAGGACCTTACCCCAACCCTTTCGTCAATGAAGATTGATAATGAAATTGAGAGTTAAGATTTCAGGAGTCTCCAGATGTGAGGATTTTAATTTTTAAAAAACAAAAAAAATTTCCCTGATGCACTTAAGGTGTTTTAATACTAATGCACCTTTTTTTTATCATTCTTTTCACTTCATTTTGTTACTCCCTTTTTCTTTTTATTCGATACACTTTCCAATAGCGGAAGATCCAAAAGGCTCACTTCACACTAAAGTATAAAATTGTAATGGTAATGACATGGGGAAATACCCCTGCCCCAGATTACGGTGAGCAAGTTCATCCTTTCTCTTTCTTTTTTCCTCCATTTTTTTTTTTCTCTCTTTTTTTCTTCCTTCTTATCACCTTGGTCAATAGTTGAAGATTCTAAAAGGCTCACTTCATACTAGAGACAAAATAGCAATGGTAACAACATTGGACGCTAAGGGCTTGTTTGTTTCGGCGGGAAGAGGGAAATCACTGCGAAATGGGTAATAATTACAATTTCGCGCGTTTGACCGATAGAATGACGGCGTGCGATGTAAACAATGATTTCACGTTTCAAAGATCACGGATTCGCTGGGAAATCTCAGCAATCCGAGCGAGATTTTTTTCACGTCTCGAGCATAGGATGGAAAGGAGGGTGGTTCGCGAGAGCATGTAATTCCGTTCATCTCCGTCTATATATCGGTGTGCCCCACCCAAACAGTGAAACATCTCTCGCAACGCTCCCTCGCAGGTATGTCTTCCTGCAAACCTCATCTCTCGCAAACCTCGTTTGCAATCCTGCCTGACTTATCATCTTCCTCTTGACACCTGAATCCTGAATATTTCAGTTGCCGTGCTTGGGCAAGAACAAGGCCGGTCGCAACACCGTGTGGTTAGGATTGAGAGAGAGAGAGAGAGAGAGAGAGAGAGAGAGAGAGAGAGTGTGTGATAGCAGAATCCCGCAGAACAGAGCAGAGTTGAGGAGAAAATCTCACGAAAATTCCTTTCCTCTTTGAGAAATCTAAGCTTCAAAAACATCAGGTTGGTTTTTTTGGGTTTTTTTTTTTTTTTTTTCTATTTCCATTTGTTTATTTGTTTTCTCCTTTATGGTGGGTGGGAGAGTACGGTAGAAATGATGCTCGTTTTTAGCTGCTGCTTTGCTTCTCTCTCTCTCTCTCTCTCTCTCTCTCTCTCTCTCTCTCTCTCTCTCCATTTTTATTCATTTTGGTTTTTTTTGCTGTGAATTTTTAAATGAGATTTTAGATGGGCTGTGTTATGGAAATTGGTGCTTTGGTCCAGTTGTTTTGTTTCTCAGTTTTTGTTAGTCTTATTTATTTATTTAATTTATTTTCTGCATTCGTAATTTTTTCGGGGGAATTTGGAACTTATGCTTCAAATGAGGTTGTAAATTTTTCCTGTAATGTGGCTACCCCTATGATGAAAAGTTGGCAGATATCTTTGTTGAGCATTGAGTAGTCCATCCAAAGTTTTGAACAGGTTGACTGAGAATCTGAACCACACCAAGATCCATAACAGTCTGAACAAAATGACTCCTAACTGATTGTATATGCCTCAACCCTTTCGATTTCCAAACAACAGTTGCTCGAAGAAGCTTTGCCTCCCTAGTCTCACAAAGAGTGAGAACTACAAAAGCAGATGTGGGGGTGGAGCCATGAAGCAGCCGTTTAATAAAAAGTCAAGAATGACACCTAGGAAGAAGGAGACTGAGAATCTGAAACACACCAAGATCCATAACAGTCTGAACAAAATGACTCCTAACTGATTGTATATGCCTCAACCCTTTCGATTTCCAAACAACAGTTGCTCGAAGAAGCTTTGCCTCCCTAGTCTCACAAAGAGTGAGAACTACAAAAGCAGATGTGGGGGTGGAGCCATGAAGCAGCAGTTTATAAAGTCAGGAATGACACCTAGGAAGAGGGAGAGTGAGTTTGTAGCAGTTGGAGTTATGGTTTAGGTAGAAGATCCACGCACCTAAATCACATTCTAGTCCTATGGACAAACATAATGTCGTTACAATTCTAAGACTGAGTTCAATAATGGAGTAGATCATCAGTAATGGAGCAGATCATCAGTCAATGGTGATTCCAGTTTGTTTTGGCCTATTAGAGAAAATCCATGCATTGTATCAGGTTCCTATCTTGACCATAGGACTAGAAAATCATGTTTTGGCCTATTGGACAAACATAATGTTAGTCTTATTTATTTATTTATTTTATTTTCTGCATTCGTAATTTTTTCGGGGGAATTTGGAACTTATGCTTCAGATGAGGTTGTAAATTTTTCCTGTAATGTGGCTACCCCTGTGATGAAAAGCTGGCAGATATCTTTGTTGAGCATTGAGTAGTCCATCAAAATTTTTGAACAGGTTGACTGAGAATCTGAAACACACCAAGATCCATAACAGTCTGAACAAAATGACTCCTAACTGATTGTATATGCCTCAACCCTTTCGATTTCCAAACAACAGTTGCTCGAAGAAGCTTTGCCTCCCTAGTCTCACAAAGAGTGAGAACTACAAAAGCAGATGTGGGGGTGAAACCATGGAGAGTGAGAACTACAAAAGCAGATGTGGGGGTGGAGCCATGAAGCAGCAGTTTAATAAAGTCAGGAATGACACCTAGGAAGAGGGAGACTGAGAATCTGAAACACACCAAGATCCATAACAGTCTAAACAAAATGACTCCTAACTGATTGTATATGCCTCAACCCTTTTGATTTCCAAACAACAGTTGCTCGAAAAAGCTTTGCCTCCCTAGTCTCACAAAGAGTGAGAACTACAAAAGCAGATGGGGGGGTGGATCCATGAAGCAGCAGTTTAATAAAGTCAGGAATGACACCTAGGAAGAGGGAGATTGAGTTTGTAGCAATTGGAGTTATGGTTTAGGTAGAAGATCCATGCACCTAAATCACATTCTAGTCCTATGGACAAACATAATGTCCTTACAATTCTAAGACCGAGTTCAGTAATGGAGCAGATCATCCGTCAATGGTGATTCCAGTTTGTTTTGGCCTATTGGAGAAAATCCATGAATTGTATCAGGTTCTTATCTTGACCCAGTTATTTGCTAATTTAGTGGATGTTGGCATTTGCAATCAGTGAAAAGCTACTGCAGTTCACTCTAGAGGAATGATATAGGGGGACTTATCCTTTTTTTGATTTGATGATGGATTAGATTTAAACTTCAATTATCACAGTTTTTTTGATCATTAGATGGCCCATCCAAGGAGCAATTCCTTGATTAAATGGTCATCCGAGGAACATGGTCTGTGGAATTTGGTACCAATGAAAAGTAGGATTAATTAACATTTTGTCATCCTTGTAGAAATGCCCCTTTGCAACCAGGGTAAAGGCCATCCCAAGAACATAGAATAAGCCTTTAGAAAATGAGGACTTATAGGATACTGCAGATCGGTGGGGGATTTAGTTATTTATTGTATGTTTGTTTGTTTGTTCTACCAATTGTATGAATATCATACATGCTGATTAAACTGTATGCTTTATTATGCTTATTTCTTGTTTCTATCAAAATAAGGCTATGAAATTGGATTGTCATCTGAATTTAATATATAAGAGTGAAGTTATACCATATTTAGAAAATGGATAGCAGCCCCGATATGGTAAATTATTTTACGGTTGTAAGGTCTAAAAGGAGGATAAGAGCAAGATCTAAATGGTAATATGGTGCCTGTTTGTTTTTTCAAAGAAATGGTAAATACACGGTAAACGGTAATTCCCCCTATTTCACGTGTTTGAAAATTCATAGGAATTCATGTCTTTGAAATTGGTTCAAAAGATGTAACTATAATTTTTGAACCGCATGATAATGCACATGATATATCCATTCCATCCATCTGTTTTACTACAATATTTTGAAGCATGAGACAAAAAATAAAGTAGATCCAATACTCAAGTGGCCCACGCCAAAAGAAACAGTGGCCCCACAAAGTTTTTAACGGTCAGTATTCAATTTTCTTTTTCGTATGACGTGATCCACTTGAGTTTTGGATATGCCTCATTTTTTTACTCATGCTATAAATTCAACTCGAATAATGGATAAATGGTGTGGAAAAGCAAAATGCATCACAGTGGGACCCACGGATATTTTGCAATATTCTTGATTTTTGTGTCAAAAAGTAAGCAGTCAAATCAGGTATGATATAACTGCAGAGGGAAATAATTATTATTTTTTTACATGGTATTTACCATTTCACCCGGAAATCAAACATGCGGTCGTGTTTGATTCCCGAGGAATTGGTAAATGCATGTGTAAGAAAGTAATAATTATTTCCCCATGCATTTATAACATACCTGATTTGATTGCTTACTTTTTGAATCGAAAATCAAGAATATTACAAAATATCTATGGGTCACATTGTGATGCATTTCGCTTATCCACACTGTTCATCCATTATTCCAGTTGAATTCATAGCATGAGTAAATATCCAATACTCAAGTGGACCTCATCATACCAAAAAGGGAATCGAATACTTACCGTTAAAAGTTTTGTGGGGCCACTATTTCTTTTGGCGTGGGCCACTTGAGTGTTGGATCTGCTTCATTTTTTGTCTTATGCTCCAAAATATTGTAATAAAATAGGTGAACGGAATGGATATATCATATGCATTACCTTGCAGTTCAAAAATTAAAATTATCCCTTTTGAACCCATTTCATAGGCACAAAGTCCTATGAAGTTTTAAATAGGGTGAAATCATAGTAATTACCATTTACCGTGTATTTCCCATTGTTTTGAAAAAACAAACTAGGATTAGGCCAATGAGAAGTGATATCTTTCAATGATTGAAGATAGTTTAGGTTAAAATTAAAAAAAAAATCCTAAATATTTCCTTCAGTAGCTTGGATGAAGCTATGATGATGATTTAAATTTCGCTAAATTAAGGAAATTTGGAGATGGGAATTCATTGTCATATGAGAATGCAAGTCAAAAGAGGGAAGACAGTCTGTCCTTTGGCGCAGCAAAGGCCAATGAGGTATCCTTTCCCAAGAATGGATGTAGGGAAAGATTTCAGGTGGGTGTTCACAAAATCTGGGATTACCACAACTTGTCATGTTCTGATTGCTTCTGATTGCTTTTTCTTTGTCTTTTTCTGAATATGCTCCAATTCTTCAAATTAAATTGACTCAAACTAAATTGACTAAATTTTTGGAGCACACTGTTGTTAAGTCAATCCCAAAATTAGTCTGTTTGAGCAATCCAATCGGAGGATGACATGCATTCATTTACAAGTAATTTCTAATTGCTTAAGTATCATCTTGGTGGAAAATAGAATCAGTGTAAATTATCTGATTGTAAGATTTTGATTGTCCATTACATTGTTGAACATTAACATGACAACACGCACTGTCATGGTTGGTATTATCCAAATAAACTGTTTACATGGGAACTAAACTTTTGAAACATCCACAAAAATTGTCATGTATATTCCTAATCAAAGTCACATGCATCCTATATAGAGGGGTGAATCACTATGGCTAGGAGCGACTGGACGAACGAAGAGTTAGAATTCTTTGCGGTTATATTGGCTGCGGGATCTGCTGCAATCGTTGCTGGGGAGTATTGTCGCACATACCTCTTTCGAAACCCTCCCAGGTCTGCGGATTATGACCGTGCCCATATTATCAATGGGATTATTAGGGCAAGGGAGACTGATTGTGTTTCACAACTACGGATGAAAAAGATTACGTTCTTCAATCCTCGCTCAATCTTGCGAGATAAGGGACTGTTGGCGGATGTGAGGCACGTAAGTATGGAAGAACAAGCACGTAAGTATGGAAGAACAACTTATCGTGTTTCTTCATACATTAAGCCACAATGTCCAGAACCGAGTGATTGAATATCATTTTATAAGGTCAAGCGAAAACGTAAGTCGATATTTTAATCGAGTCTTGGATGCAGTCGTCTCTTTATATGCAAACTTTGTTACACTACCTATACTCAATACCACATCTGAGATTTCATCAAACCCACACTGGGCGGAATACTTTCAGGTATGATAATACATATACTCATCACAATTGTTTACGATTTGTTAGGATTAAATTACATATGTCAATATCACATAATGATTGACAAGTTTAACTTGGGATTGTATCGAAGCAATTAATGGGACACACATACCAGCTTTCGTAGCATCTACGGATAGTGCTGTCTATCGAAACAGGAAAGGATACATATCACAAAATATCCTGGTTGCTTGCAAGTTCGACATAAAGTTCGTGTACGTGTTAGCAGGATGGGAAGGTTTTGCATCAGATGCACGCGTTTTGCAAAGTGCCTTGACTCACTCAAGTGATCCTTTGATAATACCCCGTGGTAAACCCCTGAACATCAAGTATTCTGATGGCTTTATACCATCAAACGAATAAGAATTGGTATTGATCAGAAATTATTTTGAACATGTAGGTAAATATTACGTAGTTGATGCAGGATATGCGTACTCACCCAGTTTCATGGCCCCATATTGTGGTGTACGTTACCATCTCAATGAGTATCGTACCGGTCGGAAACCATCCAATGCTCGGGAGTTATTCAATTATCGTCATGCACAACTGAGGAATGTAATAGAAAGATGTTTTGGAGTTTTGGAAGCCAGGTTTCCAATTTTAAAGACTGCTCCACAATATCTGATACAAACTCAAGTAAAGATAATGCTCGCTTGTTGTGTGTTACACAACTTCATAAGGATATCTGGAGAGGATGACATGTTTGAGTTTGAGGAGTCGTCAAATTATGGTGCCGATGGTGTGAGCCCATCACCTACAGAAGTATTCGTCCTCGATGAAGGTGTGCTTTTGAATGTCACTCCACATGAAAGAGATGAGTGGGTCAGAAAACGCAATGTTTGAGTTTGAGGATAACATGTTTGAGTTTGAGAAGTCGTCAAATTGTGGTGTCGATGGTGTGATCCCATCACCAACAGAAGTATTCGTCCTCGATAAAGGTCGTGTGCTTTTGAATGTCACTCCACATTAAAGAGATGAGTGGGTCAGAAAACGCAATGAAATAGCTTCCAGAATGCGGAACCAAGCTCATCTATCTAGTGAGTCAAACTTATTAAATGCATTGTAATAAGACGTACATCAACGATGGTTTATTATGGAGTAGCATTCAAGACTGTCCAAATTAGATCACTAATTTCTTTGTGACACATTTTGTTTTATTTAATATGCAAGCTTTTTTTTTTAAGAAAAAAAAAAATTACCTGGATGGACTTCATATTATTTACTCATGCGGTTGTCTGAATTTTTGAACTTGTCATCGCATCATTTATCTTCTCACAGATTGAGGTAGACCAAAGTGGCTCCATGTTACTGAATAGATGATCTGTACTATCTACTCCAATGAAATATCACCTGGGATCACCTAGTATTACCCCGCGGAGATCGCCCAAGAAGCATACATCGAACAGTAGAACTGAGGACCAATCCTATGGAGGTGTCCTTCGTTGGACGGACGACATGGACGACATCCTAATTGACGGACTAATGGAGCTGGTCATTGCTAGAAGACGAAGTGGTTCTGGATTTAAAATAGAATCGTTGAAAATATGATGTTAAAGTTACGCCTTAAGATCACTAATGTGAACGTAAAAAATCACATCCGCACGGTGAAAAAAAACTTATTCACTATCAAAGATCTACGGAGTGCATCTGGTTTTGAATGAGATCCAGACCTATAAATTGTCGTTGCATCAGATAAAGTGTGGATGGACTACGTTAAGGTATAGTTTATTTTACAGTTACATCATATCTCATCATACAAAGTGCAATGTTAATGACTGGTTCTTTGTTTGTGTTATGTCTAGTCTCATCCAGATGCTGCCTAGTTTCGGGGCAAACCCATGCCCAGATATGATGATCTCGAGTTCATTTTCGAAAACGACGGGGCTACTGGTAAAGCATCTGCCACTGGCAACTTCCCTCCCTGTGCAACCACTGATCGATGGAGAAATACAGATGGGGAGTCCAACCACACTTGATCTAAATAATGATATTAACATAATATCGTCTGAAGATCACGGCGATGACGCACCGCATATTCATTGGTCTGACGAAAGCCCTGGAGGTGACAACATTCCCCATCCGAGTCCCACACAGCATGGGAATGCCTCCCGCAACACGAATTCCACAGTTAATTCTAAAAAGAGACCGAGGGTGGAGTGACCTGTTGATATGATTGGCACCGGAATGGTCGATGTTAGGGGTGCCATGAAGTCAATTGTCATTTCAATCGACAGGGGTCCGAACTTTGGTCGGATGGCACAAATTATACCGGCTTTGGAAGAGTTGAAGGGACTGACGGCTGATGAGGTCTTATGGGCGACGAAGTTGCTATCGAAAGAAGAAGCGTATGGGGCCTCCTTCCTTAACTTTGCCAAAGAGAGGAGAATTTCATTCATAAGAATGTTGCTGAATGAGGGTGGACCCCAAGTATGAAAGAACATTTTGCCTAGGTTGACTGGCTAGAAGCAGTGATTCGTAGGCTTTGCCTTTAAGACAATTTTTAACTATATTATTTTTTGGACTTGTAAAACTTAATTTTGGATATTTCTACTTGTTTCTTGTTGCACTTTTGGATAACACATCACTCGTTACTAATACTTGAACACAACACGTGCATTGATAGGGATTATTGTTATTAATTTAAACTACATGCAGGCTTAAGTTTCACGCAACTTATGGTGACACTTGTGCCACTGACATATTACCCAGTAGGCAATTGCTTATAATTTATCAATAATCTAAAGATCATTAATGTCTTCTTTTGTTTGGACAGATGGGAAAATTTTATGTTGTCTTCGTAGGAAGATAACCAGGTATTTATTACTCGTGAGAGGAATGTAAGGCTCAAGTCAAGGGTTACTATAATGCTCGGTTCAAATCTTTCAAGTATGCAGAGGAGGCATTTATTGCCTAGAGCAGGTTCGTAGGTGACGTTGTACCCAATCAGGCAAGCCTTGGTGTATCCGATGCGTACTCGAGTCACGATCTTCCATATCCGATGAAACCAGTGACTTCAGGGACAGCCCACCTAGGGACGTATTGTGGCTGTAGTGACGTCCCTCGTAACTCGTTGCTGGTTTTGTATATTGTATTCAGTGTTGTTGTCATAGTTATGGTTTTTCAGTTAATGGTCTTATATCGGTGATGTATGTGTGGTGGATATTGGGGTCTTTTGGATTGTTGAACAATGAATCTTTATGTTTTTTTGGTAATTTTCTTTTGGATGGACAACTTGTTGGTTATAGCTATTATAATATTTTCTCGATGTACTTTAATCATTCATAACTTGGGTGAGGTATGTGGCAAGCATGTGGCCCAATTTATATTGAATCCAGGGTAACTGATCAAATAGTTATGGACTACATTAAGGTGTTACCTGGGTACAAAGTTAGTGGTTGTTTCCCTAACCCTGGGGCCCACCTTGATGTATGTGTTGTATATCCTGCCGTCCATCAGTTGTCGAGATCATTTTAGGACATGTTCTCAAAAAATGAAGCAGATCCACATCTCAAGTGGACCACACAACAGGGATTGAATACCCACCATTAAAAATGATTATATGATCTGATCAATCATATATCATGATCTTGAACGTGGGCCCCTCTTTCATGTCTCAACGATCAGGATCTAGTGGGGTATGCTAACCACTCGTGTGCTTTTGGGGAGTTCTGATCATTACAAACTGCCTGACCTATTGCTTTCTGTTTTTTGACATTATAATTATCGCACATTTTAGCGGTGTGGATCTCAATCACGATGTGTATGTAGAGTCCACATTATAAAAATCATGAATGGATATTCACCATTAAAACTTTAATATCAGCTTGATCCAAAACTTTAATCGCCCCCAAAACGTTTTAAATGGTCAAAATTCATTCAGCTCTATTTTCTGTAATTTGGTCCATTTGAGATTGAGATATACCGCTATTTTTTTTTTCTCATATTATAAAATGACATATAAAAATAGATAGATGGCATGGATGACACACATACATCATGGTGGGCCCCACAAAGTACCAACCAGCAGCCAACGGCTGGTGTCAAGGCGGAGTAGCGAATCCCTTCCCACTCTGACCCATGCATTTTCCCTTCCTCATCAAACGCGAGAAACCCATTTCTCACCTCTTTGGAAAGATTTCAAACGCGTGAAATCCGGATGATGACTTCTGACATGCACTGCATTTCCCTGAGCAAGTAATAAATGCTCAGGGAAAATGCATTTACCAACTCTTTGAAAAAACAAACACACCCTAAAGCCCGCCCCAAATTTCTCTCATTTTTCCTTTTTCAAGTCTTCTCTTTTCTCTCTTTTGTAGTCTTTCTTGCCCTTCTAATTTCGTTATAGCAACAATGACAAACACCTTCTAACTTTGGAAAGTTTTTAACAACAGGGTGTCCCCCCCCCTTTAAGGCGAGACCATTACCTACAGATGCACGCAATCACCCGCCAACCACATGCATTGGGTAATCCACGGGAGGGGAATCGAACGTGTCTGTGGGGAGCAAACCCACGACCAAAGTTGTTCGCCCAAACTCAGGTAATCCACTGGGAGGGGAATCTAACTCTTGTCTATGGGGAGCAAACCCGTGACCAAAGCCATTTGCCCAAACTCATGATGGGTTATCCACGGGGAGGGGAATTGAACTTGTGTTTGTGGGGAGCAAACCCACAACCAAAGCCGTTTGCCCAAACCCATGACGAGTAATCCACGAGGAGGGGAATCAAACTCGTGTCTGTGGGGAGCAAACCCATGATCAAAGCCGTTCGCCTAAACTCGTGATGGGTTTTGAGAAGTGAAACCTCACATCTTTTAAATCCTTATATCTAAGTAAAAGGAGAAAAAGTGATTGGAGTAGGCTCATCCATGAATATGGATTTGACTATCCTTTTATTGGAGGTGAATGATATTCGGCATTTAGTGAAGATGTGTATTGTGTGCTTAGGGTGTAATCAATGTTTCAATTGTCGACGAAAAATTGATGTTATCGCCGATAATTTCAGTGTCGCCACACCAGCAACACCAAAACCTACTAATATCGTATATCTTCCAAATGTCATTGAGAAACTGGCTGAATCATATTAATGATTTGGGTCGAGTATAAGCTTAGTCATGCGAATAGTTTGGATCATTTAAAATAAGCTCTCAATCATATCAAGGATTTAGATTGCAGAAAGTGGGCCTAGTCAATCATATTAACAATTTGGATAATGAGAACAAGTCAATGCTAACTGTTTGGATCAATGAAAATAACCCAATCATATTAACGCTTTGCATTGCTAAGTACAAGCCTAATCAAATTACTGTTGCATGTGGCTCAACCTATTATTTTAATATTGGATCCCTAAGAATTTGCTAAACTATAGATTTTGTTGCATGTGGCATTGAACAAAGGTTGTAAAACACCAATTGATCATATCTACAAATGCATGTTGTAGGTTGTCAATGCTTTTTATCATTGGAAATGACCCCGATCAATATAAAGAGTTTTGAATTATTGAAAATGGGTTCAATCATGTGAAGGGTTCTTCATAAAGAACCTTAGAATGCCCAAAGGCAATCAAAAGCAACCAAAAGCAAACCAGAAAAACCAACAGCATTGTGTACAAGAGTGAAAGCGAGATGTTGCTAATATGATCTTAGTTACATAGTGTTGGGATTCTGGCCTGTGGAATCACACAAATCTAGATCTAGGATAGCAATACAATGGCACCAAGCACACATAAGAGAACACAGATTTAACGTGGAAAACCCTTTCGGGAAAAAACCACAGCACAAAGCGACAGATCTCCACTATGAAAATAGAAATTACAAAGAGAGAGAGGACTTACCCGATTCGAACAACCTCGAATCTCACCCTTGCTACCCCCTTTGATTTCCTAGAACCCCTTTAGAAAGCCTTAGAATTATTTCTCATACAATAGAAAAACCCTAGAAACCTCTATTTATAGTTTTAGGAAACTCCTTTCCGCATCCTTGTTGCGAAAGGACTCAAAATTCGCAATCCGCACAAAATCACGGAACAAATCTGCGTAACCACGACCGGTCGAGACGAAGCCACGACCGGTCGAGCGCCACCCACGACCGGTCGAGCATGGCCCACGACCAGTCGAGCACCTCGGACCCCAAAAAAATGATGCTCGCTGGACTTTGAGTCAAGCGGGCTACGACTAGTCGAGCCGCTCCCACAACCGGTCGAACCTGACCCACGACCGGTCGTGCACGTTCAAATTTAAGACATATGACAACACATAGATTATATCTTGTTCTTAAGGTATAAGTACAACTGTAATGTGGAGATTCTAAATCATGTTGAAACTAACCATTCTGAGTAAGTACATCACAATACTCATCCCACATAAGAGGACACAACCCATTTTGTTGTAAAATTCTGACACAACCAAAAAACAAAAAGAAAGAAAATTTCAATAAGTAAAACAGCCACTAACATAATACATTAAACAAGGACAAAGACCATGAATTAAGATTACTCAATGTAGCATAATACATTAACCAATTGACGAACTATGAATCTAAAATACTCAAAACAACAAATTACACGAAAAAATGGGATTCAAGAATCTGGATCAGGCTGCCACAAAATAGGGCATTACTACATTGGTAATCTATGAGCCTAAATCAATCAAACAGCAAAAGGACAATACACAACAGATAACCCATGAATGCATACTAATCAAAAAGAAAAATAATAGTAGAAGAAAGAGTAAAAGACAATCCTTAACATTTGGGGCTGTTTGATTTTCTAACTGCAGTGGTAATTCAAGGTAAATACGTCTAAACAAATAATTATGACTAATTTCACCTGTTTAAAATCTGCTACAAATTACATTTCAGAAACCGGTCACAAAAACCATGTTATTATTGATTTAAACTTGTGGGCCCCATCGTGATGTATGTGATTTATCCACACCATCCAACTTTTTTAACAGCACATTCTAGGGCATGAATCCAAAAATGAGGCAAATCCCATGATCGAATGGGCCAGATTGTAAAGACGCCAACTGTTGAAAGCTATTTTCACCCTAGGGCTAAATTGATGTTTATTTGTCATCCAACCTGTTCATAAGGTCAGAGAGCCATTGATAAAGGGAAAACAAAAATATCAGCCTTGATCCAGAAGTTCTAGGGCCCACAAAAAGTTTTCAATGGTAGGAGCTCAAGTCCCATTGTTTCTTACGGTGTGGTCCACTTGAGCCTTAGATTTGCCTCATTTTTCGGTTCATGCCCTAAAATGAGCTGGCTAAAGGGATGAACGGTGTGGATGAGACACGTATATCATGGTGGACCCCACAAATGTAATGGTTTTTTCCTCGGGTGACGTGAGTGCTATAAGTGAAGGCGGCTGTCAATGTCACCTTGAAAATGCTGCCGGAAATTCAAAAGTAAATAATTATTACCCATTTACCTTGAATTACCACTGCAATTAGAAAATCAAACAGCCCCATCAAAAGCAAATGGGAGTAATACAAAGGAAATCCATGAATCTGCAAATCATTGAACCAACAAGAGAATCATACAAAGAAGCAGAAGAAGAACCTATGCATCCATCTCGCTCAAACAGGAAAATCATCAAAACCACTCGAACCCTATGATTCCAATCACTCCCAACAATAAAACTACCAATGTAAACCCCTCAACATGAAGAAAACAGGAATCTAAATTATCAAACAACAACATAAAGCAGTTCGGAACAGAACAAATACCCCAAAATAGACCATTCATAACCACAGAGATGCCGCTGGTTTTCTAGACCCCATCTCTACTCACATGCTCTAATCCAGATGTCGGCGATCGAGATCTGAAGACTAGGATTGGGAAAGATGCATCGTATTTATGGTTCAGAGAATCGAGGATCAAACGGAAGCAGACAGATGGACAGGCGGATGAACGGATAGGGCGTCCTTGGGGGAGGGGTGCGGACACGGACAGCGAGGGTCGATAGACAGAGAGAGAGAGAGAGAGAAGGGAGAAGAAGAAGAAGGGGGTTACTGCTTTTTTAGGGAAACGGATTGGCTACTCCCCCTGACCCCAGACCGGAGCAGGTGGTCGGTGCTCTGTGGGCCCACCATAATGTGTGTGTTTCATCTATTCCGTCCATCTATTTTTCTAGATCCATTTACGGTAATACACAAAAATTGAGGTATATCCCAGTCTCAATTGGACCACATTACAGGAAACAGTGTTGAATGAACTTTGACCGTTAAAAAATTTTTGGGGGCCATAGAAGTATTGGATCAAGTTGATATTTGTTTTGTCCCTTCATCTGGGTCTTTATAACCTAATCAACAGATTGGATGTCAAATAAACAGTACATGGGGCCTAAGGAGGATTTAAATGATGGATATCCAATCACTATTGTTTTCATGTGGTGTGATCTACTTGAGATCTATATACCTCTCATTTTTGAATTAAAAACATAAAATGATATTTTAAAATGGACGAAGGGAATGGATGAAACACATACATCATGGTGGGGCCCACAGAGTACCGACCACTAGCTCCGGGGCTGGTGTCAGGGAGAGTAGCCAATCCGATTCTCTTGTTTAGGGCAGCACTGACAGACGCAGAGAGAGCAAGAGAGAGAGAGAGCTGTTGTTGCCTCGGGAGGGATTTAAAATAAATAAATAAATAAACGGAAATTTGACCGTTAGAAGCGGACGCGGATCTGCGCTGGGATGCAAGGTGGGGCCCACAGTAATGTTTTTGAGAAATCCACACTGTCAATCAATTGTGGGAGGTCATTTTAGGACATGATACCGAAAATGAGTTAGAGTGAAAACTAGGTGGGTCGGACGAGAGGGAAAACCAGAGAGAGTTTTCTACCGTTGAAACCTTTCCCGATTACCTTATATTTATATGTCATCCAAACCATTTATAAGTGAAAACGAACTGGCTACGAACTAGAGGTGGGTAAAATGAATCCGATTTGTCCCGATTCGAATAGAACCAATGGTCTGGATCGATCAGATTCGAGTAGCATTAGTTTGATTCGAACGACAATCGAATTGAATTCGGGTAACAAATCCGATCGAACCGAATTGAAATCCGGTCCGTTTGGATCCGATCTGATTCGATCTGCACTGCACCGGGTGTGGTAACTAGTAAATTATAAGTTTACACCTCCCTATATCTCATATTAGTAGGTGGATCCTACAAATTTTTTAATGGTGAAAAAATCATTATCTCCGCTTCTATTTATGGTGTGGTCTATATGATCTTTGGATATGATTCATTTTTTGGATAATACTTTAAAATGATCTCTGAAAATAGATGAACAGTGTAGATATAATAAGTACTGTTGGGGAAAAATATGTCAAGTCCGGAGACTCGGATTCTAAGTAGGTCGGTTTTGCTGACACTGCCCGAAAAGTCCGAGACAACGGTCAGAGCCAAGAGAATAAGGGATGGGCTTAGAGGCATAAGCAGAAGACGATTAAAGTCGCTCCATCGGAGTGATAACCTCGTCTGCATAAGCCTGCAGAAGGCTGAGTATGTTATAAGCCACCCAACCGATAGAATAAAACTGACCTAACAAGTTGGTTCTGTCGGTCACGGAGTAAGGAAGGATGACGGATAATCACCGAGACTATTCCATCCATGAGAAGGCATAAAACTTATGTTCCCAACTCAGCCGAGACTTCCCTTTAGTCAGTAGCGACTTACCCGAGACAAGAGAAGGCGGTATCAATGCAAATATCGTTCCGAAAATTCAGGAATACGGGTAAACGATCCTGAGATTCTCGGGATCGGGAGCAATCAGTAAAATCTCCGAACAATCGGGAGAAGAATACTCGTATGATGAGGATTCCTAAGATCTATAAATACCAATGCTCTCTACAGAGAAAGGTACGAGACACAAAACTCATAAAACCCCTTTGTCATTGATCAGACGACTGACTTAAGCATCGGAGGCTCCCCGGCTCTAGCCAGGGTCCCCTTGATAGTGTTGCTTGTGCAGGAGGAAGAAGATCCGATCCAGAGGAGCCGTTCCATAAAAATACACCAACAGTTTTGCGCCGTCTGTGGGAATTCGGACAAAAAGCCGTTTTCTGCGATTTATTCAATGGCAAGAACTAGGAGGACGAATCCAGATGAAGCGAAGGAGGTCGATGCCAGCACAGCTCAGGGAGCTCCCCCAACAGCACCGCATGCGACCACCAGTCAGCCTAGCCGAGGGAACGTGCACTTGGATCGGGAAGTCCAAGAGATGTGTTCCGAAATAGCGGTTATGAAACACATGCTGGAACAACTGTGTAATCAACAGATGCAGCAGCGTCACGAGTCGGCACAGGTTCTCCCGCCAACATCTGTAGCGCAGCCTGCCGCTCCACAGTCACCTCGACAGCTGACTCAACCCCAGGGACCGAGTCAACATCAAGGACCAAGTCAGCCAGTGTCGGCTCGCTCTGCAACGGCCGTTCTACCTCCCTCTGATCTGCAACATAGAATAGATCAGAGGAGGCGAAGTCGGCTCCCTGTAGAAGAAACGGCGAAAAGTATGGAGCCCTGAAAAGCCGATATGTAGGATTTCAAGAACGAAGTCCGTGAAAAGATGGAAAAAGAGATGGCGGGCATGAAACACGGTCGGAATTCAAATCCGATCAAATCCAAGGAAAAGGCTTCTCCGTTTATGGACGAAGTGATGCAGGCGCGGTTGCCGAAAAGGTTCTGTCTACCTCAGATAACTCCCTTTTCTGAAAAAACTGATCAGACAGAGCATCTTGAATGCTTCAGAACTTATATGAAATTGCACGATGCCTCGGATGCGGTTATGTGTCGAGCCTTCTCTCTTACCCTGCCTGATGTGGCCCGACTTTGGTTTAAGAAATTAAAACCGAGGTCGATCACGTCATTCGCCGAGTTCAATGACGCCTTCCTCAATAATTTTATCGGCGGAAAGAAGAAGCTAAAGCCGCCCGCACATCTGAACAACATAGTGCAGAAGGAAGGAGAGCTGTTGAAGGACTATATCAAGCGCTTCAACTTCGAATCTCTGTAGGTTCGAAAGCATTCTGAGGAGACAGCTCTCAACGCTCTCATGCAAGGTGTGAGAGATAAACCCTTCTTGGCGTCATTGGACAAGAATCCGCCCGACACCCTGGGCGAATTCATGGTTCGGTCAGACAAATACGCCGACGCTGAAGAGACCCGACCCCTACGAGAGAAGGTCCAGAATGTGAAGCCCTCGGCTAAAGAGCCAGCCAAGAAAGAAGCTGACTCAGCTGGGGGGAAGAAGCGAAAAGATGACAGGACACGAGACGATGGTAGGTTGGGAAAGCGACCTGACAGGAGATTTTCCACGTACACTCCCCTGAACAAATCTCAGGAACAAGTGTTGATGGAGATTAAGAACGAAGGTTTCGTCAACTGGCCCGGAAAGCTCCGAGGGAACCCGAATCGACGAAACAAAAATAAATACTGTCACTATCATCGTGATCACGGTCACAATACGAGCGACTGTTTCCAGTTGAAGGATGAGATCGAGCGGCTAATCAAAGAAGGCCAACTCAGAGAATATACAGAAGGGTCTGGTGCTCCAGCAGGACCAAGTGAAGATCGTCCCACGGAAGAAATCCGAACGATCATTGGAGGGCATCAGGGCGGCGGAGATTCAAATAACGTCAGGAAAAATCATGCTAAAAGCCTTGATCGCCCGGAGTCTAAGATTCTTCTGCTGTCCCGACCTTCAAAGGAGCAGAAGAGAGAATGATATTGCATCTCATTCACTGAGGATGATGCCTGAGGTATTCATCATCCCCATGATGATGCACTTGTCGTTGCTCTCACCATCGCCAACAAAAAGGTATTCCGAATATTGATGGACACAGGCTCATCAACGGATGTACTGTTCACCCAAGCATTCGACAAAATGAGCATTGGACGATCGACCCTACGGCTGGTCCGAACCCCACTACTCGGATTCTCGAGTGGACAGGTACTTCCCAAGGGAATCGCCTCACTAGCACTCACTGCAGGGTCTGCACCTCATCAGACAACAACAATGGTTGACTTCCTGGTTGTGGACCAACCATCGGTGTATAATGCTATACTCGGTCGACCTTCCCTGAGCCTCCTTCAAGCCGTGGTATCCACTTATCACCTTTCCATAAAATTTTCGACTGAGTCAGGAGTAGGAATTGTGAAAGGAGATCAACAAGATTCTCGAAGGTGCTATGTCACTGCAGTCAAGGCGCCGACGGAAGTATCGATGATCGAATCGCTCGACCCTCTAATCGAATCTTATGAACGAGGGCAACCGATGGAAGAACTCATCTCAGAACTGTTAACCGAGACAGACATGTCAAAAGTTGTGCTGATCGGCTCGTCTCTGAGTCCACCTCTTAGGGAACGAGTGATCGGCTTGCTTCGGCAGTACGCCGATATATTTGCTTGGAGACACGAAGACATGCCTGGGATCGATCCCTCGGTTATTACGCACCGACTCAACATCGACCCGACTTACAAGCCCGTCCGACAGAAGCGTCGTCCTCTCGGCCCGAAAAGGTACGCTGTCATTGAAGAGGAAGTCGGAAAGCTCCTTAAAGCTAAATTCGTCGAGGAGATATACTATCCAGAGTGGATAGCCAATGTCGTACTCGTGGAAAAAGCCAATGAAAAGTGGCGAGTCTGTATTGATTATACAGATTTGAACAAAGCCTGCCCTAAGGACAGTTTCCCTCTTCCTCGCATTGATCAGCTGGTAGACAGTACTGCGGGCCATGAATTGCTTAGTTTTATGGATGCCTACTCAGGCTACAATCAAATTGTAATGCACGAAAATGATAAATCAAAAACTACCTTTGTCACTGACAAAGGCCTTTACTGTTACCGAGTGATGTCGTTCGGTTTGAAGAACGCCGGGGCAACCTATCAAAGGTTAGTGAACAAAATGTTCGCTCGACAAATTGGCCGAACGATGGAAGTGTATATCGACGATATGCTCGTCAAAAGTGTACGAGCAGCCGACCATGTGGCGGACCTGGAAGAAATGTTCCTGACTTTACGTAAGTATGGAATGAAGTTGAATCCTAGCAAGTGTGCTTTTGGTATAAGCTCAGGAAAATTTCTCGGTTTTCTCATCAGCCAACGAGGAATCGAAGCGAATCCCGAGAAAATCAAAGCTTTACTTGATATGGAGTCTCCGAAAACAATCAAAGACATCCAAAGGTTGACAGGAAGAGTATCCGCACTTAACCGCTTCCTGTCCCGAGCCACAGACAAATGTCTTCCGTTCTTCAAGCAATTAAGGGGACGACAGAAGATGGAGTGGACGGACGAATGTGAAAAAGTATTTCAAGAACTGAAGACTTACCTCGGGTCCCCACCACTGCTGTCTAAGCCCGAGCCAGGAGAAGCTTTAATATTATATCTGACTGTCTCCGATGCAGCAATCAGCTCGGCCTTAATACGAGAGAATGAAAGGAGGCAACTGTCAGTGTACTATGTTAGCAAAGCTTTACTACTGGCAGAGACGAGGTATCCTCAGCTCGAGAAAGTAGCCTTAACTCTGGTTGTATCTTTGCGTCGACTCCGGCCGTATTTTCAAGCTCATACCATCATTGTTATGACCGACTTACCGCTTCGCCAGATTCTTCAAAAGCCAGAAGCTTCCGGTCAACTTACGAAGTGGGTTGTCGAATTAAGTGAATTCGACATACAGTACAGGCCGAGAATGGCTATAAAAGGACAAGCTGTTGCTAATTTCCTTGTTGAAGTAACCTCCAACCATTACACATCACATGATTCCGAGAAAGTTACTGAATCAGTGGCTTCCTCCTCTCTCGACCCCTCATCTGACCCGTCATCCTGGAAGCTATTCGTCGACGGTTCATCCAACTCCAAAGCAAGTGGGGCCGGGGTGGTATTAGAAACTCCCGATCAAAATTGTATGCAGTATGTTTTGCAACTTGGATTTCAAGCGTCAAACAATACAGCAAAGTACGAGGCCTTGCTACTCGGCCTTAGACTCGCCGCAAGCTTAGGTGCCACTCATCTCAACATTTTCAGTGACTCACAGTTGGTCATCAACCAAGTTGCAGGAATTTATCAAACCCGGAAAGAGCAACTGAAGGCGTACATGGAAAAAGCCAAAGAATTAATCAGCAAGTTCCAGGAATGCAAAGTTATTTAGATACCTAGGACCGACAATGCCAAAGCTAACTTGTTAGCCAAGCTTGCCTCAGCCGACGAAGACACCATACCTCGGTTGGTTCCGATCGAGTTTGTAGCAAAACCGAGTATAAATGAGCCAGCAGACTCGGATACTGACTCGGCCATACTTCCTATTATGTCGGAACCCACTTGGTTTGATCCAATCATTCGTTATCTCAATGATAGAGAACTACCAGAGGATCGCGCCGAGGCACGGCGTCTAAAAGTACGAGCGTCGCGTTATACCATATTGAATGGTGTACTGTACAAGAAAGGGTTTCACGCTCCCCTATTAAGATGTCTGGACTCCCATGAAGCCGACTATGTCTTACGGGAGATACACGAAGAAAAATGTGGGAATCACTTAGGCGGACGTTTGCTCGCCAACAAAGTGCTACGGCAAGGGTATTATTGGCCGACGATACAACATGATTTTAAGAGGTTCGTCCAAAAGTGCGACAAATGTCAGCAATTTGTAGTTGTCCCGAGACAATCTCCCGAGGAACTCACTCCGATGTCCGGACCGTGGCCCTTCGCATAGTGGGGGATCGACATCGTTGAACCCTTCCCTCTGGGGAAGGGCCAAACCAAATTTGCTGTGGTTGCAGTAGATTATTTCACGAAGTGGGCCGATGCTGAGCCATTAGCGAAGATTACCGAGCAGAGGATTACTAGATTTGTTTGGAAAAATATCATATATCAGTTCGGAATACCTCGGACTATCATTACCGACAATGGGAGGAAGTTCGATAACAAGCAATTCCGTGAAATGTGCAGCAATCTCGGGATTCGAAACGTATATGCCTTGCCTCATCATCCTCAGACAAATGGACAGGTTGAGGCCGTTAACAAAATTATAAAGCAACATCTCCGGACGAAGCTCGGTGAAGCAAAAGGAGCATGAGTCGAGGAACTCCCTAACATATTGTGGGCCTATCGAACTACAACTCGGACTGCCACGGGAGAAACTCCCTTCTCCCTTTGTTTTGGCTCAGAAGCTGTGGCCCCAGTTGAGATCGGCATTAGCTCGGCCAGAATCAATACATTCGACGAAAAAGAAAATGATGAACTTCTATTAGTCGGGCTCGATTTGTTGAAAGAGAGAAGAGAAGGAGCTCGATTACGAATGATGGCCCGACAGAGGCAAGTGTCTCGGTTTTACAACAGACGAGTCAAGGTCAGACGATTTCGACCTAGTGATATGGTCCTCCGAAAGACATTCCCAAATATGAAAGAAGTTGGGGCGGGCACATTGGGACCCAATTGGGATGGTCCCTATGTCGTCTCCAGCACCATTCGCCCTGGGACGTATCTCCTGGAAGACCTAAATGGGCAACTATTGCCTCACCCTTGGAATGCCGAACATCTCAAGGTCTATTACCCGTGAAACAGAATAGAAAGTGCTGAAAATAATGAAAGAGAGATGTAATTGAAGTCGATTCAATAAAAATAAAGAAATTCCATTTTTTCTGTAGTGTTTAACGTCGGGTTACAAATTAGGCTAAAGATACATATAAAATGGACGACGTAACTGCCAACAGAGAGAGTTATCTCCTTTGGTCAAGGACCGTTCTTTAAGCAGTCCCGGAAGGGTCGGCCCCGTCAACTGCAGCAGGGGCTCCCCCGTCAGTGGTGTCGTCGCCAGTAACCTCGGCCTCAGGACTGTCGACATCGAAGGCGGAGAGATCAAGGTCAGGAAAGGCAGCTTTCATCTTCAAAACGCAAGCCTTATAACCGCCTTAGTAAAGGCGGTCTCTTTCTTCTGCAAGCTCTGGTGACTGAGGAAAGGATATACGGCGCGCTCTTCTGCCTCCTTGGCTCGGTGGGTCTCTTCCTACACTTCATGGATGAGGGTCGCAGCCTCATCCTTAGCCCGGGCGAGAGTGCCCTCGCAGGCGTTGTGAACTCGGAGAAGATGCTGATGCTTTTCCTCATCCTCCTTCAGAAGCGAGGTCAAGTGGGCATTGTCAGCTCTGGCTCCTTCGAGAACCATCTTGGCATCTTCTGCCACCTTCCGAGCGATTGACAGATCGCCGATCATGATGCGGATGCGACCCTCAGCAATCTCTTTGCGACCCTCCGCCTCGGCCGCAATACTCCTTGTAGTCTCTGTCTCGGCCATAAATTTTTGAGCAGCAGTTAGCTCCGAGCATGCTTTGACAAGGCAAGGACCTAGCTGCAGGCAGGAGACTGAGTTATGAACAAGGACGTAGTCAAAAATAACGAAAAAGTAGAGAGAAAGGATTCTACCTCAAAAAGTAACCTCGCCATATGCCCGAGAGTTTGCACAGCCGGGGCATTGTAGTAGCTGGCGAAGTCTTTCTCGCCCCCATGTGCGAGAGCCCAAGGGATCATCCCCGAGATGACTTTGGCTAAGGGAGACTCCTGTTGAGTCGTCTCTCCTCTCGAAGACTCCGCGTATGGTACCTCTCTCGGCCTCGGGGCCTCTTCCACCACGGGTCCTGGCTCGGGAACCGACTAAGAGATCAGAAGGCTCGGTTCTGCTTCCTCCATTCTCTCATCGGGGTCAGAAAGCACGACCACTTGTGGGGCGACAGAGACGGGAGCAGGCGAGGCAGTCGGCTCCTTAGCTTTTGCAGCAGTCTTCTGCCGCTTCGAGGGCCAAGACCTCGATAAAAGAGCCGACATCGGAGGGGCCCTCACTTTGGAGATTAACTTTAGGGACGGACGAGATCCGGCCATGCTGTCAGAGGTAGGAGCCTACCTAAGAATTGGCCGAGCCTCGGGAAGGTCTGCAAAGAAGAATGAAGGTTAGACAGAAAACTGAAAGGACGAAGTAGAGCGGGACGAGTTACCTGAGACGAATGAGTCTAGACCAGCGAGATGGAGGCGCTCGGGTTACAGCAGCTACTTCCAAGACCGTTCCTCCGCGCTCAGCTTCCTCAGCTCTCTTATCCGAGCTATAGCCCTGGACTCGAGTTTCTCCCTCTTCTTCAAAATATCTGCAAGACATTGTGAGGTCAGATCAACTGTAAAACAAAAACAAGAAGAAATGAGAGAGATTATCAGGACGGGTCACCGAATCACCTGCTCTCCGGAACGTGCGAGAGACTTGAGGCTCGTACGGCCATGTATCGGCCGACTACCACTGACCGCATGCCCAAAACCACCTCTCCTTCCAGTACTTGTTAGAAGTGGGTGGGTCGGTTATTAAAGACCCTCCTTTGCCTCTCCACGCACTCAGGAAGTAGAGGTTAGAGAAGTTTGGATTTGGTCTGACTTGGTAGAGGTAGAGAAACTCGTCGACCGTCAGCGGAGGCTGTTCTAACTCGGCCCACAGTACGGCACACCCGAACAAACTCCTCCACGCATTTGGGACAATTTGACCGGGAGCTATTTTGACTCGGGACAAGAAATCACGAGCAATGGGCTGAAGTGGCAAACGTAAGCCACATTGCATTGTGACTTAGAAAATTACGACCATCCCCGCAGGAAGATGGTCGGGCAAATCTCCCGAACGAGGGAGACGGAGTATAACTGAGTCAGGGACATGATATCCGGCCCTGATCCGGTTTAGGTCGGATTCGGTTAAAATCGAGCCGACGAGGCCACTTGGCTCATCTTCACCTTCTTCCCCCTTTGAAGAGGATTCAGAGGCTTCCGCAGTTTGGTTCACTGGGTTTGGAACAGCCGCTCCTTCACCTATAACAACATCGTCTACTTCTTCTTCCTCCTGCTGATCCATCCCGAGGTTAGGTCTCCTTGGACGGTTTACCAGAGACACTCCACCACTGGATGGACCGGCCTGAGCGGGGCGTTCAACAGATGAGTTATCGGCCTCCCTTACGAGCCGGAATGCGGCATCAGCGCCGACGACAAACTCCGTCAGTAGGGAGGGCGGTTCCGCAACGTCCTAAAGATATTAGGACACACCCTCATCGCCGAAAATCTCCTCCCGAGGGCTTTGAGAGCCGCGCACAGTCATTACAGTTTAAAGAGATGGGAGGAAAGAACTCACCGGGAAGAATGACAGCGAACGCAAAGGGAGTTGACGAAGTAAGAAACGACAGCGGAAGGAAGAAGGAAGAAGAGAAAGAAGACTCGAAAGCAGATGCGAGCGGGAGGGAAGAACGCGAAAATAAAATTCGCACAGTCCTCCCACCCGGCCTATTTAAAGCAGTGCCACGTGGCGGGACTTTTAATGGAAAAGCGAATCGTCGTTCGTCTCAGCTCCCCCGCTTAACACGTGGCGCACGCTGACTAACAGCGGTAACGCCTTCGCCACGCGTTTAAATCTCATACGCGGATAGAACGACCTGACGGTTGGCCGCACGTGCGGCCTCGGAGAACGCAACGCTATACGTTAGAAACGACTCAAGAAGCATTAAACGCCTCATCATAACCTCGGACTCTATTACAAACCGACCTAAAAACTCATTACCCCTTGATGCCGTGAACGACAAAAGGAGTAAGGGGGCTTACTGTTGGAGAAAAATATGTCAAGTCCGGAGACTCGGATTCTAAGTAGGTCGATTTTGCTGACACTGCCCGAAAAGTTCGAGACAACAGTCAGAGCCGAGAGAATAAGGGATGGGCCTAGAGGCATAAGCAGAAGATGATTAAAGTCGCTCCGTCGGAGTGATAACCTCGTCTGCATAAGCCTGCAGAAGGCTGAGTATGTTATAAGCCACCCGACCGATAGAATAAAACTGACCTAACAAGTTGGTTCTGTCGGCCACGGAGTAAGGAAGGACGACGGATAATCACCGAGACTATTCCATCCGTGAGAAGGCATAAAACTTATGTTTCCAACTCAGCCGAGACTCCCCTTTAGTTGGTAGCGACTGAGCCGAGACAAGAGAAGGCGGTATCAATGCAAATATCGTTCCAAAAATTCAGGAATACGGGTATCCGATCCCGAGATTCTCGGGATTGGGAGCAATCAGTGAAATCTCCGAACAATCGGGAGAAGAATCCTCGTATGATGAGGATTCCTAAGATCTATAAATACCAATGCTCTTTACAAAGAAAGGTACGAGACACAAAACTCATAAAACCCCTTTGCCATTTATCAGACAACTGACTTAAGCATCGGAGGCTCCCCGGCTCTAGCCAGGGTCCCCTTGATAGTGTTGCTTGTGCAGGTGGAAGAAGATCCGATCCAGAGGAGCCGTTCCATAAAAATACACCAACAAGTACATCATTGAAAAGCTCAAAAGCTCATGTAACTTTGATCTCCTTTGAACCATTCGTACAACTCAGAGCTTGAGGAGCGTCAGTGCTTGTCTTTGAGCGACACCTACCAAGAGCAACTGTATAGCTGGTGTTAGCTAGAAGCGGATTGCATCAGATTGCGTACTGAGTAAACTCTGTGGAGTCCATCATGATTTATGTATTTTATCCACTCCATCTATCCATTTTAACAGATAATTTTAGGGCTTTAGCCTAAAAATTAAGTATATCCAAACCTCAACTGGACCACACCATAGGAAACAGTGTGAATTGAATATATACCGTTGAAAATTTTTTAGGGGCCAATGAAGTTTTGGATCAAGCTTGTATTTGTGTTTTCCCTTCATCCATATCTATGTGATCTTATAAACAAGTTGGATGAAAAATAAACATCATTGTGGGCCCTAGAAAGGTTTCAACGGTGGAAGTCATTATTTCAACTATTTCCAATGGTATGCTTCACTTGATCTTTGGGTATGCTTAAATTTTGGTCTCAACCTCTAAAATAAGATGGAAAAATGGATGGACAGCGTGGATAGACTAGATACATTCATGATGGGCCCAACAGAGTTTACCCATGGCGTGGATAAAATCCGATTTCGTGATAGCTGGAGAGTGCTCGTCTTCTAGCGACACGTACCTAGAGGCTAGAGCAGTTGTATAGCTGGTGTTAGCCTGTACCTGAAGCTTCTTCAGGAAGTCACAGGCATAACCTTCTTCAAGAAGCTATGTATGTAGCTGGCGTGAGCAATGAGCTTTACAGTTTTATCCTAATGAGTAGACTATGTGGGGCCCGTCTTGAATTTTTGGGTTTATCCACATCGTCCATCAGTTTTTCCATATTAATTTAGGGGTTGATACAAAATTTTAAGTATTTCTAATAATCAAGTAGATCACACCATAGGAAACAATGAGAATAATAATTTTCACACCGTTGAAAAAAATACTGATCCGAACCTTGTCTAATCCTATCCGATTCGATTTTCCTGATTGAGTCGGACTTGAATGGGTTCAGACTAGCAAAAGATCGGATCGGATCGAGTAAGATGGCTCGGACTCGGTACCAGATCGAATCGAGTTCGGGTATGACCCTGCAGTTGAGGGTCAAATATTACATATCAGACCCCAGTTATTGCCTGAATTTACGAACATGGTACTTTTTAACAGCCCGATTTAATCGTGTTTATGATGCAAGGTGTATTTACGAGCTTGGATTGATATAGGATACTAAAAGCATGGATTTACGCTCAGAATTCACCAAGGCAATGGACGGGACCCCAGGCGACCAAGATCAATGGATTTACACGTCAAATATTTGAGAAAATTGAGAAACTGAAACTCGAGTGGCCTGAAAGTCAGTTAGAATGCAAGATCACATGGTTTTCACCATCCATTCAGTTCGAAACTTCATATATGGCTTGAGGACCATAAATAAACCGTATATGTTGAATTCCAGCCCTCGGATCCTTATAGAAGTAGTCCAGCGGACAGAACAGGCATGAATCTATGATTCGGGACCCACCTGAGATTTGTATACGCTTTAAAGTTGGACTCACCCCATTTTATGAGGTGACAAAGCAAATGGTCAGAGGAGATCTTTCAGAATTGTCACCGTGGATCCCACGTGTGTTGAGAATGCATGGTGCACAAGAACACACCAGACATGCACTGGACTACGGATCGGGTCAAACCAACTTTGACCCGATCTCCTTTGAAAACGGAAACTACGTTTTCTTTTGCCAGAAAAGCGAACGTGCGTTCGCTGAAGCACGTAGCGCGCCCACACCTTCGATCATGTGGTCAATCTGGACCGTCGATTTATTCCAGAAGGGAAAACCGACCGTACAAATGAAGTTTTTCCAAACTCATGCTCGCACACAAAAAAAGCTCAATCAAACGTAGGTCGGAAGGTAAAGCAAAAAATCACGTGGGCCACACCGAATCTAACCCAAAACCAATCGATTCCCACTGGTTTTTCATTGTGCATTCAATAGATGGAATAGATTTTTCAATTGTCACTAATCATGGGCCCACCGACGTTCACAACGCAATGCTGCGCAGGCTCTGTTTCGCAAACAGAGCTGCGGTCAATCCAAGTGGGCCACTACCGTTGATTAGACCAAAGATCCGAACCGTCCATCATGAAGGTCCTTTAAAAACGTCCCACGGGACGTTTTCCCTTTTGACAAAAAGTGAGGGAAGAAGGGAGTGCTGGCCTGATGTTTCGGTGCGGAGTCCTTACGCACGTCCGGTTTCTATTTTGAGGAATGCATAAATATCTCCAACTACAAAATATAGTCGGTTTTGGAAACCAACTTGGTTGTTACACACTCCACCAACCCAGCCACTGTCATTAGAAGCCTATAAGATGAGAAGAAAAAGAGAGAGCAGGGGATCATCCAAGTTTTGGACCATCTGCATAGAGAGAGTTTATTTTTTTATGTTTTTGTTTAAGAGAATTAGCCTAATCATGTCGGGCTAAACCTCTTAGCTAGGGCTAAGAGGTTAAGCTTGTAGCGTGATGAACTTTTTACTTATGCCTTTTGTTTAAACTGTCACGTCCCAAACCTAGAAATCGGATTCACAGGAATCCCGATTGCTGAATCCGGTGCTGACAGCCTCCGTAGTACCCCATTCTCGATTCCTAGCATCCATACGCTAGATTCCGATTCTGGGATCTTACAAGGAGGATTTTTTTTTTAAAGGTACATTTAACTCATAATAAGCATAACCACAAGATTACCCAATTCACAAAGGTAACATCATCTTCACATATCCACTAATATAATCATTTGAGTACAATGCTGAAAGGGCAATACAGAAATCAAAAATCAAGCTCCAGAAGACTACTGTACACTCCAAGCTCAACACTGCCGCAACCTAATATCACCTGCACGCATTTATCATGCATAAGCTTATAAAAAGCTTAGAGGGTGGTGTAAGTATGTGCACCAAGTAAGTGTCAAGTATTCAATACAATGTCATCATCATATAATACCGAAATTACTGGTAATCCATAAATCATACATTATTGGAATAAGCAGAAATACTAACAAGATCATGAATTATCATAGTAAGCAGAAATACTGACAAGATCATGAATTATCAAAGTAAGCAAAAATACTAACAAGGTCATAAATCATACGATGACGAAGTAAGCGGAAGTATGGACAAGTCCATAAGTCAATCAATATCAGAATACGCAATATAAAACAACTATGCACTAAGGAGTCATAAGAGTCAAATATCAGATGCTGAGAATGTAATGCAATATACAAATCCTGCTAAGTCTATCTAGACCATATAAGTGCAGAAACATAACAACCCAAAATGTCATATTCCTGCGGATGTAATGCAATATGCAATGCGAATGAAATGGTCATGCTAGAGTGTGAAGTCGGGATGATAGTACGTAGTATCACAGGCTACGGGGTCCACCACAAGGGACTTCTATCCAAACCAGTCTCATACCTAAATTTAGATAGTCAGACTCAACGTGGTAAACTCCTGATCTCAGGTTAGTCGCGCACCCAATCAAAATCCTTGCCATAACGAAGGTACACAACAATTAGTTGCGCACCACCAGCCTAAGTGGATAGTGAATGAATGAATGAATGAGCATGTAAATCCTACTCAATAAGTCCACATATCAATACGGTTCCTCTCTGAAAAATCACCGGGGTCTATTACACTCTAAACCAGATTACCATCTCATTGCGCGTAACAAGGTGAGTGGAAGAGACTTCACTATCCGCTTGCCAATATCGAGCTCGGCTCATCGATAACGGACCCATTCCTCGAGCTGGTCAAACTCAGCCTAGCTTTGCCCCCTCCTCTCGGGCAGGTAAGGCCGCACCCCCTTCCAACAGACCACGACACAGTGGGAGACGCGGTCTAACGGTATACGGCCCTCATGCGCTCATACATCCACTCGGTGTAGACGTTGGAGCAACCTCTGGAACCAAGAAGGTTAAGAGACTTTCACCCAGGGATATCTATAACACCCTATGTAAAACAGATTTTCGGTATCCCATCTGGCCATCCATGAAATACCTATGGAGGCTACGACCCTGATGTCGCTAGGGCGTACAGTACAACACAATGCAATGTAAGATGCATGAGTCATACAATCCAGTCATGCATCTATCTTACGCATACCGTGTGCTCATGTGAGACAATCTCTACCTATTAGGGAGTCTCATAACAACATGTCCAATGACATATGCAATGGTCAACCACATCTCATAATAAACATGTAGATGATGCGTATGGGCATGTATCATGATGCTATGCTGTCACATACTCATAATCGGTATCAACGATGGGCCTCAACAATGTGGACATTTATCCAACATCGACCCCAAGGAATGACCCACATAGAGCCAAAATATAATGGGCCAACGGCCTCACACAAAGGTCTAATATACAACATAATGGGCCTTACTCAAGGGCCGCATATATACAATTGGTGGGCTCTGCTCATGGGCCTCAAATACATGACATGTGGGCCCTACACATAGGTCTCGAATACATCAAATGGGTCATGCATCATGGGCCTAATACATATCACAATGGGCCTTGCCCATAGGCTACGAATACATCACAATGAGCCTCAACTATGGGTCACATATACATCATATAGGTCTCGACAATCGGCCTTGGCAATCGGAATCGATACTCAGAATCGGCCTCGACAAATCGGATACTTGGCTTCGACAATCGGAATCGGCTTATAAAATTAGCCTCGACAAATCGGAATCAGCCTATACAATCGACCTCAACCAATCGAAATCGATCGACAATCGGCCTTGACAATCGGGATCGGCAAATTGGTCACGTCAATCGAAATCGGCAATCGGTCAAGATAATTGGCCTCGATCGCTAATCGGCAATCGGTCACGACAATTAGAATCGATTGATAATTAAAATTAGAAAAACGGTCATGATAATCAGCTTCAATCGCTAACCAGCAATCGGCCATGATACTCGGCCTCGATAATCAGAATCGGCCTATAAAATCGACCTTGACAAATCGAAATCGGCCTCGTTACTCGGCCTATAAACAAGGCGGGGTTCATAGATGAGCGACCGATCAACCATGATATAAAGATTGGCCCTTGGCCGTGGTTATATCAAATCTGATGGCACAGAGTCATCCGTCTACGGTGAATTGGGCCCACTTATTTGGGTTAACCCACAAGAGAATGATGAGAATGGGCCTAATAAGGAGTAAGGGAAGGTCACAATGTGGACGTTTAACCATCACTGCCCATCAATGTGGACATTCAACCAACATTGCTCCCAAAGGGTGGCCTATATAGAGCCAAATGTATAGTGAGCTCGTGGCCTCACATCAGGGCCATATACACATCAAGTGTGCCGTATCGCATGGGCCTCTCACACATCGCATCGAGCCTCACCACCTAGGCCTCACATGCATCATATTGAACCTCACTCCTAAGCCACATATATACTACATCGAGCCTCGCCAAAGGGGCCACAAGTACATTACAACAGGCCACATACTTGAGCCTATATACATCATATTGGGTCGCATCTTATGGGGCGAGAATACATCACAATGGGCCTTATCGCACGTGCTTAAATACATGGCAGGTGGGCCTTACACATGGGCCATTAATACATCTCAATGGGCCATGACATATGGGCCTTAATACTCACAATGGGCCTAATCATATGGGTCAGAAACATGTCACAATGGGCCACGACATGTGTCAGAATTACATTGCAATGGGCCGGGCCATAAATACACAATAGGTGGGCCCTGCACACGGGCCTCAAATACATCAAGTGGGCCACATCATGCGGGCCTCATATATGACAAGTGGGTCGCATCAATGGGTCGCACCAATGGGCCGTACCATCTGCACGATTCATGTATTATTAGAGATTATTCTAGAGCATTACCCAATCATATCAAAAGATCATCTGGACCGCACTCCCGATAGCGACGGAGATGATGATTGGAAGGTCATCTAGACCATACCACAAATACCAGTGGAGATAATGGTTTTCACCGTTAAAATTATCAGGGCCCACCATAACATTTATTTTCTATCCAATCTGTTCATAAGGTCACGAGACCTGGTTAAAGAGGAAAACAAATATCATTTGATCCAAAAATTCTGCACTCCGAGAGGGGTTTCAAGGATCGACGTTCAATCCCTCACTGGTCTTTGCAATGTGGTCCACCTAAGATTTGAATTTAGGATGGACGGTGTAGGTGAAACACACATCGCACTAGTCCCTATCATCCAGATGGACCGTGGGATGAAACACATACCATGGTGGAATCCCTTCGAGCTTAGCGGCGTCAGACAAACTGGTGGACCCACAGAACTAGCTCACCTCCGTACAGATGCACGGTGAATAACAAATACATCATGGTTGGCTCCACGTAGCACACTATCCAGTGATGGACGGTGTGGATATAGAAATATAGACATCCAGGTGGGTTGCAGGCCTTAGACCAAGTGGACACAATACATAAGGGTGGGGTCCACGCGTGTGGCCCACCAGAAATTTAAATCTCCTTTATTCGAGGTGAATGGTGTGGATCAAAACACCCATCGTGATCAGGGCCCACAGAAATTGCAAGTGCTAATACAACAGTTAAAATAGCTGGTTACTAGCCAGCGTACACCAGTCAATCTGCTTCCATCAGCTGGGTGGAGCCCACCATAATATATAATATTATTTAGTATATGCGTGTATATATAATAATAATAATAATAATAATATTATTATTATTATTATTATTATTATCATGATCCAGTCCTGCGCCCAGCGTCCAGAGACTGGACGTCTGGGATGGACGGTGATATAGCAAAAGCACCGTGTTGGGGTCCACACACGTGGCCACCTCACATGCGTCACATAAATCATGGTGGGGTCCGTATAAATGGAAGGTAGGGATATAATACATACAGCATGACAGGGCCCACCCTCCTGATGACGTCAATACAACAGCTATTTAGCTGCTGTAGGTACGCCGATCCCATCTACCTTCCCACATCAAGATAGGCCCCACGTGAAAGGTATGTCCCACCCAGATGGAGGGACGGATGAACCCGTGCATCAATGGTGGCCCATGACCACGTCCAGGAGGCTGGACAGTCAGGATAAGACCCATATATCTTGGTGTCCCTCACTCCAAGTGTTGTTATAGGTTAAGCATGTCTTCACCTGATTCATGATGGTGTGGGCCATCTAAGTGCCGTGAACAGCTGATTTTCGGAGTAACCCATTAATTAAAGCGGACCCATCAAATACACAGTGTTGATGTTCAACTCACACCATAGTGGGCTAGAGGTGGGGTCCACCGTTCCACCTTTAAACCAGCAGCAAGGACGCTGCTGCGTATTGCAGCGTCCTTTGGACGCTGACAGCAACAGGGACGTCCCATGTATGTGTTTTGTTTATTTTTATTTTATTTTTATTTTCTACGGATTCTTATATATGGAGCCTGCGTTAGAAAAATTCACACTGACTACTGGTCTCCCCGACTTGTAACAAAACTAACGAGTCCAATATGCAATATTTTTGGCATATAGAAACATCACAGCGGGCATCAACTATTTAAATCACCTAAAACCATTGTTTCCTACATTATGGCCCGCCAGAGGTTTAGATAGGCTTCAGATTTCAGTTCAACGGCTAAAATGAGATGGGAAAAAGGGTGGATGGTGTGAATTAAATCCATACATCAAGGTGGGGCCTGCATGAGCAGCCCATCCAAAAGCATAAACCAAGCATTTTATTTTATTTTTGTTAGTGCACCCACTATCTGTCCATGCTCACAACGTCCAGTGTCCAGGGACGCTGGACGGGGATGTATTTATCAAAGTGGGTCCCACATGTGGGGACCACGGTTGGTGGGTCCCACGTGGACATGGCTCACTTGATCAACTGATATTTGTGTTTTTCCATCACCCTTAAGTAGGGCCCACATGGCTTGGATGGCCGTGAGGTCCATTTGATGGATGATTTGAACATCACATACATCAAGGTGGGGTACATCTGGGTAGGCCACACGGCCACATCATCACACCAACATATTGAAAGAGAGAGTGAGAGAGAGAGAGAGAGAAAGAAGCACCCACCTTTGATCTCTTCTTCCTTCTTTCGCCAACACAATCTAGAGCTCCAAAGGGACGAATTTAACAGTCGAGATGTTATTTGGATGGTGGAGATGGGAGGTAGAAAGTGGGCCACTCATAGCTTCTCCTCTCCCATGAAAAATGTTTAGACGTTGGCTTGCTTGGGGTTTGCTTGAAAAAAAAAGGAGAAAATGAGAGAGAGAGAGAGAGAGAGAGAGAGAGAGAGAGAAGATGAGATGTAAAGAGAGAGAGAGGGATGGGTGTGAGTGATGGGTGATGTGTACTTGACATGTGAGGGATAGCTTTGTAAGAGAGAGTTGACTTTAGGAGAGGAGTGGTTGTACTTGACATGATGTGGTGATTGATATGATTGATTTGACATGTTCTCTCTTAGGTTTTGCAACTGCGCAACGTTTTCCTCGAAATGAACGCAGGTCCACATCTTCTAGCATAGGTATCGGTTCGGTGCGCAAGTCACGGCATTGAAACCGCGGTGACGGTGCGGTCACACTGGTACAAGTCTCAGGTCGAGCAGACTCTGATATACGGGATACGTCTCAGGATCATGCGCAAACTCTGATAACAGATCACGGGTTGTCGAAATTCAATCGAGAGGACCGTAGAAGCTTATGGAATAGTTCGGATTAGGATACGGGTCTTACATAAACTGAAATGACGTTGATTTTAGCTTAATTAAGGGAATATTTTTAGTTTTTAATGATCTGTTGTGAATAAAATTACAATGGGTATGCGATAGCTTTGAGCATGTTCTTTTCCTTTTTATGTTTATGACGTCAGGAAGCCCTGTTGTTTACCATCATCTCCTGTGCATGGTCGGATGACGGTACCCTTCTTAACCTTTATATATTATTGATTGGTTGGTAATTAGTTTAATTCTGTTGTTTACTTTGTCTCCTGGGCATGGTTTGGTGATGGAATCCATTCTAATTCATATACCTTTCATCTCTTGAAAACTATATGGAAGGAAGTTTAGTTTGATTTTCATGGTTACACCCTTCAACTGGATAAAGATGGGACTCTAAGTCCAGTTGAGTTCTTGAAGCAGGCATAAGATCTCCCTGATATCTACAAGTGGATCCTCTGAATCCCTAGTTTCCTTCCTCTGAATTCTTTAAGTTTTAGATAATTATTTCATCATTATTCCTTAAATTATAGGCGATTTAGATTTCATCTTAGTCTAGTTCTAGTTCTACTTAGTTTCAGATTACGTACAAATTTCAGTCCCCTGCGATTCGACCTCGGTCTTATCGAGTTTATTACTACATCACAACCCTATACTTGGGGTGTAAACAAGTTTTTGACACCGTTATCGGGGACTGACGGATACGATTCTCTAAAATTAATTAGTTTTAGGATTAGTTTAAGATTAGAATTTTTCTAATCTTAGGTTAGAATTTTTCTATTTGATTTATAGAAACTAACCTGTTTTCTTATTTTGTAGGATTCTGACATAAACGTCTAATTTGGTAATCCCTTTCTAAATTCTCTACTTTTTCTATTTTTAGAATTAAGGTTTAAGTTTTAGAAATTTTTTCTTTTTTAGAAACTAACATACTTTTTAATTTTAGGTTTAGAACTTTCTAATTTTAGGATTTCTATTTGTAGAAACTAATTTCTTTTATTTCCTTTTGTAGGATTTTAACGTAGGAACTCCAATCTGGTAACTTCTTTCTAAACTTCTCCTCTACTTACTTTTTATATTGCTGTAGGATTTTTCTTTTAGAATTAGATTTAGAGTTAGGGTTTCACCATGTATATGCACGAGTGGGAACGTCAGTATGCTGAGAAGAATAACATATATTGGGATGATGATTATGATAGAAAACAACCTATGTCTCAAAATTTTTCTGAAACCATGATTGAGAACCGACCGGAAGATAATTCTCTACTGATTAAGAAGTCTATACGCGATCATATGAGGAAGAATAATTACACTCTACCGATTAACAAAACAGTACGTGAGTGTTAGGGTTATCATAACTATATGAGTAAGAATTATTATCACCCATCCGATAAAAAGAAAAGAATGAGTGATAATATGTATTACCAACCATCAGATTCTCCAACCTATGATCCGTATAACTATAATCAGTGGAAACATCAAAATTGGGAAAATGAATCAACAACATGCTATAATAACTATTCTCTTAGATACCCTACCTTTGAGACCCAACTAGAAACGACCCAAGAGGATTCAATTCAATATACCATGGAGTGCTTTACGAAAATGAGAAAAACGTTGGAAGTACTTAATTCACGCCTTAATAAGGTAGAGGAAACTTGTTCATCCCAACCACAACCCAATTCAGAAATAGAATGTGAGGAAAGTGATCCGCACTCACTTTTAAAGAAATCTGGAATTTGGAATGAAAAGTCGGATTACGTCAATGAGCATATGGTTTAATTTTTCGAAGAGTCGAACTTGATGACGATTCAAAAGAATGACCAAGTGATGTGAGTATCTTTCAAATATAATGATGATGACACACTTCACTCACATGAGATGATAGATTTCAATGATAAGGAAGAGGTTAGTTTATGCAAACCTCAACCCAATCTGGGAATAGAACGTGAGAAAAGCGATCCCATCCCAAGTGTGCACTGCGCTGAGCTAGAATATAATGAGTATTAGGATGACGATCATGAATGTGCAACCCCAGCCCCCTTGAAATTAATCTCAAGTTTGGTTTAGGTCAATGATCAAGAGGTACACGAAGTAAGCGGTTATAACGAGCTGCTCCATTCATCTAACCTATCTGATTTAAAAGTAGATGAGTTCCTTACAACCAATCCTTCTATCTCTTGTGAGACATGTTTGGATGATTCTCCTGAATTGCGTGATGATATGATTCAGGAGATAGACAAGTTGCTCGATACAACTCTGTAATTTGAAACCACCCAGTTGAGGCCATCATCTAAACTGTCGAGTTTTGATGATTCAATGCCTCTTTTGAGTAGTATCAATGAACAGAGTCCTCATATCAATACTTCATCTATTGACCCTCAATTTATCTGTGCAGAGCTGGAGCAAGAAAGCATACTTCCATTTACTTTTAAGGGCGATGAAATCCTTGAGCATCTCATTACAGACTTCAATGAGGAAAACGAGTCACTCTCATATGAAATTCTCGACTCTTTTGATGATTGCTTAACACACTTTGTAGATTTTAACGACCCCATGATACAAGAAATAATGGATGCCTCGCAAGACAACATCTTGGTAGTCATCACTAACTGAGAGAACTCTTATTTTGAATACCCTTCTTCCCTTGATCCTAAATGTTTACCATTAAAGGAGGAGGAGCTGACAATGGAACCGAAATCTGATACTTCGAAATGTGTTGAGACTACATCACTTCTTGCGAAGTTTTCTGAACTTTATTTACTTATAGTCTCTGATTCACTATAAGATACTAACGTTGAAACTGCTTCTGTCATAGGTGAATCATATATATTTTGGATACCTCAAACAATTCAATGAAATTTTTTTAAAGAGGTATATAAGTTTCTCTGGAAAGTCATGCTCCAGGACATTTAAGCCTATTGTAAAAAGAACTTTTAGATGATCCTGTTGAGGAACTTACTGAGAAACTTATCAAGATATTGGCCGGAAGAGGAATCTTGCGGCATGACTCAGTATTTTTTCCTGCTTTCATAAGACTAGGATAGTTTATTTTATGTTGTTCTAAGATAGACAGTTTTATGCCATTAGGTTAATTTGCTTCCTGTATTGTTTGAGGATAGTTTGATTTCATGTCTTCACTCTTGTGCTGACCGACTTTCATGTTGCGATCTCTTGGAAAGTCTCTCTCGATTCGTTATCCAGGTACTATCTTTCCATCACTTCTCATTTACTTTCATTGTCCTATGTGTATTGCATGCTTATTTCCTTTACATTGAGGACAATGTAGATTTTAGGTTGGAGGTGGGAGATTAGGTTACCTAATCAATATTTTCTTGGTCTTGAGCGAAATTTGTGAAATTTTTTCTAGAAATTCTTGTGAACTCAAAGTAACTCAAAGTGATTTTGATGGCTGTCTTTGATTCAGAATTATAAGATACGTAATGTTGGATTTTATGACTCTTAGATTCAGTTATCTATTAAATTTCACGGTTAAGTTTGAATTATTAATCCAGATTAGAAGTTTTAGACATTAATTGAGTCATGATTTCGCATGTCACATCTCATTTACACGTTAAGGTTTCAGTTCGATATTGAAGGGTTAACTTGGTAATCACTAAACATGAAGGAGCCAACCTGGGGAATTTGTCCATCATGTTTAAGAAAAATTTAAAAAAAAAAAAAAAAAAAAAAGAGTGGTCTTTAAGAAAGGATTGGGCGAATGATCTTCACTATAGGTTTGCTCCCTATAAGCGAGGGTTTGATTTCCTCCCTTGGCTCTACCCGATACATGTGGTTGTGGGCGAACAATCTTCACCATAGGTTTACTCCATATAGGTGAGGATTCGATTCCCCTAGCTTAACACGGTGTGAAAGCCACCGATCAAAAAGAAGAACTGTAAGGCAAGTTTTGGTTGTCCTGAATACTCTTTTAATTATCAATGTTATCATGAAATTGACGATTGGATCTCTTAATGATGATAAGCCGAGATGACACTATATACCCATGAAACTCGATATTTAGTATTTTTCTAATTGATCGAATAATACTTTGAACTTGACTATGAAGTTTATCATGCACTTGAGGTCAGGAGAAAATAATGCCCAACATTAATGAATCTTAGAATTCTAGAATCTGTATTGTTTCTCAAAAATCACTCGAGTTTATCGAAATTGACCTTTAATTCTCAGCGTATTTTTCGCATACTTTGCTCGGGACTAGCAAGATGCTGGTTGGGGGTTGTGTTGAGGGTCAAATATTGCATATCAGACCCCAGTTATTGCTTGGATTTACAAACATGGTACTGTTTAACGGCCCGATTTAATCGTGTTTGTGATGTATGGTGTATTTACGAGCTCGGATTGAATTAGGATGCTAAAATCATGAATTTATGCTCAGAATTCACCATGGAAATGGACGAGACCCCAGGGGACCAAGATCAATGGATTTACATGTCAAAGATCCAAGAAAATCAAGAAACTGGAGCTCAAGTGGGCTAAAAGTCAGCTAGAATGCAAGATCACATGGTTTCCACCATCCGTTCGGTTCGAAACTTCATATATGACTTGAGGACCGTAAATTAACCGTACACGTCAAATTCCAGCCCTCGGATCCCTGTGAAAGTGGCCCAACAGACAAAACAACCCATGAATCTGTGATTTGGGGCCCACCTGAGATCTGTATACTCTTTAAAGTTGGTCTCACCCCATTTTATGAGGTGACAAAGCAAATGGTCAGAGGAGATATTTCAGAATCGCCTCCATGGATCCCACGTGTGTTGAGAATGCATGGTGCACTAGACTACAGATCGAGTCAAACCAACTTTGGCCCAATCTCCTTCAAAAACGGAAACTACGTTTTCTTTCACCAGAAAAGTGGACATGTGTCCGCTGAAGTACGTAGTGGGCCCACACCTTCAATCATGTCGTCAATCCGGACTGTCCATTCATTCCAGAAGGGAAAACCAACCGTACAAATGAAGTTTTTCCAAACCCATGCTCGCACACACTGAAAACGCTCGATCAAACGCAGGTAGGACAGTAGAGAAAAAAACCACGTGGGCCACACCGAATCTAACCCAAAACCAGCCGATTCCCGCTGGTTTTCCATTGTGCATTCAGTAGACAAAATGGATTTTTCAACCATCATTAATCATGGGCCCACCGACATTCACAGCGCAATGCTGCGCAGGCTCTGTTTTGCAAATAAAGTTGCGGTCGATCCAGGTGGGCTACTACCGTTGATCGGACCAAAGATCTGAACCGTCCATCATAAATGTCCTTCAAAGACTTCCTATGGGACGTTTTCCCTTTTGACAGAAAGTGAGGGAAGAAGGGAGTGCAAGCCTAATGTTTCGGTGCGAAATCCTTGCACACGTCCAGTTTCTATTTTAAGGAATGCGTAAACATCTCCAACTATGAAACAAAGTCGGTTTTGGAAACCAACTTGCTTGTTACGCACTCCACCGACCCAGCCACCGTCAGTAGAAGCCTATAAGATGAGAAGAAAGAGAGAGAGCAGGGGATCATCCAAGTCTTGGACCGTCTGCACAGAGAGATAGTTAGAGTTTATTTTTTTATGTTTTTGTTTAAGAGAATTAGCTTAATCATGTTGGGCTAAACCTCTTAGCCAGGGCTAAGAGGTGAAGCTTGTAGCGTGATGGGGAGACTTTTTACTTGTGCCTTTTGTTTAAACTGAACTGATGTTGACTTTAGTTTAATTAAGAAAATATTTTTAGTTTTTAATGGTCCGTTATGACTAAAATTACAATGGGTCTGTGATAGATTTGAGCATGTTCTTTTCTTTTTTATGTTTATGACGTCAGGAAGCCCTATTGTTCACCATCGTCTCTTGGGCATGGTTGGATGATGGTACCCTTCCTAACCTTTATACATTGTTGATTGATTGGTAATTAGTTTAATTTTGTTGTTTACTTTGTCTCCTGGGCATGGTTTGGTGATGTAATCCATTCTAATTCATATACCTTTCATCTCTTGAAAACTATATCAAATGAAGTTTAGTTTGATTTTCATGGTTACACCCTTCAACTAAATGAAGATGGGACTCTAGGTCTAGTTGAGTTCTTGAAGCAAACATAAGATTTTTCTAATCTCTACAAGTGGATCCTCTGAATCACTAGTTTCCTTCCTCTGAATTTTTTAAGTTTAAGATAATTATTTCATCATTATTCCTCAAATTACAGTCAATTTAGATTTCATCTTAGTGTAGCTCTAGTTCTACTTAGTTTCAGATTACGTACAGGTTTCAGTCCCTTGGGATTCGATCTCGGTCTCACAGAGTATATTACTACATCACAACCCTATACTTGGGGTGTGAACACTTGCAAATTTCGAATTGAATCAGGTTGGGCCCAATCTGATCCGACTCGGTCTGATGCCCAGCTCTACTACGGACCTTACCATTGACCAGTGGCTTAGTTGGTGCTCTATGTGCCCGATGTGTGTTTCATCCATGCCGTCCACCAGCCCCAAAAATGAGGTTGATCCAAATCTCAAGTTGACCGCATAGTGTTGATTTAATGCCCACTATTAAAAACTTATTGGCCACAAAGTTTTGAATCAAGCTAATATATATATATATATATATATATATATATATATATATATATATATATATATATATATATATATATATATATAGAGAGAGAGAGAGAGAGAGAGAGAGAGAGAGAGAGAGAGAGAGAGTCATGCTCCCCTGCGCACCTACGCACATGCGCACCTTTACACACGTGCCATAGGTGTCTAATCTGAACGGTTCATGTGATGCGGAATCCCATGAAATCCCATGTGACAAATTTTCACCCCAATCTAAAAATCTGGTGGGTCATAGCAAAGAGAAATGCAAATCAAGGGAGGAAACTGTTTTAATTTTTCATGGCCCATGAAAGTTTTAGATCAAAGTAAAACTTGGGCCCGGGGGGTTTCATGAGGTGCTGCTTCACATGAACGGTTCAGATTTTGGATTCACATCACGTATGATGGGTTCTCAAAAAGTTCGTACGTAGTACGTACGAACTGGTTCGCAGGTGAGCGTTCCACTATATATATATATATATATATATATATATATATATATATATATATATATATATATATATAAAGTTTATATAACCTAATCAACGGGTTAGATGTCAAATAACCATTACAGCAGGCCCAAGAGGTTTTTAATGGTGGACATTCAATCACTACTCTTTTTCCGTAGTGTGGTCCACCTGATATTTAGATCTATCTCATTTTTTAAATCAACTCTTAAAATTATCTTTCAAAATGGATGGACGGCGTCGACATGGTGGGGTCCACATAGCACTGACCACTAGTAGGGCTGTACACGAACCGAGCTAGCTCGATTAACTCGCTCAACTGGGCCTGAAAAAACTCGACTCGGCTCGACCCAGAACTGAGTTCGGGTCGGGACGGGCCATTTTCTTCGGCTCGAAACTGAGTTCAGGCCGAGTTTGGATAGGTTCTAGTTTAGCCCAACTCGGCCCGAAACCCAACTCAACCTAGCCCGATTTGGCCCGACTCGGCCTATATATATATATATATATATATATATATAAATTCTTACCCAGTTACCCTAACCATTTATAGCAATCTAGGCCATCCAAACCGTTCATTCATTTGGCGAGATCATTTTAAAGTATGATGAAAAATGAATCATATAAAAATTTCAACTGGACCACACCACAAATAGTAGTAGGTAGAATGATTCTCACCGTTATAAAATTCATAGGGTCCACCGTAACTTTTATTTTCTATCCGATCCGTTAAAAAGATAATACAAACATGGATGAAGAGGAAAAACAAATAAGATATTGATCCAAAACTTATGTGATCCTCAAAATCTTTCAATGGTAGACGTTCAATATCCCATTGGTTTTTGCAATGTGTTCCATTTGATATTTGAATGTCTTATTTTCCGGTTCACGCCTTATAACTACCTCGCCAAATATACCTTCCCAAATATACGGACGGTTTGGATATAACACATGGTGGGACAAACAGAACTTGGTGACGTAAACACACTAACCAGATCGGTGGTGTATGGTACACCAGCCAATCCGCTTCCGGGTTGGATCCGCGAGATGGGGCGCGGATTTCCTGCGAAAGCCTTTCGCAGGAAGTTCCTGCACAAGATTCTATGTGGGGCTCACTACGATGTCTGTTAGAAAGCCACTCCGTCCATCCGTTTTTAGAGTTCATTTCAGGACAAGTGGCCAAAAATAAGGATGATCAAAAACTCAAGTGAGCCACACGAGAGAAAATAGTGGGGATTTATTGACCACTGTTGAGACATTTATATGGCTACAAAAGTTGTATATCAGTTTAATTTCTTGGCCTTTCACTTCATATCAGTGAAAATGACCTTATAAACGGTTTGGATGGAATATAAACATCAAGGTGGATCCTGGGAAGGTTTCAATGGTAGGAATTCCTTTCCCCACTGTTTCATCTAGCATGGCCCACTTGAGTTTTGGATCCTAATAATTTTTGGTCTCATGTCCTAAAATGATCTCATATAACGGATTGACGGATTGGATTTCTAACAAACATCACAATGGGCGCCATCAAGAATCCTTGCGCAGGAACTTCGTACAGAAGGCTTATGCAGGAAATCCGCGTCCCGCGAGATGCAACGGGTGCCATATGATGCATGCGGTATTTTTTTTCCTGCACACGCACTCACACTTCTCACGCAACCACATACTTATGATGCTGTATATATACGCCACCGTCGATCTGTTTATTACCTCATTTTAGGGGAATAAGCCAAACATGAGAAAGATCCGGATCTAAAGTGGACCACACCAAAGGATAAATTAAGTAAAATGACACTCACCATTGTTCAAACCTTCCTGGACCCAGCGTGATCTTTATTTTATATCCACCCGTTCGTGAGGTTACTTCAATCTGAATAAAGTTAAAACATGAAAATAATCTTGATACAAAACTTCTATGGTGCCCAAAAAGTTTCTAATGGTCATAGTTCAATCTCAACTTTCACACGGTGTGGTCCACTTGAAATTTAGAAGGTATCCTGGGGCGAAATGGATGAAAGAACTGAGCACGACCCATACATCATGGTAGCCCCATAGCTTAGTGCTGTAGAAATATTCCCGGTAAATCCGCAAAACTTTTTGGGAGGAAGTTGCCGTGCTAGGATGCTAAATGGGACCATTATGATATTTATGAAAAATTCACCCCTGTTTTTCTGAATCATCTTATGACATCAGATCAAAATTAGGTGGATCCAAAATTGGGCTGCATGGGAGGAAATAATGGAGATTCAGTGACCACAGTTTAAACATGCGTGTGGCCACAAAAGTTTCATTTCATGCTAAAAAAAATTATGTTTTCACTTCATCCCAGTGGGAATGACCATATAAACAGTTGGGATAGCATATAAACATCAAGGTGGAACTCACTTTTTTAATATTTTGACTTTATCCTAGTGGGAATGACCTTATAAATGGTTTGGATTCCATATAAATATAAGGTGGGGCCCAAGATGATTTAAACAGTAGGAAAATCTTTCTCCTATGGCCGACTTCAGTTTTGGATCCACCTATTTTTCCGTCTCATGTTCTAAAATGATATGGAAATTGGATGGATAGGGGGGATTTTTCATAAACATCGTGGACCCCACCTAGCATCCCAACACAAGCTTTTCATAGGAAATCCGCATCAGTTTCCTGACAGTGAGACCACCTTGATGTATTTGTTGTCTATACACGCAGTTTATCAAAATTTCCACCCTCTATAAGGACATGGTCCCAAAAATGAAGAGATACAAATCTCAAGTGGACCACACAATAGAGATTAAATGTTCACCATTAAAAACTTACTAGAGGCTAAAATAGATTTAGATCAAGCTAATAGTTGTGTTTTCCTTTTGTCCAAGTCTGTGTGACCTTATCAACAACTTGGATGGCCAATAAACACTATAATGGCCCTAGGAAGTTTTTAATGGTGGGTTGTCGATGACCACTGTTTTGTGTGGTGTGGTCCAATTAAGATTGGGATCTACTTCATTTTTTATACCATGTACTGAAATGATATGAGAAAACAGAAAAAACAGGTGATATATGCATCAAGCTAACACCTAAAGTCCACATCAGGAGATGATTAGGTGTGACCCTCAACGTGGGGCCCACCTTAATGTATTTATTTTACATCTACATTGTCCATTCATTTTTCCACCCTACCATTAAAAACTTCTTAAGACGAACCTTAATGCCTCCATGGCGTTTTTTGCCATCCAATCTGTTGATTAGGTCACATAAGCCTGGACCAAGGTAAAAATAAATATCAGCCTGATCCAAAACATGTTAGGCCCATTCATTGTCAGTCACCATCATTTCCTATGATATGGTCTTCCTTATAACTAGATCTACTTCATTTTTTTGGATGATGCCCTAAAAGGATCTGGAAAGATGAATGGATGGTGCGGATATATAATAAATATATCATGGTGGGCCCACGGTAAGGACCCCACTGTCTTGGATGAGTCAAGAATCTCACCTAATTAGCTCTCATCCATATCGTATTCTTCCTCTTTAGCCATAATTAAGGGAGAGATTAACAAGGTCAATTGCACCCTCATTTATCATTCATGTGTAGGAATTTTGGATATGTAAATCCTTAATTATGAAAATTTAGAATTTAAAAATAATTATAAAAAGAAATTAAAAAATATAAACTTGAATAAGGAAGAATTTAGAAAATTTATTTGATTTTAAGACGAGATGAAAGTCACTTGGCTGGAAATTAATTTTCATTCATTTAGATGGTGTCCATAGTGCAACAGAAATACTAGACAATCAACCTGCATGATACCGTCGAATGTTGTCTCGTCATACCGGTGCACTCGATGTGTAAAGATCGGAACTGTCTTTGTGTATCTAACCCAAAGATTGAAACATATGAACTGAAAGAAACCGTTATAGAGATTTGAAGTGAGAAAGAGAGCCGAAAGATTGAATTATTAATAAATTTAAAACCAAAGAAGTACCTTAATAGACTTTAAAGGTTGCCTCGAATGGGTGAATGGGTGTGTACGCACCCTACCAACACTCATGACTATTGGGTTTTCTAAAAAAGAAAAACCTTTCATTTTTCGGTTTTCTTCAAAAATTCAAAACAAATTACCATTCTAGTTAACCGTTGCAAAAAAAAATAAATTTAAAAGGCAAAGAAAAAAAAACGTTTATACTTGTAAGTAAACTCACGTGCACAAGCACACACACCATACCACATAGTACCATGCCACATCCACGACCACGACTCAATCGACATGTGCACGCATGTGGTTCATTGCATAAATTGGGGCTGCCCAAACAACCAAATTCACATGCCCCCTAAAAGGGGCCTAAGCCCTATGTCAAATCCATTTCTTATCAACCCAAGTCTTTCTCCCTACCTATCTAACATGGCACTAAACCCATACCACTATAAGACAAAATGCCTTTGTCGTATTTTGAAAATTTAGAGGGTCTTTTAAAAAAAAAAAAAAAAAAAGTTTTGAAACACTTAAATATAATAATCTACCACATGTTTCAAAATAATGACTTTCGGGTTAGACATGAATAATTGTGCATTATATCATTGTCTAATAGACTTGAATCGATACTTAGAATAGATAAGGCAAGTTCACAGGATTCAAGTTCCATACATTCTCGAACTAGATTCTTATTAATGTAAAACAGCTACATATGTCACTCATACAATTGTTCCGATATAAATGGTTTATACTTTTTAGTTGTGCACCCTTACCTAGATTTCACTGGTGCTTTAGAGAATTCATCCAAGTTCTGATAGGAAGTGGCCTCACCTCTACACTAATATAAGTGAATTTCATCAAGCGTATGCAACAATTGAATACACCACCAACTAGTATATGACATATGGATACATTAAGAGTTCGAGACTCAACCTTACTAATTGTTACTTACACTGCCTAGACCATAAAATGGGCTTTCTTATCATAATGCTAAACATCTTTTAGTATTTTGTTGTTTACCCATTTGAAACCTATCGTATGGAATCTTCATTTGTATAAGTTAGGTTACAACACCAGTAACTTGTGATATTGAACTCAACCCCATTTCCTTCAATGTATCTAGGACTAGTTGTTTAATAAATCCTTTAGTCAGAGGATCTATTAAGTTCTTCTCTGATCTCACTAATTCAATGGTCATTACCCCATTATGTAGTAAATGTCTTACTGTGTTATGACAGAGTCGAATATGCCTACTTTTGTCATTGTAGATCTTATTATTAGCCTTTGTTATAGTAGCTTGACGATAACAATGTAAAGATATAATTGAAATAGGTTTGACTACAAAGGTATATCAGCCAATAGATTTCTAATTCATTTTTCTTCTATTCCAGACTTTTCCAAAGCAGTGAACTCAGATTCCATAGTAGACCGAGTAATATAAGTCTATTTGGAGAATTTTCAAGAGACAGCTCCACCACTCAAAATGAAAATATATCCACTTGTAGAATTTGTTTCATCTAAATTTGTAATTCAGTTAGCATCACTATATTCTTTCAATATAGTGGGAAAACCAATGTAATGTATACCATATGTAATTGTACCTTTTAGATAACTTAGTATTCTAGATAAAGTATTCAAATGATCATGATTAGAGTTATGAATATATTTACTCAATCTATTTCTTGCATAAGTTATTTCAGGTCTTATGCAATTCATTAGGTATATTAGGTACTAATGATTCTGGAATATTCAAGTTGTGATACATTTTCACCTGTAATTTTCTTTATATGTATGGAATAGCCATAAAAAGTGCTAACATGTATGCTATCAAAGTACTTATAACATTTTAACACTTTCTCAATTAATAAGGTTGAGATAAAATAAAATTATCATCTTTTCTAATGACTTTTATTCCAAATCATATTAACATCGCCTGGATCTTTTATATCAAAATCTGATAACAAGAATTTTTTAGTAGAGTTAATCAACTTAAGACTAGTTCTAAAAATGAGTATGTCATCTACATACAAATAATTAATAACTCATTCGTTACCTGTGAATTTACTATATACGCATATACATGCATCATTTATTATATATCTATTAGATTTTAGAGTATTGTTGAATTTCTCATGCCATTGTTTAGAAGCTTGTTTTAAACCATATAGAAATTTAATTAACATATATTCTTTATTTTCTTGACCTTGAATTTTCTAACCCTCAGGTTGATATATATGTATTTTTTTTTAATTCTAAATATTCCATTCAAAAAAATTGTCTTGATAAACATTTGATATACAAGAAATTTGTATATAGAGGTTATGGCTATAAGGATTTTAATAGAATAAATCCTAGCTACATGAGAATATGTATCAAAGTAGTCTATTCATTATTTCTGTTTGAAACTCTTAGCTACTAATCTATCTTTAAACTTATCAATGGTACTATTAGGTTTTAACTTTTTTCCTAAAAATTCATTTACATCCTATTTTCTTATTCCTATGTATCAAGTCTACTAATTCCTAAGTTTTATTAGACAAAACAGATTTTTATTCAATATTAACTTCTTTCCAAAAGGATACATCAAGTGAATTGATAGCTTCTGTATAGGTTAAAGGATCATTTTCAAGGAAAAAAGTATATAATCCATCTTTTATGTTAGTTTCTTTCTTAACCCTTACGCTCCTCATTAGTTCTATTTCTTCTATATTTTCTCTTTCTAAAGTCTTACTATTCAAGACAATACTTGAAGCATCATCATTTTCAATTTTTATATATGTAACTTTCATTGGAAAAACATTCTTAAAGAATTCTACATCTCTTGCCTTAATAATTATCCTTAAATTTTAAAACTAAAAATCTATAAGTTATACTATTTTTTTGCGTATCCTATAAACACGCAGCCTGTTGTTTTCAGACATAATTTCCTTTTCTTAGTTTTCGACAACTCTACTTTTGCAAAGTACCCCCAGGCTTTAAGATATTTATAGCTAGTAAGATGTTTTTTCTATAGCTCATAGGGTGTCTTACTTGTAACTTTATAAGATATTGTATTCAGGATGTAACAAGGAGGAAGAATGGCTTCTCCCCACATGTTTGAGGGTAAGCCAGAATTGTCCAGCATTGCATTCATCATTTCTTTTAAAGTTCTATTTTTCTGTTTTACCATGTTGTTTTGTTCAAGTGTACAAGGAACAATGGTTTCATGTATAATGTCATTTTTTTTCACAGAACTCCTTAAAATTTAGGGATTCATATTCACCTCCCTTATCTATTCAAATTCTCTTAATTTTCTTATTTAACTGGTTTTCGTCTTGTTTTATACTTGATAAAGAATTCCATGGCTTCATCTTTACTTCTTAGTAGGTATATCCTGGTGTATCTCGAGAAATCATCTATGGAGGTTATGTAGTATCTTTTTTCATTTCTAGACATGTGATGTTTAAAATCACTCAAGTTACTATGAATTGGTTTTAGGATCTTAGATTCTCTAAAAACTTATTTAAATGGTTTCTTATAGAACTTATATTCTATATACACTTCACATTTATTTTATTCTTAATTTGATAAAACATGTTTAAGACTTATTTTCTTAAGTCTTTTTGGAATACATCTAAATTTACATGTCCTAATCTATTATACTATAAATCAAGTGACTCAACTAAGTAAGCAGAACTAGTATTCATCTTATTCATATCAATAGAGGATACAGTCATTATAAACAGCTTATCACAATAGTAACCCTTCCCAACAAATGTCCCATTCTTGGACAGTACAAAATTCTCTAAATCAAAAACTAATTTGACATCGACTTTATTCAGGAAAGAGGTAGAAACTAAATTTTTTCTGATATTAGGCACTTAATACAATGGTCTTTCCAAAAGTGAGCCCTTAAGATTACTTTTCCTTTTCCAATATTGAGGAGGTTTAAAAATTTTTCATAAATACTTGTTCATCCCCTACAGCTTAGTAGGAGGTAAACATGCTTTCATCCTTACAGATGTGACGCGTAGCCCCAATGTCTACTACTCAATGCACTGTGTTGACAAGGTTCACTTCAGATACCACCGCAACTATTTCATATTGTTCAAATTGTTCAGTTAGATTGGCCTGAGCATGAGAAGCTTTCTTCTCGTGCATGCACCTTCTAATATGATGTCTGGGTTTGCCACAATAAAAACATTTTCCTTCTTCTTCTTCTTTTTTTTTTTTTTTTTTACCGGTTTTCCTTTCTTATTTTTGAGCCTATATTGTTTAATAAGATGGTCTTATTTTTCACAATGAAAACATGTTCCGTGTAAGTATCGACATTAATCAATAAGGTGACATGTTATTCCGCAGTGAGAATAGGATCTTTTGATCCTTTTATTCTCCTGATTTGTTTCAACTAGGTTGGCATTTGAAACAGTGTCATTAGCATTTTTTTTTTTAATCTCTTATTTGATTGACTTTCTCTATTTGGATATGTACGATAATGTCTTCCATGGACATCCCATATTTCTTATATTTCATCATATTTTTGTATTCTTTTACGGAGGGAGGGAGCTTTTCAATTAAAGCACCTCCAAGAAAAACATAATCATTATTAATCCTTTAAATATAAGCCCGTGTACTAAACTTTGATATTCAAGTATCTAATCATATACGAGTTTATTATTTAACATAGAAAAGTTTAGAAATAAGGAAATAATGTACTTTTTGGCACCAACTTCTTCTAACACACATTTCTTAGCCAATGCTGACCATATATCCTTGGCTCTTTCATATGTAGCGTACACGTCATACAGATCGTAAGAAAGAGAATTCAGAATATAATTTTGGCAGTTGTGGTCATCCCTTACAATTGATTCTTTATTGGCTTCATATTGAAAAGTATCATATACCACATACGATACTTTCAATGTATTTAAAGCAAATGTGAGTTTCTATTTCTACCTTTTAAAATGGTTTCCAAAAAATGGTTCAATTTTATATAATCTAGTGGTTGAATTAATTGTTATGTTTTCCATTGTTATAGATGTACAAATTAGTAGATCAATTCCAAGATTGTAGGCATTTTGGATTTGTAAATCTATAATTATAAAAATTTGAAATTTAAAAATAATTGTAAAAAAAAAAAAAACTAAAATTAGAAATTTGAATAAGGAAGAATTTAGAAAACTTATTTAATTAAAGGCATGATGAAAGTCATTTGGCTTGAAGTTGATTTGTCCTCTTTTGGATGATGTTCGTTGTGCAACAGGAATATTGGACAATCAACCTCCAGGATGCCGTCGAATGTTGTCTCGTCACACCGGCAGACTCGATGTACAAAGACCTGAACCGTTTTTGTATGTCTAACCTAAAGACTGAACCGGATGAACCAAAAGAAACCGTTACAGATATTTGAAGTGAGAAAGAGAGCCAAAAGATTGAATTGATATTAAATTCAAAACCAGAGAAGTCCCTTATATATACTTCAAAGGTTGCTTCGAATGATCGAATGGATGTGTACGCACCCCTACCAACATTCATGACTATTGGGTTTTTTTAAAAAGCAAAACCTTTTATTTTTTGGCTCTATTCAGAAATTAAAAAGAAAAAAGACCGTTTTGATCAATTGTCGCAAAATGAAATTTCAAATATTAACAACAAAAACTTTTATACTTGCAAGTAAACTTGCGTGCGCACATACACCATTTCACACCACACCACACCGCATCGAGCCGCGCCATGGCCCGGCCCCTGCATGTGCGCATGTGAGGTTCATGGTATAGGTTTGAGCTGTTAGCATAGCTCCCAAACAACCAAATTCATATGCCCACTGAAATGGGCTTAAGCCCTATGCAAAATCCCCTTATTATAAACCTACGTTTTCTCCTTGTCTATCCAACATGGGACTAAACCCACACCCCTACAAGACAAAATGCATTTGTTGTTTTTTTAAAATTCTAGAGAGAATTTTTTTAAAACACCAAAATACAATATCATGTTCTCCTGGTGCATGTTGAAGCAACAATCTTTTACTAAAACTTCATTGATAATCATGTTATATGATTCTTGGAATTGAATATGAGCCATTAAACAATTATCTTCTTCGTCCATAATCACTCCAACATATGTTTCTTATAATGGCCCTCGAATTTACAAGAAGATTAGTGGTTCAAATCATTATTTAAGATGTGCAATAAGGTGTAAAGACTTTGGTGATTGTATTTTAACAAAACCCTTCTTGAAACATACTAGTTATATAAAAGGAAAAGAGAGCTTTATAAAATACAATTGATTTTTATAGAATTTACAATACTGTTCCTTTTTTAAATTATTTTTGTTAAACTATCTCATTAATTAAATTAAGTTCCATTAAGATACTTTTCATTGGATTTTTCTAATGGTTGTTAAGTTTGGTGAGATATTTTTTATATAAAAAATCTATTTTCTCTTACACTACAACAATAGTGACCTATAACATTAGTTTCTAGCGGCGAATATTGATATCCACCATTATAAAGAATATATAGTGGCAGATACAGTAAGTCTGTCATTGTACCTATTGTTCCCTTCACCACCATACATTTCCGAAATCGATATAGTGGTTGTTGATGCAATTCGCCTATAGACCTTTCTTAATAGACCCTTGAGAACCTGCACATAGGAACGAAAGAGACAAAGGAGACCCTGGCTAGCACAAGGGACCCTCTGATGACTAAGTCAGGAACTTGGGTCTTTATAGGAGATGATTTCTTTAGAAAAGAGTCACCAGTCATATATGAGATTGAGTATGCGTACCTTTCACCGGTTAAGGGCTCCCCTATTTATATGAGAGGGAAGATCACATCGTGAGAAACATTTCCCATTTAGGGCTCCTGATACGTTAGAGATCTTCTCGTACTGTTCTCTAGATCTGTCGGTGATCCTCCCAAGATTGCAAACGTCCGAGATCTTCGAGATCCGATCTTATGGTTACGAGTGCCAGTTGTTCGGGACAAGGTTGGTCGGCAAAAGCGGATGACGCCTTAGAGGTAGGTAATACCGAGATGTTCGATAGATCAACATTCACATGAGGTCTCGATAGATCAGCATTCACTTACGGTTGATACAGACTATCAACTTTGTCGAAAACTATGCTGACCTATAGTTGAACTATAGTTGCACCAACCTATAACTAACCTATGGCTGTGTCGACCTATATCCAACCCATTAACTGACCTATAGTTGTGCCGACCTACTTAATAAATCGGCCGGTAGGTATCCTGCGAGCAGTTTAGCACATTGGGTCCGTGCTGGTTGCAGAGTCGGCTCTTTTTATAAGTAATTCTATTTTGCCCCCAACATTAAGCCCCCCTTACTTTTGAGTCGATCTCATAGGCTCAGAAAGTAAGTTAGATGTAGCTTAAGTCGGATTATGCTATCATAAATACTGGGTATGGCAGCTAGCACAAAAGTCGAGGCACACCAACAATCATGTACGGCGTATTCGAGGTGGTATATCATGGCTTGCAGGCACGTGGTCTGTCAGGCTGTCGTTTCAACATTAGACCAATGAAGGAATGATGCATAGCCATTTCTCGATATTAAGGTCGACTGACGCATGGGTCGCGCCATGTGTCGAGACTAGGTAGTCGAGGGGACGTCATATGGAACCTGCATTGATGAGCACACTTAAGTGCTATCATGTGGCTGTCTTATATAAGGAAAGCCCTAATACGTTTTGGAAGGTCCATTTGCATTTTTCCCTTCCAATCGCCTTCACTAACTAGCAGAGGCGATTTTCGGTGATTGTTCTCACCAGTAGCTGGGCGACATCTTCTCCCCGATGAGCTTCATTTCCTCATTCGCCTCCTCCCTTTCTTTTTCCTTTGTAGTGACTCTCAACATCTACAAAGATAACCACCATGTCTGACTCCTTGAGTTTATAGGAGGGGGTCTCCGACGGCGACAGTGGGGCGAGTAGCCTTTGCACAATGTCGAACCAACCGTCGCTGTTGATGATGATGGGCGACACTGATTTTCGAGCATCGCAATCATTGAGGGTAACAGAGAGGTCCTCGACAGAGAGACCGGTTAGGATGGAGCGTAACCTGTTCGATGAAGAGGATGTAGAGGGGTCCTCTGGCGAGGAGGAGACAAAGGGTCTTGTAACCTCGACCGTTACTGAGGCCAAATTGGCTTGGATTAGGTTAGGATACCATATTCTCGAGTCAGTGATTCTTTGGGTTCCTCTGCCGAACAAACTTCCTAATCGTCCTCCAGAGAGAGCTGTTGCAATCTTCCAGGTCACCCTTCAATGCGGCCTTAGGCTCACTCTACAAGTTATAGTACGGCAGGAGCTCGCTCGTCTGGACTTGGCCCCATGACAGATGATCCCCAATGGATGGAGGGTGTTGATCGGCTGTGTCATCCTATGGTCTGAGCTAGAGTAGCCCAAACTCATCGTCGAGGAGTTCCTCCACTTATACCAGTTGAAGTTGAACAAAGTTTACCCAGGCTAATATTATCTCTCTGCCGGTAGGGGATCGAAGGGGGCATCATTACAGACCCCCCATCGTCTAATAGAAATTGGAGGGACTAATAGTTTTGGGCCTCTGGTTGCTGGGAGGTGGCAGACCCAGCCTTTTATCGTCACTTGGTCCCTACAGTATTTACTGAACCAGGTTGGCATTCATTAAACTTAACTTTTTCTTAGCTCTTCCTTGGCTCTTCCTTAATTGGTTGATCTTTAAGTGTTCTTGACTTATTTGCACGTGTCCTCTCTCCTATCGTAGCTATTCCCAAGTATCCTTCTCTGTTGCACATTGGATCTCTTGCGCAGATCAGGGGAGCAAGATCATTAGGGAAGGAAGAGAGATCTTGGAGAGTGCTCCTTCAACTCGAGCTTTTGCTTAAGTTGGGTTTAGACACTGCCCTTCCCGATAAGAGCTTTGGTAAGGACTTTAACTGACCTATAGGACTTAGAAAAATTTCATGGAGTTTCATAATTAGGTTTCCTCCTATTGTGATGCAGAAATGTTTGAAGCTCACTCCTTGTTGAGGCCCATCTCTAGGCACCGCCCCTTGAGGAAGTTGCAGCCCTGAAGATGACCTCCAAGAGCAAAGGGAGGGTCAGCCCTTCATCTCCTGCCATTGTAAAGGTCGAAGATGAGGAGGCAGCAATGGAGCCTGCCCCTGCTGCTGTTGTCATGATGGTCGAGACGACCATTCGTGAGGAGGTTCCTCTTGCGGAGGTCTAATGGGCCATTGAGCCTTCTTCTGAGGCTCAGTTTGTAGAGTCTAAGGGGGCCAGCGGGCCGACTGTTGGGCCTTCTGAGGTTCAGGGGGAAGAGGAATGTCCTCCCAGGACTATTTGTGAGACCATAGGGAGCTTTTACCTTGAACTGATTGACATATGTCCAAGAAGGAGTTTTTTCATATATTAGATTCTCCTTTAGACGCGATCCTCGCGTCCACGATGAAGGCCCTTCTTGGGGTGAGTGAATGTTTCCAAGTATTTTCCTTTCCTCTTTATTTATTCGGTACTGAATATTTTATGTTATTATTTTTTGGTAGTTCACCTCGTGCATGATGAAGGTGCATTGTGACATAGCTCAGGTGCAAAAGCAGGTATGGGAGATTGAGTAGAAGCTTATGCTGAAGGGAGTTGAAGTCGATCAATCTCATGTTACGGTAGTTACTACAGAAGCTCATACTTCTTCTTTAGAGGCTGAGCTGGAAGTACCAAAGAAGCTCTTATTGAGGCTTCTGATATGTCGGCTCAGTGGGAGGCTGAGCTGAAGGCGAAGCTTGAAGATGCCGGGGCGAAGCTCAAGATGGCAGTGGAAAAGACTAAGCAGAGCTATCTCCCTAGCTCGGGAGGATGCCGTTAAGGAATACAAGTCTTCCAAAGCATACTCGGAAGACATGAATTCTATGTACCAGATGGGCTTCTCGAAGCACGACGAGGAGATCGATGAGGCCTTTCTCGAGCTAGACCTCTCTGGTTATGAAGATGCTGATTTGGCCTCCAAAGCATCTAGTGATGACGCACCTCATGAGCAGCCCCCAGAGGCTTGACAATCGACTTTTTTTTTGTAACCCTCTTTTTTTTTAAAAAAAAAATTCAATTTAGCTTGATGTAATTGTACTTGTAGGAGCTTATCAATAGAATTCACTTTTTTAAAATGGTGTGTTCATTCACAGATTTTTCTAAGTTAGGTAGATCGGACCTGGGTCAAATTCGATAGGTAAGTCAGATATGGTAGATAGGTCGGCTATAGGCAGATTGACCGTAGGTCGGATCCTATAGATAAATTGACCGTAGGTCGGATCCTATAGATAAATTGACCATAGGTCGGATCTTATAAATAGGTTAACCATAATAGAAATCATACTTCAAAATTTTTATTTATAGTATCTTGAATACGATCAGTGTAGTAAACTTCAAATCAGCTTGCTAAGGATGATAGATCTTAAGATGTTTGGCATTCCAGGGATGTGGCAGGAGCTGACCGTCTAGGTCTTCTAGGCAGTATGATCCAGGTCGGCTTGTACTTGTTACCACGTAGGGCCCTTCCCAATTTGGGCCCAAGGTTGCCGACCCTGACTCCTTAGTGTTTTGGAAAGTTCATCGAAGGACTAAGTCACCAGCTCGGAACCTCCTAACATTCACCCTGGCATTGTAGAAATGTGCCAGTTGCTGTTAGCGAACAACGGTCCTAATCTGAGCTTGTTCTCTCCTTTCCTCGAGAAGGTTGAGACTTAACGCCATTAGCACAGAGTTTAGTTATTCATCGAATGCCTCTGTCTAAGCCGTTGGTAACCCAATTTCTACCGGAGTGACTGCCTCTGCCTCATAAGCGAAGAAAAAGGGAGTTTCCCCAGTGGCCGTCCAAGCAGTAGTTTGGTATGCCCAAAGGACATTAGGGAGTTCCTCGACTCATGATCCCTTGGCTTTTTCAAGCTTGGTTAAGAGGTGATGCTTGATGATCTTGTTGACCGCTTTGACTTGTCCATTGGCCTGCGAGTGTCACGGCGAGGAGTAAACATTACGGATTTCGAGATTTTTGCACATTCCTTGGTATTGCTTGTTATCGAACTCTTTTTGTTGTCGGAGATGATCGTGTGAGGAATCCCGAACAAGTATATGATATTTTTCCAAACAAAGTCTATAATCTTTTACTCGGTTATCTTCGCCAGAGGTTCGGCTTTAGCCCATTTCTTGAAATAATCGACCACGACCATGACAAACTTGGTTTGACCTTTGCTGGTTGAGAGAGGACCGATGATGTTGATTCTCCACTAGGCAAATGGCCATGGTGTAGTCACAGGAGTGAGTTCTTCGAGTGGTTGCTGAGGTACATTCGCGAAACGCTGACATTTGTCACATTTCCAAGCAAATTACTAAGCATCGACATAGAGGGTCGACCAATAATACCCCTGCCGAATGCCCTTATGGGCTAAGGATCGGCCTCTGGAGTGGTTTTCACAAATACCCTCGTGGGTTTTCCTTAGGATATACTCTGGTTCATCTGGTCGGAGACATCTAAGATAAGAGAGATAAAACCCTTTCTTGTAGAGGATGTCGTTGACCATGGTGTAATGACCTGCTTTGGTCCGTAGTTTGTGTCCTTCTATCCAATCTTCTTGTAGCTTATCTTCTTTGATGAAGTCGATGATTGGGTCCATCCAAGTTGATTCCGATCTTACATGAAGAGCTATAGTGACGTCGGCCTTATTAATGCTCGGTATAGTAAGGAACTCAATCGGAACGGATCTTAAAATATTGTTTTCGTTCGCAGTGGCTAGTTTTGCTAACATGTCAGCTTTAGAATTTTTCGCTCAAGGAATCAGAGCTACATTACATTTTTAGAATCTTTCGATCGATTCTTTAGCTTTCCGTAGATAAGCTTTCATGTGTTCCTTCTTGACTTAGTATGCTTCAACTATTTGATTAACGACCAACTGAGAATCGCTGAAGACTTTGAGGTGTTGAGCCAACATAAGTTTGACAAGTAAAGCTTCATATTCTGCTACATTGTTGGAGGCTTGAAATCTGAATCTTAAGGCATATTACATGCATATATGATCTGGAGTCTCCAGGACTATCCCGACCCCACTTTCCTTAGAGTTGGATGAGCCATCAACATACAACGTCCACTTGGGTAGGTTGGGAACATCTTGGGAGTTAGATGCATAATCATGCAGAACGTCTGGGACAAGTTCTAACCTAGGTAGGTTGGTTTCTTGTCCAAATGTAGGAGTTAGTTCGACAATAAAGTCAGCCACTGCCTGACCTTTAATAACTATTTGGAGTCGATACTTGATAGCGAACTCACTTAACTTGATCGCCCACTTGGTCAACCTTTCTGAAGCTTCAGGCTTTTGGAGCACTTGACGGAGTGATTGATCAGTCAAGACGATGATGATGTGAGCTTAGAAGTACGGTCGCAACCATCGAAAAGAGATCACCAATGTTAATGTTTTTTTTTTTAGGGTTAGCTTGTTAGTACACACCTTACTGTCAGTACACCGTCCACTATTAACCACCCCCACTAGGGAATCGATACCATGACCTCAGAGTGTTGAAACGAGGTATCTTCTCTCACTCTACCACATGAGATATGGATTTGGGTGTCATCAATGCCAATGTTAATTTCTCTAGACTTGGGTATCTGGTTTCGGCTGAAACTAAGGCTTTGCTGACGTAGTATACCGGGAATTGCTTTCCTGCGTGTTCCCTAATTAAGAACGAGCTAACTGCTGCATCGAAAATAGCCAAGTATAGTAGTAGAGATTCTCCTTGCTCGGGTTTGGAGAGTAAAGGCAGCGACCTTAGATATTTTTTGAGCTTTTGGAAGGCCTCTCACATTCTTATATCTAATCTACTACCTGTTGTCATTTTAGCTTTTTGAAAAAGGGAAGACATTTGTCCGTAGCTCGGGACATGAAGCGATTGAGTGCAACGATTTTTCCTATAAGTCGTTAGACGTCTTTGGTCATTTTTGGTGAATCCATGTCAAGTAAAGCTTTGATCTTTTTAGGGTTTGCTTCGATCCCATGTTGGCTGACCAAGAAACTGAGGAACTTTCCCGAACTAACCCCAAAGGTGCATTTGCTCGGATTCAACTTCATCTTGCATTTACGAAGGATAAACAATATTTCCTCGAGATCAGAAGTCTGATTTGTGGCCTTGATACTCTTAATGATCATATCATCGATGTAGACTTCCATTGTTCGCCCTATTTGGTGGGCGAACAACTTGTTGACTAGTTGTTGATAAGTGGATCTGGCGTTTTTCAATTCAATTGGTATAACTCGGTAACAATAAAGACTTTTGTCAGTGACAAAGGCTATTTTTGTCTTATCATATAGATGCATTATAATTTGATTATAACCAAAATAAGCATCCATACAACTAAGTAGTTCATGCCCTGGGGTGCTATCTACAAGTTGATCAATCCACGGAAGGGGAAAACTATCTTTGGGATAGGCCTCGTTCAGGTCTGTGTAGTCAATACAAACTCACCATTTCCTATTAGACTTTGTCACTAAGACTATGTTGGCTATCCAGTCCAGGTAGTAGAATTCCTCGATGAATTCAGCTTTAAGAAGTTTGTCGACTTCTTCTCCGATCACTGCGTATCGTTCGGGACCGAGCTCGCGACGCCTCTATCGAATTGGTCGGTGGTCGGGGTCAATATTCAGGTGATGTATGATGATTTTTGGGTCTATGCCAAGCATGTCCTCATGAGACCATGCGAAGATGTTCGCGTAACGTTGGAGGGCTATCATCCTGTCCTGTAGTGGAGGTGTCGAGGACGACCCAATTTGGACAATTTTAGATGGGTTAGAGTCGTCAAGTGGAACTAAAACAAGATCTTTCACAGGACAACCTCTGTCACACCCCAAACCCAGAAATCGGATTCACAGGAATCCCGATCGCCGAATCCGGTGCCGACAGCCTCCGTAGTGCCCCATTCTCGGCTCCTGATAATCATATGCCAGATTCTGATCCTGAGACCCTACAAGGAGGATTTTCAAAATAATTTTTTTTTTAATAATGGAGCATAACCACAAGTATAACCAAGTCATAAAACAACATCACCACATATCCACTTGTAATATCCCGGATTTTGGCCAACCTGGGATTAGACGTCCTTAGGCAATGGGTCAACTAAAACACCTGAAAAATCGCTTAGAACCCAATTCCATAGCCAAAGAAATCACGTAGGGTTAATTCCTTTGAAAAATAAATGTAAGTTAGCTAGCACGACGCTGGAGTAGCTGGGAAATAGTCCCTGATCACTTTAAATACGTTCTACAAGACCCAAATCGAGTAGAACCAACGACTCTATAATACTCTATAACCTCGGACCAAACTCTAAGCAGGTTTGTTCTCTGGACCACTTTGAATCTTTGTATTGGATCTAGATCGCACGTCGAAAGTCCGATACCTCCTATCTTAGACCGTTAGAACCGCCTAGCTGGACTTGACACTCATTCCAAAAATCAAGTCAAACCGATAATCACAGGTTATTTCATTGAGCCCGGACCGAAGAGAGTGCGAATAGGGACATAGTTGGAATTTTAAATTCAAACCTGGCACACGACTTGACGCGTTAGTATTGAGCGTTCTGACCGTCAGAATTCATCCAGATTACACCCTTGGATCAGGAGAAATTTCTATTTTATATCATGAGACTTTCAGCCCTGATCTACGTGCGGTGACCGCTGAACTGAAACTGGCCCGCCACGTGCGATCTGCGAACCCTGCCGGACTGAAAACTTGATGTATGCTAGATCCAGTATGCATGAGCTTAAGTCCGATCGCATTCGGTCAGGGACCACCGGAAAGCATCTTTTGGACCGAAACAGCCCCGATTTGGATATGCACCAAGTAAACATTGTTCCGGAGCCTATTTCGGGCAAGTTTGGGCTTATAAAAGGGGTTAAAACCCTCACTCCTCTCTCCCATCCGAATTTGCAAAAATCCCTAGATTGGGAGAGAGAAAAGGTGAGAGTTTGTGAGAGAAGGTGGGAGAGTTCTTCCTGCCACTTGTGCTACGTGTTGCACGTGCTTAAGCAACGCATCTCTATCGCTTTCCCGGCGATTCCTCCGCTTTTTCAGGTATAAAATAACCCTAGAAAGTTGCTGATTTGATGTTTACTAGGATTCATAGCTTGTTAGCTGACGTAACTCGTGAATTAGGTTCTCTTATCGCTGTGGACGAAGCGTATACGCTCCGTTCGAACTCACACCCCAAAAAGGGAAAAGGTGCGGATTTTAGACGCTTTGATTGACTGTTTTCAAAGCTTTCAATGTCGTTTAATAGTAGATTCTTGACGGTATCGCCGTTTGACATGTACAAAATGCTCTCCGTTTTCCATTTCGTAAACTAACGAAGAATATGAGATTTAGGGCATTTTAGTCATTTGTAGGAAGTACTGTTTACATTCATATTTTGCTGATGTGATTGGCATGGTTTGTTGTCACATTAGGAAGTTAAGAATACGTGCATAATTAGTTTGGCGAAGAGATTCGCCTAATTGCGCACTTCGGGTCGACATACTATATGTAGACTTAAGTGTGTAGTGTATGTGTTTGCATAAATGCTTGTATTAGTATGTATTGAATTAAATGATGTTATGTGATACTTTGTGATTGATTTCTCAATTAATATGCTGACCTAAATGATTTTCTACATGTTGACTAAATGCATGATTTCATTACATGCATGGAATATATGTGCTTGAAGATTTGCTTAAGTTGAATGTTATAACATGTGTTAACATGCTCACATGATTGTATTTCAATTCCGATGCTTTTACATATATTGCTGATGTGATTCCATAAGTGCTTGGGACTAGACTTAGTCCAGGCAGTTGGTAATCGAGTGGATTCGTGACTGACTGGTCATAGCCACGAACGACGCGTCGATGAACGCGATTCGTGTTTGGAGTTGGCGGTAGTGGTTAGGCCACGCGAACTGTTTTACGCACTTCATGTCGTTCGACTTGAGATGCGATCGCGCTAGTCGGGCTCCTGAAGTAACCCGACTGGCCGATGTATGTTCACCTTGTATGAGTCATAACTGCTTGAACCTAGGGTACTGAACTTACCATTGTAAACCCTGTTAACCATGGTACCTTGATCCACGAAGACTCATGAGCCGGGCATGGTGGTATGAGACACCGTGGTCGAGCTGTCGGCCTACGCTGGGGCCACAAACCTCCCCGTAGTGACCAGTGAGCACCTAGATTCGTGAGCAGATTATGGTGGTATGAGACAATATATTCTAGCTGTCGGCCTACACTGATCAGGCGACGAGTCCTTTGTAGTGACCGCGAGCGTATTCTGAGTCCACGGGAGGCAACGACCCTTCCGTTGCAGTAGAGTACAGTAGGCCTGTATTGATAAGGTGATGGGGAGCGGTGCAACGAGTGCGAGCAACAGCCCTGACAGCCCTTGCAGTGACCTACGAAATATACATCGTATGAGATTACTAGGAGTGAGGACCCTAGACAGGATCTGTGTTGGGATTGATATAAGGGAAGTACCTTAGTTTTTCAATCCTGCTGTTTGAATGGACTAATAACAACTTGGAAATCATATCACCATAGCATTGCATGTGCCTGGAAGATGTGGAGCACTCTAGGGAGTGTGGCATGCCGCGGTCGTAAGATGTTGCCGTATGAGGGAGATCGTCGGTGAGGGCATACATCACGTCATGTCATATTGCATTAACAACAGTATTAGGATTGTTTGATTTACTGCTTTACTATTATCGCATGATTGATTTGATAACATGTTAATCTCTGCTCTCTCATCCCACTGAGTTGATCACTCACTCCCACGTTACGGGATGGTGTTTCCGGACACCCACCAGTCCCTATTGTGATTGCAGATGATGGCGCGGTGGATTTGATGATGATGAGGAGGATCTCTCCTTTATGCGTGATCTGATTGACGGGATTACAGGGAGGTTGATTAGATACATTGACACTTGTCATTTTATATTTTTAGCACCCTCATGTATATTCATTTTGTTTACTTTTGAAGTATACATGTATGTGTATAACCTGATAATATATTCACACTCTGGAGACATACAATAGTTTATATATGTTATACATACTATTACAGTCTTCCGCTTGTAAATTTAACTGTCTCTGGAGTATGATATGCTGTTCTGGCTTAATCTTACTCATGTTTAATACATTATCACAGACAACATTCAATCATACATATCTATGTTGAATAAATAACATTTTGGAACTCGGGAGTTGGATTTTTGCTCGACCCCCTGATTTTCGGGATGTTACACCACTATATCAAAAACTTTAAGTACAATAGGAAAGGGAAATACAAGGTGATCAAAAAGCTCCAAAAGGTCTTAATACGCACTCCTGTGTCAGCGCTGTTGCTGTCCAACGCTACCTGCACGCAACTGTCATGCATAAGCTTACAAAAGCTTAGAGGGTGGTGTAAGTGTGTGCGTAAGGCAAACGCTAAGTGTACAATATCAGAGTGATGCGAATGTATGCGGTAAGTCCATAAATACAATCAACCATACCAAGGCTATGTAATTCAAGACATGAATGCTATCGGCCATATCACGGCCATGCGATGCGAGACATGAATGCCATCGGCCACACCGATGCAATGCAAGGCCTACATAGTCGAATGTTATATGCGAAATGCAATCCAAGTAAGTCGGTACTCATTAAGTACACATATCAGTACAATTCCTCTTTGGATATCATTGGGGTCTAATACACTTCGCAGTGACTGCCACCTCCCTAGCTGCACAGTCAAGCAAGCGGAATAGACCTCACTATCCGTCTAACCAGTAGTCTGTCAATACCTACCCAGCTCATCGATAGCGGACTCATTTGTGAGCTGGTCAAACTCAGCCTAGCTTATAGCTCCCTTACTCAGGCGGATAAGGCCACACCTCCTTCCAACCGACCACGACACAGTGGGAGACGCGACTTACAGGTATTCGACACTCGGGTGCTCAAGTATCCACTCGGTCTAGACGTTGGAGCATCTCTTGGTACCAAAAAGGTTTTGAAACTTTCACCTAAGGACATCCTAAGTGCCCACGGTGCTAGAACCAAGTATTTTCAGTATCCGATACGGTCATCTACGATATACCTGTGGAGTCACGACTCTGATGTCGCTAGGGCGTGCAGTGATCAAGTCACACATATGCGAGATGCATGAATCACACCGTCAAATCATGCAGCAATCCAGCGCGTACTGCGCGATCATGTGGGGCACTCTATCTCATAATGAGTCCCATAAATGGTCTGCCCAATGACGTATGCTATGATCAGTCATTACTCATATCAAGCATATATATGATGCGTATGGGCATGAGTCATGGGATTATACTAAGCATGTTATAAAGCGATGAATAGTAACGAGTATGGGCCTATCAATGGGCCCTAAGGAGAGTTACAATGCGGACATTTAACCTACAATGTACTTACAATGTGGACTTCAAACCAACATTGTTCCCTAGGCACGGCCCACCATAAATATCATTACATGAACCATGAAGAATCACATATTGCAATGGACCCTAAGGTCATCTCGTTGGGCCTCGACCCATGGGCCTTAGATACATCAAAAGGGCCATGTCACATGGGCCTTGCATTCATCAAATGGGCTTAATCTTATTGCCTTATCAAATGGGCCTAATCCCATAGGCCTTATACATACCAAATGGGTTTAATCCCATGTGCCTTAAATATGTCAAATGGGCTTAATCCCATGGGCCTTAGATATACACCAAGGTATGCCTCAATGAATGGCCACAGTTACATCAATATGGGCCCTATACACATGCCAAGGTGGGCCCACTTGCACCATAGATCTGACTCACTTTTAACTCAAGCCAGAAAATGAGTTTACAAAGTAAATGGATGGTTTGGATGCAACACATGCACCAAGGGTGGGATCCACTGAAATATGGATCTAGCTCATTCTTTAGCTCATGCCAAAATGAGCTTTCAACATTGGATGGACAGTTCAGATGCGGTACATGCATCATGGTGGGTCCCACTATTCAAACGGTGGACAGTGTGGTAAAACACATAAATCAGGGGGGTTCCACCGTCCACAACAGTGGATGGTGTGGTTAAACACATACACCATGGTGGCTCCCACCGTTCACCTGGACGGTGTGTATAAAACACACCATCATTGTGGGTCCCATGTGGGGCCCACCATAATGTTTATAGGCCATCCAAACCGTTCATAACATCACGCATGCATGGATGAAGAGTAAAAACAAATTTCGTGTTGATTCAAAACTTCTGTGAACCCAAAATGGGTTTCGATGTTAGACGTTCAATCTCACTGTTTCCTACCGTGTGGGCCACCTGAGCTTTGGATGTGCCTCATTTTTGGAGAGGGCCCACCTCAGAGGGTGGGCCACCTTATGAATCGCTTGGATACAAAATATACATCATGATGGGGCCCACATATAGGGCCGTGGGTCCCTGCTGGGACGTCGCCCCCATGCGCAGGTGCTGCCTGCGCCTCTGGCAGCAGCAGGCCTGCTGCATGTCTTATATTTTATATATTTTTAAAAACTATGATTCCGTGGTTTTCCACGTATAGGGCCCGCATCGGATAGATCCATCCTAGCCATTAGATTCCTTTGCCCATGACCATCAATCAAGACCAATATTGGGCCTTTTTCAGCGTGTAAGAAAGATCTGGGTGGATTTCAATGGTAATGATACTATTTTCAACACTATGGCCCACCAGACACTCGAATCATCCTCATTTTTCGGCTTAACGCCTAAAATGAGTTGGGGAAGAGGATGGACGACTTTGATTGAATACATACATCAAGGTGGGTCCTATACAAGTGGCCCACCCCAATGGCTTGAAGCAAGCTCATATTTGTGTTTTCGTTCCAGTGACGTCCAGAGACGCTGGACTCTTTTGGGCCTTTACAAAAAAACATTAAGGTGGGCCCTTCTTAGGTGGGCCACCACATGATAGGTGGTGTGGGTACAATGCATGTAAGGTAGGCCCTACTTATGGATGGCTTGGATAAAATACTCACTCCATGGTGGGGTCGATTCAAGTGGACCACACAAACTCATCATCATCACAAAAAAAAATATATATATAAAAGAGGGGGAGAGAGAGAAAGGAGTGGGACACGTGTGATGGAGGGACCCTGACACTATGGGCCCTCCATTTCAAGCATCCAATCTACATCAATGGGTCCCATTACATATGGGCCCTCCAAATAAAAGATCAACGATGAAGATCTTTCTCCACTAAAAATGGACGGTCTAGATGACCTCTCAAATGCAAAGAAATAAACATCATGATGGGGTCCATGGAGAATAGCCCCATCATGGAACGATCATGATGATCCTAGTGGACCATCGACCACATCTTAAGGTTCCAAGTGAGATCCAAACTATTGATCGGTTGGCCTCACTTGGCCCATCTTAAAAATATGAAAAAGTAGTCTATGGAAACACCCACCACTTGATCTTCTTGGTCCATTGGAAAGCTACTCTCTTAGAGCTTCACTTTGATGGTGGAGATGAGAAATGGATGGCTAGGATTAGAGCTTTTGGGATGAGAAGTGGGCCACCAAAATCACATTTTCTCTCATGGGAAGAGCTTGGACGTGGGTTCTCTTTTGCTTATGATTTGTTGCTTGGGAAATGGGGGAGAGAGAGAGGATTGTAAGGAGATGTGAAAGATGTGTGATGGATGTGAGTTATGGGTGAGGTGATGGTGTACTTGACATGAGAGTTGACTTGGTGGTTGCTTGGCTTGTGGAGAAAGAAAGTATGGGTGCTTTGTACTTGACATGAGAGGTGATTAATGGAATTGATGGGACATGTTGTAGAGATTCTCTTAGAATTATAAACGCGTGGCGTTTTCTTGAAGTAAACGCTGGCTCACATCTCTTAGTCAGGGTATCGGATTGGTACATGAGTCGCGGCATTAGAACTGCAGCGACGGTGCGGTCATAATAATACAAGTCTTGGATTAAGCCGACTCAAATGTATAGGATACGACTTACGGTCGTGCGCAAACGTTGATTATAGGTCACAGATTGTCAGAATTCGGCGAAAAGGATCGCGGGAGTTGACGGAATAGTACGGACTAGGATACTGGTCTTACAACCTCTTTCTCCAGAATCTTCACGAGGGTCCAGAGAAGTGATGGTCATTGCTTGGTGCGCACTTCTTAGCGCCATCATGTAACACTGCCGAGCTTCATGTTAGTCTCCCTTCACTAATCCAATACCCTATTCAGTCGAGAATTTCATGGCTAGGTGGTAGGTCGAGACTACAGCTTGCAGGGCGTTAAGAGATGGTCGGCCGAGGATCGCGTTGTAGATAGATGGATAATTTACTATCAAGAAGTCGATCATCGTAGTTACCTGATTTTGTCCATCCCCGGCCGTAAGCAGGAGATGTATCAACCCCTCGGGTATGACCCAACCACCGGAGAAATCGAGCAATGTAGTTTTAACCGGATGGAGTCAGGATCGACCAAATCTTATTTTGTCGAATGCCTGTGCAAAGAGGATATCTATAACATCCTGAATTTTCATGGCCAGAGTTTATACATGTGCCCGAGAAAACCAGTGTTAATAATTGAATGAATTTAATGCTTTAAAATCACATCATATTTTTTCTTAAGATCACATCCAGTCACATTCATGAAGGTAATCATTCACGAGAATAAAATCGACTGTATTTATTATTTCATCTGAGTAGAAGAATTCAATAGTTTATCAAATATCCTCGCAATGGGAGCTCATTACATTATCAAGTCTACAACGGAAGTATAAATCTAATTAATAATATTGTCTTCTTATTAATTCAGTATAATCTTCCATAGGGAGATGTTCCTCTGAGTCTTCAATTTATGCATTAGCTGCATCAATTGTATGGTTGGAGAGGGTCAACGCTCTACTCAGTGATGGTTATTCTTTAAGATTAATAATTATTCAAGAGATTCATAAAAGTAATGTAAGGGTTCTGATACGTCTCGTGCTCCACTACTACGAGGGGTATCAACATGCGCAAACAACCTACATGAGATGCATGCCTAGCAAAATGTGTGCAACTCATCATACATAGTGATTATTACAATGTGGAATACAATTTATAGGAAACTCGGATTACCCCGTATTCTCACACTACGAAGATTCACCAGTATGTTCGATGCTATCGTGGATTTATGTGAATACATCGAGGCGGCATAACACATGAGTCAGATGAATTATGTGACACAATTTATTCATGGAGTGACTATTTGCAACATCCAATCCCGAAAGTGATGTAACATGTATTGTAAATTACTTACATCGATTTGTGCACCATTACCCAAAACCCATGGAATTATGCATTGACCAAGAGGGTCTCTACCCACTGCATATTATGTACATGATAAATATTTGAATCACTAGTTGTGATACCTTTTAATACATCACTTACACTGATAGAGGGATAAATTAAATTGTGGGAGATTTGGAATTCCAAGACACATGCCCAAGCCTTAAAGGTAAACAGCACAAGACTAACATAATAAAGGAGAAGAGTAGCAATGGCTAAGTTAACAAATAGAAGAGTGACAATGGCTAACTCAATAAAGAGGAGAATAACAATGACTAACTCAACAAATAGGAGAGCAGCAATGACCAACTCAATAAAGAGGAGAGTAGCAAGGCTAACTCAACAAAATTGGTAAAGCAAAGGAATTTGTGTCCATCGTCCCACATAATTAAAGATACACGTAATTAAAATCATACCCAAAATTCTCAAAGGATAAATAATGGATGTCGATAAATTAAACAATTTCAGGGAAGTTCATAGTGTCATGAAAGCATGTAAATGTCAAGATAATATAATCTTGAAATCAAGTAAGCTTAAAGGAATCCCTCACCTTTATAGTCAGATCCTTCCTCAACTAAGGCTAGATGTTTGCACACGCTTCTTTAATCCCAACCTTATCCTATATCACATGATTTGCAAGGTCAAGATTTTGTCTAAAGTAGTGTCTATGGCCTAGGTTTTCAACTAGTATTTGTCTAGGCCATCAAGGTAACTTTGTGAATATCGAAATTTTCATAGCGGATGTATGAAACCAAGCGGCTAGGAATACTTATGATAAGGAACGTGTGCTCACCTCTCGGGATGTTGAACTTGACTCAACCGTGAGCCTGAGTTCGATGACTCAGTGGTCTTGTAGGCATGATCCCAACACCTTAGGTCATCGCCTCTTCTCTTTCTCTTGCTTCTCTTTTCTTTCTTTCTCTTTTTCCTTTCCTTTTCTTTTCTTTTCTTTCTCTTTCTTTCTCATCTCGTCAGACTTCTCTCTCTCCGTTTCTTCCCTTCTTTCTTTTCCCTTTTTATGGTGTGTTACTCTCGGTCGAGGTTTATTATATACCTTTTAGGAGAGCCTAGAAATTTCCTGCGTAAGTCAGTTTGCTTGGTTGACTTCGAAATTGCGGTAAAGACCGCTTTAGTAGAAGTGGGAATAGGTCAAAGTGTCCCGGGGGGGGGGGGGGGGGGGGGGGGGGCGATGAATAGGACTTTATAAAAAATTTATGATGATTTAAAATCCTATTATCATAATCCTGATTTAACAAACTCCTATCATGATATCTCCAATTTAACTCTAATGGCTTCCAAGCCAAATAAAGGATCCAATCATAAGAATTCCAAGTATTTAAACAGTATGTAGTCTCAGCCTATGATGAATAAACGATACGACTGTGAGTGTGTGTGGGATGTGATTCTTATCAATTCTAAAATAATCATGTTATCATGCTTTATGAAAACATTCAAAGAAAACATATAAGAGTAATGCGCAAATAACAATCCCAAACATAGTCGTTTTACAGTGGTTCGGCTATGTTCCTACTCCACTTTTGGTGGATGCACTCAACCCTTGAGTGTACCAGATCTCACTAACGGAGGTTTTAAATCAGGTTCACCTCTAGCCTTCATAACCTACACAAGGTCGACTCTAGGACCTACACAAGGAACCTAAACGTGTCTCCACGAGACACAAGTTTATGCCCCACACAGGAGCAAGGGTCAACATACAACACTCGAGTTTTATGCTCTATACATGAGCAGAGGATCCACAAAAGGAACTTAGGGTTTTAGGCCACACAGGCTAAGGATCCACACAAGGAACCTAAAGTTTATGCCCTACACAAGAGTAAAGGTCAACACACAACACCTAGGGTTTTAGGCCACACAAGCCAAGGACCTATACTAACGACCTAAGTTTATGCTCACCAAGAGCAAGGGTCAACACACAGCACTCACGTGTATTCTCTCGTCGGAGGCCTCCTATGAGGACTTGAAAAGGGTGAGAATCACCTGTGACCCAATCTTACACAAATGAATGATCAGCAGGATTTTTAGACTCTAATGACTTACAGATAAGTAGATGAGCCCCATTAAGTACGCTGGTGAAGATCTCCTCCTTTGATGACGAAGAATCTTCAGCTCCCTTGATCCATAACACTTATGATGCTCAAATGTAAGGCGATAGGTTAGGTCAAGGTTATGATGGAATCCTACTCTATTAATTATTTTCTTATTTTAGAGATGGAGTGATTCCAAGCATTTAAATATTCAAGGTATCCTAGCTCAATGATTTGCCATTAAGGTGGTATTTGGATGATCTTTGAATGTGAAAGTTCATTCCCGAATCCACTCTATTGAATATCAATGATGAGGGTGGGTTAGAAGATGAACTCCCATGAGAAAAAGAGCTTAGGGTAAGTAGTATACAGGGCTCTCTCAAGGCTCTCTCTATTTTTCTTACTCAAGCAACCAATAACAAGCTCTCCTTAAATAGGCAAAGAGATCCAATAGTAATAAAATAGTCAAATTTTTGATAGAGTTCGATATCATCGATCTATCTTCGATATCATCAAACATATACTTTCAAAGACATCGAGGGACAGATCGATGATATGAACTCTTTTGACAATTACAATTGAATCTCTTATACACAGATCGATCATATTGAACATGCTTCGATGTCATTGGATTTTGAACTCCGATTTCATCGACCTACGAATTGATTCCCCGATAATGAAAAACAAGAGAGCAGGCTAAGAATAGAGATAACTGGCTTCGATACTATCGATCCTCCAATGATGTCATCAGATTTTAAATGTCGATGATATCGATACTTAGTTCGATTCATCGAGCTTTTAAAGAAGATTTTTCTATAAGCTCGCTGGACACTCATTGTCCGAATTCGATGATATCGACCTAAATTTGATATGATCGATATTTGAATATTGATTTTATCGAAGGAGTCTTTATTCCTCGTATCATTTAAAGAGGATTTTCCTAAAAATCTTGTTAGATAGTTTGGTCCGAAATCGATAACATCGAAGGTCCATCGATATCATTGGAGTTTGAATTCCGAAGATATCGATGCTTCCTTCGAGTCATCGATTAATGTATGATTTTCCTTAGAAGCTTGTTGGACATAAATAGACCAGGATTTGATTATATCGAGCTATCTCGATGATCTCAGAATTTAAATGTCGATGATATCGAATGTTCCATCGATTCATCAATAATTTAGTCCAGAGATCAGTTTAGTTGCTGGACACAAGTGGTGATATCGATTACTTTTCAAGGACATCAATAACTAGTGTCCGATCTCATTGAGCTTCTCTCGATATATCGAGAAGAGCTGAAAACTTAGAAATTTTCTTGATTTGCCAAATAGTTTTCATACTTTAAATCCTATATTGTTCTATCTATTTTTAAGGGTTTAATATACCTGGGTGTTTTTAGGACATGGGATGTGAGGCTAAGTTTACCTTTGACGAGTTTGGAGCACACATCCAGTTGAGGCAAACGCTTGAATGTTCTTCCTATGGGGCTCACTTGGCTTGTTGACGCAACACTCACGCTAATTGACAAACCAGTGCCCTTTCAGACTTTGTACAATAACATCTTGTGCAAAAGCCGATTTGCTTGGAAGACTTATGTGATCTCACCTTGCACCACAAATTTATCCGTATCAGTATTGTTGATGGATTTCGATGGTCTCTTTTGGTGTTTTATTTTTTGAAGAATGTGATCTGCCTTGGTGGGCCATCGGACTGACGGTTTTAATTGTCAGGATTGAGTTGGGGCAGCATTTAAAGTCACACGTTCACTTGGGAAGGATGGCCTTATTTCTGATGGTGTTTCTTAAGCAGATTTCTTTCTGTCTGATCAATTTCTTTGAATGGTGTGGATCTTCTCGTCATTTCTTGGTGGTGGGTCCCACTGTATTTCAGTTGCAGTTGGATTCGAATGTGGGAGCGAGAAGGAAGGAAGAAAACTTTCCTTTTCGCGTGTTGTTTCACAACGTAGTGAAACTTGATCGCGATTAGCTCTTTTGTGTTCGGAATCGTGCACACGTGAAGGTCTAAAAACATGTGGGGCCAACGTGTTTCTAGTCGGGCCATCAGCTCGAACTGATTAGATGGCTTAGATCATCAAGGGGTTCCTTGATGGTGGGCCACCACTCGACACAATGGACGGCCGTCCGATTGGTGGAGGAATAAAGGAAGGAGAGGGAAATCTCCCTTCTTTTTCAAATTGTATCGGGATAACGCCCGGTTTAAGAACCCCACTTTTTGGTGAGTTGCGAGAGTGTATGCATCTGATGTACACACACCACAAGTGTGGGGCCCATGGTGATGATTAATGAAATCCATGTCGTCTATCCTATTCTATTGTAACGCCCGTGAAAAATCCATCCTTGGGCTCGAGTACCAACTCGACCCGACTTTGCGTAGAATTCATTCCTTTGGAAAATTTGACTAGGTTAGCTAGTGCAACGTTAGAATAGCTGGGAAATGGTCCCTGATCACTTTAAATACGTTCTACAAGGCCCGAAGCGAGTGGAACTAAGGGTGCTATAATGCTCTAAAGCCTCGGATCAAACTCTAAGCCGGTTTGTTCTCTGGACCACTTTGAATCTTTGTATTGGATCTAGACCGCACGTTGAAAGTCCGATACCTCCTATCTTAGACCGTTAGGACCGTCTAGCTGGGCTTGACACTCATTCCAAAAATCAAGTCAAACCGGTGATCACAGGCTATTTCATTGAGCCCGGACCGAAGAGAGTGTGAATAGGGACATAGTTGGAATTTCAAATTCAAATCTGGCACACAAATTTGACGCATCAGTATTAAGCATTCTGACCGTCAGAATACAGCCAAATTACACCCTTGGATCAGGAAAAATATCTATTATATATCACGGGACTTATAGGCCTGATCTTGATGCGGTGACCGTTAAACTGAAACTGGGCCGCCACGTGCGATCTGGGAACCCAACCGGTCTGAAAACTGGATGTGTGCTAGATCCAGTATGCATGAGCTTAAGTCCGACCGCATTTGGCCTGGGGACCTCCAGAAATGCCCTTTTGGACCAAAACGGCCCCGATTTGGTTAGGCACCAAGTAAACATTGTTCCCAAGCCTATTTTGGGAATGTTTTGGGCTATAAAAGGGGTTGAAACCCTCACTCCTCTCTCCCATCCGAATTTGAGAGAAGCCCTAGCTTGGGGGAGAGAAAAAGAGTGAGAGATTGTGAGAGAGTGGGAGAGTTCTTCCCGCCACTTGTGCTACGTGTTGCACGTGCTTAAGCGACACTCCTCTACCGCTTTCCCGGCGATTCCACCGCAATCCTAGGTAAGTAAAAACCCTAAATAGTTGGTGATTTGAGTTTTTCTTGTTTCCATGGCGATGTAGCTTATGGATCTTATGTATTAGGCTCCTTACTCGCCGTAGACGAAGCATATACACTCCGCTTCAATTCCCGAGTCTACAAGACACTAGGTGAGGATTTTAGACGCTTGGATTGACGGTTCCCAATGCTTTCAATGTCGTTTAATAGTAGATTCTTGACGGCATCGCCGTTTGACATGTACAAAATGCTCTCCGTTTCCCGTTTCGTAAGCTAACGAAGAATATGAGATTTAGGGCATTTTAGTCATTTGTAGGAAGTACTGTTTGCATTCATATTTTGCTGATGTGATTGACATGGTTTGTTGTCGCATTAGGAAGTTAGGAATGCGTGCATAATTAGTTTGGCGAAGAGGTTCGCCTAGTTGCACACTTTGGGTCGACATACCATATGTAGACTTAAGTGTGTAGTGTATGTGTTTGTACAAATGTTTGTATTAGTATGTATTGAATTAAATGATGTTATATGATAGTTTGTGATTGATTTTTCAACTATTATGCTGACCTAGATGATTTTCTACATGTTGATAAAATGCATGATTTCATTACATGCATTGAATGTATGTGCTTGAGGATTTGCTTAAGTTGAATATGCATGGGAAGTATGCCTTGAAGATTTGCTTAAGTTGAATGTTATAACATGTGCTAACATGCTCACATGATGTATTTCAATTCCAATACCTTGTATAGTAATTCCATAGATGTGTGGGACTTGACTTAGTCCAGGCAGTCGGTAACCGAGCGATTTCGTGGCTGACTGGTCATAGCCACGAATGACGCGTCGATGAATGTGATTCGTGTTGAGAGTTGGCGGCAGTGGTTAGGCCACGCGAAGTGTTTTACGCACTTCATGTCGTTCAATTCGATATGCGATCGCGCTAGTCGAGCCCGTCAAGTAACCCGACTGGCCGATGTTTGTTCACCTTGTATGTAACATAACTGCTTGAACCTAGGGTACTGAACTTACCATTGTAAACCCTATTAACCGTGGTACCTTGATCCACGAAGACTCATGAGCCGGGCATGGTGGTATGGGACACCGTGGTCGAGCTGTCGGCCTACGCTGGGGCCACAAACCTCCCCGTAGTGACCAATGAGCACCTTGACTCGTGAGCAGATTATGGTGGTATGGGACACTATATTCTAGCTGTCGGCCTACACTGATCAGGCGACGAGCCCTTTGTAGTGACCGCGAGCGTATTCTGAGTTCACGGGAGGCGACGACCCTTCCGTGCAGTAGAGTACAGTAGGCCTGTATTGATAAGGTGATGGGGGAGCGGTGCAACGAGTGCGAGCAACAGCCCTGGCAGCCCTTGCAGTGACCTACGAAATGTACATCGTATGAGATTACTAGGAGTGACGACCCTAGACAGGATCCGTGTTGGGATTGATACAAGGGAGGTACCTTAGTTTCCCAATCCTGCTGTTTGAATGGACTAATAACAACTTGGTAATCATATCACCATAGCATTGCATGTGCCTGGAAGATGTGGAGCACTCTAGGGAGTGTGGCATGCCGCGGTCGTAAGATGTTGCCGTATGAGGGTGATCGTCGGTGAGGGCATACATCACGTCATATCATCTTGCATTAACAACAGTTTTAGGACTTGTCTGATTTACTGCTTTACTATTATCGCGTGATTGAATTGTGAACATGCTAATCTTTGCTCTATGATTCCACTGAGTTGATCACTCATTCCCACGTTACGGGATGGTGTTTGCAACACCCACCAGACCCTGTTGTAGTTGCAGGTGACGATGAGATCCAGGAGGTGGAGCTAGATGATGACGAGGACCAGGATGAGTTCTCGTATATGCAGTATCATGACGGCTTCCCGTAGGTGACCTGGATCGAGGGGACATCAGTGGGACTTTTCTTTTTGAACATTATTCTTTTGTTATGTACATGTATATGAGACTCAGAGATGTAGTCATACTTTGGAGACAGTTGAGATTACTTTGTTTTTCCATACAGTGATATATATCTTGTTTAGTCTTCCGCTTGCTTTTATCACTGGATCTGAAGTATGAATTGCAGTTTTGGTATACTTTTACTCATGTGAATGCTTTAAATCAGACAACATTGAATCATAACCATTTTTGTTGCATAAGTGACGGTCTGGAACTCGGGAGTTGAGTTTATACACGACCCCCGATTTTCAGGGTGTTACAAGTTGGTATCAGAGCATGAATGAGAGTATACTGGGCCTGGGTTATGGTCTTGCGACGTACGCTGTCGCTTCCTTTGACTTAGGTGGGTGCGAGAAGGGTCTAGAAACACTTCTAGGATCACAGATTCGCCGATAGGCGAAGTCTATAAGGATCGATCGCAAGATCGAGTCTGTAACGCATCTCGGGTCGCGTAAAGCGACCCGAATCACTTCTAAGCTGTAGGAAGTCGGGTGGAGATGTCCTATGAGCGGTTTTAAACCGCAAAAGTGAATCCATGGGCCGTGGAATGACCACGACTCTAGTAATCAATCGCCAGGGCTTAAAAACCCCGTTTTGCCAAAAATTCTCAAAATTCCTTCTCTAAACACTTCAACCTTCAGTTCTTTCTTATCCATTTCATGTTAGGCATCAAACCTAATGTGAAAATAACACAAATTAGTACATTCACCAAATTTTACAGTGAATAGTAAAATTTCATGAAAAATGGCCATAAGGCCATTCTAACTTCACTTTCTTTAGCAACTAAGGAGCTAGAAAGATGTACTGGATCCTTCTACCCCAAATTCATATGCTGCATCATGTGGTTTGGTATTCGGGATTGCGATGTGGACCCGGAAAGCCCCAAAAACATGTTTGGGCCCATAGGGACCAAAATACTATGAACTAAGGGGTGGGACTAGACTTTTTGGGACCCTGGGACCATGGGGGACCAGACCCATGGGGTCCCGCTGGCCAACCTGGAGGTTGGCCGGCGATGCCATCGCCGGCCGGGCGATGCATCGCCGGCCGGCCACCTCGGACGGTGCTGCCCTTTGGGCGCACCCACTTAAATACACCCCCCAACACCCCTAGCTACCTCCCATCCCACGAAAACCCCTAAAACACCCCTCTCCTTCACAAACAGCCCCCTTGCATGCCCTAGATTTGAGTTTCAGCGCTCCATTCCAAATCCCGGCGACCCAAACCCATCCTAATCCCATCCTTGGCCAAAACCGACCACCACCCATTGATTATTGGGTGTTGGCAGCCCCTTTCCTTGAAGATTTTCCCATTTGGAGCTCCAAAATCCCCCAAATAGTGTCGAAATCGTGAGCAGCTCCATTCCATCTTTTTGTTCTTATTTTTCCCTGAAATTACAGCCTTGGGAAGCTTGAAGCATCCCTCTACGACGCCTAGATTTCCTTTTGTCAGATTGGGCAGCCATTTCTCCGCATTTTCGGCGTTTTCCATGGCTTTCGTGGAAGCTATTTTGGGTCTTTTGTCACTCTCATCCATCCTGTCTTTGATGGGTAAGAGGAAAACTGCAACAGACGAGGCTGGGCCGAGCCGCCCTGCTCGATTGAGAAGACCGCGGGGTGGTGCCGCAAGTTCAAGCGCCGCCGCAGGTCCAGCTGCAGTCCTGGAGTGCCGTACGAAGCGGGATTTGGATCCCCATGCACACCTTGGACGAACCATCCTATCAGAGATGCCTCATGGTGAATACACTGATCGTAGAGTGTTATTTGAGGCGGACGTAGATGGGCGATTGTTCGGCGAATATCTGTTGTTCGAACGCATTGAAGCTGCGCACTGGGGACCGATCTTTGAAGCTCGCGCTCGTGCTAATGTGAGCACTGTTCGTGCCTTCTATGCTAGCATCCAGAGTCCTACCTTGGAGCCCTTGCAGTTCAAAATCCCTTTTGGTAGAGATCGGATGGCTACGATCGACGTCCAGTTGGTTGCGCGACTTCTCAACGTGCCTCTAGGTGATGTACATCCAAGTGAGAAAAATTTGAGGACTAGACGTGAACGAGATCGCCGCACCAGGTTTCTGTGCGGTAAGTTGGTTCCATGGCAGCCTAATAATAGCCTCAAGGCGACGTACATGTCTGAGGATTTGCGTCTGCTGCATCACATCTGCACGTTCAATGTTTATCCTAGGTCGACGAACCGCATTGAATGTACACGTCTTATGGTCGATTTCTTATTTCTGGTGGCTCAGGGAGAGAACGTATGTATGGCCACTTTCATCTTACGGCAGATAGTTCTCATAGCCAGGTCGAGAAGAACATCCGAATCCCTTCCCTTTGGCCGACTCATTTGCAGAATTGCGCTTGAGTTTGCCTATAGACTGGGACCCGAGTTGCCGGTATCGATTCACACCATCGATGAGTCGACGATGGTTAAGATGAAGATTGGGTCGCAATATCGTGAAAATCAACTTGAAAGGGATAGTGGGGACGACTTTGATGAAGAGGAAGATCAAAGCGAAGGAGAACCTAGTGCAGAAGTTCAGGAAGAGACTCAGGAAGAAGCAGAAGAGGAGGCTCAGGATACTGATGAGAGTCCTCCTCCTTCTGCGCAGACTACTATTGACGATCGCATTGCTCGGATGGAGGAGAGTCAGACCGCTTTGCGAAGGGAAGTCCAAGAACTTCGAGCAGAGGTCGCTGATGCCAAGGCCGTTACGAAGAAGAAATTTGGCAAGGTGACTCGCACCTTGAAGGCAATCCTGTGTTGCTTACAGGATAAGGGTGCTCCTCCTCCGTCGCCAGACTCCGACTAGCGACGCGATCTTTGATGTTGTTATGAGTAGTTAACTATTTTCTGTTTCATGTGTGTAAAGCCTATTAGGGCTAGTGCTTTGCTTTTGTCGCTGTTGCTTAACTGTCTTAATTTCCATGTCATTCTAGTCATGATGCTTGTAAGGATATATCCCTTGTATTGTGACAATTTTGATTAATTGAAATGCATGGAATGCCTTGACTCTTTAGTGAATGATTGTGGTGTATTTGTGCAATTGAGACTGACAAGGTTGCGCCCTATTTTGAATATAGGGAATGCCACCTAAGACTACGAGGAGCGCGGTTCGGCTTTCATTGTTAGAGCAGATGGATCAGGCTCCTTCTCAGTCTGGCACTCGTCCGGACCCTGCTGTGGGCCCGATTCCTGAGACTGTTCGATCGTCTCAGCCTGCTACTGGTCCTACAGATGGACCACCGCCATTTACACCATCAGTCAGAGAGCCACAGCGCGCATCTACTTCCGCACCTCATCCGCCACAGCCTGCTCCACCCCCTGATAGATTCGAGCAGATGATGGCTATGATGCTACAGCAGCAGCAGCTTCTGACCACCATAGTTGGGACTTTAGCCCAGGGTGGGGGTGCGACTGCATCTACTCCGCCTGCACCACCTGCGCATCCAGCTGAGGATGCCTATGCTTACACCCAGGATGAGGGCGTAGCACTTCCTGCGCAGCCTGCTTTCCCTGCGGGGAACCCTGCCGACACACGGGGCCTTCTGGAGCGATTTCAGCGCTTGCGGCCTCCTACTTTCACGGGTTCTCACAGACCCGAGGAGGCTGAGTTTTGGCTCGACCGAGTGTCGAAGATTCTGCGCATGTTGCACTGTACTGAGGCAGAGCAGGTAGAGCTGGCTACCTTCCAGTTTGAGAGAGAGGCCAGTATGTGGTGGGATAGTGTATTGCGGACTGTTACCGCAGACTTCGTATGGACATGGGCAGCATTCGAGTTTCGCTTCCATGAGAAGTATTATCCTCAGACCTACAGACACGAGAGGGAGAATGAGTTTCTCCGTCTCAGGCAGGCAGCGATGACGGTCACCGAGTATGAGCATCGGTTCACAGAGTTGGGCAGGTACGTCCCGACGATTTTAGCTGATGAGCAGATGCGCATACGGCGCTTTTTGGAGGGCTTGCGACCGGATATTCGGTCGAAGATGTGCTGCATCAGTTTCTCCTCCTATGCGGAGTTGGTTCACATGTCCATGCGGGCAGAGCAGGACGTGGATCGACTTGCGCGGTCACGAGGCCCGACTACTCCTAGGCCGCGACCGGAGTTGCCAGATAGGCCCTTCGCGGGCAAGAGGCCTCGCATTGATCCTCCTACCAGGACCACGGCGCCAGTAGGACCGTTTCGGCGCCCTGATCTATCATGCACATACTGTGGGAGGACGGGCCACCTAGCGCCGAGTTGCTTTGCGAGGATGCGGGACAGTGGGTTCTCGCCGCCGCAGAAGATTGATCGTGTACGTCCACAGGCGATATCAGCACCGCCTATACGGTCAGCTCCTGCGCAGTCCTCTTTCAGACCCACAGTATCGCAGATTCGACAGCCCCCACGGCCCTTGACACAGCGGCCGAACCGGCCACAGCAGGCTCGAGTTCATGCACTGACCGCTGAGGCAGCTACGACGCCGACTTTCCAGCATTCAGCCTTCGAGGTCACGGGCCATATCGGAGGTACTCCCGTTCTTGTCATGGTGGACACTGGTTCCACGATTTCCTTGATATCGCGTGCCGTAGTCAGACGTCTTGGGTTGCAGACTATCACTATGGATAGCGTGCGAGTCCTTGCAGCTCATGGAGATTATTCGGATGTCACCCAGATGTGTGAGGGTTGTTTACTTGATCTGGGAGGCAGGACGATGACTCTTGATTTGGTCGTCGATCCCTCGCTCGTATATCTCGACGTCATTCTTGGCATGGACTGGTTGACTGCAGCGAGAGCCGAGATTGACTGCGAGGCTCGTGTGGTGACGGTGTACGAGCCTGAGGGCACGCCTTTCACATTTTCAGTGCGGGTAAATCTTCCTTTCCGCATTCTTAGCTACGCCACCCTGTTGCACGACGCTGGTGCCCAGGTACTTGAGCAGACGCCGGTTGTTTCTGAGTTCGGGGATCTGTTCAGGAAGATCCCTGGTTTGCCGCCCCGACGTGAGATCGATTTCACTATCGATCTGATTCCTGGTTCTACACCCGTCTCACTGCCGACGTATCGCATGGCACCATGTGAGATGGAGGAGTTGAGGACGCAGATTGATGGTCTACTAGAGCTTGGCCTTATACGGCCTAGCGTATCTCCTTGGGGAGCACCGGTCTTGTTCGTGAAGAAGAAGGATGGTTCGCTGCGATTGTGTATTGATTATCGCAGGCTGAACCAACTCACAGTGAAGAACAAGTACCCTTTGCCCAGGATCGATGACTTATTTGATCAGTTGAGAGGAGCGCAGTACTTCTCGAAGATTGATCTTCAGTCAGGATATCATCAGCTGCGCGTCAGAGATGAGGACGTGCAGAAGACAGCGTTCAGGACCAGTTTTGGTCATTACGAGTTCCTTGTGATGTCGTTCGGTCTCACGAACGCACCGGCCGTGTTCATGGATCTGATGAACCGGGTACTACGGCCTTTCCTCTATCGATTCGTCGTTGTCTTCATCGACGACATTTTGGTATACTCTAGGAGTCGAGAGGAGCATGAGGAGCACTTGCGTTTGGTCCTTGATACGCTCAGACAGCATCAGTTGTTCGCACAGTATAAGAAGTGCGACTTCTGGAAGCAGGAGGTGAAGTTTCTGGGACACGTGGTGTCCAAGGATGGCATGGCAGTTGACCTGTCTAAGGTAGCTGCGGTGCAGGACTGGGAGCAGCCTGGTTCTGTCACTGAGGTGAGGAGTTTCTTGGGTCTCGCTGGCTACTATCGGCGCTTCATTCAGGATTTCTCGAAGATCGCGAGACCCTTATCTCAGTTGACACGGAAGGACGTGAAGTTCGCCTGGAATGATAAGGCGGAGTCAGCTTTTCAGGAGCTGAAGGACAGACTTACGTCCGCCCCTGTGCTAGTATTGCCAGAGCAAGGGGTTAAATACACTATATACACTGACGCGTCTAGCGTTGGTTTGGGTTGTGTCCTTATGCAGAGGGACAGGGTAATTTCGTATGCCTCGAGACAATTAAGGAAGCACGAGGAGAATTACCCTACACACGACCTGGAGTTGGCAGCCGTGATATTCGCACTGAGACTCTGGAGACATTACCTCTATGGAGAGGAGTTCGAGCTCTTTTGCGACCACAAGAGCCTCAAGTACATATTCACACAGCGGGACTTGAATATGAGGCAGCGGCGATGGATGGAGACGCTGAAGGACTTCAAGTTTGAAGTCTCTTACCATCCTGGGAAGGCGAACCTTGTGGCTGATGCGTTGAGCCGCAAGAAGGCGATAGAGTTTGCGGCTCCGCTGATGGTTGCCGAGTGGGATATGGTTGAGTTTTTGCGAGACTTTGAGCAGAAACTCACCGTAGAGGAGCCATTTGAGTTCATCGCACATGTTCAGGTGCGATCCCCGATCGATGACCGTGTCATCGAGGCGCAGAGGGACGACGCGCATCTTACTGAGCTTCGAGAGCAGGCCAGTGATGATGATGACGCCGACTGGCGAGTTGGCATGGATGGGGGTTTACGTTACCGTGGCCGCCTATGCGTTCCTGATGTCCCTGACTTGAGACGAGAGATTCTCGAGGCTGCGCATTCTACTAGACTCGCAATGCATCCTGGCAGCACGAAGATGTATCGTGACGTGAAGAGGACGTACTGGTGGGAAGGTATGAAGACCCACATTGCTGAGTTCGTGTCCCGTTGTCTCACTTGTCAACAGGTGAAGGCAGAGCATCGCCGACCACCTGGACTTTTGCAGCCTATGCCGATTGCAGAGTGGAAGTGGGATTTCATTTCCATGGACTTCATTTCTGGGTTGCCGAAGACGAGGAAGGGGCATGATTCTATTTGGGTGATCGTCGACCGATTGACGAAGTCGGCGCACTTCCTACCGATCAGAGTTACGAACTCTGCAGACGAGCTGGCTAGATTGTATATTAGAGAGATCGTGCGTCTGCATGGAGTTCCGTTGGAGATCGTGTCGGACAGAGACACGCGGTTCACTTCTATCTTCTGGACTCGCATTCAGGAGGCTATGGGTGTGAAGTTGAAGTTCAGTACTGCCTTCCACCCACAGACGGACGGACAGACAGAGCGAGTGAACCAGATCCTGGAGGACATGTTGCGAGCTTGCGCATTAGACTTCAAGGACAGTTGGGATGACTGTCTTGCATATGCGGAGTTTGCGTACAACAATAGCTTCCAGGCGAGTATCGGCATGGCACCTTATGAGGCGCTGTATGGGCGACCTTGTCGCGCACCGCATTGCTGGTTAGAGGTCGGTGAGCGCAGCTTGATTGGCCCAGAGTTGGTGCAGGCGACGTCAGAGAAGATTGATATTATTCGACGTCGGCTTCTTACAGCGCAGAGCAGACAGAAGAGCTACGCCGATACGAGACGGAGACCACTAGAGTTCACAGTCGGGGATCATGTGTTTTTGCGAGTTTCCCCTATGAAGGGAGTCCTTCGGTTCGGAAAGAAGGGGAAGCTGGCACCGCGATACATTGGTCCATTTCAGATCCTCGATCGTGTGGGAGCAGTGGCTTACCGATTGGCTTTACCCACGCCCCTCGCGAGCGTCCACAACGTATTTCATGTTTCTATGCTGAAGAAGTACGTTGCTGATCCTTCTCATATCATCAGATGGGAGCAGGTGCAGTTAGGAGAGGATGTTACTTATATCCTGCGACCGACACGCATCTTAGACCGGAAGGAGCAGGTACTGCGTAGCAAGGTGATTCCCCTTGTGAAGGTACTATGGACGCATCATACTGAGGAGGAGGCTACTTGGGAGACAGAAGCCGAGATCAGAAAGAACTACCCACAGCTTCTCGAGGAGTACGAAAAGGTACAAAATTTCGAGGACGAAATTATTTGTTAAGGGGGGTAGATTGTAACGCCCGTGAAAAATCCATCCTTGGGCTCGAGTACCAACTCGACCCGACTTTGCGTAGAATTCATTCCTTTGGAAAATTTGACTAGGTTAGCTAGTGCAACGTTAGAATAGCTGGGAAATGGTCCCTGATCACTTTAAATACGTTCTACAAGGCCCGAAGCGAGTGGAACTAAGGGTGCTATAATGCTCTAAAGCCTCGGATCAAACTCTAAGCCGGTTTGTTCTCTGGACCACTTTGAATCTTTGTATTGGATCTAGACCGCACGTTGAAAGTCCGATACCTCCTATCTTAGACCGTTAGGACCGTCTAGCTGGGCTTGACACTCATTCCAAAAATCAAGTCAAACCGGTGATCACAGGCTATTTCATTGAGCCCGGACCGAAGAGAGTGTGAATAGGGACATAGTTGGAATTTCAAATTCAAATCTGGCACACAAATTTGACGCATCAGTATTAAGCATTCTGACCGTCAGAATACAGCCAAATTACACCCTTGGATCAGGAAAAATATCTATTATATATCACGGGACTTATAGGCCTGATCTTGATGCGGTGACCGTTAAACTGAAACTGGGCCGCCACGTGCGATCTGGGAACCCAACCGGTCTGAAAACTGGATGTGTGCTAGATCCAGTATGCATGAGCTTAAGTCCGACCGCATTTGGCCTGGGGACCTCCAGAAATGCCCTTTTGGACCAAAACGGCCCCGATTTGGTTAGGCACCAAGTAAACATTGTTCCCAAGCCTATTTTGGGAATGTTTTGGGCTATAAAAGGGGTTGAAACCCTCACTCCTCTCTCCCATCCGAATTTGAGAGAAGCCCTAGCTTGGGGGAGAGAAAAAGAGTGAGAGATTGTGAGAGAGTGGGAGAGTTCTTCCCGCCACTTGTGCTACGTGTTGCACGTGCTTAAGCGACACTCCTCTACCGCTTTCCCGGCGATTCCACCGCAATCCTAGGTAAGTAAAAACCCTAAATAGTTGGTGATTTGAGTTTTTCTTGTTTCCATGGCGATGTAGCTTATGGATCTTATGTATTAGGCTCCTTACTCGCCGTAGACGAAGCATATACACTCCGCTTCAATTCCCGAGTCTACAAGACACTAGGTGAGGATTTTAGACGCTTGGATTGACGGTTCCCAATGCTTTCAATGTCGTTTAATAGTAGATTCTTGACGGCATCGCCGTTTGACATGTACAAAATGCTCTCCGTTTCCCGTTTCGTAAGCTAACGAAGAATATGAGATTTAGGGCATTTTAGTCATTTGTAGGAAGTACTGTTTGCATTCATATTTTGCTGATGTGATTGACATGGTTTGTTGTCGCATTAGGAAGTTAGGAATGCGTGCATAATTAGTTTGGCGAAGAGGTTCGCCTAGTTGCACACTTTGGGTCGACATACCATATGTAGACTTAAGTGTGTAGTGTATGTGTTTGTACAAATGTTTGTATTAGTATGTATTGAATTAAATGATGTTATATGATAGTTTGTGATTGATTTTTCAACTATTATGCTGACCTAGATGATTTTCTACATGTTGATAAAATGCATGATTTCATTACATGCATTGAATGTATGTGCTTGAGGATTTGCTTAAGTTGAATATGCATGGGAAGTATGCCTTGAAGATTTGCTTAAGTTGAATGTTATAACATGTGCTAACATGCTCACATGATGTATTTCAATTCCAATACCTTGTATAGTAATTCCATAGATGTGTGGGACTTGACTTAGTCCAGGCAGTCGGTAACCGAGCGATTTCGTGGCTGACTGGTCATAGCCACGAATGACGCGTCGATGAATGTGATTCGTGTTGAGAGTTGGCGGCAGTGGTTAGGCCACGCGAAGTGTTTTACGCACTTCATGTCGTTCAATTCGATATGCGATCGCGCTAGTCGAGCCCGTCAAGTAACCCGACTGGCCGATGTTTGTTCACCTTGTATGTAACATAACTGCTTGAACCTAGGGTACTGAACTTACCATTGTAAACCCTATTAACCGTGGTACCTTGATCCACGAAGACTCATGAGCCGGGCATGGTGGTATGGGACACCGTGGTCGAGCTGTCGGCCTACGCTGGGGCCACAAACCTCCCCGTAGTGACCAATGAGCACCTTGACTCGTGAGCAGATTATGGTGGTATGGGACACTATATTCTAGCTGTCGGCCTACACTGATCAGGCGACGAGCCCTTTGTAGTGACCGCGAGCGTATTCTGAGTTCACGGGAGGCGACGACCCTTCCGTGCAGTAGAGTACAGTAGGCCTGTATTGATAAGGTGATGGGGGAGCGGTGCAACGAGTGCGAGCAACAGCCCTGGCAGCCCTTGCAGTGACCTACGAAATGTACATCGTATGAGATTACTAGGAGTGACGACCCTAGACAGGATCCGTGTTGGGATTGATACAAGGGAGGTACCTTAGTTTCCCAATCCTGCTGTTTGAATGGACTAATAACAACTTGGTAATCATATCACCATAGCATTGCATGTGCCTGGAAGATGTGGAGCACTCTAGGGAGTGTGGCATGCCGCGGTCGTAAGATGTTGCCGTATGAGGGTGATCGTCGGTGAGGGCATACATCACGTCATATCATCTTGCATTAACAACAGTTTTAGGACTTGTCTGATTTACTGCTTTACTATTATCGCGTGATTGAATTGTGAACATGCTAATCTTTGCTCTATGATTCCACTGAGTTGATCACTCATTCCCACGTTACGGGATGGTGTTTGCAACACCCACCAGACCCTGTTGTAGTTGCAGGTGACGATGAGATCCAGGAGGTGGAGCTAGATGATGACGAGGACCAGGATGAGTTCTCGTATATGCAGTATCATGACGGCTTCCCGTAGGTGACCTGGATCGAGGGGACATCAGTGGGACTTTTCTTTTTGAACATTATTCTTTTGTTATGTACATGTATATGAGACTCAGAGATGTAGTCATACTTTGGAGACAGTTGAGATTACTTTGTTTTTCCATACAGTGATATATATCTTGTTTAGTCTTCCGCTTGCTTTTATCACTGGATCTGAAGTATGAATTGCAGTTTTGGTATACTTTTACTCATGTGAATGCTTTAAATCAGACAACATTGAATCATAACCATTTTTGTTGCATAAGTGACGGTCTGGAACTCGGGAGTTGAGTTTATACACGACCCCCGATTTTCAGGGTGTTACATCTATGGGTCCTTCTAGGCTATTAGATCATGGATGATGTAAATCCACAACTCAGGTAGGCCATGCTGACGGGCTACGCTCCAAAACTAAAATACGGATCGTTACACGGATGGTTTTCACAGGCGTTGCTATAACGTGCGGGAGAGTTTCTTTTCCAAATCAGTTCTTGATTTGGCGAGGTCCACTGATGATAGAGATCATCCCATGTGGAGTGCTGAGATCCGACGATGATAATCCTAGTTGGGACGTGCTTTCTTTAGGAGGAAGAAACGGAGGTAGTTCCCTTTTAAATTTGAAATAAACTGATTGCGGAAGGGTTGCTGGCTTGGAGAGACGTGCCTTATTATAGCATTAAGTGAGGTCCACTATTGATGAGTTATTGGAAAATCCACTCCCTCCATCAGTTTCATAGGGTCACGTTAGGGCATAGTTGCGAATATGGAGATGATCTAAGGCTTATCTTGAAAGTTCTCCTAACGGATACTAATATGGACTTGATCTTAATTAACGGTCCATGTTCAATGAACGGGGTCCAATTTTGGGAAAAATTTGTGGTCAAGATAGGTGAATGGTTGGACGAAATTTGGTAGTTGATCGGGAAAAGTCTAAATCTAAGATATCACCTTTTGCGTCAAAAGGAAGGAACAGGCTTCAGCGTTCAACGTTGTAGAATCATAGATCAGGGCCTAAATTTTGTATAACCTCATAGTCATATGAGAACAAAGTGTAATCCAAATTTGAATTACGATGGACGGAAGAAAGTGTTTAAATCGGACGATCCAAATTTATAAGGAGTTGATAAGCCTTGAAAGGATAACTTCGCACCTAAGGAAAATCCTACCAAAGTGGAGTCTTCATATTTCACACTTGGTCCATATGATGGAAAATTCAAGTTATTCATATGAAGAAAATTATCCTACTACGACTACCCACGAGATTTCCTCGCTCGATGGACAGCAAAATCAACGGTTAAGGGGTGATTTGTCAGTTGGGGCACTTTTACAATTGTATAAGGGCCAAAATTCATCATGTATGGTTAATTGATGATACATAGGTATAGTATAAAATTTCACATCAAACAGATCATGGGAACCATGTGATCTACAATTCAGGGGTATATGTTAATGACATTTTTATAATTATTGCTGATATAAGAGTTTTGTGAAATGTAATGGTTCTACAAGGTTATATGTACCTTTCTAAACAATTCTTATAAAAGGACTTACATCTAAATCGAAGAGTTATTCGCCAATTTCATTTAAGGGAAGCTACATATGTCAAATCATGTGATGGATGGTCCTGTCTTAAGACCAACAGTTAGACAGCTTGATTTACAAATGGAGATTATTCCCAACGGTCAGATTTATGTTGGAGAATGGATGTAAGGTTAGGGTAGCTAGATTGATATCGTACACATATACATAATAAGTTAAATTTCATGGTAACACTTGAGAACTTTCAATACTCGAGTATTGAAAGGTTTGGGGTGTTATAATCTACTCCCCTTAAACAAAATTTCATCCTCAAATTTTATTTATTTGTTCCATTTAAACTAATTCCTTACGTTTAATATTTCACTATATTCCTCATGAGGTAGATATATATGCCTATGTGTGCGTACAATTGTCTATATGAAATCGGGACACTACAATCTACCCCCCTTAAATGAAGATCTCGACTTCGAGATTTGGTAATTGGATTAAACCACTTATGCCTCACTTGAATATGGTTTTGTAAATCCATGGTCCCAATCATTTTAAATCCTTAGGGTTATCAAGTATCCTATGGTTCATAATGGATAAGTTTTAAATTGTTTATCTTTTGTTGAACCTAAGCTTTAAATTATTACTTATATGAACAAGTGTAAATTTTCAATTTTTTTATAATGTTAACAGCCTGTCACTCCTAGAATTTTAATTTTTGGTTCCAAGCCCCTGACTTATTTTTGACACTCCAAAAAAATTTGCGAGGCAAGATTCCACGGTTTGGGGAGTGTTTCACCCTTTTGAGGTGTGTAAAAGCTTGCTGTCCAACATCAATTTCTGCTAAATTTTACCAATGTCAGATTATTATGAAATTTTGTGCAGAGCCAACTGAGATAAAATTTTAGAGGAAGGTTGGTGGAGACCTAAGTGATCTACTGAAAAAAATTTAATTTTTTTTTCTAATGTCTTCTTTCTACAACTAGTGGAGATTTCATAACATGTCAGAATTTCATTGAAATAGTATAAATTTTTGAGAAATTTTAAGAAATCTCTATTCCCGTAAGGCAAACTTGTTCTTCTATATTGTGACCCTATTTAAGGATGTCTTTAAGTTCAAAACAAATTTATTCGAAATATTTTTTTTTGAGAATTTCTTCATGTATGGGCTTTCTGAGCTTGATTTGAAACTCCTCCACTGTTAGGGCCCCCAAAGATGGTGCGAATTTCTCCTGTTAGTTCGTTATTGACGGGCTATGCATCTTATGTCACGACCTGATCTTCTTAATGACTGACGTATTCTCCAAGGTGACCGCTACGAATGAGTGATTCAATTTCCTGCTTGAGGTCGAAGCAGTCGCACGTCAAGTGGCCGTGATCCCAATGGAAAAGACAATATTTGTTTTTGCTCCTTTTATTAGGATCAGATTTCAACATGCTCGGCCAAGTAAGGATACACTTGTCCTGAATCTCCATCAAGACTTGATCAGGCATTTTGTTGAGAGGACTATACATCTTGAAATTCCTATTAGGCTATTTATTCAGGCGATGGTTGTCGCGTGATTGGTCATCTTTCCTATTGCTGTTTGTAGCGGCCAAACTTGGTTCTACCCTCATCTTCTGTTCTTTGGTCGGAGGAGCTTTGTTATGGATGGCCTCTTATAGGACGCAGGCTTCTTTGACGTTAGCATATTTTTATGATCTATTCAATAGATCGGCCATTGTTGTTAGTGGATTTTTGTCTAGTGAAAAGAGAAACTGACCGTCTCTCAGTCCTCCCATGATCGTGGTTAGGGTGAGCTCTTCAAACTGCTTTCGAACATGCAATGCTTCCAAATTAAAGTATTTGATGTAATCTTTTAGTAGTTCGTCATCCTTTTGAATGACACGAAGGAGGTGGGAGGCCAGTTTGAGTCTCTTCTTTCCTCCAATGAAATTTGTGATGAAGACTTGGCCGAGTTGGGAGAACAAACTAATGGAATTCGGCTTCAACTGCTTGAACCACAGCCGGGCAACTCCAGTTAAGGTTAGGGAGAAAGTTCAGCATATTACTGCATCAGATACATTGTGGAGCTCTATATAGACTCTAAAGATTCTATGTGCTCTGATGGATCGATATTTCCTAGGAATGGGGTGATTTGAGTTAAAACGAATCTGTCGGGCAATCGGGCCTTCATGATGATAGCGGTAAATAGAGGCTCAGTTTCCTCCATTATAGCTTCCATCGGGGTCGGCACATTCGTGTAGTAGGCTTCTCGCATGTCCTCAATCTAACCTCATAAATCCTTGAGCTCAGCCTCCCAAGGTTCGCTGCTTTCGGTGCTTCGACTGGGCCTTTACAGTGCTTCTTTCGGTCTAGCTCGTGGCATAGATCGGAAGCGGGCAAAGCTGTGGTCCTAGAAACATGAGATGGGCTAGTTTGGTTGAGCCTTGTCGTCGGCTTTTCTGAGAGGCAGCAGGTGTGCTGGAAGGTTAAGGAGGATTATGGCCTATTCGTTCATCCTCCTTGTTGGTCTTTTGTATGTACTAAGGTTGTATTTGTTCCAACATCTGCTTCATGGAGTTCATGTTATTGTTCAACATTTTAACCTGCTGTTTGAGGGAGTTCAATCAACCTCCTTTGACGCGGGACCACTGACCTTACATCTCGGGACCGAAATCAGCCTGATGTTGGGAAGAGGAACCCCGATGACTATTAGGTTGCTTCGGGAGAGGCATTAGGTCAGGCGCAACTGGAGAGATCCAGGTTTTCTTCTTCCATCTGGCTATTGTAGTCTCTCTGGTAAAGCAAGAAACGACTTTGATTTCGTTTCTCATAGACGACGCTAAACTATTGATTCAATTCTCCTGTAGACCTTCCTTAATAGACCCTCAAGAACCTATACATAGGAAAGAAAGAGACAAAGGAGACCCTGACTAGTACAGGGGACTCTTCGATGCCTAAGTCAGGAACTTGGGTCTTTGTAGGAGATGATCTCTTTAGAAAAGAGTCACCAGTCATATATGAGATTGAGTATGCGTATCTTTCACCAATTAAGGGCTCCCCTATTTATATGAGAGGGAAGATCACACCATGAGAAACATTTCCCATTTAGGGCCCCTGATACGTTGGAGATCTTCCCGTACGGTTCTCCAAATCTGTTGGTGATCCTCCTAAGATTTCGGACGTCAGAGATCTTCAGGATTCGATCTTATGGTTACGAACATCCAAGATTCTTAGGATCTAATCTTATCTCCCGAAGATCTTGGGAGAGATCTTTGGGCCATTCGGGAGATCTTCGGGTCAGTTTTTCAGGATAAGGTCGGTCGGCAAAGGCAAATGATGCCTTAGAGGTAGGTAATATCGAGCTGTTTGACAGATCAACATCCACCTGAGTTCTCGATAGATCAATATTCAATTGAGTTTGATACCGATTATCGACTTTTTCAGAGATTGTACCGACCTATAGCTGACCTATAGTTGCGTCGACCTATGGCTGTGCCAACCTATAGCCGATCTATAACTGACCTACAATTGCACCGACCTACTCAATAAATTGGCAGTAAGTATCTTGCGAGCAGTTTGGCACATTGGGTCAGTGCTGGTTGCAGAGTCGGCTCTTTTTATAGGTCGTTCAATGGCAAATGGTAGTATCCACCGTTGTTACCTAGTTCCTGCCATTGCCACCATTCCCATGAACATATATAGTGGCGGATATGTAAGTTTCTACTATCCATCACTATAAACTATCTATATCAGCGGATCCAACTCATCCACTATTGTAACCATATGCGGGAGACAATTTCACCCCTAATATAAAGGCAGGCTCTTATTCCGCCGCTAAATGTCATTTCCTGCCAAATATTTTCGCCATCCCTCCAATTCCTGTTGGTTATACTTTCATATTAGTGGAAGATAGTTAAAAAAGAAAAAATAATAAGAAAAATCAAATCATTGCATTAATTTTAGTTAGTGAATGCTAATACCACAATTTTTAAGTTCATATAATTCAAGCGTCATATGTTGCTTACTCATGGCTTAGTGACAGACTCACAAGAGTTTTAACATTGAGATCATGGGTTTAAGTACCCATTGTGGTGTGTGGGTGTAATGCCCAGATTTTCAGATCCTGAACATGGAGCTCGTTCTTTAAAAACCCGAGTGTTAATAATTAGCAATTTAATAACATTACCAAATCAAAGTGCAATAGCATAACCACGCATGAAAAATATCATAAAGCTGAATATCAAGATTTTGGTCCACCTAGTTAGGGACCTTAATTATAAAATTTATAAGTTCTAATGTAACTAAAACAGAATATAAGGGAAATAATATATCTACTAATTAAGCTCAAAATATTCAGTTGCTTCCTGCTGTGGCTCCTCTTCGTAGTATCCATCTCCTGACCCAACTGTCGCGCTCTTAAGGCCTGCACCGTAGTCGCCGCTGTCTGTACCTGCTTATTCTGTACGGTTGAATATTCGATGGATGAGTGACCAACTTAGTGTGAATTCTCATCAAGATTACACACCGCCGCCTTAAACAAGTATAATTCAAAAACACAACAGTACATACAAAACAATGCAAAGATGCAGTCTTAGTTAGTGCATGGATGTATGAGTGCACATCAACCGGGATGTTCATCCAGTTGGCTTTTGGGTGAAACCCATGCATGTGGCCTGTCACAAGCGAAAGTATAGAGTACATGCGTAGTGCCAAACTCCCCGAGAGTAGGTCAATAGTCGATGGTCTGAAAGCTAGTGAAACGATACCACGACAAAGGACTCGTGCTACAGCATTCAGAATTAGCCACCCGTCATCGCTCGAATGCTGTGAATGCATGATTAGCCCAACCATTATTAGTCTAATTACAACCAACCAATTTAAGTAACTCAAAGGTCACTACGGGGGGCTCGTCACCTAGTGTAGGCCGACAGCTTGGGCATAGTGTCCCATTCCTACCATCCCCGACTCATAAGGTCTTCCACCTTAGGATGTTTAATAGAACCCATCATTAAGTGGTCAATCAATTTGGGACAGGAAAATTTTTACCACCGCATGGTTGAAAGGGTATGAATCGTCGAAGCCGCAAGGATGTACGTTTTAAATGTTAAAGTCGGAATGGTGGGCCACGTTAAATTAGGGCGGTAAATAATTCATCCCAAGGCCATGATAATAAACCCCATTAACAATTCACAACTAAAATAACTTCCCAGTTGAGGTCTATTCTAAACACAACCGATCTTGTTACACTCTAAGTGTGGACTCTCACATATAGGTGGGGATTTCCCTTTTTTTTTTTTTTTTTTTTTTTAATGTGTAAAGATTTGGATTCTATGAGCATCTTACAAACAATCCAATGACATGTAGAGGTGTGTGGGTATAACATAACAAGTAGGTGTTGTTTAAATAAATATGAATTATCATAAGGGATTATGAAATCAAGGCATAATCTAACGGTTAAAACGGGACTTAAAGTGTAGGCTTAACTATCATCACATGTGAACATAATGTATGAGATTGACAATTAAAAATGGGAATCTATCATGTAGAGTTTGGTATTTACTTAATATGAACATGGGTTGCAAATTTATCAATCATAGAGCAATGTAAACCAACTAATATAATCTGGTAATTTGATACAAATGATCAAGGCTCTAAGCTAGTAATCATGATTTAAATGGAACTATACTTGGGCTAACTTGGAGATGAAAAGCCTAAGGGGAAAAGTCATCACCTTGTTGGTTGATTGTCCTTCTATATGTTGAGGATCTCTTAGCTCTCGCTTGTTCATCTTGGTAAGCTAGCTTGGTGGTGTAAGAGTTTCGCCCTGATAGAATAGATCATTTCCTTTAGGGGGCATTTGGTGCATGGTATTAGATGGGATTATGTGGGATGGAATTGCGTTTGGTCCGGTGCCCATTCCACTCGATGTTTGGAAAGTATGGAAAATCTTAGAATTAGATTAGATGGAATTTCATTTGTCCCGTTACAATTCCACTCCATGGTAGCAAGTTATGTAGGTCCCACCATGATGTGTGGGCTATATCCACGCTGTCCACCCATTTCTCGAGATCATTTTAGAGCATGGGCCAAAAAATCAAGTAGATCTAAAGCTCAAGTGGACCCCACCATAGGAAGTAGCGGGGATTAAATACCTACCGTTGAAAACTTCTTTGAGGCGACATAAGTTTTGGATCTGCCTCATTTTTAGGCCCATGCCATCGTGTTATTCTCAATAGTTTCAAATGATGGTGAATATATCCATTCAATGTACTACGGTGTTACGAACATAGCATGAAATTAAGCTTATCCCGTAATAACAGGGACCATCTCTGCTACATGGAATAATTACTTCTTTTGTTTTTTTTTTTTAATCCCATCCCACCTAATCCTTCCCAATACCATGCGAACCAAACACCCCCTCAGATGTTGACCGACACAACTTATATCTAAGGCCCTTGACATCTGGAAAAGTACGGATCAAGCGGCAACGGCTGTTGCAACATAACTGGGCCGTGTCCTTTAGGTAATGCACTGAGCAATGCATTGCTGACTGAAGTGGTCCGACCACTACTTAGCAAGGGGGGATGGGGCCCACTGAGTTTGGTTCAGGCCCCGCTTGTGTGGCTGGGTCCAGTTTGGATCCGGCCTACTGACGTGTGGCTGGGTCCAGCTTGGATCCAACCCAGGTTGTGCGGCTGGGCATGGTCCAACCCATGGCTCAAGTTGTGGCCAGATCTCGGCCCAGATCATGGCTGGGTTGGTTGAGACCATGGCCCAAGTTGTGGCCAGATCTCGGCCCAATTTGAATGGCTGGGCTAGTTCAGACCATGGCCCAAGTTATGGCCAGATCTCGGCCTAGATCATGGCTGGATTCAACCCAGACCTCGGACCAGTTCGTGTGGCTGATTTCGGCCCAGTTATGGGCTGATTTCGCCCCAGTTCACTCAGCCTTGTTGCTGGAAGTGTGGGTCGCTGAACTCAGTGGCTGTCTAGCCGGGTTAGCTTGCCTTGTGAAACTGAATGGTGGCAAAAATTCAGACCTAGTGAGAGACCTTCCAAGTGCCTGGGCTGACTACAACCCGACCGTTTGAAGGTCCCTGGTGGAAGAAGGTGCGGACAGCAGCACCTGCTGCTAGCGAGCTGAGTCACTCGGACGATCAACCTGGAACGTCTTCCTCCCTCTCAACCTCTGCTTCACCCTTTGACCTCATCTTAGCAAGGCGTTTCTGGTCTACACTGACCCACTCGACCCGAACTGATCGGATCGGAATGGTGCAGTGCGGCACCAAGATCACGCTGATGCATCCGTTCTCACTCTCTCCTTCCCTTATAGTGGTGATGCTGGTGTGCACTGAGCCAACTCGACCCGAGTTAGCTGGGTCGTCGTCTTGGTGTAGTGCGGCACCAAGCTCTCTCTCTCTCTCTCTCTCTCTCTCTCTCTCTCTCTCTCTCTCTCTCTCTCTCTCTCTCTCTCTCTCTCCCCGAACCCGTGGCCCGAATTTATAAGGCTGAGACGCGTGTGAACGGCCCATCCAACGGCCATGATTCGGTGGCCGAATGCACGCATTCTTCTCAGATTTTCGCATGCATGGAATCCATCCATCACTGGGGATGGGTTCCTGCTGCTATGGCCCACAGAAAAAGTAATTTTTTACCTTCATTGGGGCCATGCCATGATGGTGGGTCATTGGGTTGGATGGAGAAGATGATGTGGCCATCCATGGCTGATTTTTTTTTTTTTTTACGGTCTCAATGGATGATCTGGTCCATTTGGAAGGATTAGATGGGGCCTCTGATCACTACGGGCCCACTTTTCTCGGCAATCTTCTGCATTTCCCCCATCCCACGAGTTCTTCCGCCTCCAACGAATTTCTCGCGAGATGAGGAGCTTCTTTAAGGGAGACGTTACTGCCCTACAGGGAACGACAGAGATATATCCACGTGGCTCCGTGGAAGGCCCGGATCGCGCCAGATGGGATTTCCCAAAAGGGAAATGTCTCCCACGCTGTTTCGTGGTGCAGGCGAGTGCCTGCCCTTTTTGGGCAATGAAGGGAACGCTGGGAAGCGACCCAATCAACGGCTGAGATTCGCGGGTGGCTACAGCCTTGGATGGCTGAAGTGGCTGCCAACTAGACTCCTCTCTTGGAAGGGAACACCACACGCTACAGCTGTGCTAATGCAAGGCCACGTAAATAGCTGCATGGGCCCGCACGGTCGTCGTGGTCCTAGTCGGATCTCCTGTCTGATTAATATGGACGGCTCCGATCATGATGATGGGCCTTAGATTGGGCGGACGATCGTTGCCCAATTCAAATATCAGGTTGGCGGGAGAGATGGGAGAGGATTTCTCTCCTTTTACGAATTTCATCGGGATAAAATGACCGGCAAAACCTTTTAACGTTACCAACTTAGACTAGCACGTGCGGACAGCGACTTTGAGGACGAAACTACCCCTCCTTTTCACTGCGAAGACGAGCGCTCACGCTCCTCCAAAACTGAGAGTTGTACGAACGGCTTAGGAGAGATCAAAGTTACATGGCCCCACAGCTATGTATTTATCATATCCACAGCGTTCATCCATATTTCGAAATCATTTTGGAGCATTATCCAAAAAAAAAAATTCATATCCATAGATCAATAGACCACACCACAAAGAGCAGCAGGGAAATTGATTTTCACCGTTAAAAATTTTGTAAGGCTCATCATAACATTTATTTTCCATCCAATCTATTCATAAGGTCACAAAGGCCTGGATGAAGAGGAAAAACAAATTCCATAATGATACAAAACTTCTGTAACCCCTAAAAGGGTTTTAATGGTAGACGTTCAATTCCCCATTACCTTTTACTGTGTGGTCCACTTGATAGCTAGATCTATCTTCTTTTTCATCTCAAGCCTTAATACGAGTTCGCCTAATAGATGGATAGTTTGGATATAACATATACCTCATAATGAGACCCACAAAAATCGATGGGGATTACAACAGGGAAAAGGAAAAAAAAGAAGAAGAAAGAAGTCACCGAGTTGGGGTCGACCGGGTCAAACCGGTCGATGGGGTTAGAGCTTGGCCTATGACTACGGATTATAACCGTAGCTATAACTATAATGCTATGCACTTTTTCTCTTTTTTATTTTTATTTTTATTTTTTTAAAATTTTTTACATGAAGAACTTTATTGTACTTACATTTTTCTCTAATACATGTGTATGTATGTATATATATATATATATATATATATATATATATATATATATATATATATATATATATATATATATATATAATTTTCTCATTTGTTTTTTTCATTTCTTTCTTTATTCATTTAACAAGAATATCTTCTAAACTAAAATTAGTTACTTAACGTACCACATATGATTTTGGGGTAGGAGGAGTTACTTTAGCCAACCAACCTAGTTAATTTTTAAGATTCCATCAGGTTGATAGTCGAAAATACTTTTCATTCACTTCGTGGTCAATTTCAATCACTTCGCGATCAAACTAGAAATTAAGCGAGGTAAACATGAAATTGAGTGGGCAAATTGAAAATTAAGCAGGATGAGGTATGAATTGAGCGAGGGAACCTAGAAATTGAGCGGGGCAACATAGGAGTTCAGCGAGGGAAGGTAGAAAATGAGCGAGGCAACGTAGAAAATGAGCGAGGGAACGTACGATTTGATCTAGGTAACTTATGAATTGAGTAAGGGAAGTAAGAAATTAAGCGAGGGAAGCTAAAATTTAAGTGAGGGAACCTAGAAATTCAACGAGACTACTTAGGATTTAAGTGAGGGAAACTACAAATTGTGCGAGGGAACCTAGAAATTGAGCGAGGCAACCTAGGATTTGAGCGAGGCAACATAGGAATTGAGCGAGGGAACCTAGGAAATGAGCGAGGCAACGTAGAAATTCAGTGAGGAATCTTAGGAATTGAATGAGGGAAGTTAGAAATTAAGCGAGGGAACCTAGAAATTTAGTGAGGTAACCTAGAAATTGAGTGACGGAACCTAGGAAAAGAGCGAGGTAACATAGAAATTCAGTGAGGAAACTTAAAATTTGAGCGAGGCAACCTAGTAATTGAGCGAGGGAAGTTAGAAATTGAGCGAGGGAAGCTAGAACTTGAGCGAGGAAACATAGAAATTCAGCGAGGCAACCTACGATTTCAGCGAGGAAAGATACAAATTGTGCGAGGGAACCTAGAAATTGAGCGAGGCAACCTACGATTTGAGAAAGGTAACGTAGGAATTGAGCGAGGGAACCTAGGAAATGAACGAGGCAACGTAGAAATTCAGTGAGGGAAGCTAGAAATTAAGCGAGGGAACCTAGAAATTCAACAAGACAACCTAGGATTTGAGCAGGGGAAGCTAGAAATTAAGCGAAGGAACCTAAAAATTGAGTGAGGCAAGGTAGAACTTCAGCGAGGAAACCTAGGATTTGAGCGAGGCAACCTAGGAATTGAGCGAGAGAAGTTAGAAATTCAGCGAGGGAAGTTAGAATTTGAGCGAGGGAACCTAGAAATTTAGTGAGGCAACCTAGGATTTGAGAGAGGGAAGCTACAAATTGTGCGAGGGAACCTTGAAATTGAGCGAAACAACCTAAGATTTGAGAGAGGAAAGCTACAAATTGTGCAAGGGAACCTTGAAATTGAGCGAGGCAACCTAGGATTTGAGCGAGGCAACGCAGGAATTGAGTGAGGGAACCTAAGAAATGAGCGAGGCAACGTAAAAATTCAGCGAGGAATCCTAATAATTGAGCGAGGGAACCTAGAAATTAAGCGAGGGAACCTAGAAATTCAGCGAGGGAAGCTAGAATTTAAGCGTGTGAACCTAAAAATTCAGCGAGGTAACCTAGGATTTGAGTGAGGGAAGCTACAAATTGTGTGAGGGGACCTTGAAATTGAGTGAGGCAACCTAGGATTTGAGCGAGGCGATGTAGGAATTGAGTGTGGGAACCTAAGAAATGAGCGACGCAACGTATAAATTCAGCGAAGAATCTTAGGAATTGAGCAAGAGAAGCTAGAAATTAAGCGAGAGAACCTAGAAATTCAGTGAGACAACCTAAGATTTAAGCGAGGCAACCTAAGAAATGAGTGAGGCAACCTAAGAAATGAGCGAGGCAACGTAAAAATTCAATGAGGGAAGCTAGAAATTAAGCGTGGCAACTATAAATTGAGCGAGAGAACCTAAAAATTTTTAGGTTGCCTCGTTCACCAAAGAGCAATTTATAGGTTGCCTCGTTCAATTTATAGGTTGCCTCGCTGAATTTTTAGGTTCCTCTAGCTTCCCTAGCTCAATTCTTAGGTTTCCTCGTTGAATATTCACGTTGCCTCGCTCTTGCCTAGCTGAATTTCTAGGTTCTCTTACTCAATTTATAGGTTGCCTCGCTTAATTTCTAGCTTCCCTTGCTGAATTTCTACCTTTTCTCAGTCATTTCCTAGGTTCCCTCGCTCAATTTTTACGTTGCCTCGCTCAAATCTTAGGTTGCCTTGTTGAATTTTTAGGTTCCCTCACTTAATTTCTAGCTTCCCTCACTCAATTCCTACGTTGCCTCACTCAAATCTTAGGTTGCCTCGCTGAATTTCTAGCTTCCCTCGCTCAATTCCTAGGATTCCTCGCAGAATTTCTATGCTGCCTCGCTAATTTCTTAGGTTCCCTCACTCAATTCCTATGTTGCCTCACTCAAATCCTAGGTTACCTCGCTCAATTTCAAGGTTCCCTTGCACAATTTGTAGCTTCCCTCTCTCAAATCCTAGGTTGTCTCGCTGAATTTCTAGGTTCCCTTGCTCAAATCCTAGGTTTCCTTGCTCAATTTCTAGCTTTCCTCGCTCAATTTCTATGTTGCCTCACTCAATTTCTAGGTTCCCTCACTCAATTCCTACGTTGCCTCACTCAAATCCTAGGTTTCCTTGCTCAATTTCTAGCTTCTCTCGCTCAATTCCTAGGTTGCCTCGATGAATTCCTACCTTTGCACGCTCAATTTCTAGATAACCTCGCTTAATTTTTAGCTTCCCTCGCTCAAATCCTTGGTTGCCTTGCTGAATTTCTAAGCACCCTCGTTGAATTTCTATCTTCACTTGCTCAAATCCTTGGTTGCCTCGCTAAATTTCTAGGTTCCCTCGCTTAATTTCTAACTTCTCTCACTTAAATCCTAGGATTCCTCGCTCAATTTCTACGTTGCCTGACTCAAATCCTACGTTTCCTGGCTCAAATCCTAGGTTTTCTTATTCAATTTCTAGCTTCTCTCGCTCAATTCCTAGGTTGTCTCGACGAATTCCTACCTTGGCTCGCTCAATTTCTAGATACCTTCGCTTAAGTTCTAGCTTCCCTTGCTCAAATTCTTGGTTGCCTCGCTGAATTTCTAGGTACCCTTGCTCAATTTCTAGCTTCCCTCGCTTAAATCCTTGGTTGCCTCACTGAATTTCTAGGTTCCCTCGCTTAATTTCTATCTTCCCTCGTTCAAATCCTAGGTTTCCTCGCTCAATTTCTGGCTTCCCTCACTCAATTTCTACGTTACCTCACTCAATTCCTAGGTTCTCTCGCACAATTCCTACGTTGCCTTGCTGAAATCCCTCGCTCAATTCCTGGGTTAGGTTTTTATTTTTGTCGATTTGGGTGGAATAAGAGCTTAAAATGAGGAAATGGAAGCAAATGAAGTTGGGTTATAGGATTTGTGTGGAAGTAGCGATGGAATTGAGAAAATAGAAGCAAATGGGGATGGGTTTTTAGGTGTGGGTGGAAGTAGAGAAGGATATAAGAATATGGAATAAAATAAGGATGGGTTTTTGGAGTTGTGGAGGATTTGTAGATAAGTATTTGAGGAAATTGAATAAAGTATGGATAGGTTTTGGGGTTTTAAGATTGTAGAAGAAGAGATAGGTTTGGCTCTTCATAAAAGAGATGGGAGAGGATAAATAGGGTGATCGACTGGGCCGACCGGGTGCAAGCGTATCAGCTCCATTTCCAGCGTCTCGGGGTCGACCGGGTAAATTAAGCAGTGTGTCGGGGTCGACCGGGTTAGGCTTGATGCGTTCGCTTGGCCCTGCGATATTTTCTTTGCATTTTTATGTATTTATGGATCTCTTTCATTGTAGTTTCATGATGTAAGTTCACTTAAGTCGATGATACGAGATTTGAAAACCAATCAACGTAGGAGTGAATATCCAAAAACAAACGAAAACTTGATTGCATTAGACTCTAGGATGATATATGGGTTCTGTTAGAAGTTAATCAATCACAGAATCCTAGAAGAGTCTAAATCCTCTGAAGTTATTGGCCCTTTTGATCCATCATTTTGATTCAACTATGTTCCGTTCACAGTGGGTCCAATGTTGAGCAGGTTCTAAAATCAGAAATTGGAATTACATGTGCTGTCAATCCATACGAATTCCTTGGATCATTTTTCATTTTCTTCTCTAAGAAATTGATTGCTTCTTGTTATTTGTGAAAGTATTGAATTTGGGAGTGGAAAAGTTGTTGCTAGTAGTGGTCATGGGAGGGTTTTTTGGCCATTGCACTTTCAAAGATTTGAACTTGTAACTGTTTGTAAGTTTTGGGAGATAGTTCTTGTTGGCATTGGTGTGTCATTTGTGTGTAAAAACCCTTTGTTGCAGAAACTTTACAAGCGTCGACCGGCTTAAAGCTGGACATCCAACCTTCTAAATCAATCTTGATTCTCCTTACAACTATACTAACTGAACTATGGAGGTTGCGAAAGCAACAATTGTTCCTTTCCCCCCAAATAGCCCAAAGTGAAGCCATAAGAACCAGCTTATAGAAGGATTCTGGAATTCGAATCAGCTTATAGAATGATTAGATCAAGAACCAACTTGAGGGACCATATTTCCACATGATTGAGTCTTCCTCTCCCAAGGAAAGATGATAATGCTGCAATTGTCGGAAGAGTTGTTGGTCTTCTAATTCTTCCTTAGAGAGAGCCCTCTGTTGCGGAGGAGGACAAACCTTAGTATGAGTATCTCCTTGCTTAGACACACAATGAGAAACTGAAATAGCAAGAAGTGTTCATGTTATGATTTGAAGTTGTTGGTAATTGGTAGTTTAATGCTGAAGACAGGCTTTGTGCTGGTGATGATTTTTTCTGTTCAATCTATTATGGTAATTGAAGCTAAAGGAATGTTATTGTTTAAGTTCTGGAACGTTGGCAATGATCTTCCTACATGTAGCACTGCATTATATGGAAGTTTGGGAGATGAATTTTTAGGCAGTTGGGGCATAGTTGGTTTGGTGAAGAGGTATTGGTTTCATGAATTACTTACCTTGACACTTAGAAGTGGGTGTTGTACCCATTTACAACACTTCAATTTTAGGTGTAAATGCCATATTTGAACAGCGCAGGGTGCCATACGTAAGTAACGTAGCTGAGAACAAAATAAGCAATATCTAGACTTATTAGTAGTCTTTTATTGAACAAGAATTGTTTGTTCTTGGTTGATTAATCTTGTATGGGAATCACAAGGACAGGGAAAGATGTGGTATAATGATTATCTAGACTTATTATCAGTCCTTTACCGAATGCAAGGTTTTGTGGACGTGAATTGTTTGTTTTTGGTTGATGTATCATATATGAGAATTGCAATGATAGGGAGAGATGTGCTATTATTTTATTTTATTTTTGTCTTTTCTTGTGACTGCTTGGATTGAAGGCATCAAGGGATTGTAGACCTTGTTGGCTTTCTCTAATTAGTGTTTCACTGTAATCCTTCATGAAAGAAATTGCTTGATACACGAAATCCATAAATCCTTAAAATTTTATGCCATTTAAAAAAATGATTTCCATGTCAAATAACCTAGGATTTTAGAACATACAAGTAAGCCCCAACCTAGGTAAAGGAGGGTTGATTTTAGGTAGGCAGCCCATTGTTGGACATTTGTGAAGCACTCATGAGACATTCTGTTTCAAGATGATGATCTAAGAACTATGAGTATAGTCTCAACAGCCAGTGAAATCTACCTCCACTTAGACAACTAGAACTTATTTCAGAGGATTTCTAATCATCCTGGATTTTCAAATGTGTTTCTTGGATTTCAGAAATTCTAGAAGGGAGTTTGGATTTTGATTCTTCGAATTTCTAATCATCCTGTCCACTGTACCTGGTTCAATGATTTGATTAGCCTATCAGCCAAATCAAAGATCTGGCATATCCAAATGTCTATATTGAAGATCTGGACGTTAATCAAAGTTTGATGTTCTCAACTGTTCAGCTGTCCATATTGTTGATGTAAACCACATCAAGTTCCCAACTTGGCTTCCTCAAGAATATAGACCAAATAAAGGTCCTTAAGGTGTATCTAGGCATCATTGCCATGTGAAGATTTGTCCAGATTCATCCTTATTGTTTGAGTTCATCCTTGCCTACACGCAACTTTGAAACTATTATAGTGATTGAGTGGACAATGAAATGCTTGTTATCGGTGAATCTCAAAATTCTAGACTCACGACTTTAGGTAATTGTGGGTCGATTCTGCCTTGCCTTACTAGCAGCCTTCGTGAAATGAATTGGAATTTCTCCCAATAAGCCTTACCAAATTTCAAAGCATTGTCACTGAGTGGATAACTCTTATAAATCACTGGGATAGTGCCAATTCAACACATAACTAAACAGGTGATTCTTATATTCTTTATAAGTGTAAGGTGATTCTTCCTCAATTCTTTTCTTGTAATATTCCAGCATGCATCATCTGCACCATCACATCTTATTTCACTTTGACAAAATTCAGATGTCCCATAAAGGGCCATTTTCGAAGTTATTCCTAATTTAAAAATTCCTTGTTAAAGACAGTTTGATATTAGCACCAAGATGAAATTTATTTAGTACTAATCAACCCCAGGTGCAAGTTTGCTAAGATGGCATATAAGGAGATATTCATCACTAGCAATGCTTTGCAATAAAGGGTTCAGTTTAGGAAGCTATAGTGGATCCATCACATGCAACACTAGATGATATCCAGTAACTAGAAGAATAAGGTGCATGTACCAAATTCCCAACATATGTGAGTAACAAAGATTCATGGAACCCCACAAGAGCATCCAGTGAATATGAGAACATCCATACACTACTACACATGGTACAACAGCAAAGTGGAAACAATTTCATTGATAATCTGAGATTGTCGAAAATACATTTCATTCACTTCGCGGTCAATTTCAATCACTTCACAGTCAAACTAGAAATTGAGCGGAGCAAACATGAAATTGAGCGGGCAAATTGAAAATTGAGCGGGGGCAAGGTAAGAATTGAGCGAGGGAACCTAGAAATTGAGCGAGGCAAGGTAGGAGTTCAGCGAAGGAATCTAGAAATTGAGCGAGGGAAGCTATAAATTGAGCGAGGCAACCTAGAAATTAAGCGAGGCAACCTAGAAATTGAGTGAGGGAACCTACGATTTGAGCTAGGCAACCTAGGAATTGAGCGAGGGAAGTTAGAAATTGAGCGAGGGAAGCTAGAATTTGAGAGAGGGAACCTAGAAATTCTGCGAGGCAACCTAAGATTTGAGCAAGGAAAGCTACAAATTGTGTAAGGGAACCTAGAAATTGAGCGAGGCAACCTAGGATTTGAGCGAGACAACATAAGAATTGAGTGAGAAAACTTAGGAAATGGCGAGGTAACGTAGAAATTGAGCGAGAAATCCTAGGAATTGAGTGAGGAAAGCTAGAAATTAAGCGAGGGAACCTAGAAATTCAGTGAGGCAACCTAGGATTTGAGCGAGGGAAGCTAGAAATTGAGCAAGGGAACCTAGAAATTGAGCGAGGCAAGGTAGAAATTCAGCGAGGAAACCTAGGATTTGGGTGAGGCAACCTAGGAATTGAGCGAGGGAAGCTATAAATTAATTTTATTTTTTATTATTTTTTTTACAATGAGAACTTTTTTCCCATTACATTTTTCTCTAATATATAATTATGTAAATATGTATATATAAGTATATAAAAATATTTTTCTATCTTTTTATTCATTTCTTTATCTATTTGATGTTTTAATTTAAACCAATTTGATTTAAATGATTTTAACTCGCAAGTATACGGATCAGATGTAAATATGGCACGTATTACGAGATCGTTCCCACGAGGACTGGTTGTCGCAATTCAAAATTTAAGATTCTTCTTAACTAATCCAACAAATATTTTAACAAACTAATAAGTAAACTAACACAAATCTATGGAAAATAACTGAGAACTATGAGAAAAATTCAATCCAGGAGAAGACTAGGACTTTCGAATCCACCTCTAATTATCCTAACCCTTATTTTACCTGTTGATTTATTCTAATTCAGATTGATATAAATTTAATAAACAAAGCACATCCTATGTCCTTGGTCGGGCACACAGAATGTATAATCTTTTAAAGCATATGGATCACGTCTTTCCATCCATGGTCAGGCATGGAGAGATGTAAATTCTGTTTCTTCCTCTATAGGAAACCTGTTCATGGTCAGACACAAGCACCTAGAGTAATATTCCAAACAACATCCATATCTAGACTTTGGTCGAGCTCATAGAATGGAGAAGTATGAAAATCTCAGGAAAGCACACTAGAAAAAGAAACAAATCAATCCAATTAAAATAAATTCAACATAAACAAGAGTCAATCAAATTAGGGGCTTCATCTCAGCCCTAGCTAAGAAGTTTAGCAATCCATAAAATTAATTAGGAAAAAAAAAATATAAAATAAAAACATTAAAAACATCCTTCCCTTCTTTCTTCTTCTTTTTCTCTCTCTCTGGCTTTGGCTCTCCTCAAGCTCTGAATCTTCTTTTCCAAGGTCTCAATCCTTGCTCCCCACGTCCAAAATATTTTTATATAGCTGCTGGAGTGGTGAAAATCGGATTTGAATCGGATTTGGAAAGCTATGCATGCCCAACTAAAGCTTTTTCGCAGCCAAGTTCAGTGCCTCGAAACACGCCACTTTCCTTGCTCCAATTCCAAAGAAACACCGTCCCTTAGGACTTTCTTGGGTCCTCTACATGATAAACGGTTCAAATCTGCCATATGATCAAAGATGGTGGGCCAAAACTGTCTAGAAAAGTCAGTTTTTGCGGATGTGCGAAACCTTTCGCACCATTTCACTGTTGTGATCGGTGGGCCCTACAGAAGCATTTTCTGGAAAATCCACTCCGTCCATTGGATTCAGAACAAAATTTCAGTCAAGAATGGGTAGTTTTGAATGTCCATTGGCATGTCTCAGAGAAGAAATAACTAAAAGATCAGATTTGAACGCTATAGGGTAGCCCTTTTGTGGCCCCTGTATCGCACACATGTGTGCGCATGGGTACGAAAGGTTAGCATGGTTTTGTAGTTCTCGAAGCCCTCTACAAGATGGACGGATCAGATCGGCCATACATGCGAAGGGTGGGGTCCATTATCGACCGCAAAAAGGGCCAGCGGACGTGCGTTGGCTGACGAAAACAGAAATTTCCATTTTTTTTTTCTTTCTTTTTCGGTCAGAGACGGTCAACCGTCTCTGCCATTTTCCATGCACGTATAGTGCACTTGTGCACTATGCACATTTTATTCATGTGGGGTCCACTGTGATGATTTTCAGAAATTTTCACCGTTTAAATTATTTCTCATCTCATTTAAACCGTCAATAATACTTTTGAGGCAGTTCCAGATATCAGGTGGGCCCAGAATCAACGGTTTATGGGCTGATCTGTCAGTTGGGGCACTTCCATAGTGATCCAATAGATGAAATTTTATGTGTACGGTTAATTTATGGCTCTCATCCCCTGTATGAATTTTTAGGTCAATCGGATGGTGGGAACCATGTGATCTTGCATTTTGGATCAAGTTCGGGCCTTTTTAACAGTGAACGGCTTTATTTTCTTGGATCCATGGCATGTAAATCCGTTGATCTTGGTCCTATGGAGTGCGTCCCTTGCTCTGGTGACTTTGTAACGTCAAATCCACGTTGTTAATATCACTTTTTAATCCACGCTCTTGATTTCCTCCTGCAATCAAAATATAATTAAAATATGGCATTAAACATTATCTTGTTGGTAAAATCTGGTAATAGTCGGGGTCTGATATGCAATATTTGACCCTCATCACAACCCCCAACCAGCATTTTGCTAGTCCCGAGCAAAATATGCGAAAAATAATTTCAAAACTAAAAGACTATTTCTGTAAACCCGAGAGACATGTGAACAAATAGTCGAGATGCAAAAATTCTAGGATTATGAATGGTGAGTAGAATTTTCTCCTGGAATCAAACTAATGGTAAACTTTATAATCAAATTCAAAATATTAATCCATTAATTAGAACATTCCAAACATTGAGTTCCATGAGTGTATAGTGTAATCTCGTCTTATATTCATTAAGAGATCCAATTGTCAAATTTATGATATCATTGGTAATTAACAACGGAATGCATGACTACTGAAACCAACACTTGCCTGACAGGTTAACTTTTCATTATACTAGCCTTTGATTTTGTTCATAAACAGTAACGCCAATGAGGCGAATCAAATCCTCACCTATAGGGAGCAAACCTAGGGTGAAAACTTGTCACCTAATAATTTTTTTTCTAGCTATCAACCATGGAGGATCGAATCTACACCTATAGGGAACAAACCTATGGTAAAGATTATGCGACTTACCCTTTTAATTCTTTTTTACTGCACATGAAATTTTATTTTGGCTGGTTCCTTTCATGCTTTGTGATTACCAAGTTAATCATTCAATATCGAATCGAAACCTTAATGTGTAAGTGAGATGTGATATGCAAAATCATGACTTAATCAATGTTTAAAGCTTCTAATCACGGGTTAACAATTCAAACTTAAATGTGAAATCTAACAGATAACTGAATCCAAGAGTCATAAATTACCAACATTACGTATCTTTTAATTTTAAAATCACAACTATCCTTCAAAGTCACTTCAAATTCATAAGAAATTTTAGAAAATTTTAAAAAAATTAAAAATTTTCACACTTTTTGCTCTCAAGACCAAGAAAATACTGATTAGGTTACCTAATCTCCCACCCCCAACCTAAAATCTACATTGTCCTCAATGTAAAAGAAATAAGCATGCAATGTACATGGGACAACAAAAGTAAATGAGTGATGGAAAGATAGTACCTGGACGGAGAATCAAGAGGCTTTCCCAAAATATCAACGTAAAAATGAGTCAGCACAAGAGAGAAATCAACAAAACTAAAATAATAAAAATAAAATCACAAAAGAAAAGCCTACCTATACCATTTTCGCAGGTGCTCTCGATTGCATTTAGCGTATGCAATAAGCCTTTAAACCCCTAGGTTACCCCTAGTGGACGAGTTGTAGTCTCGTGAGGGTTTACAGCAATGTTACCCACAAACATTGAAATAACTAACTAGGAAAAAGAAATAAAAAGAAAAGCTGGGTTGCCTCTCAGGAGCGCTAAGTTTAACGTCTTCAGCCAGACAAAAATAGACCATGAATTGATCAATCTTGAAAACCTGGGTCCTCCAAATTAACTTCCTCAACATCTTGATTAACCAAATCCTCCAAATAAGGTTTTAGTCGTTGACCATTCACTTTGAAAATATTTCGGTCCTTAAGATTTTTAATCTCGATTGCTCCATGAGGAAATACTGTTACTACCTGATAAGGGCCATACCATCACGAACGTAGTTTTCCAGGAAAGAGGCGTAACCTAGAATATACAATAAGACTTTCTGACCTGGTTCAAATGTCTTGCGAAGAATTGATTGGTCATGAAAAAATTTCATTCGTTCTTTATAAATTTTCGCATTCTCATATGCCTCATTTCGAATTTCTTCTAACTCATTGAGTTGAAGTTTACGGTGCGATCCAGCCTTGTTCAAATCAAAATTAAAGGTTTTGATGGCCCAATAAGCATGATGTTCTAATTCCACAGGTAAGTGACATGCTTTCCCAAAGACAAGCCTATAGGGAGACATTCCAATCGGGGTTTTGAATGCTGTACGATACGCCCAAAGAGCATCATTCAAACGTTGCGACCAATCCTTATGATCAGGGCGAACTGTTTTCTCTAAAATTTGTTTAATCTCCCGATTCGAAACTTCTACTTGACCACTTGTTTGTGGATGGTATGGAGTTGCAACTTTATGGGTGATGGAATATTACTTCATTAAAGATTCAAACGGTTTATTGCAAAAATGAGTACAACCATCACTTATGATTGCCTGAGGAGTACCAAAACCAGAAAAGATATTTTCTTTCAAGAAGCGGACCACAACTTTATGATCATTCGTTTTACATGGCACTGCTTCCACCCACTTAGAGACATAATCGACGGCCACAAGGATATACATATAACCGAATGATGGGGGAAACGGACCCATGAAGTCAATACCCCAAATATCAAATATCTCAACAATGAGAATATTGGTAAGTGGCATCATGTTCCTACGAAAAATATTACCCATACGTTGGCATCGATCACATGTAGAACAAAAGGCATGTGTGTCTCGAAAAAGTGTAGGCCAATAAAATCCACTTTGTAAAACTTTTGCAGCTGTTTTCTTTGAACCAAAATGACCACCACATGCATGGTCATGACAAAAGGAGATTATACTATGAAACTCACTCTCAGGTACATATCTCCTAATGACCTGGTCAGGATAGAGTTTGAATAGGTATGGATCATCCCAGAAGAAATGTTTAACCTCAGCAAGAAATTTGGATTTATCCTGTTTAGTCCAATGAGAAGGAATCTGACTTGTAACAAGATAATTTACGATGTCAGCATACCAAGGTAATTGAGAAATAGCTAAGTTGTTCATCAGGGAAAGACTCATTCATTGGCACAAGATCCATTGTGGGCTCCAAGACAAGTCTAGACAAATGGTCGGCTACTACATTTTTGAAACCCTTTTTATCCCGAATTTCAATGTCAAATTCTTGTAGCAAGAGAATCCAACGAATCAATCGAGGTTTAACATCCTTTTTAGAAAGAAGATATTTCAATGCTGCATGATCTGAAAACACTATAACCTTCGATCCAATGAGATATGACCTGAATTTGTCTAGAGCAAATACCACCGCCAACAACTCTTTTTCAGTGGTAGAGTAGTTCAGTTGAGCATCATTTAGAGTCCTACTAGCATAATAAATGACATGAGGTATTTTGTCCAATCGCTGCCCTAAGACGGCTCCAACAGTATAATCAGAAGCATCACACATAAGCTCAAAAGGTAAACTCCAATTAGGTGGTTGGATGATTGGAGCAGAAGTTAATAAAAGCTTTAACTTGTCAAAAGCTTTCCGACAATCATCATCAAGGTCAAATGCAACATCCTTAGCTAATAAACTGCACAAGGGTCTAGAAATTTTGCTAAAATCCTTAATGAATCTCCTATAGAATCCTGTATGCCCTAAAAATGATCTAATTTCCTTCACTGTTCTAGGTGGATGAAGACTAGAAATTAAATCAATCTTAGATTTAGCAACTTCAATGCCTTTACTTGAAATAACATGCCCGAGTACAATCCCTTTTTGAACCATAAAATGACACTTTTCCCAATTCAATACCAGGTTCGTTTCTTTACATCTTTCCAAAACTAGAGATAGATGGTATAAGCATTCATCAAAGGAAGAGCCAAAAATGAAAAAATCATCCATGAAAATCTCGAGAAAACGCTCAACCATGTCTGAAAAAATACTCATCATGCATCGTTGAAAAGTAGCGGGCGCATTACATAGCCCAAATGGCATACGCCGATAGGCATATATACCAAAAGGACATGTAAATGTGGTTTTCTCTTGATCCTCGGGAGCAATGAGAATCTGATTGTACCCAGAATAACCATTCAGGAAACAATAATAGCTATGCCCTGCCAATCTCTCTAGCATCTGATCGATGAAAGAAAGAGGAAAGTGATCCTTCCTTGTGACCAGGTTCAGTTTACGGTAATCAATACAAACTCTCCAACCCGTAGTCATGCGGGTTGGTACTAATTCATTATCATCATTTTTTTATCACCGTAATCCCAGACTTTTTTGGAACAACTTGAACTGGGCTGACCCACGTGCTATCCGAAATAGGGTAAATGATACCAACATCTAACAATTTAAGCACCTCCGCCCGTACGACCTCTTTCATGTTAGGATTAAGCCTCCTTTGCATTTCACGTGATGTTTTTACATTTTTCTCAAGATGAATACGATGCATACACACAGTGGGGCTTATTCCCTTTATGTCCGTTATTGTCCACCCAATAGCTGGCCTATGTTCTCTAAGAACATTAAGCAACTTGCCCTCCTGTTCCTTATCGAGGTTAGAAGCTATGATGACAGGTAGGGTCTCAGAAGGACCTAAAAATGCATACCTAAGAGTTTCAGGTAATTGTTTAAGGTCAAGTTCGGGTGATTTCTCAACAGACGGGAGCGGTTTAGACTCAGATGGTGGAAGAAGTTCCACTTTCGCTTTCCATTTTGTAGTATCCATTATAGAATTGGAGTCGAGCAATGCATTGACTTCTTCGATGGAACTTTCTATGTCAAAGTCTGTGCCAAAATGTGCTACACAAGTCTCCAGTGCGTCTTCGGAAGATTTAAAGAAAGAGTCATGCACTAGACTATCAATCATGTTCACCTCAAAAATATCATCCGAGTCTGCCGGTTGTTGTCCAGCATTGAAAACATTAAGTTTAATCTTCATGTTACCAAAAGACAACTTCGTGACTCCATTCCTGCAATTTATAATAGCATTGGATGTAGCTAAGAATGGATGTCCCAAGATAATCGGGATTTGACTCGTAGGATTCGGGACAGGCTGAGTATCAAGAACGATGAAATCCACTGGAAAATAAAACTTATTAACCTGGATTAACACGTCCTCAATAATACCACAGGGCACCTCGACAGATCTATCAGCTAGTTGTAGTGTTATTTTAGTTGATTTCAGTTCACCAAGTCCTAGCTGCTCATACACAGAATATGGCAACAAATTAACGCTCGCCCCTAAATCAAGCAATGCCTTCTCAACCTTATGATCTCCTATGACGTAAGAAATGGTAGGAGCTCCTTGATCCCTAAATTTAGGAGGGGTGTTATGTTGAATCATAGAGCTAAGTTGCTCTGCAAGGAAGACCTTATGAACATGTATCTTACGCTTCTGAGTGCATAAATCTTTAAGAAACTTAGCGTAAGCAGGGACTTGCTTGCTAGCATCAAGCAATGGAATATTAATTTGTACTTGCTTAAACATCTCCAATATCTCATTAAAGTTGTTTTCTTTCTTAACTGGTGCCAGACGTTGAGGAAAAGGTGCTTTAGGCACATAGGATGGCACAAGAGTGGTTTCTGGAGGGTTAGAGTGCTTTTGGACTCTAGATGCAATAGTATGTCTCTCCGCTTCATTTTGCTCTTCCGGTTTGGAATTTGATTCTTCCTTAGGCATTTCTACGTTGTTATCGATCTGTTTACCGGACCTAAGGGTAATGATAGATTTGGCTTGCTCATGATATTGTTCTTGGTTTGAATTAGAGCCAATCTCAAACTGTCCTTTTGGATTTGCCACAGGTTGGCTAGGGAACCTCCCCTTCTCTCTCTCACTCAATGTGGCAGTAAGTTGACCCAATTGAACTTTCAGCTTGGCAATTGTAAGACCCGTATCTTGGTCCGTACCTTTCCGTACACTTCCGCGGTCGTACCGGTCGAATTCCGGCAACTTTCGACCCTTAAACAATATCGACGCACGACCCTGATTCACGTGCCGACAACCCGAGTCGACTCAACCCGAAACCAATACCATAGCGACCGCGCCGTCGTTGCGGTTCCAATACCGCGACTCACGCGCCAAGGCGATACCCTGATCAAGAGATATGAGCCAACGTTCGGTGCGAGAAAACGCCGCGCGTTGCGAAAACCAAGGGAATCTCAACGATGTGTCACATCAATCACATCAATCCCATCAATCAATCACCCATCAATCCATCACATGTCAAGTACACATCACCTCCATCCCTTTTCCCAAGCAACCACAAAAGTCTTCACACCCCATACCTCTCTTACACAAAAAGCCACAAAAGTCTTCTTAAACCATACTTGTAGTAAGTAGGCCGTCTAGGCCCATCTCAGTTATACAGAGAGCCCATCTCTATATACATGTTTAGTATAAATCCATGATTCATTATCATACGCATCATATGTATGACTGATATGAGAAGTGACTGATCATAGCATATGCCTTCGGGCGAACTGTTTATGGGCTCCCTGGTAGGTGGAGTTGCCATAGTGCATGGTACACGTAGGATTGTTGCATGACTGGTAGTGTGACTCATGCACTTGCATTTGTATGATTGTGATTATTGTATGCCCTAGCGACATCAGGGCCATAGCCTCCACAGATGCATCGTGGGTGGCTGGATTGAATACCGGAAATGTTTGGTTCTAGCATACGGGCGCCATAGATGTCCCTGGGTGAAAACCCCTAAACCCGATGGTACCAGAGGATGACTCTAACGTCGAGACCGAGTGGATACATGAGCGCACGAGGGCCGTATACCAGTAGGTCGCGTCTCCCACTGTGTCGTGGTCGGTTGGAAAGGGGTGTGACCTTACCCGCCTGAGTGAGGGGGCAACTTCTAGGTTGAGTTTGACCAGCTTGAGGAATCGGTCCGCTATCGACGAGCCGGGCCCGATATTGGCAGGCGGATAGTGAGGTCTCTTCTGCTCTCCCAGTTGTGCGTTTGGATAGGGACGGCAATCTGGCGTAGAGTGTACTAGACCCCGGTGATTATCCAGAATGAGAACTGTACTGATATATGATGAGGATTGGCATGCTTGAGTTGCATCTTGCATCACATGGTCTGGATATGGCCGATCGCATTCATATCTTGCACTGTATAGCCTTGGTACGGCTGATTGCATTCACGTATTTATCAGCATAATTCCGCATTACTCTAACCTTGTATTCTGAGCACGCTCGTATTGCGCACACGCTTACACCGCCCTCTAAGCTTTCTATAAGCTTATGCACGATTGATGCGTGCAGGTGACGTCAGAACGCAGCCGTAGCGTAGTAGCGGCAGGAGCGTGCAGTCGAGCCTTTGGAGTTTTGTTATTAGCACTATCTTGTATTTCCCTTTATACACCTTGTACTCAAAGTTTTTGATCATAGTGAAAATGTAATGGAGTTCTTGGTTGTTGTTTGTGGGTTATGCCTTTAGTTATGCTTATTACGAATCAAACTGACATAAAAAATCCTCCTCGTAGCATCCCAGGATCGGAACCTGGCGAATGGGAGCTAGGAGCCGAGAATGGGGTTCTACGGAGGCTGTCGGCGCCGGATTCGGTGATCAGGAATTCTGTGAGCCCGGTTTCTGAGTTTGGGGCGTGACAGAAGTTGGTATCAGAGCGTAACTTGGGAATAACCGAGAACAACATTACATGTTTGCTATGAGTGAAGAATGGCTAAGTTCTGAAGTTCGGGTAGCTTCGCGACTTTCCGATTCAGACCGTTAACATGCGTACATTCGAGAGTTTTTGAAGATGATAGGCGCTTTCGCTCTTTCCTGTAGGATATGGCGCCTGCGAGAGTTACTCGCTCGACTCCCGCACCACCACCTGAGGATTCTGCTTCACCATCGGAGGCTCCAGCTTTACCTCCTGCGTCTCCCGTTCCACCCTCAGAGATCCCTGATTCCTCCCATGAGGATGACATTCCTCTACCTGAGGCTGATGAGGAGCCGACTGTGACTGTGAGTGCCTCTCAGTTACAGCAGATGTTGCAGGCTGTGACAGCTGCACTACAGGGACAGGGCAGGCGCCCAGCTGTTTCACCAGCTCAGGCAGAGCAGGAGCGCGCGAGCGCCCTACTACGTGAGTTCAGGCGGCTTGATCCCCCACGTTTCCAGGGTGAGCCAGATCCGACTGCAGCTGAGAGATGGCGCTCCGATGCGGAGAAGATATTCGATACCATGTTATGTACGACCGAGCAGCGCGTTCGGTTAGCAGTATTCCTCTTTCAGGGTGAGGCCGAGCATTGGTGGACCTCTGTTACCCGTGTTGCCGGACCTGATTATGTCTGGACATGGGAGGATTTTGTTGACCGATTCGAGGAGCAGTACTTTCCCGACCATATCCGCCGTCAGCGAGCTTTAGAGTTCGAGACTCTGGTGCAGGGAGACATGACCGTGGCACAGTACGCGGCTCGTTTTGTGGCTCTCTCGAGATTTGCACCATACATGGTTGATGACGAGGGGCGGAAGGCCCGCCGTTTCGAGCACGGCTTACGTTACGGCCTTCGAGGTCGTGTTGTCGGGCATGAGCTCCCTACCTTTCAGGCTGTAGTGCGGAGGGCTCAGATCTATGAGACTGAGTGGGCCAGCACGCAGGCCGATCGAGATCAGAGGAGGGGTCAGAAGAGACAGGCCCCCTCCAGTAGCTCACAACAGCATCGACGACCACAAAAACACAGGAGCCATCCATCTGCCAGAGTACCAGTAGCACCGTCGGCACCACCGCAGAGACAGCTTTCTGACACTTGCTATGGATGCGGTGGGATAGGACACCGTAGGTGGGAGTGTCCCCGACCTCGGCAGCAGCAGCCGAGAGCACCACAGCAGCCTCCACAGCAGCCAAGAGCACCACAACAGCCCCCTCAGCAGCAGCACCAGCCTTCAGGACCTCCCCCACAGCAGCAGAGACCTCAGAGGGGACCTACACCTCCCCAGCAGGCTCGGGGCAGATTTTATACCATCCAGCAGGACCCCCAGTCATCAGGAGTAGTCGTTGACGATTCACGTGACTTGACACCTACGCCGCCATGATGCGTCTTGAGAGTTAGAGCTTAAGATTCGTGAGCGTTATCCCTATCTTTTAGGTGTTTGAATTTGATGATATGTTGTGTTTTGATCATATATGATGTTAAGTTCCCTATCCTATTATGAGTTGTATTTAGCTGCAATCGTAGTGTAAATTTCGAGGACAAAATTTTTATTAGGTGGGGAGAGCTGTAAGACCCGTATCTTGGTCCGTACCTTTCCGTACACTTCCGCGGTCGTACCGGTCGAATTCCGGCAACTTTCGACCCTTAAACAATATCGACGCACGACCCTGATTCACGTGCCGACAACCCGAGTCGACTCAACCCGAAACCAATACCATAGCGACCGCGCCGTCGTTGCGGTTCCAATACCGCGACTCACGCGCCAAGGCGATACCCTGATCAAGAGATATGAGCCAACGTTCGGTGCGAGAAAACGCCGCGCGTTGCGAAAACCAAGGGAATCTCAACGATGTGTCACATCAATCACATCAATCCCATCAATCAATCACCCATCAATCCATCACATGTCAAGTACACATCACCTCCATCCCTTTTCCCAAGCAACCACAAAAGTCTTCACACCCCATACCTCTCTTACACAAAAAGCCACAAAAGTCTTCTTAAACCATACTTGTAGTAAGTAGGCCGTCTAGGCCCATCTCAGTTATACAGAGAGCCCATCTCTATATACATGTTTAGTATAAATCCATGATTCATTATCATACGCATCATATGTATGACTGATATGAGAAGTGACTGATCATAGCATATGCCTTCGGGCGAACTGTTTATGGGCTCCCTGGTAGGTGGAGTTGCCATAGTGCATGGTACACGTAGGATTGTTGCATGACTGGTAGTGTGACTCATGCACTTGCATTTGTATGATTGTGATTATTGTATGCCCTAGCGACATCAGGGCCATAGCCTCCACAGATGCATCGTGGGTGGCTGGATTGAATACCGGAAATGTTTGGTTCTAGCATACGGGCGCCATAGATGTCCCTGGGTGAAAACCCCTAAACCCGATGGTACCAGAGGATGACTCTAACGTCGAGACCGAGTGGATACATGAGCGCACGAGGGCCGTATACCAGTAGGTCGCGTCTCCCACTGTGTCGTGGTCGGTTGGAAAGGGGTGTGACCTTACCCGCCTGAGTGAGGGGGCAACTTCTAGGTTGAGTTTGACCAGCTTGAGGAATCGGTCCGCTATCGACGAGCCGGGCCCGATATTGGCAGGCGGATAGTGAGGTCTCTTCTGCTCTCCCAGTTGTGCGTTTGGATAGGGACGGCAATCTGGCGTAGAGTGTACTAGACCCCGGTGATTATCCAGAATGAGAACTGTACTGATATATGATGAGGATTGGCATGCTTGAGTTGCATCTTGCATCACATGGTCTGGATATGGCCGATCGCATTCATATCTTGCACTGTATAGCCTTGGTACGGCTGATTGCATTCACGTATTTATCAGCATAATTCCGCATTACTCTAACCTTGTATTCTGAGCACGCTCGTATTGCGCACACGCTTACACCGCCCTCTAAGCTTTCTATAAGCTTATGCACGATTGATGCGTGCAGGTGACGTCAGAACGCAGCCGTAGCGTAGTAGCGGCAGGAGCGTGCAGTCGAGCCTTTGGAGTTTTGTTATTAGCACTATCTTGTATTTCCCTTTATACACCTTGTACTCAAAGTTTTTGATCATAGTGAAAATGTAATGGAGTTCTTGGTTGTTGTTTGTGGGTTATGCCTTTAGTTATGCTTATTACGAATCAAACTGACATAAAAAATCCTCCTCGTAGCATCCCAGGATCGGAACCTGGCGAATGGGAGCTAGGAGCCGAGAATGGGGTTCTACGGAGGCTGTCGGCGCCAGATTCGGTGATCGGGAATTCTGTGAGCCCGGTTTCTGAGTTTGGGGCGTGACAGCAATAGATTGAGCATTCGCATGTACGCTTTGCTGGTTAGCTAATAAAGTTTGTTGGGTGTCTTTTTGAAATTGAAGAGAACTCTGCATAAAAAGATTGAGTGTATCCTCAAGAGATGGTTTCCTATATTGTGCAGGAGCTTGTTGATATTGCGGAAACTGTTGAGGTTGTTGACTACCAACTTGTGAGTAAGGTTGCATAGGAGGATTTTCAGATGGTCCTCCTTGTTGTGGTCCTTGTGCCCAAGAAAGATTTGGATGTCTAGCCCACCCTGGGTTGTAGGTATTTAAGTAAGGATTATTCACAGGTCTCCAAAAGGTGTTCATAGCATGTACTTGTTCGGAGAGAAATTCAGGAAATGCTACACCAGATGGACACGACTGTGTAGGATGGCTAAGACTAGAACATATAGCACATGACTCGATTTGAGTTATTTGTGGAGGTCCATTATTCAACATCAGAGCATCGACTTTCTGTGTCAGGCTATCAAGTATGGTATAAATATTTGGCGTGACTCCTATCTCATATATACCACCTTTCTTTGGTAGTTAGGGATTTCTTTCACCTCTATTTGAGTAGTCCCATTGTTGAGAATTTTCGCACAAGGTTTCAAAGAAATTCCATGCTTCGACATCACTTTTGGTCATGAATGACCCTCCACTGGTGGCATCAACCATGCGACGGTTTTGAGGTGTCAAACCATCATAAAAGTATTGAACTTGTTGCCACTTCTCAAAGCCATGGTGTGGACATTTAAGGAGCAAGTCCTTCCATCTTTCCCAACATTCATGAAAGTGTTCTCCCTCTTTTTGCGTGAAATTAGTGATTTCTCTACGGAGAGCATTCGTTTTGTGAACAGGGAAGAATTTGTTTAAGAACTTCTTAGATAGTTGATCCCACGTAGTGATCGTCCTAACTCCTAGAGAATTCAATCATGCTTTTGCCTTATCCTTCAAAGAAAAAGGAAAAAGGTGCAAACGGATCGAATCATCTGAGAAGTTTTGAAACCTAAAGGTTGAGCAAATGTCTAGAAATTCTTTTACATGATGATATGGATCCTCTTTGTCTAAACCATAGAAAGATGGTAACAACTGTATGACCCCTGGTTTAAGTTCAAAGTGTGCTGCCGTGGTGGCTGGCAACACTATGCATGAAGGCGCTTTAAATTGGACAGGAGCTGAATAATCTCTAAGCGCTTTAATTGCATTCTCGTCCGTCATTTTGAATAGGATATTTCTAAATCTTTTACGAAAGGTTCTTTTGATTTCAGGATCAAAGGGTGCTAGTTGTATGTTCAAAGATCTACGCCCTAGCATAAACCGAATAACTGAAATGTAGGAAAGAGAACTAAACTAAACTAAGATGCAACCTAAGAGAAATAAGACTAGAACTAAAAATTATGAATTCCTAAAAACAAGAGAAAACTATGTAAACAAGAATTAGAAGAAAGAACCTGAAAAAGAAGGTGATGGATGTCTGAAGATTTGGTAGCTTCTCCTTTTGAAGACAATCTTATTTAACAGCTTCCTTCTTCAATTCCTGTAAAAATAAAAAATAAAAAAAAAAAAGCAATTTCCTAAAATAATGTTAGAAAGAAAAAAAATAAAAAAAAAATCTTAAGCAACGGTTAGTTTCTAAAAAGGGAAAAATTTCTAAAACTAGAAAATAGAAAGTTAATTGAAAGAAGAATTTAAATCTAAAATTAAAAATTAAAAAATTTCTAAGAAGAAAGCCTAGAATTAGAAAATTCCTAAAAAATAGAAATTAGAAAAAGTAGAGAATTTTAGAAAGGGATTACCAAAATAGAAGTTCAAATCAGGACCCTACAAAACAGGAAATATGCTAGTTTCTAAAATAAAATAAAATAAAATAAACTTTAACCTAAAGTTAGTAAAATCCTAAGGCTATGAATTATGATAAGAGAGAATCCTAAATTCAATTTGGACCGAAACATTCCCCGGCAACGGCGTCAAAAACTTGATGTTTTAATTTAAACCAATTTGATTTAAATGATTTTAACTCGCAAGTATACGAATCAGATGTAAATATGGCACGTATTACGAGATCGTTCCCACGAGGACTGGTTGTCGCAATTCAAAATTTAAGATTCTTCTTAAATAATCCAACAAATATTTTCGCAAACTAATAAGTAAACTAACAAAAATCTATGGAAAATAACTGAGAACTATGAGAAAAATTCAATCCAGGAGAAGACTAGGACTTTCGAATCCACCTCTAATTATCCTAACCCTTATTTTACCTGTTGATTTATTCTAATTCAGATTGATATAAATTTAATAAACAAAGCACATCCTATGTCCTTGGTCGGGCACACAGAATGTATAATCTTTTAAAGCATATGGATCACATCTTTCCATCCATAGTCAGGCATGGAGAGATGTAAATCCTGTTTCTTCCTCTATAGAAAGCCTGTTCATGGTCAGACACAAGCACCTAGAGTAATATTCCAAATAACATCCATATCTAGACTTTGGTCGAGCTCATAGAATGGAGAAGTATGAAAATCTCAGGAAAGCACACTAGAAAAAGAAACAAATCAATCCAATTAAAATAAATTCAACATAAACAAGAGTCAATCAAATTAGGGGCTTCATCTCAGCCCTAGCTAAGAAGTTTAGCAATCCATAAAATTAATTAGGTAAAAGAAAATATAAAATAAAAACATTAAAAACATCCTTCCCTTCTTTCTTCTTCTTTTTCTCTCTCTCTGGCTTTGGCTCTCCTCAAGCTCTGGATCTTCTTTTCCAAGGTCTCAATCCCTGTTCCCCATGTCCAAAATATTCTTATATAGCTGCTGGAGTGGTGAAAATCGGATTTGAATCGGATTTGGAGAGCTATGCATGCCCAACTAAAGCTTTTTCGCAGACAAGTTCAGTGCCTCGAAACACGCCACTTTTCTTGCTCAAATTCCAAAGAAACACCGTCCCTTAGGACTTTCTTGGGTTCTCTACATGATAGACGGTTCAGATCTGCCATATGATCAAAGATGGTGGGCCAAAACCGCCTAGAAAAGTCAGTTTTCGCGGATGTGCGAAACCTTTCACACCATTTCACTGTTGTGATCGGTGGGCCCCACAGAAGCAGTTTTGGAAAATCCACTCCGTCCATTGGATTTAGAACGAAATTTCAGTCAAGAATGGGTAGTTTTGAATGTCCATTGGCATGTCTCAGAGAAGAAATAACTAAAAGATCAGATTTGAATGCTACAGGGTAGCCCTTTTGTGGCCCCTGTATCGCACACATGTGTGCGCATGGGTACGAAAGGTTAGCATGGTTTTGTAGCTCTCGAAGCCCTCTACAAGATGGACGGATCAGATCGGCCGTACATGCGAAGGGTGGGGTCCACTATCGACCGCAAAAAGGGCCAGCGGACGTGCGTTGGCTGACGAAAATAGAAATTTTCATTTTTTTTTTCTTTCTTTTTTGGTCAGAGACGGTCAACCGTCTCTGCCATTTTCCATGCATGTGTAGTGCACTTGTGTACTATGCACATTTTATTCATGTGGGGTCCACTGTGATGATTTTCAAAAATTTTCACCGTCTAAATTATTTCTCATCTCATTTAAACTGTCAATAATAATTTTGAGGTAGTTCCAGATATCAGGTGGGCCCAGAATCAACGGTTTATGGGCTGATCTGTCAGTTGGGGCACTTCCATAGTGATCCAATAGATGAAATTTTACGTGTACGGTTAATTTATGGCCCTCATCCCCTGTATGAATTTTCAGGTCAATCAGATGGTGGGAACCCTGTGATCTTGCATTTTGGATCAGGTTCAGGCCTTTTTAACGGTGAACGACTTTATTTTCTTGGATCCATGGCATGTAAATCCGTTGATCTTGGTCCTATGGAGTGCGTCCCTTGCTCTGGTTTGTAACGTCAAATCCACGTTGTTAATATCACTTTTTAATCCACGCTCTTGATTTCCTCCTGCAATCAAAATATAATTAAAATATGGCATTAAACATTATCTTGTTGGTAAAATCTGGTAATAGTCGGGGTCTGATATGCAATATTTGACCCTCATCACTATTTATTTAACAAGCATATCTCCTAAACTAAAATTAATTACTTACAACATAATTTAGTCAACCAACCTAGTTATTTTCCAAGATTTCATTGGCTCGATGGTCGAAAATCCATTTCATTCACTTCGCGATCAAACTAGAAATTGAGTGAGGCAAACATGAAATTGAGCTGGCAAATTGAAAATTGAGTGGGGCAAGGTAAGAATTGAGCAAGAGAATCTAGAAATTGAGCGAGGCAAGGTAGGAATTCAACGAGGGAAGCTAGAAATTTAGTAAGACAACCTATGAATTGAGCGAGGGAACCTAAAAATTGAGCGAGGCAACGTAGAAATTGAGCAAGAAAACCTACGATTTGAGCGAGGCAACCGACGAATTGAGCGAGGGAAGTTAGAAATTGAGCGAGAGAAGTTAGAATTTGAGCGAGGGAACCTAGAAATTCAGCAAGGTAACCTAAGATTTGAGCGAGGGAAGCTACAAATTGTGCGAGGGAACCTAGAAATTGAGCAAGGCAACCTAGGATTTGAGCGAGGCAATGTAGGAATTGAGTGAGGAAACCTAGGAAATGAGCGAGGCAACGTAGAAATTCAGTGAGGAATCCTAGGAATTGAGCGAGGGAAGCTAGAAATTAAGCGAGGGAACCTAGAAATTCAGCGAGGCAACGTAGGATTTGAGCGAGGAAAGCTAAAAATTGAGTGAGGGAACCTAAAAATTGAGCGAGGTAATATATAAATTCAGCAAGGAAACCTAGGATTTGAGTGAGGTAACCTAGGAATTGAGCGAGGGAAGCTAAAATTTGAGTGAGGGAACCTCGAAATTCAGCGAGGTAACTTAGGATTGAGTGAGGGAAGCTATAAATTGTGAGAGGAAAGTTAGAAATTCAGTGAGGCAATATATAAATTGAACGAAGGAACCTCAGAATTAAGCGAGGCAACGTAAAAATTCAGTGAGACAACCTACGAATTGAGCGAGGGAAGTTAGAAATTCAGGGAGGGAACCTATGGATTGAGCGCGACAGCCTAGGAATTGAGTGAGAGAATCTAAAAATTCAGCGAGGCAACCTAAAAATTAAGCGAGAAAACCTGAGAATTGAGCAAGGGAACCTAAGAATTGAGCAAGGGAAGCTAAAAATTGAGCAAGGTAACCTAGGAATTGAGCGAGGGAAGCAGAAATTTAACAAAGGAACCTAGGAATTGAGTGAGGCAACCTAGTAATTGAGCGAGGTAACGTAGAAATTCAGTGAGGCAACCTATGGATTGAGCGCGACAACCTAGGAATTGAGCGGGGGAAACTAGAAATTGAGCAAGGCAACATATAAATTGAGTGAGGGAACCTAGCAATTGAGCGAGGCAACATAAATATTCAGCGAGGCAACCTATGAATTGAGCGAGGTAACCTAGGAATAGAGTGAGGCAAGACCTAGGAATTGAGCGAGGGAAGCTAGAAATTCAGCGAGGCAACGTATAAATTAAGCGAGGGAAGCTAGGAATTGAGCGAGACAACGTAGGAATTGTAATAGAGCAATTCATAAATTTGAAGGAGATATCATAAAAACATGATGGGGAACTTCCATGGATTCATGTAATGTAATGGAAAATTTTATGAACCGCTTGGTCAATTTTATTAATTGCTCGATCAAATTCACCAAAGAGAATTTCATGTAAAGCTCGATCAATTTCATTAACTGCTCAGTCAAATTAACCAAAGAATAAATTGTTAGGCTAGGTTAATTACATTTAAAGTTCATTCTAATTCATGTTAGCCTCACCCAATTTCAAGCTTGCCTCGCTCAAATTCATGTTTCCCTTACTCAATTTCTAGGTTTTCTCGCTGAATTTCTACGTTGCCTTACTCAATTCCTAGGTTCCCTCGCTCAATTTCTAGGTTGTCTTGCTTAATTTCTAGCTTTCCTCGCTTAATTCAGAGGATTTTTTTTATTGCATAAATCTTATCTTCCAAAACCCCAGTCGAGGAATGAGGATAATCTCATTTGGCAGCTCAATCCTCGCGGTCATAATTATGCTAATTCTGCATACAAATCTCTTCAGGTGATCAAGAGGGCCCCCTTTTCCAATAGATGAGATTAGGATGAAAGGTATTATCTCAACGCTTCTTTTCTCTGTCTTGCTCTTAAAAATCATTGAATACAAAGCCCTCGGAGAAGAAAAATCTCTCTCCTGATAAAAATGAGAGGGATCTCTCTTCTATATTATATCTATGAGGAAAGATATAAAGATCTTCTCTGTTCTATTTATTTCTCTATCTAATGAGAGGATAGATAGTCTCTCAAAAAAAGTCATTCTCATCTTTGTTGATGATTTAACTAGCACTCAATCTATTGGTTGCCTCACTGAATTTCTACATTGCCTTGCTGAATTTCAAGGTTCCCTCACTCAATTTCTAGCTTCCCTCGCTCAATTCTTAGGTTGCCTCACTGAATTTCTATGTTCCCTTGCTCAATTCTTAGGTTCTCTCGCTCAATTTTTAAGTTGCCTCGCTCAATTTCTAGCTTGCCTCGTTCAATTTATAGGTTGCCTCGCTGAATTTCTAGGTTTTCTCTCTCAATTTCTAGCTTTCCTTGCTTAATTTCTAGCTTCCTCTAGCTTCCCTAGCTCAATTCCTAGGATTCCTCGTTAAATTTTCACGTTGCCTCACTCAAATCCTAGGTTGCCTCGCTCAATTTATAGGTTGCTTCACTGACTTTCTAGGTTCTCTCGCTCAAATTCTAGCTTCCCTCGCTCAATTTCTAACTTCCCTCACTCAATTCCTAGCTTGCCTCACTCAAATTCTATGTTTCCTCGTTACATTTCTAGGTTCCCTCGCTCAATTTCTAGGTTCCCTCACTCAATTTCTACATTGCCTCGCTCAATTCCTAGGTTCCCTCGCTCAATTTCTAGCTTCCCTCGCTCAATTCCTAGGTTGCCTCGTTCAATTGATAAGTTGGCTCGCTCAATTTCTAGGTTCCCTCACTTAATTTGTAGCGTTCCTCACTCAATTCCTAGGTTGACTAAATTAGCTTCTCCTACCCTAAAATCATATGTTGTACATTAAGTAATTAATTTTAGTTTAGAAGATATGCTAGATAAAGAAATGAATTAAAAGATAGAAAAATATTTTTATATACTTATATATACATATTTACATAATTATATATTAGAGAAAAATCTAAGGGGAAAAAGTTCTCCTTGTAAAAAAAAAAAAAAAAAAATTTAATTTGTAGCTTCCTTCGCTCAAATCTTAGGTTGTCTTGTTGAATTTCTAGGTTTTCTCGCTCAAATTCTAGCTTCCCTTGCTGAATTTCTAACTTCCTTCGCTCAATTCCTAAGTTACATCGCTCAAATCCTAGGTTTTCTCACTGAATTTTTACCTTGCCTCGCTGAATTTCTAGGTTCCCTCACTCAATTTCTAGCTTCCCTCCAAATCCTAGGTTGCCTCGCTGAATTTCTAGGTTCCCTCGCTTAATTTCTAGCTTCCCTAGCTCAATTCCTAGGATTCCTCGCTGAATTTCTACGTTGCCTCGATCATTTCCTAGGTTCCCTCGCTCAATTTCTATGTTACCTCGCCCAAATCCTAGGTTGCATCGCTCAATTTCTAGGTTCCCTCACACAATTTGTAGCTTCCCTCGCTCAAATCCTAGGTTATCTCACGGAATTTCTAAGTTCCCTCGCTCAAATTCTAGCTTCCCTCGCTCAATTTCTAACTTCCCTCGCTCAATTCCTAGGTTGCCTCGCTCAAATCCTAGGTTTTCTCGCTGAATTTCTACCTTGCCTCGCTCAATTTCTAGGTTCCCTCACTTAATTTCTAGCTTCCCTCACTCAAATCCTAAGTTGCCTCGCTGAATTTCTAGGTTCCCTTGCTTAATTTCTAGCTTCCCTCGCTCAATTCCTAGGATTCTTCGCTGAATTTCTATGTTGCCTCGCTCATTTCCTAAGTTCCTTCGCTTAATTCCTATGTTGCGTCGCTCAAATCCTAGGTTGCCTCGCTCAATTTCTAGCTTACCTCGCACAATTTGTAGCTTCCCTCGCTCAAATCCTAGGTTGCCTCGCTCAAATTCTAGCTTCCCTCGCTCAATTTCTAACTTCCCTCGCTCAATTCATAGGTTTCTTAGATCAAATTGTAGGTTCCCTCGCTCAATTTCTAGGTTGTCTTGCTTAATTTCTAGGTTACTTCGCTCAATTTATAGCTTCCCTCGCTCAATTTCTAGATTCATTCGCTGAACTCCTACCTTGCCTCGCTCAATTTCTAGTTTCCCTTGCTCAATTCCTACCTTGCTCCCGCTCAATTTTCAATTTGCCCACTCAATTTCATGTTTGCCCCGCTTAATTTCTAGTTTGACTGTGAAGTGATTGAAATTAACCGCGAAGTGAATGAAATGTACTTTCGATCATCGACCTGATGGAATCTTGGAAAATAATTAGGTTGGTTGGCTAAATTAGCTTCTCTTATCCCAAAATCATGTGGTACGTCATGTAACTAATTTTAGTTTAGAAGATGTTCTTGTTAAATGAATAAAGAAAGAAATGAAAAGAAAAAAGAGAGAAATTTATACACACACACACACATTTATATAAATATGTATTAGAGAAAAATGTAGGTAGAATAAAGTTCTCCATGTAAAAAATAAAAATAAAAAGAGAAAAAAGCAGATAACACTATAGTTATGCTACGGTTATAATCTGTAGCTATAGGCTATGTTCTGACCCACGCTAGCTTCTTTTTGTTTTCCCTGATATAATCCCCACCGCTTTTTGTGGCTCCCATCATGAGGTTTGTGTTATATCTAAACCGTCCATCTATTTGGCAAGCTCATATTAAGGCTTGAGATGAAAAATAAGACAGATCTAGCTATCAAGTGGACCACACTGTAAAAGACAGTGGAGAATTGAACGTCTTCCATTGAAACCCTTTTAGGGGTTATAGAAGTTTTAGATCATTATGAAATTTATTTTTCCTCTTCATCCAGGCCTTTGTGACCTTATGAATAGATTGGATGGAAAATAAATGTTATGGTGGGCCCTACCAAATTTTTAATGGTGAAAATCAAATTCCCCTTTACTCTTTGTGGTGTGGTCCAGTTGATCTTTGGATATGAATTTTTTTTTGGATAATGCTCCGAAATGATCTTAACGTTGTGGATATAATAAATAAATAGATGTGGGGCCATGTAACTTTGATCTCTTTTAAGCCATTCCTACAACTCTCAGTTGGAGGAGCGTCAGCGCTCATCTTCGCAGTGAAAAGGAGGGGTAGTTTCATCCTCAAAGTTGTTGTTAGCACGTGCTAGTCTAAGTTGGTAACTTAAGTTTGTATTCCTTCATAAAAATCGCTGGACAAAAGGTTTTGTCTATAGTGGTCATTTTCTCTTTCATCGGGTTAAACGTCGAATTTGGTGTGCGGCAGGTGCATGTCTTCAGTGCAAACACACATGCATGTGGGGCCCACCATGAGGCATGAGATCTGACTCGATCATCACCTTTGAGGGACCCCGTAAGGGCCCTTGGTTAAAGGTTGACCATATCTAAGGCTCAGGTGGCCGACACTATCGATCGCTGACTCTATGTAGTAGGGTTCTAACGTTCTCATGGCTAGTTTGGTTTAAAAATCATTATCCCATGGCCATATGTGACACTAAGTGATAGTGGTTGATTAGATATTTATTATCCCCCTCTGGGATGGTTGTAATTGTATTAGTTCCTGTCATTTTATGATCAGGCGATCCATTTATCGGTGAAGGTTACCCTAAACCTGAGGTGATCAGTTAGGTGTTAATCTTGTGGTTAGTGGGTGGTCTCGTTTTGCTCTCAAGGGACCTTGGTGACCTTTCAAGGAGTTGACGAATGGTGTCCACAGGTGGTTGGAGGATTCTTCTTGTATCGTTTAGGATAATCTATTATTTAGATTTGAATTTATACTAGCATGATTTCTAATGGTAACACCCGCGTACCAGAGGTGTGGGATGTTACGGTGGGTGTGTGTAAAAAAAAGAACAAAAAAGCATTATATGCTCCTTAAGTATCATATAACTCATTGTTAAGTTTCGATGAGAGACAATATGTGATTGGTTCCGACTCTATATTAAATTTTGATGAAAAGAAATATGTAATAGGTTCAAGGACATTCATAGTCAGAGCTTGTTGAGTGTGAAATATTACATATTTTTTTCTATTTATACCTTGGTTTTATAAACATGATAGTACTTAATCAATTTAGTTATGCATGTTTTCATGTGCGAGGTGATTTCGAGAGCTTAAGGTGAAATTGATGCCAAAAGGAAGATCTATAATCAAAAGATTACTAAATGAAGATTTGGAGATTTGGAAGTCATTAATGAAGACTTCACATGCCAAAGATCTAAGAAAACCAAGTGAGGGATGAAGAGAATCGAAGATTTCAAGTAAAGAAAAAGAATCCAGAAAATTGTTTCGAAAAAAGAAGATTCTTGAAAATTTTCCTGAAAAAACATATTCTGAAATTCCGAGTATAAACTAGAATTTTCCTGAAACAAACTTTCGGTCCAACCGAAGTGCAATTTCATTCCAACCGAAATCGTACAAAACAGTCTAGCGAGAAGCAAATCTTTTAACCTTAATTCAGTTCCACTGAAGCCAACTTTGGTCTGACCGAAATCACACAGATTTGTCCAGCGAGAAAGTGTGATTTTCAGCCTTAATTCGGTCCGATCGAACCCAGCTTCGATCTGACCGAAGCGTAACTTTTTACCTATATTTGAGGTGGTTTCAAAGTCCTCAAAGTTAGTCAAAGAAAATACTATAAATATGGGTCTTTTAATTGTTTCTAAACATGAATTAGGGTTGGAAGAGTGGAACAAAGTGTTGGAGAACTTCAAGGAGTCATTCCTTCCTCAATCTTTTTCTTCTAGTTAGTTTTATGTTTTGTTTAAGAGTTTTTAGTTCAATCATGTCTTTAGTTGGAAACCTCTTAGTTAGGGCTAAGAGGTGAAGCTTGTAGCGTGTTTGGATATTTATTTTGCTTTGATTCTTGGTTATGTTGAACTTCGTTGACTTCTAATTTGAATTTAAGCAATATTTTCAGTTTTCTATGGTTTGTCATGACTCAAATTACAATAGATGTTGTGATAGCTTTGAGTATCTTCTTTTCCATTCTGAGATTGTGAGATTGGTAAATCCTGTCGTTCACCGTCTCTTGGGCATAGTAGGGTGATGGAATCACTTCCACTCATCACAATTCTCTTCCATTGAGAATTAGGTCAACGAAAAGTTCAAATTTGATTTAATTGTTTTATCTTCCAATTGGATAGGATAGGACTTGAATTCCAATTGTGTTCCTTGAATCAAATAAGGTAGCATCTTGATAGCAACAAGTAGATCCTTGGCACCCTAGTTCCCACCTTTAATTGATAGTTTAAACATTATTCACAATTACTCTCGTTTATTCCAGAATTTAGATTTAGATCTTCCTTTAGTTCTAGTTCTAGTTCTTTTCAGAATACGTATAAGTTTAGTCCCTGTAGATTTGATCTCGTTCTCATGAGTTTTTACTACATCGCGACCCTACACTTAGGGTTGTGAACAAGTTTTTGGCATCATTGCCAGGGACTAAAGCTACATTTTTCTGGAATTAATTGGTATTGGAATTAGGTTAAGATTAGGGTTAATTTTTTTCTTTGTTTTTAGGTTAGGATTTTTTCTGAATTTTTTTTTAAAGAAACTAACATTGCTTTCTGTTTTGTAGGATCCTAACATAGCAACTCTTATTCGGTAATTTTGTTCCAACCCTTTCTCTTATCTTTTCTAAATTTCCTATTTATTTTAGTTTTTCTATTTTTTTATAGGTTTAATTGTTTAGTTACTTGAGGGCTGAGAGTGTTTCATGCCCAAGTGGGTCCATGGTAATACTCTCCATCTCTTAAGTGAAAGAGGATTAGTTGAGGGATTGCCTATCCATTATGGGATTAGACACCACCTGAGATCCTCTAAGTCAGTAGAAGTAATGGATACAAATCAACCTCAACCACCTGTTGAGGAAGTTAAGATGAAAACGAGGTGCATAATGCACCCTCGCCTCGTACTCTACGAGATTATTTACAACCGGCTAGGGTGAGTACACCTTCCTGCATGATATTTCTATTCAATACAGGAACTGTGAATATTAAACCAGGGGAATTCAACTCCTCCCTAAGTTTCATGGACTAGAATTTAAAAGTCCATACTTGCATATGAAATAATTTGATTAAATAATATCTACATTGCACTTCTCAAACGTATCTAAAGACACAGTTAGGCTGAAATTGTTTTCTTTCTCTTTGAAAGAAAAGGCCAAGTCATTGTTGTATTGCTTAATACCAAGGTCCATTGGCACATGGGCTGAGATGACAAGGGAGTTCCTTAAAAAATTCTTCCCCTATCATAAAATAAATACCTTAAGGAAAGCAATCATGAATTTTGCACAAAAAAGAGGATGAGACCTTCTTCCAATGTTGGCAGCGATTTAAGGATTCATAAATTCATGTCCACAACATGGCTACGAAACATGGCGTATAACAAGCTTTTTCTATGAGTTATTGACATCACCCATGCGCTAATTTATGGAGATGATGTGTAATGGGGAATTCATGAATAAAGAAGCTGATGATGCGTGGGATTATTTTGATAAACTTGCAAAAAACGCGCGATCATGGTATACCTCCTCAAAAACCACCACTTCTAAGCCTACTCAATCAAAGGAAAGGGGAGAAATTTATATTTTAAAAGAGGAAGATGATATAAATGCAAGAATGACCAAACTGACAAGAAAAGTCGAGGCCATGAAACTTAAGAAGGTAGAACCCCATAAGGCTGCGAAAGTTGTTTATTGTATTTGTATTTGCAACTTACATACAACTGAGAATTGCCCAACAATTCCTGCTTTTCAAGAGATATTGAATGAGCACTCAAATGCCGTAAACAACTACCAAAGACCTTTTAGTGGACCCACCTCAAATATATATAACTTCAGTTGGAGGAACCATCCAAATTTCAGTTGGGGAAATGGACAAACTGCTACTCCTCAAGGTATCTTTAACCAATTTCTGAATCAAAGGAAACCTCGAGAGGATACGGTTTAAAAGTTCATGTAAAACCAAGAGCTATTCAACCAAAATATGGTGCAAGCATTCCAGGATCTCAAACAATAATGAGAATGTTTGCATCATCAATTCAAAAGATTGAGTCACACGTAGCGAATGGGGAGAAAGGGATGCTTCTAGCCTAACCCCTCTCCAATCTAAAACTGCAATATGAAATAAGTGACCCAAGCTCTTCAAATCAGATGGAGCAAGCCAAGTCTATCACCAATCTTAAGAGTGGGAAGACAATGGACAAATCTATTCTGGTAAGGTCTGAAAAGACTAAGGACCCGGAAATAGATGAGATTGATAGACCTAACAATGCTCCACACGAGTTAGAATCGGAACCTCAAAATAAGTCAATTGCGTCATTCCCTCAATGGTTGATTGCACCAAAACCTCTAGCTTAACTCATAGGATATTGTAGAGGTGCTTAAGCAAGTGAAAGTCAATATTCCTCTACTGGATGTCGTTAAACAAATACCTTTATATATTAAATTTTTGAAAGATCTATGTACGACTAAAAGACGGCAAAACACTTTTTGACAGAAAAAGTGGGTGTCATCCTCAAGCAAGATATACCACAAAAATACAAAGATCCTGGTAGCCCAACCATAACTTGTGTAATTGGGAACTACCGGATTGAGCCCACAATTCTTGACTTAGGGGCGAGTGTAAATTTAATCCCTTACTTGGTTTACAAATAATTGGGTCTAGGTGAATTAAAACCCACCCGGACCACATTACAACTTGTCGATCGCTTAGTTCATGTACTGAGAGAGATGATTGAGGATGTGTGGATCCAAGTTGATAAATTCTACTATCTAATAGATTTTATTGTCCCAGATACTCAACCCATCATAGATGTGAGCACTAAAATTTCTGTTATTCTTGGTTGCCCATTCCTTACTACATCAAATGCCATCATTAATTGTAGGAATGAAATTATGAATTTATCTTTTGAAAATATGACATTAGAGCTCAACATCTTTTTTAACATGAACAAACAGCCAGAGGATGATGACGATACCCACAACATTAACATAATCGATTATTTCGTGAAAGATAGAGCAATCCTAACTGTATACTCTGATACTCTAGAGACCTGCCTGTCCCACTCCCCTGATTTAGATGATGACATGATTAGGGAGATGGATGCCTTGCTTGATTCTATGCTGGTACTTGATGTTAACCGGTGGAGGCCACAACTTGAGAAATTGCCCCAAATTGATGTAGTGCCTCTACCGTCTAGCCTCAATGCACCGAAGCTTGATCTAAAACATCTACCCACTGATCTTAAATATATCTACTTAGGTCAAGATGAGACATACCCGGTGGTGATCTCTACCCACCTTGAGAAGGAATAAGAGAATATACTTAGTTCTACTCTCATTGAGCATAAAGGAGCCTTGAATAGTCAATTGCGGACCTCAAAGGAATTGATCCTTTAATTTGTACTCACCGCATTCATCTCAAGGATAATGCGAAAACTTCTTAACAATCACAACATCAAATCAATCTAAATATGAAAGAAGTGGTTAAGGTTGATGTACTTAAGTTGTTGGAATATCCGACAGTCAATGGGTGAGTCTAACTCAGGTGGTTCCTAAGAAGTCTGGAATCACTATTGTAGCCAATGCCGATAATGAACTCGTGCCAAATATAGTTACTACTGGTTGGAGAATGTGCATTCACTACAGGAAGTTGAATGCGTCACAAGGAAGGACCAGTTCCTTTACCCTTCATTAATCAAATTTTGGAAAGGCTAGCTGGTCACTCTCACTATTGCTTTCTTGACGGATATTCAGACTACAATCGGATAGAGATATCCCTTAAAGATCAAGAGAAGACAACATTTACATGTACCTTTGGTACCTTTTCTTACCGAAGGATGTTATTCAGACTATGTAATGCCCCACTACTTTTCAGCGATGTATGTTGAGTATATTTTCTAACAAGGTAGGGCAATATTTAAAGGTATTTATGGACAACTTCTCTATCTTTGGTCCATCCTTCAACGAGGGTCTAGAAAATCTTTAAAATGTGTTGAAGCGATGCGAGGAGAAGAATTTGGTTTTGAATTGGGAGAAATGTTATTTTATGGTTCCTAAGGAAATAGTGCTTAGACACATAATTTCATCCAAGGGAATTGAGATAGACAAGGCTAAAATTGACCTTATCTCTAATCCACCTCCACCCAAGAGCATACGTGACGTGTGATCCTTCTTAGGACACGCCGAATTTTATAGACAATTCATAAAGGACTTTAGTCATCTTTCTCGTCCTTTATGTAATCATCTCTAAAAGGATACCCCATTCAAGTAGCGTGAAGAATGTTAGAGATCTTTTTCTAAGCTTAAGGGCATGTTGACTACTACTCCTATTACACAGCCACCCAACTGGAGCATACATTTTGAGATTATGTGTGATGCATTTGACTATGCTATTGGAGCGATGTTAGACCAGATAAAACAGAAGAAGCCCTATGTGATTCACTATGTGAATAGAACTCCAAATTCTGCCCAAGTGAACTATTCCATGACGAAGAAGGAACTCTTAGCCGTAGTGTTTGCTTTGGAAAAATTTAGGTCATACTTGATCCGATCCAAAATCATCATTTACACTGATCATGTAGCGCTAAAGTACCTTCTTTATAAGAATGATGTCAAACCTCGCCTGATAAGATGGATCATTGTCACGCCCCAAACTCGAAAACCGGGCTCACAAAATTCCCTATCGCCGAATCCGGCGCCGACAGCCTCCGTAGAACCCCATTCTCGGCTCCTAGCTCCCATTCGCCAGGTTCCGATCCTGGGATGCTACGAGGAGGATTTTAAATATCAGTTTGATTCGTATTAAGCATAACCAAAGGCATAACCCACAAACAACAACCAAGAAACTCCATTACATTTTCACTATGATCAAAAACTTTACAAGTACAATGAGCATAAAGGGAAATACAAAGGTAAAGTACAAGAACTCCAAAATGCTCAGCAACGTGCTCCTGCCTCAACGCTGCTACGATCCAACGTCACCTGCACGCAACGGTCGTGCATAAGCTTACAGAAAGCTTAGAGGGTGGTGAAAGTGTGTGCATAAGGTAGAATATGAACATACAATGTCAGAGTAATGCGGAATATGCGGATGAAACCATAATATCATGAGCAGTACCAAGGCTTATGCGATGCAAGACATGAATGGTATTGGCCACCCCAAGGCCATGCAATGTGCAATGCAACTCAAGCATACAGATCCTCATCAATGTCCACATATCAGTACAGCTCAAAGTATGGAATATCACCGGGGTCTAGTACACTTTAAACCAGATTGCCGCCACATCGCGCACAATAAGGTAAGTGGAAGAGACCTCACTATCCGTCTGCCAATATCGGGCGCGACTCGTCGATAGCGGACCCATTCCTCGAGCTAGTCAGACTCAGCCTAGCATTGCCCCCTACACTCGGGCGGGTAAGGCCGTACCCCCTTCCAACCGACCACGACACAGTGGAGAGCGTAACCGTCTGGTAATCGGCACTCAACGCTCATCTACCCACTCGGTCTAGACGTTGGAGCAACCTCTTGGTACCATAAGGGTTTAGGGACTTTCACCCAGGGATATCTATAGTACCCCATGTAGAACAAGATTTTCGGTATCCAATCCTGCCAACCACGATACGTCTGTGGAGGCTACGGCCCTGATGTCGCTAGGGCGTACAACAACCATGTCACACAAATGCGGAATGCATGAATCACGCTATCCAGTCATGCAACCAATCCTGCGCATACCGTGCGCTCATGTAGGGCAACACTGCCTAACCGGGAGCCCATAAACAACCTTCCCGAAGGCATATGCTATGATCAGTCAATCCTCATATCAAGCATACATATGATGCATATGATCATGGGTCATGAAACTATACTAAACAGGTTATAATAAAATGAATTATCTTACAATGCAGATGGGCCTGGACGGCCTATACACGGCAAGTACGGCTAGTAATGGGCCCTAAGGAGAGTCACAATGTGGACATCCAACCAGCATTACACTCGCAATGTGGACGTCAAACCAACATTGCTTCCTAGGCACGATCTTTGTAAACATCGGTACTTAGTCTGTAATGGATTTACACATTGCAATGGACCGTAGGTTGTCCCCATTGGACCTTACATATATATATCAAATGGGTCATATCCCATGGGCCTTTTATTCATCAGATGGGCCACATAAATGGGCCACACCAATGGGTCTTATGTGCATTGCAATGGGTCAAAACCCGTGGGCCTTGGATTACATCAAATGCTTAGTCTCATGGGTCTTATATATGACCAATGGGCCACACCAATTGGTCCCTATACGTAGATCAAGTGGGCCTCAACCCATAGACCTATCATGAGTTCAATGGGCATAAACTCCTAAGCCTTAATCAAATAAAATGGGCCTAACTCATGGGTCTCAATTAAGTCCAGTGGGCCTAATCCCATTGACCATTTTTATAATCAAATGGGTTCACTCCCATGGGCTTTAGGAATGCAACAAATGGGTCCAATTTTATGGGCCTTGAAGTACATCAAATAGCCTAGTCACATGACCTTAGATCATATCCATTGGGCCTAAACCCATATGCCTTAAATATCAAGTTAAGCCCATAGACTTTACATATCGAGTGGGCCCAAGCTCTTAGGCCTTAAATGAATCAAATGGGCCTAGCCCATAAGCATTTCATAAATTAAATGGGCCTAGTCCATAGGCCTTTTGTAATACAAATGGACCTAGCCCATAGGCCTATTGCAAACCAAATGGGCCTACCCCATATGCTAATAAAATGTAATATTATATTGTATATAAATATAACAATATATATTATATTAATATAATTTAATTTAAAGAAAATGTAACATCCAGGCCCTGGACGGCCTGGACATGCACCTGCATCAAGGGAAGGCCCCGCCGTCCGCTGGATGGTGGAGGAAATTTTGCATCAAGGTGGGCGCCACTGTCCACTGGACGGTGGTAAAAAAAAATATATAAATATAAATATCATGGTGGCTCCCATGTGGGGCCCACCAGAAACGTTCATTCGAAATTCCACCGTTCACAAGGTCCCTTGGACCTGGATGAAGGAAAAACATAAATTTCAGCTTGATCCAAAACTTCTGTGGGCCCAAAAATCGATTTCAATGGTAGACTTCAATTTCCACTGTTTCAAGTGGTGTGTGCCACCTGAGTTTTGGATCTGTTTCATTTTTGAAGGGGGGCCTGGCCCACCTAATGAACAAGTCGGATGACAATTAAACATTACTGTGGGGCCCACGTGCAGGGCCGTGGGCCACCTGCTGGACGACCGCCCGCCGCTGCACGCTGCTGCTGCGTGCAGCGCTGTACGTTGTCAAGAGGCAGAGGGATATCCTCTTTCAAAAATTTGGAAAATATTGTTTTCCTACGGTTTTTCACCTTTGGGGCTCGCTAAAATGAAATCTGCTCCGGCCATTACGATCAGTGGCCCGAGGCCGTCCAAATGAGTCCAGAGTTTGAATTTTTTGGATGCTTAGAAAGTAAAATAAAACCAAATAATGATCTTGAATGGTAGTGATGCATTTGTTGATATTATGGCCCACCAGGTCTTCCAATCAGCCCCAAACTTTTACCCAACGGCTAAAACACCGTAGGTAAGAGGATGGACGGCTTGGATTACTCAAATACATCATGGTGGGGCCTATGCAAGGGAACACCCAAAAACCTCTACTTTCGTTTTTCCTTTCTTTTACTTCTTTGCTTAAAAACGTCCAGCGTCTGGACGGTTTTTAAATTTATTTTTTTTTTAAAAATGGAGGGCCCTGATGGAGTGGGCCCCACTGATGGGTGGCATGGGAGTAACACCCAAGGTGGGCCCCACTTGAATAAAATAAAATACCTCAAGTGGGATCCATTCAAGTGGGCCACACCCTCCTGTTGCAATAAAATAAAATAAAATAAAATAAAAGAGAGAGAGAGAGAGATGGAGAGTGGGACACGGCTAGTGATGGAGGGACCCCGTCACTATGGGCCCTCCCATGCATGAAATCATACATCAATTGGGTCATTTTGTACATGTGACCCTCAAAATTAAAGATCGACGGTGGGGATCCCTTCCCCACAAATATGAATGGTCTAGATGACCTTTCCAAATGAAAATAAACATCATGATGGGGTCCATGGAGAATGGCCCCATCATGGAATGATCATGATGATCCAAGTGGTCCATCGGCCACAAATAAGGGTCCCAAGTGAGATCCACACCATGGATCGGTGGGCCTCACTTGGTCCACCATAAAATCAAGAAAATCTTCCCTATAGAAGCACCCACCGTCCGATCTTCTCGCTCCTAGGGGTTCCTTGGCACCTTGTCTTCAACTTCAATGGCTAAGATGAAGAATGGAGGGTTGAGATGAGAGATTTTGGGGTAGGAAGGTGGGCCACTTGAAGCTTAGAGGGACTTGAAAAATTCCATACGTGGGAGCTCTTGGAATTCCTTAGTTGCTTTGAAATTTTTTGGAATGAGAAAGAGAGAAAGAGAGAGAGTGATGTAAAGGGAGAGAGAGAGAGTGATGGATGGATGGGTGAGTGATGGTGGTGTAAGAGAAACTTGACTTTTGTGGCTTTTGTGTAAGAGAAGTATGGGTTAAGAAGACTTTTGTGGCTTTTTGTGTAAGAGAGGTATGGGTTTGGGAGACTTTTGTGGTTGCTTGGGAAAAGGGATGGAAGTGATGTGTACTTGACATGTGATGGCTTGATGGGTGATTGATTGATGGGATTGATGTGATTGATGTAACACATCGTAGAGATTCCCTTGGTTTTCGCAACGCGCGGCGTTTTCTCACACCGAACGTTGGCCCATAACTCTTGATCAGGGTATCGCCTCGGCGCGCGAGTCGCGGTATCGGAACCGCGGAGACGGTGCGGTCGCTATGGTATTGGTCTCGGGTTGAGTCAACTCGGGTTGTCGGCACATGAATCCGGGTCGCGCGTCGATATCGATTAAGGGTCGAAAGTTGCCGAAATTCGACAGGTAAGACCGCGGAAGTGTACGGAAAGGTACGGACCAAGATACGGGTCTTACAATCATTCTACTCCAAGAATTCGACATAGAAATAGAAGACAAAAAGGGAGTAGAAAATGCAGTGGCTAACCATCTCTCTAGACTTGATCTCTCCAATTCCCTTGAGATGACACCTATAAATAACATATTCTCTGATGAACAACTGTTTAAACTCTCTCAATTACCTTGGTTTACTGATATTATGAATTATCTTGCCACGGGTTTCATGCCAACATATTAGACTGCGCAAGATAAGAAAAAATTCTCGCTAAGGTACGTAAGTTTTTTTGAGATGATCCTTATCTATTTAAATATTGCCCAGACCAAATTCTAAGGAGATGTGTGCCAGATAGTGAACAAAAAAGTGTCATCTCCTTTTGTCATTCTCAGGCTTGTGGTGGTCACTTTTTTGCTAAAAAGACCATGACCAAAATTCTATAGTATGGCTTTTACTGGCCCACTTTGTTCAAGGACACTCATGAGTTTTTCAAAGCTTGTGAACTATCACTCCCCAAACTCGAAAATCGGGCTCACAAAATTCTCGATCACCGAATTCGGCGCCGACAGCCTCCATAGTGCCCCATTCTCGGATACCGGCCCTCACATGCCAAATTGCGATCCTGGGATCCTACAAGGAGGATTTTCAGTATGAATTTTTTTTTTGTAATGGAGCATAACCACAAGCATAACCAAGTCACAAAATAACATTACCACATATCCACTATATCAAAAACTTTAAGTATAAAGCGGGAAGGAAAATACTAGTATTCGGCACTCGAGTGCTCGTGTATCTACTCGGTCTAAATGTTAGAGCATTTCCTGGTACTAAAAAGGTTCTGAAACTTTCACCTAAGGACATCCTCAGTGCCCATAGTGCTAGAACCAAGTATTTTCGGTATCCGATACGGCCATCCACAATGTGCCTTTAGATGCCACGGTCTGATGTCACTAGGGCGTACAATGATCATGTCACACATATGCGAGATGCATGATTCACACCGTCAAATCATGCAGCAATCCTGCTCGTACTACATGCTCGTGTGGGGCACTCCGCCTCATAAGCAGTCCCATAAATGTCTCAGCCCAATGGCTTATGCTATGATCAAACATTCCTCTTATCAAGCATACATATGATGAGTATATGCATGAATCATGAAGTTATACTAAGCATGTTATATGGTGATGACCTATATTCACAATGAAGATGGGCCTAGACGACCTACACATAACAAGTATGGGCCTATCAATGGGCCCTAGGGAGAGTCATAATGCGGACATTTAACTAACATTATCCTTACAATGTGGATGTCAAACCATCATTGCTCCCAAGGCATGGCCCGCCATAAATATCATTTCACAAACCATGGTGAAATCACACATTGCAATGGACCTTAAGTACATCCCGCTGGGCCTCGACCCATGGGCCTTAGATACATCAAATGGGCTGCATCACATGGGCCTTATATTCATCAAGTGGGCCACATTAGTGGGCCGCACCAATGGGCCTTATGCACATTGCAATGGGTTGTAACCCATGGGCCTTGAATACATCACAATGGGCCCTCATATGGCAAGTGGGCCACATCACATGGGCCATATGCATATCAAATGGGCTACACCCAAATATAAGTGGTGATAATGATTTCCACCATTAAAATTCCCAAGGCCCACCATAACATTTCATTTCCATCCAAACAGTTGATAAGGTCACACAGACCTAATAAAAATAAATAAATAAATTTTATATTTATCCAAAACCTTTGGACCAGGGGAGTTTCAATGGTAGACGTTCAATTCACCACTATTACCAGTAGTGGCCCACCAGATAACTAGATCTGTCTCACTGTGCCTTAAGCCCTTAAATGAGCTTTCAAAATGGTTGGATGGTTTGGATGCAACACATGCATCATGGTGGGTCTCATAAGGATGGACGGTGTGGAGACAACACATACATCATTGGGGGTCCCATCGTCCAGTGCCATGGACAGTGTGAATAAAACACGTACATCATTGGTGGGTCCCACGTGGGGTCACCATACCATTTATTTGCCATCCAATCGGTTAATAAGTGTTCACTCCCCAAGTGCAGGGTTGTGATGTAGTAATAACTCGGTAAGACCGAGGTCGAATCCCAAGGGACCGAAACTTGTACGTTCTCTAAAATTATCTAAAACTAGAACTAGGCTAAGATGAAATCTAATCTGATTGAATTTGAAGGAATACTGGTGAAATAATTATCTAAACTTGAGAAAAATCAGAAGAAGGGAACTAGGGATTCAGAGGATCCACTTGTAGAGATCAGAGAGATCTTATGCCTGTTTCATGAATCATAGAAATTAACTAAACTGTCATTGATCTAGTTTTCAAGAGATGAAAGGTATATGAATTAGAATGGATTCCATCACCAAACCATTCTCAAGAGACTATGGCGAATAACAGAATTAAACTAATTACCAACCAATCACATGTATGAAGGTTAGGAAGGGTACCGTCATCCAACCATGCCCAGGAGACTATGGTGAACAACAGGGCTTCCTGACGTCATAAACATCAGAAGGAAAAAGAAATATTCAAAGCCATTGCAGACCCACTGTAATTGCAGTCACAACAGACTATTAAAGACTAAAAAATATTTCCATAAATTCAACTTAGATTAACATCAATTCAGTTTAAACAAAAAGGCACAAGCACAGGGTTCTCCCATCACGCTATAAGCTTCACCTCTTAGCCCTAGCTAAGAGGTTTAGCCACACATAGATGGGCTGAACATCTTAAAAGAAAACAACAAAATAAAAATAAAAAGAATAAAAAAAAAACCTCTATTCTCTCTCTCGTGGCTGCCTCCAACCTCCAAACTAAGCTGCACGTCCAAGCTCCCAGGTTGAATCTGCCTCTACTTCCCGTCCACCATCAGATCTCCTCCCCGTTCTCTTTCCCTTTCTTTTTATACGAGCCAGCAAAGTCGGTGGCCGAACGTCCGTAGTGCGTAAGACAAGTCACCTTTTCGTTTGATGCTCGGTGGCTCCCCCAGACGAGTCTTGATAACAGATCTACTCCATTCACTGAGTTCAGCTCGAAAATCCATTCGGAAATGGTGAACTTTGGATATGATTTGGTGTGTCCCATAACAGTTTTCTCGCTACCGTCCAACTTCCGTTGGACGGTTAAAGATCCGATCTTCGCTGTCATTTGAAATAATTCCACCTAGGTAGTGGTAATAAGGACCATGTTGGTCTATTAGACGGTCCGGATTGGACCTTCGAGTCCTAATGGTGGCCCACAACAACGGACCGCAAGCTCTGTTCTTGCGTAAACAGAAAAAAATGATTTCCTTCTGCTGTGCAGCTGGTGGGGCCCATGATCGGTGTCAACTGTGAAATCCAGTCCGTTCATTGGATTTCTGACGGAAAACCGGTCGGGCATAGTCAGTTTGGATCGAATTCGATGAGTCTCTTCACAGATGTCGTTTTACCATCCGAACGGCGTTTGATCTGTATTCTTCTGCGTGTGCATGCACGGGTTTATAGGAACCCTTTTTCACGGTCGGTTCGACCTGCTGGACTGAATGGACGGTGCAGATCATCTCTTAGGAGAATGTGTGGGCCCCACAACGCAGCTCAGTGTCCACACCTTGCGGACGCTGAGTAAATAGCAACCGGATCGGGTCAAAGTCGGTCAAACCGACTTCGGTTTGCGGTGCACGGCGCGTGCACTTGTGCACGGTGCACTCACAAATCAGGTGGGGTCCACTGTGATGTTTATGAGAAATCCATACCGACCATCCACTTTGTAATATTTTTTTAGGCGTTGAGACCAAAAATGAAGCATATGCAAATCTTGGGTGGGCCCCAAATAATGATTTTATGGGCTGATATGTACATTGGGCCACTTCCACAAGGCTTCAGGGGCTAGAATTCAACGTGTACGGTTTATTTATGGTCCTCAGGCCATGTATGAAGTTTTGTGTCAATCTGATGGTGGAAACCTTGTGATCTTGTATTCTACACCAATTTCGGTCCTTTGAAAGTGAACAGCTGGAATTTCTCGGGTCCCTGGCGTGCATATCTGTCAATCTTAGTCCTTGGTGTCCGTCCCTTGCCTTTTGTGTCATTAGATCGTCAATTCTCAACTTTTAACATCCTTTTTCCATCCATGCTCATAAAATCACCTTGCAACACAAGAATGAGAAAACGAGCCATTAGACAGCATTATATTCGTAAATCCAGACAATATCTGGGGTCTAATATGTAATATTTGACCCTCAACAATAAGGTCACATGGACCCGGATGCAGAGGAAAAACAAACTTCATAAGGATCCAAAACTTCTCTGACTCAAGAAGGGTTTTAATGGCAGAAGCTCAATCATCATTGTTTCCTGTAGTGTGGGCCACCCGAGCTCCACATACGGCTGATTTTTGGGGGGCCCACTGTCCCAGAGGGGACCTAACAAATGCACGGTGTTGATGATCAACACACATCATGGTGGGGCCCACGACTGGGACCCCTGCCCACTGCTTAATGTAATAGCGTCTTGCTACAGCGTCAGCAGCAGCAGGTGCTGCACATATGTTTTTTTAAAAAAAAGAGTTTTTTCACAGTTTTTCATAGGTGGGGCCCGCATCAGGAGAATCTGAACCAACCATTTTTATGGCCCAAGGCAGACCCATTAAGCCCAATATTAGACATATTTTGGGGTACAGAAGCATCAGGGTGGATTTCTACGGTATAAACACTATTTTCTATGCTATGGCCCACCAGATAGTCGAATTGGCCTCATCTTTCGGCTTAATGTCTAAAATGAGTTAGGGAATGGAATGGATAGCGTGGATCAGATTTATACATCAAGGTGGGGCTTGCATTAGCGGCCCACCCAAGAAGCTCAAAAATATATATATTTATATTTTTTTGTGTTGCCGTGAGTACAACCCACTGTTTATTCACATCTCACTGAACCCACGTCTAGCGTCCAGTGATGCTGGACGACGTGAATATATATCAAGGTGGGTCCCATATGGACGTGGCCCCACTTGATTTGGATAAATATGATATTTAAGTTTTCCCATTATCCAAAGGGTAGGGCCCACATGGCTTGGATGGCCATGGGGTCCATTTGATGGACAATTTGGACATCACATAACTCATCATGTGGCGACAAAATAAAGGAAGGAGAGAGAGAGAGAGAGAGAGAGAGAGAGAGAGAGAGAGAGAGAGAGAGAGAGAGAGAGAGAGAGAGAGAGCGAGAGACGTGATAATGGAGGTACCCCGACACTATGGGCCCTCTGTTTCATGTATTCAATCATACATCAAGTGAGTCCTAATACATGTGGGCCCACCAAATCAAAAATCAACGGTGGAGATTCCTTCTCCACCAAAATGGAAGGTATAGATGACCCCTTTTTATGCAAGGAAAATAAACATCATGATGGGTTCATGGAGAATGGCCCCATCTTGGAATGATCATGAAAATTAAAGTGGGCCATCGGCCACATCTAGGGTCCAAAGCGAGATCTATACCATCAATCGGTAGACCTCAATTGACTCATCATCAAAACATGAAAATCTAGCCTATAATGTAACGCCCCATGTTTCCAGACCCGAGTATATGACCCATTTTCCAAAAACTCGAGTGTTAACTTATAAAGAGCTAAAGTCCACATATTTTTTTCATTTATTAGAGTAAGCAGATGAGCGTAGTATGGACAAATCAGACATAAAGAGAAGTTGTATTATCATTTAAATATATAAGAAGCTGCCCATAATGACTTATACAAACCAATGTCCACATTTTTACAATACAAACTGAAATAATATTACATGTAAAATGAAATAAGTTACAAAAATCTTGGGATGTGAAATCCTATAGCAACCTTGTGAATAGCATCGGCTTGCTCTACACCTGCATCAGCTGTTACGGTTTGATAGCGTCAATGGCTATCGCAGTGAGGAATACCCTCTAAGATTACGCACTCGTCATTCATAATCCAATGTAGATTACGAGTCATGAAATTAGATACACTAAACAGAGCATTTCATAGTCATACTCATGTTAAGAAAGTCAACCCAATCAGCAGAGTTTCATCATAAGCAAATATCATGGCAGTCGCAATTCAAGGAAACATGTCTAGATAACCAGACAATCAAACATACGATTTTCTATTGCTCCCGAAATCACATTGTATGTGAACTCCGCAAGATGGCTAGAAAAAAATCAACAAAGCAAACTTCAGCTCCACCCGAAAATCATGGTACAAGTAGAATCCGCAAGGCGAATAGAAAATCACCCTTTAAACCCCCACTTCACCTAGGAATCATGTCATACGTGAACTCCGCAAGATGGCTAAAAAATTGACAAAGCGAACTTCGGCTCCACCCAGAAATCATGGTACGACTGAACACCATAGATGAAGAGACAAACAACATACAAACCGTAGACTACCGGAAAATCATGTCGTACGTGAACTCCGTAAGATGGCTAGAAAATCGACAAAGCGAACTTTAGCTCCACCCAAAAATCATGGTATGACTGAACTCCGTAAGATGGATAGGAAACAACAGGGTATGCGAACATACCCAACAACCCATAAAGGGCAACAATAGGTCGTCAAAGCCACATGGGCAAATATACGATCCAAGCCACATAGGTGATGTGCGATCCAAGCCACATAGGCAAATGTGCGATTCAAGCCGTGTAAGGCAAATGTGGACCACAGGATCATAAGTCCAAGGTAAGTTCCATTCAATTCATCATTCAAGCACAAGTGGTAGCATAAAATAAATTAATACGTATCCAATAAAGGATAGCATGTTATCATCGAACCATTCATGCATGTTATAATTTAAAAGAAACATTTATCGTCCAATACATGAATTAACTATACAACAAAGCATGTTCAATAGTAAAGTACGTAACTCAGTTATGGGAATCATGTCATCATCTATATCTAGATTGATGAAATCAAGTGGAAAACTCAAAGGGTGAGTCCTCACCTTATAGTTCGAACCGCCTACCAGTGTTGCTAGAGCATGCGGGTGTCATTAGAATCAAACCCTACCATACATTATAAAATTCTACGGTTAGAACCAAACTTATCATACCATTTATAGTTTAAAGTCCTAACCTAAGGTCTAGATTACTTAGATTTAGGGTTTTATCCTTTAGGGTTTATATATAGGTTTAAATTTTTACATTCAATTTCTAATGGATGTAATCACATTATTACTAACGTTACTAATTAAAAATAGTAATCCAATAATGGCTAAGGATGTATAGTTGATTGTAATGCTAATAATACTAATAATTTCAAAACGATCGTTAATATTAAAAATATACTTAATATTAGTTGTCAAGGCACTAATAGCTATCCTAATGAAATAAATAGTATGCTCTAATGATAATAGTTAAGGTAGGCAAAGTAAAACTCTAATACTTTATAATGATAATTTGTATGTACTAACTGATATTAATGTAGATAATTTTCAACATAAGTAAACTGATGATAATTTGACTTTGACAGTTCAAATATATGGAAGAATTGGAAATTAGCATACCTAAGTTGGCCGGATCGGGACTTCATTAAAATCAGCCCAGCTGGACTCGGTCTCAACCGAGTTAACTCGGTTCCAGTCGAGTTAACTCTATTTCCACTCTCTCTCAGTTTCTCTTCTTCTCCCTTTCTTTCTTCCTTCTACTTCTACTTTCCCCCTATTTTTGCTGAAATGTCCAGCCATGTCTTGATCAGGCCCAAATAAAATTAACTCTGCTGGACTCGGTTTCAACCGAGTCAACTCGGCAGTTAGTTGACTCAACTGCCAACTCTCTCTCTTTTTTTCTTCTTCTTCTTCTTGCTTTTTCTCTCTCTTTTTCTTCTCGCCTGCTGGAATGTCCAACAATGGGTCTGGACAACCCAAATCTGGACTGGGTCTAAGCCCCAACTCGGACCCAGACTCAGCTCGAACTCAGCAACGAGTCAGGGTGCTACTCGCACCCACACACTCTCTCTGCCCTTTCTCTCTACCTTCTTTCTTCTACTCTTCCTTTCTCTTTTCCTTCTTCTCCCCTCCTACTACTGGAAACACCCATCAAAGGCTGGGAACTCGGCCTGACTCAGGCTCAGCCTGGTTTGAGTGGGTGCGGTGCATCAATTGCACCACCTCATTCCCTTCTTTCTTCCTCTCTTTTCTCTGATTTCCTCCTTTCTCCCTCTGCCTTCCTCTCTTGCTTTCTTCTGCTGTGAGGACCAGCTGCTCCACCCTACAATCTGACCAAGCCAAGCTAGTGAGGCAGCGAATAGAGCGGACGTGCCAGTCCAGACTTGAGCAACAGCCTAGTGCACATAACCCCACTCCGCCTCTCTCTTTCTTTCCTTCTTTTCTTTTCTTTTCTTTCCCTCTTTTTTTTTTCCTTTCCTTTTGTTTAGATGTCCAGCGATGTCTGGACTCAGATGGATTCGTCCAGACACGCTCGAGCTTGCCCCACCTTGACGTAGTGTGGCTTCTCTTCAACGAGGATGATAATGGCACATAGTTGATCTGTGTCTGTTTCTTTAAAAAGAGAGCATCAGGCGACTCAGATTGATGCCATAGAGCTTGAGGAAGTGGAAAATCGCAGCTCCATTGAGGTTTGCTCAATGGGTTTGAACGAAGGAGGGAAACGGCTGTTTGTCGAGTTGCTGTAAGAATGCACGGTGAAGGGTTGTTGCCTACTCGACGCTCAGCCTTTTATTTTAACCTAAATGTTCTCAGGGACGTTGGATCAAGAATGAATGGCCTAGATTCAATCCGTGGCAGGGAGGTATGTGAAAACAGCGGGCGCAACAAAACTGCCCACTGTTTGGTCTTTGGCAGGGCTGAAATCCTAAAACGAAAGGTTGAGGTGGATCGAAATGGAGGGTTGGGATACTGCAGAGGCAACCCACGCGGATTGCTAGCGTGGTAAGAGAGGATACGGATTTTCTTTCCGGTTTTGGAAGTCGGTGTGCTTTTAGCCTAACTTGTGCCTGATTTTGTGTGCACACATGTGCAACCCAACGGCTGAAACTGGGTGGGGTTTCATCCTCTCTATGCCCTCTACCAGATGGACGGTTTGGATTGATCGAGTCAATCACGAAGGTGGGCCACAGTACGTCGAAAGTGGGCTCTGTTCGCGGTCTGACGAAAAATTTTAAAAGAGAGGGAATTTCTTTCCTCTTTCGGGCAGGCACGGGTCAGCGCCCGTCTGACCGTGCCAGTGGCCTAGTGCACATCGAGTGCGCATGTAGGTGGTGCACATGCATTAATGGTGGAGCTCACAGGGACGTCCGTGATGTGATCCACTCCGTTCATCTGTTTTGTCAGCCTAAAATAGGGTTCAGGCCAAAGTATGAGACAGATCCATGTCTTAGGTGGGCCATACACACCAAATTTGTGCTTGATTAGTGGTTTGCATGGCCCATGGTGATGTTAAGTGAAATCTGGCTCGTCCATTAGTTTCAAAATTAGTATAAAGATAATATATCATGTGATGCTAATTACATTAATATATAATGTAGTATGCATTATAAATATATACACAACTTAAAATACATTGTATTTATTTTACATCTTATATTAAAAATTAATTATCAATTAATAAAGTATTTAATTTGAAATATTATATGTATGTGTATATATGTATTTTTCTTTTATATATATATAAATATTAATTATCCTATATTTTATATACATGGTATAATGCAATAATATGTAGTTTAAATTTTAAAATGTAAATATTAGTCAATATGCATCAATCATACGATAATGTGCTGACATACAAATTATTATATATATATATATATATATATATATATATATATATATAGTTTAAATAATGTAAAATAAATAGTATACACAATTTGAATGATTTAAGTAACATACGCATTATAACAACTAATTATAAAATTATTTTGTATTATAATATAGATATACATACAATTATATCCTATTTAAAATGAATTATTCGGTCTTCCTGGTAACACCCGAGTACTGAAAAGTATGGGGTGTTACATATAAAGTACCCACCATTTGATCTTCTTGGTCCGATGGAATGCCGATTTCCTTGTGTCTCACTTTGATGGAGGGTGATGAGAAGTGAATAACTAGGATGAAGGATTTTGGGGTGGGAAGTGGACCACACACAACACTTTTTCTCCCATGTAAGATCTTGGACATCCACCACTTTTCTTCTCCTTTGTTGCTTGGAAAATGTGAAGAGAAAGAGCGAGAGAGAGGGTTGTAAGGAGAGAGAGTGATGGGTGATGGATGTGAGGTGAGTGATGGGTGAGGTGAGAGACTTGTTGACTTTTGGAGTAGATTGCTTGACTTATGGAGAAAAAAAGCATGGGTTGCTCTTATACTTGACATGAGGTGATTGATTGATAAGACATGTTGTAGAAATTCTCTTAGGATTGCAAACGCGCGGCGTCTTCGAAATAAACGTCGGTCCATATCTCCTGGCCAGGGTATCGAATCGATATGTAAGATGCAGCATTGGAACCGCGGTGACGGTGCGGTCGCAATGGTACAAGTCTTGGATTAAGCAGACTCAAATCTACAGGATATGACTCAAGGTTGTCATGCCTCAAAACTCAGGAATCAAATTCACAGGAATCCTGATCGCTGAACCTGGTACCGACAGCCTCCGTAATACCCCATTCTCTTCTCTCAGTGTTCATACGCTAGGTTTCAATCCTAGGATCCTATAAGGAGGATTTTTCAACGTACATTTGTCTCATAAGAAGCATAACCACAAGTATACCCAAATCATAAAGGCAACATCATCATCACATATCCACTAATATAATCTTTTGAATACAATGCTGAAAAGGAAATATATAAATCAAAATCAAAGCTCCAGAAGACAGCTGCACACTCCAAGCTCAACGCTGTTGTAACCTAACACCACCTGCACGCATCTATTATGCATAAGCTTATAGAAAGCTTAGAGGGTGGTGAAAGTGTGTGCACAAGATAAGTGCCAAGTATACCATAAAGTCCATAAATCATACATCATCAGAATAAGCAAAAATACTGACAAGATCATGAATAATACGATATCAGAGTAAGCAGAAATATACTGGTAAGTCCATGAGTCATATAATATTAAAATACGCAATACAGATCAACAATGCAAATGAGGAGTCGTAGAGATCTATATATTAAATATAGATGGTACAATGCAATATGTAAATCCTGTTAAGTCCGTTTAGGCCATATAAGTATATAAAACATAACGATCGAAAATGTCATATGAATGCAGATGCAATATGCGATGCGAATGAGATGACCAAGCTGGAGTGTGAGAAATAGTTACACACCACCAGCCCGAGTGGAGAGTTAATGAATAAATGAATGAATATACAATTTTTGCTCAATAAGTCCACATATCAGTACGATTTCTCTCTGAAAAATCACCGGGGTCTATTACACTCCAAACCAGATTGTCACCCCATCACGCGCAACAAGGTGAGTGGAAGAGACCTCACTATCTGCCTGTCAATATCGGGCTCGACTCGTCGATAGCGGACCCATTCCTCGAACTGGTCAAACTCAGCCTAGCTTTGCCCCCTATACTCGGGCGGGTAAGGCAGCACCCCCTTCCAACCGATCACGACACAGTGGAAAGCGCGGCCAAACGGTATACGGCCCTGATGCGCTCATGCATCCACTCGGTCTAGACGTTGGAGCAACCTCTGGAACCAAGAGAGTTTAGGGACTTCTACCAAGGGATATCTATAGCAACCCTATAGAACAGATTTCTGGTGTCCTATCTGGCCATCCATGAAATTCTTGTAGAGGCTACGACCCTGATGTCACTAGGATGTACAGTAATCACAACACACAATGCAAGATGCATGAGTCATACAATCCAGTCATACATCAATCCTATGCATACCGTGTACTCATATGAGACAATCTCCGCCTATCAGGGAGGCTCATAACAACATGCCCAATGACATATATAACGTCTCAAAAAAATTCATACAGAGACTCGAGTACCACCTCGATCAGAAATCACTTAGGATTAATTCTTTTAGAAATTAAGCGTAAGTTAACTAACGCTATGTTAGATTAGCTGAGAAATTAGCACTGATCGCTTTAAATACGTTCTACAAGACCCAAAACTTGTGGAACTGTTAACGCTATAACGTCCTGAAATCTAGGATCAAACTCTAAACCCGTTTGCTCTCAGGAACCCTTTGAAACTTTGTATTGAATTTAGACCGCGCGTCGAAAGTCTGATATCTACAATCTTAGACCATTATGACCACTTAGTTGGACTTGACAATCGTTTCGAAAATCAAGCCCAACTGATGTTCTGAGGCTATTTCATTGAGCCTGGAGCAAGGAGTGCGAGAAAGAGTGAAATTCATAAAAAATTAAATGTGATTTAAATAAATCTGGTACATTTCACTTGCAGGTTGAGTTTAAGCATTCAGACCGTTGGAATCTGACCCAAATACACCCACGGATCAGGGAACATTTCTCACTCAGGTCAGTGTACTTGAAATCCTTGATCGAATCTCTGTGACCGCTGAATTGAAACTGGTCCGCCACGTGCGATCTGGGAACACTACCGGACTGAAAACTTAATGTGAACAGGATCCAATATCCATGAGCTTAAGTCCGACCGCATTTGGTCAGGGGACCTCCAGAAATGCTCTTTTGGATCGGGAAAGACTCGATTTGGTTATAACCCAAGTATACCTTTGTTTCAAGTCTATAATAGGTGACTTTCTAACATATTTAAAGACCTTAAACCCTCTCACACCCCTCCTATACGAATTTTGCAAAAACCCTAGAAAGGAGAAGAGAGAAAAGAGAGAGATTGTGTGAGAGTGTGAGGGAAAGTCCCTGGCATTCGATCTTGCTTCTACACGCGCTTAACCACCGCGTTCTAATCACTCTTCCGGTGATTCCGACTTCATTCTAGGTAAGAAAACCCTAACCTCAACCTGTTTTGGAGATTTTAGCAATACAAGTAGCGAAGTAGCTGACTTATCTTGTGAATTAGGTCGCCATATCGATGTTGACGAAGCGTAGACTTTCTATTCGAATCGATACGCGTCTACGACGAAAGGTGATGATTCTAGATGCTTAGATTGACTGATTTCAAAGCTTTCAATGTCGTTTAATAGTAGATTATCGACGAGAACGTCGTTTAACATGTAGAACATGCTGTCTGTTTTTTATTTTGACTGCGTACGGAGAATATGAGATTTAGGGTATTTTAGGCATTTGTAGGAAATACTGTATACATCTGTATTTTGCTGAAATGATTGACATGTATATTTTTCGTGTTATGATATTAGTTAGGCATGCATGATCTGTTTGGCGAAGAGATTCGTCCTAATGCACACTTTGGGTCGACATACGCTATGTGGACAAATGTGTGTAGCCTAAGTGTTTGTATAAATGTTTGTATTAGTATGTATTGAGCAAATATTGTTGTAGATTAGTTTTGAGATTGAATTCTCAATTAATATGATGATGTACATGATTTTCCTCCATGTTGTTATTAAATTGATTTCCTTATATGTATGGAATACATGTGTTTGGTTGATTTGCTTACGTTGTATGTTATAACATGTTGTTAACATGCTTGGATTGTTCGTATTTCATTTTTGTTACTCTCATATGATCACTGATGTTGATTACAAGTGCTTGGGGCTATGCTCTAGTCCAGGCAGTCGGTAATAGATTCAAGTTCATGGTTGGGTTCTATTTGCCACGAAGGACACGTCGATGAATGCGAGTCGTGCTTTGGGTTGACGGCAGTGGTTAGGCCACACGAGGTGTTTTATGCACTTCATGTCGTTCAACTTGAGGTGCGCTCGTACTAGTCGAGCTCGTCAAGTAACCCGACTGACCATTGTATGTTCACCTTATATTGGTCATAACTGCTTGAACCTAGGGTACTGAACTTACTAGTGGAAACCCTGATAACCATGGTACCATGATCCATTAAGACTCATGAGCCATGCATGGTGGTATGGGACACCTTGGTCGAGCTGTCGGCCTACGCTGGGGCCACAAACCTCCCCGTAGTGACTAGTGAGCATTTTACACTCATGAGCCGATTGTGGTGGTATGGGGCACTACATTCGAGCTGTCGGCCTACACTGATTGGTGACGAGCCCTTTGTATTGACCTCGAACGTATTCTGAGTCTACGTGAGGCGACGACCCTTACCTAGCAACAAGAATACATTAGGCCTGTATTGATAAGGTGATGGAGGAGCGGTGCAACGAGTGTGAGCAACAGCCCTGACAGCCCTTCCAGCGACCTATAAATATAACATCGTATGAGACTACTAGGAGTGACGACCCTAGACAGGATCTGTGTTGGGATTGATATAAGGAAGGTACCTTAGTTTCTCAATCCTTCTGTTTGAAAGGACTAATAACAACTCGGTAATCATATCCACATCGCACTGCATGTTCCTGGAAGATGTGGAGCACTGAGGGAAGAAAGCATGTCGCGGACGTAAGATGGTGTCGCATGAGGGAGTATATCGGTGAGGGCATCCATCATGTCATTTCATGCTTGCATTAACAACAGTATCTAGGAATGTCTGATTGATTGCTTTACTATTATCGCATGATTGATTTGATAACATGCTAATCTTTGCTCAATGATTCCATTAAGTTGATCACTCACTCCCACGTTACAGGACGGTGTTTGTAACACCTACTCGACTCTGTCTTAGATGCAGGTTGTGAGGACATCCAGGAGGTGGAGCCGGACTACTTCGAGGACCAGGATGAGTTCTCGTACATGCAGTTCTCGGACGGCTTCGCATAGGTGGCCTGGATCAGTGGGATTTTTGCTAGTTGTACTGTTATATGACATTTTTTTTAGTTTGATTTATGTATATGTGACTCAGAGATGTATTCATACTTTGGAGACAGTTCGAGATTATTTTGTTTTTCATACAGTGACATACATATTCTTCAGTCTTTCGCTTGCGTTTTATCACTAGATTTGGAGTATGAATTGCAGTTTTGGTATAATCTTACTCATGTTAATGCACTAACTCAGACAACATTGAATCATCAACATATTTTTTACATAAATGATGGTCTGGAACTCGGGAGTCGGGTTTCTACACGACCCCCGATTTTCAGGGTGTTACAACATATGCAATAGTCAAACATATCTCATAACCAACATGCAGATGATGCATATGAGCATGTATTATGATGTTATACTGTCACATACTCATAATCGGTATCAATAATCGGCATCAGCAATCGGCCTCAACAACGTGGATATTTAACCAACATTTCCTCCAAGGAATGGTCACATAGAGACAAACATATAATGGGCCCACAGCCTCACACAAAGACCTAATATAAAACCTAATGGGCCTCACTTAAAAAGCTTAATACACATCACAATAGGCCTTTCATATGGGCCTAATATACATCACAATGGGCTCCATCGCCTGGCCCTCAAATGCATCATAATGTGCCTCATCACATAGACCTTTGTAACACCCTGAAAATCGGGGGTCGTGTATAAACTCAACTCCCGAGTTCCAGACTGTCACTTATGCAACGAAAATGATTATGATTCAATGTTGTCTGAGTTAAAGCATTCACATGAGTAAAAGTATACCAAAACTGTAATTCATACTCCAGATCCAGTGATAAAAGCAAGCGGAAGACTAAACAATATATATATATATCATTGTATGAAAAAAAAACAAGTAGATCTCAACTGTCACTAAAGTATGAATACATCACTGAGTCTCATATACATGTACATGAACAAAAATAAATGTTCAAAATAGTCCCACTGAAGTCCCGTCAACCCAAGTCGCCTAAGCAAAGCCATCATGATACTGCATGTACGAGAACTCGTCCTGGTCCTCGTCGAAGTCTGGCTCTGCCTCCTGGATCTCAGCATCACCTGCATCTACAACAGGGTCTGGTGGGTATTGCAAACACCATCCCGCAACGTGGGAATGAGTAACTAACTCAGTGGAATAATAGAGCAAAGATTTATATGTTCTCAAATCAATCATGCGATAATAGTAAAGCAGTAAATCAGACAATCCTAATACTGTTGTTAATGCAATATGACATGACGTGATGTATGCCCTCACCGACGATCTCCCTCATACGGCACCATCTTACGACCGCGGCATGCAATCGTCCCTCAAGTGCTCCACATCTTCCAGGCACATGCAACGTTATGGTGATATGATTTTCGAGTTGTTATTAGTCCTTTCAAACAGCAGGATTGGGAAACTAAGGTACTTCCCTTGTATCAATCCCAACACAGATCCTGTCTAGGGTCGTCACTCCTAGTAATCTCATGCGATGGCTGTCAGGGCTGTTGCACGCACTCGTTGCTCCGCTCCCCCATCACCTTATCAATACAGGCCTACTGTACTCTACTGCTACTGAAGGGTCGTCGCCTCCCGTAGACTCAGAATACGCTCGCGGTCACTACAAGGGACTCGTCGCCTGATCAGTGTAGGCCGACAGCAAGAATATAGTGTCCCATACCACCATAATCTGCTCACGAGACTAGGTGCTCACTGGTCACTACAGGGAGGTTTGTGGCCCCAGCGTAGGCCGACAGCTCGACAACGGTGTCACATACCACCATGCCCGGCTCATGAGTCTTCGTGGATCAAGGTACCATGGTTAACAGGGTTTACAATGGTAAGTTCAGTACCCTAGGTTCAAGCAGTTATGACTCATGCAGGGTGAACATACATCGGCCAGTCGGATTACTTGACGGGCTCGACTAGCGCGATCGCATCTCAAGTCGAACGACATGAAGTGCGTAAAACACTTCGCGTGGCCTAACCACTGCCGCCAACTCCAGAACACGGCTCGCGTTCGTCGACGGGTCGTTCGTGGCCAAGAAAAGCTAACCACGAATTCGCTCGGTTACCGACTGCCTGGACTAAGCATAGTCCCAAACAATTATGGAATCACATCAGCACACCCTATGAGAGTATTGGAATTGAAATACAACCATGTGAGTATGTTAACGCATGTTATAACATACAACTTAAGTAAATCATCAAGCACATACATTTCATGCATATAATGAAATCATGCATATAGTCAACATGTAGGAAATCATTTACGTCAGCATATTAATTGAGAAATCCATCTCAAACTAATTCATAACATCATTTAATTCAATACATACTAATACAAACATTTATACAAACACTTACACTACACACTTAAGTCTACATATGGTATGTCGACCCGAAGTGCACATTTAGGCGAATCTCTTCGCCAAACTAATTATGCACGCATTCCTAACATTCTAATGCGACAACAAATCATGTCAATCACATCAGCAAAATATGAATGAAATCTGTACTTCGTACAAATGACTAAAATGCCCTAAATCTCATATTCTTCGTTGATTTACGAAATAAGAAACGGACAACATGTTGTACATGTCAAACGGCATTTCCGTCGATAATCTACTATTAAACGACATTGAAAGCTTTGGAAACATTCAATCAAAGCATCTAAAATCCGCACCTTGTCTCTTATGGATGCGTAAATTTGAACGGAGCGTATAGGCTTCGTCTACGGCGATAAGAGAACCTGTTTTACGAGTTACGTTAGCTAACATGCTACGAATCCTAGTAAACCTTAAATCAGCAACTTCTAGGGTTGTTTCATACCTGAAAACGTGGAAGAATCACCGACTTGGTGATCAAGAGGTGTTGCTTAGGCACTAGCAACAGGTGGCACGAAGGCTGAAAAAATCTCTTCTTCACTCTCTCTCAAACTCTCACCTTTTCTCCCTCCAAATCTAGGGTTTCTCTCAAATTCGGATGGGAGAGAGGAGTGAGGGTTTCAACCCCTTTTATAAGCTTAAAAATGCCCAAAATAGGCTCAGGAACAAAGTTCACTTAGTGCATAACCAAATCGGGGCCGTTTCGGTCCAAAAGATGATTTCTGCTGGTCCCCTGGTCGAATGCGATCGGACTTAAGCTCATGCGTACCAGATCTAGCACGTATTAAGTTTTCAGTCCGGCAGGGTTCGCAGATCGCACGTGGCGGACCAGTTTCAGTTCAGCGGTCACCGTACGTGGATCAGGGCTGAAAGTCACATGATATGAAATAGAAATTTTTCCTGATCCGAGGGTGTAATCTGGCCGAATTCTGATGGTCAGAACGCTTAATACTGATGCATCAAGTCGTGTGCCAGATTTGAATTTGAAATTCCAATTGTCCCTATTCGCACTCTCTTCGGTCCGGGCTCAATGAAATAGCCTGTGATTATCAGTTTGACTTGATTTTCGAAATAATTGTCAAGTCCAGCTGAGCGGTCCTAACGGTCTAAGATAGGAGGTATCAGACTTTCGACGCGCGGTCTAGATCCAATACAAAATTTCAAAGTGGTCCAGAGAACAAACCTGCTTAGAGTTTGATCCGAGGTTATAGAGTATTATAGAGCCATTGGTTCTACTCGATTTGGGTCTTGTAGAACGTATTTAAAGTGATCAGGGACTATTTCTCAGCTACTCTAACGTTGTGCTAGCTAACTTACGCTTAACTTCCATAGAAATTAATCCTAAGTGGTTTCTTTGGCTATGGAATTGGGTTCTGAGCGATTTTCCAGATGTTTTAGTTGACCCACTGCCTAAGGACGTCAAATCCCAGATTGGCCAAAATCTGGGGTATTACAATCTACCCTCCTTAAAACACAATTTCATCCCCGAAATTAGCGAAGGGTAAGGAGTACTTTTTCTAAGGAAGGTTCAAATCGTATTTAATAACCTAACTGTACGTACATCCTAACTCAAATGTTTCGATCCTGGGCCAGTGGGAAAGAGGCCAAGCACTCTTCCGCTGCGCCACTCAGATCGAACGGCAGTGTTGACTAACCTAACTGGATTAGACTCATTACGTTCTACCCCCCTTAAAACTTGATTTTACTTAAGGTTGGAGAATCTTTGCATCGATCCGTATATCGGAACGAGGCGCAACTTAGGGGCTATCCTTAACCTAAAATGGAAACAACCTTTCTCTACATGGTTTTCCTTACTAATGATGCGTTCTATGGCATTGGTACCTATGGTCTTAGAGATGAGCCTAATCTCTATTGTGGTTAAGTTTAGGGCCAGGCATGAGTTGGTGGCAAGATATCCAATTCTCTACTGGCTTTAAGTCCTCGCCATTTCCCAAAGACAAAACAATAACTTTTGGTTATATGTGGTCGAGCCAACGCGGAAGAAAAGTTGTGTAGTGGGTCTGAGCCGGATACATAGACTTTCTGCCTAGAACAGAAATTTATTGTATCAGTTCTTAATCCTAAACGATGCCGATCTTCTGCTTGATCAGAGCATGGGATTTATTGGCAACTACCAGGATTGAGAAGTCAATTCAAACCGCGAATACTTCGCTGATAATTACATTTCCTTTACTCCGCATTCCCGAATGCAATAAGCCCTTTGGGGAAGAAAATTCTAAGGGGCGTGCTTGTACATTCTAAGTTCAATCTGAGGGACTTATAAATATTCCCTGAGAGTGAATGATTCTTTCCCATGGGCAACAACATAAGTCTATAAGTCATAAAGGGATTTATCGAAGGGATAATGTTCTACTTCAACCAAATCTAACCTACAATTCCTTAGCATATACAGGCTTTACACTACTTAAAGTAACTAGTAGGCTAGTCTGTAACTCAGTAGCTATAATCTAAAGCCTAAGATTATACGTGAAATGATTCCATACCATTTCTACTACAGGAAATTCTTCTATTGTTTAGGGTCAAGATTGTCTAAATGGAATTGGATTTCTTATGTAGTCAGACCCTTCAATCTGCGTCCTCAACTCCCCCATCTCACACGGTGCCATGCGATACATCGGCAGTGAGACGAGCGAGGAACCAGGAACCAGATCGATAGTGAAATCGATCACTCGTCGGGGCGGCAAGCTAGGGATCTTCCTGAACAAATCTCCAAACTCGCAAACGACTGGCGTAGGCTCAAGTATCTGGGCACCAACGTCTCGCAATACAGTGGCGTAACTAAGTATGCAGAAAGAGAGATTTATCCACACTGGAAATGTGAAGGATGCTCCCTCTGGCTCGTAGGCTGTCACTATACGAGTCTCGCAGTCAATCTCGGCCCTCGCTGCAGTCAACCAGTCCATGCCAAGAATGACATCGAGATAAACCAGAGCGGGATCGACGACGAGATCTAAAGCCATCGTCTTGCCCCCCAGATCCACCAAACAACCCTCACACATCTAGGTGACATCTGTAAAGGACCCATGAGCTGCATAAACTCGCACCCCGTCCATAGTAATGGTCTGTAGCCCAAGACGCCCAACTATAGCATGTGATATCAAAGAAATCGTGGAACCAGTGTCCACCATCACGAGAATAGGAGTACCTCCAATATGGGCAGTGACCTCGAAGGCTGAATGCTGAGAAGTCTGTGTCGCAGCTGCCTCCGCTGTAAAGGCATGTACCCGTGCCTGCTGTGGCCTGTTCGACCGCTGCGCCGTGGGCCGTGAAGGCTGCCTGATCTGCGATACCGGAGGTCTGAAGGAAGGGTGCGCAGGAGCCAACCGTATAGGCGGTGCTGATATCGCCTGTGGACGTGTAGGGTCAATCTTCTGCGGCAGCGAGAACCTACTGTCCTGCATCCTAGAAAAATAACTCTGCGCCAAGTGGCCCTCTCTCCCACAATATGTGCATAGTAAATCAGAGCGCCGCATCGGGGGTACTGGCATGGTAGCCCTAGTAGGAGGGTCGACGCGAGGTCTCTTGCCCGCAAAGGGCCTATCCTGCATCTCTGGTCGTGGCCTAGGAGCAACAGGGCCACGAGATCGCTTAAGCCGATCCACATCCTGCTCTGTCCGCATGGACATGTGAATCAACTCCGCATAGGAGGAAATGCTCACACAGCACATCTTCGAACGAATATCCGGTCGCAAACCCTCTGAAAAGCGCCGTATGCGCATCGCTCATTAGCCAAAATAGTCGGGACGTATCTGTCCAACTCCGTGAACCGATGCTCATACTTTGTGACTGTCATGGCTCCCTGTCTGAGGCGGAGAAACTCATTCTCCCGATCATGCCTGTACGTCTGGGGATAATACTTCTCGTGGAAATGGAACTCAAACGCTGCCCATGTCCATACAAAGTCGGCGGCAATGGTCCGCAATATGCTGTCCCACCACAAGCTGGCCTCTCTCTCAAACAGGAACGTAGCCAACTCTACCTGCTCAGCCTCTGTACAGTGCAACATCACAGTATCTTCAACACACGGTCGAGCCAATACTCGGCCTCCTCGGGTCTATGAGAACCTGTAAAAGTGGGAGGCCGTAAGCGCTGGAATCGCTCTAACAAGCCCCGTGTATCTGCGGCATTCCCCGCAGGCTAAGCAGGTGGTGCAGGATGAGCCATGCCCTCATCCTGGGCATATGCATCAGCATCCTCAGCTGAATGCGCAGGTGGTGCAGGTGGAGTCACACCCCCGCCCTGGGCTAGTGTCCCCACAATAGTAGTCAGGAGCTGCTGCTGCTGCAGCATCATGGCCATCATCTGCTCGAATCTGTCGGGAGGTGGAGTAGGCTATGGCGTGTGCTGCGCCGAAGAAGATGCGCGAAACGGCTCTCTAACTGGCGGTGTGAACGGCGGTGATCCAACTGTAGGACCAGCAGTAGGCTGAGACGCACGAACTGTCTCAGGAATCGGGCCCATAGCAGGGTCCGCATGTGTGTCAGACTGTGAAGGAGCCTGATCCATAGGCTCAGTCAATGCAAGCCGAGCCGTGCTCCGCGTAGCCTTAGGCGGCATTCCCTATATTCAAAATAGGGCGCAACCTTGTCAGTCTCAATAGCACAAATGCACCGCAATCATTCACACAAGAGTCAAAAGCATTTCATGCATTTTATTTAATCAAAATTGTCACAATACAAGGGATATGTCCTTACAAGCATCATGACGAGAAATACATGGGAACTAAGACAATTAAAATTACAACTGCAACATAAGCAAAGCACTAGCCTTAACAGGCTTACACAACTTAAAGCAGGAAATGACTAACTACTGATAACAACATCAACGATCTCATCGCTACTCTGAATCAGGTGACGGAGGAGGAGCACCCTTATCCTGCAAGTAGCACAGGATCGCCTTCAAGGTACGAGTCACCTTGCCGAATTTTCTCTTCGTAACGGCCTTGGCATCCTCGACTTCAGCGCGAAGTTCCTGAACTTTCCTTCGCAAGGCGATCTGACTCTCCTCAATCCGAGCAATGCGATCATCGCCAGTAGCCTACACAGAAGGAGGAGGGCTCTCATCTGTATCCTGAGCCTCCTCTTCTGCCTCTTTCTGGACCTCTTCCTGAACTTCTGCTCTAGGTTCTCCCTCACTTGGATCCTCTTCATCATCAAAGTCATCCTCACTATCCTCCTCAAGCTGATTCTCACGGTACTGAGACCCAATCTTCATCTTGACCATAGTCGACTCATCAATGCTATGAATCGAAACTGACAATTCTGGCCCAAGTCTGTAAGCAAACTCAAGCGCGATCTTGCATATCAGTTGGCCAAAAGGAAGCGATTTGGACGTTCTTCTTGACTTGGCTATGAGGATTATCTGTCGTAAGATGAAAGTGGCCATACATACATTCTCTCCCTGGGCCACCAGATACAAGAAATCAACTATAAGGAGCGTACACTCAATGCGATTCGTCGACCTGGGATACACATTGAACGTGCAGATATGGTGCAGCAGGAATAAATCATCGGACATATACATCGCCTTGAGGCTATTATTAGGCTGCCATGGAACCAACTTACCGCATAGGAACCTGGTACGGTGATCTCGCTCACGCCTACTCCTCAGATTCTTCTCACTAGGATGAACATCACCAAGAGGTACGTTCAGAAGTTGCGCAATCTGCCGCACATCGATCGTAGCCATCCTGTCCCTACCAAAAGGAATTTTAAACTGCAATGGCTGTAAGGTAGGATTCCGGATACTAGCGTAGAAGGCACGAACGGTGCTCACATTAGCACGAACGTGAGCTTCAAAGATCGGACCCCAATGCGCAGCTTCAATGCGCTCGAACAACAAAAATTCACCGAACAATCACCCTTCCACGTCTGCCTCAAACAACACTTTGCGATCAGTGTATTGGCCGTGAGGCATCTCTGATAGAATTACTCGCCCAAGGTGAGTATGGGGATCCAAATCCCGCTTTGTATGGAACTCTCGGGCTGTAGCTGGACCTGTGGCGGCGCTTGAACTTGCGGCACCACCCCGCGGCCTTCTCGATTGAGCAGGGTGACTTGGCCCAGCCTCATCTACTGCCGTTTTTCTTTTACCCATCAAAGATAAGATGGTGGAGAGTGACAAAAGGCCTAAAATGGCTTCCATGAAAGCTATAGAAAACGGAGAAAATGCGGAGAAGTGGCTGTCCAAACTGGAAAAGGAAGATCTAGGCATTGTAGAGGGATGCTTCAAGCTTCCCTAAGATGTATTTTCAAGGAGAAATGAAAATAAAAAAGTGAAATGGAGCACCTCACGATTGCAGCTCGATTTGGGAGTTTTTAAAGCTCCAAACGATGAAATCTTCAAGAGGGAGAGCTGCCAACCAAAATAAATTGATGGAGAGTGGTCTTTTTTTGGCCAAGGATGGATCTAGGGGTGGTTTGGAACCAAGATTTTTGAGATGGCAGCTGAAAAATGAGAAATGAGCTATGGGAAGGGTTGTTTGTGAAGGAAGTGTATGATTTAGGGGTTTTCTATGGACGAGCACTACATGTAGGGGGTATATTACCCAAAATACCCCCAAACCCCAAAGTACACCTCAAATGGAGCATGGTGGTCGGCGATGCATCGCCGACCGATCACTTGTTCAGTCAGTGGGACCACATGGGTCTGGTCCCCCATGGTCCAGGGACCCCAAATAACTATGGACCCCACCTTGTTTCATTGTATTTTGACCTATATAGGCCCAAATATGTGTTCGAGATTTTTCGGGACCAATCCGTAATTTCGAATACAAAACCCTATCATGCAGCATATGATTTTGGGGTAGAAGGATCTAGTACATCCATCTAAACTATTAGTTGCTAAATAAAGTGAAGTTAGAATATCCTTATGGTCATTTTTTATGAAATTTTACTATTCACTGTAAAATTTTATGAAAGTATTATTTCATGTTATTTTCACATTAGGTTTGATGCCTAACATGAAAAGGATAAGAAAGAATTGAAGATTAGAGTGGTGAGAGGAAGAATTTTGAAGATTTTTGGTGAAACGGGGTTTTTAAGCCCTGGAGATTGAATACAGGAGTCGTAGTCATCCCACGGCCCAAGGATTCACTTTTACGAGTTTAAAATCATTCAGAGAACATCTCAACCTGACTTCCTACGACCTAGGAGCTATTCGGGTTGCTTTATGCGACCCGAGTTGCGTTACAGACTCGATCGTGCGATCGATTCGAATAGACTTCGCCTATTGGCGAATCTGCGATCCTAAAAATGTTTCTAGACCCTTCTCGCACCCACCTAAGTCAAAAGAAGCGACAGCATACGTCGCGTGACCATAACCCAGGCCCAGTATACTCTTATTCATGCTCTGATACCAACTTATAACACCCTGAAAATCGGGGGTCGTGTATAAACTCAACTCCCGAGTTTCAGACCGTCACTTATGCAACGAAAATGATTATGATTCAATGTTTTCTGAGTTAAAGCATTCACATGAGTAAAAGTATACCAAAACTGTAATTCATACTCCAGATCCAGTGATAAAAGCAAGCGGAAGACTAAACAATATATATATTACTGTATGAAAAAAAAATAAGTAGATCTCAACTGTCACTAAAGTATGAATACATCACTGAGTCTCATATACATGTACATGAACAAAAATAAATGTTCAAAATAATCCCACTGAAGTCCCGTCAACCCAGGTCTCCTAAGCAAAGCCATCATGATACTGCATGTACGAGAACTCGTCCTGGTCCTCGTCGAAGTCTGGCTCTGCCTCCTGGATCTCAGCATCACCTGCATCTACAACAGGGTCTGGTGGGTATTGCAAACACCATCCCGCAACGTAGGAATGAGTAACTAACTCAGTGGAATAATAGAGCAAAGATTTACATGTTCTCAAATCAATCATGCGATAATAGTAAAGCAGTAAATCAGACAATCCTAATACTGTTGTTAATGCAATATGACATGACGTGATGCATGCCCTCACCGACGATCTCCCTCATACGGCACCATCTTACGACCACGGCATGCAATCGTCCCTCAAGTGCTCCACATCTTCCAGGCACATGCAACGTTATGGTGATATGATTTTCGAGTTGTTATTAGTCCTTTCAAACAGCAGGATTGGGAAACTAAGGTACTTCCCTTGTATCAATCCCAACACAGATCCTGTCTAGGGTCGTCACTCCTAGTAATCTCATACGATGTATATTTTGTAGGTCGCTGCAAGGGCTGTCAGGGCTGTTGCATGCACTCGTTGCTCCGCTCCCCCATCACCTTATCAATACAGGCCTACTGTACTCTACTGCTACTGAAGGGTCGTCGCCTCCCGTAGACTCAGAATACGCTCGCGGTCACTACAAGGGACTCGTCGCCTGATCAGTGTAGGCCGACAGCAAGAATATAGTGTCCCATACCACCATAATCTGCTCACGAGACTAGGTGCTCACTGGTCACTACGGAGAGGTTTGTGGCCCCAGCGTAGGCCGACAGCTCGACCACGGTGTCACATACCACCATGCCCGGCTCATGAGTCTTCGTGGATCAAGGTACCATGGTTAACAGGGTTTACAATGGTAAGTTCAGTACCCTAGGTTCAAGCAGTTATGACTCATGCAGGATGAACATACATCGGCCAGTCGGATTACTTGACGGGCTCGACTAGCGCGATCGCATCTCAAGTCGAACGACATGAAGTGCGTAAAACACTTCGCGTGGCTTAACCACTGCCGCCAACTCCAGAACACGGCTCGCGTTCGTCGACGCGTCGTTCGTGGCCAAGAAAAGCTAACCACGAATTCGCTCGGTTACCGACTGCCTGGACTAAGCATAGTCCTAAACAATTATGGAATCACATCAGCACACCCTATGAGAGTATTGGAATTGAAATACAACCATGTGAGCATGTTAACGCATGTTATAACATACAACTTAAGTAAATCATCAAGCACATACATTTCATGCATAGAATGAAATCATGCATATAGTCAACATGTAGGAAATCATTTACGTCAGCATATTAATTGAGAAATCCATCTCAAACTAATTCATAACATCATTTAATTCAATACATACTAATACAAACATTTATACAAACACTTACACTACACACTTAAGTCTACATATGGTATGTCGACCTGAAGTGCGCATTTAGGCGAATCTCTTCGCCAAACTAATTATGCACGCATTCCTAACATTCTAATGCGACAACAAATCATGTCAATCACATCAGCAAAATATGAATGAAATCTGTACTTCGTACAAATGACTAAAATGCCCTAAATCTCATATTCTTCGTTGATTTACGAAACAAGAAACGGACGGCATGTTGTACATGTCAAACGGCGTTGCCGTCGATAATCTACTATTAAACGACATTGAAAGCTTTGGAAACAGTCAATCAAAGCGTCTAAAATCCGCACCTTGTCTCTTATGGATGCGTAAATTTGAACGGAGCGTATAGGCTTCGTCTACGGCGATAAGAGAACCTGTTTTACGAGTTACGTTAGCTAACATGCTACGAATCCTAGTAAACCTTAAATCAGCAACTTCTAGGGTTGTTTCATACCTGAAAACGTGGAAGAATCACCGGCTTGGTGATCAAGAGGTGTTGCTTAGGCACTAGCAACAGGTGGCACGAAGGCTGAAAAAATCTCTTCTTCACTCTCTCTCAAACTCTCACCTTTTCTCCCTCCAAATCTAGGGTTTCTCTCAAATTCGGATGGGAGAGAGGAGTGAGGGTTTCAACCCCTTTTATAAGCTTAAAAATGTCCAAAATAGGCTCAGGAACAAAGTTCACTTAGTGCATAACCAAATCAGAGCCGTTTCGGTCCAAAAGATGATTTCTACTGGTCCCCTAGTCGAATGCGATCGAACTTAAGTTCATGCGTACCAGATCTAGCACGTATTAAGTTTTCAATCCGGCAGGGTTCGCAGATCACACGTGGCGGACCAGTTTCAGTTCAGCGGTCACCGCACGTGGATCAGGGCTAAAAGTCACATGATATGAAATAGAAATTTTTCCTGATCCGAGGGTATAATCTGGCCAAATTCTGACGGTCAGAACGCTTAATACTGATGCATCAAGTCGTGTGCCAGATTTGAATTTGAAATTTCAATTTTGTCCCTATTCGCACTCTCTTCGGTCTGGGCTCAATGAAATAGCCCGTGATTATCGGTTTGACTTGATTTTCGAAATGATTGTCAAGTCCAGTTGGGCGGTCCTAACGGTCTAAGATAGGAGGTATCAGACTTTCGACGCGCGGTCTAGATCCAATACAAACTTTCAAAGTGGTCTAGAGAACAAACCTGCTTAGAGTTTGATCCGAGGTTATAGAGTATTATAGAGCCATTGGTTCTACTCGATTTAGGTCTTGTAGAACGTATTTAAAGTGATCAGGGACTATTTCCCAGCTACTCTAACATTGCGCTAGCTAACTTACGCTTAACTTCCATAGAAATTAATCCTAAGTAGTTTCTTTGGCTATGGAATTGGGTTCTGAGCAATTTTCCAGATGTTTTAGTTGACCCACTGCCTAAGGACGTCAAATCCCAGATTGGCCAAATCCGGGGTATTACAACCTTATATTCATTACGGCTGAATAAACATTACAATGGGTCTCAAATACTGGTTGCATATACATCACATTGGGCCCTGACAATCGGAATCGACAATTGGCCATAACAATCAGAATTAGTAGTCAGCCACAATAATCGGCCTCGATTGATAATCGACAATCAGCCACGATAATCAGAATCGGTAATCGGCCAAGATAATCGATAATTGGTCACCAAAAATCAGAATCGGTAATCGACAATTAGCCACGATAATCAGAATCGGTAATCGGCCACGATAATCGGCCTCGATTGATAATCGACAATCGGCCATGATAAATCAGAATCGATCGATAATCGGCCTCGATGAACGGAGTTGGCCTCGATACTCGACCTCGAAAATCGGCATCGGCCTCGACAAATTGGCTGAACAAGGCCTAAGGGAAAGTCACAATGTGGACATCCAACCATCATTGCCCGTCAATGTGGACATTCAACCAACATCGCTCCCAAGCAGTGACACACATAGAGTCAAACATAAGCTGGCTCATAGCCTCACACAATGGCCCAATATACGTTGCAATGGGCCTTACCAAATGGGCTGAAAATACATCACAGGTGGCCCTCAAATATCCAACAAGTGGGCCTCGAATATACATCACATGTGGGCCTTGTACATGTAGCAAGTGGGCCTACCAGCGGTCCAGCTAAAGAACGACCTGGGTAACATACACACCACGGTGGGGCGCATCATTGAGTCGCACCAATGGGCCTTATATACAACAAGTGGGCCACATCAATGGGCCGCACCAATGGGCCTTGTATGCAACAAATGGGCAGTAATACGTGGACCAGAAATACATCTCAATGGGCCTCACCATATGGGCCATAAGCACATCACATCAGGCCTTGCTCATAGGCCTCGAATACATCACAATGGGCCACAACCCATGGGCTTCAAATACACAATGGGCCTATATACATTATAGGTGGGCCTTGCACATGGGCCTCAAATATACATCATGATGGGGCTCATGCATGGACCGCACCAATGAGCATCAAGTGGGCTTGGACCACACCAAAAATCATTTCAATAGTTGTAGGTGTAACATGTGTATCAATGTACACTATCGATCCATGGGGCTCATGGCCCATTTATGAGGACCAGCACTGCCCAAACATTGTCCGTATAAATCAACACCATCTAAACTGTGTCCAAGTGCATTAGCACCATTTAAACATTGTCCATGTGTATCAGCACCATCCAAACCTTGTCCAGCACCATCCAGTACAAATTTGGACGGAGTGGGTGAAATAAATACATTAGGGTGGGTCTCACCCGCTGGCAGGGAAAACGAATGGACGCATGAATATACAACACATCATCAAGTGGGCCCTGCCCGTCCAGATCACAGATGAGCGGCGTGGCTAATAGATACATCACGGTGTGGCCCACATAACACGGTCCACTAGGTCCAGCATCGTCCAGATGATTTGGACGGTATGGAAGAAACAAATACATCACAATGGTCACCACGTGCTGGGTACAATAAGGTAGGCTCCACCTGAGCTTGGGTCAGCCTCACAGCTGTAACTTATAATCATCCAGGTGGGGTCCACAGTAGTGTGGCCCACCTGGTCTGCTGACATTTATCGTAACAATCATGTAGCTGGTGTGCGGTAGCCAGCCGATCATCATCCAGATAGGTGGGTCCCACGTCCATGAAGTGGACGGATGGTGGGGATAAGGAGCCCCCCCCCCCCCCTTACATCTGGTGGACTGCACAGATATGTGGTGTGGATCAAACCCACATGCTGCTGTCAGCAGTGTGGCCCATCAAACACATAGATATATATATATACTTTATATTAAAATATTAGTATTATATATATATATATATATATATATATATATATATATATATATATATATATATATATATATATTATTAAAATGGACCACCGTCCAAACCCATGTCTGGACAGAGGGTGTGGATTACAAAGACATACGCTACGGTGGGGTGATGGACGGCCTGGGATGAAAAATGCATACTTGTAGGTGGGTCGCATCTCACACGTACAACACGTGTGGGATGGCCCCACACGTGCCAATGAAAGGACGGTTTGAATATAGCACATACCTCAGGATGGCCTGTTGACAGCACCATGCCACTGGACCTACCCACCTTAGGGCTCACGTCCGGAATGATTTGTCCAAATGGACGGTGTGGATACAATACATATTTAAGGTGGCTCCCACTGTCTAGGCCGTCCATCAAAATGGACAGACTGCGTGGATTAAAGCATGTATATCATGGTGGCCTCTCACACAGCCGTCCAGATGGACGGTGTGGAGATAGGATACATACATCATCATGGCTGATGTCCACGTCCAGACCGCTGGACGGTCTGGATCAATGAGATGGACGGGGTGGATATCCAATACATAAATCAGGGTGGGTCCCACGTGGTGGGCCACCCACCCTCTCTCTCTCTTCATTTATGTATATAAATATATAACTAATATATATATATATATATATATATTATATATATATATATATATATATATATATATATATATATATATATATATATATATATATATATATATATATATATATATATATCATTATATCTAGGAAAGGTCCAGCGTCTAGAGGGTCTGGACGCTCACTGGACGGATAGTGGATTAAATCCATACATCACAGCTGGCTCCACGTGCACCGTCCAAGAGTGGACGGTGCAAATACATACATCCATGTGGGTCCCACACGTATAGGCGGTGTGTATAAAACATATAGATCATGGCAGCCCTCAACCGTTGACGTCAACCAGCAGAGGGACCCATTGTCCCATCATTGGACGGTGTGGATTTATAATTCATAAATCAAGGTGGGTTTCCACCGTCCAGATAACTGGACGGTGGATGCATGGCATAGATGAAACACATGCACCCGGTGGGTCCACATGTGTGGCCCACAAAAGCTCTGGACAGCTGATATTTATGTTTTTCCCTTCCTTTGGGCTGGCCGGATGTCAACAAGGTGGGCCCCACAAGCGGCTTGATCAAGTGGGCCACACCACACTCATTCACAAAAAAAGAGGGAGAGAGAGAGAGAGAGAGAGAGAGAGAGAGAAATTGGATGGTGATGGAGGGACCCCGCCACAATGGGCCCCTCCTCGATACAATACATACATCAAGATGGGTCCCACCACATGTGGGCCCTCAAATCACAAAATCAATGGTAGAAAACCATAAAATCACCCACCTTTCCTTCTTCTTCCTCCCTAGTGCTCCAAGGCTCCTAAGAAGCTCCTTCAATGGTGGAGATGATGATCTAAGGGTTGGATAGTGAGGATTGAGGAGGGTAGGGAGTGGGCCACACCTAGCTCTCTCTTGAAAGGCTTGGATGTTGGAGTTGCTTGGGGAATGAGAGAGAGAGGTGTCACAGAGAGAGGGATGGGTGAGTGATGGGGTGTGATGGGTGAGTGAGTGATGGATGTTTACTTGTGTAAGAGAGTGTTGACTTTTGGAGAGGGTAGTACTTTGATTGATTGATGTAATGTGTCATAGAGATTCCTTTGGAATTGCAACACGCGATGTTTTCCTCAAACTGAACACGGGCCCACATATCCTGGTCCGGGTATCGCCTCGGCGTGTGAGACGCGGCATCGAAACTGCGGTGATGGTGCGATCGCACTGGTACAAGTCTCGGGTCGAACCGACTCAGACCGACAGGATCCGTCTCAGGATTGCGCACAGATGCCGGTTACAGATCACGAGTCACCGAAATTTGACCGGGATGACCGCGAAAGCTTAAGGAACAATACGAATTAGGATATGGGTCTTATAAAAGTGTGCATAAACGTCGATTATAAGTTACAGGTTGTCAAAATTCATCTAGAAGGATCGTAGTAGTCGATGGAACAGTACGGATTAGGATACGGGCCTTACAGGTCTCCCCACCTAATAAAGATTTCATCTTTAAAATTTATACTACCATCGCAGTTAAACATAACTCATAAGGAAATAGAAAACATAACATCATATATAATTAAAATACCATACATCATACAATCAAACATTGAAAAGATGGGGATAACGCTCTCAAATCTCCGCCTCTCGTTCCCAAGATGCCTCATCCACACTATGATGGCCTTACTGCACCTTCACCAAGGGAATAACCTTGGTCCAGAGGACCTGCTCATTCTGATCGAGGATACGAACTGGCTGCTCAACGTAAGAAGCATCCTTACCAACCTCCAACGGCTGCCAATCAATAACGAGAACGATGTCTGACCCACACTTCCTCAACATATAGACATGGAAGATGTTGTAGACGCCCGACAACTGAGATGGCAAGGTAAGCTGATACGCCACAAAGCTAACGCACCCGGTGATCTTGAAAGGTCCTATGAATCTCAAGGTAAGCTTACCCTTCACTCGGCATATAATGCCTCAAAAGCAGTCATGCCAATGGTCGCCTGATAATTATTATTGTACGCGAATTTAGCCAAGCGTAGGTGCTCATCCCAGCTACCCAAAAAATCAATCATGAAAGCCCAAAGCATATCCTCAAAGATCTGGTTGACCCTCTTGGTCTGTGGATGATACGAGGTGCTAAGCTGCAAAACAGACCCCATCACTATCTGAAAACTCCTCCAAAACTGAGACGTGAAACTCAGGTCTCGGTCAAAAATGATCGAGACTGGAATGCTGTACAATCTCACAATCTCATCGATGAATAACCTCACAAGCGGGTCCAAAGTTTAGGTCACACGAATCACAAAAAAATGTGCCGACTTCGTCAGACGATCGACGACAACCCAGATGGCGTCGTGACCGCGCTAAGTCCTCTACAAACCCATGATAGAATCGGTGGATACGTGCTCCCATTTTCACATTGGGATGCTCAACGGCTGTAATAGACCAGGGGGTCTCTAATGATCGGCCTTGATACGCTGGCATGTGTCACACTCGGCCACAAAACTGGTTATCTGGCGCTTCATCCTCGCTCAAACATACTGACGCCTTATATCGCGATACATCTTCGTCAAACCAGGGTGGATAGAAAATCACAATCAATGTGCCTCAGTCATAAGATCTCTACACAACTTACGAATATTTGGGACACATAATCGACCTCTGAAATGAAGTCAATGATCAGAACTAATCTGTCAGTCTGACTGACTCTCAAATGCTGCCTCTGCTCGGTAATCCTGCAATGACTCATCTATCTATTGAGCCTCGATCACCCTTGCAATAAGAGAGGGTTGAATCGACAAGCTAGATAACTTCACAATAGAAGACTGCAAGCCGATCTCGAAGTCAAAAGCTGACACATCCTCAAGCATCCTCCACTCCTGTAAGACCCGTATCCTTATCCGTACTATTCCGTCAACTCCCACGATCCTTCCTGTTGAATTCCGGCAACCTGCGACAGATAATCGATGTTTGCATGCAAACCTAAGCTGTATCCTATAGAATTGAGTTGGCTTAATCCGAGACTTGTACCATTACGACCGCACAGTCGCCGCGGTTCCAACGCCGCGACTCATGTACCGATCCGATACCCTGACTAAGAGATGTGAGCCGACATTTATTTTGAGAAAACTCCACGCGTTTATAATCCCAAGAGAATCTCTACAACATGTCCCATCAATCCCATCAATCACCTCTTATGTCAAGTACAAAGCACTCATGCTTTCTTTCTCCACAAGTCAAGCAAACCCAAAGTCAACCAATCCATCACCTCACTCATCACTCACCTCACATCCATCACTCACATCTCTCTTACAACCACTACATCTCTCTCTTTCCCTTCACATTTCCTAACCATTCCCCAAGTAACAAGAGAGCTCACGTCCAAGCCCTTCTCAAGGGAGAAAAGAGTTTGTGCGGTCCACCTTTCCATCCTAAATCTCTCATCCTAGCCATCCATTCTTCATCTTCCACCATCAAAGTGAAGCGTAAGGAGATAGGCGTTCCAACAGACCGAGAAGAACAAATGGTGGGTGCTTCTATAGGTGTAGATTTCTTATTTTTGATGAATGGGCCAAGTGAGGCCTACCGATCAATGGTATGGATCTCATTTTGAACCCTAAATGTGGCCAATGGCCCACTTTGATTTCAAGATCAATCCATGATGGGGCCATTCTCCATGGACCCCATTATGATGTTTAATTTCTTTGCATAAATGATCATTTAGACCGTCCATTTCGGTGGAGAAAGGATCTCCACCATTGATTTTGACTAGTGGGCCCATATGAAATGGGACCCACTTAATGTATGTTGTAGATCATGCAATGGAGGGCCCATAGTGCCGAGGTCCCTCCATCACACGTGTCCCTCTCAATCTCTCTCTCCCTCTCTTTTATTTATTTATTTATTTATTCTGTATGTGATGATATGGCCGTGTGGCCTGCTTGGATGGACCCCACCATGAAGCATGTATTGAACCCAAGTCACTTGTAGGTGGGGCCCACTTTATAAGTGTGATATCCACACTAATCATCATGTGGTGGCCCACCTGAGCAGGGCCCACATTGAACGTCCGTAAGAACCAGAACGTCCAGTGTCCCTAGACACTGGACATGAAAGCACAAATATGAGCTTGATTTTCAAGCCTATGGGATGGGCCACTTGCATAGGCTCCACCTTGATGAATGTATTCAATCCACGCCATCCATCCCTTTCCTTATAATATTTTAGGCGTTGAGCCAAAATATGGGGCTGATCCAATCTTCTGGCGGGCCATACTTCAGGAAACAGTGATTTCCACCGTTGAAATCTTCCCTGGTTTTTCTATGCACCAAAAGAATACCCAACATTGGACTCGTTGGATTTCTTACGAGCTGTTTAATCCAATAACTAGAGTGGATCCATCAGATGCGGGCCCCACACGTGATAAACCGTGAGAAATCACGATTTCAAAAGAAAAAAAAAAGACAAAGCAGTAGCATGCTGCTGCTGTCAGAGGTCTCACGAGCGGGCGGGTGGACGCCAGGCCGCCACGGCTCTGTATGTGGGCCCCACCATGATGTATATCTTGTATCCACACCATCCATGAGGTGGACCACCCCCTGAGGTGGGTCCCCTCCAAAACTCAGCTTGATCCAAATCTTAGGTGGCCCACACCATAAGAAACAGTGGGATTGAACATCAGCTATTGAAACCTTTTTGGGGTTACAAACGATTTGGATCGAATATGAAATTTGTTTTTCCTTTCCTCCGGGTGTGCGTGACCTTTATCAACGGTTTGGATGTAAAATAAACATTATGGTGGGCCCTCACGTGGAGCCCACAGTGTTGTACGTGTTCCATCCCACCGTCCAGGCGGACTGTGGGAACCCACTATAATGTATGTGTTTTATCATGCCGTCCAGCGGCTGGCGGGCGGACAGAGGCAGACCCACGGCTCCAGCCGTGGGCCCCATCCTGATGTTTATTTCCCATCTACACCGTCCACTTGTTGGGACCCCTCCTCAGGTGGGTCCCCTCCAAAAATGAATCATATCCAAGACTCAGGTGGCCCACATCATAGGAAACAATGTTGATTGAGCGCCTACCATTGAAACTCTTTTTGGTGGCCACAAAAGTTTTGGATCAAACTGAAATTTGTATTTCCTCTTCATCTAGGTCTGTATGACCTTATCAACAGATTAGATGGAAAATATATGTTATGGTGGGCCCCATGTGGGAGCCCACAGTGATGTACGTGTTGTACTCCCACCATCCAGGCGGACAGTGGAGTCCAAGATGTATGTGTTGTACTCCCACCGTCCACCGGACGGTGAAGCCCACTGTGATGTGCGTGTTCATCCGCATTATCCACTGATTGGACAGAGGGACCCACCTGATTTATGTGTTATATCCACTCTATCCACACTAAACCATGTGTGTGGGTGTGTATATATATATTATATTATATATAATATTGTATATATTATGTATATCATATATTTATATATGTATGATGGTGGGCCTTTATGTGGACCCCCACCATGATGCATGTGTTGCATCCAAACTGTCCATTTACTTTGTGAGCTCATATTATGGCTTGAGCTGAAAATGAGTCAGATCTATGGTACAAGTAGACCCACCTTGGTATGTGCATAGGGCCCATGTTGTTTTATTTGTAGCCATTCATTGAGGCCCACCTTGGTATATATACAAGGCCCATATGATTAGGCCCATCTTGATGTAGTTATGGCCCATCCGTTGAGACCCATTGCACTGTATTTGGAGCCCATGGATTGAGGCCCATTGTAATGTATTAAGGCCATGGGGTGAGACCCATTGTGATGTATTAGGGCCCGTGGGTTGAGGCCCATTATGATGCACTTAGAGCTCATTGGTAAAGGCCCATTGTGATGTATTCAAAGGCCCATTGGTGCAGCCCATTAATGTGGCCCACTTGATGAATATAAGGTCCATGTAACACGGCCCATTTGATGTATTTAAGGCCCAATGGGATGTACCTAAGGTCCATTCGTGTCATTCCTCCATGGTTTATGTAATGATAGTTATGGCGGGCTAAGCCTTGGGAGCAATGTTGGTTTGACATCCACATTGTAAGTATAATGTTAGTTAAATGTCCGCATTATGACTCTCCTTAGGGCCCATTGATAGGCTCATACTTGTTGATAGTTCATCACTTTATAACATGCTTAGTATAACTCCATGATTCATGCTCATACGCATCATATGTTAGCTTGATATGAGGATTGTTTGATCATAGCATAAGCCATTGGGCTGAGACATTTACGGGACTCCTTATGGGATAGAGTGCCCCACATTATCGCGCTATACACGCAGGATTATTGCATGATTGTATGGTATGACTCATGCATCTCACATATGTGTGACTTGATCACTGCACGCCTTAGCGACATCAGGGTCATGACTCCACAGGCACATCGTGGATGGCCGTATCGGATATCGAAAATACGTGGTTCTAGCATACGGGCAAGTAGTATGTCCTTGGGTGAAAATCCCAGAACCTTTTTGGTACCAGGAGTTGCTCTAACTTCTAGATCGAGTGGATACACGAGCACCCGAGTGCCGAATACCAGTAGGCCGCGTCTCCCACTGTGTCATGGTCAGTTGGAAGGGAGTGTGGCCTTATCCGCCTGAGTGAGGGGGCTATAAGCTAGGATGAGTTTGACCAGCTCACAAATGAGTCCGCTATCCATGAGCCGGGTAGGAATTGGCAGACTACTGGTCAGGCGGATAGTGAGGTCTATTCCACTTGCTTGGCTGTGTAGCTAGGGAGGAGGCAGTCAGTGTGAGTGTATTAGACCCCGATGATATCCAGAGAGGAACTATACTGATATGTGTACTTGATGAGTACTGACTTGCTTGAATTACATTTCGCATATAACATTCGGCTATGTAAGCCTCACATTTGCATCGGTGTGGCCGATAGCATTCATGACTCACATCGCATGGCCTTGGTATGGCCGATAGCATTCATGGCTTGCATCAAATAGCATTGGTATGGTTGATTTTATTAATGGACTTACCGCATACTTTCGCATTACTCTGATATTGTGCACTTGGCATTTACCTTACGCACACACTTACACCACCCTCTAAGCTTTTATAAGCTTATACACCACAGTTGCGTGCAGGTAGCATTGGATAGTAGCAACGCTGAGGCAGGAGTGCGCATCTAGCTATTTTGGAGCTTTTTGTTCATCTTGTATTTCTCTTTTCGTATTGTACTTAAAGTCTTGATATAGTAGATATGTGGTGTTATTATTTTGTGACTTGGTTATGCTTGTGGTTATGCTCCATTACAAAAAAAAATTCATTCTGAAAATCCTCCTTGTAGGATCCCAAGATCAAAATCTGGCATATGCTACGCTGGGAGCCTAGAATGGGGTACTACGGAGACTGTCGGCACCGGGTTCAGCGATCGGAATTCCTGTGAATCCGATTTTTGGGTTTGGGGCGTGACAACTCCTGAATCATCATGTGCGCCACTAGGCCTCATGGCTGACGGCTGAGGGCATCCACCACCATGTTCACCTTGCCTGAGTGGTACTAAAGATCAAAATCATAGTCCTTCAGGAGCTTCATCCAACGCCTCTGCCTCATGTTCAGCTCGGACTGAGGGAACAGATACTTCAAGCTCTTATGGTCGGAGAAGAGCTCGAACCTCACCCCATAGAAATGGTGCCTCTACACCTTCAGTGCGAAGACAATTGCTGCCAGCTCGCAGGGTAGTTTAGCTCATGGACCTTGAGCTGGCAAGACGCATAAGCCACCTGCTTCTCGTGCTGCATCAGGACAACACCCAAGACAACTCGTGAGGCATCGGTAAATACAACAAATCCATCACTCCTAGAAGGAAGAGCGAGGATAGGAGCAGATGTGAGACGGTCCCTCAGCTCCATAAATGCCTGCTCACAAGTATCGCTCCAAAAGAACTCAACACCTTTCCTGGTAAACCTGGTCAACAGGGCTGCAATATGAGAGAATCTCTCAATGAAACGTCGGTAGTAGCTCGCCAAACTAAGAAAATTATAGATCTCGGACGCGTTTGTGGGCTGGCCTCACTGACGCACGACATCAATCTTCGAGGGGTCCACTGCGATGCCCTACCTCGCCACCATGTGACCGATGAACTTCACTTCCTCCTGCCAGAACTCACACTTCTTTAGCTTCACGTAAAGCTGGTGTGCCCAAAGGGTCTGTAAGGTAATCTCCAAATGCATCTCATGCTCATCACCGGTCCTCAAATATATTAGAATATTATCGATGAACACCACAATAAACTGGTCGAGATATGGACGAAAGACCTCGTTCATCAACTGTATGAATACTGCGGGCGCATTGGTCAGTCCGAAGGACATGACCTGGAACTCAAAATGACCATAGAGCGTCCTGAAGGCTATTTTCGGGAGATCCTCATCTCAGACCTGAACCTGATGATAACCGGACTGCAAGTTTATCTTTAAAAAGAACTATGCCTCCTATAGCTGATCAAACAAATCATTGATCCTCAGAAGCGGGTACTTGTTCTTGATCGTGACCTTGTTGAGCTCGTGATAATCTATGTGAAGCCTCAACGAACCATCCTTCTTCTTTACGAAGAGTACCGATGCTCCCCACGGTGAACTGCTCGGACGTATAAAGCCTAGATCGCGTAACTTGTCCAACTGCTTCTGCAGTTCTCACAACTCAAACGGTGTCATACTATACCGGGCCTTCAAAATAAGCGTGGTACCAGGCACGAGATCAATCTAAAATTCAGTGTACCAACGAGGTGGTAACCCCAGAATCTCCTTGAACACATCAAAAAAACCACAAATGACCGGCAGCTGGTCGATACACAAAGTAACTGACTTCTCAACAGCACACGACAACAGGCAGGAAAGCTACTCTCCTCTGCACTTGGCAACAAACTGGAACTCTAGCACGCTGTGTATATATAACCTGACTGTCCTTACTGAGCAGTACAATATGGCGTGGTACTCGGCGAGCCAATCCATGCCCAGAATGACATCAAACTCAGACATCAGCAATATGAACAAATCGGCAAGTAAAAAGATGTCCCCAATTAGAACGGGGCAAGACGAGCAAAATCAGTCTAATACTGCAGTCTTCCCCAAGGGCATCAATACTGATAAACCCTCACGGGCAGACTACATCGGCAAAAAGGTCGATCGGTAGAAATCATCGGCCACAAAAGAATGCGATGCACCAGAATCAAACAATACAAGTGCAATGCATGTAGAAATAGGGAGAGTACCCTCGACGACCCCTCTTGATGACTGAAGGTCCTGCTGGGCGGCATAAAATTTGCCATGGGGCTGCTGGGGGGTGCAAGTCCCTTCTGAGGTCTCTACTGCTGCTACTGCCATGTGGTGGCCTGATCTGCTGCCTCCGCTGCTGCGGGAGAGGTACAGGAGGCTAGTGCTACGGTTGTTGCTGCTGCTGCTGTCAGGGCTATCATAGAGGCTGATATGGTGCCCTTGGCTACTGCTATTGTGGATGGGGAGACTCATGCCTATGATGTCTTGTCCTACCGCATCCAAAGCAAGTGCCTGAAAATAGTCCCAAAGGTGGTGCTGGGGGTGCCACTGGTGCTCGGAATGCCAAGGGGGTCATGCCTCGCTACTGTGGATGATGCTGATGCTGCTGGGAACCACTAGAGGGCGCCTTCCTCTTCTGATCTCCTCTCTGGTCATGAGCTCTCTATAAACTGGCCCAATCTGACTCATAGATCTGGGTCCTCTCCACAATTTGCTCAAACGTCAGAAGCATGTATCCGATCACACGACGCAAGCCGTTTTCAAAATGACAGACTTTCCATCCCTCATCATCAACAAGGTACGTCGCAAATCTCGATAGTTTGACAAAATATGCCTCATACTAGGATACAGTCATGTCTCCCTAGACCAAAGTCTCAAACTCTAATGCGCACTGCTGTCGCACATGCTCAGGAAAGAACTTTTGGTCAAACCGGTCTACAAAGTCCTCCCAAGTCCACACGAAATCAGCCGCTACGACTCAGGTGACAGATGTTCACCAATGCTAAGCCTCACCCTGGAGAAGAATTACTGCTAATGGGACTCTCCGCTGGGTCGTACATCTCATGGTGTCGAATATCTTCTCCACCTCGAAGCACCATATCTCTACTGTAATAGGGTTTGGTTTGCCTCGAAAATGCGAGGAATCGTGCTATCGAAAGTCTTTGAGAAGGGCGCTCACACGCTCCTGCTCGCCCTCAGCTGGTGTAACAGTGGGACGCCTGCTCTGCCCCTGAAGAATAGCAGTCATTACCTGTAGCATCTGCTACAGCTGGGTGGAACTCACAGGTACGGTCGGATCCGCACCGGTCTTGGGTAGAGGAGTGGCATCCTCAAGCTGGAAAGTAGGAATATCCGGTGGTGGAGCGGGAGTAGTAGGTGGTAGTGCGGGAGTCACAGGTGGCAAAACAGGATTCGCTTAAATCACTCTTCCAGGTGGCATGTCCTATAGGAAGGAAAAAGGGTCTATTAGCCTTGAGAATTCTCGAAGGCATAAACGTTAAGGGTCTATGTCGGAAGATTGCTAAGTTATTCAGACTCGGGACCTATTCATTTTAAGTTTATAGCAGATATGTGATGTGATCTCAGGTATTCCCAAGTCATGCTCTGATACCAACTTCTGTCATGTCCCAAACTCAGAAAATGGGCTCACAAAATTTTCAATAACCGAATCCGGTGCCAACAACCTCCGTAGTGCCCCATTCTTGGATCCCAACACTCACATGCTAGATTTCGATCCTGGGATCCTATAAGGAGGATTTTAAGTATGATTTTTTTTTTGTAATGGAGCATAACCATAAGCATAACCAAGTCACAAAATAACATCACCACATACCCACTATATCAAAAACTTTAAGTACAAAGCGGGAAGGGAAATACAGGGTGATCAAAAACTTTAAAATAATTTGACACGCGCTCCTACCTCAGCACTGCTATGATCCAACGACACTTGCACGCAACGATCGTACATAAGCTTACAAAAGTTTAGAGGGTGGTGTAAGTGTGTGTGCAAGGTGAGTGCCAAGTATGCAATATTAGAGTAATGCGAAAATATGCGGGTAAGTCCATGAATACAATCAACTGTACTAAAGCTATGTGATGCAAGATATGAATGCTATCAGCCATACCAAGACCATGCGATGCGAGGCCTATGTAGCCAAATTTCATATGCGTGATGCAAAGCAAGTATGTCAGTCCTCATCAAGTACACATATCAGTACAGTTCCTCTTTGAGATATCACTGGGGTCTAATACACTTCACACTGATTGCCACCTCCCTAGCCGCACAGCCCAATAAGTGGAAGAGACCACACTATCTGCCTGACTAGTAGTTTCCCAACACCTACCCGGCTCGTCGATAGCGGACTCATTTGTGAGCTGGTCAAACTCAACCTATGTTACAACCCCCTCACTCAGGCAAATAAGGCCACACCCCCTTCTAACCGACCACGACACAATGAGAGATGTGGCCTACTGTTATTAGGTACTCAAGCACTCGTGTATCCACTCGGTCTAGACATCGGAGCATCTCCTGCTACCAAAAAGGTTCTGGAACTTTCACCCAAGGACATCCTAAGTGCCCACAGTGCTAGAACTAAGTATTTTCTGTATCCGATACGGCCATCCACGATGTACCTGTGAAGGCAACGGCCCTGATATCGCTACGCCATACAATGATCATATCACACATATGCAAGATGCATGAGTCACATCATAGAATCATGCAGCAATCTTGCTTGTACTGCACGCTCATGTGGGGTACTCCGTCACATAAGCAGTCCTGTAAATGTCTCAGCCCAACGGCTTATGCTATGATCAAACATTTCTCATATCGAGCATACATATGATGTGTATGGTCATGAATCATGAAGTTATACTAAGCATGTTATATAGTGATGAACTATCTTCACAACGAAGATGGGCCTAGACGGCCTACACATAACAAGTATAGACCTATCAATGGGCCCTAGGGAGAGTCATAATGCGGATATTTAACCAATATTATCCTTATAATGTGGACGTCAAACCATCATTGCTCCCAAGGCATGGCCCACCATAAATATCATTACACAAACCATGGTGGAATCACACATTGCAATGGACCTTAAGTACATCCCGTTGGCCCTCGACCCATGGGCCTTAAATACATCAAATGGGCCGTATCACATGAGCCTTATATTCATCAAGTGGGCTGCATCAATGGGCGGCACCAATGGGCCTTATGTACATTGCAATGAGCTATAACCCATGGGCCTTGAATACATCACAATGGGCCCTCATATGGCAAGTGGGCCACATCACATGAGTCATATGGATATCAAATAGGCTACACCAATGGGCCCCATGTATATCAAATGGGCCACACCCAAATATAAGTGGTGATAATGATTTCCACCATTAAAATCCCCAAGGCCCACCATAACATTTCATTTCCATCCAAACAATTGATAAGGTCACACAAACCTAATAGAAATAAATAAATAAATTTTATATTTATCCAAAACCTTTGAACCAGGTGTTCACTCCCCAAGTGTAGGGTTGTGATGTAGTAATAAACTCGGTAAGACCGAGGTCGAATCCCAAGGGACTGAAACTTGTACGTTATCTAAAACTAACTAGAACTAGAACTAGGCTAAGATGAATTCTAAATCAATTAGCAATGGTGGAATACTTGTAGAATAATTAATCTAAAACTTAGGAAACAAATCAGAGATAGGAAACTAGGGATTCAGAGGATCCACTTGTAGAGATCAGGGAGAACTTATGCTTGCATCAAAAATCATGAAAATTACTGAACTGCCGTTGATCTAGTTTTCAAAGAGATGAAAGGTGTATGAATTAGAATGGATTCCATCACCAAACCATGCCCAAAGACTATGGCTAACAACAGAATCAAACTAATTACCACCCAATCACATGTATGAAAGTTAGGAAGGGTACCGTCATCCAACCATGCCTAGGAGACTATGGTGAACAACAGGACGTCCTGACATTATAAACATTAAAGAGAACGGAAATATTCAAAGCCATTGCAGACCCATTGTAATTTCAGTCACAACAGACCATTAAAAATCTAAAACATTCCCATAATAATTAACTAAAATCAACGTCAATTCATACATTAAAATTAAAATAAAATCAAATCTCCCATCTCACTACAAGCTTCACCTCTTAGCCCTAGTTAAGAGGTTTAGCCAGACATGGATGGGCTAAATCTCATAATAAAAGAAAAGAAAAGAAAATACTCTCTCCCTCACGTCTGCTTCAAGTCCCTGCCCGAGCCTCCACGTCTCTCTTTTTCTTCCTTCCTAAACCTGAATGAATGCTCCCCACGTCCAAAACCTCCTTTTATAGCTATTGGAAGGCTGGAGTCAGTGACAAAGTTGTAGCAGGACACGGAGTGTAATTTTCGCAGCCAAGTTCGGTGCCTCGAAACACGCCACTTTCCTCGCTTAAATTCCAAAGAAACGCCGTCCCTTAGTACTTTCTTGGGTTCTCTACATGATAGACAGTTTAGATCTGCCATATGATCAAAGATAGTGGGCCAAAACTGCCTGGAAAAGTCAATTTTCGCGGATGTGCGAAACCTTTCGCACCATTTCGCTGTTGTGATCGGTGGGCCCCACAAAAGCATTTTTTGGAAAATCCACCCCGTCCATTGGATTCAGAATGAAATTTCAGTCAAGAATGGGTAGTTTTGAACGTCCATTGACGTGTCCCAGAGAAGAAATCACAAAAGGATCAGTTTTAAACGTTGCAGGACAGCCCTTTTGTGGCCTCTGTATCTCAAACGTGTGCACGCATGGGTGAAAAGTGACAACATAGTTTTGTAGTATTCAATGCCTTCTACACGGTGGACGGTTCAGATTGAGCTTACAGGGCACGTGTAGGGCCCACTAGCTTCCGTAAAATGGCCAGCGGCCGTGCATTACGCGACACGTAAACGAAAACTTCTTCCGCTGTGGCACTTGTGGGGCCCATTTCGTTAGACACTTGAGAAATTCAATCCGTCCACCAAATTCCTCTCCGAATTTCAGTAAGAAATGACTGGTTTCAGATTGATTTTGGCTTGGCCCACGGAATATTCTGTTTCACCGTCCATCTGACGTTTAACGGTGGCAATCGCATGATAGCATGCATGGGACCAAAAGGAAAGCTTGGGGAGGGTTACACCTACTCTAGAGATGCAATGGACGGTCAGGATCATCCATTTGAATGATGGTTGGGGCCCACAAGCATGGAACGATGACCGAACGTCAAGACGCTGTTGCGTCTTGAAAATTTTTTTTAAGAAATCCTCGGTCAGCGCTGGCTGACCGAGTTCTTGAAAACTGGTGCACGGCTAGAGCATCCTCGCTGTATACGTGCAATGCACAGGTGGGTCCAACAGTGATGTATATGAGAAATCTGCTCCGTCCATCTCTTTTCTCATCTCATTTAAGTCGTCCAGACTGATTTTAAAGCATATCCGAATAGCAGGTGGGCCCCAAAATTGAGAATTTATGGGCTGATTTGACTGTTGGACAACTTCTAGAGAGATCTAACGGCTGAAATTTGACGTGTACGGTTAATTTATGGTCTTTAGGCTATGTATGAAGTTCCAAGCCAAACGAATGGTGGGAACCTCGTGATCTTGCATTCTGGACGTCCTTCAGGCCACTTGAGCTTCAGTTCCTAGATTTTCTCGGATCCCTGGTGTGTAATTTCAGTCGATCTTGGTCCCCTGGAGTGCGTCCCTTGCCTTGGTGCATCTTGAGCGCTAAAATCATACTTTTAGCATCTTTTTGCAGTTCATGCTCTTAATTACACCCTGAAACATAAACACGATAAAAACAGGCCGTTAGACAGCATTATGTCCGTAAATCTAGGCAATATCTGGGGTCTAATATGCAATATTTGACCCTCAACACCAGGGGAGTTTCAATGGTAGACGTTCAATTCACCACTGTTACTAGTAGTGGCCCACCAGATAACTAGATCTGTCTCGCTGTGCCTCAAGCCCTTAAATGAGCTTTCAAAATGGTTGGACGGTTTGGATGCAACACATGCATCATGGTGGGTCCCATAAGGATGGACGGTGTGGAGACAACACATACATCATTGGGGGTCCCACCGTCTAGTGCCATGGACAGTGTGAATAAAACACGTACATCATTGGTGGATCCCACGTGGGGCCACCATAATGTTTATTTACCATCCAATCGGTTAATAAGGTCACACGGACTCAGATGCAGAGGAAAAATAAACTTCATAAGGATCCAAAACTTTTCTGACTCAAGAAGGGTTTCAATGGCAGACGTCAATCATCACTGTTTCCTGTAGTGTGGGTCACCTGAGCTCCACTTACGGTTGATTTTTGGGGGCCCACTGTCCCAGAGGGGACCCAACAAATGCACGGTGTTGATGATCAACACACATCATGGTGGGGCCCACAGCCTAACGCAACAACGTCCTGCTGCAGCGTCAGCAGCAGCAGGCACTACACATTTTTTTTTGAAAAAATGAGTTTTTTCGCAGTTTTTCATAAGTGGGGCCTGTATCAGGGGAATCCAACCCAGCCATTGATTTTTATAACCCAAGATAGACCCATCAAGCCCAATATTCGACATATTTTGGGTATAAAAGCATCAAAGTGAATTTCTACGGTACAAACACTGTTTTCTATGCTATGGCCTGCCAGATAGTCAGATTGGCCTCATCTTTTGGCTCAACGCCTAAAATGAGTTAGGGAATGGAATGGACTGCGTGGATCAAATTTATACATCAAGGTGGGGCCTGCATTAGCGGCCCACCCAAGAAGCTAGAAATATATATATATATATATATTGTGTTGCCGTGAGTACAACTCGCTGTTTGTTCACATCTCACTGAACCCATGTCCAGCGTCCAGGGATGCTGGACAACGTGAATATATATCAAGGTGGGTCCCATATGGACGTGGCCCCACTTTATTTAGTTAAATCTGATATTTGTGTTTTCTCATTATCCAAAGGGTAGGGCTCACATGGCTTAGACAGCCATGGGTTCCATTTGATGGACGGTTTGGACATCACATAACTCATCATGTGGCCACAAAATAAAGGAAGGAGAGAGAGAGAGAGAGAGAGAGAGAGAGAGAGAGAGAGAGAGAGAGAGAGAGAGAGAGAGACATGATGATGAAGGGACCCCGACACTATGGATCCTCCATTCCATGCATTCAATCATACATCAAGTGGGTCCCAATACTTGTGGACCCACCAAATCAAAAATTAACTGTGGAGATTTCTTCTCCACCAAAATGGAAGGTCTAAATGACCCCTTTTTATGCAAGGAAAATAAACATCATGATGGGGTCCATGGAGAATGGCCATATCATGGAATGATCATGAAAATTAAAGTGGGTCATCGGTCACATTTAGGGTCGAAAGTGAGATCCATACCATCAATCGATAAGCCTCACTTAGCTCATCATCAAAACATAAAAATCTGGCCTATAAAACACCCACCGTTCGATCTTCTTAGTCCGATGAAACGCTGATCTCCTTGTGTCTCGCTTTAATGGAGGGTGATGAGAAGTGAACAACTAGGATGAAGGATTTTGGGATGAAAAGTGGGCCACACAAAACACTTTTTCTCCCATGTAAGAGCTTGGACGTCCACTACTTTTCTTCTCCTTTGTTACTTGGAAAATGTGAAGAGAAATAGAGAAAGGGTTGTAAGGAGAGAGAGTGATGGGTGATGAATGTGAGTTGAATGATGGATGTGAGGTGAGTGATGGTGAGGTGAGAGACTTATTGAATTTTGGGGTAGATTGCTTGACTTGTGGAGAAGGAAAGCATTGGTTGCTCTTGTACTTGACATGAGGTGATTGATTGAGTGTTTTATTGATGGGACTTATTATAGAGATTCTTTTAAGATCGTGAACCAGCGGCGTTTTCTTTGAAATGGACGTCGGTCCATATCTCTTGGCCTGAGTATCAGATCGGTGTGTAAGGCGTAGTGCTGGAACCGTGGCGACGGTGCGGTCGTAATGGTATAAGTCTTGTATTAAGCCAACTCAAATCTAAAGGATACGACTCAGGGTCGCGCATAAACGTCGATTATAAGTTGCGGGTTTTTAGAATTCATTGAAAAGGATCGCGTAAGTCAACAGAGCCGTATGAACTAGGATACGGGCCTTACATGAGCATTGTCAGAAACGGGGAGGATTGTCTTATTGAAATATGGTGTCACTGAACCCAATTCTTATCATTGAAGCGATTTCATGAGGTCATTCCCCCAATCCTTTGGAAATAATTACATCTTATTGGCAGTAGACTATGTCACTAAGTGGGTCAAAGCGATCTCGTGCTGAAATAATGATTATAAAATGGTCATTCAATTCTTAAAAGAAAATATCCTCTCCCGGTTTGGAATGTCTCAGGCCATCATTAGTGATGGATGGTTACACTTTTACAATAGGTCATTTGAGAACTTAATGAAGAAATATGACATCTCTCATAAAGTGAGCACTCCATATCACCCACAAACAAGTTGGTAAGTTAAGATTTTCAATAGAAAAATTAAACAAATTCTAAAAAAACAGTTAACCCTGACCGTAAGGATTGGTCAATCCACTTAACTGATGCTTTATGGGCTTACCGTACAGCTTTTAAGACCCCCATCAGAATGTCTCCATTTAGATTCGTCTATGGAAAAGTTTGTCACTTGCTCATGGAGTTGGAACATAGAGCCTACTGGGCTATCAAAATTTTGAATTTTAACTTGGACAAAGCTGTCTTGCCGCGCAAACTTCAATCAAACAAACTTGAAGAAATCTAGAACGATGCATACGAGAACTCGACAATTTACAAAGACAGGATGAATGTATTCCATGACAGGCACATCCTTCAGAAATCATTCATAACTGGTCAAAAAGTCTTTCTGTGTAATTCTCAGTTACATCTTTTTCGGGGTAAACTTTAATCTCGTTAGACCGGTCCCTTCATTATTACTACAATCAATCCTTATGAGGACATTGAGATAAAGAATTCGATGAATTTCAATATTTTCAAAGTGAATGGATATCGTCTCAAACCATTTGTTGAGAATTTTGATTCATAGGACATGTTCATGCCTCTAAAGGATCCTGTGTACCAGGATTGACCCCTTAGTCTAACGGAGGTGTAGTTAGGTTTATTGCTTTCATAGGATTTAGGATTAGGATAGTTTGATTTCGATTTGTTTAGTCTTCGTGCTAACCCATCTATATGTTAAGAACTTTGAAAAAGTTTCAATTTTCCTTCTTCAGGTATTATCTTCCCATCACTTTCCATTTCTTTTCGTTGTCTCATGTGCATTGCATGCTCATATCTTTTACATTGAGGACAATGTAGGTTTTAGGTTGGGGGTGTAAATTAGGTAAATTAATCATTTTTCTTAACTTTGAGCAAAAATTGTGAAAATTTTCAATTTTTCAAGATAAAAACTTGTTTGGAAAGCAATAGTTTGTGCACTTAAGAATGTTTTGAGTATGATGATAAGACGGAGATTGAATTTTAAATTGTTGGAGTTTGATCAACTAAGTAGACTATCACTTAAGTTCTTTCATTTAATTGATTAAGAGGAAGTTTGAATATCATGTTGATCTAAGTCATAAGACACCTTTGATTTACTTCCTATGAATAATGCTAAAATTTCTGATTGCTAGTATGTGTATCATTGATAGATGTTGAAAATTGAGTCTAGAGAATTCTATCCACCTTAAAAAGATGAAAAAAACCAGTTAAAAAGCAGAAAGATCAACAAAAAGGTCATGTATGATGAAAAGATTGAAAAATAATGAAAAGACCGAAAAGAATGAATAAATAAAAGGGACCATCGATATAAAATCCAAAACTGAAAAAATAAGAAAAATGGGATAAATTTGGAATCAACACTTAACTATTCAATTAACCTTGAAGTGATGATCATTGTTAATGTTTTGAAATGATAGTATTTTTATGGAAAGTAAGTTGAAATTCACTGAGAAGATTAAAAGACTTGATATATGAACTTTTTCTCTTAAGTGATTAATATAGAACCTATTTGATTGATTGTTTATGTGATTCGGCTCTAGGTTTTCAAAGTTCCACTTTCTCGTCTTAATTCTACTCATTCATACTTAATTACAAAAAAGATTACTTTCTGAAAGAGGTTTGCACACTGAGAATTAAGGATATCTTCATGCATGTTTTGCTTGGGACTAGCAAAATGCTGGTTGGGGTGTGTATTGTGTTCACACCCCAAGTATAGGGTTGTGATGTAGTAATAAACTCGGTGAGACCGAAGTCGAATCTATAAGGACTGAAACCTATACGTAATCTGAAAATAACCAGAACTAGAACTAGAAGAAGATGAAATCTAAATCAAGTGAGCATTAGGAAATAACGGTGAAATATTAATTTAAAACATGTAAATTTAAAGGTGAAAAACTAGGGTGTCAAGGATCCACTTGTAGCAATTGGGAAGCTACCTAGCAATGATTCAAGAACACAACTAAAATTAGAGTCCTATCCTATACAGTCGATAAGAAGAGATTTGTCAGATCTCTAAACTTCTCATGAGTCTAATCATCAATAGATAAGAATGACGAAGATTTGGAAGTGATTCCGTCACCTAACCATGCCCAGGAGACTATGGTAAACAACAACAATTTACCAATCTCACAGCCAATCATGAGAGAATTGTAAAAGTTAGGAAGGGTTCCATCACCCAACCATGCCCATGAGACGATGGTGAACAACAGGGTTCCCAAGTTCACAATCTCAATACATGAAAAGAAAATATCTCAAGCTATCGCAGATCTATTGTAATTTGAGTCACAACAAACCATTAAAACTAAAAACATTCCTTATAATCAAACTAGCATCCATGAGAGTTCAATCAACATGAATCAAAGCAAAACTAACACCCCAATCGCGCTACAAGCTTCACCCTCTTAGCCCTAGATAAGAGGTTTAGCCGAGCATAGACATGGTAAGGCAAAACATCTTAAACAAAATATAAAACTAAAAGAAAAACAAACTAATCTATCTCTCTCTTTCTTTCTCGGCCTTCACGGTTGCCCGTTCCACGTCCAAGCTTGCATGCCCTCTATACTCTCCCTTCTCTTTCTTTTATAACACAAGGTAGGACGCTGGTTGGGGATTTACGCAGCAACAGACTGGAAAGAAATCATGCGAAAGACGTACGCACGTTATGCAGTGAAAATCGTAAATCACTTACGTTTGGAGGGATGATCAGAACGTTGATCATCCCAGATTTTGCATCTGTCTTCATGGCTAGGGTTAACCCTGGACTAGGCATCATCTGGACGGTCCGGATCACAAGTACGGTGACTGGTCACACAACCTCCCAACGAACGGCCTGCGTAACTACTGAAGAAGGAAGTTTCCTTCTTTTGAAATTGCTCGGTCAAGAGTCGGTTTGATTGACTCTCTGCTGCCGTGCACAACGAGTGAAATTGTGTACTATGCACACTCATGCATAAATGGGGTCCACTGTGATGGTTTTGGGGCATCTGCACCGTCCAGACGTCTTGTCTCTTCAGATAATGGGTTAAGAACAACTTTGAAGCATATACAGATCTCAGGTTGGCCTCTAATCATCTTCTAAGGTTTGAAAAGGGAGAGAAGGCCCAGGTGAAGTGCTAACAACGTTCTTCCACTTCGATTTCTTCATAGGTTCTAGTTGATCTTTTTATTTTTATTGTATGATGTTAGTCTTCTTAGGCTAATCTCTTGGCTAAGGCTAAGGGATGAAACCTGTAATTTATTTCGATGTTTAGTTTGCTTTGATTCAAGTATATGGTTGAACTTCCATTGATTTCTGTTTGAATAAAAGAATATTTCCAGATTTCTGTGGTTTATTGTGACTCCAATTATAGTAGATTCTTGAAAAGCTTTTGATATCTTTTTATCTATTTTGTAATTGTGTGATTTGTAAAATTCATGATTTACCATCGTCTCTTGGGCATGGTAGATGGTTGAATTCTCTACGATCATCACATTGGTGATTCATGAGGGAACTAATCCAATGAAAGTTTAGAATTCCATTTTTATTTAACTGTTCTAGCATTTGATTGGATATGATAGGACTTCGATTCCAATCGAGTTATCATTAAATCAAGTAGATTAATATTGAAATTGCTATAAGTGGATTCCTAGATCCTTATCTTTTATCTTTTTTATTTTAAAACCTTTTTTTTTAAATCACTGGAATAAAAACCCAGACCAACCAAGTTAGACTTAGATTAGTCCTAGACCTTGTTCCCTATTTCTTGTTGATTTAACCTCATTCTCATCAAGTTATTACTACATCGCAACCTTGCACTTGGGTTTGGGAACAATGGCATCAAAGGTACCTCAAATATATCCAGTAAGAAATCATCATATATATATATATATGATTTTACCAATGACATGGAGGAAACCTTCGATGGCATCGAATGTGTCTTTAATAGAATCGAAAGACTTTTAATAACATCGACAGAGCCGTTTTCTGCCCTCTTTTTTTTTTTTTTTACCATTGGAGTTCGAACTTTTTATAAAGGGCATTTGGTTCTTAGGCATTTATATAAATTTTTTGTACAATAGAAGCTTAGGTGAATCCATGTTCACATCCCTCATCCCAAGCCTTTATACCATTGAATTCTATGCAATCTTCCTTAAGATTAACACTCTTATGAGGATTTCGACCTCCACATTGAAGATGTGCTTGAACTTTCTTTTTTTAGAGATTAAGCTTAAGTTATCTTGGCATACCATTATCTAAATCTTCTAGAAGACCCATTTAGGTGAATCCCCCATGAAAAACAACTTCTTATTAGTTGTAGGAGATTCAACCAACCTCCAATCACCTTGTTCACCTTGAAAGAGCATCACAGGCAAGGTGGTTGATCTTAAAGTTGAAGCTTTGTTGACATCATGATCAGGGGAGCATTGAGGAGTTGATTGAGACACGAGAGAGTGACAATCAAGAAACCCAAGAAAGCACTATAAAAGGGGCTCAATTCGACAAGTTGTCAATTTTACGAGTCCATTTACTCTCTTTCCTTGTGTAAGATTGAGGGTAAGGGTTTGTAACCTAAACTGTAAACTCAACTAGGCTCTTATGTAGGACATTGGGTCTTGTATATGGCATAAATTCTAAGTTCTTTTGTAGGACCTTGGGTCTTGTGTATGGCATAAGTCCTAAGTTCTTCTGTAGGACCTTGGGTCTTGTGTATGGCCTAAATCCTAAGTTCTTGTGTAGAACCTGAGCTCTCATGTAGGACCTAAATCAAATCCTTGTATAGGTCACTTGACACGAGTGTTTGTGTGTCAGTTTCAATGGGAGCCTCTGGTGGGAGTAAACGTATAGACTTGGGATAAGACCGATGTTGTTAGTTAGTCTAAAGAAAACCAACTAAAGTCTCTTGTGAGAGCCTCCAATGGGAGTGTACGTACCGGGTTCTTGTGTAGGGCCTCAGCTCTTATATAGGGCCTAAATTCAGGTTCTTGTGTAAAGCCTAAATCTTAGAGTCCTTGTGTAGGGATGTAAATGTTAGAGGTTAATCTGATTTAAAACATTTTATAGTGAAATCCGATACACTTATAGGTTGAGTGTATCCGTCGGGAGTGGACTAAGCAAGTAGTCAAACCACTATATATGATTCTGTTTGGGATTATCATTTGCATACTTATTTAATTATTCTTACATTTAAATGGTTAATTATGTATGTATAATTAGATGAATGCTAGGAGTTAATAGTTATCACATCCCACACACATGTACACTATCATATGATAGACTAGTCGCTTATTTATATATCATTTGTAGTATATATGATTGGACACTCTTTTGGCTTGGAAGCCTTAAAGTTAAATTTCCTTATTTAGTTTAATAAATAATTAGTTTAAGTTAGGCAAACACATTTTAAAAAGGTGATATTTTTTATTGGTCCTAATCACCCCCCAGGACAATCTTCATTCCTTAGCTCTGCCAAGATCCTGCACACGTAACCATAGTAATCCCATTACGCCAAAGGTGAAATTTTAATACCTTCCTGAGTTACTTGATCAATGCTCTCTCATGCTTTAATCAGCTCCCCTTTGTTCTCTTGATCATGATTTTGATGCTTTGCAAAGGCTTCATCTCCAAGATCAAACACTTTGCATGTGATGCTCCGATGTGGTGATCAAGGTAATGGGAGGTTGGGTAAAATCTCGTACAACTAATAGGAAGTTGTAAAGCTTAGGAAATTCTACTTAATGGACACTGTAGAGGTTGATAGACACCTGGGTTTGCCAAGAGAGGTGGTGTCTAAAATTTAGAGAGGGCTTAAGATCATGGTCTTCTTGTAGGGGAGATTGGAATGCTCATTAGAGTGAAGAATCACTAAGAATAGAGCATGGATCTTATTAAGATAGAGCTTATGAGGTTTGGTAGGGCTTGGGATGCACTAGGGTCTCTAAGATGCAAAAATGCATCACATCCAAAAAGATACGGTTGCTAGATTCATAATAAAAAGACTCCAATGGATCTATAACTAGGGGCGTACATCAAGTTGAACCAACCCGAGCTAGCCTCAGCTCGACTCGGCTCGGCCACTAGCTGACCTCAGCTTGAACTCAGCTCGACTCGATCCTCGAGCCTTACTAGCCATCTCGGCTTGGTTCGATCAGCAGCTAGGGCCAGTTCAAGCTGAGTTTGAGCCAAGATCGAGCCGAGTTCGTCATTGCAGCATTTCACAAACACCTTGACTGCACCTTCAAAATCTCACTGTATTTGAGACAACAACAATGGTTTTACATGTATTTTATCAAACACCTTCTAAGCAACATAAAAATTAAGAAAAAAAGGGTGTTGGTTTCATATACATACCTTCCTTGCCACCAGCCACACTTGTTTGAGTCATTTCATCAAACACTTGGTGAGCAACATCAATATCAAAGTAACCAAGTCATCGAACTGGTTCGATCTGAGTTCGATTCGAGCTGGGTTAGATCCAAGTCGAGTCAAGCTGGGGTCGGCTCTAACTTGGCTCTAACTCATTTTTGAACTCAAAAAATCAACTCGAACTCAGCTTCGAACTGAGTTAAATCGAGCTTTTTCAAGTCGAGTCGAGCGAGCTAACAAAGCTTGTATGACCCATATCGTAGGCCGTACCATTCCTTAGACTCCTGCGATCCTTCTCATTGAATCCCAGCGACTCGTGACCTATAAACAGCATTTGCACGCAACCTTAACTCTCATCCTGTAGATCTGAGTCGACTTGACCCAAGACTTGTACCCTAGCGACCGTGCCTTTGCCGTGGTTCCAACGCTGCATCTTACGCACTGATGCGACACCCAGACTAGTAGTAGTGGGCCCGCATATATTTCGAGAAAATGTCACGCATTGCGAATTCTGAGAGAATCTCTATACAATCTATCACATCAATCAATCAAGTACAAGTCAAGTACAACCCATACCTAGCCCATCCATCTCTTACCAGTAATGTAAGGCAACTCATACCCCATGCCACTTCATGCCCCCAAAAGTCAACACAACCCATGCCTCTCATGTCACTCCTCTTACACCACCCATCTCTCTCATCCCATCCTTCTTACACAATAGCATCCCTCTCTCTCATCCTTCACTCCATCACATCCTATTTCTCAATCCAAATCCCAAGTAACCAAGAGAGAAAATTCTAAGGAGAGAAAGAACTCAAGATCAAGGATCACTTTCCTACCCCCAAATCTCATCATCCAACCATTTAATCTTCATCATCCTCCATCAAAGAGAGAGCTTAGGAGCCAAGGATTCCAAGGAGTTAAATAAGAGGACCTTAGGTGGGTGTTTATAGGTTTAGATTTTGATTTTAATGATGAACCAAGTGAGGCCTACCGATTAATGGTATGGATCACATTTTGGACCCAATGTGTGGACAATGGCCCACCAAGATGCATATGTTGATTCCATGATGGGGTCATTCTCTATGGACCCCACCATGATGCTTTTTGTGAAAGCCGACATGTAGTGGTTATCTAGACCCTTGATCTTGTGGTGGGGATGGTATCTGTCACGCCCCAAACTCGGAAACCGAGCTCATAAAATTTCCAATCGCCTAATCCGGCGCCGACAGCCTCCGTAGAACCCCATTCTCAGCACCTAGCTCTCATTCGTCAGGTTCTGATCCTGGGATACTACGAGGAGGATTTTTAAATGTCAGTTTAATTCGTAATAAGCATAACCAAAGGCATAACCCACAAACAACAACCAAGAACTCCATTACATTTCCACTATGATCAAAAACTTTACAAGTACAATGAGCATAAAAGGAAATACAATGGTAAAGAACAAAAACTCTAAAACGCTCTGCAACGTGCTCCTGCCTCAGCGCTGCTGCGATCCAACGTCAACTGCACGCAACGATCGTGCATAAGCTTACAGAAAGCTTAGAGGGTGGTGAAAGTGTGTGCGTAAGGTAGTAATATGAACATGCAATGACAGAGTAATGCGGAATATGCAGATGGAACCATAATATCATGAGTCGTACCAAGGCTATGCGATGCAAGACATGAATGGTATCGGCCATCCAAAGGTCATGCTATATGCAATGCAACTCAAGCATACAGGTCCTCATCTATGTCCACACATCAATACAACTCAAATATGGAATATCACCGGGGTCTAGTACACTCTAAACCAGATTACCGCCACATCGCGCATAATAAGGTAAGTGGAAGAGACCTCACTATCCGTCTGCCAATATCGGGCGCGACTCGTCGATAGCGGACCCATTTCTCGAGCTGGTCAAACTCAGCCTAGCATTGCCCCCTACTCTTGGGCGGGTAAGGTCGCACCCCCTTCCAACCAACCATGACACAGTGGAGAGCGTAACCGTCTAGTAATCGGCACTCAACGCTCATCTACCCACTCGGTCTAGACGTTGGAGCAACCTCTTGGTACCATAAGGGTTTAGGGACTTTCACCCAGGGATATCTATAGTACCCCATGTAGAACAAAATTTTCGATACCAATCCTGCCAACCATGATACGTCTGTGGAAGTTACGACCCCGATGTCGCTAGGGCGTACAATATCCATGTCATACAAATGCGATATGCATGATTCACGCTATCCAGTCATGCATCAAATCCTGCGCATATCGTGCGCTCATGTAGGGTAACACCGCTTAACCAGGAGCCCATAAACAACCTGCCCGAAGGCATATGCTATGATCAGTCAATCCTCATATCAAGCATGCATATGATGCGTATGATCATGAGTCATGAAACTATATTGAACATGTATATGAGTGATGAACCATTCTTACAACGCAGATGGGCCTGGACGGCCTATACACAATAAGTACGCCCCAGTAATGGGCCCTAAGGAGAGTCGTAATGTGGACATTCAACCAGCATTACACTCGCAATGTGGACGTCAAACCAACATTGCCTCCCAGGCATGATCTCCTTAAACATCGCTACATAATCGGTATTGGGATTACACATTGCAATGGACCTTAGGTTTATCCCATTGGGCTTTTCATATATATCAAATGGGCCATATCTTATGGGCCTTTTATTCATCAGATGGGCCATATAAATGGGCCACACCAATGGGTCTTGTGTGCATTGCAATGGGTTATAACTCGTGGGTCTTAGATTGCATCAAATGAGCATAGTCTCATGAGTCTAGTATGTGACCAATGGGCCACACCAATTGGGTCCCACATGTACATCGAGTGGGCCTCAACCCATAGACCTAACATGAGTCAAATGGGCCTAAACCCCTAGGCCTTAATCAAATAAAATGGGCCTAACTCATGGGTCTCAAATAAATCCAATGGGCCTAATTCAATGGACCCCTTTTATCATCAAATGGGTTTAGTCCCATGGGCCTTACAATATATCAAATGGGTCCACTTCCGTGGGTTTTAAGAATGCAACAAATGGGTCCAATTTCATGGGCCTTGAAGTATATCAAATGGGCCTAGTCCCATGGACTTAAAACATATCAAGTGGGCCTAAACCCATAGGCATTAAATATCAAGTGAGCCTAAACCCATGGGCTTTACATATCAAGTGGGCCCAAGTTCTTAGGCCTTAAATGAATCAAATGGGCCTAGCTCATAAGCGTTTCATAAATCAAATGGGCCTAGCCCATAGGCCTTTTACAGTCCAAAGGGGGCCTAACCCATAGGCCTTTACAAATCAAATGGGCCTTTCCCATAGGCCTTAAAATGATCTTTACAAGTGGATGGACGGTCTGGGTGCATTACATGCACCATGGCGGGTCCCCACTGTCCAGTGGACAGTGCGGATATAGCACATACATCACACAGGGCCCCACCGTCCGCTGGACGGTGGAGGCCACACAAACATCAGGTGGGTGCCACCGTGGTGGGGGACGGTGGACTTGACACATACATCCATGTGGGTCCCATGTGGGGCCCACCCTGCAACATTTGTTTGGCATCCAAACTGTTCACAAGGTCACTCTGACCAAGATGAAGGGAAAACATAAATTTCAGCTTGATCCAATACTTCTGTGGGCCCCAAAAACTTTTCAATGGTAAAATCCAATCCACACTATTTCACGTGGTGTGGGCCACCTGAGTGTTTGGTCGAGCCGAAATTTGGAGGGGGCCCACCTGAGGATGGGACCCGCCTCATGAATGGCTTATATGGCATACAAGCATCAAGGTGGGGCCCACGGCAGCAGCCGTGGGTGGCCTGCTGGACGCCCGCCCGCCCGGGCGCAGCGTGCTGCCGCGTGCAGCGTGCTGCTGCGTGCAGCGTGCTGCCGCTGTCAGTGAGGGAGGCATGCCTCCTCCTCTCTCTCTCCTAAATTTCATTTTTCTGCCAAAACTCATGCGTGGGGCCCGCTACCTAGAAATCCACTCCAGCCATGGTGTTTTACAGCTTGCAACAGACAAAAAGAGTCCAAAGTTTGAATTTTTTTGATGCTTGAAAGTGAAATAAAATAAGAAAATAGTATTTGAATGGTGAGGACGCAATATTTGGCGCTATGGCCCACCAGGTGATTGGATCAGCTCCAAACCTTGGCCCAGCGCATGAAATTTGGTGGAAAATGGGATGGACGGCGTGGATTTATTACATACATCACGGTGGGGCCTATGCAAGGGGACCACCCAAAAGCTCCTCTTTTTCTTTTTTCTTTTTTTTGTTGTTTTTGGGACAGGGACGTCCAGCGTCCCAAACGCTGGACGATGGGCCACCTCTTCAAGTATTTGTGGTGGCCTAATTAGGTGGGCCACCACATGGAAAAATAGTGTGGATATTTCACACATAAAGTGGGCCACATTGGTGATAAAAAAAAAATAATGGACTCGTGGTGGGGTCCATTTAAATAGGCCACACACCCTATTGTAATCCCAAAAAAAATATCAAAATAACAGAAAATAAATAAAAGGGAAAGAGACATGGAGAGTGGGACACGGCTTGTGATGGAGGGACCCCGACATTAGGGGCCCTCCCTTACATGAAATCATACATCAAGTATGTCATTTTGCACATGTGACCATCAAAACTTAAGATCAATGGTGGGGATCCTTTCCCCACCAATATGGATGGTCTAGATGACCTTTCTAAAGAAAATAAACATCATGATGGGGTCCATGGAGAATGGCCCCATCATGGAATGATCATGATGATTCCAAGTAGGCCATCGGCCTTATCTTAGGGTCCCAAGTGAGATCCACACCATTGATCGGTGGGCCTCACTTGGTCCACCATAAAAATAAGAAAAACTACCCTATAGAGGCACCCACCGTCTGATCTTCTTGCTCCTAGAGGTTCCTTGGCACCTTAGCTTCAACTTCAATGGAGGAGATGGAGAATGGAGGGTTGAGATGGGAGATGATGGGGTGAAGAGGTGGGCCACTTGGAGTTTAGGGATTTTTGGAAAATTCCATACGTATGGGCTCTTCTTTAGCTTGGAGTTTTGAAATGAGAAAGAGAGAAAGAGAGAGAGAGTTGTAAAGGGAGAGAGAGAGAGTGATGGATGGATGTGGTGAGTGATGTTTGTGTAAGTAAATATTGACTTTTGAGGCTTTTATGTAAGAGAGGTATGGGTGGTGAAGACTTTTGTGGCTTTTTGTGTAAGAGAGGTATGGTTTTGGGAGACTTTTATGATTGCTTGAGAAAAGGGAATAAAGTGATGTGTACTTGACATGTGATGGATTGATGGGTTGATTGATTGATGGGATTGATGTGATTAATGTGACACATCGTAGAGATTCCCTTGGGTTTTGCAACGCGCGGCATTTTCTCGCACCGAACGTTGACCCACATCTCTTGACCAGGGTATCGCCTCGGCGCGCGAGTCGCGGCATCGTAACCGCAACAACTGCGCGGTCGCTATGGTATTGGTCTCGGGCTGAGTCGACTCGGGTTGTCGGCATATGAATTAGGGTCGCGCGTCGATATCGGTTAAGGGTCGAAGGTCGTCAGAATTCGACCGGTAAGACCGCGGAAGTCTACGGAAAGGTACAGACCAAGATACGGGTCTTACAGCTCTCCCCTCCTTATAAAAATTTCGTCCTCGAAATTTACACGAGCATCGCAAATAAGCATTACTCATGAAGAAGAAGTGACATAACATCATCATATAGAATCGGAGACAGTATACAAAATACATCACATGATCAACCATCAAAGAGATGAGGATAACGCTCTCGAATCTCAGCCTCACGCTCTTAAGAAGCCTCCTCAACAGAATGGTGATCCCACTGCACCTTCACCAACGGAATGACCTTGGTTCTGAGGACCTGCTCCTTCCGATCAAGGATACGGACTGGCTGCTCAATGTAAGAAGCGTCCTCACGAACCTCCAGCGGCTGCCAATCAATAACGGAAACTATGTCTGACCCACACTTCCTCAACATGGAGACGTGAAAAACGTCGTGGACGCCAGACAACTGTGATGGCAAGGCAAGCCGATAGGCCACGGCGCCAACGTGTCCAGTGATCTCAAAAGGTCCTATGAATCTCGGGGCAAGCTTGCCCTTCGCTCCAAATCAAACTACGCCCTTCATGGGCGAGACCTTGAGATACACATGGTCCCCTACATCAAACTCCAAGGGACAACGCAGACGATCAGCAGAACTCTTCTGTCGGCTCTGAGCTGTGCGCATCCTCTGCCTGATGATGTCAATAGCCTCTGAAGTCTCCTGCACAAGCTCGTGACCTAGGAGACGACGTTCTCCAACCTCGGTCCAACAACTCGGTGATCTGCATGGTCTGCCATATAGTGCCTCGAAAGGAGCCATGCCGATGGTCGCCTGATAGCTGTTATTGTACGTGAACTCAGCCAATCGCAGATGCTCATCCCAACTACCCCCGAAATCAATCGCGCAGGCCCGAAGTATATCCTCAAGTATCTGATTGATCCTCTCGGTCTGGCCATCGATCTGCGGATGGTACGCGGTGCTGAGCTGCAAATCAGTCCCCATCGCACGCTGGAAGCTCCCCCAAAACTGAGACATGAATCTCGAGTCTCGGTCAGAAACGATCGAGACTGGAACGCCATGCAGTCTCACAATCTCTTCAATAAATAATCTCGCAAGCCAGTCCATAGACCAAGTCGCACGCATCGTAAGAAAATGTGCCGACTTCGTCAGACGATCCACAACAACCTAAATGGCGTCATGACAGCGCTGAGTCCTCGGTAAACCCATAATGAAATCAGTCGACACGTGCTCCCACTTCCACATCGGGACGCTCAACGACTGCAATAGACCAGGAGGTCTCTGATGATCGCCCTTGACACGCTGGCACGTGTCACACTCGGTCACAAAACTGACGATCTAGCGCTTCATCCCCGCCCAAAAATACTGTCACCTCATGTCACGGTACATCTTCGTCGAGCCCGGGTGGATAGAAAACCTCGATCGATGTGCCTCGGTCATAAGATCTCTGCACAACTCTGGAATATCCGGGACACATAATCGGCCTCTGAAGCGAAGTCCACCGTCTGTACCGATCTGCCAATCAGCCTGACCCTCAGATGCCGCCTCAACCATATAACTTTACAACAACTCATCAGCCTGCTGAGCCTCGATCACCCTAGCGACAAGAGAGGGTTGAATCGACAAGCTCGATAACTGCACAATGGAAGACTGCAGGCCGAACTCAAAGTCATACGCTGCAATATCCTCAAGCATCCGCCACTCCTGAATCATCATATGCACCATTAGGCCTCGTGGCTGACGGCTGAGGGCATCTGCCACCACGTTTGCCTTGCCCGGGTGGTACTGGAGGTCGAAATCATAGTCCTTCAGGAGCTCCATCCAGCGCCTCTGTCTCATATTCAACTCAGACTGCGAGAAGAGGTACTTCAAGCTCTTGTGATCAGAGAAGAGCTCGAACCTGACCCCATAAAGATAGTGCCTTCACACCTTCAGTGCGAAGACAACTACAGCCAGCTCTAGATCATGTGCAGGATAGTTCAACTCATGGGCCTTGAGCTGACGAGACGCAAAGACCACTGGTCTCCCGTGCTGCATCAGGACAGCACCCAAACCGATATGCGAGGCATCAGTGAATACAATAAAGCCGTCACTCCCAGAGGGAAGAGTGAGGACAGGAGCGGACGTCAGACGGTCCTTCAACTCCATAAATGCTCGCTCGCAGGCATCACTCCAAATAAACTCTGCGCCCTTCCTAGTCAACCTGGTCAGCGGGGCTGCAATATGAGAAAAACTCTCAATGAAACATCGATAATAGCCCGCCAAGCCAAGGAAACTACGGATCTCTGTCGCAGTCGTGGGCTGGCCCCACAGACGCACTGCCTCGACCTTCGAGGGGTCCACTGCGACACCCTCCCTCGTCACCACGTGACCGAGGAACTTCACCTCCTCCTGCCAGAACTCGCACTTCTCCAGCTTCGCATACAACTGGTGTGCGCGGAGGGTCTGCAAGGTAATCTCTAAATGCTGCTCATGCTCCTCATGGGTCCTCGAGTAGATCAGAATGTCGTCGATGAAGACTACAACAAACTGATCCAGATATAGGCGAAAAACCTCGTTCATCAGCTGCATGAAGACCGCGGGTGCATTGGTCAGTCCGAAGGACATGACCTGAAACTCAAAATGACCGTAACGCGTCCTAAATGCTGTCTTCGGAATGTCCTCATCTCAGACCCGAATCTGATGATAACCGGAGCGCAGGTCAATCTTCGAAAAGAACTGTGCACCCTGCAGCTGGTCGAACAAATCATCAATCCTAGGGAGCGGCTACTTGTTCTTGATCGTGACTTTGTTGAGCTCGCGGTAGTCAACGCAAAGCCTCAACGAGCCATCCTTCTTCTTCACGAAGAGTACCGGCGCTCCCCACGGCGAACTGCTCGGACGGATAAAACCCAACTCTCGCAACTTGTCCAACTGCTTCTGCAGTTTCCGTAACTCTAACGGTGCCATACGATACGGGGCCTTCGAAATAAGCGCGGTACCGGGTACGAGATCAATCTGGAACTCGGTGAGTCGACGAGGCGGTAATCCCATAATCTCCTGGAACACATGGGAAAAATCATATATTATGGGCAAATGGTCGATGCAAGCGGCAACAGGCTCCTCTATGGCGCAGGACATCAAATAAGACAACTGCTCTCCTCTAGGCTCAGCAACGAACTAGAACTGTAGCACGCCGGGTATACAGAACATGACGGTATCTGCGGCACAGTCTAAAATGGCATAATACTCAGCGAGCCAATCCATGCCTAGGATGACGTCGAACTCGGACATCGGCAAAACAAACAAATCAGCCGGCAGGAAGGTATCCCCAACTAGAATGGGGCATGACGAATAAAATCGTCCTAACACTGCAGTCCTCCCCAAGGGAGTTGATACTGATAGGCTCTCATCAGCAGACTCCAACGGTAAGCCAACCGATCGACAGAAGCTCTCGGCCACAAAAGAATGCGATGCACCAGAATCAAACAGTACACGTGCAATGCATGCAGAAACTGGCAGTATACCCTCAACAACTCCTCCAGAAGACTAAGGGTCCTGCTGAGCTGCATAAAACCTAGCCTGAGCCGGCTGGGGAGGTGCTTGTCCCCTCTGAGCGTGCTGCTGCTGCTGCTGGGGTCGCTGAGGTGGTCTAAACTGCTGCCTCTGCTGCTGTGGCCTCTGAGGTTGGTGATGATGCTGATGCTGATGCTGAGGTGGCCTCGGTGGTGGAGGCTGCTGTCGGTGCTGCTGTGGGGGTCTCTGCTGCTGCGGTGGAGGTCTCTACTGCTGTGGACCTCTCTGCTGCTGCTGGGGGCTGGGACACTCCCATGAACGGTGTCCCGTCGCACCGCACCTGAAGTAAGTGCCGGTGAACTGCCTCTGAGGTGGTGGTGGAGGTGCTGCTGGTGCTGATGGTGCTCGGAAGACTGGGCGACCTGTGCGCCTCTGTTGCTATGGTCGACGCTGCTGGAAATGACTGGAAGAAGCCTGCCTCTTCCGGTCCCTCCTCTGACCATGATCATACTGAGAACCGGCCCACTCAGTCTCGTAAATCTGAGCTCTCCGCACTACTGCCTGTAAAGTAGGGAGCTCATGCCCAATAACACGACCTCGAAAGCCGTAACGTAAGCCTTGCTCGAAGCGGCAGGCCTTCCGCCCCTCGTCATCAACCATATATGGTGCGAATCTCAATAGAGCCACAAAACGGGCCGCGTACTGTGCCACGGTCATGTCTCCCTGCACCAGAGTCTCGAACTCTAAAGCTCGCTGACGGCGGATATGGTCGAGGAAGTACTGCTCCTCAAATCGATCAACAAAGTCCTCCCATGTCCAGACATACTCAGGTCTGGCAACACAGGTAACAGAGGTCCACCAATGCTCGGCCTCACCCTGGAAGAGAAATACGGCTAGCTGGACTCGCTGCTCGGTCGTACATGACATGGTATCGAAGATCTTCTCCACATCGGAGCGCCATCTCTCTGCTGCAGTCGGATCTGGCTCGCCCTGGAAACGTGGGGGATCAAGCCGTCTAAACTCATGAAGTAAGGCGCTCGCGCGCTTCTGCTCTACCTGAGCTGGTGAAACAGCTGAGCGCCTGCCCTGTCCCTGGAGTGTGGCTGTCACAGCCTGTAACATCTGCTGTAATTGAGAGGCACTCACAGTCACGGTCGGCTCCGCATTGGCCTCAGATGGAGGAATGTCATCCTCAGGGAAGGGAGCAAGGATCTCTGCAGGTGGAACGGGAGACGTAGGTGGTAAAGCTGGAGCCTCTGATGGTGAAGCAGAATCCTCAGGTGGTGGTGTGGGAGTCGATCGGGTAACTCTCCCAGGCGCCATGTCCTACAGGAAAGAGCGAAGGCGCCTATCAACTTCAAAACTCTTGAAGGTACACACGTTAACGGTCTGTATTGGAAGGTCGCGAAGCTATCCGAACTTCGAGACTTAGTCATTCCACACTCATAGCAGACATGTAATATTGTTCTCGGTTATTCCCAAGTTATACTCTGATACCAACTTCTGTCACGCCCCAAACTCGGAAACCGGGCTCACAAAATTTTCGATCGCCGAATCCGGCGCCGACAGCCTCCGTAGAACCCCATTCTCGGCTCCTAGCTCCCATTCGCCAGGTTCTGATCCTGGGATACTACGAGGAGGGTTTTTAAATGTCAGTTTGATTCGTAATAAGCATAACCAAAGGCATAACCCACAAACAACAACCAAGAACTCCATTACATTTCCACTATGATCAAAAACTTTACAAGTACAATGAGCATAAAGGAAATACAATGGTAAAGAATAAAAACTCCAAAACGCTCTGCAACGTGCTCCTGCCTCAGCGCTGCTGCAATCCAATGTCACCTGCACGCAACGGTCGTGCATAAGCTTACAGAAAGCTTAGAGGGTGGTGAAAGTGTGTGCGCAAGGTAGTAATATGAACATGCAATGACAGAGTAATGCGAAATATGCAGATGGAACCATAATATCATGAGTCGTACCAAGGCTATGCGATCCAACGTCACCTGCACCGAATTGATGTTCGGTCGAACTGAATTTAGATAAGAGAACTGTTGGACAGACTTGGGTACTTTCGGTCGCACTAAAGATGGTGTTCAGTCACACCGAAAGTGGTCTTTGGTGAGACCAAAGGTGCACTCGGTTACAATCGAATTACCTAGAATTCTATCTCATCACGCTGTCATATTTTAGCTGTTTTTTGTCAGACCAATGGTGGGTTTAGTGGGACTAAAGATTGATGAAATTATGCAATTTTTTCAGCAAAACGGGACCTCTAAAGTCAATCTAAGAATGGTCAATTTAGGCTCCCATGGCTTAAGTGATAATTAATAAATATTTTTTCTATTGGGTTTAAGATCATTTAAAGGTTTATGTTGTTTTGGGTCAAGGGTTAGGGTCACCAAGACATTGTATATACATGTTCTTTGTTTCTTAATGCTCCACCTTTACCGATGTCTTCGGTCTTTAATTTTCAAGGGTTCAACCGACTATATGACATAATGACTAATGTGATTGATAAATAGAGTATGTGAATCAGTGCACTGGACATATGTTAACAATCTTTTGGAGGATGTCATTTTAGAAAAATATTTTAATAAAAAGTAAATAATATAGCCAACCTTTGCTTTGAAAATTCTAGCAAATACATCTAATATGCTACCAATTTGTTGCTGGGACATCTGGAGCTTATTTGATAAGCATATTGTAATTCATTTTCACCTGTTAAAGATGACCAAGGTTTTCCTTTCGATTGGACCTCTCAATGCTTGGATGGCTTGATTTTTGTGCCTACATATGTTCATGCCATCGATGAATGTGTTCGGTGTGTCCCAATATCGATGGCGGTGGCCAAAAAAAAGAAAAAGCAGACTGGATTATTATCCCTGCCTATCCACATGTCACACATCATGGTCCATCCATGGTGGACTAACATGAGGAATGAGAGTCTCTCGATTATAAGGGATCAATGGTTTGGTTCCACGCAGTGAAGTGGTGGGCGGATTAGATTGCTCATGCGTGGTATGATAAGCACGCGTGCACTTGGTGGAAATTAACTCAGATAAAATCATTAAACTATGAATATCAGTGTCTGATAGTTCCAATGAATACTTGTTTGTGAAAAGTATATAAGACTGTTGAATTATTTTCATTTTTTACCTATCCGATAATAACGATGGTGTGGTGATGCGGTGAGATTTGATGGGTGAATTATACATGGTTAGGATTAAGCCGATTTCATACTCAGCCAATTTGTTTATTAAAAAAAAGCTCGTGCCATCTCTGACGATAAACGTCCCGGCCCACTAATCAAATCTCGCTAGGTTAACTTGTGTGGTGAGCTATCCTGAGTTCGGTGAGCTCCTCACCGCCTAATTCATATCCTAATCATCCTAATCAAATAAGTAAATTAGGCGTTTTTTTTTTCTCTTTTTTTTTTTTTGCAAAATGCATATACATTTTATAATAAAATAGGGCTTGTTTGATTTTCCAAATTCACTGTAAATTCCCTGTAAATAATGAATTATTACAATTTCACTCGGTTTGAAAATAGGCAGGTATTTCTACTTTGAAATTCTGTCCAAAAGGATTGGCCTAAATTTGTGGGCCCCACCGTGATATATATAACATATCCACGTCGTCCATACGTTTTACCAGAAGATTTTGAGGCATGAACCAAAAAACGAGGCAAATCCAACATTCAAGTGGCCCACACCAAAGTAAATAGTGACCCCAAGAAGCTTTTAACGGTAGGTGTTCGATTCCCTTTTTGTTGTGGTGTGGTCCACTTGAACTTTGAATTTGCCTCATTTTTTGACTCATGCCCTAAATTCAGTTGGAAAAACAAATGGACGGTGTGGATAATCCACATCATCATGGTGAGCCCCACATATATTTGGCAGTATTCTCAATTTAGAGCCTGTTTGGACGGGCATGGGATTAGAAGGGATTAGGTGGGATTGGAAGATAGATCCCGGGATTGTTAAGGCATGCCCAAACAGACATGGGATTGTGATCCCGGGATATAGGAATCCCATGGATCTTAAGACAATCCATTGACATCACCATCATTACCTTAAATCCCATCTAATCCATCCTAATCCCTTCAAAATTGCCTGGAAGTGTTTGGTTAGAGGGATTAAAAGATTTAATCCCAAATTTGGTGGGGCGTGCCCAAACAGACCGGGTATAGCAATCCCATAAATCTTAAAGACAATCCACTAACATCACCATCATTGCCTTAAAATCCGTGCAATCCAGTCTAATATCATCTAATCTCATCCAGCGTGCCCGTCCAAACAAGCCCTTAGGGAATGAATTACCAAATGAGATAATTATTACCCATTTGTAATGCATTTAGGGAACATTTGACACCATGAATTCGAGGGGATTTGAGCTAGCATCACAAAGTAACCGGGCGGGGGGGGGGGGGGGGGGGGGGGTTCCAAGGGGTATCTATTCAGGGGATTTGAAATCTAAGGTGAGACCTTGGATTACAACTAAAATCATTCTCATAGTTGCATGTGTAACATGTGTATCACTAGACTATTAATTTATTGGACATATGGCCCACTAATGATATCTTAAAATAATTAGATTTTCAATTGCATCATTATAATTACTTTAATATGATGATCAGCACCGTCCAAACATTGTCCATGTAAATCAACAATTAAAAATCATTGGTTAGTCACTCGGACATGATCTTATGCTTGTAGCCCATCTAAGACTTAGAATTTTATCATTTTTTGGCAAAGTATATATTTCAGCGGGGTTATTACAACCATTGGGTCAAAAATTACATAAGTTCACTAATTAGAGATATTAAAGTTGATTTAGTAATTAAATTCAAATCCTTGCAAATATACTATGAATAGCTACTTTTGGATTAAAGTTGATTCTCACTCTAGGGTACTAAACACAATAAGAGGATTTCAAATCCAGCGGACTACGAAATCCAGGCTCCCAAACATACCCTTACATTTACTTTAGAAAACCAATGGGCACTTAAACTTAGAAAATCAAACGCGCACTTAGACTGCTCAATTTAACTACTTGTAGCTGTACACCCGCCGTTTATAATTTTCAGAAGCATTTGTATCAAAGATATCGATTGCTTCGCTTGTCAAAATGCTAGTGATGTGATTCTGAAAACAATATATTTACCTACTCACGTGACTTAGGACTATTTGCTCACGTGAGATTTTCTCTGTCCATGCGACCACCTTGTGTCTATTACAGGCCAAAAACTTATGATGATTCAGTAGTAAAATGTGCCACCCTGTATCGGCAAGTCAAAATTTGATGGAGCCCACCTAATGTTCATCCACCATATCCGTCAATTTCTATGGCTCACATTGGGGCACGAGCCCAAAGTGAGGTAAATCAAATCTCAAATGAGTCACACCATAAGTAGTGGAGATGGAAATAACAACCATTGAGACTGTCTTAGGGTTAATGTAGTGTTGGTATTCTATCTAAACCATCCATAAGGTTATTCCAACCAGTATGGGCTCAAAACATAAATATTAGCTTGATCCAAACATCCGACAGCCATGAAGGCTTCACTGGTGGATGTCCAATTTCCATTATTAATTGAGGCATACCCCACTAATATGCCACTGCGATTTTTGCCTATTTCATTGTACTAGCTATGTCACATACGCATAATGGTGGGCTTTGGGAAAGTTTCAAATGTAAGCATTCCCATTGTTATTATTTCTTATGGCGTGGATGACTTAAGTTTTTGATCCACTTCTTTTTTGGGCTCATTTCCTAACATATCTTGGAGAAGCTGCTGGACAGAGTGGACCTGACACAGAGATCACAGTGGGCCCATGGAGCTTTTCTTTATAAGGCTCCTCTTGATGCGGCTCACAATCTCATATACTCGCAGGAAATTGGCTTTGGACTATAAATGTCCATGGCACTTGTTTTAGACGGGTCTGTAGGGCACTTAATTTTTGTGGGCCCTACCATATTGTATACATAAATCTACTTGGCCATCATGTGAGAACCCAAAACCCTATAGTTTTGGATTCGCGTATAGTATTGTATTGTATTGTATTTGGGTACTATTCATGTATACATTAGACGGTTTTCAGAATACATCCAAATCAATCAGATACTAATTAATGTTTGGATATGAGGTATTATTTGGCATAATATACAGTATGTTATACAGATTAGTGTTTGGATATGATGTATTATGTCTGTGTATTGTACAATCTTAATTGGGTCGAGTGACTTGTTTGACGTATGGAACTTTCTGATTTCTAGCCCAGAAGATTTTCACGTTGAAATGTACCAAATGAACGGTCCTAATATTGCACTGCATAAGTATCAGATATCTTGTAATCATACAAATTTCAAACTTTTATCCACTGTCAAATACAGCGCAATGAATATGAAGTATTGGCAGTAATAGAATCCACTGACAATACTCTACTGTCGGTTTGAAAATTCGGCTGAAGTTTATATTCGCATGTATAGGCTTCAACTCCTATTCACTCCAATCCAAACATAGTAAATGTTAAATCATAACTTCTAATAAGATACAGTACATCCCAAAACACGTATCCAAACAAGCCCCAAATAGTCTGAACCACAAAAAACACTAGGGACTGAATGCTCACCAATGAAAACTTCTAGGGCCATTAAAGTTTTTGATCAAGCTGATATTTGTGTTTAACCTTCATTTGGGTCCATGTAACATTATGAATGGGATGGATGGCATGGTGGGGCCTAAGAAGGTTTCAACGGGCGTCATTATCACCATTGCTTACTTTAATGGTGGGCACTATTACCCCTGCTGCTTTCAGGTCTTGTTCACTACACCTGCCTTACTTTGTTTTGGGCGCATGCTCTAAAATATTCTTTCAAAATGCTGATGGCATGGGTATAACACAAACATCCCCGTAGGTCTTCAAAAGTTTGCCCGCTGTGATCATGTGCTTCATCCCTATCGTCCATTCATTTTTTTATATCATTTCAGGGTATGAGCCGAAAAATGAAACAGTTCTAAGGGTCAGGTCGACCACACCAGAGGAAGTAATGACACATACTGTTAAAACTTTTCTTAAGCCTACCGTAATGTTTATTAGCCATTGAACTTGTTCACGAGGTAACATATAGGTCGACGATGAAGGATAAATACAAATATCAACTCGGTCAAAACTTCAGCAGTACACAAGAAGTTTTTAACGGTGTCCGTTCAATCCCCACTATGTGGTCCGGTTGAGCCTTGGATCTACCTCATTTATCATCTTAAACAATAAAATTACATGAAAAAAATGGATGGACGGCGTGGATAGAACTCATATATCACGGTGGGCTACACAAAGCCCCTGACTGAACCGAGCCTGTCTTGGCCAGCTATATAGCTGATGTATTGACGTCAGCAAGTTCTGTGAGTCTCAACACAAGGTATGTGTTATATCGAAACCGTCTATGCATTTGGAGAGCTTGTCTCAAGGCTTGAGACAAAAAATAAGGTAGATATAAATATCAATTTCACCGCACTGAAAAAAAGCAACATTGAAACCCTTTTAGTGGTTACGGAAGTTTTGGATCAATATGAAATTTGTTTTTTCTCTTTATCCAGGTCTTCATGACATTATAAATAGATTGGATGGAAAATATACGTTATGGTGGGCCCTACGAATTTTTCAACGGTGAAAATCATTAACCGGGCTGCTATTTGTGGTGTGGTCCATTCCATTTTTGAATATGATTTATTTTTTGAATACTACTCTAAAATGATCTCGAAAATGCATGAACGGTGTGGATATAATAAATACATCACTATGGGCCATGTAACTTTGATCTCCTTTGAACCGTTCGTACAACGAGCGTCAGCGCTCGTCTTCGCACGACACGTACCTACACCTGCTATATAGCTGATGTGTGGTAGACCAGCCAATCCGCTTCCGTCTTGGCAGGGGCAGGATGCAAATGCAATCCACGTCCCCACTTCCAACCAAGACGAATGAGGAAAGCAGTGGGAAGGAAAGCAACGGTGAAGAAAGAACGAAAAGGAAGTTGCTCTATTCACACGCGTGCAGATACTTACCCATACATACTCCGTTATACATGCTAATATAGAAAATATGTTCGAACTAGTATACCAAAAAGCTTGGATTCTTTTCTCCCAAAGTCAGGCCATTTCACCACTCAGGTAGCCACAGCATACGAAAAGAAACGGATAGCTAGAAGAAAAAGAAAAAAATTTCACCGGCTGTTGTTTTCTACAAAGCATCCTACTTGCGAAATAGAAAGAAACGGCCTAAGTTTTATACGACAACATCTGGAGAGTGTGGTCCACCGGATGGACAGGTCATATCTAGACACGTCCGACTTAATCGACATAAGTGCCTGCGTTTGTATGGTAAACGCACGTCAATCAACGACGAAAGAAAGAAATAAAGAAAGAAAAATTAAAACATAGAAGAGGAGAACGTCAATCAACGAAGAAAGAAAGAAATAAAGAAAAAAAGTAAAACATCGAAGAGACGCCGACGTTCTCTCTCCCCGAAATGCCTTTCTTAATTGCTAAGCTATGATTTCTACTCATTATATTCCTACCCCTCCTACGCTCAGAGATAGAGATAGAGAAAGAGAGAGCTACTTCCCCAGTTCAGTTAGAGTGTGCCTAGAAATCAGCATAGGCAATGGCAACAGAAGAAGCGGAGAAAGATTTGGTGGATTTCCTCTTCTCTTGGTCAATCGAAGACGTACTCAACGAAAATCTCCTCAAAGGAAAGGTTAGATCTTCGATTCTTGAAACTCCCTGGGCGTTTACACGTGTTTCCGTTTTCTCAACTACTCGTCGCCTGCACTAGCCAACTCGGCACACATACAAAAATCCAACCCCGTTCGGCACGTGTAATGACACGTAGATAAAACTCTAGTCAGGTGAATGCGCCTATCGTGTAGGCTTTTCTTTTCCCACGCTGTGCATACTCGGCATACAAACAATTTAAATTGAACTGCTCAAATGGTATTAGTTAAGATTAATCCGGTACCAGATCTTATGCTTATTTGATTATCAGAGTAACAGATCGGCTGACATTTCTTTGACAGCTTGAAATTACGTCCTTCGAATTTATTTCAACAAACAAGTGTTCAGAAATCAGAGATTGAGATTGATCAACCAATCTGATTTTTGGAAGGCAAGTATAGTTTGTTTAATTTGAGTCCACATTACATGTTTACCATTTCTAAGTGCCTGCATATAAGGCATGATCAAACTATCTAATAACTCCCCCTCAATGTACTTGGAATTTGGAAATCTATTTTTTGCAACCAAATGTTGCCTATTTGCCATGAGTGTCAAATAATTCCCTTTGGCTAAGTAATCCGAGATTTTGTCACTAATATTTATATTGAAAGAATATCTCTTGCTAACTTTGAATACATTTTCCCTCATATTGTGGTGGATGGGGCAGATAAGTCCTTAGTAAGAGACTTGTAGATTAATGGCTTTCTAGCCACAACTTTTTAGCAAGAGTCTTCATAGGAAGTATTCAATGAGGAGTTTTTCCGTTGACTCTCCTTTTTAAGAAATCATTCTAGCAAGTTATTAGATAGAAATATTTAAATGCGCACTCAAATTTCTTTCCTAGCTCTATATCTAGACTATCTTGTTCTAGTTTAATGAATTTGGCTTCAGGCATAGCGATAAAGCTTCTATTTCTTGCTTTCTTGAGATAAATAATGTATTTATCCGTTGCTTTTCCTACTAAATACTATAAAAGAGATATATGATCAATCACAGACATTTCTGATTCAGTTATATAAAGAATTGTGCATGAAACTTCTCTTTCATATTTGGTCATGAATTAATTGAATTAGGTGACAGATTAATATACCACATGAAGGCTATTATGTTGATAGAGTTTTTTAATAGATAAAAATTCAAGAAATTATACTTCATTACACTAGATTATGGATCAACCGATGTGCCTGATTATTTATTGTCTACACTCTCTTAAGAACAAAGTAAACTCGGGGGACAATAACCCCTCGGCAATTCATAGCACCGTTGAATCTATTTTAAATAATGTTTCCTATAAGTTGGTCTGTTTATGCAGCGGTCATACTGATGGTGTACATCCTCTTGAATTAAATTAATCAAATCATCACAACCAATCTAGACTACCTGAACGGGTGCCCATGGCTCCTGAGCGACTGGGTTGATAATTGGTGATGGAACCGGATTAACTACCAGAGCTGCAGAAGGTTGCAACCTAGGTTGTTTGCCTCCTGAGAATACTACTCTCCAAGGGTTCCAAGATTTAGGGCTTCTTGATCGTATTGGCCATAAAAGAGGTTGTGGTGATAGTAGATTTTAACCAAATTGTTATTGAACGATCCAATTGATCCTTGGTTGAGGAGGTATTAGCTAATCTTGAATATGATTAGGAGAATAAGTATCCATACTAACTCAACGGCTATTCAAAAATCTTTCAAACAAAAGGCTCATAAGCCTATTAAGATTTTTGATTCGAAGCTTCGCCCACTTGGCCTACAATAATGCTTGCTCAGTTTGGATCTGCCCTTATTCTGAAAGCTGTTACAGGCTACTTTCAAACTAATTATTAAACGATGATAAGCCCGCTTCCAATAGAACCAATTCCTAAGGTTGAAGAGGGTCCTTACTCTTGCCCGGGTGATACTCTCAGGAGTTTCGACTCCCGGTCAAGGGTTCGAGTACCCATAGGTGGTGAAATTCCACCAGTGAGTATGTGGGGTGTGTGTGCGTGTGTTTCAAAAAAAAAAAAAAAAAAAATAAAAAAAAAAGAAAAAAAAAAAAAAAGACAAACTCCTACGGTTCAAAAAAGTGTGGTCCAAGTTCTACAGGAATTTCTTTTTATGAATTCGTCTCCTTGTCGTTAGGATTCATAAAAGGGCCTGTAAATATCTTACTCATTATATTATAAAACTGTATCGATCACTACACGCGGTCACGTGGCCTTATCTAAGTCGTTGGATTTGATATGTTCAGATTTGACATAAGTAGCCTGATTTTAAAACATGAGTATATACAAATTCTCATGAATGCCTGGGATCACACACGTGTTCAAAGGTGGCACGTGTCTTGCTTGTGCTTCATTTGTGTTTTGGCGCTTGGAGTTGGGTGGCGTCTGGAATTAGCAGGCCATGTATTTTTTTTTTTTGGTTGACAATTCCTCCCCGTACGCAAGAGTCACGCCAGCGGAATCACACGTGCCATGCTTGTGCTAACCGGGCTCCACATAAGAAAAAGGTGCATCAAATCCACTACGTCCATCAGGTACATAAAATCATTTAAACCGTGGATCCAGAAATTTAAATAGATATAATGTTGTTAATGACATAGGTAACAATATAAAAATATTGCTAAAATCTATAATTTCACGTGGTGTGGCCAACATGAGTTTTCTAATGGCCTGATTTTGATGTCTATACTTCATCTGCAACAGCGCGTAGGATGAATAGATTGGATGATGTCATATGCACACCACGGTGCCCATTCACAATTTGGAAGATTTTAACGGTGGATGTTTTCATCAAACCGTTCTATCTGGTGGGGCCCGTTTGAAATTTTTACCAGCACGACTTTTGAGTACTCGGATTACGTGGTGAACCCTCCATTACCTGCACGGAAACGGATTGGCTACTCCCCCTTACACCAGCTCCGTGGCTGGTGGTCGGTGCTCTGTGGGCCCCACCATGATGTATGTGTTTCATCGATTCCATTCATCCACTTGTACAGATCATTTTATTGCTTAATACCCAAAATGATAGGAATATAAATCTTAGGTGGACCACACCACATGAAAACAATAGTGATTGGATATCAACCATTAAAATCCTCCTAAGGCCCACTATACTGTTTATTTGACATCCAATATGTTGATTAGGTCATACAGGCCCAGATGAAGAGAAAAAACAAATATCAGCTTGATCCAAAACTTGTATGGCCCCCAAAATATTTTTAATGGTCGAACCTCATTCAACACTGTTTCCTGCAATGTGGTTCACTTGAGGTTTGGATATACGTAAACTTTTTACTCATGCTATAAATTTATCTGTAAAAACAGATGGATGGCATGGATGAAACAAAAACATCATGGTTGGGCCCACATAGCACCGACCACCAGCCATTGGCTGGTGTCAGGGGAGTAGCCAATCCGTTCCCTACCTACACTGGCGTTGTGTGGGCCCCACCATGATGTACGTGTTTTATCCACTCCGTTCATCCATTTTACCAAATCCTTTTAAGGCTCGAGTAAAAAAATAAATAAATTGGGGCAGATTTAAATCTTAGGTGGACCACACCAAACTAACCGTTCTGATAAAATGTCTACCATTGAAAACATCCCAAGGCTCACTGTAATGTTTATTAGCCATCCACCCTGTTGATCAGGTCACAGAGACCTGGACGAAGGAAAAACACAAATATCAGCTTGAGAAAATTGTGGCCATAAGAAGTTTTCAACGGTGGTTGTTTTCCCTTCATCCAGGTCTATGTTATTTCGATATTCCTCATTTTTTTTTTCTCATGTAGACCATGCCACATGAAGTCACCAAATTCAAACCTCAGATAGACCACACCACGGGAAATTCAAATCTCAGGTAGACCACAACATGGGAAATGGTGGTGATTAACCATTAAAAACAAATTAGGAGCTACAAAAGTTTTGTATTAATGTAATTTTGTGTGTTTCAAGAAGTTTTCAACGGTGGGTTTTTAATCACTACTATTTCCTGTGGTGTGGTCCACCTTAGATTTGAATCTGCTGCAATTTTTTCCATCGTACCCAAATTGATCCGAAACGGATGGACGGCGAGGATATTAGACACATACATCAATGTGCCCCCCCACAGGAATCCACCGAAGCCGCTTTCCCTTTGCGTTTGGAAACGTCCCACTCCAATCAGTACGCGGAAAGCAGTGCGAAGTAAAGCAACGGTACCGGCTCGGGAGAGAATTACACTTGTGTGCAGATGCCTACCATACACACTCAGTTACACATGCTAATATAGAAAACACGTGAGAGATCCGGGATTTCATCCACTGTACCAAAGAGCTTAAATGCTGTTCTCCCAACCTTTTCACTCCTCAGGTGGGCCACAGCCTATTAAAATGAATGAATGGCTATGAAGAAAAAAAATAAATCATCGTCCTATGTTTTCTACTAAGTATCCGACTTGAGAAACGAAAAGAAACGGCTTAACTTTTAAACCAGAACATCTAACGAGTGTGGCCCATCGGATGAAAAGCTCACATTTACACACACGTGTGACTTAATTGAAATAAGTGCCTCCGTGTGTATGGCAAGGGCTCCAAACGCTTGGGAATCATGGCAAACGTCAATCGACGAAGAAAGAAAGAAAGAAAAAGCAAAAACAGAGAAGAGGATGCGGCTTGAACAGACGCCGACTTTTTCTCTCCCAAAATGCTTTTCTTAATTTCTAAGCGAGAATTCCTACTCGTTAATCGTTATATGCCTATTGCCTATCCTCTACACTGTGAGAGAGAGAGAGAGAGAGACTTTCGGAAATCAGGTGAGAGTGTGTAGAAATCAGTTGAGGCGAGAGAGAGAGAGAACTACTTGCGGAGCTCAGGTGAGTGCGTGTAGAAATCAGTAGAGGCAATGTCAGCAAAGGAAGCGGAGAAGGATTTGGTGGATTTCGTCTTCTCTTGGTCCATTCAAGACCTACTTAACGACAATCTCTTCAAAGGAAGGGTTAGATCTTCGATTCTTGCTGCTTTCTTAAGAGATTACACGTGCTTCCATTTTCTCTACTACTCGCCGCTCGCACGTGCCAACTCGGCACACGTGTAAATCCAACCCGATTATCATACTGTGTTAGAAATTTTAGCGGCCAGGATCCGCTCATTCAGTAGGCTACATTTCAGTTTTCGTACCGGAGTTTCTTTCAACTGTCCGTTACGTATTTATGCATGGTACCACCTGATGTGCGGTCCCGCCGGATTTGTGGGACATAGTATTAGACAACGGTTCCCACGTGATTCATGGCTTGAATCTCACACAAATGTATGGTTTGGCACGTGTAGGCGCGGCTACGTCAAACTGTAGTCAGCTAAATGCTAGGCACGCTGTGTATACTTGGCATGCAAGCAATTTAAATTCAACTGCTCAAATGTTACCAGTTTTGTGTCATCGGGTGCCAGATCTTATGCTTATTTGATTATCAGAGTAACAAATCAGCTAACGTTTTTTTGACAGCTTGAAATTTATTGTACTTAGAATTTGGAAATCTAATTTTTGCAGCCGACACGTTGCAGATCGTCTGTCTCGACGGCGGACGCTACCCCCGCCCGTCCCTTGCTTCAAACAGGCAGTTCTGTGGGCGGGCCCACCGTGATGTATCTGTACATCCAAACCCTCTATCCCTCTTCTCAGATTATTTTAAAGCATCCAAACAAAAATGAGGCAGATCCAACGATCAACTGGACCACACCTTACTCTTGCATTTAATGCAACTGACATTTAATGTTTTGTGCATTTTAATGCAACCAAGCTTATTATTTGGTGTGGTCCAGTTGAGCGTTAGATCTGCCTCATTTTTGTGTTCGTGCCTGAAAATAATTTGAAAAAAGGGATAGACGGTTTGGATGTATGGATACATCACGGTGGGCCCGCCCACAGAACTGCCCGTTCGGAGCTACGGACGGGCGGGGAAGTACGCAGTCCGCGTCCACCGACGGCACCGGGATTTCTTGAAGTGGATTTGCTGGTGTACCACACGCCACCATTATGGCGGGTGTGGTTACTGTCGTGCGAAGGCGAGCGCTGACACTCCTCGAGCTCCGAGTTGTACGAACGGTTCGAAGGAGATCAACGTTACATGGGCCACACAATGATGTATTTTTTTTATATCCACGCCGTTCATCCATTTGGCGAGATCATTTTAGATCATTAGCTTAAAAATGAGTCACATCCATAGCTTAATTGGACCACAAACAATGATTCTCACTGTTAAAATGTTTGTAGGGCCAACCCTAACGTTTATTTTCCATCCAATCTATTCATAAGGTCGCACATACATGGATGAAGAGCAAAAACAAATATCATATTGATCCAAAATTTCTGTGACCCCAAAATGGTTTCAATGGTAGAAGTTTAATCCCCTACTACGTTTTTAGGTGTGGTCAACTTGATATTTTGATTTGTCTTATTTTTCGGCTCAAGTGTTGCGACGAGTTAGTCAAATGGATTGACGGTTTAGATACAACACATACCTCATGATGGGACCCACAGAACTTGGTGACGTCAACGCACCAGCCATATTGGTGGTGTGCGGTACACCACATACCTCATGAGGGATTTCCTGTGCCCTCGAATCTAATTGGGTCATGTCATCTGTGCTGACATCACCATAACAATTAATATAAAGAAAAATTACAAAAAACTACCTGATTAAGATGGAACTTCACATTGCAGTAACTTTTTCAAATAGTTTTCTAAAAATTGCATCTCATTACTTTGTGTGTATTAAATAAGTATTTTTCTGTTTATTTATTTATTTATTTTTAAATTTAGGCGTTTTCATTTTTTCAAATCAAAATTTTACTTATTTTCAAACGATAGAAACTTGCAAACAATTACCGTACCATTTTTCTATTGCATGGTGTTTTGCTAACTATAGGCCCACTTTATGCTCGTATGGGCCTTCTTTAGCCATGGCATTTAAACAATGAGAGGAACGGGATGAGAGGTGTTGATCCGGCACACGTGTTTTCGAATGCTAAGTGAGCTTAATTTGCCTTGAATTTTACAAATACCAAAAATTTTCTAAGTTAAGAGGACCCAGCACACAGCACCAACTTGGGTACTGTGCTAAAAAGCTCTGTGAACCCCATCATGATGTTGGTGTTTTATCAATGCGGTCCATTCATTTGCCGGTTCATATTAGGGCATGAGCTCAAAAAAGAGGTAAATACAAATCTAAGGTGAACCACACCACACGAACGCCTACCATTAAAAACTTCCCAGGGCCCACATAATGTTTACTTGCCATCTAACCTGTTTATAAAGTCACACAGACATGGATGATGGACAAGCACAAATATCAGCTTGATCCAAAACTTTTGTAGCCCCAAGAAGTTCTTAATGGTGAGTGTTCAAACACCACGATTTTCTGTGGTGTGGTCTACCTGAGATATGGGTCTGCCTCAATTTTGTGCTCATGCATTAAAATGATCCTTAAAAATGGATGGACGGCATGGATAAAACACATGCATTATGGTGAGGCCCACGGAGCTTTTCAAATAGCACACACTACCGACGTTGGTGCTATGTGATACACTAGGCCGAGTCTCGTCCGCCACAACTGCTGTACTAGCAAATGGGTTGATGGCTTGGTGGACCCACTATGATGTCTATGTAAAATCAACCCTGGCTATCAGGTGCGTCACCTAAGGCCCAAAACTTAGCTCCATCTATGATTCGGGTTGACCACATGATTGGAAACAGCCTAAAGGGCAACACTTACTCTCCAAAATTTTTCCATTAGTGTGGCCCAAGTGATTCATTGTATGGGTATGGTTTTTGGGTCACAAGCCTAACTTTCTAGTGTAATCTAATGGTTGGAATGGATTTCATTTGAGTATCATGTTGACCCTTTAGAAATGAAGGGTGAACATTTCTCTCCCAATTGTTTCCGTTGGTATGGCCACAGGAATCATGAGTCAGCCTGATTTTTTTTGTCTTCAGGCTAATATGGTACTCGATATATAATGGTTGTAGTGGATCTTACATAAACATCACAATCGGTGACCCCGATTTTTTTTGTCTTTAGACTAATATGGTTCTCAATATATAATAGTTGTAGTGGATCTTACATAAACATCACAATGGGCCCTGTTAACTTTAAGAGCCACTATGATGTGTATGTGAAATCTATTTCGACCATTAGATGCATAATCTCAACTTAGGTTCGGATCCAAAAAATCAAGCTGACTTATGATTCATGTGGGCCACACTAAAGAAAATATTTGGGAGCGAGACATTCACTCTTGAATTTTATAGGACCCACCATGATGATTATATAAAATAGACGGGGATTGCCTGTGATTGGGTGACATAAGCAATATGTGTCAATATAACATCTACTCCAAAATGTTTAACAATCCCATTACTTTATGTGGAAACCCCCCTCACTTTGTTTAGTGGAACCATCACTTTGTCCGGCAAAACCCCCGTCACTTTGTGTAATGGAACCATGTCACTTTATATCGCAATCCTGTCACTTTGTCTGGTGGAACCCTAGCTATTTTATCCAACAACCGTCTCACTTTGCTAGTGGAACCCGTCACTTTATCCAGCAACCCTGTCACTTTGTCTAGTGGTCCCTATTACTTTGTTCGACAACCCCATCATTGTCTAATGGTACCCGTTCACTTTGTTCGGAAACCCCATCACTTTGTCTAGTGGAACCTTGTCAATTTGTCTGGCAACCCGTCATTTTGTTTAGTGGAGCCTTGTTACTTTGTCTGACATGTAACCCCGTTACTTTTTCAATAGAAAAAGTGACGGGGTTAAACGAGACAAAGTACTGGAGTTCCACTAGTTAAATTGGCAGGGTTACATGAGATAAATAGACAAGGTTCCACTAGACAACGTAACGAGATTATACAAGACAAATTGGTAGGGTTCCACTAGACAAAGTGACGGGGGTTGCCCGACAAAGTGATGGGTTTTCATTAGACAGTGATAGGGTTCCACTTGATAAAGTCACTAGGTTGTCGGACAAAGTGATGAGGTTCCACTAGATATAGTGAAGGGTTGTAGGACAAAGTGATGGGGTTCCACTAGATAAAGTGATGGGATTACACTAGTCAAATTAATAAGTTTTCAGTAAACAAAGTGTTAGGGTTGTCAAAGAAAGTGATGGGGTTCCTCTAGACAAGGTGATCGGGTAAAACGAGATAAAGTGATAGGGTTCCACTAGATAAAGTGATGGGGTTAGACAAGTCAAAGTGACGGGGTTCCACTAAATCAAGTTGATGGAATTGCTGGACAAAGTGACAGGGTTCCACTAGATAAAGTGACGGGGTTGCTTGACAAAGTGATGGGGTTTCACTAGACAGTGATAGGGTTCCATTAAATAAAGTCATCGGGTTGTCGGACAAAGTGACGAGGTTCCACTCGATATAGTGATGGTGTTGGTGGACAAAGTGATGAGGTTCCACTAGATAAAGTGATGTGATTACACTAGTTAAAGTCATAGGTTTTCACTAAACAAAGTGACGGAGTTGTTGAAGAAAATGATGGGGTTCCTCTAGATAAAGTGATGGTGTCCCACTAAACAAAGTGATGGGATTGTTGAACAGAGTTATGGGGTTCCACTAGACAAAGTGATGGGATTCTTCTAGATAAGGTAATAAGGTTATACTAGACAAATTGTGGGGTTCCACTAGACAATGTGACAAGGTTATTAGATAAAGTGACAAGGTTATTAGAGACAAAGTTACATGATTTTTTGACATTTTGGAGTGGATTTTATATGGACGCAGATTCCCTACGACACTTTGCAAGAAGTTCCTGCTGTCAGAAGCTAGGTGGGGCCCACCACTCATAAGCATGATTGGCCCACCTAGCCTTTGAGCACAGGAACTTCCTGCGATAGTGTGTCAAAGTAAATCTACATCCATTTTATATAATCATCATGGTGGGTGTGGACGTCTCTCTCCTAAATATTTTCTTTGGTGTGGTCTACATGAGCCATAAGTTGGCTTGATTTTTTGGATTCGGGCCTAAGCTGGGGTTACACATCTAATGCTCAAAAGTGAATTTCACATACACATCATAGTGGACCCCACTAAAAATCATGTCATGCGCCCCTCTCCAATTGTATAAAGAGTTTGTTTAGAAAAAGAATTGTATGAGATGCAACTCTGGATGTTGACAGGGCCCACAATGATGTTTATGTAAGATCCACTACGGCCATTAGATATTGAGCCCCAAATTAGGTCTAAAGACAAAAAACAGGTTGACCTGTGATGCTGGTGGACCACACTAAAGGAAATAGTTGAGAGAAAGACGTCCACCTTGATTTTTAAAGGGCCCATCGAGATAATTTTATGAAATCCACTTCACCTATTATATTACACACAAAAAGTTAGGCTTCGGCCCCAAAATCATACCTATACATGAATCACTTGGTGTAACATCCTGAAAATCGGGGGTCGAGTAGAAACCCCACTCCCGAGTTCCAGAACATCACTTATGCAACATTTTTAATGATGGATGAATGTCGGCTATATTAGTGCATAAAACATGAAGTGGATTAAGCCAAAACAACATATCATACTCCAGAGACAGTTAAATTTTGCAAGCAGAAGACTGTGATAAATATATAAAATGTATAATTTATTGTAAGTCTCCAGAGTGTGAACATGTTACCAGGTTAACTATATACATGTATACTCCAAAAATGAACAAAAGAAATATACATGGGTATTTTAAAAGTGCAAGATAACAAGTGTAATGACATCTAATCAGTAACCCCATCGATCAGAACCTGCATATAGGAGAAATCCTCCTCATCATCATAAAGTCCGGCTTTGCTTCGCAAGCAACGCCATCATCTGAAACTAAAACAGGGACTGGTTGGTGTTGCAAACACCGTCCCGTAACGTGGGAGTGAGTAACTAACTCAGTGGAACAATAGAGTAAAGATTAACATGTTATCAAATCAGTCAAGCGGTAATGACAAAGCAGTACAATCAAACATTCCTAACTACTCTTGTTAATGCAAAGATGAGATGCAATAATGATGCATGCCCTTGCCTACATACTCCCTTATGCGACACCATCTCACGTTCGCGGCATGCTTTCATCCCTCAGTGCTCCACATCTTCTAGGCACATGCAGTGTGATATGAACATGATTACCGAGTTGTTATTAGTCCTTTTCATACAGTAGGGTTGGGAAGCTAAAGTACCTCCCTTATATCATTCCCAAACAAGGATCCATTATAGGGTTGTCAGTCCTACATAATCTCATACGATGATGCGGTTCTAGGTCGCTGTAAAGGGCTACCAGGGCTGTTACACGCACTCGTTGCACCACTCCCCTAGTTTATACTCTGTTTACTACGGGAAGTCTCGTCGCCTCACCGCAGATTCAGAGTATGCTCGAGGTCACTAAAAAGGGCTGCCAGGGCTGTTACTCGTACTCGTTGTACCACTCCCCCATCACCTTATCAGTGTAGGCCGACAGCTCGAATACAGTGTCCCGTACCACCATATTCGGCTCACGAGTTTGGGTTGCTCACTGGTCACTACGGGGAGGCTCGTGGCCCCAGCGTAGGCCGACAGCTCGACCACGGTGTCCCATACCACCATGCCCAGCTCATGAGTCTTAGCGGATCGAGGTACCATGATTAACGGGATTTCCACTGGTAAGTTTGGTACTTTAGATTCAAGCAGTAGCATCCATACATGGTTAACACACATCGGGCTAATTGGGTTACTTGACGAGTTCGACTAGTACGAGCGCTCGTTGAGTTGATCGACATGAAGTGCATAAGCACCTCGTGTGGCCTAACCACTGTCGACAAGCAACGCACGGCTCGGGTTTGTCAAACACGTTTTGCGTGGAGAATCCAACTCAGCCACGAACTCAAGTCCGATTACCGATTGCTTGGACTATTCAATAGCCCCAAACACATTCAATTACAACATGATGTCCTATGAGATAGTTAAAGCAGTAATGGATCAAGATTACAAATCATTCAATCATATGAACGTGTTCTGAAGTGCGTTATAAACATTAATTCACACATATTCAATTCATAATCAAGCAGACATCAAAATAAGTCATACATGGAGGAAATCATACACATCATTGATGTGGTTGAGAATCATATCTCAACCCACATACAGGTACATCTTGCTAACTACTAACTCATTCAGACACTTTTACAAACACTTAGCCTACACATTACATCATACATATTATGTGTTAATTTGCATACGTATTAGGGCAAATCCTTTCGTCAAAGGGTTGTCGCCCATACAACAATCATATATCCACGACAGTTTGTCATGGCGAGCACGAATACAAAGTCTATACTCATTCAGTCATTTTCACAAACACTTAGGCTACACATACTAAATACATATCGTATGTTGGTATATCATGTATTTGGGCTAAACCTTTAGCCCAGGAGTTGTTACACATACATCTAGCATATATAGACGGCAGTTAATCATGGCAAACACACTTTCATATTTTGTACGTATTCGGTATTTTCTACGAATACAGAATACACAAAATTTCATATTTTTCGTATTTAACCGAAATGGAAAACGGATAGCATGTTCTACATGTGAAATAGCATCCACGTCAGGAATCTATCATTATCCGACATTGAAAGCTTTGAAAAATGACAACCTAAACATCTAAAGTCCGCACCTTATACCGTAGAAGCGTAAAGAAGTCGATGGAATCTTTAAGTCTTCGTCAACGTTGATATGACGACCTATAACATGAGGTGAGTCAGCTATTTCGCTACTTGCAACTATTGAAACCCTAAAACAGATTAGGGTTTGGTTTCCTTACCTAAGAATGACGCCAGAATCGTTGGCATAACGATCCAAAGACAGTAGATGTGCACGAAGAATGGCAGGAACAACTGCCAAGAACAATCCTCACACTCTCCCTCACTTTCTCTCTCTTTCCTTCTCTTTCTTTCTTCTTTCTCCCTTAGGTTTAGGAAATTCGTATGGGATATGAGAGAGGGGGTTTAAGCCTCTTATATAGGCTCTAAATCGATGGAAATAGCCTTATGGCTAAGGTATACTTAGGTTATAACCAAATCGACCTTGTTCCGATCCAACGGAGCATTTTTGGAGGTCCTGTTACTAAAAGCGGTCAGACTTAAGCTCTCTCATATCGGATCTAGGTCAAACTAAGTTTTCAGTCCGATCGGGTTTCCAGATCGACCGTAGCGGACCAGTTTCAGTTCAGCGGTCACCGAAACTCGATCAGGGCCACAAGTGCTATGACATATATGGGCCACCTATCCTGATCCAAGGGTGAATTTGGGTCGAAATTTAACGGTCAGAATGCTTGGAAATAACGCGCAATCGAAACGATCCAAATTACTTAAAAGTATATTTAATTTTCTAAAAATCTTCGCTTTCTCACTCTCTTCACTCTGGACTCAAGGAAACAGTCCCAGGACATCGTATGGTCTTGATTTTCGAGGTGATAGTCAAGTCCAACTAGGCGGTCATAATGGTCTAAGTTCATCGCTATCGGACTTTCGACGTGCAGTCCAGGTTCGATATGAAGTTTTAAAGTGCTCCCGAGAGCAAACGGGAATAGAGATTGTCCCTAAGTTTTAGGGTAACCTAGCGTCAAGGTTTCTACAAGTTTTGGGTCTTGCAGATCATATTTAAAGCAATTAGTACGAATTTCACAACTAAACTAGTTTAGTACTGGCTAATACTCGACTAATTTCTAAAGGATTTGATCCTAAGAGATTTCTGCTCGAGGTGGTACTCGGGTCTTCGTAGTTTGTATAGATAGTGATTCAGGCTATTTATTTCTTAACTAAATTATGCCCTAATTATGACCGAATATGACAGAATAAGGTCCTAAGGCAGTTCTATGTCTAAGGACGTCCATTGCCAAGTTGGAAAAAATCCGGGATGTTACACTTGGGCTACACTAATGGAGAAAGTTTAGAGGGCGAGCGTTGCCCTGTACACTGTTTTGAATCATGTGGTCAACCTAAATCATAGATGGAGCTGATTTTGGGCCCTTACCCTAAGATGGGGTGATGCACCTGGTGGTCAAGATTGATTTTACGTAAACATCACAGTTGGGCCCACCTAAGCCATTAATCCATTTGCTCGGACAATGTTTGTGATGGACATGACTCAGCTTGGTGTTGCACACAACAACAATGTCAATTAGAAATGCTCTATAAGCCCCACAATGATGTGTGTGTTTTATCCATGCTGTCCATCCATTTTTACGGATCATTTTAGTGAATAAGCACAAAATTGTGGTAGATTGAAATCCTAGGTGGACATCACCACAAGAAACAATGGTGATTTAACACCCATCATTACAAACTTCTTGTGGCTACAAAAGTTTTGGATCAAGCTGATATTTGTATTTTTCCTTCATCCTTGTCTGTATGACCATATCAATAGATTGGATGGCACATAAACATTACAGTAGGCCATAGGAGGTTTTTAATGGTGGGCATTCAATCACTACTATTTCCCGTGTTGTGGTCCACCTAAGACTTGGACTTGGTCAATTTTAGGTTCATGCCCAAGTATGATCTTACAAATGGTTGGATGGCGTGGATAAAACACATCCACCATGATGGTGCCTGCAAAGCTTTTTTAGTAGCAAACAATACCTACATTGGTGCTATGTGCTACACTATGCAATCCAAGTCCTCTAGGCAAGGAGATTTTTGGTATTTGTAAAAATAAAGGCAAGTTAAGCTCACTTACAATGTGAAAACACGTGTGCTAAATCAACGCCTCTCATCTACTGATTCTCATTGTGTAAATTGTTACCAGATGTATTCAATCTTATTGAGATCAAGGGTCTGTCGATGCCATCCACAGACCACTTGATGCCATCAAGAAAATCCTCAAAAAATCTCAATTGCTCACTGAATAGTTTTGGAGTTGCTACTCAATGCCATCGAAGGAGGCTTCGATGTCATCGACTGGTCTTCGATGGATGTCAATACCATAGAAGGTCCCATCAATGTCGCACACAAAATTGTGTAAGTATGCGATTTGTTTCTAATTCTAGTTGTAATAGTATATATCTTAAGTGTAATTGGGATTAGGGTATGGGAAGTGAATTCAAAGATGTTCCTAAGGTGTTCTAGAGCAAAGGTAGCGTTTTGAGAAAGGATTTTGAGGTTGTTCGGATCGGTAAGTCCATCTATCTTTTGTAATATCGATTCATAGTAGATTGCTTGTCGCTTTGTGCCATGTTTTTATCTCGTGAGGGTTTTTCCACGTAAAATTGGGTGTTCTCTGCGTGCTTTCGCTTGCGTTCGATTTTGTCTTGTTTCAATGAATTTGGGTTGGCTTCCATGCGATCCCCAACAAGGGGTATCAGAACTAACATTGGGGTTTCGAGTTCTAATGTGAAACATGTCAACAAAAGTGTCTAACGTAAAGTATGAAACAACGAAGTTCACTGGTAGAAATAATTTTGAACTATGGAAGGTGAAGATGAGAGGCTTTTTAGTTCAACAAGGATTGCAACACGCTCTCCTTGGTAAGGCGAAGCGTCTTTCATCTATGAGTGATGAAGGGTGTGATGAACTTGATGAGGGGGCTACAACCTCGATCCAATCGTGTCTAGTGGACAACGTTCTCAGCAATGTCTTAGATCAAAAGACCGCCACCGGGATATGGACGAAACTAGACAGTTTGTACATAAAGAAATCCCTTGATAGTCGTCTGTATCTTAAGAAGCAGTTCTATAATCTTAAGATGACAGAGGAGTCTGATATCAATGAACACATGAGCACATTCAGTGAATTGCTCTATAAACTGACAAATGCGGTGGTTAAGATCAAAGAGAAAAATCAAGCCTTAATTCTTTTGAATTCTCTTCCATCATCTTTCGAGAATCTGGTAGATACGTTGATCCATGGTAGGGATAACATCGATGTTGGGATTGTCATCTCTTCCCTTCATGAGAAGTAGTTGAGAAAGAAAGATAGTGGCGACATAACTTTATTGATGCTTTGGTTCCCAAGGGAATGAATTCTAAAAGGGAGAATGAGAATTCTCAGTATAAATCCAAATCGAAATGGAAGGGCAAGATGAAGTGCTGGAATTATGGAATGACAAGGCACATGAAGAAGGATTGTCAGAATCTTAAGGCACAGAATGGAGAAATGTCTGATAATAAGCCGGAGGACAATACAACGTAATCTAGTGAGGATGTGGATGGGGGTGATGTCTTGACACATCCGAATTTTGGTATCTCAACAATGAGTGGGTTTTGGATATAGAGGCCCCATACCACATGACTTTTCAGCAAGATTGGTTCACCAGTTACATCGAGTGTGATGGTGGACAGGTATTTATGGGCAATGACATTGCCTGTAAGGTTGTTGGTGTTGGTTCGATATACATCAGGATGTTTTATGGGGTGGAGTGTATCTTAACAGGGGTGAGACGTTCTGGACCTTAGGAAGAAAATAATAAAAAATCTTAAATTTATGTGAGATGAGATAGACATTTATAGAGCAAGTAATCGTAAATAAAATTGATGAAGTATTTGTTGATTGATGTCTTAAATCTGTAAATCAACATGCCTATTGATGACAGTTCAATGCCATCGAGCAGACTTTGAAGCCATCGAAGTCTGGCTCGATGCCATTGTAAAAATCCGAAATTTATCAAGTTAGTTGCTAGACACTTTAGGTGTCCTGTTCGATGCCATCGAAGATCGTTCGATGATATCGAATGCCTGCTCGATGCCATTGGTAAAATTTGGAAAATTCATGTTTAGTCGTTGGAACGTTTGATCCTTAGTTTGATGCCATCGAAGTGGGTTCAATGCCATCGACAGTCTGTTGGTGCCAACGAAGTCTCATTGAAGGTGTCATCGAACTATCGCGCAGAGTTACGCAGAATTGCGATTGTGATTCTCCCAGAGGTTATAAATGTGTAATTGGGATCGGGGTACACATCTCAGAGCTTTATAATTCATTCTTAGGGTTTTCAAGGGCTTGTAAGATGATTTGAGGCTTGTTCAAATCGGGTATTCTCTCCATCTCTTGTAATTTCTGCTTTCATAGTGATATATGTCGTTTTGTGCCATTTTTTTTTCTCATTAATTCGGGAGTCTTTGTGATTGGGCTTGATTTGGTGATTGGAATACTTTGCTTGATTCATTTTTGTACGTTTCCACGGCCCCCAACAAGTGGTATTAGAGATAAAACGTTGGGGCGCAGGTTGAATCCGAAAGTAGAGTGTCAATGGAATCCAATCCTAAGTTCAATGTTGAGAAGTACTCCGTGAAAAATAATTTCGAATTATGGAAGGTCAAGATGATCGGCCTCTTAGTTTAGCGAGGATTGGATGATGCAGTCCTTGAGAAGTAACTTGAAATCACAATGGATGATGAATGGAACAAGGCGGATAAGAAAGAAAGAGCCTCTATCTAATTGTACCTAACGGATGAGGTCCTCTACAATGTCATAAGAGAGAAAACTACAACAAGTTTATAGGCAAAGTTAGAGGACATCTATGCGAAGAAATCTCTTGAAAATCGCGTATACTTGAAGTTGCAGTTGTTCAATCTATAGATGACAAAGGGAGGTGATGTTGAGGCCCATATTAGCAACTTTAACAAGATGATCTGCAAATTGCTGGATGTAGAGGAAACGATTAAGGATGGAGATCAGGCATGTTTCTTGTTGAATTCTCTCTTGGTTTCGTATGAGTCTTTTAAAGACATGTTGTGCACTGATAAATCATCCCTTAGTGTCGATACTGTTATCTCAGCCCTTTAAGGAAAGGTGATAAGAAAGAAAAATGCTAACATGGGTGCTTCTACTGATGCATTGGTTACGAGGGGGCAGAATTCTGAGTGAGACAATAGATCTTCTCGATTGAGATCCAAATCCAAGGGCAAGGGCAAGGGAAAGTTGAAGTGCCGGAATTGTGGGATGTCTAAGCACATGAAAAAGGATTGTACAAATCCTAAGGTTGGAAAAGAGAACTTAAAAGATTCTTCCAGGAAAGCCGACATTGCCAATTTTGATGAACGTACGAGTGGAAGTGATATGTTGTCAGTATCTATGGTTAGACACTTGTACGATGATTGTAGGGACGAGTGGATTTTGGATACTGGGGCATTATATCACATGACTTCTCATCAGAGTTGGTTCACCAGTTACAGAGAGTTTGATGGTAGACATGTATTTATGGGCAACGACAATACTTGTAATGTAGTAGGTGTTGGATCTGTGCACATCAAGATGTTTGATGGCATAGAGTGTGCCTTAATAAAGGTGAGACACATTTTTGATACAAGGAAGAGCTTAATATCACTTGGTGCACTCGAGGAGCTTGGGTACAAGTTCATTGGCTTTGATCATGTTCTTAAAGTTTTAAAATGGATACTTGTTGTTATAAAGGCATAAAGGAGCTGGAACCTTTACAGGTTGATTGGGAGTACTTAATTAGGTAGAGCTGCAACATCTATAGCGGATTCTACGTCTACACATGTGTGGCATGCACGTCTGTGCCACATGAGCGAGCAGGGCATGAAGGTACTTTCTGACCGTTGTTGAATTCTAGCTTTTAAAGTTTTTTTATTTAAGTATATGCAAGCATTGTATATATGGTAAACATTTAAAGTTATCTTTTAAATCTGGAAAACATATAATGGTGTCCTTGATTATGTGCATTCTAATGTATGGGGGCCATCGCCCGTGGTTTCCGCTGGAGGGTTGTCGTGGTTCATCACGTTCATTGATGACTTTTCTAAGAAAGTGTGGATTTATTTTATGAAAAATAAATCTTATGTTTTCACCAATTTCAAGCAATGAAAAGTAATGGTGGAAAAGTAGTCAGGGCAAAAGGCAAAGGTTCTAAGGACAGATAATGGTGGAGAATTTATTTAAGGTGAATTTAATCAATACTGTAAGGATGAAGGGATTATGAGCCACAACACAGTGTGTCACACACCAGAGCAAAACGGTGTGGCCAAGCGGATAAATCAGACTCTCTTGGAGAGGGCCCGATGCATGATTAGTAATGCTAGGTTGGGTAAGGAATTCTGGATTGAGGCCATTAATATGGCTTGTTACTAGGTGAATTGGTCCCCTTATACGACAATTGATTGTAAAATTCTAGAGGAAGTACGGAGTGGTAAACAGGTAGATTACTCAAGTTGTGTGTGTTTGGTTGTGGAGCTTACACTTATGTATCGTCAGTTGAGAGAGATAAGCTAGACTAAAGGTGGAGAATTTATTTCAGGTGAATTTAATCAATATTGTAGGGATGAAGGGATCGTGAGGCACAACACAGTATGCCACGAACCAGAGTAGAACGGTGTGGCCAAGTGGATGAATCAAACTCTCTTAGAGAGGGCCCAATGCAGTAATGCTAGGTTGGGCAAGGAATTGTGGATTGTGGCCATTAATACGGCTTTTTTACTTAATGAATTGGTCTCCTTCTACGGCAATTGATTGTAAAATTTCAAAGGAAGTACGGAGTGGTCAGTAGGTAGACTACTCAGATTGCGTGTGTTTGGTTATGAAGCTTAGTCTCGTGTATTGTCAGTTGAGAGAGATAAGTTGGACCAAAGGGCCAAGAAATACATCTTTGTTGGCTATAGTGGTGGTGTGAAGGGGTATAGGCTATATGACCGGGTCACATAAAAAATCATCATTAGATGTGATGTCAAATTCAAGGAAGGATCCTTATTCTGTAAGGATGAGCAAGAGGAACCGGAAAAGTTCGTTATGGACGTTTAGGTAGACATAGAGGACACTCAGGCTAACACAGATACGTAGACAGAGGTACAGGAGGAGGTGGAGCAGCCACCTGTGAGAAGGTGTAAGACCCGACCCGAGTTCATGTGTGTGCATGTGTGTGTGTAAGTATGCTTTTTGTTTCTCTCAGTTCTGCAGTCCTACCGGTCGAATCTTGGCGACTGCGATCTTCGGATAGTGTTTGTGGTCATCCTTAAGTTTGGTTATATAGACCCGACTTGGATCGAGCCGAAACCTATGCCATCTTGTTCGCATCATCATTGCGGTTCTGATGATGTGTCTTGTGCATCCATCCAATGTGTAGATCATAAGTTGTGTACATTTCATTTTTAACCCTTGATCATGGTCATGTGGCCCACCTAGGGATGGTGTGCACGGGTTTCTAGGTTGGTCCCATCTCTTGGCACCAATTTCCAACACACACTACACACACACTACCGAAAACCCTATTCCTACACCACCTATCTCTAAAACACCACCCAAAGACCTAGAAAGCATACTAACCCTACAACATTGTTTCTAACTCCTTATTTCAATCATGATCTTTCTCTACCCAAGGCAAGAAAGAAATGATTGCTAGGCTTAAAACCTCCCTCTCTCTCTCTCATTTCCTTCCTTTCTCATTCCCATTTCCTCCTTACCAAGAGAGGGTGGGACCTCCCCACCTAGCCATCGCATTCCAGCCCCTTTCATCTCAAATTCCTCTCAATCCAACCATCCATTCCCCATCTCACCTATTAATACATCATCCGTGGAGCACTAGAAGTTAGGTGATACAAGTTCGGAAGAGATCTAAGGTGAGTGTACTTCTAGGATGTAAGATTTTCAATTCCATATTCTAGATCTATTATTTCTTTCATATGGGAAGTGTAGGACCTACCAATCCATGGTGGAGATCCTACACCACCCCTTAGATGTGGCCAAATGGCTTATTTCATGCATGTATATCCCATGCATGGGGTTTTCCCTTTATGGGCCCCATCATAGAGGACTCCTTGGATTTCATTGCATGATAGGCCATCTAGACCTTAGAATCATGGTTGGAATGACATCCCAACCATTGACCTTGATTTTAGGACATGCATGTGGTTGATCTATGTTGTAACATATGAATCAATGAAATGCGTGGTGTGATTGATGAAGGGGAGAGCCTCAATGTGGCAGAGCCCCTCTTCTTATGGTTGATCATTTATTTTTCTTTGATGTTAGCATTCTGATCATGTGTGTGTGGCCCACCTTGTGGACCAACAAAAAAATCCAGACCATCCATGGAGGTTGGACGCCCATGGTAGTCCATCCTTAGACATGTGGCCCCAAAATCCACCTAAATGGGGCACATGCAAGGGTTCTTGATGATGGAGAAGGTCTAGACATTTGTGGGGCCCACTGGGGTGGTCCACAACATGATTTTCTGGGGTTAAATCTTATTGTAAATGATGTTTATATTTAATTCCTTTCAATTACATGTTGCTGTCCAGAACTGTCTGGACAGATTTTTGGGCCAACTTGAGGCCAGAATTTGGGGCTTTTGGTGGAGAGTTTTGTACTAAGTATTATATGATTTTTGAAGTTGTATGTCCCACCTTTGAGTATGCCAAATTTCAGCCTTAACTGACCTCATTTGGGTCCCTAAAAGAGTGGGCCAATATGGGTATCTTGTTGGATTTTCTGCTGTAATTCCAGCAACATTGCAGTCTGGAAACTTAAAAATATAAAATAATTTTTGAATAGGTGGGCCACTTTGGTGGACCCCACCTTGTAATATACATATGTGGGGATGTTGAAACCAATTTTCCCCAAATTTTGGAGACCTTGGGCCCACCCTTTTTGGGTGCTCAATCAGGGTCTGTCCAGAATTCTGCACTTAGCAGATTTTCTGGACAGCTTGCGTTCCTTAATTTAATTAAAATATTTATGATCATCCAAAAATTCTAAAATTTTGCAGAGGTGTGGCCCACCCATAATAGGACCTACCTGCCGAGTTTCAGGGTCAAAGGACCCCTTTACCGATAATGGTGTGGGCTGGACCAGTGCACCAGGTTGGGACGCCTAGGCTGGGGCGTCCAGCCTTGGTTGGCCATCCACCCCACCTTGTGGGTCCACCTTGATGCATTTGTTTCACCCACCGTCCATCTAATTGTAGTCCATGTGGGACACGGTAATCTCCCTTGGGGACATCCATTTTTGGGACTCATTTGGATGTGTTTTGGGCCAATTGCCTAGGCCCATAGCACTTTTCACCCTTGGGACGCCCAGGCCCATTGAACCACTGCTGGACTTTCAGTCTAGCAGCATGACCCCCCTTATTTATGTGTGAAATTCAGTCCTTCCCTCTGATGGGACCCACAGAGATATATTTGGGCCATCAGGGAACTCATACTTAACCCTTTATGAATATTGTTGGGCTCTAGCAGGCCCATAATATGGGTGGGCCGGAATTTTAGCAAAAGGCTCAAACTTGCTGCCCATAAGTGCCTGTTTGCATGGCCTACCATATTTGGGGTTGTTTACACACATATCTTGCCCCATTTTTTTATCATGCCTTGGGCTTAATTAATGCTCATTCGAGGCCCACCCCAGTTAGGCTTAGTTGGATCAATATACATATTTAATCGTAGGATTCTTTAGGTCCAGTTGGGCTGGAACTTTCCAGATAGGCCCATTGGACCATTGGGCCTATATTTATTATGCTATTGTGATGGGTTTATGGGCCAACATACACTAATAGTTGGGCCCTTGGTTGCCCACTAAGTTAACCACATACTTGGGCCAAGATGTGATGCCCAATTCACTTGTTTTAAAAATGAGAATTTGCCCATATGGTTGGAATACCAGGCTACCCATTAGGCCCACCACAATATGTGGGTTTGTGTAACTTTTTTGGTTGGGCCCAAAACTTAGGGGTCCATAATGTTTCCTATTAGTTGGGCTATGTATATTGCCCACTAGGCCCACGGATTGTTTTAGGCCTTGGGCCTTGATTCACTCGAGTAGTAGCGGGCTACCTTTTGGGACCCAGTTGAGGTTGGATGTCCTCCTTGGTGACCCTAAGGTAGGCCCATAGGGTGGTTATAGTTGGTTAAAGGCCCACCTGGACCCTTGTTAGGACCGCTTCTTCCCTTGGGCTTATATGGCCCATCTTAGCTTGTGGGCTACCCCAGAGTGTTAGGCCCCCAGTAGAGGATAATCCCATAGTAAATTGTCCAAGTACCTAGAATTGTTTCCCCTCCTTAGGAAGGAGGAGTATACATGTTAAGTCTTCATCGCCGTATGGCGCATCCTCATGACCCATGTGCATCATAGTGTGACTGGACTGCATTTGTGCGTGGTCATAGAGATGATATGGCAGAGGGATGGAGTTTTCCTCTTATGTACATCCAGTGCTTGGAGCTGGTGCATGATCTGTATGCGTGACTCATGCATTGGCATCGCATTTTATGTCAGTATTGCCCTTGCTTCATCAGGGCCTTGCCTCCATAGGGACATTCATGGATAACCGTATTTATGGACATCGAACATATATTATCTTGAGCATTTGGGGTACGTTGGATATCCCTAGGTAAAAACCCCTAAACCTTCAATGTACCTATAAGACGCCTTAGCGCCGTGACCGAGTGGAAACCATGAGCACCCGAGTGCCTTACACCGATAGACCGCGTCTCCCACTGTCTTGTAGTCGGTTGAGATGGGATGTGTCTTTATTCGCTCGAGTGAGAGGGTATTGCTAGGCTGAGTCTGACCAGCTCATAAATGGGTCTGCTACCGTTGAACCTCACTGGTTATTGGCTGTCCACAGGCAGGTAGTGTGGTCTCTTACACTCGCCTGACTGTGTGGCTTGGAGAACAACAATCATCCTGTAGTGCATTAGACCCAGGTGGTACTCCTTATGACGGAAACGTATTAGATATGTGGAATGGTTATGAGCATTGACATCTCCTTGCATTTGCATAGCCCTGGTATGGCTTCTTGCATTCTTGGCAGTCTCGGTAGGCTTGTGGCATTGGCATTGATCATATTTCCTTTCTGCATTCCCTATTATTCTTTTGCGCACTATTGTCACACACTTTCACCACCCTCTAAGCTTTCTATAAGCTTATGCACGATTGACGTGTGCAGCAGATCCTAGGTTGTCGTCTTAGCAGCGGAACTTGGATAGGAGTTGAGCTGAGGACCCCAGTGTTGCAGATCTCCTTCCTTCTTCTTTTGTCATCAGATGTATTTCCTCTTAACATTGTATTAAAGCTCAAATTTATAGTGGATTTTGTGATGTGTGCCCTGTTATTTCTCAGATATACTTGCTGTGATCTTGGGTATGCTCGTATTGAAATGGATATATGATTATAAAAATCCTCCTTGTAGGATCCTAGGATCGGGACCTGTCTCAGGAGATGAAAATGGGGTACTACGGAGGCTGTTGCGGCTGAAACCGGCTATCGGATTCCTTGTGAGTCCGGTTACCGAGTCGGGGGCGTGACAAAAGGAATTCACCCTGAGATCACAGGTTGCGGGTGAGATACAGGGATGACTCTAATATCGCATATGCCTTCATTACGGATGGAAATGATTCATCTACTCTTTAGGAGACTTTTGATGAGCTAGATGACGAAAAGTGAAAAGCTGTGATGGATGATAAGATGAACTCCTTGTACAAGAACAAGACATGGGAGTTAGTAGAGCTTCCCGTTGGTCGAAAAGCGATCAGCTACAAGTGGATCTTTATGAAGAAATATGATAAGTACAAGTTATGGTTGGTAGCGAAGGGTTATGCTTAAAGAGAAGGTGTCGACTTCATTGAGATATTCGTGCCAGTCGTGAAGCAACTATCTATCAGATTTGTGTTGGCACTGGTTGCCCATTACAATCTCGAGCTGGAATAAATGGATGTGAAGACTGCCTTCCTGCATGGGGAATTGAAAGAATAGATCTACATGAAGCAACTAGAAGGCTTCGAAATAAAAGGGGCAGAGAACAAGGTTTGTAGGTTAAAGAAGTCGTTGTACGGCCTGAAACAGTCGCCTAGGTAGTGGTATAAAAAGTTTGATTCTATCATGGTGAGTCACAGGTTTACAAGGAGCGAATATGATCACTGCGTCTATTTCAAGACACTAAGTGATGGAAAATTCATCATCCTAGTATTATATGTCGATGACATGTTGATCGCCAGTGATAGCGTGTCTAAAATCAATTTATCGAAGACTCAGTTATCAGGCACATTCGAGATGAAAGATCTAGGGGTTGCAAGGAGGGTTCTTGATATTAATATACACAAAGACAAGAAAAGGAGTAAGCTTTGGTTATCTCAGAAGGAGTATCTTGAGAAGGTATTGGTGAATTATGGGATGGACAGGGCAAAGTCGGTCAGCGTTCCTCATGCAACTCATTTTAAGCTTTCTTTTGAACAGTGTCCTAAAACGATGAAGAAAAGCAAGAGATGTCTCGTGTGCCTTATTCGAATACAGTAGACAGTTTGATGTATGCCATGGTCTGTACTAGACTAGATATTTCACAGGCAATGGATGTTGTTAGCAGATATATGTCTAACTCCGAAAAGTAACACTGGGAGTCAGTGAAATAGCTACTTCGATATATTTGAGGTACGTAAGACTACGTCTTATCTTTTGAGAAATTAGGAGCCAATTTAGTTGGTTTTGTAAATTCTACAAAGTCGACTTCTGGTTACTCGTTTGTGCTAGTGTGTGGAGCAATTAGTTGAATGTCGAAGCTTCAGTATGTGGTTACTCTTTCCACAACCGAAGTTGAGTATATGGAAGTGACGGAGGCATTTAAGGAAGATGTTTGGTTAAGAGAGATGATAAATCGATTGGGGCTTTAGCAGGAGGCCATGCCGGTTAATTGTGACAATGAGAGCGCTATCATTTTAGCTAAAAACTCTGTTCATCACTCACATACAATACACATTGATGTTCATCATCATTTTATCCCACAGGTGGTTGAGGAAGGAGGCATGACTCTGGAGAAGATTCACACGAGCGTGAATCCGGCATACATGCTCACTAAGGTGGTTTCCAAGGAGAAATTCAAGTTCTATGCAACTTCTCTAGGCTTAATGAAGGCATAAAGGAAGATAGAGGATGCACGAGAAGCATTGGTGGATCTATGATGCAAGGTGGACTTAGAAAGGAGAAAAAGAAGCTACAAAGAATGACGGTTGAAGACATGGTGCTTGAGGAAGGAGGCGTGACTTTGGAGAAGATTCACACGATCGTGAATCTGGCATACGTGCTTACAAAGGTGGTTCTCATGGAGAAGTTCAAGTTCTATGCAACTTTTCTGGGCTTAGCGAAGGCGTAAAGGAAGACAGAGGATGCACGAGAAGCATTGGTGGATCTATGATGCAAGGTGGAATTAGAGATGGAGAAAAAGAAGCTAAGAAGAATGACAATTGAAGACATGGTGGAGATTGTTGATTGATGTCTTAAATCTGTAAATCAACATGCCTGTTGATGACAGTTTAATGCCATTGAACAGACATTGATGCCATCGTAAAATTCCACAATTTATTTAGCTGGTTGCTGGAAACTTTAGGTGTCATGTTCGATGCCATCAAAGGCTGTTCGATGACATTGAAGGCCTGCTCGATGCCATCTGTAAAATTTGGAAAATCCATGTTTAGTTGTTGAAATGTTTGTTCCTTAGTTTGATGCCATCAAAGTTGGTTCGATGCCATCAATGGTATGTTGATGCCATCGAAGTTCCATCAAAGGTGTCATTGAACTATCGTGCAGAGTTACGCATAATTGCATAAGTGCGCGATTGCTTCGGGATTTCTTTCCTATTCCGATTGTGATTCTCCCATAGGTTATAAATATGAGTGTAATTGGGATTAGGTTACACATCTCAGAGCTTTATAATTCGTTCCTAGGGTTTTCAAAGGCTTGTAGGACGATTTGAGGCTTGTTTGAATTGGGTATTCTCTCCATCTCTTGTAATTTTTGCATTCATAGTGATATCTATCGCTTTGTGCCATGGTTTTTTTTTTTTTAAATCCCAAAAGGGTTTCCACGTCAAATTCGGAGTGGTTGGGCTTGACTATACCATTGGAATACTTTGCCTGATTCATCTCCGTGTTTCCCTAGTCCACCAACAGTATTGACATACATTTCTAGCTTGTATATTTAGGAGTCTGTGGATATATGAATAGATTATCTCTAGTAGACCTTAAAATCTAGCTGCTTTGGAAAAAATATTTCTTAAAAGTTTTTTCATACACACTACATTCATAAAATGATGTGATGTTTTTTGTTACTTGGCTACCATTGGATTTGCACAATTGGACTTCAGTGCACCAATGGTGCATTTGGTTCTTGATTGAATCGAATTGCAAGTGCTGCTCTAATGAAGAGGAAATAACATATTTCTGTTTCCTTGGCATCCATGTGGACATTTTCCTACTTTGAAGTTGGAGTTGATAGGAAAAGAAACTAAGGATTCTGAATTACTAGGAACATTATTAAACTAGTGATTTTCTCTTCATTGAATTGAATCCTTAAGATAATATTTGTTTGTGCATCCAAAAGCAGGCTAAGAACTCTCAAGAAAATTGCAAACCAGATTAAGAGAAACATAACATAATCATTCATCTTTGACTGTGTTTCTCTCAACTCTCTCTTTATCTTATCTTGAACTTGTAATATCATGAATTGGTCTGTTTGAGGTGAAACAATAGCACCATTGACTTTTCTATGTTTCCTGTTTTCATATGAAATTTTTGATAGCCACCTGTTTTTGCAGGTGAGAAAGATCCCAGATAAATTTCAATCCTTAGAGCAGTATTATGGATTGTTCATTTTTCCTTTGATCGACAAAACACAGTCCAACTTTTGTTCGAGTATGGAGGTTCTCTCTAAAGCACCAGTCTATAAAATACGATCAGTTGGGGTATCTAATTCTAAGGTGTCAGTATATGGCATTTCCATGGAACCTATCAGAAATGTTTCAGATAAGGGAGGAAAAGAACCTTCCGTTCCAAAGAACAGAGATATCTTTTCTTTGTGCGATGTGATACCTTCAAGAGTTGATGATCTAAACTGAGATGGGAGATCCTACATGCTTGGTTTAGTTACTAAGAATAAGGATGCTGAAAGTGCCCCACCATTTGAAATTCAAGCCAAAGTATCAAAGGATGTTGTGGCTCCAGAAGGAAAGGATAAATCTCTTTTCGCTGTTTTGGAGTTACTAGGAACATCATTAAACTAGTAATTTGCTCTTCATTGAATTGAATGCTTAAGATAATGTTTGTTTGGGCATCCAAACACATAAGAACTCTCAAGCAAATCGCAGAGTAGATTAAGAGAAACAATAACAAAGTTTTGTGCTTTAAAACAGCATTATTCATCTTTGACCATGTTTCTCTCAACTCACTCTTTATCTTATCTTGAACTTGAAATATCTTGAATTGGTCTGTATGTGGTGAATCAATGTTCCTTTGACTTCTATGTGTTTTCTACTTTCATATGAAATTTCAGATAGCTACTTGTTTTTGCAGGTGAGTAAGATCCTAGATACATTTCAATCCATAGAGCAGTATTATGGATCTTTCATTTTTCCTCATCTTTGATCATGTTTCTTTCAACTCACTCTTCATCTTATCTTGAACTTGAAATATCTTGAATTGGTCTATATGTGGTGAATCAATGTTCCATTGACTTCTATGTGTTTTCTACTTTCATATGAAATTTCAGATAGCTACTTGTTTTTGCAGGTGAGTAAGATCCTAGATACATTTCAATCCATAGAGCAGTATTATGGATCTTTCATTTTTCCTTTGATCGAGGAAACACGGTCTGACTTGTGTTCGAGTATGGAGGTTCTCTCTAAAGCACCAGTCTATAGAATACAATCAGTTGGGTTATCTGATTCTAAGAAGTCGGTATATGGCATTTCCATGGAACCTTTCAGAAATGTTTCAGATAAGGGAGGAAAAGAAAATTCCGGTCCAAAGAACGGAGATATCTTTGCTTTGTGTGATGTGGTACCTTCAAGCGTTGCTGATCTAAACTGTGATGGAAGATCCTACACTCTTGGTTTAGTTACTAAGAATGAAGATGCTGAAAGTGGCCCACCATTTGAAATTCGAGCCAAAGTATTGAAGGATGTTGTGGCTCCAAAAGGAAAGGAGAAATCTCTTTTCGCTGTTTTCTTGATCAATATAACGACGAACAATCGTATCTGGACGGCCTTGCATGCGACTCATAGAAATTCCAATGTCATAAAGGAAGCATTATGCACCAGTTCTTCAGTATGCCACATCCCTTAATATTTGTCTTTTGATATATTTGATACATTGGCCATGTTTTGTTGCAAACATACCTCTTTTATTTTGATTTTTTTTTTTTTCAAATACACGCTAATAGAGTTTAATTATTATTATGTAGGTCACTGGGAATATCAATGTAACCCATTTCTTTTATTAGTCCATTCATAATACGAATGAGAGTCCATCGAAGGGTGACGTCCCGAAAGTCTCCTAGATTGGAAGATCTTATGACTTTCATCTTTGGTTTAATTCACATTTAATGTGGATGAATGTCCTTTAGTTTCTTGGCTATTCATTTGTAGGCCGATGATTGAGGCATCATGACCTAACATTTGGGAGATTTGGAGCCATATTTTAAAAAGATGAAAACTCAACTTAAAACCTAGGTGGGTTGAATTGATTCAAAAACTCGGGTGAGTTACTTGAATCAGGTATATATATATATATATATATATATATATATTTGAAGTATGAGTTAGGTTTTTCTTGAATTTTGGTTGAGTCATTACCAGATTGAGTTTTTCTTCAGTCTTAGTGAAATTTGGTCCATTCGACTCAACTCAGGTGAGTCAAGTTTAGTTTTTTTTTTTAAGTTTCTAAAGTACGGTTGGACCATCCCCAATCCATGGTGGGTCCATTTATGGAAATCCTACAACTAAGCAATCAATACTTTTTCTCTGAAGAAGAGCAATAGAAGATTATCTATAGCATTTTGCATTGTCATGTCACCCAGAAGCCTTGTTTCAGCGATTAACCTGTTTCAGTGTTTTGTTTTTTACACAGGTTGAGAGTAGTTGCAAAAACTGTTCTTCAGGAGAATTTGGAGAGAAAATCAAAGTTTTGTTGCAAAAGGTGCAATCCAGTTTATACTCATTCGAGTTGAATGAGTCACAAATCAGAGCAGTATTGAGTTCTATAGAAGCAAAGCAATGCAAGCACAAGCATTTGATCCAACTAATCTGGGGCCCACCGGGGACAGGAAAGACGAAAACAGTCAGTACAATGCTACTGGTACTTCGAGCATTGAAATGCAGAACACTTACGTGCGCACCGACGAATGTTGCAGTATTAGAAGTGGCCTCACGTCTCCTGAGGTTGTTAAGAGGGTCATGTCCTACTGATCCATGCCCATTGGGAGACATAGTTTTAATGGGAAATAAAGAACGTATGAACATTACCGAAGATCTTGAAGATATTTTTCTGAATCACCGCATCGATAGGCTTTTGGAGTGCTTTGCACCACTATCAGGGTGGAGATATACACTAGTGTCAATGATACAATTTCTCAAAGATTGTGTTCTTCAGTATGATATCTATTTGGCAAATGAAAAGGCAAAAGAGGATAAGACGGGCATGGATGACTTGACGTTTCGGGAGTTCGTCAAGAGCCGATTTGGTGCCATTGCGAAGTCATTGAAGAATAATATAAGGTGCCTTTGTACCCACTTACCATCGTCTTCACTTTCAAAAAAGAACTACAACAAAATGGTTTTAGCTTTCAATTCAATTGAATCTTTTGAAAGCTTGTTACATGCGAATTATGCTAGTAACAAGACACTCAAGAAACTATTTATGCAGTCCAAAGGAGTCAACAAAATGTGCAAGGCCCGTAACAAGTGTCTTCAAGTTCTAACAGATCTTCAAGAAAAAATTAAGATTCCCCAATTTCTCGACATAGGTATGATTCAAGAATTTTGCTTGAAAAGTGCTACCCTCGTTTTTTGCACAGCTTCTAGTTCATCTACGTTGCATATTTTAGAGATCAAACCATTTGAGATTGTAGTTATTGACGAAGCTGCTCAGCTGAAAGAATGTGAGTCATTGATTCCATTACAACTGCCGGGCATACGACATGCTGTTCTTATTGGCGATGAGTGCCAATTGCCTGCACTTGTTAACAGCAAGGTTTGTATTTGCTCCTCTATTGGGTCTTATGAGCATATTTTGTTGTTTCATTGGGTCCACAGTTTGTACAAATGGAAGATATTTTGTTGTTTCATTGGGTCCTCAGTTTGTAGACGTGGGCCAATGGTTGGGTGTTCGAGACTGTTGATCTGTTGAGCCCTACTGGATGGTTCCCACCCAAAAAATCTCCTCTTGTATCGATAGTCCCTAATGGCATATTATTGTCACTAATATATTTTTCTGTATTTTTATATTTTGCACTCTTTTAGGTTTCAGAGAAAGCTGGTTTTGGAAGAAGCCTCTTTAAGAGGTTGAGTTCTTTGGGACATGGGAAGCACCTTCTTAACATTCAGTACCGAATGCATCCTTCCATAAGTACTTTCCCGAATGCCAATTTTTATGAGAATAAGATTTTCGATGCTCCAAGTGTCAAGCATAAAAGTCACAAAAGGCGATACCTTTCACAACGTATGTATGGTCCATATTCATTTATTAATATTGACAAAGGAAGGGAGATGGTCGATGAAGGTCATAGTCGGAAGAATATGGTAGAGATGGCTGCAGTTTTGCAAATATTGAGTAAGCTTTTCAAAGGTATGTGCATCGTTTAATATTATCCTCTACAATTCATTTTTAGCAGGAAATATTTCACCTTGGGATTATGAATATGCAAATTCACTTCTGTTATTTTGTGTTTGATGTATCAGTTATTTTAAAGAATGTTGTTATACGTGTGGCCCACCTGATAAGTAAGCCATCCTGATTTTGGGCCGGGTCATCTAGAAGGTGGGACCCTCTCAATACACGGACGCTTTTCAAAATGATGTTTAGATAATCTTTTTATAGGTTGTAGTGACAGTCTAGTGATCATTGCTTCTGATTTCTTAGTCACATTTGGTAACTGGGCTCCCCTTTGTAATCTCCGAGATTTCAGTCATGTGTGGCCTCCTCATTAAAATCTTTGAGGAAATATGAACAGTTGGAAATTGAAATGCCTTGATGTCTACCTATATGATGAGAGAACTGGATCTAGTGCACTCCTCTCTCATGTCTGTATGGCAATTCACATGCCCTGTGTAGGGAAGCACGGAAGGTGAGCCCTCAAGATCTGACGGTCTACTTGGTTTTGGAACCCTCACAAAGCAGAAGATTGACGCTCCAACGGTCCGTCTATCTACTACTGGAGCAGATGGAACTATTCACACCTCTAATCCTACGGTATAAGTGGCCCCGGATCACGATCTACGGATTGGATCGTCCCAAGGACAAGCCAAAATAGACAGACTATAATGCACTCTATTTTCCTCTGTATACTCTCGTGTTTCGTATGATTCGATGCGTTACATGAGAGAAGCGCACTCCTTTTTATAACAGAGGAAGGAGAGTTTGGGTGGGATAGGGATACGGCTACATTAGTCGATCACATCCTAACAGAAGAAGGAGAATTTGTGGGATTAGGATATGGCCACATAAGTCGATCACATCCTAACAGAGGAAGGAGAGTTTGGGTGGGATTGGGATAAGGCTACATAATCCGCTCACATCCCTATCTTCAATTAAAAATCAAATTCATATTTGAATTTAAAATTTAATTGAAAGTAATCGTACCCACTAGTGATTGCTCACAAGTGGGCCCCACTGGTCTACGTCCAACATCTCCCACTCAATCACATTGTGGGATAGGCACATAAATCCGTCTAGCTAACTTTCCTTATAACAATCAAATACTAAACATCGCGATCAAAAGAATCAGAGGCGTGAGACCGGCTGGATCACCGAAATCTTCTCACAGGTGTTCAAGCACTAAGTGACCACCTAACTAGTACTCAATAACCCAAGTTTTGCAATGTCTGTCGTAGTCCGCATAACCACACCGGATGGAGTTAACTCCCGATTTGGAGTACTCGGCTAACATACGCACTTATCCAACTTATCGAGTTATTATGAAAACTTGATTTTTCACAAACTTCGACTAAAACCAATTCAAAGCAATACTTATATATATATATATATATATATATATATATATATATATATATATATATATATATATATATATATATGCTTTTTAAGAAAAATATTGTTTGCAAAAAGTCTAATAAAAACAACTCGATACTACCGGCGGATAAGTCTTCAAGTGCGTATTAATAGTTCTAGAAACTTGGTGTAGCTGTCACGGGATCTTTCCCACGTAGATGTGTAATTTGGAATTAATCAAGCCGCTTTCCTAGCGTAACTGAGTCTGGCCAATCAAGGACCTTTCATCATTGTACTCTAAAGTAGCAACACTTAATCTCATCCTCATATACACAAGAGGAGAGTAGCTAAGGACACAAAGAGTCACCTACGAGACTGGTTACTCACACGTTGCAATGATTAGATCGAATCAAAGAAATCTATAGGTAATAGGTCCCAGCACGTGGCTACAATCCATGTCGTAAAGTAGACAATACTAGGTGAATATCGGGTCTACAATACACAGGTTATTCTACATGAGGTACGACTCATCTCATAACCTCATAACCTGGCTATAAATTTAGGACATAACATTGATCGCTTGTAAAGGAATGGTACGATTATGCTATTCGACTTTATCAGTCTCATCTTCAATCTTTATAAGATTATAGGCGGATACGACTCACTCATATCCCCATCCCTTATTATTCAAAATAAGGAGAAATTCATACCTCAATGTATAAACATGACCCCAAAGGTACCTCTCTTGTACATTCAAGGTTGGTCTACCCGTGAGAGTGGGTGACCGGCCTGCCGACAAAAATAGAAACCTATATGATCTCAAGGTAAATGCTGATGATCTTCATACCTATTTATATTAGTGTTCAATACTGAATAAATGGAATGTATTATTCATGAAAGATCAAATGTATTACATGAAAGATCAAAGATATTACAAAAATAAGGACATCAGTCAAGCTTTCCTCAATCTCATCTGCCTGACATGAACCTGAAATAGATCTCTAGCTATAGGTTTCGTCATGGGATCAACCACCATCTCCTTGGTAGGAATGTAGATGAGGGCGACCTTCTTATCTCTCACTTGATCACCGACATAATGATACTTGATCTTAATGTGCTTAGATTTCTGGTGGTGTTTAGGGTCCTTTGCCAAGTCAATAGCGGAAGTATTGTTTATCTTCAGCGATATAGGCTGACGAACACTCGGTACAATACCCAGACTCAATAGAAATCTGCGAACCCATACACACTCCTGAACTGCAGCACAACATGCAATGTACTCAGCCTTCATAGATGAAAGAGTTGTGGATGTCTGTTTCTTACTCGACCATGAGATAGCTCCTCCTCCGAGTAAGAATACATAGCCTGAAGTAGACTTTCCCTCGTCAGCGTCATTACCCCAAGCAGCATCAGAATATCCTTAGAGCTCGAGGCTTGTGCCTTCATAACACAACATTAGGTCTTTTGCTCCTCTAAGATAGCGGAATATATGTTTGACGGCTTGCCAATGAGACTGTCCCAGGTTACTCTGATAACGGCTAACTATGCCAACTGCATAGCTAATATCCGATCTTGTGCAAAGCATAACATACATTAAGCTCCCTACTGCGCTTGCATAAGGTACTGAGGACAGCCAATTTCTCGGCTTCAGTCTGGGGACACGATTTCCTGTCTAACTTGGTAACTTTATCCATAGGGGTTTCAACAGCTTTTGAATTTTTCATCCTGGACCACTCTAAGATCTTTTGTATATAGGTTGCTTGAGACAAGCCTAAAAATTTTATAGAGCGATCCCTGATGATTTTTACCCCAAGATTAAAGTTGGTTTCACCGATGTCTTTCATCTCAAAGTTCGAGAATAGCCAATCTTTAGTCAATATCAACAATTGCATGTCATTACCAGTTAACAGGATATCGTCTACATATAGAGATAGTATCAGAAAAGATCTTCCAGACCATTTCATGTATACACAATGATCTTCTTCACTCATCGTAAATCCAAAAGTGGTGATGGCCAAGTGGAACCTCATGTACCACTGTCTTGAAGATTGCTTCAGCCCATAGATAGATTTCAACAATTTGCAGACTTTCTTTGGATGCTTTTTGTCCACATAACCCATGGGCTGTTGCATGTATATTTCTTCATCCAAGTCACCATTTAAGAATGCGGTCTTTACATCCATCTGATATAACTCTAAGTCTAAACTTGCGACAATGGACAAGATCATGCGGATTGAGGAGAACTTTGCAACAGGTGAAAAGGTCTCCTCGTAATCAATGCCTTCTTGTTGTGTAAAACCTTTAGCAACTAATTGTACTTTATACTTGTTCACTGTACCATTTGTCTTTCTTTTGATCTTAAGTACCCACTTATTACCTATCGTTTTGTGATTGGAAGGCAGATTAACAAGTTTCCAGACTTTATTCTTCTCCATAGAAGCGATCTCTTTATCTATAGCATTCATCCAATCGGACGAATTAGAAGATAATAATGCATCCTGATACGAATCAGGTTCATCATCATCAACTGCAACGCAAGAGAATGTTTGCCCCTCAATATCAAAGTATTTTTGGGGAATCAATCCTCTTTCGCTTCGACGTAACTCAGGAGCCTGCTGAGATGTCCTCCCACAGTCCTAACGAACTATAGGAGCATCATCATTGTGAGAAGCAGAACTCCTACTCTCCTAAGATACATCGGATATTACAAAAAATTCTAATCGAACCTTTTGCTTCATGCGGCTTGGGTATCTATCTTCAATGAAGGTCACGTCTTGGGATTCTATCTCAATCCATTGTCCATGGTCCTCATAAACTAGAACGTATCCCTTTGAATGCATAGGGTACCTAATGAACACGCATTCAATGGTTTTGCTGTTAAGTTTACCTCTATGCGGAGTAGGTAGCAAAACATATCCCAAAGATCCCTAAGGGCGTAGGTTGGCTAGAGAAGGAATCCTCCCAGACCACATCTCATATGGGGTCTTAGGAATGGATTTGGATGAGACTCTATTAAGGATGTAGACAGCTGTTAACAGTGCGTCTCCCCAGAATGTGGTAGAGAGATTGGCTTGTGCCATCATCGATCTAACCATGTCCAAAAGTGTCTTATTCCTTCTCTCTGTAATACCATTTTGTTGTGGAGTGTAAGCCATTGTGTACTACCAAACAATACCAACGTTTTCACAATATGATTTAAACGTTTCAGATGTATACTCGCCACCTCTATCAAATCGAAGGATTTTAATCTTTTTCCCAAGCTGATTTTCCACCTCAGCTTTATATTTAAGAAAACAATCAAAAGCCTCAGATTTGTGTGAGATGATATATGCATATCCATAGCGCGAGTAATCGTCAATGAAAGTGACAAAATATTGACATCCGTTTCTGGCATGTACATTAAAGGGTCCACAGATATCTGAATGGATTATCTCTAGTGTACCCTTGGACCTAGCGTCTTTGGGAAATGGTTTCTTCGAAGTCTTCCTGGACACATAATGTTCACAAAATGGCAAATTAACTTTGGATAAGGAGTCCAACAGACCAGAACGTACTAGTCTTGTCATACGATCCTTTTCTATGTGACCTAACCTCGCTTGCCATTTTTGGGATTCAGATACTACAGTTTCATTCGACATAGCAAATAAAGCAAGATGGGCATTATCACAATCTACATCAAGAATAAATAAATTTGAAATTAAATTTTCCCATGCAACGATGAGGTTATTCAGTCTCAAAGAAACTCTTGTTCCGAAAAATCAAATATCAAAACCATCGAATAATAACCTAGAAACAGAAATTAAATTCCGACGCATTCCCAGTGCATAAAGAGTATCACAGAGGATTATTGTTCGTCCTATGCCCGTACGAAGATGGAGGATGTCAATCCCTAGTACGTCTTCAACAGCGTTATTGCCTATGTACAGCTTGTAACTTTCCTTGGCTACAGGCCGAAATTCCTCGAGTCCTCGATGACTCCTTGTCACGTGCTTTGTTGCGCCTGCATCCAAAATCCACTCGTTAGATATAGTATCAATGGAAAGGATTTCATGACAAACGCCTACATACAAAGTATCTAGTGACTGAGAAATTACCGTCTTTTTATAAGCGCACTGTCGAGCATAATGGCCAGAATTTTCACAGACAAAAAGGACTACATTTGTCTTTTTCTGCTTCTTTTTTCTATTCCCCTTCTTGAGATTTGGAGCAGGTGTTGTGGTCTTCTATTCTTAGTTATTCTTTTTCGCCTTCTTGCGCGCTTTGGACCGTTTGTTGTTAGCTTTTCACTTAAGGGTCTCTGTTACAAAGGCCTTGGCCGAACCTGGTTGAATTGTATTCATTTTAACCTCACGTACCAAGTGGCCACAAAAGTCTTTGAACGTAGTGATAGAATCAGTATGGTTCAGAATTCTTTTGATTTGGACCCAAGATTCAGGCAAGGAACGGTGCATGGCTATAATCTTTTGATTTTCAGTCAATTTACACCCAACATTCCTAAGGGCACCTATCATTTGCTCCATCTTACGAATATGATTAGCCGACAGGCATCCTATACTCCTGGAATTCTAATTCCATTGCCCTAACTCTCGCATCTGACTTTTGTGCATAGGCATTTGTCAGTGCTTCCCAGATTCCCTTAGCAATTTCATGCACTTCATACGTAGGTATGAGTTCTTTGTGCATAGTGCTAAGGAGAACATTACGGGTTGAACGATTTTGTTTTCGCCACTTATTGTAGCGAGTCATCGCAACCCTATGTTCTTGTAAATTTCCATTTTCAGCTAAGATAGGTTCCTCTTGAACTACATCGAGTGTGTGAGATATGTCGTCCTCGTCCAGAAGGCATCACACCGCGCGGGACCAGTCTTCGTAGTTGTTGCCGTCAAAATGTTGTCCCTTGAGCTGTTCAGCGATTAACGCTTTGGTGGCCATCTCTACATTACATGAGTATCACTACTTAGCGTAGATTTAAAGTATTGACTTACGTGTTATACAAATTTTAAGAATATAAAAGTAATCAACACATCTTAAAGAAATCTGAAAGTTCACATACCCGAATGGGCGGTGTAGAACAATCAAGTTCTCAATTTAAGATGAAATTGGTACTTTTATAAAATTATAATTGTATAACATGCAACCTTCCATTATTGGTTGCATGCATCATTTGGTGAAGGAGAATAAACTCCCACTCAGGTTATGCACAACTTTTATATTAGGAAGCATCTAAGCACTAAGTTTTTCTATATGTTCAAATGAAAAATAAGGAGGGCTTAGATCTAAACACATCAAGCCTAATTATTTCACTCATATAAACATCATCATCAGAAAAAAAAAAAAAGAAGAAAAAAAAAAAGAAGTGCTAAGATATCAAGAGAGTACTATCTTCACTTGTGATCATGACCATTAGTGATGGATCCGATCATTAACGTTAATGATCATTGTTGATGATGAATCCTTTCATCAACAGTGATCATCATGGTTGATGATCGTTTCGATCACTAATGAGCTTTAGATCAACAGTGAAGATAATATCATGAAGGAAACAATATCATATCATATATATGATCAAATCCAAAAATCAAGATAACATATTTAGGTTGCAACATTTCTAAATGTGGGTCACACCATTGATTTGTAGATTAAGCATGAATTCATTAGATCTACACGTGGAATTTGCAAAACTAAAACATAGTTACTGCACGTGTACATCACACGGATTACGTATACATCTCATATGTACCCACACATGTACAGTAACTATATCTCATCACATGTTCATGTACAGCAACGTGAACATGTGAACATGTGTAACATGCAATGCTACTGTACACGTGCAGAAAAATGTAACGCTATATATATAGTTGTCCAGGCAATTTGAATTGTGGGGCTTCTGTACATGTGCAGAGCATCATTACCATTAGATGTAATATGCAATGCTACTGTACATGTGCAGAATAACATCACCATTAGATGCAACGCTACTGTATAGTTTAGATGTAACATTACAACACGTTAGAACACAATATATGTTGTTAACAACATGTAGTTTATAACATCACGTTGCATGTGATTTATTAGCAGATCACATGTTACATCATTACATGGACTGTACACATGTAGTTGTTGAATACAACTACAATTGCTGGTGATGTGTTGTAGTTGAATACAACAACATGGGAGCTTTGATAAGCATACATGCGTGTGCAATACAATTCATGTGCAAGCGAAACATGTACTAGCATGGCATTGGTGCGAGATCCAATCCATCCATCACGTTGGTCCAAGCTTATGTTTGGCCAAAAATGAAATTTGGTCTATTCAGCACATGGGCCAACATGTGTAATTCATCATGGGATCATTTGCCAATATAAGTGTTTCAATGTGTACAATAGTTATATATGATGAACACCAGCTAATCCACTCCCCACATTGGTTAATTATGGATCTGACTAGTGGGTCCCACTGTTAATCATTGTACACATGACAAGTGGATTCAGATGTCAATTGCCATGAGTATTGATATGATCATCAGCCAATATAAGTGTTTCAACGTGTACAATAGTTATATATGATGAACACCAGCTAATCCACTCCCCACATTGGTTAATTATGGATCTAACTAGTGGGTCCCACCGTTAATCATTGTACACATGACAAGTGGATTCAGATGTCAATTGCCATGAGTATTGACATGTTGCACATGATCACATGTTTCAACAGATGTAGTATCAAAACACATGATTAAAACCTGTTTATCATGTGTTGTACCAAAACAACAAAGTGTCTACATGAACACGTGTTGTACCAAAAACATGTGTTGTATCAAAACACATGCTTTAAAAGTACTCTGTCATACAACGTGTGTCGTAGGTTTTTACCATATGATATGGTAATGTGTTGTACCATATCACATGTGTTGCCTTTCCACTTAACACCATATCAGACGATGATTTAAATGGTGGGCCATAAATCAAATCTTAAAGGAAAAGATGGGCCACTTACCTTTTTAGATGAATATAATCGGAGATCCACAGTTAAATCGCTCTGATACCACTGTAGGGAAGCGCGGAAGGTGAGCCCTAAAGATCTGACGGTCTACTCGAGTTTTGGAACCCTCACAAAGCAGAAGATTGACGCTCCAACAGTCCGTCTATCTATTACTGGAGCAGATGGAACTATTCACACCTCTGATCCTACGGTATAAGTGGCCCTGGATCACGATCTACGGATTAGATCGTCCCAAGGACAATCCAAAATAGACAGACTATAATGCACTCTATTTCCCTTTGTATACTCTCGTGTTTTGTATGATTCGATGCGTTACATGAGAGAAGCGCACTCCTTTTTATAACAAAGGAAGGAGAGTTTGGGTGGGATTGGGATACGGCTACATAAGCCGATCACATCCTAACAGAGGAAGGAGAGTTTGGGTGGGATTGGGATATGACCACATAAGCCGATCACATCCTAACAAAGGAAGGAGAGTTTGGGTGGGATTGGGATAAGGCCACATAATCCGCTCACATCCCTATCTTCAATTAAAAATCAAATTCATATTTTGAAATTTAATTGAAAGTAATCGTACCCACTAGTGATTGCTCACAAGTGGGCCCCACTGGTCTACGTCCAACACCCTGGACATGTGCGAATAGCACCTAGTTGAGGTTAAACGACAGATGAAGGAATTATATACTAGGCATTAGCTATATATATTACATATATTGTTCCTTTGGTTGTGGGATATCAGCCACATTTTGATTAATGGACTCATGCAATGAGTATTTCTTTGGCACTCTTTAAGGATGCATTTTTCATTTCTTTAGTTATGGCATGAATAGTTTTGCTTTAATTTTTCTTTTACAGCATCCGTTGCTTTGGGACAGAGGATTACTGTTGGTGTTGTGTCACCCTACAAAGCTCAGATTGTTGCAATTCAAGAAAGACTTGGAAAAACATATGAACCATATGAAAACTTTGTTGTGAATGTCAAGTCCATTGATGGGTTTCAAGGTGGCGAAGAGGATGTGATCATAATGTCTACTGTCAGGTCTAACAATAATGGATCAGTTGGTTTCCTTTCCAATACTCAACGGACAAATGTGGCTTTGACCAGGGCCAGGTATGCTTATCTTACTTAGTTGGAGCCATCACTTACCAACCCATCACTTAAAAGCACATATAAATCCTTTTACTAAGTTTGTTTGGATGTACTAATTTATAATACTATTATTGAGTTGCAATGAAGCAGGATGTCCTAATCTTTACCCTATCTAGAGTAGAGAGTTCGAGATAAAATTAAGTGGGAAAAATACCAACAGTAGTCATCTTCATTGTTTGTTGGTTATTTTGGTAGACACCTAAAAATGAGTTCATTTTATTTGATCATAATTATGTGTTAGAGATCATGATTGTTGGTTATCAAGATTATTTTTAATCCTTAATGAAAAGAAATGTGATTTCTATTAGATGATTATGATAAACTAAAGTGATATAAACTCATTTTTTGTCTACCAAGCATGCCCTTAACCTTTCTCCCAGCAATTTGGGGTTGACTATTAAGTTCCAGATTGGTGAAAGTTTTACAATCAGCTGCCCACCAGGCGTCAACCTTCATCTTTTTACTGGGCTCTTTTAAAGGCTCACATTAACACCACTCACATTCGAACAGTCCCACCCAGTACTTCCATGAGCCCAATTCATTAGACATGGGCCCCAAAGGGTGTGCAATCAAAGTCGGAAATAATATTTCTGATTATAAAAAGTGTGATCATTCACTTCCAGCTTGTAGCAACTTTCCAGGTCAATTATACATCCAAACACAACATAGAGATCACTAATGTAGTAGAACTTTTTTTTTTTCCCCATTGTAGGCACTGCCTTTGGATTTTGGGGAATGGCCAGACTTTAATTAACAGTGGTTCTATCTGGAAGAAAATAGTCCTTGACGCAAAGCATCGAGGATGCTTCTTTAATGCCAAGGATGATAGGAGTTTGGCCAAAGCAATCAATTGTGCCAACAACCTTAAGGACTCGTCAAGATTTTTTGCTTCTCTCAATCATGGCAATGAGCATGGTGGTTCATCCCAACAGTTAAGGTAGGTTGTTATTTTACATTTAAGAATTGTTTATATGGTCTTGCCCCTTAAAAAAAGAGTTGTGAACATGTGAAATCCATCACTTTATGATTTGGATGGTTGATCTCTCCCTACCATGGATGTCCTAGATATCTTGTAGATTGGAAGATTGTAACTTTTGAATCTTTGGACTTCATTCCACTTGAATGTGGCAGTTTGTTGGGCAATAATTAAAGTACTAGGATCTTGTAATTGGTGAGACTTTTGGGGCATCAGCATCCATGGGTGTGCCCCCCAGATCAACATTCTGGATAAGCCGAACCATGGTCCCAAATGAACAGAATACCGCACATCAGAAAATTGTGTATATGCCAAGAGTCAGAGAGCCCTGCAATTCATTTTCGAATTTCATCTTTTATTGGAAGCTATGTTTTAAATATCAACAATATTGTCCGATATATCCCACAATATATCTTGTATCCTACTTGTGCGATACGAAATGCACAGACAGTGCAAATATATACCACATGTTCGATCCGGTGAGCATTTTCAATTTCTAATCCTTTTTTTTTTTTGTTGAAATTATATTAAATCAGTGTCAAATGGTTATAAATTCATTGGTTCTTCATGTTTTGCGTGAAAAATCATGGAGTTGGAGCTTTGATTTTGATGTCCATTGGTTCTTCGTGGCCTCCATGTTTTTTTTTTTTTTTTTTTGAAAATTTCCTTCAACCAGCTGTCAATTGAGACTAATTTCAAAGTACTTAGGAGTGTTTGATGAAATGATCATCACATACGCCTTAAATGTTATGCATTCAATGTGAATATAGTTGCATTAGTTCAATTAGATAGCACATAGCTGAGGACCGTCTACAAAGTAAACCTATTATGTGCACTTAAATTTTTTTTTAAAAAAAAAAAAAAAAAAAAAAAAAAAAAAAAAAAAAAAAAAAAAACTATCCCTGTAGTTTCATTGAACAATTCAACCATTTTCTCAATGTCTCCCCACGTTTCTCAAAAAGTGCGATAAATTACCCGATACAAACGATATATCTCGTGCGATAACCGATCAGTATCTGTATCCCAAGGATGCGAATGTAACATGATACCAATATTTCGAAAACTGATTTGAAGATATCATTATTCTTGGTGACTTCATCTTAACACAATCCTATTAACAAAAATTGTGAGTACAGAGATTCAAAGAATAGCTCCTGGACAAAAGCAGTTTTGGTGGAAAGTAATGATGGTCTACCAATGAGTGCCTCTACTCAGTTGAAGCCTGAAACAAAGAATAAAGCAAAAGGTGTTGCACCTGACAGGTATTTTATTGCAGGGGTAGGAGGTCATGGTCCTAAATGTGTCAGTAATCATCTAAGTTTAGTAAGATCATTTACATTGCTCTCCTGTTTATATTTTTAAGTGCTATGTTTTCTGGTTTTTACTTTATGGTCACTGACTGTAATTTTGATGGTTTTGCAATGAATTACAATGATGCACTTGATTTTGAGATTATTGCTGAAACGCCCACCTTTTGGCAAACAAAAATTAATTAGCTGCCTATAAAACCATGTTAATTTCAGCCATATACTGGTGTTTGGTTTTTATTCTTTTTGTATGCTTTCATCGACATGGCTCAGATACATATATCTGGATTCATGAAGCCAAACCCAAGCAGCTTGGACATGGCTATGACGAATATTGAACATGTTGGATACCAAAGTGACAAGAATTATAGTAATATTTATTAAAATATTCTTTTCCATTATTAAATCATAAAACAGGCTGAGTTTCACTTGCGAGGACCTTTTGATGCAATGACATTAGTGTCTTGCATACCTTGTTGCTAATACTCCTGTCTATTTTGTTGCAGGGGTAAGACTTCACATCTTAAGAATCCCAAAAGAACTGACCCCATGGAGGGATTATCAAGTTTCTTAGCTTCACTTGATCTAGGGAATGAACATGCTGATTCAGCCATGATTTCGAGGTGAACCAACATTTTGAATTTTCATTGGGTTGAAAGTTGTTTGGATTTTTCATCCTACTTATTGCAATCCCATTTATGCATAATGCAAGTACAGAGATTCCAACAATAGCTCAGGATTGAAAGCAGGTTCTGTGCAAAGTATCAACTCTATAATTTGCAATGAACCCGCTTTCGTACATATGATATAAGAAATAGGTTCTAACATTTTTTTATCCATGTATTTCTTACAGTTGATAACAGTTTCTATGGTTTCTTTTTGTCAGTTTCTATGGTTTCTTTTTGTTTGTTTTGACAATTTTTTATTTTTATTTTTTAATATGGTTTTGACATGAATTAATGAGATGCTGTTGTTTTTGGGAACAATTATATGCCACTCTTCTCAGAAAACTGAATTCATTTTACATTCCTGCATTGCTTGCTCCCCATGCATGTTTCTCTAGATGGGACCCACACTCATCCATGGTTGGACAATTGGAACCATCCATTTTTGGAATAAACCATGTTGTTGGGAATTACTGTGTATGGACCAAAGTTCAAATCATGCTGGAAAGATAATTCCAATGATTGAATGGTGGCATTAAATGAACGAACGAAAACAATAACAGTCAATGGTCTACACTCCGTGAAAAGATTGATGGTCAGAATCATTGTCTGTGTTTGACATTTTTAGCATGGTCTTGGTATATTCTGACAATGGCTTCATCTGGATCCCCATGAGCAATTGCATGAGTACCATGCATTGCAATGCATGAAAGAACAAACACCAGAAAAAGAATGAGCAAGAAGCGTCAGTTCGATTATGTTCTCATCTGTGTAGTAAGACATCCAAGGCAGTCAGGAACACATGCTTGATTTTTAGGTTTATCTTATGCATGTGTTTGATTAGTACGGATGAGAGAGAGAGAGAGAGAGAGAGAGAGAGAGAGAGAGAGAGAGAGAGAGAGAGAGAGAGAGAGAGAGAGAGAGAGAGACTCAAAGCATGCAAGCAAGCTGTAATACAATTAATTTGAAATGTATGTGCTTTCAAATGCTACATTTTGCATGTATTTCTTGATTCAATGACTTCATTTATGTTGGAGGCTCTTTATTTTCATCGTGGCTTTAACACAACCTCATTCATGCATTGCAAGAATAGAGATTCAAAGAAACTCTCAGAGTCAAAAGCAAGTTCATCGAAAGGGACTGATAATTCTTGACTTGTGAATACTAGCACTAGTATCGACTCCCATAAGAAGGGTAAGGGAGATACTAAGAAAAGCTGAAAGTTGAAAGAAAGTTCATCGAAATGGACTGGTAATTCTTGATCCATGAATACTATCACTAGTAATTGACTCCCAAAAGAAGAGCAAAGAAAGTGATTCTAAGAAAAGCACAAAGTCGAAAGCAAGTTCATCAAAAGGGCATAGTAATTCTCGGCCTATGAATACTAGCACTAGTGAACTCCCAAAAGAAGAGCAATGGGGACTCTAAGAAAAGCTCAAAGTTGAAAGCAAGGTGATTAAAAGGGACTGGAAATTCTCAACCTATGAACATTAGAACTAGTATTGGCTCCCAAAAGACAAGTAAAGAAGAAGCTGCTGGGGGAAGTAGTCATAAAGACAAGCCAGTTGGAGGTGATTTGTGGGTACTCAATAAAATAGTTCATGTGTGCCTCTTTTTTTATTGCGAAATAGAAATGGAAAAATGCAAGCAAATGTATCATAGTATTCACTGGGAAGTAGCTCAAATTACATAAATGTTTCCTTCAAGTCCACCTTGAAAGCAACATAATTGCAGGTTGGAGCCTATACAGTCACCTTGATCAGTTCAAGTCCACCTTGATCAGGTCAGGTCAGGTTGAGAGATTTCTATCAGGTCTAGATGTCAATCCCTGGATCCGATACATTGATATGTGTCCTATTCGAGTCAGGTTAAAAATCAAATCGGGTCTTTTTCTAGTTTGCAATAAGAACATCCAAATGAAACTCATTTATCCATGGTTTTGTTTTGTATTGGGTTTAAGTTAGGTTAGTCTAATTTCTAATTTCCTGGTTAATATATGTTTGTGATAATTGATTTACCTTCCATGTATATCTTTTCTTGTATATCCTTTGATTTATCTTCCCCATTGTACATATTTATATAAACCCTATTGGAGTAAAGGAATATAGACACAAAATAATATAGAAGAATTCACCAATTTTCTCATATTATTATGCTATCAAGTAGTTCATTTGGGCTTGATCATTGAGTATATTGCTCCGTCAGCTGCCACGGTCCTCATCATCTTTGTTGTCGTAGCGGTCCTCATCGTCATTGTTGTTGTAGCGGTCCTCATCGTCGCCGCTAGACATAAGCAACAAACCCATCCTCGCCAAACTGATAGCGAACCGGCAACCTTTTCGCAGCTCTCCTCCAAACCACTCCAAACCGTTAACCCTCTCCGCAACCTTTTCTCAGCTCTCCTCCAAACCACTCCAAACCGTTAACCCTCTCCGCAACCTTCTCCATCAAACTACCCCAAACCAGAAGCCTCTGTCACCAACCCCAAACCCATTTCAACTTGAGCCATTCCATCCCTGCCCTTGTTCTTCCAAGATGGACCTCATTAGGATGCTCTAACTTGAGGAAGAGTGTTGAAAGATTGAATGTGAGTTGAATAGTAATTAAATCAAGTTAAGTAAGCTTATCCGTTGATTTGAATAAGGGCAAAATTGTAAATAATTTAGTGTTGGGCCCAAGCCATAGTGGTAGGCCGATACATGGTTCATATGCATAATATAATAATATAAGTAGGAGAGACAATTAGGGTTTCCATCCCAACTCTTCTACTCACGATTGTCACTTCTCTCTTTTATCTCCGTCTCTTCTTCTTCTTCATCATCTACAAGAGCTTCTATAAGATTAACACCATGTAGAAGTTTGCATGGTATCAGAGTGGTGAGATCATGGCCTTTTTTAAAATCACTACAACAGATCTAGCAAGGCTCCATTGATTCTGGCCAAATCTGTTCCCGCTCGTTGCTAACCTGCATCTCGACAAAATTCCACCATCGTCGTTGTTGATCCTGTTGCTAGATAAACCCTCTTTCTCCTTCTTTTACACGTTTGTTGTGATCTCTACGGCATCTAACTTCTTAGATTTGATCTCCATCAATACTGCAGATCATTTCCTGCTGTGATGGCATGAATAGCAGCACCATGTTCCTCTTCGTTGTTGAGATCTGACCATTGAAGTTTTCTACTGCTTTATGCTCCTTAAATCTGATGTTGTTGCCTAGTTGATCATTGCGTGTTAATGGTCACTACTGCTCACTGATCTTCATGTTGTTTGTTAGACGGTGTACCACCATTGTTGCTAGCCAACGTGTCTTTTTGGAACCCATCACCGTTTTGCTGCATCTGCCATTCCTTGACCAACCATTGAAGAAGACGTTGCTGCCACTTTTGATTTGGTTCGGACTTGTTTAGATTGGAAGGTTGTTCAAGCCTTGTTTACTCTAAGCAGTTGGAGTTGGACTCATTGTCTATATTGTATAGGTGGTCCATTTTTATTTGTGCCGAATACATGGTTTGATGGATTACATGGCTTAGGTCATGGAAGTGCCTACTAGCCTAAGGTTATTACTCATTTCATCACCTCTTCTACTTGTTTGTCGGCTCGTCTTTCATCATAGCCAGTGCCACTCATCTCCATGGCCATGTAGCATATGCCACTCACATCCGTGGCTACATTATCTTTTATTTTCCTTATTTTTTTTAATAAATGTTTTATGTGCCTTTCCAAACTCAAGTTCCTTTTTTTCAGGAGCACTTAAGTTTGAGGGAGGATGTTAGAGAACAAATTTTTTTTTTTTCTTAGGTTTGATTATGTAAATGTTAGTCCTTGTTCCAAGATGGACTTCATTAGGATGCTCCAGGTTGAGGGGGAGTATTGAAAGATTATGTGTGAATTGAATAGGTATTTGATTAAGTTAAATAAGCTTTTCCGTTGATTTGAATAACGGAAAAATTGTAAATAGTTTAGTTTTGAGCCCAACATATAATATTGGACCTATACATGGTTTATACATGTAATATAATAATATAAATATGATAGAGGGTCAGGGTTTTCACCCCAACTCTTCTATTCACGATTCTCACATCTCTCTTTTATCTCTATCTTCATCTACAAGAAGCTTTTATAAGATTAAAACCATGTTGAAGTTTACAAACTACTTTATTGAGCACCCACAAGACTCCTCCATTGGGCTTGTCTGCATGACTAATTCCTCAAACAACTTCTTTACTCTTCTTTTGGGAGTTAATACTAATGCTAGTATTCATGAGTCAAGAATTACCAATCTCTTTCAATGAACTTGCAACCATTTGCTGTCGATAGGGACCCATCTCCAAACCCATCAACTGATCAAATTGGGAATGTTGCTGCCAATGTTTCAAATAGAGCCCGTAGCATATGCTACGTAGCGTAGCGTGGCTGTTGCGCTACGTAGCGTCCCAAATAGCGTAAATCCCTTGTAGCCTATGCTACAGGGGATGTAGCGTATGCTATAGGGGGTTGTAGCATACGCTACAGCCTACAGGTACGTAGGTGTAGTGTTCGTAGCATAAGCTACAATGTATTTTTTTACTATATTATTTTTTATTATTTTTTTCACATTTTCTTTATTTCTAATGTTGAGGAATGTGACACTTGTATCGTACTTGATACTTTTAACCTATGGGATTTTTATTTCTTTTTCATAATTGTGACTTGTGGTTTCAATTAGACATTATTAATTAAAGTGGTTTGCTTAGAAAGTTGTTGATGTTATTTGATTTGGTTTATATATGTGGATTGGCTTTTGATAAATGATAACTAATAACTTTTTTGAATATGATAACTAATTGATAAAATGAATCATCTTTTAGGCATTTTTATATTATTTGTCTTATTTTTAAATTAAAAAATAGAAGTATCGTGTAGCTTACGCTACACGCTATGTATTTACGCTACATGCTACAGTATGTATTTACGCTACATGCTACAGAGGGCCGAGTGCTATGCATCATGCTACCGCTATTTAAAACACTGGTTGCTGCTATCGTCGCTACTCAAACACCTCTGTAGATCACTGTCAAATAGGGATTGTCTTTACCTCTATAGATCGTCGTTGTTAGAATCCATCTTCTCCGCTATTTTCTTGTTGTTGATCCGTATGCACTAGTGCCTTTGTGACCACGACCACCTCCATTCACTATTATTTGATGCCAAATCCAATTAGGCTAGTCTCTAGATCGGAGGAACTCTAGCCATCCGATTCACATTGATTCCTTTCAGCAAAGATCAAGTCTCAACTCTAGAGATCTTGAAATTTCTCTCAGCTTCCAATGATAGAACGTCATCCCACAAGCATCACTATTATGTACATCGATCAACGTTATGCTATGCTCCTATCATGTGGTCATCTGCCTGTTAGACGTTGTCGTAGATGTGCACTCTCCATAGGTTGTCATATTTGTGCCCACAAGACTAACTTCTCCTGAAGCGAAGGTACATCTCACATCTGGCCACTCTAAGTCAATTTTAGTTGGTTATTATTAACATCTATTTCTTAAAATCATGAATAGAGGATTTTCTTTGCATTACACATTTGATGGTACTAATTATGAACTTCAATACATTCATTTTGAGAGCTTGCTTGAAGGATGAGGATTATGGGGTACGGTTGATGGAACCAACTCCATTCCTTCAATGTATCAAGCCAAAGTACTAGTTGAGTGGGAAAAGAAATTATAACATGGATACTGGTAGAGGTGTACACGAGGTCAAATCGAGTCGAGCTGAGCACAGCTCGACTCGGCTCGGCCACTTGCTGACCCCAGCTCGAACTCGGCTCGGCCACTTGCTGACCCCAGCTCGAACTTGGCTCGGCTCAGTCCTCGAGCCTGTCTGGCCAACTCGGCTCAGTTCGGTGAGCAGCTCGGGCTAGTTCGAGCAGAGTTCGAGCCAAGATCGAGCCGAGTTTGCCTGTGCAGCATTTTCACAAACACATGGACCACACCTTCAAAATCTCACTGTATGTAAAACAACAATAGTGGTTTTATAGGTATTTCATCGATGTAACGCCCTGAAAATCGGGAGTCGAGCATAAGCTCCACTCCCGAGTTCCAACGTATCACGTATGCAACATAAATAAGGATGATTGAATGTTGTTCGTATTAGGGCATTAAACATGAGTGGGATTATACCAAAACAACATATCATACTCCAAAGACAGTTAAATAAGCAAGCGGAAGACTGTGATAGATATATAAAATATATGAACTGTTGTAAGTCTCCAGAGTGTGAACATGTTACCAGGTTCAATATATACATGTATACCCCAAAAATGAACAAAAAGAATATACATGAGTGCTCCAAAAGTACAAAATGACAAGTGTCATGGCGTCTAATCAACATCCCTGTAATCCCGTCGATCAGAACACGGTATACAAAGACCCGCCTGATAACCGCCTATAGGAGAAATCCTCCTCATCATCATACAAGTACGGCTCCGCTTCATAAGCAGCGCCATCATCTGAAACTAAAACAGGGACTGGTTGATGTGTACAACACCATCCCATAACGTGGGAGTGAGTGATCAACTCAGTGGAATCATAGAGCAAAGGTTAACATGTTATCAATTCAGTCAAGCAGTAATGATAAAGCAAGCAAACCAAACATTCCTAAATACTGTGATTAATGCAAGGATGAGATGCAATAATGATGCATGCCCTCGCCTACATACTCCCTCATGCGACATCATCTTACGTTCATGGCATGCTTTCGTCCCTCAGTGCTCCACATCTTCCAGGCACATGCAGTGCGATATGAACATGATTACCGAGTTGTTAAAAGTGTCATGACATGCATGGGCCACCTATCCTGATCCGAGGGTGAATTTGGGTCGAAATCTAACGGTCATAACGCTTAGAAATAATGCGCAAGCGAAACGATCCAGATTACTTAAAATTATATTTAATTTTCTAAAAATCTTCGCTTTCTCACTCTCTTCACTCTAGACTCAAGGAAACAGTCCCAGGATATCGTTTGGTCTTGATTTTCGAGGTGATAGTCAAATCCAACTAGGCGGTCATAATGGTCTAAGTTCATCGCTATCGGACTTTTGACGTGCGGTCCAGGTCCGATACGAAGTTTCTGAATGCTCCCGAGAGCAACTGGGTTTAGAGATGGATCCTAGATTTTAGGGTAACATAGCGTTAACAATTCTATAGGTTTTGGGTCTTACAGATCGTATTTAAAGTGGTTGGTGCTAATTTCATAGGTAATCTAGTTTAACGCTAGTTAATACTCACCTAATTTCTAAAGGATTTGATTCTAAGAGATTTCTGCTCGAGGTGGTACTCGGGCCTTCGTAGTTTGTATAGGAAGCAATCCAAGCTATTAATACTTAACTAAATTACGCCCTAATTACAACAGAATAAGGTCCTAGGGCAGTTCTATGTCTAAGGACGTCCCTTGCCAAGTTGTGAAAAATCCAGGATGTTACAATCGAACACCTTCTAAGCAACATAAAAATCAAGAAGAAAGGGTATTTGTTTCATATACATACCTTCATTGCCAACAGTCGACACTTCATTGAGTCATTTCATCAAACACTTGGTGAGCAACATCAATATCAAAGTAACCGAGTCACCGAACTGGTTTGATCCGAGTTTGATTCGAGTTGGGGTTCGATTTGAGTCGAGTCGAGCTTGGGCAAGCTCGAACTCGGTTTGAAATTTTTTCGAGATAAAAAAATCAACTCGACTCGGTTCGAACTCAGTTTCGAACCCAGTTGAATCGAGCTTTTTCAAGTCGAGTCTAGTCAAGCGAGCTAACCGAGCTAACTCGGTTCGTGTACAGCCCTAGATACTGGGCTTGATTGACAAACGTATTGTTGTTGGCCTAATTTCTCATCGAATAGTGAAGGCTATGTTGGATCATTTGAAAATGATCTATCAACAAAGAAATTAAACACGATTGTATCAAATAGAGCAAGAATTGACTCAAATCACACAGAGAGATCAAACAGTTCAAGAATTTTATAATTGTGATAGTGGACTAAGATGTCAATGATGGACCCTGAGTTTTCAACAGATGCCATCTCCATTTTTTAGAATATGCGAGAGTGACACATTTTATGCAGTTTCTTATGAAATTGCATCCTGAATTCAACATTATAGGGCTGCTTTGCTTAATCACATTCCACTTCTTGCCATGAGAATTGTGGTGTATGACTTATTGGCAAAAGAACAACATCTCAAGGCTCTTTTTGGTATACCTAGTTTCCTGATGCATCAGTCTTTTTGGCCTTTTCAACAATACCTGAGAAACGTAACATGTCTTGCGTACAATGTTGTGGGTATAAGAAGTCAAACCACCTTGCTACTATCTATAAAGTACTCCCCTATGCGAATTATGTGGAATCCGTGCACATAACATCCATGAGTGCAGAAAGTAGAAGAAGAAGAAGGTCATTGGAAAAGCCTACATGATTGTGACTGATGAATCATCTGGAAGTGCCAAACATACTTCTAATAGTGGTCCTGAGATGATTCAATAAATCATCCAACCATATGACAAGTAGTACTTGTTACCTTCATGATGTTGAGCCGTACAAGGGTCGGTATCATTTTCTTTTTCTTAACAACATATATTTACTCTAACTGATGTCTTTCTTGTCTCAAAATTGTCTTCTAACCTTATTTTTGTGGGCCAGTTTAAAACCAATGCTTAATAATATTCCTTCTTAATTATTGTTTTGTGTAGGATTTGACAATAGGGAAAGTAGTTGGGAGGAGTAGAAGGAAAGAGGACTTCTTGCTTATTTTCTCCTTCTTATGATATTAGTTATGCAAATAATGTGTGGAAACTTTGTTATTGCCGCAATGGTCATCCATACTCTCGATAAACTATCTCACTTGTTTTCTTTAGGTGTCATCAACAACATAAAAGTTAATAATTCCTCTCTTGATATCTCTTACTCTTTGTATTATTTATCTAAGAATAATTGATTTCCTTTTTCTTTGTACTTCTCAATTACTACCCCTTTTGAGATTGTGCATATTAATGTTTGGGCACCATCCCTTGTTTTATCCATGTCTGGCATGCAATATACATGGTATATTTCATGGCCTCCAAGTCACATGTGTTTACAATTTTTTAACAATTTTACACTATGGTGGCCACAGAATTGAGAAAATA